>JANUSC010000031.1:0-1405189 GCA_025200525.1 Camellia lanceoleosa | reverse complement strand
TATACACATATATATATGAATCGCCTGCGCCTCATCTTTTTAGATTTGAAAATCGTGTCAAACAAACGCTGCAGCTTTTAACCTCGACTATCTCTCCCTCATTGTCTTCTTCTCTTCAGCCTTTTTCTTAATCGCACTCGTCTACTTCTTCTTCTTGACCTCACTCTCTTATATCTCTTCTTCACCACTCTCTTCTGTTCTCTTTTATTTCTCTACAACTCATTTATTTTGCACCTTTCACCACTAAACCATGACTTCCTCATTCTGTCCCCTCACTCTATTTTCGGACCTAAACGATCCCATAAGCTCTACTGGGCTGAGTATCCCTACTCCTACTCTTCCTGTCATTCCTCTTCCTAACCTTCCTATGATGTCGATTAAGCAAATCATGGCAACTCAATCTGACATAGAAACCAATCATTTCACACTGACGTCCTGTATGGAGACAGTGACTGCAGTCACAAAATTGGTTTACTGGAATTGCGATCAGGGAGTGAGCTCCTTCGTCAACGCCTAACTCTCTGCTCCGGCGCATGTACAAGGATGCCTGGCGAAATAGGTGCATTGAATAAGAAAATAAAACTTAAGCGAAGACCATCTCCATGACTCGATTTGGAGAACGCCGTTCTTGGCCTTTGATAGTCGGAGAGTCGCTCTCGGCTTTAATTTAAACGGGCGAGGCGTCAAGGGTCGCCTAAGGTGATAAAAAGAAGAAGAAAATGATGGAAGAGACAGTAAGTAAGATCGTAAATGGCTAAAAAAAAAATGAAGGGTTTTTGTTTTTGTTGTTGTTTTTTTTTTTTTTTTTTTATGGTTATTTGGATTAGTGTGTGGCCGTAAAAAAAAATGAAGGGTGTTTTTTTTTAATGTAAATATTTGGATTTTGATTTGTTTTTGTTTTTATGTTTAAGTATTGAAAAATGAAATGAAAAAGCAAAAAAAATAAGAAAATTAAGCCCAAACAAAGATAATAATGAGAAAAATAAAATAAATAAAATAATACTAGCAGAAATTAAACTGAATGGGACGTTGATGTTGCTGGAATGGTAATGCAAAAAAATACCATGAGGGTTTCAAAGAAATCAATGTATGCAAAGTTAATTTTATCTCAAGATGCAAAACCTAAAAAAAAATTACACAATTGAGAATAGCAAACTGTTAAGGAGAATAAATGTATGAAGGACTTGAGAGTATTCAACTGATATAAATGTTTCCATATCAATGTAGCAATATACATATATCATTTTAACAAAAATTCAAGTTTCATAGTCATAACAAAACTTTTTAAGTAGAAATCGACATTCCAAGCTCACCACAAATAAAATTGAAGCGATTCTCGCTTAGGGGTTTTGTGAAAATATCCGCCAATTGCTTTTTCGGCGTTTACAAATTCAAGTACAATATCCCCTTTTTGAACATGATCTCTTAAAAATGATGTCGAATTTCAATATGTTTTGTTAAGTGAGTGTTGAGCAGGATTTTTGCTTAAATTGATGGCACTAGTATTATCACATTTAATAGGGATATGATCATAATGTAAATCAAAGTCCTCAAATTGTTGTTTCATCCAAAGTATTTGGGTACAACAACTTGAAGCCTGGTTATATATTCACTTTGACTATTAATAAAGCAATGAGTTTTATTTTTGCTAAACTAAGATACTAATGAGTTACCAAGAAAGTGACAAGTAATGGCGGTGCTTTTTCTATCAAGTTTGCATCCGGCAAAGTCGGTATCCGAGTAACTAATTAAATCAAATGCAACATCTCTAAGATAAAACAGTCCCAAATTTTGAGTGCCAACAAGATATCTAAAAATTCTTTTAACAGTACTGAGATATGATTCCTTAGGATTTGATTGATATCTAGCACACATACAAACACTAAACATAATATCTGGTCTACTTGCAGTTAAATAAAGAAGTGAATCGATCATACCTCGATATTTTGTTTGATTAATGGACTTACCTTTTTCATCATTGTCTAGCTTAATGGATGTGCTCATAGGTATTCCGGCTATTTTTGAGTCATACATACCAAACTTTTGAATAGTTCTTTTGTGTACTTAGCTTGGTTGATAAAAATTCCTTCCTTATATTGTTTGATTTGAAGCCCAAAGAAATAATTTAGCTCTCCCATCATGCTCATCTCAAACTCACATTCCATACACTTAGCAAATTCCTTACATAAGGATTCATTAGTAGCACAAAATATAATGTTATCTACGTATATTTGCACAATAAATAAATCATCATTTTTAGTTTTAACAAAAAGTGTGGTGTCAAGCGTTCCTCTAGTAAAATTATTTTCAATCAAAAATTTACTTAATCGTTCATACTATGCACGAGGTGCTTGTTTCAAACCATATAAAACTTTTGATAGTTTAAAAACATGATTTGGAAAAGCATGATCTTCAAAACCTGGGGGTTGTTTAACATAAACTTTCTCATTTATAAAACCATTAAGAAAGGCACTTTTTACATCCATTTAATAAAGTTTGAAATCTCTAAAACATGCAAATGCAAGTAACATACGAATGACTTATAATCTAGCAACCGGAGCAAAAGTTTCATTGAAATCAATACCTTCTTCTTGATTGTATCTTTGTGCAATAAGTCTAACCTTGTTTCTTATAATTGTGCCGGATTCATCAAACTTGTTTCGAAAGATCTATTTGGTACCGATAATGGTATGATCTTTAGGTTTTAGCACAAGTTCCCACACTTTGTTTCTCTCAAATTGGTTAAGCTCTTCATGCATAGCTATCATCCAATGTTCATCGAATTCAGCTTCTTGAAAGTTTTTAGGGTCAATTTGTGAGAGAAAAGCCAAGTTACTACAAATGTTTCTAAATGAAGAGCGAATTTCAATACCTTTTGTAGGGTCACCTTGGATTAAATCCTTAGGATGATTATGAACAAACTTTCATTCTCTTGACAAATCATCATTGTTTCCTCTTTCTTCTTGAGGTGGGAGAATAGGTTGTTCAATCTCTTTGTTCAACCTATATGGTTGGTTCTCTTCTTTGTAGATACTTAAATCTTCCACGTTTGGTTCCAAATCTATATTATCACTAACAATTTGGTTTTGAGTAGAGATGTTAGTTTCATCAAATGCCACATGTATAGATTCTTTCACAAGAAGAGTTCTTTTATTAAAAACACGATAAGTTTTGTTAGTTAAGGAATAGCCAAGAAAAATTGCTTCATTAGATTTTGAATCAATTTTACCCAAGTTATCCTTATCATTATTATGCACAAAACATTTATAACCAAAAACATGCAAGTGACTAATGTTGGGCTTTCTATCATGCCAAAGTTCATAAGGAGTCTTTTTTAGAATAGGTCTAATTAATGCACGATTTAAAATATAACAAGCGGTGTGAGCAACCCGACCCAAAAATATTTAGGAAGATTATTTTCGCAAAGCATTGTTCTACTCATCTCTTCTAAAGTTCTATTCTTCCTTTCTACTACACCATTTTGTTGAGGGGTCTAGGTGCTGAAAAAATTATGTCCAATACCATGCTTATCATAGAACAATTCAAATTTCTCATTTTCAAGTTCTCTACCATGGTCGGTTTGAATATTAGAAATAAGAAAACCTTTTCATTTTGAATTCTCTGACGAGTTTTGTGAAAGAAAGAAAAGGTTTTATCTTTGTGTGCTAAAAACATAACCCATGTAAATCTTAAATAATCATCAATAAT
The DNA here is from genome assembly GCA_025200525.1 of Camellia lanceoleosa. Taxonomy (NCBI): domain Eukaryota; kingdom Viridiplantae; phylum Streptophyta; class Magnoliopsida; order Ericales; family Theaceae; genus Camellia; species Camellia lanceoleosa. The sequence continues at coordinate 1,401,481 of JANUSC010000031.1, read as the reverse complement.
GACAAGACAATAATGTTTACCACCTAGACTAGATGTTCTTGAGGACCAAATAAATCCATATGCAATAGTTGTAAAGGTCTAGTTGTGGACATATGAGATTTTGATTTAAATGATGTTTTAGTTTGTTTTCCTTGTTGACAAGTATTACAAAGATGATCTTTTTCAAATTTAATTTTTGGAAGTCTAATGACCAAATCATTTCTCAAAAGTTTAGCAATTAAATCCATATGAGCATGGTAAGTCCAATGACCAAATCATTTCTCAAAAGTTTAGCAATTAAATCCACATGAGTATGACCAAGTCTTCTATGCCATAACCAATTATTTTCATTATTAACATATAAACATTTAACATCATTAGCATAGAGATCATTAAGATGAAAAACATAAACATTATCATGGCGATTACCAACGAATAAAACTTTATAATCATTTGTGCTTTCAATTGTGTAATGTGATTTATCAAAAATAACTCGATTACTTTTATCACATAATTGATTAATACTAAGTAGGTTATGCTTAAGTCTTTCAACAAGTAAAACATTTTCAATAGAAAGGTTAGGAGAAATACCGATGCTACTAATACCGATGATTTTTCCTTTCTTATTGTCTCCAAAAGTAACAAATCCTCCATCTTTCGATGATAGTTTGGTAAAAAATGATTTATCTCCGGTCATGTGTCTGGAATATTCACTATCAAGGTACCACTTTCCTTCTTTAGCTTTGGACTTAAAACAAACCTACAATATGATAATCAAGTGTTAGTTTTTGGTACTCATAGTTTCTTAGGTTCTTCTTGGTTAGTTTTGTTAGATCTCTTAACAATCCAAATCTTTTTAATTCCCATGTTAATATTATTTTTGAATGGACAAGAAGATATATAATGGCCTTTCTTTCTACAATAATGACAAGTAATATGAGGGTGAGTCATGAGAGGTGCCTTTTCAAAAATTGTATTGAGATTCTTTTGTTTTTTTAATAGGATCATATCCAATCCCCGCCTTATCGAAAACACATTTTTGATTTCCAAGAAAAATGTTAAGATTGTCTCTACCTTTTTCAAAAATTTTAAGTGTTTTTGTTAAATCATCAACATTGTTTTGTAAAGTAGTTTTTTCATTAGAGATAGTATCAAAATCATTTTTTAAAATAATTTTTTCTTTCTTTAATTCTTCTACATTAATAGATAAAGATGTAACATTTCTTCAACACATTATTTTGTACGAACTTTTCTAAATTCATTTGATAGTTCATGGAATGCACCTTCAAGTTCTTCATAAAGAGTAGTTACCTCATATTGAGTAGAGTCTTCATCTTCAAGAGCCATGAGACATAAGCTGCTACTATGACCCTTTTGTTTCTTTTGTAGTCTTTTCCATGATTTTTCAATTTTGGACAATCCATCTTCATATGTCTAGGATTTTTTGCACTCATAGCAAATAGTAGGCTCTTTCTTGTTATCTTTGTTGTACTCTTTCTTGAAAGGTCTTCTTCCTCCATAATTGTTTTTCTTGAAGTGCTTTTTGATTCTTCATTTGATGAGGCTTTGAATGCAATTCCACTTTTCTTTTTGTTTTCAACATCCTCATGTCCTTTCATGGTGAGCTCATGAGTTATAAGGAAACCCATAAGCTCATCCAATCCAAGTGTGGAGAGATCTTTGGCTTCTATAATGGCGGTGACTTTTACTTTCCAATTCTTTGGTAAACACCTAAGAATTTTTCTTACCAACTCACTATTAGTATAAGTTTTTTCAAGAGATTTCAAAGAGTTTACAATTTCAATAAATCTAGTAAATATACTTGAAATAGATTCATCAGAGTTCATTTTAAACAATTCATAACTATGAACAAGCATATTAATACGAGATTCCTTTACTTGGTTTGTACCTTCATAAGTTACTTCAAGTTTGTCCCAAATTTCTTTTGTTGAATCACAATTTGAAATTCTATTATACCCTTTAGAGTCTAATCCACAAATAAGGGTGAGCTTGGCTTTTAGCATTGGCTTGCAATAATTTGTGATCTCTTTTATTACATTCATCTTCAGTTTTAGGTATACTAGTATTGTCTACTAATTTGATAGGAATTTTTGGACCTTTGGTGACAATAATTCACATAGCATAATTAGTGGCTTGTAGGTATAGGGTCATCTTATCTTTCCAATGACTATAGTTATTTCCGTCAAATAATGGTGGCCTAATGGTGGCTTGTCCTTTAGTAGTGCTAGTGCTAGCTAAGGTTGTCATGGATCAAAACTCTTAGATGGTTAAATCTAAAGCAAGAGTTTGGGCTCTGATACCAATTGTTACCCAAAAGACAACCTAAGAGGGGGGGAATTAGGTTTTATAATTAAAATTAATAATACCTAATAAAAATTATGACTAGCACAATAGATAAATATAATTAATGAAATAAAATAATTAAAACAAGTGTCTTAACAACTATATTAGTTAATGATTTTAGAAAGCGGTAAAAATGTGAAATATAGTTATGGCAATTTAAAATAAAATAAAGAAATAAGGGAGAGAGAGGCAAACAAATTTATAATGGTTCGGTTTCAACTCGGCCTACGTCCACTCCTCAAGCTTTACTTGAGATTTTTCACTATACTCTAGCTTCACAAGGTGCTAGCAACCTTTTCACAGATTGAGCAATCCTCCACAGATTTTACACTGGCTTTCTAAGTCAAGAATACTGAGTGTACTATACTTTTACAAGGTTGAAAAGAATGTATTTTTGCTTTTACAGAAAGCTACAAGAATTATCTCTTAAATATAGATATAAAAATGAAACTCTGATTTTTCTGTAAACCTCACACAGGAAAGATGGGCTTAAAACTATAAGGTTCAGTGTATAATTTCTGAGAATAGATGTGAGTGATTATAGATTAAAAAATATTTTCAGGTTTTTGTGTAACTTGTTTACATTAGAGGCTTTGGTATATATAATGAAAATTATAGCCGTTGTATTTATTTGAATTTATAGCCATTTATAATCGTTGTAGTTATTTGAATTTTTAACTGTTTATAGTCGTTGTACTTCATCATTACTAATTTGAATATCTTTCACTCTATTATTACAAATTTGAATATCTTCCACTTGAACCTTTTGAACTGCTACTGTGCTAGACTGTTTGAATCTTTGTTTTTGGGCTATTTGAACTCCTGATATAATCAAATATTAAATACAGTCTAACAATATTTAGGATAAAGGTTTAGGTAAAAAATAATAGGACAAAATAAATTTTAATTTTATTAAAACATAAAATCATTAAAATAAATTTATTAAAATAAATTTTGATTCTATTTTTCTTTTCCAAATAAATTAAAACATAATTAAACAAATCATCAAAATAAATAAGTCTAACAATGGTTATTTTGATTGAAAATTAAGAGATTATGATAAGTCATATTATTGTCTATGAAAAATTTATAATTTTTTTTAATGTAATAGTGATGTCTATTATTATTAGCATGCAAGTATAATTAATTTTACTATGAAGATATATAATTTACTAGATTATTAGTTATATTTGACATGTGAGGTTCACCCACTATGTTTTTTTTATTATTGGTTGATGATATCACATGTCGTTGATGATATCACATGTCAATAATGATGTGATATTACTTTTACATTGAATTTTTACTCAATTTTTGTATTAAAAAAATAACTTTATCATATAATTTATTTTAAGAATTATATTCATAACTCTTTTTGTATTGTTCATGATATATTAGTTACAAATAACACAATTTTTTTGATCTTTCTCAAAGTCAATCATAAAAATTTATGTAAAATATTTTTGTAAAAAATTTCAATATTATAATTAATAAGTGCCCCTTTTGATTTAATTTCCTGACTTCGCCACTGCCCGTGCAGGCCCACCATGGGCCTTGTTTTGATAATCCGAACCGTTCAATGTGTAGAACTCGTCGAGTACTATATGTCTGTAAAAAATCATGTTGATCGGATATCGATTGCTATCTCATCGGATCAGTTTTTCATCAACCGTTAATTTGTACACCATTCATTTTTTTTTTATACAAAACGGATTTGATCACATAATTATCGATATTCGATCGGCGTAATTTTTTTTTATCAATATATGGTATTAGATGAGTTTCTACACATTCAGCGGTTGAATTATCAAAAGGAACTGCGATAGGCTCTCACGGGTCCAACAACACCCTTGATCCGATCTAGGGCTAGAGAAAAGCTACACCCTATAGAAATTTATTGAGCAACGCAATAACTTTGCTTTTTATAATGTTTTATATTTTTACAATATATTGAAATTTATCGAATCAAATAGTAAGTTGTTCAAAAGATGACAATATCATTTTTTTATATATGTAATTAACAAATTATTGATAAAAAAAGAATTAAATGTTATACGAATTAAAAATTAAAGCAAGTTCAATATAATTATGTCAGAATCTTGAGATTTATTATAATTTTTTAACTTTCAAATGAGGTCAGTATAATAAATCTATTATAAAGTATTGTCCGAATTGCCAGAGTGAGATAAAATATAATGAAATGATTATTTTCTTATTAATTTTATTTATAACATATTTTTGTATTATTTTTTTAATAATCTATAGATACTCTAATTAATTTTACATTCTAATGAAGTAATCCAATGTATTATATTCAGGCACAACACGTAGCATTGTAAGAGGGCTCAAAATGAATCGGACAATCAGACGGTGGTGAACTAAGAATCAGCATCTTGATCTATTGCTAGTTTGCCTGCTGCAGGACTACCATAATAATGAAATGAACCCATGACAAGGCCCACTCTGATTGGCCAGCTCACTGATCAGAGACAGCTCCATTGGCTGGCAGGAACCAAACAGGGATGTTTTATTTGATTTTGACTTTTTAAAATGACTTGTATTGTAACCTTTTGTTCATGGGGTTATCTGTTTGGCATTTTGAGAACCTATATGTATATCAACAATCTTTGAGAAATCATAATTTTGTGGTTATAATGGCTTAAAATTATCAAAAGGCGTTATTTTGGATGCAAAACATGTCAAAACGTTGTTTTAATGATTTTAAAGCATTGTGGCCAAAAATTGTGACATTTTCAAACTATATATATACATGCATTGTTAACTAGGACCATGTTTAGTAGTAGCATTATTGATACAATGTCTCAATAATTGTCCAATGCAAACTTGGCATACAAGTGAGGTGGAGAGAGATAGAGTGAATTTAAATAATAAATAAAAAATTCATCAATTATTTATACTTCGAAAATGATTTTTTATAAAATTTGTGGATGCAAAGCAGGCAAAAACAATTATTACTAAAACCTTGTGAATTTATACTTTTGTTGTTGGAAGTATTGATGAGAGTAAAATGATTTTTTTTTTCTTCACGAGAGATCTCTCTACCGCTGTATTTTTTATTGAAAATTTGAAAAAAATTTAAAAAGAAAAAGAAAAAGTTGATGAAATTAAGTGAAATATAAATTTATTTATATTTCACTTACTTTTTCTTTTTTCTCCAACCAAATACAACCTAAGGGCATGTTTGATTGGCTGAATTAGAGCATGGGATTGGAATTATTAATCCGTAGGCCCAATTATCCTATGTTTGTTTTAATATTTTGGTTTAGGATTGTTAATCCAATAGATAATTAATCCAACAAATTTAAAGGATTATTAGTAATGGGGTAAGGGTGGGATTATTAATCCAATGGATATTAATCCAATTGGATAGTGAATCTGCACCTGAATTTAATAGGATTATTAATTCTTTACTATTAGTCTTGTGAATCAAACATGACCTAAGTGATATTGGATCCACTTCTATTAAATAAACACAATTGCCCAAAACAAAATATATCAATTAAGTGGACTACAAATAAGAATCATCATCTGATTTAAATGACTTTACCTCGTCCCAAGCATGTCTGGCTAGTGGATTTTTATCGAATCGAATAACTCGTACCCGATAGATTAGCTCAACCCGAATGAGACTTGGCTTGGTTTGAGCCTAGGGTTTTACCCGAGCTATTAGCCTATGGAAGGACGTCTCAAGAGCTCGACATAATAAAATATAGTAGGAAAATGAAAAATCAAAAATTAAAAAAGAAAAGAAAAGGAAAAGGCCTAAAATACGTTGTCCCATGAAAGGTGGCCTATTGATTCAATCTCCATCTAAGTCATCTTGTTGGTCAAGAATTGAGTCTAAAATTTTGTTCCACAACCCAAAACTTTAGATTGCAGTTAGATTTGGGCGTCATCATTTTGACTTGACATATCCTGACTCTTAAGTTTTGTTTGGATTAAATTGTATAAGTATATTTTTTTACATAAATATATTTATTTGGATCAAATTAATTAATATTTTCTCTTTATTTTTTTAACATAATTTTATAAAAAAAATTAAAAAATATATATATATATATTTAAAACATTTCAAACCAACCCTTAACCCTTAAGCACGAGAGCGTCCAAGATAAATAAAACCTATATGCTGAGATTTACAAATGGTTACAAGACAAATCTCTACATGACCAGTCAATATACCACTAAACTACAAAATGAGTTGGAAAATGATAGAAGCCACAATTATCATTTTTTCTAAGAATTGGAAAGCATTGCATGAGATAGATGTGACTCGTGGATGTGACTCGTGAGCGTGAAATTTGTGCTAAATTTGAAGGAGCTTTTACCTTTTTACCTATCATTATGATATAGGTCTTGTTTGGATTTTGGAAAAAATCTCAACTCCTTTGGAAAATTCATTTCTCACAAAAATAAAAAATAAAAAATAATAATAATAATAAATAAATAAAAATATTCTAGTTAGTCTAAAAAAATTATTTAAAAAGTCATATAAAAAAATAAAAATAGGAATGTACTGCCCAATAATTTTTTTTTTTTTTTTTTTTTTTAGTATTAACTCTTTTGTGAGCTTATTTTTAACTAATAAATTAGACATTTTAGGTATCTTTCAAAAGAATTACTACCACAAAGCATTTATCATTTTATGTGTTATTATTGCATTGGTTGATAGAGCTGAATGTTATGATATAAAAAAAAAAAACTAAAACTAAGCTTAAGAATCACTGTTGACTACATACAATATTATAATTGGAGAGAAATAAATCACTACCACAAAAGGTATTAAACTTTTTTTTTTTTTTTATAAGAGTTGAACTCAAGACATCATACCATAAAGAGTGTTATACAATTATCAGGCTAAATACCTTGTTTATCCAAATTGTAAACTAAATAGTTATGAAAGGTTACTTCAAGGCTAGTGAGTTGAGATTTTAAATTCAAGCCAATAAAACAACGTTAACTTATTGTGGTAATACTAATATACTAATGTACTAACTTACTACCTTGTAGCATAAAATAAATAAAAAAGAGTCATTTCTAGGAGGTCAATGGGTTAGTTCTTGCAAAATAATGGCCATGTTTGGTTTGAGTTTCTGAAATTATTTTCAGCTTCTTTTTTTTTTTTTTTCTTTTTTTTTGAGAAAATAGAAACCAGTTTGATAAAAATAAATATTAAAAATATTTTTAAAAATTTTTAAAAATTATTTGTACTATCCTAGAAGAAGAAACTATATAAAAATTATAAGTGGTTTTTATTTTTTTCACCAATTTAATTTTTAGTTTTTTAGAAAAAATTTTGAAAACAAATTATGAAACCAAACTAAACAGAATCAGTATTTCTCACTTATTATGAAAATTCTTTATAGACTTTAACTTGTATTGAGTTATTTATTTCGTCACACTTATCTTATAATGGTTATTGCGTTTCTAGTTATGTATTATTAAATTATAACTATCTAATTTAGTATAATTTTTCTCATATTTATTGTGGAAGGCAAAAATAAAAAATTTCATTCCGAGCAAAAAATATGCAGAATCTGAGCAAGATACACTCTAATAAGCAGAATAGCAGGTTTATAGACTAGGACCAGAGGTCCAGGTCTAGACATGTGAGTCCGGAACCAGAGGTGCAGGACCAGGAGTCCAAGTCCAAACATGCTGGTCTAGAACCAGAGGTACAGGATTAGAAGTCTAGGTCTAGACATGCGGGTCCAGAACTAGACATGCAGGACTAGAAGACTAGGTATAGGCCAGAAGGCCACGCCCAAAGGCATAGCCCTCAGAGCATACTTGGTCAAAGTTTGGTCCTTACTTTAAGGGCCAACCACTTCTAAAAATCTGCCATAGTGGAACATGATCTCACAAAAAGTTGGCTAAACATGAGGGGTGGCTTGAGAAGTGAAACTAACTTCAACAGTCATTTTGAAGGCTATATAAAGTCATAGCAAGTAAGAAAAAATGTAGACAATTAATTAACACCACTTTAGGCTGCTCCTATTTTTATATTTTCTTGCTCTATAGCTTTTAAATTTACTAATTTAAGCATTGAAGAGACCTCTAGCTGCCCACCAGCCGAGTTCTTCATATTTTCTTGAGCGTTTCAAGCTAAGTTCCACCGTATTCACGTTGAAGTGTCGCCCAACAAAGGTGGTTCAATTTTTACCTACCACAATTATAATTATTTTTTTCTGAAAAGAAACTAAAAAGAAAAATAGTGGTCTCATTTGTTAATATAGGGACCCATGTGGTCCAATGGCTAACAATCAATTGGAGATACAATTTGAATTAATGAGTGTGAGTAATTTGAAATAGCACATGTTACAATAAGATTTGCCTTATCTTTTAATAATTTTTATTACTACACATGATATATTTGAGATGTATTGGGATACCCATTTCATTGCATGCAAAAATAAAAATAAAAATATTTAAACAAAAACAAAAACACTACATGGTGCTCTAGAAAGAAAGACATCACTAAGGGTGTTTTGGTAATAAAACAAGCGGTAGTGCTACATGTATAAATTAATATATCAATTAGTGTATCAACATATGTTATGACATTATTATTTCAAAATTATGATCTCATCTATTATACAAATTACAAAATCTAAAATTTTTAAAATTGTGTTATATCATCTTTTAGTATACTAATTAGCATATCAATTGGTGCATATATTATCATTCATAAAGTAATAGATACATTGCTTTCTAATAAGCCCAAGTAATTGTCATTAATTTCCTTCTAGTTTAATGATATAATTGTTGATGAATTGATGTTTACTTAAAAGTATGAAGTTGAGATTATTGCAATTGAAATATGAAGAATCAATATTAAAGAAAAAATGTAATTTGCCCACTATTTTTTTTAGAAAAAAATAATCATTCAAGTTAATTTTTTGAGGAAACAAACACAGTATTAGGCATAATATCAAATTAGGACAAAAGCATTAAAGGGTTGTTCATGCCAAAAGGGGTATCTTCATTAACATATTACAGGCGGGAACACTAGTTAAGATTAATGTAGATGGCACTGCACTTAAGGATTAATTTAGATGACACTGCACTTAAGGTTGTATTTAAGTAAGAATTTGTAGATCCTTTTTTCTATGAAAAAAATAAGAGCGCAAGAGGAAAAAAAAAGGGTAAAAGTTTTTTAATTAGTTTAGAAAATATATACTAAATTATATTAACAATTCTAAAATTGTGTCAGTAACTTAAATTGTAAGAAAAAATTGTAAATGAAAAGGGAAAAAAATAAAGAAAGAAAGAGAAAATAAAAAATTAACATAAACTTCATTTATTTTTTGATTACTTTTTCTTTTCTATTTACGAATATCTAAAATCTAAACATAATGTAATGAGGAGGCCAAGTGGACTTCAAAGATATTTTAACTAAATTATAGTAACCATATTTTTTATTTATTTATTTTTTATTAAACAATTGAAAGTGTCACACATGAAAGAATACCCCAGAGGCCTTTCTAATAAAGGTCAATTCAGTGTATTCTCTTTTTTTCTATTCTATTAAATATGCCCCACAATTTGTTTATTTTACTGGACAATAAATTTTGGGAATAATTTTATAAAAAAAAATGTTAGAATTTTAAAAAAAAAATTTATAGTTATTTCAACATTAAATAATTGTCTATAAAATAAACAAGGAGACGTTGAGAGTTTAAGAAGGGAAAAGGTTGAATGGGATTGGACACTTATGTGGGAGAGAGAAAATAAAAAACTCTCTTATGACTTTTGCTTCAATTTAGAAAATAAAAGCGGATCAAAATATGAAAGTTGATTTTCCATTGTTTTTCTCAAGTTTTCAAATATATGTTCCTTTTTTTTGGAATATAAACTAAACAAGCACCCTAGCTTAGCTAATTTTCTAAAAATATATTTTTTCTCTCCCCTCTAATGTTGTGTTTGGTTGGAGAATTTGATGAGAAATTTGGAAAGGAAAGGAAAAAATGTGTGTGAAATCAGGTGAAATATAGATATGTTTTATTCACATTTCACCTATCTTTTCTATTTTCTTTTCTAAATTTCTTTTCAAATTCCTCAACCAAACACAGCATAAAGAAATAAACATATCTTTAGTTGAAAACTTCAAATTTGTATTCATGTTGCATAGATAAAGATGTGCCTTGTTGTACGAATATAGATAAGCAAATTATCTTGCATACGTGCGAGCGGACATGGTAGGGAATGAAAGAGATGCCTTGTGAGTTGGTAGGTCCCTATGAGAATTCGTCTTTTGAGAGTATATAGTTCACCTTTGTTTACTTTTCCATGTACTAAAAAACAAAAAAAATATAAAACCATCAACCAATTAACTTCCATGAATTAGGTTGATTAGATTCTTAATGGGATATATTTTAGTTTTAGACTTAAAATAACTAGCCGATTGTATCGATTTAATTATCAAATTATCATCAAACTAATTTAAATCAACTCAAAACTGATCATATATAAATATACAAATGATTATGATTTAGATGTAATATTTTATATTATTCACTTTTTATCTTATTTTGTTTTTTTTTAACTAAAATAACTAAAAAAAAGCGCATGTAAAATATAAAATATGACAATTTCATTCTACAAATTATTATTATTTTAAATATATATTTTTAAATTTTGGTTTTTATGAGTATTGAAAATTCATCTTCCAATATTAAATAAGATGACACCATATCATTATCACCGTATCATTATCAAACGGGCATTAACTTTTAATTTTCATTATTAATTTGATCAAAACAAGGAGACTATAACCTGGGAATCGTTCCGAGCGAGGAGACTATAACTTGAGAATTTGTCCCGACCTTCTAAGACAAGCTCCGCTTAAGTCAGGACTCGCACAACGAAAGAACATTGAACTCACACCAAGTGCTGATTCGATAACTTGAGATTCAACCTCCTAACCAACTGTGCTTCGTCCAAAAGATTGGCTCAGGGGAGAGGGAATTGAACCTGTGACTTTGGAGTTTAAACCCTAAGCTTTAACCACAATGCCACTCACCTGGGTTAAAATGATAATTAAAATTTAATTCATTTTTTTCTCCAAATTAGAAAGTGGGCTCCACGCACGCACAACTTCATGTATACCTGTTATCTCATGATTGTTTGTTGTTATTTGGAAAGTAGCCGACCTCGCATCCTTCGCCTCTGGCATGTTACCCATCCACCTACGACATAAACAAAAAGAAAAATGATGTATTCCAGTAATTAGTGGTTGTTTTAATTATGTGGTAGTCGGTCTTATTCATTGTTACATGTATTTTATGTCTTTGTGTTGGCTTATTTTTCTTACGAAGGAAAATATTATAAATGCGAGCGTGTCAGCAAGGATTGAAAAATCCTTACAGATTAAATTCAAGCCAATTATCAAGCGATTGTGTTGACAGTTCTTTCGCCTCAACAAAGAGGACTTCAAAATTGCCAAAGTGTAGAAAAAAGAAATATTAAAAGAAGAAAGGGAGATGGAGAAAGATGATTGAGTGAACAATCAAAGTAATAATTACTTACTTCTACTCCTATGCTTCGAAAAGGAAGTGCATAAAATGAAATGCTGAAAATAAATGTTTCAAAATATAAATCTATGTTAAACTACTCCTAAGATAAGGAAAATGACAAGAAATATTGAAATCAAGTGTCTTTGATTTAAGTTCTGGATCCCTTACAATGTAGCCATGAATGGCTATTTATAGACAAATATTTGTAGGAAAAAACTTCAAGAAATAACTACTCAATAATCACCTAAAACTACCCACTTTTCCATGTTCATTCCCACAATGCCACATATTCCTCCATGTCTTCGTAAGTTCCTTTAACCTCCAATTAATGCTCCATGTTCTTCACTTTATTCTCTAACATCTTTTTCATATTTCATAACTTCTCATAACCTCCAAATGAGTAGAGGATGCCACATGTCCTGCAATTATATGAATAATAAAAATTGCAGATTTATGGTGTTAACATTACCCCCCGCGGCTCTTAAAAATGATGTTTATTTGAATTTTTGAAGGGCCGAACCAAGCACATGATTAATCTAAGCAATAAAATGCTTCGAATAATATCAACAAAGTGCTTCGAATGATGTAATAGTACCAATGAAGTGCTTCGAATGAGTATGAAATTATGACTAGATGCCTTGAATGCTAGCTATTATGGACTAGTAGCAAGCTTCGAAGGTGGTATAAAGGACCAAAATCATCTTTCGAAGGTTGAAAGTGCCGACAAAGGACAAATTACATCCTTAGAAATATTCGGCAAAGTTTCGAAGATTCACAACCACATTTATTGTTTCTTCGAAGCTGTTCATGCAAGATGGAGTGCTTTGAAGCTTACAAAATTATGGTAAAAGGGCCTTCGAAGCAACTTTTGGCCAATATTGTGGTTATTCAAATTTTGTATGTTCTGGTTTATACATAATTAATGAATATATTAATTTTGTGCTTCGAACCAATTATTAATTCTTCGAAGACACCAAAACTGTTATTCTTCGAACCACCTTATCATGCCAAAAACAGGCATTATTCGACAATTAATTAATTGTCATTTTGCATATATTTGAAGAGATGTACACATTTCGAAAGTTTTCAAAGCCTTATACAGTTTCAAAGGTGAAGTAATCAACCTTCGAAACAACTCTTAATGCTTCGAATGTATCTTCAAAGCTTTATACAGCTTCGAAGGTGAAGTAATCAGTCTTCGAAACAACTCTTGATGCTTCGAATGTGTTTTCGATGCTTTGATTGTGTACATACAAACAACTGGCCATCAATTTGAAGAGATAAGCCATTCTCAACCATTTATTTAAATGCATAGACTTTTTCTAGCCAAGTTCATGCATTTTAAATGGTCATCCCTTGTTCTTAGTGCTTCGAACTCATAAGAACAATTTGTTAATTTTATTAGCCACATCATCATAATTATATTTTGATGTGAACCACAAATCCAAAAAGGATTTTGAACACCAAAAGTCATGATATAGTGTGACCATGAAAATTCATACTTTTTGACATTTTGAAAAATGTCAAAAATTTTAAATTCATGAACAGTGGCTTGTTCATTATTTCTTACCATGTTTGTTTTAAAAACATGACTTTTGTCGAATAGGTTTTCATAATTATTTGGCAAAGTGGGTTGTTTTTCCATATTAGTCATTAATGGCTTATGAAAATCACTCATAAATATGTTATTTTCATGACTTGACTCTCTAAAATTTAGTTTTTGGACCCTCCAAGTCATACATGGAACATCATTTTTAGCCAAATTTGGCTCAAGAATATGCTCTTTCGTTGTGTTAATTTCATAACTTGGCTCTTTAAAAACGGACTCTTGAACCCCCCAAGCCATTGATGAAATCAACTCTTTGCTTTTGCTATTTTCAACCATGGAAAAATTCTGAAAAAATTCACCAATTCCGGCCATTAAAGCCTCAGTTAAAGACTTGGTAGTGAGAGTTGATAACTCATCATTCCATTGGCGAATTTTCATATCAAGTTGACAAATTTCTCCAATTAAATGGTGTCTTTTTTCTTCCACCAAATAATATTGTAATGGATGAAAGTTTATTTCATCAAGAAAATGGATCTCTTCTTGAAGATCCAAAATTTTCCTTTCACGCCAATATATTTCGAATTGACAAATTCGAATGGCGAAATCCAAATTGTTTGTCATTTCTTACACTTGGCTGTCCCATTGGGCGTGCCAAAAAATGTTGACTTATTTTTCCTACGAAGGAAAATATTATAAATGCGAGCGTGCCAGCAAGGATTGAAAAATCTTCAAGCCAATTATCAAGCGATTGTGTTGACAGTTCTTTCGCCTCAACAAAGAGGACTTCAAAATTGCCAAAGTGTAGAGAAAAGAAATATTAAAAGAAGAAAGGGAGATGGAGAAAGACGATTGAGTGAACAATCAAAGTAATAACTACTTACCTCTACTCACATTAGCGAAAAGGAAGTGCATAAAATGAAGTCTTTGAAAATAAATGCTCCGAAATATAAATTTATGTTAAACTACTCCTGAGATAAGGAAAATGACAAGAAATATTGAAATCAAGTGTCTTTGATTTAAGTTCTGGATCCCTTATAATGTAGCCATGAATGGCTATTTATAGACAAATATTTGTAGGAAAAAACTTCCAGAAATAACTACCCAATAATCACCTAAAACTACCCACTTTTCCATCTTTATTCCCACAATGCCACATATTCCTCCATGTCTTCGTAAGTTCCTTTAACCTCCAATTAATGCTCCATGTTCTCCACTTTATTCTCCAACATCTTTTTCATATTTCATAACTTCTCATAACCTCTAAATGAGTAGAGGATGCCACATGTCCTGCAATTATATGAATAATAAAAATTGCAGATTTATGGTGCTAACACTTTGTTTTGTTTTGTTTTGTTTTTTTTTTTTACTTTTCACATCATTAGTGGTGGTGTTAGTGATAGAAATTTAATGATCTGTAGCATTGTTGTAAACAAAAAGTCTTTTTTTTTTTATTTTATTTTAACTAATAGATTATTATATTTTTATAAATAATAAGACAATTAATTTAAATTAAATAACAAAGATACATGGAAAAACACTCAAAATGAAAAAAAAAAAAAAAAAAAAAACAAGAATTGACTTCTTTTTGACATTTCAATAGTGTATGTAGTAAAAAATTAACTAGTCAATTAATTAAAAAAAATCATTTCATCATAAACAAAATATAATACTAATCACAAGTAACGACTGCGAATATCAACATAGTAATTTATACATACCAATGCCAACCCTAGGGTGTTTGTTGCCACATGTAATTTTTATTTATTTATTTATTTAGCTTTTAGTTTATGTGAAGTACTTTAGGCCTGTTTGGTAGAACTTATTAGCTGCTCATTTCAGCTTTTAACTTAATTTAAGTTAAAATATTATATTTGGTGCAATTTAAGTTAATCAGCTTATAGCTTAAATTAAGCTATTCTCAACTTATTTCAAAAGCTGGTCAGGAGGTGCTTAAATTTTCAACTTAAGCGCGCAGTTGGTGTGGGGGGCTAAAATTACTTAAATGACCTCGTCAACACCCAAATATTAATTAAAAAAGAAAAAATTGTATATTTCTGAAGAAAAAGAAAAAAAGCAATATTAATTAAAAAATAAATATTAATTGGTATTAATTATTAATAAATTCATATTATATATTTTTATATTAATTAAAAAATAAAAAATTGTATATTTCTGAAGAAAAAGAAAAAAATCAATATTAATTAAAAAATAAATATTAATTGGTATTAATTATTAATAAATTTATATTGGATATTTTTATATTAATTAAAAAATAAAAATTGTATATTTCTGAAGAAAAGAAAAAAATCAATATTAATTAAAAATCAATATTAATTGGTATTAATTATTAATAAATTAATATTGTATACTTTTGTAATAAATTAATTATTAATTGATACTAATTAATAACAATTGTTGATTATTAATATTAATTGATACTAATAAAAATTAATTATTAATATTAATTTATATAATTAATAATTTTAGTATTAATTGAGACTAATTAAGCAATTAATTGATACTAATTAATTTATAATGGAAAAAAATTGTAACAATAATACTTCCATTACATTTTTATCAAATGTATTAATTTTTATATTAATTGATGCTAATTAATACTAATTATATTAACTTTTATTAATGAAATAATTTTTTTAAAATTAAAATTGAAAAAAATGACAAAATAATCATTTTTTATATCATATAATGGCTGAAAGGACAATTATACAGTAAAAAATTATTTTACAGCTTATTAACCAAATACTACTCTGCTGCTTAAATCCATAATCCCACAGCTGCACCAAACAGATTAATAGCTTATGTTCACAGTTATAAGCCATAATCTGTTAAGCTATAATTTATAATAACTTTTTCACAGCTCTACCAAACGGAGTATTTGTGAGTGTTTGTTTGAGCTTGTTGGAAGTGATTATGATTTTATTTATTTATTTATTTTATTTAAGATGGAGAAGTGTCTATAACTTAAAAGATATATTAGACTGATTTCTCTTAAAATTTAGAAAAAATATAGCAAATTTTATAATTTTAGCATAATTATATTGAACTCCTTTTTAATATAGTTAAGGGATCAAAACTAATATAGATGGCTTTAAAACATGAGAATAAATAAAAATATATATATAAATATTTTAATGTAAAAGAAATGACATCATTTTTTTATTTGTAAAACTAACGAAATATTGATGAAAATGGGACTAAATGTGATGTGAATTAAAACCTTAGCCTTTCTTATGGATGATCATTCCCTTAAAATGGTAAAAGATGATTTCATTTATAATGCATTTGTCATTATTTTTTAGTCTAACCAAACATGGAAATAAATATTTTGATGGAATGATCATTCCATCTAATTTCATTCCAATGAACTAAATACTACTTAAGAAAATCAAATGTAATTATGTCAAAGTTATAAGCCTATCACATTTTTTTTCAGACCTCAAGGGTGAGTGTAATTTATGCTAAAAATCATTTTTTTATTATTTATTTTTTTAAATAAATAAGTTGATTCTTAAAAGCGAGGAAAGTAATGCATTTTTGGTTAGCTTGTAGCTTTTCTACTTTGAATTACATAACAAAAATCACTTTTTTAACAAACATTATTCAAAAACTCTACTTCATAAAGTCATAATTAAGAAAATGTACCGAACACATTTACAACTCTAATTAAACCATAATCTAAAATCACTAAAACTATAATCACCTCAAGTTGAAGTTAAGCTTCAACAAGCACCAAGATTAGTAATTTATACAACATATAAATTTACTATTATAACTATTAAAAAATTACATAATAATTTATGCAGTTTAGTTGTTTTGTATCAATTTGATTTGTAAAATTCTAATTGTAATTTTTTTATCTTTTAATTTTATATTTTGACTTATTTTGAGAAGTTGGTTAAGTCAATTTTTTGACTTTTTTTAGGTCACATCATCTATCTACTTTTTTACACGTTTTTTTTTTTTTTATAAAAAAAGTCAAAAAGTAACTTTTAACCTATTTCTCAAAATAAGCCAGTCTAATTGGTTTGATTGATAACATCGGTCAAAAAGAGTAAGGCTCCGTTTAGTTTAGTTTTTTAAAAGAATTTTATGTTATATTTTGGAAATATAAGTTGTTGAAAAGAGTTTTAAAATTTAAAAATTTATTTGATTATGAGTTTTGAAAATAATTTTGGGATGATTTGTAATTTTATTTTATTTTATTTTTTTGTAATTAAATAAATGAGTGTAAGAGAAAATTTGATTGATTGTTATGTAGAATGTGAGATGAGAGTGTAGAGAGAAGAGAGAAGTGAGAAAAATGATTGATTGGATTATTAATAAAAAAGAGAGAAGGAAAGATGAGATGAAAAATAATAATTTTGAAAAGAGTTTTGAAAATTTGATAACCAAACATATTTTTTTAATTTTTGATTCAAATGTTAATTTTAAAACTAAATCAAACACTACCTAAAGTTTTTCTCACATGCCCATTATGTATAAGTTATGAATGACTGTAAGATCATCTCTAATGGTTCATCAATTCTGTTATCAAATTTAAATTTGATAAAAGAATAATTTTTTTCTTACTCCAATAGTTTCATCAAATGAGTATCAAATCGAGGAAATAAAAAAATTTTCATCAAATCGAGGACGCCTGGAAGCTTTCATCAAATCACTGTTTATAGGTGTTGGATTTTCACCACTAAATATTCTCTGGATGACCACCTCTAGATAAAAATTTGTAAGAAGATTACATTAGCCGATCGACCGGCCAAACATCTGCCTGGTTGTTCGTCCGGATGTCCCCTAGATGACCACCTCTAGACAAAAATTTGTGAAAACAATACACTGGCTAATCAACTGGCTGGACATCCGTCCAGTTGACCAGTGGTTTGATGAAAGCTCAAAATCCTCCGTTAGAACATTTGATATGAAATGGAGTTTTTACTTAAATTTTTACTCAAATTTAGTGGGGGAAAAAAATGTACTGTTAGAAAAGCTCTAAGACTAAATAAATTTAGAAATGCTCTGTAAGACTAAATAAATTTATATCAGGCACAAGTTATTAATAATCATACCTAGTAAACTTTAAACATATTGCAAATTTTTTTTTTCAATCTTATAAATTGGATATTATTAAATTGGTAGACTAAAAAATTTGCACTCGCCATCCTTCCTCACTCGTGAATGAAAACAAAAAAAATAAAAATAAAAATGAAAAAGTAGTATAATTTTTTTGATTTTTACCTTCTGTGATTAAATTGAACTCTTGTTATAATTTCAAACTTAGCAATAATAGTTTGATGATGCTATGTCACACAAAAATGGAATTGGTAGCTTGAATTTCATCTTATCTTAAATCGCTTGAATTTTGATTTATCGGTTGTTCGAAAAGAAAGTTGACAGTTGCGATCGATATGGTGACAACCGCAGTAGACAAATGTTTCATCCGGTCGTGCGAGTAGTTATCTGAGCAGCCGACCGGCAAGTACAAATTCAGACTATTCGGATAAGCTCAATTTAAGCTACCAAGAATTATTTAAGTTCACACATCATATCAATCAACATACATTTTTTTTATTTATAAATCATTACCAATTTAGGCCTCGTTTGGTAACAGTCTAATTTAGTAACTTTTTGGCTAATTGGCTAAAAAGGTAGGTAAAAAAAACTTGTATGTTTGGGATGACTTTTTGGCTAATTACGAAAAGATGTGCAAAAAGTAGAGAGAAAAGAGAATTTTTGACCTTTTGGTATGGGTTGTTGGCTTTTTGGTTAATCTATTAGTATCTTTTTGCCTAATTGACTAATTTAGCTACCCCCAAACAGGTATCCTTAATGGGTCAATTTTTATGAAAAATAGAGATTGATCATTTCTCTTGCATTAGATGGCTCCTTCTTGTGGTGAATTATTTATTTTGTTTTATTATGAGTTATTTATTGTGTTAATTGTTGAATTTCTAGATATATGATGTTGGACTACGATTATCTAATTTGATTTCGACCCATTCAAAGAGAGATTTACAAGGTTTTCATGGGTGAAACACAACCAAAATAGAGGCACAATAAATTATATGGTTTTCATGGATGGGCTTGGGGTACACCTAATAAATTGTTGTGCAATAATTTGAATATGACATATTCAAGTATTAAATTAAATATAATTTCGCTGTATCACAAGTAAAAAAGAAACAAAATTATTTGATAACAAGTCATTTTCATCTTTGTCCTAAATAACATTTTTTTTGAGAAGTGTTTCATATAAGATATTACAATGAAACCAATAAAATACAATCATAATAATGAAAGATAATACAAACTTTACAAACAAACTCCTAATTGGAAGAAAACAATATCAATTAATATAAGAGTAATAAGATCTACACGTAGTTGGGGAGATTCGAACTACTGTGCAAGATTTTGACTCATCGAGCTAACCTGGTTGGTTCTAATAACACTTAAATTATGAGTTAAGTGAGATTTTATATGATAAAAGTAGATTTTATATTAATTCAAGTGAGATAAACAATTAACTGATTTTATAAATATAAATAAAATAGTAACATCTCCTACATTATATTAAACTAGAAGAATCCAAAAACAGAAAATTATTAGGTCTATTTAGTTTAGTTTTAGAATAATGATTTGAGTGTGGAGTTATATTTTGAGTTTTTGAATCATGATTTGAAAAGAGAAAATTTATTTAGTTATGAATTTAAAAAATAATTTTTGGATGATTTGTAATTTTTTTGATTGATTGATGTATAGAATATGAGAGAATGTGAAAGGATAGATAAAAGATGGGAGAGAAAAAGTGAGTGATTGATTGATTGATTGAGTAATAATAATAATAAAAAAAGAATAGAAGAGAGGAGTTTTGATTAGTTAACATGTTTTATCTAAATCATGATTTAAAAACAAAATTATGATTTGAAAAGTGTATTTTTTGACTTTTTATGAAATATAGATTGTGTTTGAAGTGATGTGGTAGAGAGGTGATATGACTTAAATAAGATGGTCTGACTTAAATAAAATAATAATTTTTTGACTTTTTTAATATATGCCAAACAAGGCCTTACCATTGTCCTTTAATAATGTTTTATTTTAATTATGTAAGATAAGAATCTTCTCATATAAAATGTACATGAGGTCAATGGAATACGAAACCCAAAGTGATTTGGAAATCAAATTTGAGATAAATTACAGAAAAAAAAAAAACCCAAAATTTGATTATAATAACAAGGTAAATTTTTTTTGGGTGAATAATAACAAGGTAAATTACAAATACATTACCTTCTGTAATTTAAAAAATTATAAATATTTTTATATTAGAATTTTTTATTTAACAGAATTAACTAAAAAAATAAAATTCATAATTACTCTCCTATACATAAATAAAATTACCTAAATTGTTGATTGAAACATATTTCTAATATCTTAAAAATTGTTAGTTGACTTCATGATTTATTAATAAAATGACAATTTATTATGAAATTAGAAACTTCAAGGGGGTGAGATATAATTTCCAGAACCACAAGAAGCGATTTATATTTTAATCAAATTTCAAAAAATATATTTATGATTTACCCTAATAATAAATTAAATCTTAACTTTTTAATTTTTTTCAAATTTTTTTTTCTCAATTGTTAATCGTTTCAATGTAACTCATATAATTTAGATAATTTAACCATTTTTCTCCTTTATCATCGTTGACAATTACCTCCGTTACCACCCTTCATTTTCTTCAATCCAATTCTGTTTTTTCATTTCTTTTTCTTATCTACCGCTATGTTTCCTCTCACGTTCGTTTGAGATGTGAGTTGATTTTTTAACTTTTTGACTTTTTGATTATTTTAGCCTGGGGCTAAAAACTCTCGTTTGTGATAGGTTTTTTAGCTTTTTTGACTTTTATGAAAGAAAAAATGAAATAATTATAGGTTGCACGTGATGTTTTGTGTTATTGGACTAGAAAGCCTATTTTGTCTTTTTGTAACTAAAATAGTCAAAAAGTCAAAAAACCTGACATGCCAAAGAAAGACTTTCTGCTATCCTTTCATTCTTTTCCCAATCCATAGCCATTATCGTCATTGAACACTATCAATAAAAAAAAATTAAATTATCTAAATTACTCATATGTTTGGTTAATTGATACCTTTTTAAAATTTTCAAACCCAAATTATTTTTAATTTGTTTTTCAAACTCAAGTAGTTTGTGAAGGTATGTTTTTAAAATTCAAAACAAAATTATATTAAAAATGAATTAAATTTGTGAATAAAAATATAACTTTGTGATTCATAACTTCATTGTTCAAACCATGAATGGTTGTTCAACAATTTCATTTTATCTCACAACTTGTTTGTGAATGATTTCGTCCTACTCTCACAACTTGTTTCATGGTGTCGTTGATCAGTAAAATTGTGAAATGAAAACACAACTTTAAGGAAGTCATGTTTTTGCCGACATAAATTTAATTGTTCATTTTTAATATAATTAAGTTTTGAAAACACAATTTGAAATTTAAAATTATTTTAAAAACATGACTTCACAAATTACTTAAATTTGAAAAATGAGTTTAAAACAACATCGCTTTGAAAGTTTATTTATTTATTTTTTATTTATTTATTTTTCAAAATAACTTGGATTGGTTGTAAAAGTTTTTATTTACTTTACAATTAACTTGACAATTCACCTTGATTAGGATTCTTATATGGTATCGAATTAATAATAGAGTAAATTACATTACCATCATCGAATTTTAAAAAAAATACAATAACTTTTATAAGTCTGATATAATTACAATGACCTCTCTTTAATAAAGGTGAAATAATTAAGGGTGAAACTTCTCTCATGTTCATATTTTAATATAAGGCAATTTTTGGGGTTCGTGGGTTTATCATGTATTCCGTTTTAATGATTCGAATCGTTTATTTTATAAGATTTTCAATGTGTATTATCCATAAAAAAAAATTAGTTCGATCCGATAATCATAACTTTTTTATTTTATCATGTTTATTTTCAAAAAAATAGACAACAAATATATTTTTGAAAATAGATATCTATTTTTTTTAAAGACAAATACAATAAATGAAAATAGGGTTAATTACACTAATAGTCCTTATAGTTTGGGATTTGTGTCACTTTTGTGCCTGACTTTTCAATTGTGACACATTTGACCCTGAATTTTGAATCTTGTTTCAAATAAGGACAATTAAAAATACTATTAAATTTTTCAAGGATAAAATCATCAATTTGATAAAATATAAACTAATTTGACAAAAATAAATGTCAAAAAAATATTTTTAATTTTTTTAAAATTATTTTTATCCACCAAGGATAAAATTATGTAAACTTAATAAAAATTACATAATTAATTTTTTAAAATTAATTTTACATGATCATCATCCAAACACATAATAAAAATTAATTTGGTAAAAAAAAAAAATTAGTCTAAAAGATTTATCAATTTTATATAATTTTATTTTTAGTCAGTAGAAATAATTTTTAAAAATTCAAAAATATTTGTTTGACATTTATTTTTGTCAAATTAGTTTATATTTTATTAAATTGACAATTTTACCCTTGGAAAATCTAATTATATATTCAATTGTCCTTATTTGGAACAAGATTCAAAATTCAGAATCAAATGTGTCACAATTGAAAAGTCAGGGACCAAAGTGACACACGCCCCAAACTATAGGAACTATTTGTGTAATTTGTCCATGAAAATATTACGATTATTAGACTGATATAATTTTTTTTCATGAATGACATATATTAAAAATCATACAAAATGAACGATTTAAATAATTGAAACCAAAACCTGTGATGAACTCCATAGTCTTCCCAAATTATTTCTTATTGATCCATGAATATGAGAGAAATTCAAGCCAACAATTATAACTTATGCCACGCGAAAAAGTGGTTATTTTAATTGATTTTTTAACTGACAGAAATGTAAAAAAAAGTAAAGACTCAAACTGATAAATATACAAAGATTAACAAAGTAAAATATACAATGTTATTTTTGCATCTATACAAATAAAATTTGTAAGGTTCTCTAGATCTTAAACGAGGTTATTGTAATTTGGATTTAGATTTAGATTATCACTATTATATTATCCAAAAACCTTAGATTACGTGAATCTAAAAATAACAAGATTTTTTTGATTGAAAAATAAAAATAAGGTAATTAAAAAAGAAAAATAAAAAGAGTCTTTCTTTCTAAATTTTTTGTGCTCTGCTCCAATTAATACCGTGCAAAATATTGTCTAATATGTTAAAATTATACTGATTTGTATTAATTCGTACCGTTCTAACCGTTAACCATAGTTTAAACTTTAAATTTTATAATACACCAATCGAACCATTTTGCTCTGTAGTTAATATATATATATTTTAACTTCCAATGAAATATTAATGTAAAAATGAGTGTGAGAGAGATTTAAGATACGAAATTTATTATAAATTAGTAGTTATCTATATGAAACATATTATATAAATTACTTTGTGTTATATATCTAAAAAATATTATACAAATTAATATTATATTATGCAAATATATAATAATTAGTTAGAATATTTTTCAACCCGTCAATTTGTTAAAAACTGCCCAAATCATAATTTTTCAAGAGTGCTGCTATTAGCACTTACCAAAATTCTTTGGACCCACCATTTCTTTGGACCCCAACCCTAAATCTTAAATTTTAATAATATTTTTTTGGACATCCCACTTATTACC
Organism: Camellia lanceoleosa; assembly: GCA_025200525.1. Classification (NCBI taxonomy): domain Eukaryota; kingdom Viridiplantae; phylum Streptophyta; class Magnoliopsida; order Ericales; family Theaceae; genus Camellia; species Camellia lanceoleosa. Next base: position 1,377,312 of record JANUSC010000031.1, on the reverse strand, counting down.
AAATCTATCTATATTCATAATATTTTTACAATGAAATGCACACCTACTTAATTTTTCATCCATTTCCTTCCCTGACTCACTCAATCTTCAGACTATATTCATAATATTTTTACAATGAAATGCACACCCACTTAATTTTTCATCCATCTCCTTCCCTGACTCACTCAATCTTCAGACTATATTCATAATATTTTTACAATGAAATGCACACCCACTTAATTTTTCATCCATCTCCTTCCCTGACTCACTCAATCTTCAGAGTTTAGAGCTTTGGTCCAGTGTAGAATTCTTGGACCCTAACCCTCCATCACTCTCGTCACCGTCTCGGCCGTCAACGGAGCATTCTGACGACTCTCATCTTCTGTGAACACTCTCCGTATCGCCGAATCAGTAACCTCTCTCATCCTCTTATCATCATTTTCTTCATTGCTTTTTGTATCTTCGTCATCGTTGAGATCGATCGAAGATACTTCAATTTTTACGGAATTTGTATAACCGTTTGTAAATGAGGAAAAACATATCTTAAACGAGGTTATTGTAATCTGGATTTATATTTAGATAATCACTATTATACTATCCAAAAACCTTAGATTACTGGATCTAAAAATAACAAGATTTTTTTGATTGAAAAATAAAAATAAGGTAATTAAAAAAGAAAAATAAAAAGAGTCTTTCTTTCTAAATTTTGTGTGCTCTGCTCCAATTAAGACCGTGCAAAATATTGTCTAATATGTTAAAATTATACTGATTTGCATTAATTCGTACCGTTCTAACCGTTAACTATAGTTTAAACTTTAGATTTTATAATCCACCAATCGAACCATTCCGCTCTGTAGTTAATACGTATATATTTTTTAACTTCCAATGAAATATTAATGTAAAAATGAGTGTGAGAGAGATTTAAGATACACAATTTATTATAAATTAGTAGTTATCTATATGAAACATATTATATAAATTAATTTGTGTTATATATCTAAAAAATATTATACAAATTAACATTATATATTATGCAAATAAATAATAATTATTTAGAATATTTTTCAACCCGTCAATTTATTAAAAACTGCCCAAATCATAATTTTTCAAGAGTGCTGCTATTAGCACCTATCAAAATTCTTTGGACTCTCCATTTTCTTTGGACCCCAACCCTAACCCCTAAATTTTAATAATATTTTTTTGGACATCCCACTTATTACCAAATCTATCTATATTCATAATATTTTTACAATGAAATACACACCCACTTAATTTTTCATCTATCTCCTTCCCTGACTCACTCAATCTTTAGAGTTTGGAGTTTTGGTCCAGTATAGAATTCTTGGACCCCAACCCTCCATCACTCTCGTCACCGTCTCGGTCGTCAACAGAGCATTCCGACGACTCTCATCTTCTCTGAACACTCTCCGTATCGCCGAATCAGTAACCTCTCTCATTCTCTCATCATCATCTTCTTCGTTGCTTTTTGTATCTTCGTCATCGTTGAGATCGATCGAAGATACTTCAATTTCTACGGGATTTGTATAACCGTTTGCAAAATGAGGAAAAGCAGAATCATCGTCACAATCAGAATCATCATCTGAATCGCCATCAGAATTCTGAATGTAGTCCAAAATAATTTGTTCACCACTGTGTAGCCGAAAAAATATATTTTGTTCAGAACTGTTTTGTCGAACAATAATGATCCTGTCAGTAATGTATGTCCGAACAAAATTTGTTCATCACTGTGTAACTTGAATCCATTCCAATTTACAACTTAAAATAACATGAATTAAATCCATTCAAAATACATAACTTAAATCTATTCCAATTCACTCTTTTCCATTCTAAGTTAGTTTAACAAAGAACATTACATAACTGACTATCTGCATTATTGTTCGAACCTATGTATTGAATGAAAGGATTATGTTCAAGATCAGACGAACATAATTCTAATAGTCGAAATCAAGACTTAATAGCTCGAGCGAAACAAAGACTAATTTAAAATGTTAATGTAAGATAGATAAACTTATAAGATGATGAAGTATACGTTAAACTTGAAGCAAAACTTTCAAGTTTAATAGCGTTGATGATGGTAATAAAAATGACACATTCAAGATTTAAGATGATTATGAAAAATAATAGATTTAGGGTTTATGTTAGTTGATTATGAAAAGTAATAGGTTTAGGATTTACAAATATAGAATACGTATAGTTGGAGTTGGAGGTGGGGGTGGGGGTAGGGGTGGGTGTCCAATATTATATAGTATTCACCTTGCTTGTTTTGAGTTTTCAGAAAACACTTTTCAGAAAATTCTACACTCTTATTTTCCGTGTTTTTTTGTTTTTACTGAATTTTTTTAATATTTTAAGTAATTTTTTTACTTTTTAGACACACCTAACATAAATACACCTAAAAAGTAAAAAAATTTAAAAAAAAATCTTTTAAAAATTCACTAAATACCAAAAATACAAAAAAAATACAAGAATTCAGTACATTTTTTGTATTTTTATGTATTTATTAATTTTTTAAAATATTTTTTCACAAATTTTTTACTTTTTAGATACATCTAACTAAGATGCATCTAAAAAAGTAAAAAAAATGTTTAAAATTTTAAAAATATTCACTAAAAACAAAAGAATACGAAAACCAAAAAACTCAGTTTTCAAAAAACTTAATCCAGAAAACTCAAACCAAACACAGTGATTAGTTTTTATTGACAGGTGAGTGTTCCATTTAATAATGTTTTTTAATATAATTTTACTTTAAGAAATAATTATAATAAAAAAAATTATAAAATGAGGAATCCAAAGAATTTTGACCGGTGCTAATAGCAGTATTCTTTTTCAATCCACTTATCGGCTAATTTGTCATTTAATTTATAATTTAGGCTAATTTTGAGAACTTGTAAAAAAATTAAAAAGTTACTTAAAAAGTTAAAAAGTTAACACTATTCACCAAAAGTCAACAATTACGGCTGCACAACTTTCAAATCGAATTTTTCCCTACAAATCAATTTTTACAATTTTTTATTACACATTTGTTCATAAAAAGTCAAAAAATTAACTAAAATATTCATATTTTCAACCTCAATTTTTTAATCAAAAAAGATAAAAAGTACATTTATTTAGGACACCTCAAACAACCCCTTAATCTCAAATTGCCCGACTCACACCGCGCACACCTGAGTCCGGATCCTCTGTCATACATTCCTGCCATGCCCCAAAACGAAATCGTTTTGGGACAAAATTTCATAAAAAAAAAAAAAAACACAAAAATCACAAAAATCTCTCTTGATTTTCTCTCTCTTCATCCCAGCAGCCCCAAACATGGTGTGTCGGGACCCACCACCGGCAGCAAGAATTTGATCGAAATCCGGCACTGCCGCACAGGCAAAGCTCCCGCGAGGCGAAAAGCATGGGGGAGAGACGATCCCACGATGAAGTGAGGAAATTGCAGAGGCCATAGACATGGGGGTTGCAGGGCATGGGAGGGAGAGGACACCAAGCGAGGTTTCGAGGGTCGAAGAGGTAAGGGGAAGCGATTGAAGGGTCCTGAGGGAAGATACAGAGGAGGTGAGAGAGGCGAGAGATTGGGAGGTGTTTGAGACGGAAATGGATTAGGGTTTTGGAGGAGAAGAATATTTTCCCAGATTTGAGAGATTGGGAGGTGTTTGAGAGGGTTTTGGTGGAGAAGAATATTTTCCAAGATTTGCAGATGGATTTGAGACGGACATGGTGAGAGTAAGGAACGAATGAGAGGATTAGACCAGAAAGATCATTCGGGAGGCCTGGAATTAGGGTTAGGTTTAGGGTTTGAGTTTGTGTTTCTTCACTCGAAAATGATGAAGAACACGGAGGAGTTTGTGTGTTTTTTTGTTTTTTTTTTGAAATTTTGCCCCAAAACGACGTCGTTTTGGGGCATGGCAGGAATGTATGGCAGAGGATCCGGACTCCGCACGACCTACCCTAGTTCCAATCGCGTGGAGTCACCTTCACACTAACAGCATGGGGACACCAGAGAAATCTCCGCACAATAAGAGCTCTCTCTCGCTCTTCCTTTGGTCTCCAAACTCTCTGTATCTGTCTCTCTCTCTCTCTCTCTCTCCATATCCCTCTTTTACAGTTGAAACTTCATACGTACCCCCAAGACCAGGTGCTTTGTTCATCACCGTTCCTCTTCCCTCTCTCTCTCTCTCTCTCTCTCTCCCCCCCTGTATGCTCTCTTTCTCTCTCTCTAGACTTTAATCTTTGTTACGTTTCCAAATCTTCGTGGGTTCTACTCAAAATCATAAAAAATGTAGTGTTTATTTGTGATTGATTGTATTGAAGTTGTTGTCTTTTTTAATATTCGTGATAGTTGTTTACAGATCTTGTGATCGTTGAATGTATAGATACAGAGACTATAAGTATGCCTAGTTTTTGTGTTTTAGGGCCTACCTCTGTAAATGGGAATTGAATTTCTCTCTCTTATGTCTTGTTTGTTTCTACATCTGAGCCTTTAAAAGCCATGTTTTTCAGGTATAACAACATTTTTGCTATTTTCTCAATTTTCTGAGAGGTTTGTGACTTTGTGCTTCTCTTCTCACTTGGGTCTTGTGAATTTTCTTATTTTTGGCTTATTTGTATGAAAAAAACAAAATGGGTTTGTTTTTGTTCTTGCAATTTGAGTTGGGATTTTGATGGGTAATTTGTTGATGGGTCTTGTATTAGATCTTCAAATTTTGATTTTTTAATTAAATAAGTTGGTTTCTTTGTCTCTGTCTAATTAGGTGTGAATATATTCAATTTTCCAGTTTATGTTTGATTTCTGTTTTTTTCTTCTTCTTCTTAAAAAGGAATTGCTTATTTGAATGGTGATCCTTCAAAAGTTGTCCTTTTTTCTCCTAATTTTCTGTCTTACATGTTCTTCTTACAAACACACAATTTTAGATGCTTCTGTAAATCTGGAATTTGAATATGGGTAATGATCATTTCAGGGGGTTGTTGGAAAATTTTAGATATTTTTCTGATTTGTAATTTTCAACTTTTTCCTAGGGCCCAGTTTCAGTCTCCTTTCTTTACAATTTAGCTTTTTTCTTTGTGCACTAGGTACATCTTTTTTTTTTTTTCCTCTTCCCCTCTTTATGTTTTTGTGGGTTATTTTGAAGTTCATAACCAGGTGTATGTTTAATTTTCACAGATTTTGTGAATTCATTAAATTCAGCAGATTAGGCCACAGTTCGCCAAAATTCACAATTGAGGAGTTGTAACTGATAATCGAGTCTAAGGCCTAAAAGCATTGAAGACCGAGGAGATTTTACAAATGCTAAATTTTAGCAGGGCAAGAACTCAGCCACGGTCAACAAGGGCTATGTCTTTAGGAGGTAAGATTTCCTTTCATTTTATTAATCTATTAACATTTGAAATTTTCTTCTCTGTTTAGATTATACATGTTATGTTTTTTAACCTCGAGAGTTTGAATCTATTAAATCTATGGCTTAAAAGTTAAAAAGTATAGTTTGTTCTCTTCAAAGTGCAGATGCTTTTGCTGGACAGGGCTCTGAGAATAGTTGTCAGCTAACTACACATTGGCCTCTAGTTCTTTGATATATATACAAACATACATATGCAGAAATTTAATTGTGTTTTTATTACATTGGCAATTAGTTTATATAATCTTCTTATTTGATGGGGTTTGTAACTCATTTTGACCTTTACTTCTTGTAGGTATAGATTATGTAGACCCAAAGAAGAAGAGCAATTTTGTAGGAAAAATTCTTTTGGCTGCTGCCCTTACAGCATTATGTATTCTTATGCTCAAACAATCCCCAAGATTCAACAGCCCAAGCCCAGTAACTTCTTTATCCCTCTATTTCTATCTTTGTATCTTCATTCAATTCCCTTCTAAGGCTGTTTTTGGATCAAGAATTTGAAGAGATTTGCGGAGGGAAAGGGAAATGGAAGGGAATAGTGAATGAAACAGAAGCTAAATTTTGTTCACTTTTCCCTCCACAAATGCCCACTCAAATTCTTGTTCCAAACATAGCCTAAAGATATCTCAAGACATGCTCAGAATACCGTGTCTCTCCAATTTTTGTTTCAATGAATTGAGTCAAATGGACCTTTCTTTTATGTCATTTCATATTTAACACTTTCTTAAAATTTTCCCTTTCCAGTTCTCCCATCATGAAATAGGAGTTACTCATGTCTTAGTAACTGGAGGTGCTGGATATATTGGTTCACATGCTACACTCCGACTTCTCAAGGACTCGTATCGTGTAACTATAGTGGTATATATCTCTCTTTTAAAAATATGTAATTATATTTTTTTCTTAATTGTTTCAACCCTTGAATGCTACATGATTTAGATCTTCAATGAAAAGGATTCTCATGTAACAGGACAATCTATCTCGGGGAAACCTAGGCGCTGTCAAGGTTCTACAAGAACTATTTCCAGAACCTGGGAGGCTTCAGTTTATTTATGCTCACTTAGGGGATGCAAAATGGTATCATCACACTTTTTCAATAATATATATGTTTTTTTATTTATTGATCCATAACCCTTTTAACATGCATTATGTATCTTGCTTCCTTATAGCAATGTTTCAGGTGAATAAAATATTTACAGAAAATGCATTTGACATTGTGATGCATTTTGCAGCTGTTGCATATGTTGGAGAAAGCTCCCTTGACCCTCTGAAGTAAGTGTTTAATCTATTTCAAAATATTAGTTGAACTTGCATAAGCTTTTGCCACACAGCAATGTGGACACATTTACCAAATTATGCATTATCAGTCATACCAGGGGATTTAAGGAGGTTGTAGTTGGTGGGAGGAGATGGTAGATTTTGCTTTGGTTGAAGCCTTGGCGTGTGACAAATGCTGTCATGTGGGTGTCTTAATATGGATAAAGAGATAATATATGATGTGTTGATCAGTATTGCCCAAAACTCCATTGCAGCTGACCCAAGGCTTCCTTTGAGAGTTAGCTAAAATCCTAGCTTGTTTGTCACATTCATAGCTTTGTATGGCTTTTTTGATGGCTGTTAAGAGTGGCCAAAGTGGGCTTTTTGGCGGGTAATAGGTTTGCTGAATGAGCTAAACTTTTTTATTTTTGTAATAGTAAAAATGGTTTGTTTGGAATATCCCTACCTTCTTTTGGCTTTTCTAATGGCTTTGAAGGGTGGCGAAAGTGGGCTTTTCGTGGGAAATAGGTTTGCCAAATGAAGTCAAGCTCTTTTCTTCTTTGTTTATTCTTTTAAAAATAGCAAAGTGGGCTGGTGGTTTTTACACTACAGCCAAACGAAACCTAAGACTGAAATTCATAGTATTGTGAGAGGAAGAGAGCATATCAGACTATGGGGCGAATGGATGTCCTTGACTTTTTAGAATTTAGTCTTGCAGTCTTTTATATGGTTATCCTGTTCAGGATATTATCATTATCTGATTAGCTGATTATCCTTGGTGTTATAAGACAGAGTTGTTGGTTACTCTGCTGCTCTCTTGTTTACTTTTTTCTCTTCTTTTAATAAAAATTTCTTTCATTGATGTGTTGTGCTATCGTGTGTATGTCTATGTCCTCTATATCTTCACGTAGTTAATACAACTGTCTCCCCAAAACAAGTCCATTTTCTTGTGTTTTCTGGTATGTGTATATATATATATTCTCTAGGGTTATTACTCATATCCAAATCAATGTTCTATATCATGCTTCCAAACCAAACCAAACCAAACCAAACCAAACCAAGTCTTAAGTCTCATCAAATGGGGTCGGCTACATGAATCTTCCTTCTCCACGTGACTCTATCAAAGGCTATTCCGTTAGTCAAATTAAGTAGATCCATATCTCTATTTACTTCGCTAACCAACGTTAATCTAAGCCTACCCAGTCCCCTAATACTTTCATCTACCGTCACTGCATCGTATCTCTTTACTACTGTTTCTATTGGTCTTCGTTGAATATGACCAAACCATCTCAATTGATTTTCTCTCAACTTATCTTCTATCGGTGCTACTCCTACCCATTTCTGAATACATTCATTGCTAATTCTGTCTTGTCTAGTTTTGCCACACATCCACTTTAGCATCTTCATCTCATTCTAATTCTATCTTGTATCATGCTTCCAATATTTATTAATTTCAATCCATTTCACATATTTTCTTCAAAAACATATTTGTCAATTTCTCAAGAACTTTTGATTAGAATGAAGCCTTTCCCTGTCCGTTGTTGGCCCTTTCGATTGCAACATTTATCTACCAATAGCAGTTGTGGTTTTGCATTTGGTGGAAGCATAATTTAAGTGTACTCCAGATTGATATAGATAGTCTTTCCACTTTCTCTATGATCTGAATCTGAACTTTTTGAAGAATATGGACTGGCTTGCTGAGCTCTGTTAATTAGTTATTATTTTGTTAGTTGAAGCTGTTTTTGTCATATGAAATCATTTGGAGCATTTGATCTCCCCTTATCTATTTTATTAGTTAATGTTATTGTGTTTATACAGATACTATCGCAACATTACATCAAATACCTTGGTAGTTTTAGAGGCAATGGCAGCACATGGTGTAAAGACATTCATATATTGTAGTACATGTGGGACATATGGAGAACCTGAAAAGATGCCAATTACAGAAGTAACTCCACAGGTGAAGATTTTAAGAACTGCTTTGTGATTTTGAGTTATGGTTTGTAAGGTTTGTAAGTTGGTTCGGTAACAGAATTGACACGCTATGGGCTTTGTTTAATAACTAATCTCTTAGTGTTGCATAAATTCAGTTTCCCATTAACCCATATGGAAAAGCCAAGAAGATGGCTGAAGATATTATTCTTGATTTTCATAAGAACTCAGATATGGCGATCATGATCTTAAGGTACTTGACCTAACATGTACTTAATTTTCAGATTTCTTTTATCTTTATATGTTTTATGTTAATTAGTAGTGTTATTTATCTCTTGTATTTTCTATTCAATAATGCTGCAATGGCCATATTTGTGTACCATAAAATATTCAATGAATGTGTATACATGAAAAATTGACCTATACATCATGCAGCCCATGCATATTTCGTGTTGCTGTATAAACCATTATTTCCCTGAAAATTTTCTTTGAGAGGGGTTGATCTTGTGCCACCAAGTCTCATTGTTATCTCTCATGTTTATGTGGTCTTAGATAGAACTCAATCCCAAAAGTTAGCTGTTGAGGTGATGTATCCTCACGCCTATATACTTACTTGGGTGATGTTGGATTTCGCTCCACAGTTCAGTAGTGAGCTACACACTCTGTCGTGTTTTCATTTATAGAGTTCAATAATGAGAAGTTGCATTCTGACCACATTGCTCGCCAACAACATTGATACTGTGTTTGTTCATTTTTAATCTTTGACAACGTCTAATCACGCACCTTAAATGCCAAAGAGAATGTTATTACTCACCCAGAAACTTGTGGACTCATTTCTCTTTGTGAATAATTTCAGATACTTCAATGTGATTGGTTCAGATCCAGAAGGCAGATTAGGAGAAGCTCCCAGACCGGAATTGTGAGTGCATGGACGGATATCAGGTGCTTGCTTTGATGCTGCTCGTAGCATTATTCCTGGGCTCAAGGTACAATGATTTCTAATTCCATCATTTTTTCTCTTGTTCTGTCAATAATGAACTTTGGCATATGTTCAACCCGCCTTTAATGTGGGATTTGGACGTATTGGCTGAGTTCGATTAAAGATAATTCTGATGTAAAGATGGCTGTTTTCTATGAAGTTGGCTTGAAAGCACAAAAAATTCTCATTATCACAAAACTTGACATTTCTCTTATTTTTTTCTTTTCAATTAAAGTATTATTTTTTTATTTTGTGGACAGAGACAAAAAATATAAAGTTGGAGGCACTGATGACTCTAACATCTGTAAAAAAAAAAAAAAAAAAAAATTGTTTTCTGTAGTTTGCCCTTGATTCATGTATGAAAAACATCTAGTTTCTGCTAGTAAATGCTTATCTATGTGATGCATGATGGTGTGAAGATCTCTCCTCTTTTATGTCTACATAATGTATGCCACGCTTGAATTGGGAAGCACAGATAAGGATATGGGACATAGTGATTTCGAAAAAATCAGGACACAGAAATGTGGGATATAAATATTACACCCATAAACAATCAAAATTAAAGAAAAAAACTCTAATTTAACATAAAAATTTAAATCAACCAGAGACCAGACTTGTGTTGTGTTAGGCTCCATAGATCATTAGAAGCTAGTCTTTTAACTTCACAATTGTGGTTAGATTTATGTTGTCTTGTCGATGGTTTGATATGAGTTCTATATTTATTTTTAAGATTCAATCCTTATTCTTTCAAATATTATAATATGACCCCTGAAATTAGTGTTCAAAAATTAATGTTTCCTAAACTAAAATTATTAAAAAGGGGGCACATCATGTCTCATATCCCATGTGTCCTTGCCGTTTCTGTGTTTCATACATGTCTGGCTTCATACATGTCCGGCGCGGCTCCGGTACCTATTGTGACGTGTTGGTGCTTCGTAGCTCTAGACTTGGCTAATTTGATATTTTGCTTGGTTCAAATGCAGGTTACAGGAACCGACTATAAAACTGCAGATGGAACTTGTGTACGGGACTACATCGATGTCACCGATCTGGTTGATGCTCACGTGAAAGCCCTAGAGAAGGCAATACCCAGTAAAGTCGGAATTTATAACGTTGGAACAGGAAGAGGTAAACCTTGTTCTCTTCAGGTGTTCACAAATTCGTATTTCAATCAAATTTTGTTTTTGATGCTTGTTTTATGCCTCTGTGATCAGGTAGATCAGTCAAGGAGTTTGTGGAGGCTTGTAAGAAGGCCACAGGGGTGAATATCAAAGTTGAGCAGCTACCGCGCCGGCCAGGCGACTATGCTGAAGTGTTCAGTGACCCGACAAAGATCAAGCTTGAGTTGAACTGGACAGCCCAACACACCGATCTTCAAGAGAGTTTGCGGATTGCATGGAGATGGCAAAAGGAGCATCATAATGGGTATGGAACGCCTCTAGCGATGCCTTCTTAATAATATATATATTTTTTGTGTGGCTTTCATAGTGGAAGAGTTAACGCGAAAACAAAGCAGAACCCATGCCGAGCAAGGCTTTAGCCCCATGTGAGAATAGTGGTTGTTTTTAAGGTAAGGGTTTGGTATAAATTCCTTTTTCATTCTATAAAATTATTATAAGGGGGTAGAGTTTGTAGGGAAGGCACAGCCCATTTGTTATATGTACTTTATATAAATTCCAAGTAGTTCAATAATAATACCAGTCAGGTATAGCATTTTTATTGCTGATATTTCTCTCTCTCTCTCTCTGTGTATATGTACAATTTGCATCTCTGTTTGAAAATGCTTTGCTTGGCAAATGTTTTTAAGACCTAAGTTATTTTTGTTTGAAAAGTCTGTGAGAAAGCAAATTTTGTTTGGTTATCTTACAGTGTAGTTTTTTTGCTCTCTGTATATGTACAGTTTGCTTCTCTGTTTTTGCTTGGCAAATGTTTTTAAGACCTAGGTTATTTTTGAGGTGTTTTGGGAAAATGGTTAAAAGTTATTTTTTTGATTTTTTTTGCATTTTTGTAAGAGAGAGAAGCTGGTTAAAAGCTGAAAAGTAACGTTTAACTCACTTTCCAAAAAAGTCGGTGAGAAAGCAAATTTTGTTTGGTTACTTAACACTAAAGTGTTTTTGCTCTCTCTCTCTCTATATGTATATGTACAGTTTGCATCTCTGTTTGGAAAATGCTTCGCTTGGCAAATGTTTTTAAGATCTAGGTTATTTATGTTTGAAAAGTCTCTTAAAATGCAAATTTTGTTTGGTTGCCTAACACTAAAGTTTTTTGGTGGTTGTATTTTCATTGTGAAATTCAAAATAAATAAATAAATAATTAAGAAAGCTTATTATAATGGGAAGTGCTATTGGCAATCCTACAACAATGCTGGAGACCTCTAATTTAGAGGCTCTAAATACACCTCTAATGAGGTGGAAAAGGCAAAAAAAAAAAAAAAAAAAGAACCAAGACACAACATTGATGTGGCAGTGGGTGGGATCCATTGCTACATCACTAGTGGTACCTCTAATTAGAGGTTCCAAGCATTTTTCGGCAATTCTATGGTGCTGTGAAGGCGGAGAAAATGTCGAAGTTATAATTTTTTTTAATGTACTTTATATATATATATATTAGCCTATCATTCATGTTATATACGGGATAATTATAAATATTTATATTTGTTTTAGATTTCTTTTAATATATAAATTATGTTTTTAAAGATTTTTTATGAAAATAATTTAACAATCTTATCACTAACCATAGTGTACGAGAGAAGTTGAAAAGAGTACTGCAGTAACTATACATAGATTGTATTTATAATTATTTGTATGAGGGGATTTTAAATACTGATCAAGGGATTTTGACCAAATCAATAAATGCAGGTATGTGGAAAGACATGTGGATTGAAAAAAAGTTAATAAATGCTGATCAGAGAATTTTGACCAAATCAATAAATGTTGAGTTTTTTTTTTTAATAGAAAATTTAGAAAATTCAGATTGAAATATTGAAACTCTCTCAGGTCTTGGGGTTAAAAATTCACTTTTGCTTAATATATAGTATAGATAGATAGATATATATCATACACATTTTAATACATCTTTTTATTTATATCAAGACTAATGAAATGACCCAATAAGTGATGATTAACATTTCTTATTATAATTCATACTTCGATTTAAATTTTAAGAGAAATGATTTTTCCTCCGAAACTTTTCCCCTTCGAATACCCCTAATGTCCAAAATGACGTCGTTTTGGGCATTTCTTTTTTTTTTTTTCCTTCCATTTTCGAGTCTGAAACGCAGAAGAGGGAGGATGAGAGAGAGAGAAGAAGAGGGGAAGAGAGAAAGAGAGAGAGAGAGAGAGAGAGAGAGAGAAGAGAGGTGGTTCGCCGATCGTCGATCGTTGCTTGACCGGTCGTCGTCATGACCAGCTCGTCTCTGCCCACCGCCTCTAGCCCGGCCCTAGCCCCGCTTGCAGCCTCAGCCCTAAGCCCTCTGGTTGATTTGGTCCCTCATTTCCTTCTTCTTTCTTCTTCTTTGCTGAGTCGGGGGATTCGAGGGAGGGGGCTTTCGAGCTACCTAGCACTACTCAAATTTTAAATATCACAATTTAAGTGTAAGTGAATTTCAACGCAATCTATTGCACTACTACTTAAATAACGCATAAAAATACTTTGCAAGCAAGTCTCAACACGGAAAAATTATCCAGCGCCCCCTATTAGCACCAAACCAATTGTCAAACCGTCTATTGTTCAGACAATTGCCAACATAAATTAGTAGGCCTCACTGTTTCAACCACTTGCATTCGAGTAGGGACATTGAGTAACTTCTCCTCAAGGTAGATGAGATGAGGGTGAAGAAATTTGCAACAAATTCACCAGACTTCGTTTGAGAAGAAGGGTTGGGTTAGGTTTGGAGTTATTTTAGTCACAAAAAGATAAAATAAATTTTTTAATTCAATAAAATAAAATATCACATTCAACCCATAATCAATACATTTTTTTTTCTCAAAAAAAGTAAAAAAAAAACCAAAAAATCTTTCCCAAATAAAGCTTGTTAATTCCAAACTAAAAAAATCAAAAAACTAAAACACCAACCAACTTTCGAAACAAAGCCAAACTAACCTTGCTACACGCGCACCCATTTACATTTCAAATCACACATCCACAGACAGTAGTGTCTAGACCCTACATGGATCTCATTTAGGTGGGCGGCGGTGGTTCTTGCCGTAACTTTCACTCCGTCATCCGTCCGCCAGGTTGGCGGATAGGAGAAAATCAATCCGCATTTGTCCGCCAATCCGGTGGATGTGGATTGAGCGGATTGGCGGTTTGGCGGATGGATGCGAATCGGTTTGGCGGTTTGAAATTTTATAAATTTTCAACATAGTTAAACTTGTGCACTTCCTCAACAAAAAAAAAAAAAAAAAAAAAAGTATTACAGTCAATAACTTAAAAAAATATTATAATTACTGCATGTCTCATCCAAATAAAGAAAGTTTGAAACTTTAGAATATCACAATCACAGAATGCATCATCCACATAAAGTATTACAATCTGTGGTTCTTAAAATATAAAAATAATTCAAACCACCAAAGCTATGAACAGAGCAATAGTAGATATTGTATGTCTCTGTATTGTTACATTTATATATGTTTTTGAAAACAAAAACCAATCAACATATATCATATTTTCTATTTATTACTTTTAGAGTTAGATTTAAAAACAAAAAAATATAGATAAATAATACGTTTATTTTTTCAATTCAAAAAATATATTAAAGTTGAAAACTTTTTTCAACAGAATATTTGAACTCTTTTTCAATTGAAAATACAAACAAAATATTTAAATAAATTGAAAACACAAAATCTTATAAATTACTAAGAGTGCTCGCGGTTTGGCGGTTCGGTTGCGGCTAAATGAACCTCAAATCCGCCATCCGTCCACCAAATTGGCGGATTGGAGAAAATCAATCCGCAACCGTCCGCTCGTCATCACGCATCCGTCCAAAATATGGCGGATCGGTTCGGTTCGGTCGGTTTTGGCGGATCGGTATATCCGCTGCTTACCTCATTTACTCCCTCTCTTTAAGAGTGTCATTTTTTCTTTTTAGGAAGAGTTCCTCTCCCGTTTGTGGACTGCAAGGTACCGTTTCAATTTGTAAAACCCAGCACAAAATAATTTAAATTGTTAATTTTTTAAATCATATATATATCATTCATATAAAAAATCAAGTTGATTCAATAATTATAACCACATTAATGTTTTGAAAATGCAAATAGATAAACCAAATGAGATTTTGTTTACAAAATTTTCAAGATTTTTATAAATATAGACAAAAAAATATAAATATAAACATTATAAAAAAAATCCTATGATTTATTTTGAAGAAAAGCAGGATCATAAACATGCAGCACAACACGAAAAACGGGTTCCAAAAACAGATACAACTGTAATTCAAATGAAATTTTTAGAAACAAATAGTGCTCTATCTAATAATGAGGAAGCCCAGGAGAAATAAGAAACAAATCCCAACTATATAATTTCAGATTCAAATATTTTCACCGAAGATTTTTTTTCTCATAGGATTCGAGTATTGGTCTTATAGGGGCATAAAAACATGTGAAAAGGACTGAGAGTTGACAAAAAAAATCAGTTGCCTCTTGGATATTCGGCCCATACTTTCTTCAAGCAATTGTTTGGACTGCTCTGTCAAAACTCTCTTCAGCAGACGATGCACGTTTGACGAGCATGTGGTCTGGATGTGACAATTTCAGCTGGCTGTAAAACAAAGTTGTATAACAGTCATTCCAAAATTAAAAAAATCTACTGTAGCTAGCAACCCCCAAAACAATTTGGTGAAGACAGTGCTGCCAGTAGTGCTATGACAATAGTAATTGTGGAATAGCAAACTTAAACCAACTAAAGAAGCAATCAGAAGCCTAGATACATCAGATGCAATAAGATTGTGCACACATGATACCTCCACCTAAAGTAAGAGACAAACAGACGGTCCTAATTTCCTAAACCACACCTAGCATTATTGGTCATTCCACTTTAAAATATGGACTGCTACAAAGGGGTACTAAGGGTGTAAATGATTTGGTTCAATTGGGGTAGAGGGTCAAATTTCCTCCGAACTGAATTGGTCAGTTTTGCATTTCTATGCCCCGCAACTGACTAAACAAAATACATCACCGAACAAAACAAAATGTGTTTTGGAGTGGTTCCCATGCGACTTGGTTTAATTGGGGGGTCCCCCTCAAAGGCAACACTATCTCCAGTGTCTTCTGGAGCTTCAACTACCCCTATTGACTTCATTGTAATCCCTCCTCTATATTATATGTTCTCCTGATTTATTCTTTACGATGATTCCAGTTCTAGATCTATGTGATAAGATTTGTTCTTCAGAACTGATTTTCTTTATTCAAATTACGTTGCATGATTGAGTGCCTATTTCATGTCGAGTATTTTATCCAACACATTCAATGGATTTTCGAATTGCTCATTTCTATATCATCATCGCCATCGATCACCTTCACTGCGCCACCCACCCAACGCATTGGGCATGTCGTTGAAAAATAAAAATTTTATGCCGCCACCTTTGTTGAACGGCCATCATCGCTTGAATTTCGCGATATAGTAATTATGTAGTGCCAATGGCACTTGCACTTCCCAAATCATACCGAGGCATGTTATGTAGAAAACCCTATCGCGCTTTCCATACGCCATCGCCGAAGATAGCTCAGACGATGAGTGGACCGTGTTAACACGGTCCACTCATCGCTACGAGCGCCATAGAACGACATTAACACGGTCCACTCATCGTTACGGAGCCATAGAACGCACATTCGGCGCACACGGTCCACTCATCGTTACTTGAGCGCCATAGAACGCACATTCGGCGATGGAAAGCGCGATAGGTTTTCTACATAACATGCCTCTTATGATTTCGGGAAAGTACAAGTGCCATTGGTGGGGGCTTCATTGCACTACATAATTTTATACGCCGCAATTCAAACGATGATGAAGTTGCTCAACAAGGTGGCCAGAGAAAATTTTATTTTCAACGACATGCCCAATGCAAAGGTGTGGATGACGATTTATGAAGGTGATCCCGACGGCGATGATGACATAGAAATGAACTAATTTCAAAAATCCATTAGGAATGTGTTGGTGCGAATCGATATGAGCTTGTCAGAATCACACGGTAGTATGTAATGTAGGGAAATGAACGATATGTACCAATGGTGTAGTACAATAACGTTATGTGTCAAAAGCGTAATGGACATGAGCTCGTCAGAATGGCAAAGGTGTAGTGTGCAATATAGGAAATGATATTATTATTGTGTACCAATGGTGTAGTACAATAACATTATGTACCGTAAATACAAATGACATTCCATGCATGGAAAAAAAAAATTAGAAACAAAAAAGATTACATGTGTTTCCAAAAAAAATTATACAAATGAACATGTACAGCTTTAATCTAAGAAAAAATTGGCATTAGTGAATTAAAATTTGTTAGCGTGAAATTATTTATTGAGAACATTCAAATGCCAAAATGAAAAGCAAAAAAATTGAAATTAAAAGAAACTTTGCAATTTTAAAAGTAATAAATAGCTAACAAATGTAGGTCGGAATCAGACATCGAACCTGAAAGTGTTTCGGGAAGAGATGCATGAAACATTGCTTTTCACGTATATGTTGGTGCCTTTCTCATGCATGGCACTATATTACATTAGGGGAGGGCATTTTGGTAATTCTACACTTCTACACCATGAAATGATAACTTAAAAAAATATTATTTACAAAATCAAAAAAGTTGATTTTTACCAACTTCCTAAGTCACTTTAAGAAAAATCCAAAAATCTTGATTAAAAGCAAAAATCTGATTTTACTACCTTCCCAAAACACCCGAGTTTGTCTGGGTTTGGAATACTAAGGGTCTGCTTGGTAATACTTACGCTTTTATTTATATTTACAAAAATTTTATAACCTGGTTTTTATTTTTAGAAAAACATAAACTAGAAAAGCGTTTGGTTTAGACAAAATGTTTGAAAAATTTAAAAAATATAAACTAAAAGAGTGAGTGGTGGCGAGTGGTGGTGTGGCGGGTGGTGAGTGGTGACGAGTGGTGGCGGATGGTGACAACGGAAGACGGTGGGGGCAGGCGGATGGGTGGCGACGAAGAGTGGTGGGTGGTGGTTAAGACAATGATAATGGCGGGTGACGGGTAATAGCAAAGAGGTGGTGGATGGTGGGGGTAGAAGATAGTGATGGAGGGTGATGGTGGAAGACGGTGGTGGAAAGTGGTGGCAGGTGGCGGCGGCAGAAGACGGTGGCGGCAGGTGGTGGTGGCGGAAGACAATGGTGGAAAGTGGTAGCAGGTGGTGGCAACGGAAGACAGTGGTAGAAAGTGGTGGCAAGTGACGGGTGCTGGCGGTGGAAGATGGTGGTGGAAAGTGGTGGCAGGTGGTGGTGGCGGGTGGTGGCAAGTGGTGGTGGTGGAAAGTGGTGGCAGGTGGCGGGTGGTGGCGGCAATGAAGATGGTGGTGAAAAGTGGTGGCGAACATGAGGCGAGGCGGAAAATGGTGGTAGAAAGTGATGGCGGGTAGTAGTGGCGAAAGATGGTGGTGGTGGCGGAAGATGGTGGCAGGTGGCGACGGCGCAGCGAAAGACAGTGGTAAAAAGTGGTGGCAGCGGAAAAAGATGGTGGAAAGTGGTGGCGGTGGCGGCGGCAGAAGATGGTGGTGGAGGATGGTGGTGGCGGAAGTCGGTGGTGGAAAATGGTAGCAGGTGGTGGCGAGTGGTGGGTGGCCAAAAAAAAAAAAAAACTGAAAACTGAAAACGTAAACTCATTTTTTGAGTTTACAAATTTTGGCCAAATTTATAAACTGAGACCACTGGTTTATAAACCAAAATATTCATCAAACAAGTTTTTAGGATAGTTTTTAAAATTTTTATAAATATAAACTGAAAATTGAAAACTGAAAACGAAAATGTTACCAAACGCCACCAAGGCTATCATTGGATGACACAATGTTTGGGACTTCGATTTAGTCGGGGAAAAGTAAAGGAGAGTGAAAGGAAAATCATTTTCCTTGTGTTTTCCCTCATACATCAAAATTGGTACATTAATGCTGTGTTTGGTTAGGGGATTTGAGGAGGGGTTTGGAAAGGGACAGGGAAAAGGTGCGTGAAACTAGGGGTTGTTTGGGGTGTCCTAAATAAGTGTACTTTTTATCTTTTTAGACTAAAAAATTGAGGAAGAAAATATAGATGTTTGGGTTAACTTTTTGACTTTTTATGAAAAAATGTGTAATAAAAAATTGTAAAAATTGATTTGTAGGAAAAAATTAATATTGGGAGTTGTGCAGCCGTAATTGTTGACTTTTGGTGAATAGTGTTAACTTTTTAATTTTTTGAGTAACTTTTTGACTTTTTGACTTTTTTGATACATGCCAAACTTGGCTTAAGTGAAATATAGGCATAATTTATTCACATTTCACTTACCTTTTCTATTTTTCTTTCCAAATCCCTCCCCAAATCCCCCAACCAAACACAACATAAAAAAATATGAAATTATAATCAGTCTTGGAAAAGTAAAACAACGCCATCTAGAACTAAACATTCTCACACTTTAATTTATTCTATTTTCCTTATTATTTTTCCAAGGTAACCGAACAAGGAAAATTAATTTTCTTTGTATGTTAGGCTCATGGATTAAGAGTGAAGGAAAAGGGAAACAAAAAGAAGAGTAAAGGAAATGAAAAGAAAATATTAAAATTCCTTTCCTTGTTTGGTTGTTCAGAGAAAATTGGGCTGTTCTGATGGACACGTGGTTACACATAAATACAGCTCTAATGCAGCTAGTCTTATTTAACAATATATGCAGACACACAAGCACATACAAAAATACAAATGACAAAGAACAAAATTTCCTCTAGCTTTCTTAAACAGATAACTTACTTCAAGAATCGTGAAGATGGTTTCCCAAGGTGAAGACTGCATATGATCAGATTAGCCAGTGTTTCAGGATCCTTTGCATCCTGCATGAATTACCAAAACATCTCACCATCCACAAATATGTGCAAGCCTCTCCAGTGCAAGTCTAAAAATACAGTGACAAAATTGGGATTCTGAAAGGCATTGTGTAGTAATTGTGGGCAAATATGGGATGACTTCAGCCAATATCAATGAAATAATTGGACTACTATGGAGAGGGGAATAATTAGCAATCTAGAATCAATTTGGTCAATTCAATTTCTTGAACAATGAATGTTATGAATGCAATCAAGTATATTTAGCAGTGTCAATAACAATTTGATGATTTTGTCCCAATCACTTCAAATGACATGTAGGTACAAAGGCAATTTTAAAACTTACCTTGTTCAGTGCTTCAAGTAATAGTGACTCAGCTTCATCAAAATTTCCCATATGCATGCAGCACACGGCCTTTCCATTCAGGATCAAACTAGTCATCTGATACTTCTCAGAAAAATCTTGGAAAATGAGATACGCTTCCTGTATCTTGGATCCACCCTGATTTACAGACCAATATATATGAACATAAAAATCAACAATTCCTGATTTGACTTGAGAAATTGAGAATGGGTATGTACCACAGCCAAGTTTAGCCATGCATTTGCAAGTTGAGTTAGTGTATGGTCCTCATCAATCTGTTGCATGATCCTCAACTGTTTTTCCGCATAATCTGATCTATGCATCTTAAGGAATATTTGGACATTCAATGCATGCCTGCAAAAGCAAAAGCAAAAGCAAAAGCAAAAGGCATATTAATGACTATTCACATCATATTTGCAGTAAAAGACAGAGCTCTTTAAACACACTATATTAGTTTCCAGGAATATATATATATATAGTGTGAAAACAGAACAGGAAATTTAGGGGAAAATGAAAAGACAATTTAGCTTCCAGGAATATATATAGGGTCGAGTTGCTAAAAATACTTGTGAGGCCAAATGACACATACAATATAAGCTCTGACACATCAAACTATGTAACGACGCTTCACAATCAAAAAAGTCTTGGACAATATTGATGAGACTTGTGAGACTTCTTGCAAGATACAACACTGATCACGATTACATCAACATAATATTAGTAGGGTATGTTCTATAGTAATGATACCTACACTTGATACATGTTTGAAATCTAAACTCAGCTTGACATGTATTTGAAAAGCAAATAATTGAATCATCCATTTATACAACAATATTACACATTCCAAGTTTCCAACTAGGACAGGACGGGAAGTCATTCATGGGTGAAGAATATGTTTGAAAACTTTAGTATTAGAAAAGTAAAACTCACAGCTCCATGGTTCCTCCAACATTAGTGTGTTTCAAAGCTTCATTATAGTCCTGTTCATGCAGGAAAATAATCCCAGCAATAAGACGTAAGATTGGATTGTTTCCAATGGCTGGATCTGCCAACCACTCATGGATACTCGAAATTGTAGTTTCCTGCAGGATTCCCGAACAACACCATTATCAAGCAGAAAGATTATGACACAATATGGTTGCTGACAAACCAAGAAAACAATTCTCAAATTCATGTTTCAAAATCTTTTGTATTCCAAAACTGAGTTGAATAATTGTAAGGGTATTTGCTTAGTGGACAAATACCCTACAATTATTGATTTATAATTTTGTAAACCTAAATTCAAATTATTGATTTTTTTTTTTTTGATAAATCAAATTATTGATTTATTTTATAACACCCATACATACAGATTTCCATTGCTGATAAAATTAATGAAAAGAAAAGAGAATTGAAATATAAATTTCACAGTATAAGTCATTTGGATTTCAATTATTAAAGAAAAATATAAAATCACACTCTTTAAACCAATTAGTGCATGATACAAATCAAGAGGAATTTCTCTTTTCTGATCTCCAATCAATAGACTCAAAATTCTAGTTCAATTAACAATTTGAATTCAGATCTCAATTCTAAATGGCAAATGCACAAAACCACAAATTCCTAGTCATAGATCAACCAAACAAAAATGAAGAAGAAAAATTTAACCTTGTTATTGGGACTCGTAAGATACAAAGCGAGCAATTTCACGGCTTGGAGAGGCGTGGCGGCCGACGAATCGATCTCGTTGATTACAAGCTGAAAATCACAATTTCGTATTCGAGTCAAGAAACACAAATCGAACCAATTCAAATGCAATTCTAGAGAGAGAGAGAGAAAGAGAGAGAGAGTTGCAGAACCTGGTAGCTACCGAGGGCAATGTAAGATCTGTAAACGAGACAGTCCCTCTCGATGGCGTCTTCTGGGGAGAGGCTAGGAACATCGCTGTTATTGATGGCCGCTTGATATGCGCCCAAGTAGAAGTTGTTTTTCAGGCCGAACAACAGGTCTGGTGCCGCCATGGAAGCTGGATCTGAAGCTTTGAGAGAGAGAGATGGCTGGGATCGGGCTTCGGTGGAGATTAGAGAAGAGCTGAGGATGGTTATTGCTAATGTATGCATAGGATACGTTGTGGACTATAATATTTATGTGAAAGGTAAATTACAAATATACCCCTGAAGTTTGTTTAAAATACGAACTGTCTCATCTGGTTTGGAAAATTACAAATACCTTTCTGTTAGAATTTTTTATTTAACGTAATGAATTGAAATTGTGAAATTTCTAACTGTTCACCTAAACAATAATAAAATTATCTAAATTATTAATTGAAATAAAATTTTAACATTATTGAAAACAATTAATTAATTTGATGATTTATTAATAAAATGACTTATTTGTTATGAAATTAGAAACCCTAGGGGCATAATGTAATTTTTAAAACCATAGGGATAATTTATAATTTAAGTAAAACTCAAGGGGTGTGTTTGTAATTTACCCTTATAGAAAAATCTTTTTCTTCTGTCCAAATCCGATTGGATGGTAACTTCCATGCGTTCATTACAAAATCTACATTGATGATCTAAATTGTTCAATGTGTAGAATTTGTTGAGTATTTTATTTTTGAAAAAAACCACATTCATCGAATAGTGATAGTCATTTGATTATCTCTATAAAAAATTAAGTTAATCGTATATGGATAGTTATTTGATCAAGTAATTATCAATATTTAATTAACGTGATTTTTTTTTTTAAGAATAACTCGGATTATCGACACACACTTTGTGATGAGCCCACGAAGACTCAACAATGTTTCAGTTAAAATAGCTAACTGGAGAGAAGTCACTCCCGCTATTTATTAGTGCTTGTTTTGGATTGGGCCTGATTGAGTGGGTTATTTTGAAACCATTAGGAAATCATGGGCCGAATGTTTGGGGTTACAGGGCCCGTTGCAACTTGCGAGGAGGGTAATTTTTTGGGAAATGGGTGTGGAGCCCACTGTGCAATTTGTAGGGTTGATAAATAATCAAATAATTTGAGCTCGTTTCATGTTCGGCTCTTTAAAAATTCGTTCGAATTCAATTTATTAAATAAATAAGTTAAGTTTGAATACATTTGAAATTCGTTAAAATTTTTAAATTAAACTTAAATAGTCAATCATTTGTTCGGCTCGATTTGATAAGTCTAAAACTATATAAAAATAATAAACTACTCGAACTCGGCTTGACAAAAGCTCATTTGAGATGATTCGAAAATTTAACAAACCAAATTTAAACAAATTTTAAAACTCATTAAGTTACAAAATCAAACTTGAACAGTTAATTGTTTGACTAGTTTGACTTGTTCATCCTCCTTAATGAAGGTGGTAAAGGCATGCTCATGTAACTTATTTGTATATCATTTTTAAAAAAAATTAAAATTCATATTTTTGAATTTGTCTTTCTTTTCAAAGAAGACATGTATTAAACATAACAATTTTGAAGAAAGATTCCAATGTTTTCTGTTGTAAGAATACTTAAATTTTACTGTCTTTTAAATTACATTTTTAATTCTATTGGACTTCATTAATCTCAGAGAAATCGTGTAATTTAATTCCTTGTCAAAATCCTCCGATTATTAATTTTAATCATTTATTTTTCATGTCACCCTATGTTATTTTGAACTATAAATCGTGTTAATATCGTATTGAAAGTTTTCACTTTTAGTTAAACAAGTGAAGTGGAATATTAAATTTTTGGGTAAATTATAACTTAACCCCTTGTGGTTTATCCAAAAAATACGGAGCCCTCCTATAGTTTCATTTGTAACACTTAAACTCTCTATACTTCATACCAAAATGCAATCTTGGACGGATGTAATAGAAATTGCAAAAAGTCTAAATTACCCTTATTTATTTATCTAATTTTCTTCTTAATGCCATTACAAATCAGAATATTCTTTGATTTTTCTTTAAATTTTTTGTATTCCTCTTCCTCTTCTTCTTCTTCTTCTTCTTCTTCTTCTTCTTCTTCTTCTTCTTCTTCTTCTTCTTTCTCATCCCATGATAAATCACACACCTCTCATACCATCATCAAATACATATATATCTCTCTATGGAATTTAGACCCAAACAATTACTCATCTCTCCCAGCTCCTTCAAAACCAAGTACCACCCTTTACAAAGTGCTATAGATGAAGCAACAGAAAGGGGTCGATGATGAAAAAGAAAGAAATAGATTTGGAGATATTTCTTTGAAATGTGTGAAGTTAGTTTTCGGACAACTTTCGGTATGCCGAAACCACCCATTTTAGGAAGAAGTGAGAAACCGAGGTAGCGTAGGATGAAGTATAAAGCAAGGTGAGGAGATTAGTGAAAGAATGGGATAGAATCGTTAAGAATCGAGAAAATTATGGAGTCCGAAAGATGGGCCGAAGAAATGTCGGAAACGGGAAGAAAAAATGGATTTGGTTGGTATGAATCCCATCAATGCTATTTTAAAAATTTAAATGTTTATGCATATTAATTATTTGATTTCATGGGTTTTGTTATTAATTTGAATTATAAGAAGAAATGTCGGAAACGGGAAGAAAAAGTGGGTTTGGTTGGTATGAATCCCATCAATGCTATTTACACATATTAATTCTTTGATTTCATGGGTTTTGTTACTAATTTGAATTATAAGAAGAAAAGTGAGTTTGAAAAATTTTTAAAGAGAGAAGTTGTGGTGGTGATTTTGAGTGATGGTTTTGCATGAAATAAGAAGTTGATTGTGAATAATTTTTAGAGAGAGAGAAGTTGTGACAATAAGAGTGTTTTGGTCATTTGTCATATGTTAAATTCCTCACTCTGGCGCAGGACCCATCTTGTTCAATCTTTCTCTATCGTCTTCCTCTATTGGTTTGACGTTTTTTCATGAACAACAATCTCCACTGTTCTTGATTTACATTACTATAAAAAAATATATATATATACCTAAATCTATCTAGATATAACTAGTATCTGGGTCGTGCATTATTTTTAATTTTGCAATAAAATTAGATAGTAAAATCTTTGTTTAATTGGTGTAAAACATACCAAATGGCTTCTTCAAGTGGAAATTCGTCGGGTCGACACAGATTCAGAGCCACTCTAGCTCCGAAGAGCACTTGCAAGGAAAGAAAACAATCACATCATCACAAATGTGAGCATCACCACTGAGAGGGTAATTTATATGGTTAAATTGGGCCGAGCTGGGCAATGGGCTGTTAATGGGCCGAAATAAGAACAGCAGAGTAAAAGGAGCCCAAAACCCAGAAGTTGGTTCGGTCTGAATGAGGCTTGAAGATTATTCCGGATTAAAAATACTTTGTGCTTAGACCGGTCTAAGGTTACTTTGAAGTTAGTTCGGTCACTAAAGTTAGACCGGTCGCAGGCATAGCACGGATAGTTCGGTAGGACCTAGCTAATTGTTAGCACGGTTCAAACAACATAGTTAGCACGGTTTGAGCAGGAAGAGCTGAGGCAGAGCAGTGAATGAGGGTATTCAACTATCGATAGTTCGGTTTACTCTGTAGCTCGGCATGGCCATGCTTACTTCGGTCGTGATAGTTCGGCCATTGTAAAACCATCTCACTTGGTTTAAGCAGTGAGGGGGGTGTTGAAGGATAAGCATTATCCTTCAGGAGTATGAATCCTAGGAGGACTCTGAATGGAGGAGTAGGAGTCCTACTAGGATTGTGCCACATGAAACCTATAAAAGCTCACAACTATCACCTATGGAGAGGTAACGCAACTTTGATTCCCGAGTACACAGCTTTTGTCTATTTGTCTAATTTGCTGACTTAGGCATCGGAGAGGTTTCCGGCACACACCCGCCGGCTAGCTCACGTTTGTGTTTTCAGGTGATAAGACGACGACGTACGGAGGAGCGCAAACTTGATCAACAGGATTATACGAGAAGGTTTATTTTTTTCCCGTACAATTGGCGTCGTCTGTGGGAATTCAGACAAGAACAAACCTCTTGATCAAGCTTTTCCTCTTGAGAATCAATGGCGCACAACGAAGAATTACCACAGTCCGCCCTTGACGGACAAACTCCAGAAGGGGGTGCGAGACGCGAAGGTCTACCTCTTATCCGTCCTATGGCAGACTTGGAGCCACACAGACAGAATTCGAGGAGGGATACAAGGGGAAGGAGGCGAACTAACAGCCCCCATCACTCTCGTTCGCAAAGTCTAGAGAGACAAAGGCGGAGGATTGATCCTCAGGCTTTGGAGGATCCTGTCAAGGAGCAAGACGAGTTGATATGTCGGATGGCGGCGGACATGGAATCTCTAAAGCGCCAGGTGAAAGGAAAAGGAATGGCGACAGGAGAGGGGCGCACAAACAAGACGCCCCCTTGCCACTCGGAAGGACGTAGTAGGAATACCACACCCTCTCAGGCGGAGAGTAGAAGCCTCAAGACAGGCGATACTCAATCCAGATCTTCCAGAACTCGTCACTTCAGGTCTGAGAGGACAAGATCTGAGAGGTCATACACCGAGGGAAGCACGTATTGGCCCTCGCATACTCACCAAACAAGATCCAGGCAGACGGAGTTGCCCAGATCATCCGATTTACGAACCGTGCTCGAAGAGAAGGCACGATGGAAGGAGGATGCCAGGGCACGTGATCCACATAGAGTTTTTGCCTTATAGCGGTTGGCTCCTCGGACGCATGGAAGCGTCGAGGTTGGAATGCCAATTCCACGCCTTGCCTACGAACCGACGGACAAGGCATTAGCAAGGCTGCAGACCTCACCGTTCGTTCCGGCAATTGAAAACGCGCCCCTACCATCAGGCTTCCTTCAGCCCAAATTCACTACATATGAGGGGAAGACGGACCCCTACTCACACTTTCGCCACTTTCGCCAGGTTATGGCTGTATACCGGCGAAACGAGGCCTTGATGTGCATCCTCTTCCCATCTAGCCTTGGCGACCATTCTCATGTTCTTGATTGGGTTGACTTGGCCGTAGATGAGGACGAAGAACAACCGGTTCAAATATTAGATACCCGGAAGCAAGTGCTATGGGGCAAAACTATACCGTTGGTAAAGGTGTTGTGGAGACACCATGGGGTTGAAGAAGTGACGTGGGAATAGGAGGCGGAAGACCGATCCAAATATCCGAATTTGTTTGAAAAAGCTTAAGTTGCTTTTCTTTGTAATATTCCCTAGTGTTAAGGGAAACATATTTAAAGTTGTTAACCATATGTTGATATGTGCATTGTTGTTTTAAGCATAAGGTTGCTTAGAGTTGCCATTACTTTTTAGGAAATTTCATGTCTATGCATATTTGGGAGGTTGTTGCTAATGAGATAGCCATGGTGGAAATGGTGGAATTTGGGTGAGAGTTAGTATTGTGATTTGAAAATGAAATAGCGTGGCTTTGATTGCTAGAAACCCCTTTGTTTGGGTAGTTTGATTTGAAATTTCGGGGACGAAATTCTTTAAGGGGGGAAGGTTATAGCGATTCCAGTTTCAATCCTTCTTTCATGTTTTGCCACTTATTTGGGCGGTCGGGATCGATTGCCGGTCGGCTCACTGGGTCAAGAGGGCAAGACTTGGTGGTCCGAGGGCGCCTGGGTTGAGGGCAAGACAAAAGCAAAAATGCAAAATGCATTCAAAATTACTTGTCTGCTCGAGCGGCCGTTTATGCGCTCGAGTTGAGAATGTTTGGTTTCAAAAATTTGACCTGTCTGCAAAAGTACTAGGTTAGTGTATTTGACGCTCAAGCGGGGCTTTCCACGCTTGAGCGAACCATGTTATATCAGTTCGTGAATCTGATATTTTAGATCACTTTTTCAGTCCTCTCTCTATCTAAAACTCTCCAGAATTCCAGATCGGGAGCATCTCTCTCTAGAAGTCATCTTCTTTCTTTGATTTCTCTAAATCCATTGGGATTTAGACCTAAGTTCTTCACCAAAGTTGGTTATCATCTCGAGGGCTTTGTTATGTGTGGTGAAGATCGAGTTTCAACACCGTTGATTTTGGGGGTTTCATCTCATTTCTTCTTTAAAACTTGAGGTAGGGATTTTCTTAGAGTTATATATATATTTTTGCAAGATCTATACGTTGTGTGCAGTGAAGATCGAGTTTCGACACCGTTGATTTTAGGGGTTTCATTTCATTTCTTCTTCAAAACTTGAGGTAGGGATTTTCTTAGAGTTATATATATATTTGTAAGATCTGTATGATTTTCGAAATCATCTTTCGATAGCTTTGAAAAATTGATTGTTGATTCAAGAAGTTGAGCGATTTTGAAAGTGGGTTTGTCTCTTGTTCTTTTAAAATGATCTTATGGGTTTTGATTTTCGTTGATTGAAGAAAAGATGATTTTGGAAAGTTTTCTTTCAAAGGATTTGAGTTGTATAGTTTTGGTGAGAAAACCTAGAATTTGGGGATTTTTTTTAAAAGAGACTGAAAATCCATGAATATTATTGTTGTATTTATTTTGTGTGTCAAAATAAATGGATGTTTGGAAAATTTCTTATTTATATTTATATAAATGATGAATTTCAAGGAATACGAGAATTGTTATTTATTTTGGAAATTATTGTTCAAAATGTTGAAATAGTCTTGAAATGACTAATTGTTGAAGATACTTGAGAAGAGGGAATTGTGTTATTCCTTGGATGATGAATTTGAATAAATGTATTTATATTCATTTTGTGTTATTGGCATAACAATTCATTTAATTACATTAAACTTTGAAAGTTGATTTGAAAACTTACATTAAGAAAAGAATGTTGAGAAACAAGTTTTCATGAAATGGTTTTGGGGTAAATACGTTGGTAAGTCTTGATAGGTGGTATAGATGATATTGAATAAGTTGGCCTCAGAGTTCGGGGTGAAAGACCGAAAACCTGTGCGGATAGGTATCGAGCCTTCCTGTTAATACCAGTAAAAATGACAATTTGGTAGTACTTGTATAGTCTACTTGTAGACACCGACCTAGGGATTACTAGAGTCGTATTTACCGCCCTTGAAATAAATTGTTAAGTGTTGAACAATTGAAATGGCATGACATCATTGAGCATGATGGTTTTCAAAAGATGAAAATGTGATTTATCTTCAAAAAGGGGTACAGCACGGCATGTGGATTTTATCTCTTGAGATTTGTATAAAATGTATATACTTTGTTAAGGATTTCCTATTGGGCTTTATGCTCACCCTACGAGATTTTTGTGCAGGAAAAGATGTGGTGATGCCGCCTAACTAAAGGCGAGGAAATGTGTGTTGAGAGTACGAGACTCTCATTTTGCTGTGACTCTGTGTGTAAGCCAAGGGCTGTATGTGTGTGGGTTTGAATAACCATTTTGTGTAATTAGGCTCAAGCCTTGGAAACTTGTAAACTCTTAGGGGTATTTATTTGTTTATTTACTTGTTGTTGGAATAATGTATTGTTGCATGAAGAACTATTGTATCATGTAATTTAAGTTTGGAGATTTATATTCGATTTTCTTTGAAAGAGTCATGATTGTTGTATTATCATTTGGGCTAGAAATTTGGGGCGTTACAGTAAAAATGACAGATTCTAGGTGTCGACCCTTCCAGTCAATGCTGGAAAAAATGACAAATTGGTAGTTCTTGTATAGTCTAATTGCAGACACCGACCAAGAGATTACCAGAATCATATTTACAGCCCTTGAAATAAATTGTTAAGTTTTGAACAATTGAAATTGCATGATATCATTGAGCATGATGGTTTTCAAAAGATGAAAATGTGATTTATCTTTAAAAAGGGCATAGCAAGGCATGTGTATTTCATCTCTTGAGACTTGTATAAAATGTATATACTTTGTTAAGAATTTCCTACTGGGCTTTAAGCTCACCCTACGGGATTTTTGTGCAAGAAAAAATGTAGTGATCACACCCAACTAGGGGGGTAGAAGTATGTGTGTTGGGAGTACAATGCTCTCATTTTGCTGTGATTTTGTGTGTAAGCCAAGGGCTGTGTTTATGTGGGTTTGAATAACCATTTTGTGTAACCAGACTCAAACTTTGGAAACTTGTAAGCCCCTTGGGGGTATTTATTTGTTTATTTACTTGTTGGATTAATGTATTATTGCATGAAGAACTATTGTATCATATAATGTAAGTTTTGAGATTTATATTCAGTTTTTCTTGAAAGAGCCATGATTGTTGTATTATCATTTGGGCTAGAAATTTGGGGCGTTACAGTCACATAGTGAAGACAACTCCGTTGAAGACTTATATTGTATTTTCGATTATGTACTTCCGAATTTGTTATATATTTTTGGCAATTGATTTTCGAATGATATATATTAGTTTGGCTTTGAAGTTTCGAAGTCAAACCCACCTGAGTATATATGTGTATATTCAAATCCTTTTTTTTTTCATCTCTTTGTTGGGTCTGAAGAGAAGAGGGGTTATGGACGTTTTTCAAATTTTATGGGATGTTGACAATGTTTTGGTTATAGATAGTTATGAGGTGTTTGAGGAAATGCCACACTTAAAATTGTAGTCTGTAATTACGGTAAGATTGGGGCAAAATAAAATTGGGGCAATGAAGAAACAAAGAAAAAATATGTCGAAATTCATGATGGGTATGAGAGAGAGAGAGAGAGAGAGAGAGAGAGAGAGAGAATTTGGTGAAGAATACTACACATATGGTGGGAGAAAAGAACAAGGTGAAGTGAGAGAGTTAAGGATGATGGATGAAGGTGGGTGGGCATAACATAAATTCTGGTGAAGCTACCAGTGGAAAGAAACTATGGAGAAATTAGGTTTTAGTTTTTTTTCCTCAAAATATATGTAATGAGAAATATTATTTTTAAAATATGTGTACAGAGAAAACTTAGATTTCATATTTAGTGTGTTTTGATGTCTATTATGGTTATTTTATCTCATTATAAATTTGTCATCAAAATTTTATTTCATTAAGTGTGTTTACAGAGATGAAATGACGTGTGTAAATAGAATTTTCCAACACATTACATCTAAATTATAATTATTTCATTTTTTCTTTCAAAAAAGTCAAAAAAGTCAAAAAATCTATCCCAAACGAGGCTTTTTAGACATAGGTTAAATAAGCCAAAAAGCCAATCCACATCCCAAACGATGGCTAAATATGCCTTCTGAGATTTAATTAAAATATGAATCACCCTTTATAGTTTGGAAATTATATTTCACCCTTAAGATTTCTAATTTCATAACAAATTGCCCATTTTATTAATAAATCATTGAAATTAATTAATAATTTTTAATGATGTCAGAAATATGTTTCAATTAATAATTTAGATAGTTTTTTTTTTTTTTGTATAGGAGAACAATTATGAATTTCATTTTTTTAGTTAATTCTGTTAAAATAAAATATTCTGACAAAGGGGTATTTGTAATTTTTCAAATCACATGGGACAATCTGTACTTTAAGCAAATCTCAAGGGGTGTATTTATAATTTACTCTAAAAAATAAGAAAAAGTCTAGAGATCCACACTCATTCCCTTAGCAAACTTTGGGTGGGTGATTGTATGGTGGAAATTAATTTTTGTACTGTGGAGTTCATGTGAGGTCTACATGAGGTGTGGTGGAAATTAATTTATGAGTAGTTTCTGAGTTGATAAGGTGAATTTGTAATATTACTAAAAAGGAAGAAAAAAAAAAAGACTTTGTTGAGATTGGTGGATAAAAACATGTTATCCTGTCCTATCACTTTGCATTTGAGTTTGATTAATTGTGCTAAGACCATCTTCAATCGTTCACCAAATTCAATATCAAATTCAAATTTGGTGAAAAAGAGGTGCTTTTTGTGCTCCAACAGTTGCACCAAAATGATATCAAATTGAGAAAATATCAAACCTTTCACCAAACTGAGAATGACTTGTCGCTTTCAGCAATTTATTGTGCATAGCCGTTGAGTTGGACCCGCAGGACGACTAGCTGGATGTCCGGCCGGATGTCCCCTTAGATGACCACTTTAAGGGAAACATTTGTGAAAATTTACATTGTGTAAACACCTCATTTTTGACCGTCCTCAAGACTTGGACGTCATCGTTTGAACACTCGATGATCATCTATGCTCGTGTTCGTTTTGAGTTACCGAAGGTCTCGGCCGCGCGCCTTGCCTCAAGATCTCTCAACTTGATTGTTTTGTGCTTGGTTGTGGACCAAGCACTTGTGTTTTTTCTTTTAAGGGAAGAGGGTGGCTTGTTGGCCATTTCCTCAACCCATCGGCCAAGGCATGAAGCCATTGGCCCCTTTTTCTTGCCATCGGCCCCTTTTTCTTGCCATCGGCCAAGGGTGTTGGCCGATCGGCACTGTTTTTGGTCGACCGGCCACCTTTGTTGGTCAATCGGCCATATTTTTCGGCCGACCCCTTTTCATTTGCATTTGGCAGATATTTTATGCCAGCTGTCACAGCTGGCATGCACGATTTATTCCCTCCATACACGTGTATGGAGGGATTTGCACCATGTGTTAGCTTCTCCAAGAAGCCTTGGAATTGGATTCCTATAAGAAGGGAGCGCCTCCTCCCTTCTCAGGGTTGAAAAAAAATATGAGGAGAAGTGATATATATCTATCTATCTCTATATCTCCCTCTCTCTACATTTGTGTGTGCATTTGTGTTCTAAAGTGTGTTTTGTTCATACTTTTGCACTAAGACACCTAGAGTTACACCATCCTTGTGTGCTGAGGTACTAGGAGGTTGGTTTTAATGTTCTTGAGCTGGTTTTAATCAGAGAGAGTTGCTGGTCTTGTGTTCTTGAAGTTGTTCTTCAAAGGTGAGATTCTAAACTTTAGATACCCCATTCTTGCTTAAGCTTTTACACATACTTCTATATTGTTTCAAGCTTGACTCTAAACTAAAAAAAGTTTTGATTTTGTATGCTTGTTATAGTTACTTAAGGTCACTTTTTGGTTGGGGGTTATTTACCCCCTCTTAGGCCTTTTTTGGCCTTGTTTTGTGCCTTTACTTTTGAGCTTTGGAACCATCTTGTCTTGGCCTTCTCACCACTGAAATCCAGAGGATTTTCAGTGGTGGAGAAGAGGTTTTGAAGTCTTGAATAGGAGAGGGACACCCCTCTCTCCTTATGTCTCATATGCTTGTGTTATTGGCTCACATTGGTAGCATGTTTGCATAGCATGTTTTGGCCCCATTTCAGCAAGTATTCGGCGTTATCTTGGCATGATATACCTCTGTTTTGAGTTGGTTTGTTGGTCTCTTACATGCACCATACACTTGTCTTGCAATCCTCTTATTTGCCTTGACATGCACCATGCATTTGGACTATCATGCTTGCCTATTTTGGCTCAATCCAAAGGAACTTTTAGTCATGTTTTATTATGTTTAAGCTCTTTTTGGTATTGTTTGGATCATATGTGCAATGCTTTGTATAGCCACCATGTATTTTAGCTTGTTAGCTTTGAGAGTCCAAGTCACTAGCATGATTTACTTGGGCCATTTCAGTGATTTGGCATCACTTGTTATGTTATTTCAGTCCATTTTTCATGGTCACACACTTTCATTTATCACCTATTCCATGCTTAGGATAGTTTGTGTTTCATGCCTTGAGAATAGGTCATTGTGCATGCCATCATACTTAGGCCTTTTGGGATGCCATCTAAGTGGGTTTTTGGGCTCATTCTAACATGCCATAACTCTGATTTTATTGGCCTAAGTCATGCCATGTTTGGTTGTAATAGGTGTAATGCAATTGCCCCTTTTGACCTTGTATGCGTCTTGTTTTGTGCTCACCTTTCTAGCATATTTTGGCCTCATCCCATGCATGTTCTAGCCTTGTTTTGGCCTACTTCGGGACTGTTTTGGGTCACCTTAGTCCTTCGGGGCTTGGTTGATATGGCCATGGTTCAAGTCCCTTGGCTAGCTTTGAACTTGAAGTCCATTAGCATGCCTTGCTTGTGTTATATGTTTGATTTGGCATCACTCTTAACATAATTTCAGAGCTTATGGTGTCACCATACTATCATGATTGTCACCCCTCACTCATGTTTGGGTGTTGTGACCTTATGCCTTAACTCTTGGACCATTGCATGTGCATGCTCATCGTGCATTTCATTCTATCACTTCATCATTTTGGCCACTGTTTTTGGTGTGGCTGAGGCCTGTCCATTTTCAGTGTAAGTCCATGGATCATGCGTTTTGTGTGTCGTTGCATGTTTATCGCATTGCATGTTGTCGCATCCTTGTTGTTAGTATTGTTGTCGCATGCCTATTACATTGCATGTTTGTACGTTTAGGTTGCATTTTGCATGCTTGCTAGTTTGCATTTTGTCACATGCTTGATTAGGTTGCATTGCATTTGGCATGCTTGTGCACGCTTGTAGACACCCCATTTTTGACCGTCCTCAAGACTTGGATGTCACCGCTTGGACACTCGGTGATCATCCATGTTTGTGTTCGTCTTGAGTTCCCAGAGGTCTTGGCTATGCGCCTTGCCTCAGGATCTCTCGACTCGACTGTTTTGTGTTTGGTTTTGCACCAAACACTTGTGCTTTGCCTTGGAGGGGCAGGGAATGGCTTGTGGGCCATCCGCACACTTCACTGGCCATGGCTTGAGGCCACCGGCTGTGTTTTGTTGCCACTGGCCAAATGTTTGGCCGGCCGGCACTATAGATGGCCGGCCGGCTATCTTTTTGTGGTCAATTGCATTTTTGGCCGGCGGACTACTGTGCATATTCTTTTGCAGATATTTTCATGCAATTGGCATGCACTTGGCTCCCCTCCATACACGTATATGGAGGGATTTCCCTCTTAGCTAGCTTGTCTTGTAAGCTTACAAGATTGAGCTCTATAAGAGGAGGCCTCTTCTTCCTCCATTAGGGTTAGAGAAAAAAAGGAGACAACACTTCTTAGAGAGCTTTAGTTTTAAGGTTTGGTTTGTGTATCTATCCTATATCTATATCTCTCTCTCTTGTATTTGTGTGTGTTTAGCCTCATTTTTGCACACAAACACCCACTATTACACTATCCTCTTGGAGCTGAGGCCCTTGAGGGTTGTTTTTGAAGTTTTGGAGCTGGTTTGAGCCAAAGAAGCTGCTGGTCTTGCATTCTTGAAGAGGGTCTACAAGGGTGAGCACTTACTACTTTAAATACCCCATTTTTGCAAGGCTTTTTTTGACTATCTTACATCTATTTTTGAGCTTGGCATATAACACATAAAATTTTTGTTTTTGAGCCCTCTAAATAGTTGTTCAAGAGTGTTCTAAGCTTTGGGGTTGTTTAACCCCACTTAAGGCTTGTTTGGCCTTCATTTTGTGCCATTTTGGTGAGCTCCGGGACCATTGTGTTTGAGCCTCCTCGCCACTGAAATCTTGAGGGATTTCAGTGGTGAGAATGGTGCCTTGAGGTCCTAGGAAGGAGAGGGCCACCCCCTCTCCTTGTTGTCCTTGAAAAGGGCCATTTTTGCCTCTTGAGGGAGCATCTAATTTAGGTTTATGTTGACCATGCCTTTGCTGTTTTCCGTGCTTATTATGTCATAATATAGCTCTGTTTTCAATTGGTTTTGGTACACCATGCTTGCTTAGCATACATGCCTTGTAATGCCATGATTTGCCTTAATATATGCATAGCATTTAGACTACCATGCTCATGTATTTTGGCCAAGCTTTGTGAAGCTTTTGTGTTTGTTTTAGCATGCTTAAGCTCTGTTTTTGGTTGTTTTGGTCGACCATCACATGCTTAGTATAGCCACCTTGCATTTCGGCTTGTTAGTCTTGGGTGTGTGAGTGTGTAGCATGCATTACTTGCAGTGTTTCAGGGGTTTGGAACGATTTTTCATGTTATTTTAGTCCTTATAATATGCTTTCATGCTTGCATTTAATGCTCCTTTGATGCTTTAAGAGGTTGTGTTGTATGCTCCATGTTTAAGCATTTGTGCATGCCTCCATGTGTAGATCATTTAGATGCCATCTAAGTGGTTTTTGGGGCCTGCCTTAACATGATTTAGGACTGTTTTGATCCATTTTGGTCATTTGCTTCATGTGTCACATGATCATGCTTTAGGTCCTTGGGCTTGGTTGCATGCTTAGCTTGCATTTGTAGGTTGATTTGGCATCATTCCCTACATGTTTTTCAGAGCTTACATTGCATGCTAATTGTCCATGATTGCCTCCTTTTGAGTGTGATTTGAAGTTGTTCCTTTATGCCTAAGTGTTGGCCCATCAACATGTACATGT
The DNA here is from genome assembly GCA_025200525.1 of Camellia lanceoleosa. Lineage (NCBI taxonomy): Eukaryota > Viridiplantae > Streptophyta > Magnoliopsida > Ericales > Theaceae > Camellia > Camellia lanceoleosa. Next base: position 1,341,239 of record JANUSC010000031.1, on the reverse strand, counting down.
GTATGTGTGTGTTGGCCCTCATTTCCATAGCGTTGGCCACTGTTTTAGGCTTGTTTGAGGGTTGCCTAAATTAGTTTAAGTCCACCTCTTTTGCTTGTTTGCATGCTCACCTTGTATGTTTGCTTGCATGCCCATATTGCATATTAGTTCACATGCTTAGGATTGCATTGCATCGGCATGCATGCTTTGCCTCTTGAGTTGAGCATGATAGAGGTTGAGCCCCTTTGTTCGATTATGTACATTGCATTCCATATCAAAATGCACACTTGATTCTTTGGACCATCATGCATGGAAATGCACGATTGGTGGTCCGAGAATCGAGGCCCATCCTCCTTTGAGTCATACATATGATAAGGAGTGTGGTTGATACATACATTGCTTGAAATGCATTGCCATGCTTTGTTTTGCCCTCTGTTGCTGTCAAACCAGTTTCTGCAGGAAGCTTTGGCCGGCCGGCCATCTTTAGTGCCGACTGGCCATCTATAAGTGGCCGATGGATTCATATGTGGCCGGTGACCACTCTCCGTGGCCGATGGCCAATCCCCTCAGCCGGTGGTGTTCCACAGCATTCAGAGAAGCAATCTTGGGACTTGTGCAGTCTTCAGAGGAGCAGAATAGTCAAAGCAGAGGCATCTTGTGCATGGCAGTGACTTTCCGAGCGGAACCAAGTGCGCATGCATTGGACCCTCTTCCTGAGACTGTTGTTAATTGCTTAAATAAATTAGTTAATTTGCTTAGCTAGTTTAATTAGTCTGTAATATTTAATTAGCTTGTAGGTTAATTAAATTGTATTATTCTTTCGGTCCCTCCGAGTGAGGGCAAATTTGTAATAAGTGTGGGTGCGTGTGTGCATGTCTTCCAACCCCCACCTCTTTCTCCCTTTTACTTACCTGCTTTAATGGTTAGTATTAGGGCATATTTAACTTAGCATACCTTATGCTATGCACGCGTGCATCCATACATTTGTCTTGCTTGCATTGGGCTCGGCGCATCATACTAGCTGCATTGTATTTCAATTCCAAGTTGAATAGGTGTTAGTTGTTGCATTTCACATGCCATCCATAGATTAGCCGAGCCTATTCTAGCTTGCATTTTGTATGTGTTGCATTAGCCATCTTAACATGAACTAGGATCATGCATATGATTACTAACTAGTTTCTGTTTTGGCTTAGAGTACTAGGTAAGCTTTTATGCTTTAGCATCCTTGCATGCGTGTGAGTGTTTGCCATGAGGCTAGATGCTTATGTGATATAAACTGCTTGAATGCTTGTGGGTGAAGGTTGGGTTGTTTGAGTTGAAACGACTCATTGAAATCCGTATTTTAGCCTACTTTCGAGTAGCAAATTCCAAAGCGTTTTCCAAACAAACGGATATGCAATGTTTTGTTCCAAATTAGGCAATCTAGTCTATAGTTTTGTGTTGTGCGTATTACATAGTAATTCTAGCTAATTAACCGGAATGAGAACACATAACGTCTTTAAAATAGGATATCACGGTTAGTAGAGGCCGATCTTCGGATCGGGCGAGAGGGGGTGCTCATAGCTGACCTTCTCCAATCGTACCCAAGTTCCCGAGCCGAGGCAACTTTGGTGATGACGGACACGTGGCCTTTGGCATCGAGTTAGGGTTTCCTAAATCCCCCCATTAAAAATATTTAGGTGGCGACTCTGTATCTGGAAAAGCAGTCCATGTTTGGCACTTCTTTACAAAAATCTGTTTTCCAAAATGATTTGCCAGATTTGGACTCTTTGGTTCAGATTAAGAACCGTGACAAAACGAGTCCGAACTGTGGTAGCATAAGTCCCTCCCCCGGGGCACGTCCACAGTTTCTGGCGACTCTGCTGGGGTTTTAGAGAGCTTGACTCGAACTCGTGATATTCTGTTTTTACTACACTTATGTGTTTCTTTGCATTACATGTGCATTGGTGCGCCTAGGACACCGTGTTGGCCATCTGCTATTCCTGAGCGGTTTGCCAGAGGCTCGCTTCGAGAAGCGTGCCATAAGGCTGACCGGTTGCGGGCTCTGCCAGTATGGGAACACAAACCCCGGTTTTACCGGGGCACCTTCTTTGACCATTCGACCTATTGCATATTCAGAATCCATAGTGACCATTCCAAACTAGGACAGGTTGCTTACCTAATATAGGTTGTTTGAAACCACTGCGTGCGTAGTGGAACCCTAGCTCCTGACAAAATAGGACAGGGAAACCCTACCCCAACATAGGGGTGTTTTGGCTCTTTTTTACTTGCTATGTGCTTTTAGAGTGTATCTCTATAGGAATAAACATATCAGTTTGCAAGTTTGAGTATCAGGCCTGAGGGCGCCAGTATCAGTATTTGTGAGAATCAGTTATACCTGTGGGTATCCGATTCAGTATTTTGGGCGATGATTTTGGGGAACAAATGATCAAGTAGTAGAGCATGCTTGTTCGCTACACTGTGTTTGATCCGTTTAATGAGATGCTACTTATTTTTCCTTTCAATTCAGAGAGTTGATACAGAATAGCCGGTGTTCCCCCCTTGCTGAGGCAAGACAGATATCTGATCCGTCAGTCACCGTTCAGTGCAGTGGACTTACCATGACGCAGAATTTGGAAGAGATTGTGGTTATGACAGCCGCATTAGATCAAGGAATCACTCTGCAAAGTGAGACCAATGTTGATGTGCCGCATCCACCCAGGTCGCCTGTTGTGCACCCAATTTGGACCCCCCAGTTGTATCAGGCTCGTGAGCCCACCACATTCGAATTAATGGGAATGATAGGTGACCTTCAGAGGTCCGTGGCGGATCTCGCTTACGGAATGTCAGCTTCGCCACTAGCTGCACCATATGCCGGGAATCTTGTACCGCAGGAGCCCCCGCTATTGGGGCGGATTGTGATCGAGCTTAGCCAACCCGAGGTTGCCTCCAACTATGGCAATGACATGTCAATATCAACCCAAACCCTCGATCAGGCCGAGGCCAGAGGTAAGGACAAAATGAAGGCAGATGCCGATCCCATTGAACAACTGCTGTGGGCAGTCGAGGCTTTGAAAGCCGGGGGGATGAGTAAGCAACAAGTATTCGTAGTCCTGGCCAAGGTTGTGGATGATGTTTTCCCTACTCCAACTGAAGGCAGTTCAAGCCAGGCAGAAAACCGGGATAGGCCCCGTCATGCTAGAACAGTTCCCTCCATTCCCAACTCCGCACCTAGGAAAGATCAGAAGGTTAAGGCAGTGCCTGTCGACCCTTTCACTAGTGCGTCTAGCAAAAATTCTCAGACTTCAAAGTACCTGCCCTGAGGGCGTAGGGTCTTCCACGCTCTCTACATGCCGCTATCAAAGGCACTCCAGATCCTGGCTGAAAGAGGGCATCTTAAACCCTTGGAGCCTCGACCTCTCCCAAAGAATCTCCCTCTCACACATGATGCTGCTTTGTACTGCGCGTACCACCAGCAAACCGGTTATGCTACCGATAATTGTTTCCGCCTCCGTCATGAGGTGTAGGATTTGATCGACAACGAGGTTATCCTCCCACCCACCTCAACCAAGTCCGTTACTACCCAGCTATTGGATTTTGAGGATACTGATACTGCAAGTATGTAATCGGGAGTGAACCACCAAGGGCGGCCCGTAGATTTTTGATGTATGCCCGCACGCATTTTTGAGCATCTGCGCATGCTAGTTTTGTAAAATCTGGCTTGGGTGTCGAGTCAACTTTCTGTTTTGTTTTGAGTCTGTCTCATTGTCTTGAGTCAGTCTTTTTTGCTTAAGGGTCTGTCTTGTTGTAGCGAGTCGGCCCCCTTTGTATAGAATACCAGGTGATTTCGGGGTTGTTTCCTCAAACACCAATTTGTTTTGTAATTACCCTTTTGTTTTCTTTTTGAGTTTGTCTATGCTATGGAGCCAGTTACAACCAGGAAATCTGAATGAAACAGCTGCGGCTATCGTGTTTCCATGCTTATTGCTTATTTTGAGTTAGTTGTGCCAGAGGATTTGAATGGAACGACTGTGCATTCCACCTGCTCTTTTGTGCCCTGAAAATCATTGTAATGACCTAAGTTTTTTTCAAAAACCCTTTTGAACACTGTGATGAAAACGAAGAGGAAGAAATTCCTCGGGTTTTGCAAAACTTTGATTCATGTGAGAGAAAGATAGACGTGCTAAGTCTTTAATGACTGAAATCATGCTTGTTAGCGTGAGTACTGAGAAGGACCCTGGCTTGATCTAGACTGGTTCCACATTATCTTCAGCGCGAGCGATTTGTCGCTTTCTTAAAAACTTTCAAAAACAAAACGTTTTGCGCGATCCTATGAAGACCTGTGTGGAATCGCTCTTGAGAATTGTGCAGCCTAGGATCGCTCTCAGCCTCAAGATTCAATTCATTTGTTTTCAAGCCTTGACTACAATTCAGACTGTTCAACGGTCAACCGCCATGTAAGGCTTGTGTGGCCAGATTTGAAGCAGCCCTCGAACAAGAGGCACCAAAATCAGATCAAGAAGGTCAGATCTCACTGCAAGAAGCTCGTGAAGCAACTGTGATGGATCCTTCTGCAAATCGATACAACAGCCATTCTTCTGGATACAGGGAGACTTTAATCTCAAAACCATTTGGCATGGACTTGTTACACTTTTACCCTTTGAGAGGCTCGCTGGGCCGAAAACCCGGAAGGGCGACCTAGGCAAAAGTTAGAGCAAGGAAAATATATACAAAAGAAAAAAATGCAAAAAAAAAAAAAAGAAAAAAAGAAAGAGAAAGAGAAAAAGAAAAAGAAGAAAAGAAAAGAAAAGAAATATCAAAAAATTAAAGAGAAAAAAAAAGAGCTCGCAAGGTTGAAAACCCGCATCGGGCACCTTGGTAAAAGTTAGAGCCTAAAAAGTGAAGGTTAAAATACCCGAGTGTACCTTAACCGGAACTACGTAAGGCTTTATTCCCATGTTTGGGATATGTAGGCAACTTCATCATGAAGTCTAGCCCCCAACGCTTTCAAAAGCGGTTTAGTCCATTGTAATGGTTTTGATCATCCTCGCCCTCTCTGAATCCGATAGTTCAGTTGTGACAACCGGAACCACGTAGGCAACTTCATCCTGAAGTCCAACCCCCAACACTTTCGAAGTGACTGTGTCCATATATTGGTTTTGACCATCTTCGTCTTCTCTGCATCCGAGAGTTCGTTTGCAATCATCACCGATGAGGACTGGTTTTCAGCATGCTGCGGCATCATCCAAACAAGGAGCAACTTTCCGTTGCCATGAGTTGCCATGAGTCACTGTTCAAACCAGGGGCAACTTTCCGTTGCCGTGGAGCTCTTTCAAGCAAGGGGCAATTTTTCATTGCCTCCGATCCGAGGTTGCACATCTCGAGGGTAGGTTCCGTGCTTGTTAAGCATTGACCACTTGCAAAAATAGTTTTTGAAAATTTTTACTAAGGTTGACTATTTTCTCAAAAACTATTCCATCTTTTTCAAAAACTGAACCTTTTTCTTGGATCCAAAAAAGGAAAATTTTCAGTGCTCATAACCTAACTTGCATGATCTTAAATCAAAAATTGAACAAGCATGCTAATCTAACTTTCATGTTGGTCAAAAATATTTTAAACCAAAACAAAAAAAAAATGGTCAAGGTGATGAATTAGGGGTACATTCGAGTCAGGTGTTCTGTCTTTCCCCTGTCATCAACATACTTGCCAGAAGGGCACTCTATTCATCAGAAAAGGGCACCACTGAAGCTGTCTGTAAAGGGCTGAAATCTCTCAACATCCTCCAAACAACGAGGTGTCAAACCAAATGCTAAGCACAAATCGGAGTAAATCAAGACACTCCATACTCCATTCGGAACATTGACTGAACGTCACCGGAAGAAATAGCCGCGAGCTAATAATATTGGGCGTGAACCCATAACTTCCTATTCATCCATCAATCACCCTGGGGAGGGATGGAAAATAAGAGAATAAAGAATAGAGAGGTGTAAGTCGAGAGAAAAGTGAGACAATGGCTTTTTCAGAAAAATAGAGATTGAGTGCCAGAGTGATGTGAGAATCATAAATGAGAGAGGGTGGGAAACATACCCGGAGGAACTGGCTCATCGAGATTTGAGGTCTTTTGTTTTTTTTGTAAATACGTCCGTGTGTTGTGTCTTTTGTCTTGTTTAGCCCAGCTTTCGTTTTGGGTCTTTTCCGAGCGTGTCTCGTTGTGTTTAGGTCGTATACCTTTTGTTTGAGTCTTTTTTGTTGCATACAGTCGTAGGCTCAATACCCAGGTTGAAACCCTTTTTCAATTTCAAAAATCGTTTATGCTCAGAGTGCTGTGCCATTCTCTACATTTAGGCGAAGCACAAGGAGAAAGGGAAAATTTGGGACATTTGAGTGTGCTTCAACTTCAGCCGGTTTCACCTTTGTAGTCCGTCTTGTCGATTGGCGCTTTGTTCGTATTCTTGGTACGAGAATGAACCAAATCTTTGGTTATGCGTCAGATCTGATTAATCCTCAGCAGAGTATGGGTTGTGTGCTCAAGTTAAGCAGTGGTTTGTATGGGTTGTTTTGTTGCTAACTGGTTCATTATCTGGTTATTACGATACAAGTGCTCAATTTTCAAACAACAGATCAATCTCATTTACATTGAGGTGTCATATGATGTAATGCGATGCAATGTATAGATGTACAAATATAACACTTTTGCAAACAAAAAAGGGGTTTGTTTTATTTCATCATCTTTTTCAAGTACAAGTACATAGTTTTGGAAACAAAAATTTGCCTGCGGCAGTACAAGGTACTTCTAACTACCAGCAAAAAAGGGAAAAAAGTACAAAAATGAAGGAAAACAGTAAAAATCTGTATCAATGTCAAAAGGTCTCAGGCCTAGGGGTCCGTCCTCGTCCTCTTCCTGGACGAAGGTCCAGGAGTATCGTCATTAGCGTCGTCATCTGAGTCTGGGCCCGAGCCATCTTCGCCTCTCCTCGATGACTTCAGTTCGCCTCTCAAATTTCGACTCCTCATCATCGCCGTCATCAGGAATTGGAGCCTGCGAGCTGCTTCCTACATGAGTGTGCCCCGCTTTGGTGTGGGGGTATACTCTGCCATCCCGAGTGGAACGAACGTCCCACGAGCACCTCCCCACGGTGGAATTTGGTAGGGTGTCAGAAAAGTACAAAGGGCAAACGATTAGAATCGTGAATAATTTATCGCGTATCACGTTGTATGAGTACAGTGTATGAATGTCATGAGCAGCTTTATCGCGTAATCTGATGTATCGAGATCCGCGGAGAGTAGTGTGTCAAGTGTCGTGTTGTGCGCCGAGTATGTGAAAGCTTTTATGTATGGTTTGAGACCAGGGTCAAGAACATATCTAATGTCAAATGGATAGAAGGTTAAGGTTCTACTGGAGCATCCCCATCATAGAGGCAGCTGTAGACACCCTATTTTTGACCGTCCTCAAGACTTGGACGTCACCGCTTGAACACCCGGTGATTATCCATGTTGGTGTTTGTTTTGAGTTCCCGGAGGCCCCGGCTGCGCGCCGTGCCTCAAGACCTCTCAACCGTTTGTTCTGTGCTTGGTTTTTGTACCAAGACTTGTGTGTTTTGCATCTGAAGGTAAGGGAAGGCTTATTAGCCATACCTGAAGCCCACCGGCTGACCCACACCTCCACCGGCACTCCATAGTAACCATCGGCACTATTTTATCCAAATTATTGGCCGGTCGGCACTATATGTTGCCGACCGGCAGTGTTTTGTGCCGGTGACTGTTTTGGCTGGTCGGTGTGACCCCTTTGCACCCCCAGGGATGGTGCATGCCAGCTGTGATGCCGGAGTGCACCATCACCACTCTGTGCCCGGTTGCACCCTTTGCCCCTTTGACCCCTCCCAGGCTTCTAGAAGCTTGCCCCCTTTTGGCCAAGCTTCTTGGAGAAGCTTGGCCAACTGTTTTGGCTTCTCCAAGAAGCCTTGCACCCCCTTGGTCCCTTGACCCCTTTCCTCTTGCTTAGCCATTAAGCTTAGACCCTTTTGTTGCCTATATAAACACCACCCCTCTCCCTTTGAGAGGGGTTAGCCATTTTAGGTCAAAAAACCAGAGCTTATATCTATATATCTGTGTGATATACTTTCTCTCTCTATATTTTCCCTCTCTCTCCTCTCTTGTGTGTGTTTTAGGCCTAAAAAGTGTGTTTTTACCTTACTTTTGCCCTTGTACACTTACCATTACACCTAGCTCCGAGATTGAGGGACTTGGAAGGTTGTTTTGTGTGATTTTGGACTGGTTTTGATCACTAAAGGAGGGCTGTTCCACCTGTTCTTCAAAGGATCTTCAAGGGTGAGCTTTTGCTTTAGATTCCCCATTCTTGCAACTAGTTTCTACCCCTTTTGTTTTGTGTTTTTGGATTTGTGTTTAACATGAAAAACTCTTGTTTTTACCTGCTCTTGAACATTCATTAAGGTCATTTTGTGGTTTGGGTAGAGTCTCACCCTCTTAGGCCTTGTTTTGGCCATTTTGGGTGTCTTTTCTTGAAGCTTTGCTTACTTGGTGTTCTTGGTCTTCTCACCACTGAAAACCAGTGAGTTTTCAGTGGTGAGGAAGTTACTTCCAAGTCTCAAATAGGGGAGGGACACCCCTCTCCCCCTTGTCCTTTGCTTGCCTTTGTATTTGGCCTAAAGAGTAGCATGCATGCATACTTGCATTAGGCTTCATTTCAGAATTTTTTTGAGTGTTTTGGAGCATGTTTAACCTCTGTTTTTGGTCGGATTTGTAGCCTTTAATATGTATCTTATACTTGCTTTGAAATGCTCTCTTATACCTAAAAGCATGCCATACATCTAGGCCATGTTCTTTGCATGTTTTAGCTTGGTTCCATGAGGGTATTAGCATCATATTACCATGTATTAGGGCTATGAGCCACTGATTTGGCCATATATAGTGTGCTTGACATGGTTGTTTTGTATCCTAGGCTTGTAAGCCTTATGCTTTTTGGTTCCTAAGCATGTTCAACATTGATCATCTTCATGATTTGGCATCATTTGTGACCCTATTTCAGTCCATAAATCATGTGTGCATGTTTACATGTGTGACCATTTTCACGCCTCAAGGGTGTCCCCTTTTATGTCTAGGAATTGGCATTGTGTATGCTTGCATGATTAACACATTTTGGGGCTGCCATATGTGGGTTTTGGGTGTCATTTTGCATGATAGAAGTCTGTTTTGGGTTGTTGGATGCATGCCATGAGTGGCCTTGATAATGGTGGTAAGTTGCTCTCTTTGGTGCTTTTGGTTTTGGGCTTAATGTCTTGCATGCTTGCATGAGTTTTGGTCATCATTTTGAGCATGTTTTGCCACTGTTTTAGGGAGGTTTTGAGGGCTGTCCCATTGTAGCTTAGTCTACCATTGCATGTTTAGTATATATGTGTTGTATGCTTAATCAACATGGTCTTGAAATAAGACAATCCTATGGCCTTAGGTGCTCATGATTTTGTGCATATTGTATACTTCCCATGATGTGTTACATAGCATTTGGCATGCCTTATACTTTTGTGTCATGTTGCATTGTTGATACATGTTTGCACGGATTGCATTTCATTACTTGGTTTGGGGTGTCAAACCAAGTATGGGAAATGGGGGGGGGGGTGTTTGTACTCCAAGTGACAAAACACACCTCAACTCCCATGTCACTAAGGCCCTTGACTTTGGCATGATAGGGACTTAGTTATCATTGTTGTGTTGCATGCATTTTTACATTAAAGTGCAACCTTGGTTCTTAGGCTATCATGCACCAAGGTGCACAATTGATAGCCCTAGAACCAAGAGCCATGTCTCCTTGAGTCCCATTCATGATAGGAGGCATTGGCCATGCATAAATATGCTCAAAAATCCAATGCCATGCACTGCTGCCTGCTGTTGCTGTCAAACTGTCTTCTGCAGGAATTTTGTGCCGACCGGCCGGAAAGAGTGCCAACCGGCACTGTATTTCTGGCCGACAGACTATTTTGTAGCCGGTGGCCACCACAAGCAGCCGATGGTAATTTCCACGGTGGCACTCAAGAAGACACAAGGAAGGTTTCACGGGACCTTGAAAATTTTGGAGAAGCAGGCAAGAAAAAATGAGTCAAGAAGTGCGGTGTGGGTTTCCCGAGCTAGTCGCGATGAGCATGCATCATTCACAAGACTATAAGGTGAGGCCCCTTTCTTATTTACTTGATTTAATTTTAGTAATTAGAATTTTGTAATAATTTATTCATTTATTCTTTGGACTGTATTATTCTTTTGGTCCCTCCGAGTGAGGGCGTATTTGTAATAAGTGTGTGTGGGTGTGTGCATGTCTTCCAACCCCCACTTCTTTCTCCCTTTTATTTACCTGCTTATGATGGTAGATTAGGGCACATCTAAATTAGCATACCTTATGCAAGGCATGCGTGCATTCATGCATTTGTTTACATACATCGGGCTCGGTACATCATACAAACTGCATCGTACTTTCAATTCCAAATTGAATACGTGATAGTTGTTGCATTTCATGTGCCATGCTTAGGATAGCCGAGCCTGTCTAGATTACATTTCGTATGCGATGCATTAGTCACTTAACATAAACTAGGTCATGCATGTTTTGCTAACTGGTTTCTTGTTTTGGCACGGAGTACGATGTAAGTTTTATGCTTTAGCATGTCGCATGCGTGTGAATGTTAACATGACAGTATGCCTGCCATGCGGCTAAGTGCTTATGTGATAAACTGCTTGAATGCCTGTGGGTGGAGGTTGGATTACTTGAGTTGGGAATACTCATTGAAATCCGTGTTTTAGCCTACTCGCGAGTAGCAATTTCAAACTGTTTTCCAAACAAGACGGATATGCAATGTTTATTTCCAAATTAGGCAATCTAGTCTAAACTTGTTTGTTGCGCGCATAACATAGTAATTCTAGGTTAATAATTGGAATAAGAACGCATAAAGTTTTCAAAATTGGATATCATGGTTAGTAGAGGCCGGTCTTCGGACCGGCGAAAAGGTGCTCATAGTGACCTTCCCGATCGTACCCAAGCTCCCGAGCCAAGACCACTTTGGTGATGACGGACATGTGGCCTTCGCCACCGAGTCAGGGTTTCCTAAATTTCCCATTTTAAAATATTTAGGTGGCGACTCTGTAATCTGGCAAAGCAGTCCATGTTTGGCACTACTTTTCAAAAATCTGTTTTCTCAAACGATTTGCCGGATTCGGACTCTTTGGTTCAGATTTAGAACCGTGACACAAAATTGAGTCCTTTGAATTGTAGAGTGAAGCCCAAGGGCGCATCTACAGCAGCCAGCTCCAAAGGCTGGTGAGTGTACTCGGAAGAGGCCTGCAAAAGTGTTAGAAGTATTAATATTCTGCGGAATATCAAATCAAATGAAATGAACTGACTATGCGGAATGCAAAATGTAGCAGTACATACCGGAGGCAAGTCGTAGAAATTGACCAACTCATGATCAGCCGGAGGGGGAGCAATGGGGATCTGGTAAGTCGCCCCGCCACGCCCTCTGCATGTCATCATCGTGGGCAGAGTAGGCCAACTGACCTCCCGTCCTCTCCGAGCTCCACCCCTGTCGTGGACCCGGGCTCTCCTCGGCTCCGCCCTGCTGCCCTAGGCTCGCTGGGCCATGGCCTCTCGTTCAACTCGACGGCCTCCGCTTAGAGGCCGTATGATATACGTCTCCACGTACTCTTTGTAGTCGCCTATGCCTCTGAAGTGGATCGCGTCCCAGCCGATCGTGTAGTTGGCTATTTGTTCGGGAGTGAATCTCTCGGTCTCCCTCATATGCTCAGGAGGGTGAGCCAGGACTATCTGCTCTGGTAACCCTAGGGTCTGGTGTAGGAAACACTCACCCAGGTACCAAGACCAACAGACCAGGCCCTCCAGCAGAAGCTTGAAGCGGGCAGTCTCCTCTGCACCTACAAATCGCGCTCAAGATCTCACCGCATCGAAGCCTGTTCGCCAGTAATGGACATGAAATGTAGTTTGTTATCTATCTGTTATTGAAAATATAGTGCCAAGCGAAGCTTAAATAAACTCTAAAGTTTAACATACCTCCGCGGGGGTGATGGTGTCAAAATAGCGGCGGAAGAAGATGAAAGACTCTCACGGTCACCGCACGCACCTCACGTCGAAGCGGCGTGAGAACGGAATGACAAGAGGAGTCTCCACGTCAGGTACTGGGGCTAGTCTCGGAAAGTAGGCGTAAACCCACAACTGCAGAGTAAATGCCAGTATGCTTATCAGATAAAGCAGAATGCAAAATAAAGCAGAAATAACAGAGTCGTGTATTGTGCAGTGTGCAGAGTGTACAGTGTGAGCAATGTACAGTCAGTGTAAAACAGAGTATATGTGTGCCGTGAGTGCAGTATACGGTTGGTGTAAAGCAGACCGCAGTGTGTGCAGTGTACAGAGTACAGAAAATGGAAAGCAGAAATGTAAACTAGAGAAGAAGACATACCTCCCAAGCCTGCCAGTAGCCTCCGAGCAACTGCCCACTGCAACGGGAGGCTGAGCTCATGTATCCATATAGAGTAGCTAGGGCAGCGCCACCCCAGTCGAAGCGCAGAATCCGGGTGACGTCCACGAGGGTGCTGAGCAGACAGAGGGGCACGGTGTTTGGCCGATCAGCAAAAATAGTAGTCCCAAACAGGAACATAAAGAAGCCGCGCGCGTACTGCTCCACCTCCTCCTGGGTCATCGGTGCCTCCCTAACTAAGACTGGCTGAACCCTGAACTGCACCTCGAACCAAGAATATCGAACGTAGCCTGGACGCGCGAGAGGCGGCACCTCACCGAGCAAGTAAACCTGAGCGGCCTCCCACTTGTCCATGTCAGTGTCAAAGGGGATCGGATCACCCCCTACCCCGATGCCTGTGAGCATCAAGAAATCATAGCGAGTCATCATCATGTCTCCCGTCGAAAAGAGGTGGAATGAGTCAGTGGTGTCCCACTACCTCTTCGCTAGAGTAGCGAGAAGAGGCCTGCTCGTGGTAAGCTGGGAAAGCCCTCTGCAGAACGCACCAAAGCCAGCCTGGTCTACGATCTGACAGACCGCATCGGGCAGCTCCATATACCAGTCTCGGGCAGCGACATTCCCATACCCCCGGACGGCATGGGAATCTCCCTATATTCGAAAACAAAACCATTGCAAAGCAATATAAAATGTCTGATTTTGCGTAAGCTACCAAAATTGATGCAGAATCTGGCGTGTGTGCACGTTTTTCAAAATCAAACAAATATCGGTGCCGGTGTGTTTACAGTAAACTACAACATGTGAGGTGTCGGCATGTTTGGGCGGTTCAGTACAGATACAGCGTGTGTGCACGTTTTTCAAAATCAAACAGATATTGGGTGCCGGTGTGATTGCAGTGAACTACAGTGGGTGCTGTGTCAGTGTGTTTGAATGATTCAGGGCTAGTGCAGCGCGTGTGTATGTGTCAGATTCAAACAGATATCAGTCCTAAGTATGTTCATAGTCAACTACAGCATACAGTGTGTATTGGTGTATCCGAGCTAAAGCAATTAAAAAACATAATCAACTATGGCAGTTTTATATTCTACATTGCGGAAAAATAAAACAGAGGAAAGAATATACCTCAGAAGCGCCAAAGGATAAATGGGACTCCAGCTCGCGCAGGAGAAGCTCCGGAGGCATCGCCCTATCAAAGCTCCTGAACTGACGGAGTCCGTCGAGAGGTAGGATGTGAATCGTTGGCTGGTAAGTCGCCGGGTCAAACGGGCAGACGCTCAGGGGGAGGAGCTCGGCCTCTGGGTCCATCTCATGCTCCCGGGGAGTCCCGCCCCGTGGACTATCGTCTGCTATCTCAAAGAAAATGAGAAAATGGCCGGAAAAGTGAAAACAGGGCTAGAATGCGAAAAGTCAACAAAAAGTCAACCCCGGGAGGGCGGAAAATGGCCGGAAAAGCCGGAATGTGGAAAATGTACGAAAATCAAGAAAAACTTGGGGGAAACAAACCCCAAGAGGCAGAAATCGAAAAAACTACACCGAAACGAGGTTTTGATCGGATGAAAGTGTTCGAAACGCGATGAACTTCGCGAATCAAACGTCGAAAAGGGCGCGAAAGTCAAGGAAAACGAGGAAATGAAGGCAAGAAAATACTCTAGAGAAAGAGAGGGTAAAATTTTGGCCAAGGAAAATGAATAGAATAGGGTTTGGAACCCTATTTTAAAAGACCCAAGCCAAAAAGACAAAATTGCCCCGATTCAGGCATTTTTGGCCGGTTGGCTACATTTTTGGTCGGCCGGCCAAACATTTGGCCGGTGATGTGTTTTGGTGGCCGGTGGACAGCTAGTGACTTCCCCTTCTGGCCGGTGAGCCTTCTATAACCTTGTTTGGGTCAGATGTATAGTTTGGGACCTTCATTGCTCAAGACAGTGCAAGAAATGGCATTTCCGAAGCTCAACCGGTCTCCGTTTTGACCTCGAATCGTGTCTTCTGTGCAAAGCACTCGAGTACGTGCATGGCGTATCCTTTTGTCTCCTGAGAGATTCAAAAGTTGCCCTGCATGCATACGTTACAACGTTTTGTTGTGAAACGCGCGTTAGTTATACGCCGTCGCACTTGCACCGGTATGCACACGTCTCGCATTGTCATGCGCATGCCATACTTGCGTTAGTATGTCGCATTGTCATGCGCACTTCATTTGCATTTGCCATGCATTTTTAAAGCCGTGCAGTGTTGCGCATTTCAAGATCACTTGCATTGTCATGCATCTCAAAAGCCGCACGTTGTCGCGCGTTTCAAATATTGCATATGTCATGCATTTCATTGTAAATATTGCATATGTCATGCATTTCGTTGTAAATATTGCATATGTCATGCATTCCATTTTGAATAGTGCATATGTCATGCATTTCATTGTAGATAGTGCATATGTCATGCATCATTTTAAGTACCGCATATGTCATGCATTATCCATTGTAAATATACATTCCATTGCATATTGTAAATATTGCATATGTCATGCATGCCCCTGTAAATATTGCATATGTCATGCATTTCACTGTAAATAGTGCATATGTCATGCATTTCATTTCAAACATGCATATGTCATGCATTCCCTTGTATATAGTGCATATGTCATGCATTCCACTATAAATATTGCATGTCATGCATTTTACTGTATACATTCCATTCCAGTGCATATTGTAAATATTGCATTGTAGCTTGCATGCATCCATTGCATCACCTCCATTTACGGCTTGCGCCTTTCCATGTTGAGCTTGGTCTGGTATGTGCCCATACTTTTCACGTTAAAGCACAGTTCTGCATATGTACGCGCCTATTCCATGTTGAACTTGGTTTGAGGGTGGCGGCACCTTTTCTGTGTTAGACGCGGTTTGTATGTGTCCATGCCTTTCCTATGCAAGATTTGGTTTGGCCCGCGTGCCATATCCCTTGTATATATTACATTGTAGTGTAATTTTTGCATCCAGTATTGGGATCATTGTTCTTTCGTTAGCGGGTTGTTTCCCCACTTATGTCATTCCACCCAAATACTTGTTCTTGTGTCCATCTACATTACTTATAGTTCTGCATGTGTACGCGCTTTGAGGGTTACGACACCTTTTCTATGGTAGACGGACTTGTTACCTCCATTAATCTATTTGACATTTGTGTGGTTTTGAACCGCTCATGATTTGATCATGATTCAATTGCGTTGCATATCATTTGCATTGTTTCAATTGCATTGCATTTTCATTTGCATTGTTTATACATAGTTTTGTATATATTGCATATCGTTTTGCATTCATTTTGCATGTTATGCATGTTGCTAACAATATTGTACCTGTTAAGTTGCTTTCTTTTGCAGGCACGATATTGTATGTACGGTTCATTTGAGGCCGGTGCAACCAGACGAACCGCACAGGTATTGTATCCTCCGAGTGAGACGTTTTGAGAATTGCATAATTCTCTTATATCCTTTCTGCATTGTGGTGTAATTGGATTTGTGTATGCTAGCTTAAAACTGTTGCATGTTATGCTTCGTTATAGCTTTCTTTGTATGATCATAAGTTATGCTCGGCTCCTTGCATTGTCTTGCATTTTACCCCTGCATTCGGGCGCATATCTTGTCTGTCTTGCATGCTTTGTCTAAGTCTTCGGCCTTGTCAAAAATGGGTCGTCTCTAGGCTTTGACATTCACTCCCGTCATTGTTATGACTTCTGAGTTCTGTCAAAGAGGGGCAACTGTAGACACCCCATTTTTGACCGTCCTCAAGAGTTGGACGTCACCGCTTGAACACTCGGTGATCATCCATGTTTGTGTTCATCTTGAGTTCCCGGAGGTCTTGGCTACGCGCCTTGCCTCAAGATCTCTCGACTCGACTGTTTTGTGTTTGGTTTTGCACCAAACACTTGTGCTTTGCCTTGGAGGGGCAGGGAATGGCTTGTGGGCCATCCCCACACTTCACCGGCCATGGCTTGAGGCCACCGGCTGTGTTTTGTTGCCACTGGCCAAATGTTTGGCCGGCCGGCACTATAGATGGCCGGCCGGCTATCTTTTTGTGGTCAATTGCATTTTTGGCCGGCGGACTACTGTGCATATTCTTTTGCAGATATTTTTATGCAGTTGGCATGTACTTGGCTCCCCTCCATACACGTATATGGAGGGATTTCCCTCTTAGCTAGCTTGTCTTGTAAGCTTACAAGATTGAGCTCTATAAGAGGAGGCCTCTTCTTCCTCCATTAGGGTTAGAGAAAAAAAGGAGACAACACTTCTTAGAGAGCTCTAGTTTTAGGGTTTGGTTTGTGTATCTATCCTATGTCTATATCTCTCTCTCTTGTATTTGTGTGTGTTTAGCCTCATTTTTGCACACAAACACCCACTATTACACTATCCTCTTGGAGCTGAGGCCCTTGAGGGTTGTTTTTGAAGTTTTGGAGTTGGTTTGAGCCAAAGAAGCTGCTGGTCTTCCATTCTTGAAGAGGGTCTACAAGGGTGAGCACTTACTACTTTAAATACCCCATTTTTGCAAGGCTTTTTTTTTGACTATCTTACATCTATTTTTGAGCCCTCTAAATAGTTGTTCAAGAGTGTTCTAAGCTTTGGGGTTGTTTAACCCCTCTTAAGGCTTGTTTGGCCTTCATTTTGTGCCATTTTGGTGAGCTCCAGGACCATTGTGTTTGGGCCTCCTCACCACTGAAATCTTGAGGGATTTCAATGGTGAGGATGGTGCCTTGAGGTCCTAGGAAGGAGAGGGCCACCCCCTCTCCTTGTTGTCCTTGAAAAGGGCCATTTTTGCCTCTTGAGGGAGCATCTAATTTAGGTTTATATTGACCATGCCTTTGCTGTTTTCCGTGCTTATTATGTCATAATATAGCTCTGTTTTCAATTGGTTTTGGTACACCATGCTTGCTTAGCATACATGCCTTGTAATGCCATGATTTGCCTTAATATATGCATAGCATTTAGACTACCATGCTCATGTATTTTGGCCAAGCTTTGTGAAGCTTTTGTGTTTGTTTTAGCATGCTTAAGCTCTGCTTTTGGTTGTTTTGGTCGACCATCACATGCTTAGTATAGCCACCTTGCATTTCAGCTTGTTAGTCTTGGGTGTGTGAGTGTATAGCATGCATTACTTGCAGTGTTTCAGTGGTTTGGAACCATTTTTCATGTTATTTTAGTCCTTGTAATATGCTTGCATTTAATGCTCCTTTGATGCTTTAAGAGGTTGTGTTGTATGCTCCATGTTTAAGCATTTGTGCATGCCTCCATGTGTAGATCATTTAGATGCCATCTAAGTGGTTTTTGGGGCCTGCCTTAACATGATTTAGGACTGTTTTGATCCATTTTGGTCATTTGCTTCGTGTGTCACATGATCATGCTTTAGGTCCTTGGGCTTGGTTGCATGCTTAGCTTGCATTTGTAGGTTGATTTGGCATCATTCCCTACATGTTTTTCAGAGCTTACATTGCATGCTAATTGTCAATGATTGCCTCCTTTTGAGTGTGCTTAGAAGTTGTTCCTTTATGCCTAAGTGTTGGCCCATCAACATGTACATGTGTATGTGTGTGTTGGCCCTCATTTCCATAGCATTGGCCACTGTTTTAGGCTTGTTTGAGGGCTGCATAAATTAGTTTAATTCCACCACCTTTGCTTGTTTGCATGCTCACCTTGTATGTTTGCTTGCATGCCCATATTGCATATTAGTTCACATGCTTAGGATTGCATTGCATCGGCATGCATGCATTGCCTCTTGAGTTGAGCATGATAGAGGTTGAGCCCCTTTGTTCGATTGTGTGCATTGCATTCCATATCAAAATGCACACTTGATTCTTTGGACCATCATGCATGGAAATGTGCGATTGGTGGTCTGAGAATCGAGGCCCATCCTCCTTTGAGTCATACATATGATAAGGAGTGTGGTTGGTGCATACATTGCTTGAAATGCATTGCCATGCTTTGTTTTGCCCTCTGTTGCTGTCAAACCAGTTTCTGCAGGAAGCTTTGGCCGGCCTGCCATCTTTAGTGCCGACCGGCCATCTATAAGTGGCCGATGGATTCATATGTGGCCGGTGGCCAATCCCCTCAGCCGGTGGTGTTCCACAGCATTCAGAGAAGCAATCCTGGGACTTGTGCAGTCTTTAGAGGAGCAGAATAGTCAAAGCAGAGGCATCTTGTGCATGGCAGTGACTTTCCGAGCGGAACCAAGTGCGCATGCATTGGACCCTCTTCCTGAGACTATTGTTGATTGCTTAAATAAATTAGTTAATTTACTTAGCTAGTTTAATTAGTCTGTAATATTTAATTAGCATGTAGGTTAATTAAATTGTATTATTCTTTCGGTCCCTCCGAGCGAGGGCAAATTTGTAATAAGTGTGGGTGCGTGTGTGCATGTCTTCCAACCCCCACCTCTTTCTCCCTTTTACTTACCTGCTTTAATGGTTAGTATTAGGGCATATTTAACTTAGCATACCTTATGCTATGCATGCGTGCATTCATACATTTGTCTTGCATACACCGGGCTCGGCGCATCATACTAGCTACATTGTGTTTCAATTCCAAGTTGAATACGTGTTAGTTGTTGCATTTCACATGCCATCCATAGATTAGCCGAGCCTATTCTAGCTTGCATTTTGCATGTGTTGCATTAGCCATCTTAACATGAACTAGGATCATGCATATGATTACTAACTAGTTTCTGTTTTGGCTTGGAGTAGTAGGTAAGCTTTTATGCTTTAGCATCCTTGCATGCGTGTGAGTGTTTGCCATGAGGCTAGATGCTTATGTGATATAAACTGCCTGAATGCTTGTGGGTGAAGGTTGGGTTGTTTGAGTTGAAACGACTCATTGAAATTCGTATTTTAGCCTACTTGCGAGTAGCAAATTCCAAAGCATTTTCCAAACAAACAGATATGCAATGTTTTGTTCCAAATTAGGCAATCTAGTCTATACTTTATTGTTGTGTGCATCACATAGTAATTCTAGCTAATTAACCGGAATGAGAACAAATAACGTCTTCGAAATAGGATATCACGGTTAGTAGAGGCCGATCTTCGGATCGGGCGAGAGGGGGTGCTCATAGCTGACCTTCCACAATCATACCCAAGTTCCCGAGCCGAGGCAACTTTGGTGATGACGGACACGTGGCCTTTGGCACCGAGTTAGGGTTTCCTAAATCCCCCCATTAAAAATATTTAGGTGGCGACTTTGTATCTGGCAAAGCAGTTCATGATTGGCACTTCTTTACAAAAATCTGTTTTCCAAAATGATTTGCCAGATTTGGACTCTTTGGTTCAGATTAAGAACCGTGACAAAACGAGTCCGAACTGTGGCAGCATAAGTCCCTCCCCCGGGGTGCGTCCACAACGCTTGAGTCCTATTGCATTTGGCATGCTTAGGTTGCATAGCATTGCATTTCTATGTTGCATTGTATTTGGAATACTTGCTTGCATTACATTGTGTTTGGTTTGGGGTGTCAAACCATACATGAGGAGCGAGGAACGTTTGTACTTGAAGTGACGAAACGTGCCTCAATCCTTAGTCGCCGACGCTCTTGATCCAACATGATAGAGTGTGAGGCCTTCATGTGTTTTGTGCATTCATTCCATATTGATTTGCACACTTGGCTCCTTTGGCCGTCATGCATTGAAATGCGTGATTGATGGCCCGAGGGTCGAGAACCATACTCCCTTGAGTTCATGACATGATAGGAAGGGTGGTTGTGCACACATTGCTTTGAAAATGCATTGCCATGCTCTGTTTGTCCTCTGCTGCAGCAAAATAGCATTCTGCAGGAAGAGATGGCCGAGAGCCCCATTATTTTTCGA
Organism: Camellia lanceoleosa; assembly: GCA_025200525.1. Classification (NCBI taxonomy): domain Eukaryota; kingdom Viridiplantae; phylum Streptophyta; class Magnoliopsida; order Ericales; family Theaceae; genus Camellia; species Camellia lanceoleosa. The sequence continues at coordinate 1,320,975 of JANUSC010000031.1, read as the reverse complement.
TCACCAGTTCCCCTTGGCCGATGGCCTTTCCACTTGGCCGATGGCCTCTCACAGCATCTAGAAGGTGATTCAGAAGCATCCTTGAGACTTGCACTGTTTTCAGAGGTGCAGAGCAGTGTAAACAGAGGCAGCATGAGCATGGCGATAGAGTTCCGAGCGGAGACGAGCATGCATGCATTTATCCCTCTTTCCGAGGCCTCTTTACCGCTTTAGTAGCTTAATTAATTTGTTTAATTAGTTAACTGTTGTGTAATAATTAATTAGCTAGTTAGTTAGTTAATTAGTCAATTTGTATTATTCTTTTGGACCCGCCGTCGAGAGGGCGAATTTTGTAATAAGTGTGCGTGCGTGTGTGAATGTCTTCCAACCCCACATCTTTCTCCCTTTTACTTACCTGTTTTCAATGGTTTGTTTTAGGTCATGTTCCAATTAGCATCCTTATACTCTTATGTTTGCATCATTCATCTGTGTTGCATGCACCGGGCTCGGCGCATCATACTAACTGCATAGTATTTCAATTCCAACTTGAATACGTGTATCGAGTTGTCGCATTCCACATGCCATTCTTAGATTGGCCGAGCCTATTCTAGTTGCATTTTTGCATGTGTTGCATTAGCCATCTTAACATAAACTAGGATCATGCATTTGATTACTAACTAGCGATTGTTTTGGCTCGGAGTACTAGGTAAGCGTTTATGCTTTAGCATACCGCATGTGTGTAAGTATTGCCATGATAGCATGCTTGCCATGAGGCTATTTGCTTATGAGATATAACTACCTGAATGCTTGTGGGTGAAGGTTGGGTTGCTTGAATTGGAACAATTCATTGAAATGTGTGTTTTAAGCCCACTTGAGAGTGGAAAAATCATGTTTCTTAAGCCCACTTGAGGGTGGCAAATCCACGTCTTAGCCTACTTGCGAGTAGCACCATCAAACCATTTTCAAATAAATAAACATGAAATGTTTTGTTCCAATTTTGGCGATTCGGTCTATACTTGTGTGTTGTGCGCATCACATAGTAATTCTAGCTAATAACCGGAATAAGAATGCATGTGTTTTCAAAAACAAGATATCATATTTAGTACAGGCTGATCTTTGATCGGGCGAGCGGGGGTGCTCATAGATGACCTTCCCCAATCGTATCCAAGTTCCCAAGCCGAGGCAACTTTGGTGATGACGGACACGTGGCCTTAAGCAATGAGTCAGGGTTTCCTAAATTCCCCCAAAATAAATATTTAGGTAGCGACTCTGTATCTGGCAAAGCAGTCCATGTTTGGCACTTCTTTCTTAAAAATCAGTTTTCCAAAACGATTTGACGGATTTGGACTCTTTGGTGATTTATCGGTCTCGCATTGCATTTTGCAGGATTAGATTCAGAACTGTGACATTTGAGTCCGAACTGTAGTAGCATGAAGCCCTCGGGGCGCGTCTACAGTTTCTGACGACTCTGTTGGGGAGTTAGAGAACTTGACTTGAACTCATGATATCTTGTTTTGATTACACTTATGTGTTTGTTTGCATTGCATGTGCATTGGTGCACCTAGGACACTGTGTTTGCCGTATGCTATTCCTGAACAGTTTGCCGGAGGCATGCTTTGAGAAGCGTGCCATAAGGCTGACCGGTTGTGGGCTCTGCCACGATGGGAACACAAACCTCGGTTTTTACCAGGGCACCCTTTTTGACCATTCGACCTATTGCATATCGGAATCCATAGTGACTATTCCAAACTAGGACAGGTTGCTTACCCGATTGTAGGTTGTTTGAAACCGTTGTGTGTGTATTGAAACCCTAGCTCCTGACAATAGGACATGGAAACCCTGCCCCAACATAGGGGTGTTTTGGCCCTTACTTGCTTGTTATGTGCTTTTTGAGTTAGCCTCTACAGGTATGCACGTATCAGTTTGCAAGTTTGGATATCAGGCCTGCGGGCATCAGCATCAGTGTTTTGAGAATCAGTTATATCTACTGGTATCAGATTCAAATTTTGAGCCAGTGATTTTGGGAATAGTGATCAGTGGTTGAGAACGGTTCATTCAGCTTGTATTTGCCAACTATGTGTTGTCTTTATTTAAGCTGTTATGCTGTCTGTTTTTCTATTCATTATTTCCTTATTATGCTTTATTTATCTTTTTGCAAGGTAGTTTAGCACCATTGATTCCAACCAGGCAGATATCCCCCGAGCACTTTGGGTTAGAGGTCGCAGGCTTAATCGATCTAGGGATCTGATAGATGGACAAGCAGTGTTCCTTTCTTTACCTCTGGTTACCAGACGGAGGTCAAGAAGACGCAGTGTATCGGTGCAGCGGTCGCTAGATCAGTGGTTTACCCCATCGATGACAACGGTCGAGGTCTTAGTTTCTCTGTAGGATAGATATATCGATTATTCACTAGATCAAAGATAACATGGCAGGAATGGAGGAGATGATGCATCAGCTCTAGGAAAGCATGAAAACTATGCAGCAGGACGTTACCTGTCAAGCAGAATTTGCCAAACAACAGGCCGAGGTCATGGCCGAACAGGCAGAGTTGATTGCCAGGCTACAGCAGCAAACCGGAGCATTTGCTTCATACCAAGTTCCTCCCCTACCAGGAATTCCAATACCCGGGGAGACACTAAATGTCCAGGGAGATATGAACATTCTGATAGGGCCGGCTCCGCCCCCAATCCTATCCCAGCTATCCAAAACACCTACCAACCTACCAGATTCTCTCTTTGAGTTTGAGATGGACCCCACAGCGTTGAAAGTGAGCAAGCTTGAAAAGCTGTTCAAGAAATCTCAAGGTGTGAAGTCCATTCCCGATATTGAGGATGGGTACACCAACTCGGTCGTGATGCTGCCAGATCAGTTTAAAATGCCACACATCGACCGCTTTGACGGGTCTGGGGATCCTATGGTGCATTTACGGTTATTTTCAGATATACTGAGGTCGATGGGCCTCTCCAGATTGCAGAAGCTTTCTTTGTTTGGCCGGACCTTGTCGGGTGTAGCGGCCATCTGGTATGCAAAACTGGAAGATTCCGTCAAGGGAAACTGGGAGGAGATGGCCGAGGCCTTCATAGCTCAATACTCTTACAATACACAGATCGAGGTCACAACCTGTGACCTTGAGACAACTAGGCAAGAGCCGAAGGAGAGCTTCTCCGATTTTGTGACCCGGTGGAGGGCCAAGGCCTCGATGATGACCATCAGGCCTGTTGAAAAAGATCAGATTCGGATGGTTGTGCGCAACCTCCAGCCCAAGCTTATGCAGAAGATGATTGTTCTACCCCTCCCCACCTTTGTAGATTTACATGAGATTGGGGTGCAGAACGAAGACGCTATGAAACAAGGCCTCATTGATAATGAGAGAGAACAGCCCAAGAGGACATTCAGCCGCAGTACGAATGCAGGCACAAGCAATGCTACAGCTGCCAGAGCTTCAGATGTGAGTATGGTCACCACCACCACCACCCCAAGAACCCTTTCAGCTACACCATTCACCAGTGCGTCCGAAAGTAGCTCACAAACAACCAAGTTTCCACCCAAAAACTAGAGAACCTTTACCCCACTATACATGTCTTTGTCTAAGGCTTTAGGGGTTTTGATCAGGAAAGGGCACTTGAAGTCCCTAGAGCAGCGGCCATTGCCAGAAAAACTTCCCTCCTCCCACAACCCAGCTAAATACTGCGCATTTCACCAACAGCATGGTCATGACATCGACCAGTGCTATAGATTGCATCACGAGATTCAGGATCTCGTTGACAATAGGGTGATCGTGCCTCCAGAGAAACCGAACGTCACAACCGACCCTCTCCCACCACATAACCAAGCTCCACCTCCCAAACACATCAATATGATCCAAACTGGGGTTGCGTCATATGACCCTAGTATATATATATCACCCTTTCTCACCTATCCAAGCCGGAGTTGTTCATTCCTGACAGCATTGACTTGTGCATATTAGACATCTCCCTAACCCAACCTGAAACGGTGGTGGTAGCTATCGAAGATAAACGTGGGTCAACTGCGGAGGCAGATGAGAATGCAAATACAGAGCTTGAGAGGTCAGCAAGCTTCATGTACAACCCGCGCGGTTACATTACATCAACAGGCCAGGCTAGGCTGAATATGGAATTGCCAGTGGGGGCAGAGGTTTGTGTAGTGCTAGAGGATGGACTTAATCAAGGGCTGGATGACTTGGCAGAACTAGGAGAGGACATTGCTAACCTTCAGTTTTTCAACGAGCAAGATTCGAGAGACGTGACAGTCAACTAGTTTTATTTAGATAGGGTAGCAGAGTCTATTGGGTGGCTTGACGACCAACCGGATGTTGTTGAACAACCTCAGCTAGAATAGGGTCCGTTAGGGATGGGGACATCAACTGTGGCCGGAAGGGCCGGGAATCTGGACGCATCGCCGGTGTTAAGAATTTTGCTCAGGATCTGGGCAATTTGAATATAGGAGATGTTGAATGAAGTCGCTACCAAGCACCGAGTGGGAAAGGATCGAGGATTCTGAGAGGGCCAGAAAGGCCAAGGCCAAGGCCCCTTCGGGAACAGAACGTGCTGTGTGCACAGGAGCAGAGCGTGTTGCAGACATTGGAACGGAAGGTGCTGTGGGCACAGGAATAGTTGTGACGGAGCCAGACAGGTGTCTGTTGGCTGCCAATGGCATGTGTTGGGAAGATGACAACCTATGTCTTTCTCACACAGATGAGGACTGGGGGAGTAACCAGCCGGATGATACCTGGTACATTGGCGAAGTTGACCACATGACTAGGAGCGGGCGTTATTTTAAACCCCCGCACTTAGACAAACTAGAGGCGTCCAGAAAGGACATGGAGGCAGACAAGCAGAAAGAAAAGCTGCTCGAAGAAGAGGCTGTGCTGAAACAGCTTAAGAAGATACCGGCAGACATCTCCATCTGGGGATTGCTTATGGCTTCACGAGTCCATAGACAAGCTGTCCTATCTACAATGGACAAAGCCAAACTCTCAATAGATACCACGCCTAAGCAGCTGGTAGGATTGGTTTTTCCGGGAGGAGCTTCCCCGACGTTGGCCTTTTCTGACAAGGAACTGCCGCCTGAGGGCGCAAACCATAACAAACTGCTTTATATCTCTGTGGAGTGTAGAGACAAGTGGGTACTGGTAGTTCTTGCCGACACGGGATCCGCCATCAACATGTGCTCATCGAGGATGACATATGCAATCGGGTTGAAGCCCGCAGACTTTATGCCAACTACCCAGGTGATAAGGGCTTATGACAATACTAGCAGAGAAGTGATGGGGACTATGCATATTCAGACCAAGGTTGGTCCAGGACATCACGAGATTGACTTTCATGTCTTGGACATTCCCACAACCTTCAACTTACTCTTAAGGCGGCCGTGGCTACACCAGGTGAAGGTGGTCTCTTCCACTCTACATCAGATGTTGAAATACCCCCACGGGAAGGGGGTGGCTATTGTTTTTGGGAATTCGTCAATCCATCCGCCGCCAGAGGTGTCTACACCGGTCTTGGAAATCAAGCATGGCACGGAGGATGTGTTCCTGTTATGATTTACCCTAGCTGAGGCCCGAGTTGTTCAGAACATCTTAGCTGTTGATAAGGGGTTATATGTCAGTGTGCAGTCTGTGTACCTCACGAACAAGCTCCAGTATATCCCTGGGATGGGATTAGGAAAGAGTGGCCGGAAAGGCATCGCAGTATCGGCCGAAGTGCCGAACAACCCGCATACCTTTGGTTTAGGTTATCTGCTTACCAAAGAGGACTGGGTGAGGAAAGGCAAAGAAATGGCCAGGAGAGCCAGGGCCAAGCAGACTGTGAGGCATTTTGATTTGATGCATCGGCCTATCCAGGGCACCCTAAATGGACACTTCGTCCAGGAGGGGGAAAACTTTCCATTCTGCGGCTTCGCAGAGCCATGGCTAAATGCCGAGAAGAGGCGCCTGCCGGGTTTTGAGATATTCTTTGATTTGCAATTGAGCAGACAGACCCATCAGCTGAGGTTGAGCAGCGTAAGGAAGTGGATTCCAAGAGCACCAAGATTGAAATGGGGGTAGCACTGGCTTGTCTACTATCAGATCCTCCGATTGTACATGAGTGCTTGGGGATGACCTCTCAGTGTCCATGATTGGAAATGAAGCGGCTGTGAGCCCATCTACAAACATTTTGGATGCATCAATTGCACCTTCCCTCATTTGGTAGTACGAGGAGGGATTCTTATTGAGCAACACTGGGTCAGGTAGTGAGCTGGAATTTGATTCCACCGAGTCTTGTGAGTCAGAATCAGGTTCCAGCTCGTCTGAGTCTGAGTTCGGTATTCCTGGGGGTGACAACCCAGATGCCACAGTCCTATCTAGGTCGTCTTTTTCTTTTTCCTTTGAGTTTGTTGTAATAGAGGAATCAAGAGACTTGGAAGTGATTAATGAGAATGAAGTGGCCGTGGCTTTTGAGTATTTTTCTGTGCCTTTGATTTATTGCATTAATTCAGACTTTCAAAACTTCGATGAAAATGACGAGGAAGAAATTCCTTCGGTTTTGAAATATTTGCTAGAACAAGAGCAGGAGAGGTTTGTAAAACTGCTCGTTGATGAAAGCATCCAACTTAATGTTGGTACTGAGAAGGACCCGCGGCTGGTCCAGATCGGGTCCATGTTGTCTTCAGAGGAGCGTGAGCGCTTAGTCGCTTTATTAAAAGATTTCAAAGATGTTTTCGCGTGGTCCTACGAAAACATGCCTGGAATTGATCCTGAAATTGTACAGCACTGGATCCCTCTTGACCTAGAGGCCTGACCTGTTAAGCAGAAGCTTAGAAGGATCTGCCCGGATTGGGCTATCAAGATCAAAGAAGAGGTCACCAAGCAAATTGATGCAGGGTTCCTACTGGTATCTGAATACCCAACTTGGTTGGCCAACATCGTTCCAGTGCCGAAGAAGGATGGCAAGATTCGGGTATGTGTGGATTTCATGGATCTGAATAAAGCCAGTCTGAAGGACAACTTTCTTTTGCCGCGTATCGATGAATTAGTGGATTTCACTACTGGGCATGCGCTGCTTTCATTCATGGATGGATTCTCATGCTACAATCAGATATTGATGGCACCCGAAGACCAAGAGAAGACTGCTTTCACCACTCCATGGGGGACATATTGTTACAGGGTGATGCCATTTAGGTTAAAGAATGTTGGAGCTACATATCAACGGGATGCGACCACGATATTGCACGACATGATCCATAAAGAAGTGGAGGTGTACGTGGACGACATGATTGTCAAGTCCAAGGAAAGAGAGGGCCACTACACCACCTTGCAAAAGTTCTTTCAAAGGATCAGAGAATTTCGGTTGCGGCTGAATCCTCAGAAATGTACATTCGGTGTTACAGCAGGGAAGATGTTAGGGTTCTTGATTACACAAAGAGGTATTGAAGTCGACCCTTCCAAAATCAAGGCCATCTTAGAAATGCCACCACCAAGGACTGAAAAGGAGGTGCGAGGCTTTCTGGGTAAAGTGCAATTCATAAGGCAATTTATCGCAAAATTAACCTTGACTTGTGAACCACTCTTTGGTCTCCTGAAGAAAAGAACAAAGTTCCAATGGGACGACCGATGCCAAGCTGCTTTTGAACAGATCAAGCAATACTTACAGAACCTACCCGTGTTGTCACCGCCTAAGTCGGGGAAACCGTTGATTTTGTACTTTTCAGTAATTGAAACTACAATGGGCTGCATGCTTGCACAAGAGTCTGAGGACAAGGTGGAGAGAGCTATCTACTACCTGAGCAAGAAGATGCTGGATTACGAGACCCGTTACACTCCGCTGGAAAAGGCTTGCTTAGCCTTGGTATGGGCTACCAGGAAGCTGCGGCACTACCTGTTAGCTCACTTTGTAATGTTGGTTTCAAGATTAGATCCCATCAAATATCTCTTCGAGAAACCGACACTTACGGGTAGGCTAGGTCGTTGGTTGTTTCTGCTTTCTGAATTCGATCTGAAGTATGTGACGTGCAAGTCAGTGAAGGGAAGAGCGGTAGTGGAGTTCCTAGCCAATCACCCAGTTGAAGGGGATGAAGCAGTTGAGTACTTGTTCCTAGACGAGGCCATTTTGCATGTCGAAGACGAAACTTGGACGATGTACTTTAACGGAGCGTCAAACCAATACGGATATGGGATAGGGGTGTTGCTAATAGCACTCGACAATTCCTGTATCCCTCTGGCATTCAAACTCAGGTTCAAAGTATCGAACAATGAAGTAGAATATGAGGCATGCATTGCTAGTTTAGAGGCTGCCCTAGAACTAGGGGCAAAATAGTTGGACGCCATCGGGGACTCGAACCTTGTTGTATCTCAAGCTAAAGGAGATTGGAAAGTCAAAGAAGAAAAGATGAGAATGTACCACCAGACCTTGGACTTGTTGACTCCTTGATTTGAGAAACTAAACTTCGCTCATCTGTTAAGAGAGAACAATAGGTTTCCAGATTCACTAGCAACTCTATCCTCTATGATAGACATCCCTTTTGAAGTCTGGATGCGTCCGATCATTATCGAACAGAAATTTACGCCGGCCTACGAGTTGATAGCCGCCATAGATGAGGTACAAGATGAGAACCCCTAGTATTACGATGTCTGGAACTTTTTGGAAAAAGAGATCTACCCACTAGGGGCAAATACCAAAGACAAAAGGGCAATTCAGAGAATGGCTTCTCAGTTCATCGTCTGCAGAGGAAAACTGTACAAGAGAGGCCATCTCGGGATGCATAAGCTGTGTGTTGATGCTGGAGAATCGAAGTGCCTGATGGAGGCCATCCATGGAGGAGAGTGCGGAGCGCACATGAACGGGGTGATGCTAGCCTGGAAAATTCTCAGATAGGGTTGCTACTGGTCCACCATGGAAGAGGATTGTATTGGCTTTGTTCGGCGATGCCACAAATACCAAATCCATGCAAACCGTATGAACATTCTGCCATCAAAGCTGTACAACATGACTTCGCCGTGGCAATTTTTAGTCTGGGGGATTGATGTGATTGGGGCTGTCACTCCAAAAGGGTCCAATGGGCATGAGTTTATTTTGGTCGCGATAGACTATTTTACAAAGTGGGTTGAGGCCCAATCTTATGCGGTGTTGAAGGCGTCGCACGTTGCAAAGTTCTCAAATTAATCTTTTTACAACTTATACCATTTTTGGACCGAACGGAAAATTTTTAGTACCACAACCTTCAATTTCATTGATTTCAACACAAAGTTCTCTTGCTCTTGAATACAAAATTGAAGTTTCTTTTCATTACATTCATAAAGAAAACTTGAAAGTTCTGATTAAAGCAAATAAATTCGGGGCATAGTTAGGTGTTCCTGCGTCCTCTTCCAGAGCTGGTCGAAGCCTCTGATGCCAAGCTGGGCCCGATCTGTGCCTCTTTATTGAGCCAATCTAAGCACTCATTAGAGAGGGTGTAGCTGAAAGTAGGAGCGGGGGCCAGAAGTTCTCTCGTCCTCCATGCTACGGCATACCGAGCTAGCTGCGCGCCTCGGACTGAAAATGTAGCGGGGTAATATATCCCCTCCTTCGGGCAAATTTGATCATGTTCGAACTGGCGCTGGAACCGGAACAGAAAATAGAAGACACAGTGTGTCAGGCCAATCAACTGGATCCTGGGCTGACGGGTCATGCTATAGCCCATTGTCGGTAAATTAAGCCAAGGGCAGCGCCAAGTAATGCGATCCGCGGACAAATTGCATATCCAGTTGTACCACCATCCTTCATCCGGAGCATCGACTAGACGTCGTTGGGAGAAATAGCTGCGAGCTAAATATGCCAGACACGAGTCCACAACTCTTAACTTGTCCATCAACCACACCTAGGGAGGGATGAAAAATGAGAGAATAAAGAATAGAGAGATGTAAGTTGAGAAAAAAAAATGAGCAGAAGGTTTTGAGAGAAAAATCAAGCCTGAGGGCCGAGTGATGTGAGCAATATATGTGAGATGGGGTGGGAAACATTACCTGCAATAGTAGCGGACTCCCTGCAAACCTAGCCGTCTCCCGACGATGAAAAGCGTCCAAGCCCATCAATGTCTCAGCCAATGTCATAGTGATGTAGCTTTTTCCCTTTTTCAAGCCCTCGGCAACCTCAATCAAATGAGTGCTAAACCCGTCAGAGCCGGGGGCTAGTAAGAAATGTGATAGCATGCATAAGCAGAGCGCATGTCGTCGATAACCCTGCCACTGATGGTCGGCGCGGTCACCAGCATCAGAGAACTGACAAACCAAGATCGGAGTGTCCAACTCTCCATCATGAATCAATGACCGAGCGTCATGCACAGTAAAGCCGCACATCCGTCCTAAGGCTTGGATATGGCTGAACCAGAACTGAAGCAAAATTTCCTCGTCGCGCTCGGATTCCATTAAAGCTTGGAAATCCTCAAAAGTGGGACACATCTCTTGACCGCCAAAACTAAAGACGTGTGTTATCGGATTCCAAAACCTTGCCGCGGCATGGAGGAACAGAAAACGCAGTGGGGTGCGACCCAGCGTGAATAGTGTATTTATGCCGAAACCCTGGAAATTCAGCCTTTCCGAGCCATCCAAGTTGGCAATCCAAGTTGTGAGATTTTGGGCAAGAAACTCTTCCATTTGGTGCAAATCAGTGTTGAAATGAGGAAAACTACGAAGCTGCAGATTTTATAGAAGATAAGGTGTTGAGTGGAAGACAAGTGTCAACATTCTGGAGGTGCTTGCCATTTTTGGCCGATCGGCCAAAAATAATGCCGACCGACCATCCCTTTTGGCCGATTGACTAAAAATGTTGGCCGATGGGCATTTCTTGTGGCCGGTGGCCTTTCCCTTCGTCCGATGGCCTTCCTTCTTGTTCCCTGAGCTGTTTATGTATTGAACATGCTGAGAATTTGTCACACCCCAACCCAGCCCCTATAAATTTGGGCATGACTTAAGCAGAAACAGACAGAATAACCTGTATGGTATAACATTGGGGCCTGAACGGAAGCGTTAAATTTAAAACGACATCTAGAAATATCCATTGAGCAACTATCAACAAGCCAGGACCATTTGAACATAGAACATAAGGTAACATGCACACAAAATGAGGTTACATAAACATTTATAATCCAGCCCAGGTTTTAGGCATACAAAGCAATAAATACATAACCCTGACCAGCGATGTGGATACCAAAAATTACATTTACAAAGAAAACCGATCTAATATGTAAGGGTTTCCTCCAAAGGTTCGGTTATCCTTAGGTCGACAAAATGCATGAAGTGTGCTAGATCGGCCTCAAGTCGGGTTCCTACAATCAAACAAAACTACGTAATGAGACAAGCTCGGAATAGTAGTGCATAATAATAAAATCACAATGTATGAGTATATGTATCAAAACCAAATACCGAGATAACAGATTGGCCTATTAGTCCCTGATAGCCTTGGGCACAGATAGCCTTTTCGCGGGTAGCCTTGCGGCATAACGTAGCCTTACGGCACTGATAGTCTTTTCGACTCGTAGCCTTGCGGCACGATAGTCTTCGACTCGTAGCCTTACTACGACGATAGTCTTTCGACTCGATAGCCTTACTAGACAGATAGATAACTATGGTACTCACATTTCAGTTCTAGATCAACATATAAGTTATGATCTTATCTTACAGAGAACGGATACATAAATATATGTAAAATGCACTATTACTCACAGTGTTGTGGTGGCGTATGAGTTCCTTCTGGAGTGTGCCCTACACACAACATAACTAATAAATTAGCATTCTTTTCCTTTAGAATCGATTCATATGCCTCCACACTTTTATAAAGCTATAATCTCTTAAGACCCATCAGAAAAGAATATTCTAATAACACCGAAGAGTCAAACACAAAAAACTGAACAAAACATATTTTTCTTGTCAAACAGCCTCCGCCGAAGGTAGCTTTGTCCGCCGAGCGACAAAGGTAGTGCAGCCAAAATAGTGGATGGTCGATTTTTACGCACGAGCGTAAAGTTCTGCGCTCGAGCGGACAGGGTAAATTTACAGAAAACTGCTGGGAGGTGCATTTTCACGCCGAAGCGTTCTCGACCTCCGCCGAGCGGACGACTACCTGATTCAGGGCAGCCCGATTTCAGGCCAAAATTCATCATCCAAACCCAATTTTCCATGCAATCAAGGGTGAAATTCATGCAATACTTCCACTTAACAACACCACAACATGGATGAAAGCTTAATCATGTCAATTTAAACCAAGTTAAAGGTTTCAACAAGCCAACACTTCCACAAATTCCATCCAATGTTCCAAGTATATTCAAGTTCTACAAATTCAACAAACATAGCACATAGTAGTAACATATTGGTATGGATTAATGCTATAGAAACAAAGATTGATGTCCAAAGTGTTAAGGCACCAAATCAATGAGAAACCCTAATGGATCAAACATAGATTATCCATGAACCAACACAAGCATGAGATGAAATTCTTGAGAAGTTAAACTAGAAATTTGGTTACCTTAACCTCAATCTCCCAATCCTACTAATGGATGAGCTTCTTTGGTGAGTCAAATTTATTTTCCCCCAATTCTTCTCCTTCAACTCTCACGTTCCTCTCTCCCTTTCTTTCTCAAAGTAAGCCACGTTTTGATCACAAGTATTACAAGTCTTAGACATAGATATATATATAGCAAGATATAAGAGCACAAAAGACGAAAATCAATCGCTTTATGGTGCCGAAATAAAAATTTCACAGAAAATCCCCTTATAGCTTAAAAATCATGTAGATTCCAAATATCAAATCAATTTCTGCAAATTTTAATCTCTAAGATGCTCAATTTCCATTTTAAGTGATTCAAGTGTAACAGATACGTTCTAATTCAACAGATAGAAACTCATATCTCTAAGTTCCATGCTCTTTTACTATATTTTCACATAGATTTTCACAATAACATTCAAAGACACAGAACAGGAGATTATAAGACAGCAGAATCAGATATGAGGGTCGGGGTATTACACTCTCTCCCCCTTATTTAAGTTTGGTCCTCCAAACTTGCTTTTACCTTAGGACGAAAACAGATACGGATATTGATTTTGCATTTCATCCTCTTTTTCCCAGGTTGCCTCAGTCCCGTAGTGCTCTTGCCACTCCACTTTTACCATCGGAATTTCCCGGTTCCGTAACTGTTTCACTTGACGATCCAGAATTCGAAGCGGTTTTTCTTCATATGTTAACTTGTCAGTTAGCTCAATCTGATGGTAGTCAATAATATGGGATGGATCTGGAAGGTACTCTCGGAGCATAGAAACATGAAATACATTATGAACCTGACTCAGATGTGGCGGAAGGGCAACTCGGTAAGCTACTGTCCCAACTTTCTGTAAAATCTGAAAGGGACCGACATATCGGGGTGTTAGCTTACCCTTCTTTCCAAATCTTGGGTGACCTTTCATTGGGGTGACTTTCACAAAGACATGACTGTTTTCATCAAATTCCAAATTCCTTCGTCGGTTATCTCACAGAACTCTTCACTTTGCTTTGGAGCAGCTTTTCAACCTTTCTAATAATCTTCACTTTCTCGGTAGTTAATTGAACGATCTCGCCCTAACAAAGGCCTATCTCCTACCTCACCAAAGACACCGGTGAGCTTACACGGTCTCCCATACAGGCTTCATAAGGTGCCATTTGAATACTCGAATGGTGGCTATTATTATACGCGAATTCAATCAATGGTAGATGAGTCTCCCAAATTCTCTTGAAAATCCGTAACACACATTCAAGCATATCTTCTAACGTCAATCGCCCTTTCGACCGGCTCCATCGGTTTGAGGATGGAAAGTCAGATCAACTTCAATTGCATCCATTGCATTCTGTAGACTCTGCCAAAACCGTGATACAAATTTTGGATCTCTGTCCGACACAATTGTAACCGGGACTCCGTGAAGCCTTACAATTTCATCTATATAGAGCAAAGCAAGTTTGTCGGCGTTATATTGGGTCTTCACAGGCAAGAAATGGGCGGATTTGGTTAGTCGATCAACAATAACCCATATCGAATTCATACCTCGAGGCGTCCGTGGTAGACCCACTACAAAATCCATCGTTAGGTGTTCCCATTTCCACTCCGGAACTGGAAGGGGTTGTAACAACCCTGCAGGTTTCTGATGTTCTGCTTTAACTTGCTGGCACTGCAAACATTTAGATACAAACTCTGCAATCTCCCTTTTCATACTTGGCCACCAGAAATGTTGTTTCAAATCTTGGTACATTTTGGTACTTCCTGGATGTATTGAGACTCTCGAGGCATGTGCTTCTCTCATCAACTTCCGTTTAAGTTCTACCACATTAGGGACACACACTCGACTCTGAAATTTAAGCACGGAATCGGTCAAAGTAAATCCCAATTTTGGTTTTGTCTCCATTTCACTACATATTTTCTTGAGGGCGTCGTCCTCCATTTGACGTATCTTGATCTCCTCCAGTAATGCCGGTTGAGCCATCATTACCGCTTATTGTTTTTGCCCGTAGTATTAAGTCAATTTCCATCTTATTCAGATCTCCTATCAATTCTTTATCACAATAAACTCGCCAAGATTCCCATATTTTTCCGATCGAGTCCGCTCATACCGTGTTAGCTTTGCCAGATGGTAGTGAAGCCGCAAATCATAGTCTTTAATGTTCTAGCCACTGCTACATGATATTCAACTCCTTTTGGGTGAAGAGGTATTTGAGGCTTTTATGATCAAGATAAATATCACAAGAAGTCCCATACAGATAATGTCGCCAAATCTTTAACGCAAAGACAATCACGCTAATTCGAGGTCATGTGTGGGATAATTTTTCTCATGGGGTTTAAGTGGCGAGGCGAGGGCGATAACTCTTCCGCTCGCATAAGAACACAACCCATCCCTTATGTGAAGGCCATCAGAAATTACAAATCCTCGTTACGATGGTAATGCAAGAATCGGGCGGTAGTTAACTTCGCTTTTTAATTCTGAAAGCAAATTCTCTCGGTTCACCCATTCAAATGCAATGCCCTTCTTCGTTAGTGCGTAAGTGGTACAAAGAATCTTAGAAAAGTCTTGGACAAATCTCGATAATAACCTCGCTAGTCCCATAAAATGCGCGACTTCAGTTACATTAGTCGGGGTTGGCCAGTTTACAATTGCCTCAATCTTACTTGGATCAACGGAAACTCCTTCTTTAGTTATGACATGTCCCAGAAATGCCACTTCATGCAGCCAAAATTCACACTTCTTCGCTTTTATGCATTCTTTTCTCGGAGAGTTTGGAGGATTCGACGAAGATGATTCTCATGAGCTTCTACATTCCCAGAATAAATAAGGATGTCATCTATAAAGACCACTACAAACTCGTCCAGATAAGGTTTGAAGACTCGGTTCATCAGATCCATAAATGCTGCTGGTGCGTTTGTAACCCCAAAGGGCATAACCAGAAATTCATAATGACCATATCGGGTTCTAAGGTCATCTTCTCGACATCTTCGCTTTGACTTTCAATTGATGATACCCGCCAAAATCGGTCTTAGAGAAAACTGCGCCTTTGTAATCGATCAAATAAATCATCAATTCTCGGTAAGGGATACTTGTTTTTGATCGTTACTTTATTAAGCTCCCGGTAATCTATGCATAAACGAAGTGTCCCGTCTTTCTTCTTCACAAACAGGACTGGTGCACCCCAGGGAGAGACACTCGGACGAATAAACCCTTTATCCAGTAAATCTCGAAGTTGACCCTTCAATTCCTTCATTTCAGCTAACGCCATTCGATACGGAGTTTTAGAGATGGGTTGAGTTCCAGGTAATACATCAATTGTGAACTCTATTTCACGGTCCACTAACTCTCCCGGCAGTTCCTTTGGGAAGACATCCGGAAAGTCACAAACAACCGGAATCGCATCAATATTTTCATTCGCTTCTGGGCCTCCCAGAACATTACACAAATACCCCCGACATCCTTTTTGAATCAATTTGTAAGCCTTAGCTGCAGAGATCACATACGGTGGTGATGTCACTTCCTGACCCTGGAAAATAGTTTCTAACTGACCCGGAGGGTGGAATTTAATTTGTTTCATTAGACAATCTATGGTAGCCCCGTATTCTCTCAACCAATCCATTCCCAAAATAATATCAAATGAAGTCATATCCAGTGGGACTAAATTAGCATATACACGAGCATTTCCAATGAGAATTTCACAAGTAGGATAGACAGAAGTACAGATCAAGGAAGTCCCCATAGGCGATGTAACACGCAACACATAGGCTAATTCTATTTCAGGTTTATCTAAGTTCTTTGCAAATTGCTTTGACACAAAAGAGCAGGTAGAGCCAGAATCAAACAAAACATAAGCAGAGTGGCCATAAACTGTAAATGTACCTGACACCACTGTTGTTGCATTCTGTATATCTCCCGGAACCAACGCAAATACCCTACCTTGCTTCATGGTGTCCTTGTTGTTATTTGGTTTGACAGTTGATTTGGCACTAGGAGTCGGTGTAGACCCAGCTGAACTTGTGGCGGCCTTACTACCGGGTTGTTGATTCCTTTGTGGACAGTCCCTAATCAAATGTCCTATTTTTCCACCGAAAAACAAGCTCCAACCGATGACAAACCCCACGATGTTTCAACCCACATTCCTCGACACTCGAGTCGAATCGAGAAGTTGTCTTGGTGAAGTTTCCGACGCTTTTTATTTGGTGTAGTGGTTGATCCTTAGACCATTGAGTATTTTGCCTCTTCCTTTCCATTCGAAATCCGAGTCCGAGTAGCCAAATTTCCTTCTCGCGATGACCCGCTCCAAGACATCAACGTACGTCGGTAACTTCAACACATTGATCCGATCCTGAATGGCATTCCGTAATCCTCCCTCGAATTTCCGCGCCTTTTTGTACCTTGTGTCTACCATGTGAGGTGCAAACCGAGCTAGTTCTGCAAACTGGGCTTCATACTCACTGAGCTTTGTTTCCTTGTCTCAATGTTTCAAACTCGCCATTTCTTGTCTCAAGATACTCTAAGGAAAATATTTGTCATAGAATAACACCAAGAACCTATCCCAAATCAACCCAGGATGCATTGTTCTAGTAAGCATCCACCACCTCCGTGCTTCCTCTTCAAGCGTGAAAGCGGCAAGCTGCACTTTCTGAACTTCAGTACAAGGGAAGACTTCGAATAGTTTCTCTATCCCTAGCACCCATGCCTCCGCCTTCATTGGTTCAATTCCTCCTTTGAACGAAGGTGGTTTCATCTTTTTAAACTCCCGTGTTAGTGTGATGGTACGGTCCTCAGCGTGAATATCTTGTGGTAATCTGGCGGGGTGGTGGCCGAGGTTGTTGTTGTTCTTTGTTGTTGTCGAGAGTTTCACCATATCTCTCATCATTCTTTCCATCCTATCCAACCGCACCGAGGTAGCATCTTCTGGCTCATCAGCCCTTGTTCTCACCATAATCTACAAAACAAATCATTATACCATACACAAAGGTGTACAAGGAAGTCAAATTGTTAGCATTAGGGTTAGCAGAAATCATATCACGTTGCTATCATTCCTACTTTCCTGTATGATGCCTACCACACTAGACATCCTAACGCTCAATGGATCAGTGTGTGAGATAGCAACTCGTGCTCTGATACCACTTGTCACACCCAACCCAAATTTCTATAAATTTGGGCATGACTTAAGCGTAAATGCATGTAATAACCTGTATGGTATAACATTGGGGCCTGAACGGAAGCGTTAAATTTAAAACGACATCTAGAAATATCCATTGAGCAACTATCAACAAGCCAGGACCATTTGAACATAGAACATAAGGTAACATGCACACAAAATGAGGTTACATAAACATTTATAATCCAGCCCAGGTTTTAGGCATACAAAGCAATAAATACATAACCTTGACCAGCGATGTGGATACCAAAAATTACATTTACAAAGAAAACTCATCTAATATGTAAGGGTTTCCTCCAGTGCCTGGTTATCCTTAGGCTGACAAAATGCATGAAGTGTGCTAGATCGGCTCCTCAAGCTGGTTCCTACAGAATCAAACAAAACTACAGAATGAGACAAGCTCAGTGAATAGCAGTGCGTAATAATAAAATCACAATGTACAGTAGTATATGTATCAAAACCAAATACCGAGATAACAGATTGGCCTGTTAGCCCAGATAGCCTTGTGGCACAACAGGTAGCCTTACGGCACAGATAGTCTTTCGACTCAGGTAGCCTTACGGCACAGATAGTCTTTCGACTCAGATAGCCTTACGGCACAGATAGATAACTATGGTACTCACATTTCAGTTCTAGATCAACATATAAGTTATGATCTTATCTTACAGAGAACGGATACATAAATATATGTAAAATGCACTATTACTCACAGTGTTGTGGTGGCGTATGAGTTCCTTCTGGAGTGTGCCCTACACACAACATAACTAATAAATTAGCATTCTTTTCCTTTAGAATCGATTCATATGCCCCCACACTTTTATAAAGCTATAATCTCTTAAGACCCATCAGAAAAGAATATTCTAATAACACCGAAGAGTCAAACACAAAAAACTGAACAAAACATATTTTTCTTGCTGAAACAGTCCTCCGCTCGAGCGTAGCTTTGTCCGCTCGAGCGGACAAGTAGTGTCTTGCCAAAATCTCGATGGTCGATTTTACGCCGAAGAAAGTTCTCGCTTCGGCCGGACAGGGTAAATTTTCAGAAAACTACTGGGAGGTGCATTTTCACGCTCGAGCGGCCCTGAATATACTTGGAACATGAATATACTTGGAACTTGAATTTGTAGAACTTGAATATACTTGGAACATTGGATGGAATTTGTGGAAGTGTTGGCTTGTTGAAGCCTTTAACTTGGTTTAAATTGACATGATTAAGCTTTCATCCATGTTGTGGTGTTGTTAAGTGGAAGTATTGCATGAATTTCACCCTTGATTGCATGGAAAATTGGGTTTGGATGATGAATTTTGGCCTGAAATCGGGCTACCCTGAATCTGGGTAGTCGTCCGCTCGAGCGGAGGTCAGGGCCGCTCGAGGGTGAAAATGCACCTCCCAGTAGTTTTCTGAAAATTTACCCTGTCCGCTCGAGCGGAGGACTTTACGCTCGAGCGTAAAAATCGACCATCCAAAGATTTTGGCAAAGATTACACCGTCTCGGCCGAGCGGACAAAGCTACGTTCGAGCGGAGGACTGTTTCAGCAAGAAAAATATGTTTTGTTCAGTTTTTTGTGTTTGACTCTTCGGTGTTATTAGAATATTCTTTTCTGATGGGTCTTAAGAGATTATAGCTTTATAAAAGTGTGGAGGCATATGAATCGATTCTAAAGGAAAAGAATGCTAATTTATTAGTTATGTTGTGTGTAGGGCACACTCCAGAAGGAACTCATACGCCACCAAAACACTGTGAGTAATAGTGCATTTTACATATATTTATGTATCCGTTCTCTGTAAGATAAGATCATAACTTATATGTTGATCTAGAACTGAAATGTGAGTACCATAGTTATCTATCTGTGCCGTAAGGCTATCTGAGTCGAAAGACTATCTGTGCCGTAAGGCTACCTGAGTCGAAAGACTATCTGTGCCGCAAGGCTACCTGAGTCGAAAGACTATCTGTGCCGTAAGGCTACCTGTTGTGCCGCAAGGCTACCTGAGCCGAAAGGCTATCTGTGCCGCAAGGCTATCCGGGCTAATAGGCCAATCTGTTATCTCGGTATTTGGTTTTGATACATATACTACTGTACATTGTGATTTTATTATTACGCACTACTATTCACTGAGCTTGTCTCATTCTGTAGTTTTGTTTGATTCTGTAGGAACCAGCTTGAGGAGCCGATCTAGCACACTTCATGCATTTTGTCAGCCTAAGGATAACCAGGCACTGGAGGAAACCCTTACATATTAGATCAGTTTTCTTTGTAAATGTAATTTTTGGTATCCACATCGCTGGTCAGGGTTATGTATTTATTGCTTTGTATGCCTAAAACCTGGGCTGGATTATAAATGTTTATGTAACCTCATTTTGTGTGCATGTTACCTTATGTTCTATGTTCAAATGGTCCTGGCTTGTTGATAGTTGCTCAATGGATATTTCTAGATGTCGTTTTCAGAATCATCGGGGGAAGGCTCTTGTGAATTGCTCTCAGCACGGGTGCACCTATGTCTGCCTTGGCTATGGATAGTCATCCTTCGCTTGACTCCCCCTCCTCCTCGAGCAGGAACAGATGGTCCAGCCGGAGCACCTCCCGCGGCCGGAATCTGGAATGGGGCCTGAAAAGAACAAATGGCACATGCATCAGTTATGCTATGCAAAACAGAGTATGAATACCGAATACAACATATGAGTACAGTGTATCAGTACAGAATGTAGTGTATGAGTACAGTGTATAAATGCCATGAGCAACGTTGTGAGCAGTATGTAGGTTACAGTGTATCAGTGTCGTGAGTGCTGTGTATTAAGTGCCATGTTGATAGTGTGATGCATCAGATTATGTATGAAACAGATTACACAAAGTTTGAGACTGTGGTTGAAAGAACTTACCGGGATGCCATAGTTGGTCAAGAAGTCGATCCTCCGTTGCAGCATCCTCATCACAAAGGCAGTCAACTCCAGGGACTGGCGAGTGTACTCGACAGAAGCCTGCAAAAGTGTTGAAGTCATTAGTATTCTGTGGGGTATCAAATGAATTGAAATGACTGTACAAAATGCAAAGTGTGGTTGTACATACCGGGGTCGAGCCACAGACTCCGATGAGCTCATGATCAGCCGGAGGAGGAGCGAAGGGAATCTGATAAGTCTCCCTACCCTATCCTCGGCATGTCATCATCGTAGGTAACTCTGGCCATCCAGCTCCCTGCCCTCTTCAGGACCCACTCCTGCCTCGGGCCCTCGGTGCCCTTACTCCTGCTGCTAGCGTCGCTGGCCTCTCTTTCTCGACTCGGCGAGCACCGGTCAGAGGCCTCGTGAGATAAGCCTGGATGTACTCGGCGTAATCGCCCTCGTCTCTAAAGCGCTCATGGCTCCAGCTAATCGTATAGTCTCTCATCTCTTCTAAGGTGTACCTCTCAGTGTGCCTCGTGTGGGTAGGAGGAGGTGCTGGAATTGTCTGCTCGGGCACGCCTAAGG
Source organism: Camellia lanceoleosa (assembly GCA_025200525.1). Lineage (NCBI taxonomy): Eukaryota > Viridiplantae > Streptophyta > Magnoliopsida > Ericales > Theaceae > Camellia > Camellia lanceoleosa. The sequence goes on along the minus strand of JANUSC010000031.1, from coordinate 1,299,869 downwards.
TCTGCCGCAGGAAGCGCTCCCCAAAGTACTAAGCACGGCAGACCGGTCCCTCTAACAAGACCCTGAACCGGGCAGTCTCTCGAGCACCGACATATCGCTCCCGAACTGCATCAGGCAACGGGGCTCAAGGCTACCAGGTGATCTGCAAATAAAACATAGTTTGTTATCTACTGTTATTGAGAGTACAATATAAAGCGAAGCTTAAGTAAACTGTAATGTTTGACATACCTCGGCTGTGGCGATGGTGTCAAAGTAGCGGCGGAAGAACATGAAGGACTCCCGTGGCCTCCGCTCGCATCTCACATCAAAGCGGTGGGAAAACGGAACCATAGGGGGCATCTCCTCATCCAGCACTGGGGCGAGCCTAGGAAAGTAGGCATACACCCACAACTACATAATGTAACAGAGTAGATATGAGTATGCTTATAAGATAAAGCAGTATACAGATAAAGCAGAAAGATAAAAGTGTATCGTGCAAAGGTGTGCAAGGTACAACCGTAGTAAAGCGATTATGCGTCAAGAAGTGTGTGTGATGTACAGATAATGAAAGATAGAATTGAAAAGACAGAAAAGGGAACATGTACCTCCCAGGCTCGCCAGTAGCCTCCAAGCAACTGCCTACTGCAGCGGGAGGATGAGCTCATATACCCGTAAAGGGTGGCCAAGCCCGCGCCACCCTAGTCATAGCTGCGGATGCGTATCACGTCCACAAGTGCGCTCAGTAGGTAAAGGGCGACAGTGTTCACCCGGTCGGCAAAGAGTGTGGTCCCCAGTAGGAACATGATGAAGCCACGAGCATACCGCTCCTTCTCCTCCTGAGTAGTTGGCGCCTGGATCCGAAAGTGATCCTCGAACCATGAGTACCTCACAAATCCTGCCCGGGCTAGAGGTGGCTGAGTGCCAAGCAAGTATGGCTGAGCGGCGTCCCACTCATCCATATCTGTATCAAAGGGGATCGGATCACCCCCTACTCTGATGCCTGTGAGCATGGAGAAGTCAAAGGGAGTCATCGTCATCTCCTCGGTGGCAGAAATGTAGAAGGAATCGGTGGTGTCCCACCACCTCTCCACCAAAGCAGCAAGAAGGGACCTACTCGTAGTGAGGCACGAGAGTCCCATGTAGAAAGTCCCAAAGCCGGCCCGGTCGACAATATGACGGACCACATTGGGCAGCTCCATATACCAACCTCGGGCGGCAGTGTTCCCATACCCCCGGAAGGCATGGGAATCTCCCTGTGTTCAAAACAAACAGTTGCGAAGCAGTGTTAGAAATACAGTGTTGAATGTGCTCAGAATTGATGAGAATGCAACGTGTGTGCATATGTCCGAGCCTACACAGATATTGGGTGCGGGCGTGCTCACAGTGAACTACAACATATGATGTATCAGTGTGTTTGAATTGTTCAGTTGAGAATGTAGTGTGTGTGTGCATGTGTTCAAGATTACACAGATATCGGGTATGGGTGTGCTCACAGTGAAATACAGCATGTGATGTGTCAGTGTGTCTGAGTTAAGCAGTTAAAGAACAGAATCGACTATTGCAGTTATATGTTCTACATTGCAGAAAGTGAAACAGAGGAAGAATATACCTCAGTGGCGCCATAAGACAGATGTGACTGCTCGCTAATAAAGCTCCAGTATGGCGGCGCACAAGATAGCTCCTAAAATGGCGGATGCCATCGGGAGGCAACACGTGTATTGCCGACCTGTAAGTCTCCGGATCGAATGACCAGATGCGAAGAGGTAGGAACTCAACCTCGGGGTCCACGTCCATCTCTAGGGGAGTCCCACCACGTGGAATGTCGTTTGCCATCTCAAAAGGAGCGTGAAAATGGTCGAGAATGTGAAAAGCAGGCAAGAATGCGAAAGGTCAACCCAAAAGTCAACCCCGAGAGGATGAAAAATGAGAGAAAAGGTCGGAGTGTGGAAAAGGCACGAAAACCAAGTAAACTTGGGGGGACACAAACCCCAAGTAGTGGAAACCAAGAAAGAAACACCGAAAACCGAGTTTTGTTCGGTTTAAAGTGTGCGAAATGGGAAGGGTTTCGCGAATCGAACAACGAAAAAGGGTCGAAGACAAGAGAAAAACACAAATCGAAGGTCGGGAAATCACCTAGGAAGAAAGAGGAATGTTTTTTGAGCTTGGAGAAGTGAGGAAATGAGGTTTGGAACCCCATATTTAAAGACCCATGGCCAAAAGACAAAACTGCCCCCGAAACTACCATTTTTGGCCGATGAGCTCATTTTGTGGCCGATGGTTGGCCGGTGGCCTCCCCTTGTGGTCGGTGAACCTCCCACACCCTTGGTTGGGTCAATTATGTGGTTTGGGACCTTCATCTCTGAAGATAGTGCAAGAAAATACACTTTTGAAGCTTAACCGGTCTTCGTGTTGATCTCGAACCATGTCTTCCGTGTACGGCATTCGATGCGCGCGAGGTGTATCCTTTTCGTATCCTTTGGTATATTTCAAAAATTCAAGAATTACTTTTGAGCATGTTATGTTACAATGTTTTGTCATAATTATAATAAGCGCATTCGTTATGCGTCTTTTCGCCCTTGCATTGAGCACGCTTCATCTTACTTTTGAGTTGCATCTCAACATCATGAATAACATGCCTTTACCATGCTTACATGTGTTTATGCACTCTTTTGAATTGTTACACACATTGCTTGCGTTGTTGCGTATGCTTTACTTACATGTGTTTATGCACCCCATTCTCGCATTATTACACACATTGCTTGCGTTGTTGCGCATGCTTTACTTACATGTGTTTATGCAACTCGTTCTCGCATTGTTACACGCATTGCTTGCATTGTCGCGTATGCTTTACTTACATGTGTTGTCATGCTTTGCTCGCATTGTTATGCGTACACTTAGGTTGCATTGTCATTTACGCTTCACTTATGTTGTCACACATGTTTTACTTGCACTGTCATGCTTGTTTCTGTTGCATTGTCATGCACCACCTTACTCGTGTTGTCACGCACACTTGTTGCATTGTCATGCACCTCTTTACTTGCGTTGTCACGCACTTTTTGCTCGCATTGTTATGTATACACTTTGGTTGCATTGTTATGCATCCCTTGCTTGCGTTGTCGCGCATCCTCTCTCTTGCATTGTTTTGCACCCACCCAAAAAAATTTGGCTTGTCTGCAAAAGTACTGGGTTAGTGTATTTGGCGCTCAAGCGGGGCTTTCCATGCTCGAGTGAACCATATTATATCAGTTCGTGAATCTGATATTTTAGATCACTTTTTCAGTTTTCTCTCTCTCTAAAACTCTCCAGAATTCCAGATCGGGAGCATCTCTCTCTAGAAGTCATCTTTTCTCTTTGATTTCTCCAAATCCATTAGGATTTAGACCTAAGTTCTTCACCAAAGTTGGTTATCATCTCGAGGTCTTCATTGTGTGCGGTGAAGATCGAGTTTCGACATCGTTGATTTTGGGGGTTTCATCTCATTTCTTCTTCAAAACTTGAGGTAGGAATTTTCTTAGAGTTATATATATATTTTTGCAAGATCTATACGTTGTGTGCAATGAAGATCGAGTTTCGACACCATTGATTTTGGGGGTTTCATCTCATTTCTTCTTCAAAACTTGAGGTAGGGATTTTCTTAGAGTTATATATATATATATATTTGCAAGATCTATATGATTTTCGAAATCACCTTTCGATAGCTTTGAAAATTGATTGTTGATTCAAGAAGTTGAGCGATTTTGAAAGTGGGATTGTCTCTTGTTCTTTTAAAATGATCTTATGGGTTTTGACCTTCGTTGATTGAAGAAAAGATTATTTTGGAAAGTTTTCTTTCAAAGGATTTGAGTTGTATAGTTTTGGTGAGAAAACCTAGAGTTTGGGGATTTTTTTTTAAAAGAGACTGAAAATCCATGAATATTATTATTGTATTTATTTTGTGTGTCAAAATAAATGGATGTTTGGAAAATTTCTTATTTATATTTATATAAATGATGAATTTCAAGGAATACGAGAATTGTTGTTCATTTTGGAAATTATTGTTCAAAACGTTGAAATAGTCTTGAAATGACTAATTGTTGAAGATACTTGAGAAGAGGGAATTGTGTTATTCCTTGGATGATGAATTTGAATAAATGTATTTATATTCATCTTGTGTTATTGGCATAACAATTCATTTGATTACATTAAACTTTGAAAGTTGATTTGAAAACTTACATTAAGAAAAGAATGTTGAGAAACAAGTTTTCATGAAATGGTTTGGGGGTAAATACGTTGGTAAGTCTTGATAGGTGGTGTAGATGATATTGAATAAGTTGGCCTCAGAGTCTGGGGTGAAAGACTGAAAACCTGCGCGGATAGGTATCGAGCCTTCCTGTTAATACTAGTAAAAATGACAATTTGGTAGTACTTGTATAGTCTACTTGCAGACACTGACCTAGGGATTACTAGAGTCGTATTTACTGCCCTTGAAATACATTGTTAAGTGTTGAACAATTGAAATTGCATGACATCATTGAGCATGATGGTTTTCAAAAGATGAAAATGTGATTTATTTTCAAAAAGGGGCATAGCACGGCATGTGCATTTTATCTCTTGAGATTTGTATAAAATGTATATACTTTGTTAAGGATTTCCTGTTGGGCTTTATGCTCACCCTACGGGATTTTTATACAGGAAAAGATGTGGTGATGCTGCCTAACTAAAGGCGAGGAAATGTGTGTTAAGAGTACGAGACTCTCATTTTGCTGTGACTCTGTGTGTAAGCCAAGGGCTGTATGTGTGTGGGTTTGAATAACCATTTTGTGTAACCAGGCTCAAGCCTTGGAAACTTGTAAACCCTTAGGGGTATTTATTTGTTTATTTATTTGTTGTTGGATTAATGTATTGTTGCATGAAGTACTATTGTATCATGTAATGTAAGTTTGGAGATTTATATTCGGTCTTTCTTGAAAGAGTCATGATTGTTGTATTATCATTTGGGCTAGAAATTTGGGCGTTACAGTAAAAATGACAGATTCTAGGTGTCGACCCTTCCAGTCAATGCTGGTAAAAATGCAAAATTGGTAGTTCTTGTATAGTCTAATTACAGACACTGACCGAGAGATTACCGGAATCGTATTTACAGCCCTTGAAATAAATTGTTAAGTTTTGAACAATTGAAATTGCATGATATCATTGAGCATGATGGCTTTCAAAAGATGAAAATGTGATTTATCTTCAAAAAGGGCATAGCAAGGCATGTGTATTTCATCTCTTGAGACTTGTATAAAATGTATATACTTTGTTAAGAATTTCTTACTAGGCTTTATGCTCACCATACGGGATTTTTGTGCAGGAAAAAATGTAGTGATCGTACCCAACTAGGGGCGTAGAAGTATGTGTGTTGGGAGTACAATGCTCTCATTTTGCTGTGACTCTGTGTGTAAGCCAAGGGCTGTGTTTGTGTGGGTTTGAAAAACCATTTTGTGTAACCAAGCTCAAGCCTTGGAAACTTGTAAACCCCTTTGGGGTATTTATTTGTTTAATTACTTGTTGGATTAATGTATTGTTGCATGAAGAACTATTGTATCATATAATGTAAGTTTGGAGATTTATATTCATTTTTTCTTGAAAGAGCCATGATTGTTGTATTATCATTTGGGCTAGAAATTTGGGGCGTTACAGTCACATAGTGATGACAACTCCATTGAAGACTTATATTGTATTTTCGATTATGTACTTCCGAATTTGTTATATATTTTTGGCAATTGATTTTCGAATGATATATATTAGTTTGGCTTTGAAGTTTCGAAGTCAAACCCACCTGAGTATATATGTGTATATTGAAATCCTTTTTTTTTTTCATCCCTTTGTTGGGTCTGAAGAGAAGAGGGGTTGTGGACGTTTTTCAAATTTTATGGGATGTTGACAATGTTTTTGGGTATAGATAGTTATGAGGTGTTTGAGGAAATGCCACACTTAAAATTGTAGTCTGTAATTACGGTAAGATTGGGGCAAAATAAAATTGGGGCAATGAAGAAACAAAGAAAAAAGATGTCGAAATTCATGTTGGGTATGTGAGAGAGAGAGAGAGAGAGAGAGAGAGAATTTGGTGAAGAATACTACACATATGGCGGGAGAAAAGAACGAGGAGAAGTGAGAGAGTTAAGGATGATGGATGAAGGTGGGTGGGCATAACATAAATTCTGGTGCTGCTACCGGTGGAAAGAAACTATGGAGAAATTAGGTTTTAGTTTTTTTTCCTCAAAATATATGTACTGAGAAATATTATTTTTAAAATATGTGTACAGAGAAAACTTAGATTTCATATTTAGTGTGTTTTGATGTCTATATGGTTATTTTATTTCATTATAAAATTGTCATCAAAATTTTATTTCATTATGTGTGTTTACAGAGATGAAAAGACGTGTGTAAATAGAATTTTCCAACACATTATATCTAAATTATAATCATTTCATTTTTTCTCTCAAAAAAGTCAAAAAGTCTATCCCAAACGAGGCTTTTTAGCCATAGGCTAAATAAGCCGAAAAGCCAACCCACATCCCAAACGAAGGCTAAATATAGCTTCTGAGATTTAATTAAAATATGAATCACCCTTTATAGTTTTGGAAATTATATTTCACCCTTAAGATTTCTAATTTCATAACAAATTGCCCATTTTATTAATAAATCATGAAATTAATTAATAATTTTTAATGATGTTAGAAATATGTTTCAATTAATAATTTAGAAATATGTTTCAATTTGTAATTTTTCAAATCACATGGGACAATCTATACTTTAAGCAAATCTCAAGGGGCGTATTTATAATTTACTCCAAAAAATAAGGAAAAGTCTAGAGATCCACACTCATTCCCTTAGCAAACTTTGGGTGGGTGATTGTATGGTGGAAATTAATTTTTGTACTGTGGAGTTCATGTGAGGTCCACATGAGGTGTGGTGGAAATTAATTTATGAGTAGTTTCTGAGTTGATAAGATGAATTTGTAATATTACTAAAAAGGAAGAAAAAAAAAGAATTTGTTGAGATTGGTGGATAAAAACATGTTATCCCGTCCTATCACTTTGCATTTGCATTTGATTAATTGTGCTAAGACCATCTTCAATCGTTCACCAAATTCAGTATCCAATTCAAATTTGGTGAAAAAGAGGTGTTTTTTTTGCTCCAACGGTTGCACCAAAACGATATCAAATTGAGAAAATATCAAACCTTTCACCAAACTGAGAACGACTTGCCGCTTTCAGAAATTTACTGTGCATAGCCATTGAGTTGGACCTGCAAAACGACTAGCTGGACGTTCGGCAGGATGTCCCCTCAGATGACCGCTTTAAGGGAAAAATTTGTGAAAATTTACATTGTGTAGACACCCCATTTTTGACCGTCCTCAAGACTTGGACGTCATCGTTTGAACACTCGATGATCATCTATGCTCGTGTTCGTTTTGAGTTCCCGGAGGTCTCGGCCGCACGCCTTGCCTCAAGATCTCTCAACTTGACTGTTTTGTGCTTGGTTGTGGACCAAGCACTTGTGTTTTTTCTTTTAAGGGAAGAGGGTGGCTTGTTGGCCATTTCCTCAACCCATCGGCCAAGGCATGAAGCGATCGGCCTCTTTTTCTTGCCATCGGCCAAGGGTGTTGGCCGATCGGCACTGTTTTTGGTCGACCGGCCACCTTTGTTGGTCAATTGGCCATATTTTCCGGCCGACCCCTTTTCATTTGCATTTGGCAGATATTTTATGCTAGCTGTCACAGCTGGCATGCACAATTCATTCCCTCCATACACGTGTATGGAGGGATTTGCACCTTGTGTTAGCTTCTCCAAGAAGCCTTGGAATTGGATTCCTATAAGAAGGGAGCTCCTCCTCCCTTCTCAAGGTTGAAAAAAAATATGAGGAGAAGTGATATATATCTATCTATCTCTATATCTCCCTCTCTCTACATTTGTGTGTGCATTTGTGTTCTAAAGTGTGTTTTGTTCATACTTTTGCACTAAGACACCTAGAGTTACATCATCCTTGTGTGTTGAGGTACTAGGAAGTTGGTTTTAATGTTAATGAGCTAGTTTTGATCAGAGAGAGTTGCTGGTCTTGTGTTCTTGAAGTTGTTCTTCAAAGGTGAGATTCTAAACTTTAGATACCCCATTCTTGCTTAAGCTTTTACACATACTTCTATATTGTTTCAAGCTTGACTCTAAACTACAAAAAGTTCTGATTTTGTATGCTTGTTATAGTTACTTAAGGTCACTTTTTGGTTGGGGGTTGTCTACCCCCTCTTAGGCCTTGTTTGGCCTTGTTTTGTGCCTTTACTTTTGAGCTTTGGAACCATCTTGTCTTGGCCTTCTCACCACTGAAATCCAGAGGATTTTCAGTGGTGGAGAAGTGGTTTTGAAGTCTTGAATAGGAGAGGGACACCCCTCTCTCCTTATGTCTCATATGCTTGTGTTATTGGCTCACATTGGTAGCATGTTTGCATAGCATGTTTTGGCTCCATTTCAGTAAGTATTCGGTGTTATCTTGGCATGATATACCTATGTTTTGAGTTGGTTTGTTGGTCTCTTACATGCACTATACACTTGTCTTGCAATCCTCTTATTTGCCTTGACATGCACCATGCATTTGGACCATCATGCTTGCCTATTTTGGCTCAACCCAAAGGAACTTTTAGTCATGTTTTACTATGTTTGAGATCTTTTTGGTGTTGTTTGGATCATATGTGCAATGCTTTGTATAGCCACCATGCATTTTAGCTTGTTAGCTTTGAGAGTCCAAGTCACTAGAATGATTTACTTGGGCCATTTCAGTGATTTGGCATCACTTGTTATGTTATTTCAGCCCATGTTTCATGGTCACACACTTTCATTTATCACCTATTCCATGCTTAGGATAGTTTGTGTTTCATGCCTTGAGAATAGGTCATTTTGCATGCCATCATACTTAGGCCTTTTGGGATGCCATCTAAGTGGGTTTTTGGGCTCATTCTAACATGCAATAACTCTGATTTTATTGGCCTAAGTCATGCCATGTTTGGTTGTAATAGGTGTAGTGCAATTGCCCCTTTTGACCTTGTATGCGTCTTGTTTTGTGCTCACCTTTCTAGCATATTTTGGCCACATCCCATGCATGTTCTAGCCTTGTTTTGGCCTGCTTTGGGACTGTTTTAGGTCACCTTAGTCCTTTGGGGCTTGGTTGATATGGCCATGGTTCAAGTCCCTTGGCTAGCTTTGAACTTGAAGTCCATTAGCATGCCTTGCTTGTGTTATATGTTTGATTTGGCATCACTCTTAACATAATTTCAGAGCTTATGGTGTCACCATACTATCATGATTGTCACCCCTCGCTCATGTTTGGTTGTTGTGACCTTATGCCTTAACTCTTGGACCATTGCATGTGCATGCTCATCGTGCATTTCATTCTATCACTTCATCATTTTGGCCACTGGTTTTGGTGTGGCTGAGGCCTGTCCATTTTCAGTGTAAGTCCATGGATCATGTGTTTTGTGTGTCGTTGCATGTTTATCGCATTGCATGTTGTCGCATCCTTGTTGTTGGTATTGTTGTCGCATGCCTATTATATTGCATGTTTGTACGTTTAGGTTGCATTTTGCATGCTTGCTAGTTTGCATTTTGTCACATGCTTGATTAGGTTGCATTGCATTTGGCATGCTTGTTACCTGAGCCTTGTGTGCACGCTCGAGTCCTATTGCATTTGGCATGCTTAGGCTGCATAGCATTGCATTTCCATGTTGCATTGTATTTGGCATACTTGCTTGCATTACATTGTGTTTGGTTTGGGGTGTCAAACCAAACACGAGGAGCGAGGAACGTTCGTACATGAAGTGAGGAAACGTGCCCCAATCCTTAGTCGCCGACGCTCTTGATCCAACATGATAGAGTGTGAGGCCTTCATGTGTTTTGTGCATTCATTCCATATTGATTTGCACACTTGGCTCCTTTGGCTGTCATGCATTGAAATGCGTGATTGATGGCCCGAGGGTCGAGAACCATACTCCCTTGAGTTCATGACATGATAGGAAGGGTGGTTGTGCATACATTGCTTTGAAAATGCATTGCCATGCTCTGTTTGTCCTCTGCTGCAGCAAAATAGCATTCTGCAGGAAAAGATGGCCGGTTGGCCATCTTCAGTGCCGGTCGGCTACAAATTTTTGGTCGAGAGCCCCATTATTGGTCGATGACCAGTTCCCCTTGGCCGATGGCCTTTCCACTTGGCCGATGGCCTCTCACAGCATCTAGAAGGTGATTCAGAAGCATCCTTGAGACTTGCACAGTTTTCAGAGGTGCAGAGCAGTGTAAACAGAGGCAGCATGAGCATGGCGATAGATTTCCGAGCGGAGACGAGCATGCATGCATTTATCCTTCTTTTCGAGGCCTCTTTACCGCTTTAGTAGCTTAATTAATTTGTTTAATTAGTTAAGTGTTGTGTAATAATTAATTAGCTAGTTAGTTAGTTAATTAGTCAATTTGTATTATTCTTTCGAACCCTCCATCGAGAGGGCGAATTTTGTAATAAGTGTGCATGAGTGTGTGAATGTCTTCCAACCCCACGTCTTTCTCCCTTTTACTTACCTGTTTTCAATGGTTAGTTTTAGGTCATGTTCCAATTAGCATACTTATGCTCGCATGTTTGCATCATTCATCTGTATTGCATGCATCGGGCTCGGCGCATCATACTAACTGCATAGTATTTCAATTCCAACTTGAATATGTGTATCGAGTTGTCGCATTCCACATGCCATTCTTAGATTGGCCGAGCCTATTCTAGTTGCATTTTTGCATGTGTTGCATTAGCCATCTTAACATAAACTAGGATCATGCATTTGATTACTAACTAGCTATTGTTTTGGCTCGGAGTACTAGGTAAGCGTTTACGCTTTAACATACCGCATGTGTGTAAGTATTGCCATGATAGCATGCTTGCCATGAGGCTATTTGCTTATGAGATATAACTGTCTGAATGCTTGTGGGTAAAGGTTGGATTGCTTGAATTGGAACAATTAATTGAGATGTGTGTTTTAAGCCCACTTGAGAGTGGCAAAATCATGTTTTCTTAAGCCTACTTGAGGGTGGCAAATCCACGTCTTAGCCTACTTGCGAGTAGCACCATCAAACCGTTTTCAAATAAACAAACATGAAATGTTTTGTTCCAATTTAGGCAATCCGGTCTATACTTGTGTGTTGTGCGCATCACATAGTAATTCTAGTTAATAACCGGAATAAGAACGCTTGTGTTTTCAAAAATAAGATATCATGTTTAGTATAGGCTGATCTTTGATCGGGCGAGCGGGGGTGCTCATAGATGACCTTCCCCAATCGTACCCAAGTTCCCGAGCCGAGGCAACTTTGGTGATGACAGACACGTGGCCTTAGGTAACGAGTTAGGGTTTCCTAAATTCCCTCAAAATAAATATTTAGGTGGCGACTCTGTATCTGGCAAAACAGTCCATGTTTGACACTTCTTTCTTAAAAATCAGTTTTGCAAAATGATTTGCCGGATTTGGACTCTTTGGTGATTTATCGGTCTCACATTGCATTTTGCGGGATTAGATTCAGAATCGTGACATTTGAGTCCGAACTCTAGTAGCATGAAGCCCTCGGGGCGTGTCTTCACGTTGATAAGTCGACCCACAGGTCGACCACCTCAACATCTTTTTTGATTGAATTTCCATTTTCTCCTGAATCCATTTCCATCATGTTTTCTTTGTTGAGAGTCTTCAGTACGAGTGTACCGAGCTTCAGTAGAGGGAGGACCATCACTTTCAAACGTGGTTTCTGATATGGGTTCTTTGATTCTTGAACTGTACATCTACAAGGTGTTCAATCTTTGGTTTTTGAGAACTGAACACTATATATTAATATAGTAGCAGATGATGATGATGATAATGATCGCCGTTTGACTGATTCAAAGGCTGAGTTTCTTGAAGAAGAAGAAAGAAGAATGTGTGTGATTGAGAGAATTAGCGAAGGTCGGAGGAAAGAGAAGAAAGCATTGGAATAAATTATATATATCGATGGTGTTGATCTGAATTGTTGGACCAATTTGGCAATCTTTATCCATATAGGTTAACCATCCCTTTTGCAGGGGAAGGGAGGCCTACATAAAGGCAGGCCATGTTCCACCAAAAAATTATTTTTGCTTTTGCTGGTTGACTAGCTGGTCAATCCCCTGGACGTCTTGTGGTGTGATGAAAGTTTCATTGGAGTGTCTGATATTAAATAGAGGAATTGGTTATATTTTTACTCAGATTTAATGAAATGTTTGGTGAACCGTTGAAGATGCTCTAACGCATCATATAAAAAGATTTCACCCTTAGTAGAAAATATAAAGTGCATGGAAGATTTTTCCCCATAAATTAATTTTTTTGAAACAAAATCCACTAGATGAAATTATTTATAAAAATTTAACTTAAACTCAATTTGATTTCTCTAACTTCAAAAAATTAAATCTCATTATTTACTAATTGTATAATGAATTCTTCATACACAAAACAAATCTCTATTACTCTGTACTCAATACATTTCAAACTCATCATAGCACAATGTTAAAAATTTCATGACATAATAATGTAACTGAGACATAGAGATGGAGCAAGGCTAGCTAACAACTGGAAATGATGGAAGACAAAATAGGAAAAGAGGGAAGAGATGAGGATAGAGAAGTTGAATAGGTAAAAATGGCAGCGATAGGGGGCATTTGGTAATTTAATTTTATTCTCTCACATTTTGTAATTATTTGTCGCAAATGTTATATATATATAATTCTCTTTAAATTTTATTGATATTAAGAATATTTTCCTTACATTTTATGTGTTTAATGTATGAGATTAACTTTGTCACGACTGCTCTGTAAACATAATGGTTTATGAGTGCCAATTACAAGTGTCACGTCAGTTAGCTCCTAGACATAGAGATGGCAACAGGGGTTTGGTATTGGCCAATCCTTCCCAAACCTCATTTATGAGGAATAACGGTCAACCATCTCCTTTCCAATGCTGAATCATAACGAGACAAAGCTCAAATTATGCCCAATGGGGCAAATTTCCAATAACTTAATACAGTTTTAGAAAAATAAAATAAGTAAACTAAAATAGTTCAATTATTAAAAATAATTTAGTTATTTTTTTGTATCTCGATTTTTAAAAGCTATTATATCAGACACATATATGTAACTATGCCAATAAATGTTGTCTTATCTTTATGACGTTTTGCAAACATCTGTAGCCACTTATAATTGACAATTTCATAAATGTTGTAAAATTCAAACAATTAAGGGATATTTACTAATAAATCTCATCTCACAAACAAGCACTCTAATTAGTTCCAAGTTTTTTCTATTGATCTATTAAGTCCTATTAGTAGAGAATTTTGTTCCGTGTGGTCCTAGTTTCAATTTTGGTAGTGTATTAGTGGACGACTGTACTCTTTTATTAATGTAATAGGTATGATGTAATACTTCAATGTGAAAGGTATTGATGTGATACTCTAACGTGACTAGTATGATGTGACACTTTAAAAAAATTAAAAACTCCTTAATGTACATTTTTTAAAAAGTGACAACGTGACAGATATGATGTGACACTCTAAAAAAATTAAAACCTCTTTAGTATATTTTTTTTCAAATGTAACATATGACACTCCAATGTGGCGAGTATAATGTGACACTCCAAAAAAATAAAAACTCCTTAATATACTTTTCCTAAATGTGCAATGTGATGGGTATGATGTGACAACTAAAAAATTCTTCTTTTTCCAAATGTAACAACGTGGTAGGTATAATGCGATACTCTAAAAAAACTACATGTGATACTCCAAAAAAGGTAAAAACTCCTTAGTGTACTTTCCAAATGTGACAACGTTATGGGTATGATATGACATTCCCAAAAAATTTAAAACTCCTTAGTGCACTTTTCCAAATGTAACATGTGATACTCTAACATAGCAAGTATGATGTGACATTCCAAAAAAAAATAAAATAAAACTCATTAGTGTACTTTTTTCAAATATGACACTCCAACATAACGGGTATGATATGACACTAAAAAATTTCTCACTATACTCTTTCTAAATGTGACACTCTATTATGGCGAGCAAATGAGCCATTACACATAAATGGATCACAAGAAAAAATTTGGGATTATATGGATCAAAAATTCAAAATATAGGATTTATTGGTCAATCTCCCAACAATTAATTTCATTATCATTACTAACATAAAAAATGTAAAACAAATAAATAAATAAACTAAGTTGAATTTTAAAATAAATGACATTTTTGGTTGAGTAACCAAATCTCATCACCGTCCAAAATGTCATGCATATTAAGCTTGCCTATTTAGTTTTCGCCCTAACTTGGTTTGGAACATACTAGCTCCACTTCCATTAGACAATAAAAAACTGTTTTATAAATTTAAAACTATTTTTTTAAATAGATTGGACTTGTCTGAAGTTCATAACTTATCCATCATGCTTGGGGTTATAGGGCTACCACGAGTAATTTTCAACGATTTGAACCGTTCATTTTGTAAAGTTCTTCATGTATATAATTTATCGTTCATTTTTTTTTTTTTTTTTGGAAATAAATGCGATAAATGAAGATGCTATGATTACCGAATCGACTTAATCTTTTTTTCATAGATAATACACACAGAGTACCTGATAAAATGAAAGATTTGGATCGTCCAAACGGAAGTTGTGATAGCCTCACGAGCCCAAACATAACCCTGAAATTTAGATGTGAACTTGAAAAAACATAACCATTTTTTAAAACTTTTTTATTATTTTTTTTATTATCACATTCCTAATATTAATGAGTCTTTCTTGGCACTTATGAGTACTTGCCAAAAATTTAAGAGGAATGGTAGGTGTAAAGAGGATATTGTGTACAGAATGCACAATCCTCTCACATAAGGGTGAGGCCCACACGTGGGGTCTATGTGAGATCCACCCTCATGTGAGATTTATGTCTTCTGTGCATAATATCCGTTGTGCACTTGGTATTTCTTAAAATTTAAATTGGAAAGTTTTTGTGTAGGGAAAGAGCAAGGCATAAAATTGTTAGATTATACATATATATGAATCTGTATCAATAAATGTTGTCTTATTTTTATGACTTTAGCAAAGTTTGTAGCCACTTATATAATCGTGATTCTCATAAATGTTGTTGAACTGTACAACTAACTTCGATCCATCATCATTACTTACCAGCATAAAAAATGTTAAAATAGATAATGTACATTGAATTTTTTTTAAATCATTATTTTTGGCCAAGTGGCCAAATCTTATCATCATTCCAAATCTGATGCATGTTAAGTATGCGTATTACGTCCTGGCTCTGACAAGATTTGAAACATACCATTTCCATCCCAATTAGACAATCGAAACTGATTTTGTACACAACTTGGGAAAAAGAAAAATACTTTTCATTACTTTCAAAACACTAGTCCAAGGATTTTACAAAATTTAAAAATATTTTTTTAAATGAATAAGTTTATAGACCCAGATATATTCACCAAGAAATATTTTGAAATATATTTTTTTGTTACTGAATTTAAATTAGATAATTCCAAGGGTGGTTTAGTTAACAATGGTTGAGATCTATGCTCTTGCTTGTGCTCTGTCTCATCAGCCCATCAATGATGCTGCACATCCAAGGCCTCTACTCAGGCCGGTAATTCCATTTGCCCCTCAATTTCAATTTGTAACGCCCTCAAAATACGAGATAAACTAACGTTGCACAAGATCCATACATGTAGTAAAAGGTTATATTTTCATTAATCAAGTCCACATTACAAAAGATATTACATGTATTAGACCTTCATAAATGTTCATTCATGAAACTATAGCATGTAACTCTAATTGATAACAACAAAATAAATGTCCTACGGACTTACATCTTTCCAAGAGATAACTTGGTTACAACAAAGAGAGTCGTAAGCTCTTTACAGTTAAAGTCCTCAGCTTGAATAAACATTTAACATCAAAAACAAAATAACAAGATGGAGCTTTCAACTCCTACACCTCCCAAGCTAAAACCTTGGAGGTGGCATGTCACCTGTACCTGAAAATGGTTTCTCAAGCACGGTGAGCCAAAGCCCAGTAGAGATATGTTAAACAATATATGAGATTTAACTAAAATATCAGCATCAGATAAATGTGCAATATTCTTAACCAACACATATTCTCTCCAAGGCCATTCAATACAGACAATTAATACTTCAATTCATTTCCATTCATCCATTTCGGGTAAGTCTATTAACCAAATTCATTATTATCAAAATAACCAAAATAAGACTATAACTCAATGGTTCACAATTCAATCCATTTATCAATCCAACACTTCTATTTCTTGCCATTTTATGGAATCACATTCGAGGGAACCGGCACCCATAAATATATAAGATTTTGGAATTTTCACCCTAGACACTTCGGCCAACTTAATTCTCAATGGAGTCTATCCCCTATCTCCTCCCACACAACGGAGTACATCCCCTATCTCCTCCCAAACAATGATACATATACAATATATTTAAACACATTGTCATATACAACGACTAATCAAATCACATATTCAATGGTTTAGTCAAACCGTCATATTCAATGACATAATTCAATTGATTAGTTTCAATCTTCCTAATCTTCATGCAGTTTCTACAACAATCATAGCTATCCTCCACCGATAGCCCAAAACAGATATTTCTAAATAGATAAATAAATTTATCAATAGATAATTTATCAAATTCTCATAGGTGAGTGATTTATCAAATCGAACTACACCCTTCATTTACACATCCTCCCAATTTCATATTTTCTATACCAATTTCTTTATTTATACAAAATAATTATTTAGTTCAACTTAGGGCAATCTTCCTCCTTTCCCAAATATTACACCCAAGACCAAATTTCACCAATTATACCCAAGCAATATCATGTTCAAGACCTCTCATACACATATGATACCAAATATGAAGAACCCCTCTGTCAAATATCAAAACGCTAACCCTAACTTCACCCAAATCTTCCCAAATCCCACCATTTATACAAAATGACAAATATTTAGGTTAAAGCTCATATTAAAGAGTAAAATATCCCTACCTCAAGAATAGAAGCTCAAAGGAGAAGAAGGAAGAAACTTTGAAGATGACCAAACTCCACCTTTTTCGGATAAAATGGAAGCTTACGCAATACTCTATCTTTTTAACAAAGGAAGTAGGGCAGAAAGACCCTAGATCATGGAGTATTTGTAGAGAGAGAGAGAGAGAGAGAGAGAGAGAGAGAGAGTTTTAGAGAGGAGGTGTTGGGTTAGGGTTTTTAGGGAAAAAGAAGATCAAAAGTGCTGTAAAACACCTTTGTTGCGAACTGATACACGGTGTCTTTGCTCGAGCGAAGGAGTTGTCGCTCGAGCGACCAGACACAACAAGTAACCTCGCTCGAGCACAAGAAGCATCGCTTGAGCGTAGAATGCAAAGCTTCAGGTCTGCCATAGATGCAAACACACGCTCGAGCGCATGAAGTCTCGCTCGAGCGAAGAAACAATTCCACAAGGCTCACTTGAGAGCAAGAAGTCTCGCTCGAGCGAAGAACTTACATCTTCCCAGAAAAGCTGTGTCTGGGAGAGAAACCTGAAGACCCTCAATTCTCGCTCGAGCGCAAGAAACCTTGCTTGAGCGAAGAAGCAAACTACACAAGGCTCGCTCGAGCACAAAAAGCCTCGTTCGAGCGAAGAGACCAAAATCTGGGCAACAACCATTTATACCAACTAACAACCAACTTGTTCTAAACTCACCCAACAAGTCCCAAAACTCAATTTCAAAGAATTAAAGGAAGGAAACAAGACATAGGCAACAACATAAAATCACGGAATCCGAGTCCGGAACACAACAAAGGTCGGGGTGAAACCGGGATCGCTATAACCTCCCCCCCTTAAAGAATTTCGTCCCCGGAATTTTGTACAAGTTTCAAAACCAAGATTATCCAATTTTCAAAATGATTACAATTTAATATTCATCCTCATGATGCATCCATCGGTCATTCAATCTCTTTACAAGAGAACAAAACCACAACATATATTTCAACATCTATTATCAATATGCACCTTCTGGATTTCAACAAATCCCAACACGTTTACCTCAGATTTCCAAAACATATTTAATGTTTATGATAAATTTGCACTTTCAAAACGTAGACAACATATACAATGCTCAAGTCAAACTTGCATCTCTGAAACATATTCAACATCTACAATGCTTCCATAATCTAAAACATATACAATGCTTTTATAGCTCATAAACAAAACTGAAATTTCAACATATATTCAAAATCAACAAATAAGTATAGATATTTCTCACGATTTCCAATTCACGCTCCCAAGTTGCTTCCTCCACCCCATGATGTTTCAACGATACCTTAATCATGGGAATTGTCTTGCCTCACAAGACTTGGTCTCGTCTATCCAAGACTCTTACCGGTCTCTCTTCATACGAGGCATCCTCATCTACCTCTGATGGATCTGGCTCGTATTTCCGAAGCATACTAATATGAAACATGTCATGCACTCCGGAAAGTTGTGGAGGCAACGCCAAATGGTATGCAACCTCCCCAATCCGTTCAAGGATCTCAAAAGGACCAATAAACTGAGGGGATAACTTCACACTCTTCCCAAACCTCATCAAACCCCGTCTAGGTGATATTTTGAAAAAGACATGATCACCCACCTCAAATGACGAAGGTCTCTTCCTACGGTCGGCATAACTCTTTTGGTGGCTCTGGGCTGTAACCAACCTCTTACGAATAAGTGCCACTTTCTCCGTCGTTTCCCGAACTAACTCTGGACCTAACAAAGGTGCATCACCCACCTCGGCCCAACATACATGAGATCTACACGGTCGGCCATACAAGGCCTCAAATGGTGCCATGCCAATACTCGATTGGAAATTGTTATTGTCGGCAAACTCCACCAAGGGAAAGTGTCTTTCCCACGACCCTTGGAAGTTAAGGACACAGCCTCGAAGCATATCCTCAAGGATCTGAATGGTACACTCGGACTGCCCGTCAATCTGAGGATGGTAAGCCGTGCTAAAAGTCAATCTAGTGCCCAAGGCACTCTGCAAGCTCTGCCGCAGCCTAGCTGTGAAACGCGAATCTCTATTTGAAACAATCATCACAGGGACCCTGTGCAACCTCACTATGTCCTGAATATACAAGTCAGCAAGGTAATCTATCGAATCTCTCACGTGCATAGGAATGAAATGCGCTGACTTAGTTAACCGGTCCACTACCACCCAAATGGCGTCACTAATCTGTTGAGTCCTCGGAAGGCCCACAACAAAATCCATCGTGACATGCTCCCACTTCTACCCAGCTATAAGCAAGGGTTGCAACAAACCCGCTAGCCTTTGATGTTCGGCCTGCACTTGCTAACAAGTAAGGCACTTCGATACAAACACTGCCACATCCTTCTTCATACCCCTCCACCAAAACTAGTGACTATGGATTTCTATATGTGATAAAGTGTAGTGTGGAATTTCAACATAATTGATCCAAAAATTATATAACATGCTAATTCCACATTCAGTCCCCTGTATAGTCTTGACAAGACCCTGCATGGAATTTTATTCCAGTTTACACTTCCTAAAGAAGCCTTTATTCCTCTAAACCGAGGTCTTTCATACTTTAAACCAAGCATCATACTTTATGGATCCATATACACTTCTAAACCGAAGCATTATACATTTCTAAATTAAAGTGTCAATCTTTATATCTCAAAATTTAAATATAACTGTAAGAGTTCATATAAGACGAATACATACATAACAGTTACCATTTATGTATACGCACATAACTATAAACAAAATGTGAATAAACACATTAAACTTTATTAACTGAAATACACCATAGATAATATTCATGGGTAAAAAATTTCTTTAACCAAGCACATAAAAAACTGTAAAGTACCCATATGCTCAATATATTTAGCAAACTAAAATTTGGCTTAAGCCCTATGTTTAGAGGATCAACTAGTATGTATTCTACAACATGTGCTCATACAGAATATCATCTTTAACAACCCTCTAATTCTGAAGTACTTTAAAATTATGTATTTAACACCATCAGAGTTTTTGTTATTCTTCATAGAGAAAATTAAAACCACATATCAGAATTCATCTTTATAGGTTTGGAGAGGAAATTAACAATTCCAAGCTTTGAAATAAAATTCTTTAATTACATAACTCAAGTTGAACTCTAAAACATGTTTGTATAGTGAAAAATTATAAGAGATTTTATGAAACTCTTTCATGAAACAAGACCTCATGCAAACATAAAAAAAAAAAAAATGTAACCAGTAATAGACACTATATATCATCTGAGCAACTTCCAAAGTTGACATTATACAACCAATAATATTAACATGATTAATTCTTCTATAGCCAATTGTATAATCTTTAATTCTCTATAAATATGATGACACTTCATGTCTTTCAACCCAATGGTCAAGGCTTAAATTAAAACAATAATTGTCTAACAAACTAATTGCATATGCACCAAGTTTAATTCAAACTTCATAATTCATTAAACTCTCACAACCCTAGCATACAAGACATTCCTCATGAACTTTTTCTCAAAATCATTTTATGAATACTGAATGTTACTTAATTAATCTCGATCATTAAGAAGAGCAACATAAAGCTTTCAATTCTGCATATTAAATTCAGTAAAAATGTGATCTAGGTATGCTCTTTGAGATGAGACAAATAATCCTCTAAGTTATTTTTCAAGTATCTCAATGCCAAACACATAAAATACTTTATCAAGATATTTTATATGAAAAATTTATTAACAACAATATCTTCACATCAAGTATGAATTCAAAATTATTACTAATAAGTAAAACTCCATCGGTATAGAGGATCAAGAAAAATAAATTGCTCCCACTGACCTTGAGATATATGCATAAATTAACAGTATTATCCATAAAGCCAAGTAATAATATTTGATGAACCTTTAAATATCATTACTCAAAAATTCGTTTAAAACCATAGATAAATTTGTTTATCTTACAAATCAAATTTATTTTGTTTGGCGAAGCAATAGATAAAAAAAGCACTACAAAAAAAAATCAAAATTTAGCAGCAGCCAAAACTACCGCTAAAAGCAGAAAAAAGTGTTGCTAAAAACTAGAAGATCTTTACCGCGGTTTAAGTAGCGACGGCCAAACCGCCGCAGTAGGCTCGTCGGCATATCCTTATAGTGACATTTTCTTCAAGCACTGGTAGAGTTATTTTTATTGCGACGGTCGATGTAGTGACAGTTGCAAATGTCACTATATCTTAAATTTACCCATTACTTGCTAACTTTATAACGACGGGTCAACTGCTGCTATATCCTTCATTTTGTTTTGTGAACCGTTGCTATATCTTGACTCTATTCCATCAGTTTTACACTATCGCTATAACCATAGAATTCTTTTTGAATTTTATTTACAACGATGGTTATTAACCACGGTTATAGGCTATTTTTATTATTCAATTAGCAATAGTATATAACTTGAAATTTTTAATGATTTGCTAACCATTAATGGTTGTTTTTCACTTATATATCGATAAAAACACTATTTTATTCTAATGGCTCAATACTCAATAATTGTAAAAAGTAAAAGAGTTTGCATTTTCATAATCCCAAAATATCCAAAACGCCTTAATTAAAGGGTTCATTACATAAGCCTATAATACAAAATAGATCCAATATTTCTAGCAAACTAATATCCCACACCATAATCTAAAAGGTACAAATAAACTTGTCACATGACAATAGTACTCAAATGTATTACTCATGACACCATTTTATAAAGACCTCCATAAAAAATGTTCAAATCGAGAAATGACGTCCATTGTTTGATTAAGAAAAGAATGCCAATTTCATCTGCAAATGCCTGCACAAAATAAAAAACAAATTCTCATTAAAATCCAGTGTCCTTGTATGAGTAATAGAGATTTGCTATCAATGAACAAAAAAACAAGATACGAACTATATTACCTTTCCAGTCTCATAAGACCCTTCATTCGGTGCAGTAAGGTCACACTTGTTTCTAACTAGAAGCTTGTTTACATTCTCACTTGCATTCCGGTCAATTTCATTTAACCATTGCTTGACATTGTTAAAACTCTCTTGATCGGTCACATCGTAAACAACTTGACAACAAAACCACCAGAATAAGACTAAATCCATACATTAAAAAGCAAACTCAACAAGAAGACAATTCAATGCTTACAATAATGCCATGTGCACCGCGATAGTAACTGCTACTGATTGTCCTAAAGTGTTCTTGTCCAGTAGTATCCCACTGCATGTCTAGAGAAAAGAAGAAAGATGAGAGTTGTTAGCAAGAAAACAATTTATAGAAAAACATGGGACACCATGTTGAGGAAAACATCACAATAACTTTTGACTAAAAACAAAATTTTAATATAATTAACATATAATCTCAAGAGTGTGAATTCTCTGGATTTCATTTCGAATAAAGCTATCCTTCAAATTTTTACAGAATTTAAGCATACTTTTATGCAAAATGAAAAAACTAGAAACCCTAGATGTTGATTTGTGATTATGTATCAATAAAAAGCAGTAAAAAACAATCCCAATTAAACAATCAAGAGAAAAAGACACAACGATTTTTACGTGGAAAAACCACAATTGGACACCTCCAACTGTGATAAAAAAACCACGGGCAACTGCCACAAGACAATCCACTAAGAAGAATTAAAGGAATTACACAGGTATACTCTCAATTATCTAGCAAATCCACAATGCCTAATTGAACCAACCTCTATGTGCCTCTTCCAACCCCATCTTCACCACGGAATTGTCTTTCTGATGAGCCACTCCGGATTCCACCAAAGCTCCAGGCTCGAATTCTTCAGAATCCACAACTGAAGAACAACTCTCTCTTTTGTGTATAACAAACAAATCTTTGATGTACTCTCTTTAAACCATGAGTTGAATACTCAATAAAACATCAAAGAAAATAACAAAATATCCCCAGATATAAACCTTTAAGAACCAAAAAGAAGATTTGGAGGACTTCAATCAATCACCTAGTTTTGGGGGAAAACTAAGTATTTATAGAGAACCAAAAGTAATCCTAGATTGGGAAGAAAACAAACTTCTTGAGAAATCCGGATTCTGAGGCTCGCTCGAGCGAAGCTTTGCTGGCTCGAGCGAGGAGTGTATTTTTCGTGATTTCTACTAGTGCCTTGGCTCGAGCGACGAATCCTTGGCTCGAGCGAGGAATACACTCTTTCAGGTTTTTGTATGGACGCAATCCTTGGCTCGAGCGAGAACTCCTTGGATCGAGCGAGCAAACCTTCGCTCGAGTGAGCTCTTCTTGGCTCGAGTGACCAATGGCAGACATGCAATTTTGAATGCAATTTTGAATGCAATTTTGCTCATGAAATGACCGACCGAATAATCAATCAAGTGGCAATCTTGAAAGCATTAAGACCACAAACTTCTCTGCATGGCTCGATTCGGGTTTGGATTTGCATCTAATAAACTCATAGCCTCACTGAAATAAAAGTGCGAAAATAAATACATCTGAAAGGAGTTTTGTCAAACGGGGTTGCCAAGAATCAAAACCTAACACAAAATTTCCATCCTATGGCAAAGAAATGTTTATATGGCATTCCTTATTTACACAGATTCCCAATCAAACACTAAATCAAAGCTGAAACTGAAATTTACAGCTTTCATAGATAGAACAAACTAATAACACACTTAAAACTTACAATCTGGAGTTTAATGGTTTTCCATCCTGCTCAACTGTGCAGATTTTCTGCAGAAGAGAACATAAGAATAATTTACAACTTTACAATCTATGTTAAGGTAATCAGCAACCCAAACCAAGGGAAATAAAAAAGATTGCTTACGAAGTCAACTCCAATAGTGCTCATGTAAGTTTCTAGATATGAATCATCCCGACATGTAAATAATAAAATGGTTAATGAACTTGGCATCTGTCTGGAGGCCACATTTGTCTGGAGACCAGAACACATTGAAAAATAACACAATCACATCAAAACAACATGGCTAATTAAAGCAATCTTGAAAAAGAAAGAAGGAACAGATATGGAGGGGGAAAAGAAGAAGAAGAAGCTGTGTAAAAGAGGGAGAACTTATAGCAAACCTATACTTTAAAATTGTGCATAAAAAATATGGTGTTAAGTAGTCACTTTTAGGTTAAAAATAAACAAGCCAAAAAAAAAAAAATTTCATAAGAATGTATTAATAAATAAGAAATGAATAAAACAAAAACACTCACCAATATATTAACATGTTTCAACTTATTTTGTTATTTATTTCAGAATAGGTGAAAATTTTATTATAGAATAATGGTTAAATAAGGTTTGCTCCATTCTATCATCACTATTTATTATTTAATTACAAAAATTCTGTCAAATAGATGGGATTCATACCTTTAATGAGTTATGTTTGATTCATTGATTTGTTAAATTAAAATTTTTCCTATTGTTATGTTCATATAGCTTTAATGGTAATCAAGATAACAGTTAATGCGATCACTTTATTTATTATTTTTTCTTATAAATATTTTTATTTTATAGGTAATAGATGATCTATAAAAGAAAAGGAAATGGCCAAATACAATAATGGTTTCTTTCTAGGGCCAAAATAATAGTGGTGATTAAATAGTTCCTTTTTTGACAGGAAGGTTTGGTCATTGACCCATCGTTGAGAGCATCATACTAGCATCAACAATTCTACTTACCCCCAAAAAATATTCAATGTTGTTGTGGCCACACAATTTATCACAAAATTGGACACAACTTTTTAAAATTGAACATTTTTTGAAATTTATAGAATAATTCTAAGTCCACACAATTTTATCATAGAATTTGACACAACTTTTTCATATGAGATGTAACCATTAAATGTGTGAGTCCCACCTCCATATGAAAGAAGTTGTGTTTGATTATGTGATCGGATTATGTGCACGTAAAATAATTGATCAGAATGAGAACTCACCAGTAGGGTCCGCATTGACTAAACTAATGAGCTGCAAAGAGACTTTTTGTCCAAGGAACTCATGAACATTATCAAGAGTGGAAGGATTGAAGTCATTGAAATCCAAAACATTATTTTGCTGTAAGTATGCCCAGGCCAAGTTCCCCAATAACCTGGTCTTCCAAAAATAGTCTTCACTTTAATGTTGAGGCATTTCAATCTGTTCTTCAATTCTACCAGATCTCTGTAATAAAATGAAAATGTATACTCAAAGATTTGTCTTGGTCACCAAGTAATTAAAGAGAGTATTCAAGATGTCAAACTATAACTATTAGGCTAAATGGGAAAGAGAAAACAGAGGGGAAATTTTTTTTTTTTTATTAGGATCATTGTAGAACTAAAACCCCTTACCATGAAGATTCAAGAAACTACTAAAATGTTATTTTAAATTCATCACGGCAAAGTTCTCAAAAAAGGCTTGAAATCCATTTGTAAACCATGAAATCTAAATTTGAACTACTTCCTTGAATAAATAGTGCCAAATCATTTAATTTCCTATCAATTAAATCCAAACACAACTTATTCCAAATGCCACGAAAATCAAGAAGGCATTCTTTCCAAATGCTATGAAAATCACACTAGTCATCCATACACAAAAGTTGCATTTCCAAATTCTCCTAATTGTTACCAACAAAATTCACATCAGATCAACAGTTATATCTATGGTGATAGAGAATGTCAGATTTGAAGAAATGTGCGTACCTTGTAGAGTTCAACTACCATGTTGTCAAGAGATTCCTGAGATTCAAGGGAGCATAGATAGCGGAAAGATGGAAAATTGAGCTTTCATTTATCATTTTTAGAAAATATGCATAAAATTCAAACAATATCAATGCCCAAATCTTTAACCCACAATAGTACAATCAAGGTTTGGCTTAAAGCCATTCTCCTAGAAAACTGATCTTTAACCCACCATTTATTGATTTATCATATAAAATTCACCAAATTTATGTTGGTTCAGAATGGGAAGAACTTATTAATCCACTCATGCTATCATCAAGACAATGGATTGAAGTGAGAGAAACTAGTAGATATCAGCAAATATCAACAATCAATCTAATGTATTAATAGTTCTTCTCCCTCTTCCAAAATCCTATGAGCTTGTTTTCTAAATTTTTGATTTGATTATAAGAACAGCTGATGGCATTCATGAAGTACCATCAGCAATGTAAATTTTTTAAAGGGGTTTCAAAACCTCTTCACTGCAACAAGGATTGCCATGTCCAATTTTAGCAATCCATCACTAGCATTTGAACCCTTGAACTGAGGTGCATGGGGTCATACTCAAGAGCAACAGGCTCAAGGAGGGCTAGTATGGATTCGTATGTCCAAACTACAATAAATAGGATCGTTCATTCAAATTCAACAGTTCACTGATGGTTATAACTGTGCTCAAAATAATAAGAACAAGGACAAGAAGAAAATACCATTACAATGCGAAACTGTTAAGCATCATCAACCCCAGAAATTGAATAGCAATTGCTTTGCCTCCAGTATTGATATTCATTTGCATTTTTCAAATTCAAAGTCTCTGTGTTACAAAGCAACAAAGTGTAAAAGAATAATAAATACATAAAAAACAAAAAAGGGGAAAAGGTGTAACATAGAGTATAATATAAAGGTTGAAAAACTAGGCTAGCATGTGACCTTGTTATGCACATATGCACAAATCTGACACAAACTAGGATATATTAGAGATTACAATGTGGAGCAATCAAATTCATGCCCCCCCCACTCTCTCTCTCTCTCTATATATATATATATCTTTGTGTGAGAGTGGAAATTTTTGGGTAAACTAAACCAACAAGGGTTCCATTTGATCTTTGCAAAGTCAAAAAAATCCAAATTCCAAAATGGCAGTGTTCCCTATGAGACAGCATTACTAATTTCACATAAACTCAAGTTGATAATGTTGTAATTTCACATTAACAATTGATTCAACACTACCAAGAACCAAACTTCATATATTAATTGATATAATCAATAAGCTATAATGCATATATAGATAGATAGGTTAGTACCAGCTGTGCAAGTGCTTGTGGAGGTTGATGGTGTACTCTCTAGTCACCACCTCTTTGTTTCTTCCCTTCATCTTCACCTCCTTAGCCAGATCAGAAGGTGTTTAGGTGGAAATGTGGAGCTCTGAGTGTGTTCTATTCTGGATTTTGGGGCTGCAGCCTGATCTCCAATTGAGCTGTTGTAATGACCCATAAATTTTTTTTTAAATAGCCAGTCCATAATTTAATTGAGCAAATTTTCGAATTTGAGTGCTATGTAAATTCTGTTCGAAAACAGTTCGGTTTTGTATTTTTTAAAAATAGTTACTGATCTCAGAAAATTATGAAATTTTTGTATGTTGTTCACATACGAGTCTAGCACGTTGGGTAAAAATTTCAGAATTTATGGATGAGTATTTATTTTATGAAAATTGACAGACATATTAGTGTTCGGTTTAAATTATAGCAGAAATTTGTTATTTAAATTTTAATGTTTAGATCATGATTTGAGATAAATTAGTTGAGTCTATTTTAGTATATAATTGGACCATGTTTCACTTATGGATGAGACCCATGATTTAGATTCAATTTCATTTGAATTTGTTTATGATTCATGTTTAATTATTTGGTCATTTTTAATTATATGATTGGTAGTAACTACATTTGAAGTTGTTATTATTTATTATATAGGGTTATAATAAATATTTAAAAGTTAAATTTATGGTGTGTACCATACGGTGAAAAATTATATATTTTTATCAAGAATGAAACATGTATGTATTGTGAAATAAGCAAAATATTATATTTTGTGGTGTACAAAAATGTTATATTTTTGTGGTGAGAGAAATTATATCATTTTATAATTTATATTATAAAATTCTGAGTTAATATTACAAAAAATTATTTATGTTTATATATTATAATAGAGATAGATTTTTAGTCAATATAATGATGCTGAAAATATTTGTGGTGGAATGTTGATGATTATGTTTTGGTGAGTGGATGAGAAATGATTTTTAAAAAAGAGACAAAGGATATTTTTGTACATACAACATGAGTTGGTTTGATTAATTTATGGGGAGAAATGATAGCTCACTCTCTCTCCCTCGTGGGTGGTAGTGGGCAATTATTTTAAAAAAAATAAAGAGAGAGTGGTAAGGGGCAACACATGAGAACAAGAAATGACGGAAGAGTTTTGATAAGAGAAAAGAAAAACATACACAAGCTCTCTCTCTCCCCGTCTCTTTCTTCCTTTATTTCTTTTTCCATTTTTGCTTAAGCTTTGAGCTTAGAATGGGAGTCTTTAGAGGGAGATTTTACAAAAGTGTTGTAAATGAAAGTTGGAGAACTCGTCGTAATCTTCGCAATGGTGTTCACGGATTCATGATTGGGCGACGTTTGCATTTTCAGATTTATTTTTCTTCATATTTGAGGTAGGGACTTTCTTCATATTTTTACATTAAAGTTATGGTAGGATTATTTTGAGAAAATATATCATTATAAGAGGTATTGCATATAGATATATTTTCATATTTTTGTTTGATAATTTTTGGAAGAAAAATTATGTTGAAATGTTGAGAATGTTGGTATTTTGAGATTGATTTTAAAAAAATCATTTTGTGTTGTTAATTTTGTAAAAGAAATCCGAAAATAGAATTTAATAATTGTATGGATTATATCTACATCATATTATGGTTAGATAATTTATTTTGAGAAATTAAGGTTGAAATATTTATCTCATCCTTGAGTTTTGGAATTTATTTTTGAAAAAAATAAATTGATATTGAGGAATATTGTGTACATTGTTAAGTAGAGATTTTTCCTACACTTCTTTATGCACTTTTGCTTGATTATATGGAGTTTAGAGTTGTATATAATTTAATTAGAATTTTTGAAAATTTTGTGTTTTATTTGCTTAAAAGAGAAATTTTGAGAAAAATAAAAAGTTGATGCCCAAATTGCGAAAGTGTAAACTTGAAATATGTTTGTAAGGTTATGAAAGAGTTACGTTTTTAATTTGAACAAAAACGGACTTCGATTCGATTAGTTTTGAAATTTTTATCGATTTGTGGCCAAAAGAGCATTTGTAAAGTAAACAAAGGAATTACGTTTAACTTTTGGGGCTTTCGATCAAAATAGGATGTCAAAATTGAATAATGCTTGGAGAATGAGTTTGGAAAGAAAATGATGTTTTCTTGGGCATTGACGGTATTATTTTACTTAATGTATTTATTGGAATAAAACCGACACGGTTAGAAATGGACCTTGAGAGGTTACCGGACGTGATTGTAATATGAAAACTAGTGTAGTTGTTCATATTTGATAAAATGTGGAATATGATTTATTTTTAAATGTTGGGAATTATGGGAGATTCCAATTTATAGTATTATGTTGGATTGTAGGTCCATGTTGTTATCTTTTAATTAATATGTTAGAGATAACTATTTGGCTATCGGTGAAAATTTACTATGTTGCATTTAAATGAGGATTTTGATCAAAATGGTAATATTTAATAAGTAGGGATTCCTACTCATTCTTATGTGTTTTAACATAAATGTTGAGTTATTTGTATAGATGGTTTGATTTGAGAAGTTAAGGTTGGAGATGTATAATGTTGAAAACAGGGGTTTTGTTCAATTGACTCATACATGTGTGTTTTGGGTTTAAAATGGAGATTATTGATGTTTTTGATAATATTTGAGCCTTTGAGTCAATATTGAGAAAAAAGGAAAAAAATGCCATGTTTGGGTATATTTGGGTCATTACTGTAATTAATGACAATTAATACGGAAATATGGAATTGAGTTGGAAATAATAAAATTGACTCAATATGAGGTAGAATGGTGGAGTTGGATTCATTATTCACTCACTTTGAAATGTTGAGATTATATATATCTGTTGTAGCATTTATTTTCTGTTTAGAAATAACTGCTTTGGGCTATCGGTGGAGGATAGTCGTGATTGTTGTAGACAATGCATGATGCTTAGGCAAACTAAAACTAATCAATTGAAATGTCATCGAATATGACGGTTGTGATAATACATCGAATTTGTGTATTAAATGAACATGTATATGATGGTGTTTATAAACATTGTGTTGTGTGGGAGGAGATAGGAGATGTACTCCACGGTTTAAGGGAAGATAGGGGATGGACTCTTAAACCGGATGCTGTTTGGGAGAAGATAGGGGATGTACTCCATTGATACAGCAAATAAGTGTATCTATTGAAGTATTGATATAGCAAATCTGTATATCATATATGAAGTATGGAAGTGTTTTGTTTGAGATTGATACAGCAAATATGTGTATCTATGTGAAGTACGAAATGTTTAATTTGAGTCTTTATCTCAATTGAAATGGAAGTACTATTGATATGAGATGTAATCTCACTTAAAGGGTATGGCCAGGTTCTGAGCCAGGATTATGAATTAAGAAATGGAAATTGTTATGAAACATGAATACATTTGTCATGTAATTGAAAGGATTAAAAAGAATGTCATGTCACTATTGAAGCATGTTTATTTATTTAAGTTACCTGGTTGTGGTTAATTAAATAAAATGGATTTAAGAGATTATGTGATAAAACCTTATGATTTTGACATGATATAATTTCACGAAAATGTATAAATATCTTTGTACTCGCATATCTTTTAATGTTTTGATATGGGATTGCTCGGTGAGTTTTGCTCACCCCCTGCCTGTACATGTGTACAGGGAATGCTTTTCGGAATTGAAAATCAATCAATGGGTTTTACCATTTCATAAGTGTAATGTAGAAATGGAGTATATTACTTCATTTGTTGTTTGGCTGAGTGTTATCTTTTTGTAAAGAGTAGTGTCCTCTTTTTTATTGTAAGCCTCAGGGCATTTCTTTTATTTGTATGCAAATGTCATTGTTGTATAATGAGAGGGAATATGTATATTTAATTATTCATCATTTCATCAAATGATGAAATGTTATTTGCAAATGGACTTAATTAATGAATATTGGTAAGGTTATCCGAGTAATAAAATACGGGGCTTGACAACTATGATGGTGGCAATTCTGTTTTATTTTCCTATTTTTTGGTGGCTGCTGTTGGGTTTTGGGGCTGCAACCTGTTTTTTGGTTGCAACCAGGACATGAGAAGTAATGGTCAAATAAATCAATATGTTTTTTTAGTACTTCCTAGTTTAAAAACTCAGCCATAGAATAGAGTGAGACTTCACAAAGCATGCAATTTTGTTTGTAGAAGTTGTATATAATGAGAGGAAAAAACGTCTAAAACTCACCTCTCTCTATGGAAAACAAAAGGCTTAGAATGAAATCCATTTGGAGGTTAAGCTGGACTTTTTCACATCTAACCAATGAAATTAAAGTCATTTTTGCTGGATCTTCCCTAAGACAAGTGTGACCTTAACTATGTTATCTGGCTACCTAGAACCACTTTATTGTGCATCTAACCAATGAAAGTAAAGTCATTTTGGGTTTGTATGATGGTTGCTAAACTAGTAAAATATAGCGACCCCGGTCTTTCCCCATTTGGTTGTTGTATCCGGACTTAAGTTCCGTGGATCCCGTTACTATATATTTACTGTTGTCGTCCTTTAATTCCTTATTTTTGAGTTATAGGATGCATTGGGCAGGTTTGTTACAGGTTGGTTGAACTTAGAAACCAAGGGTAGTTGCCCAGATTTTTGCCTTCACGCTCGAGCGGAGCTTTTGACGCTCGAGCAGGCCCTTTGTTGTTGTTTCTTCGCTCGAGCGTGATTTTCCATCTTCTAGTATTTCCTCTGCAGTGTTGGACGCTCGAGCGGGCGTTTTGATGCTCAAGCGTGAGTTTGCGTGTGATTTTCGGCGGGACTGGTTCAAGAAAAGTTCTCGAGGAGTGTATCCCCGCCGAGCGGATTTTGACACTCGAGTGGGAGTTCAGGGTGACGCCGAGCGGGGTTTCACGCCGAAGCGACTCTTATATAAAACCGAGAACCGACTTTCTGGATCACTTTTTCATCTCTTTTTGATTTTAAAACCCTAGAACCGTCTTCTCTCTCTCCCTACACACCTTCTCTCTAGGTTTTCATCTCCTTTTAGTGTGTTTTTACCCTAAGCTCTTTGTATAAAAGATAGAGGGTGACTTGGGCTTTGTTTTAATCTGAGCAATAGTGGATTTGGAGCATTTTGGATTTTGGGTCATCATCTCCATTTGAGTTATTCACTTCGAGGTAGGGATTTCCTACTCCATATTATAGGCTTTGTCCTAAGTTTTGGTATTTTTGATATGTTGGTGTCGTTTGGTAATTTTGGGAAAACTAGGGTTTGTATCATAATTTGAGAAATAGGGAATTGTTTATATATTAAATTCCATGTGATTGTGAGTCATGAAAAATGACATAGGTAGTGTCAAGATGATAAAATTGAACCTTAGGGTTAATTTTGAGAGAAGGGGGAAAGCCCTAATTGTTATAATAAATTAATTTGTATAATTAATTTTGGGAAAAATATGGAATTGAGTTTAATTCATGAAATTGGGGAAATTATGAGATAAATGGTGTAGTTGAATAGTTTAATCACTCACCTATGAAAATGTTGAGTTTACATTTGTTGATACATTTATTTCCTATTTAGAAATAACTGTTTTGGGCTATCAGTGGAGGATAGTCGTGATTGTTGTAGACATTGCATGTTGATTAACTGAAACTAATCACATTGAATGAGTCATTGAATATGACAGTTGAATTAATACAACGAATCTGTGTATTGATTGAATGTTGTGTATGACAAATGTTTAATACATTGTATATGCATATTGTTTGGGAGGAGATAGGGGATGTACTCCATGGTTTGAGAGAAGATAGGGAATGGACTCTCAAACCTGTTTAGGAGGAGAAAGGGGATGGACTCCATTAGTACAGCAAATATGTATACTTATTGATTTATGGAAGTGTTTTAGTATGAGCCTTAGTCTCAATTGATTTGTTGATATTGGAAGTAATGTTGATATGAGATGTAAATCTCATTATTATTGTTTGGCTAGGTTCTGAGCTATGTCTGTATAATTGGAAAGTGATTAATAACATAAAGCGAAACATGTCATGAACATTATTGTCATGAAACTGTAAAGTGATATAATGGATTTAACTGTGTTAACCATCTATCGAATGCTATTGCTTTAGTCAATTCTTATATTTGGTTTAGTATATTTCTGCTGGGCTGTGGCTCACCCTATACGGGAACATCATTTTCAGGTTTAGGTGATATGCTACCTCCAAAGAATTAGCTTGGAAGGATTTGAAGTTGAAGACTCTGTTTAGATTAGTTGTTATTTTGTTTTGTTTTGATATTACATGTAAACTCACGCCAAGGGCTTAATGTGTAATTGAGTTAGTACTCAGACTTTTGTGTCCAAGTGTTGGCTTGGAAAGTCAGAAGTCTGTGAGGGCATTTATTTTCGATGTTACATGTAATGTCTTTTAATAAGAATACTCTGATGAATGGAATAATGTTTTGTTTTCTTTTATCAATGCATGTCAATATTGTATATATTATGGGTTTATTTTTGAGGGCGTTACGTAAAAAGGGTGGAATGTTTCAAAGTTCTTCGTTAGTTGTGTATTTGGATTCAACAAAAAATGGGCATAATTCAGTGTTGAATTTTCTCTAATCACATTATTAGGCCAAGAAAACTATACAAGTGTACAAGCATTAAAATAATGGACATCAAGTTTCTCAAAAATAAATAAATAAATAAACCAAAACAAAATAAAATATAACAATAAAGAAAAGGCTTGTTGTGGCATTTTATCAAACACATACAGGACACATGAATGTGTGCAGCAGCATCAACAACTAAAATACAAAAATTCAAAAACCCACATTTAAACCAGCCAAATTGTAACATTCCAATAGCAACTTAGTAACAATAACACTTAATCATCACACCATGATCTTCACATTCCAATTCCCAATACTGAATTGTTAATTATAGTAACAGAAATAACCACACAAAACACGAAACACAACCATATAAATCATAATAGTGGCTTGAAAGCAATTCTGTGTTTGTATTAATGCTAATGATCCTAAAAAGGAAGTTTTAACAACTAATATACAAAATCCAACAAACCCACATCTAAACCAACCTAATTGTAACAATCCAACACCAACTTAGTAACAATAAAACTTAATCATCACACTGTGATCTTCACATTTCAATTCTCAATAATGAATTGTTAATTAAAGTAAACAGAGCATATTGTGGGCATGAATAATCAAGGAGATCATAAAGAATGATGAGAAAATTACCATGAAAGATGACAAAAGGAAGAGAATATGTGCTTGTTAGTGTACAGGTCAACGTGAAGATAATTAAAATTTTTGGAACTGGTTTAGAAGCCATTGATTATGGTAAAAGGAACACAAAAACCAAAGAAAACTGTAATGACCAAAAAAAAAAAAAAAGGTGGGGAATATTTTTTTTTCTGGTGATGATTTTTTTCAGTTAAAGGGTGTTGGTGGGTGGCAAGTGTTTTGTTTTGTTTAATACATTGTATCTTTGCAATTCGGTGGAAGGCCCATGTGTTGGGTGCAGAGTTATTATGTGAGAGAGAGTGGGTGGGCCATGAATAAAAGAAAAGAGAGCTGCACGCACAGACTCATCATCAATTATCGAATAGAAAAATGTGGATGTCAGTTCTGCCGGAGGAGCTGTGGAGAAGAATACTGGAAATTTGAGTAGTTGAAACCTCGAATTTGCTAAACTTCAAAAAAGACCTGTGTTGCCTCTCCATCACTTGCAAACGCCCACTCCTCTCCATTTCAACCCTCCCTTTCGACCAAAACGATGATCGCATCATCAGCAACAGCGAAGACCGACCAAGATCTGATAATGTTACAGACCATAACATCGAACAAGCTCAAGCCCACCATTACAACGACACCGAACTCGCCGAAGCCTTTCACGCACAAGGGGATGGGAGGTACCATGAAGCTGTTATTACTTTGATGCCTGAAAAGAGCATTCAAGTTATTGTCGTGACTAATGGTGAGCGAATTTTGGGACTTGGGGATCTTGGCTGCCAAGGGATGGGGATACCTGTTGGAAAACTAGCTCTGTATATAGCACTTGGCGGAGTTAGACCTTCTTCATGTTTGCCCATAACCATTGATGTGCGGACAAACAATGAGCAGTTGTTGAAAGATGAATTCTACATTGGGCTCAGACAAAGGAGGGCAACTGGGAAGGAATATTATGACCTTCTTCATGAATTCATGACTGCTGTCAAGCAGAACTATGGTGAAAAAGTACTCATACAGTATGAAGATTTTGCAAACCACAATGCTTTTGAGCTGCTAGCAAAATATAGTACTACTCATCTTGTCTTCAATGATGATATACAGGGGACAGCGGCTGTGGTTCTTGCAGGGCTTGTTGCGGCACTGAAGTTACTTGGTGGATCCTTGGCCGAGCAGACATTTTTATTCCTTGGTGCTGGGGAAGATGGAACTGGAATAGCAGAACTTATTGCTCTTGAGATGTCAAAACAGAGCAAAGCTCCTTTGGAAGAGACCCGTAAGAAGATCTTTCTTGTGGACTCAAAGGGATTAATTGTTAGTTCTCGCAAGGATTCCCTTCAACACTTCAAGAAACCTTGGGCTCATGAACATGAACCTGTCAAGGATCTTTTAAATGCTGTCAAGGCTATCAAGCCGACAGTTCTAATTGGATCATCTGGAGTAGGACAGACAGTTACAAAAGAGGTGATTGAGGCCATGGCTTCATTCAATGAGAAACCTGTCATTTTGGCTCTTTCCAATCCAACCTCGCAATCCGAATGCACAGCTGAAGAAGCTTACACCTGGAGTCAGATTCTGTCTTTAAATGGCAACTATGGTGGTGCTTTGGGGGTTGCTGCTCTGGCTAAAGGGCTGGAGAGAAACAAATCTTTGAGGTGTGAGATGACAGGGGTTGTAGTGGATATTGGAGATGGAGCTACTCATGTTGTCCCTGTTGCGGATGGCTATGTTATTGGGAGCAGCATTAAATCAATTCCTATTTCTGGGAAAGATGTTACTCTCTTTATCCAGCAGCTTATGTGGGTATGTTGCCCTCAACTTCTACTCATATTTATTAAGTTCATTAAACTAGGATTGTGGAAACAGCTATGAGGCAGAATAGTATGGAGTGACGGAAAAATATGCAGCTGGAGAACTCAAGCCACCTTCAACTATTGAAGCTGGGAGTAATTTTGACATTTATGAGGATGAGTGCGTTTGACCCATGAAATTTTGAAATGGCAAGAATGAAAGGAAACCTCAATGAAAGAGCTCTTGGGGCCAAAGTGAAGAGTTTGGCGAGAGCAACATTTGACCGGTAGAGATCAAAAGTCAACAAAAATCAAAATTTTGGATGTTTGCTTGTCTCCTCTTCTAACTCGAGGTAGGGATTTTCTTTGAGTTATATATATGTTTTTGCAAGATTTAAATAATTTTAGAAATCATCGTTTGACTTGTTTTGATAAAAATGAATTTTTGATTCAAGAAGATGATTGATTTTCGAAAGTGGGTTTACTTTCTTATTTCTAAAAGTAGAAATTTAGGGTTTTTGGAACTATGTTGATGAAAGGGAGATGTTTTGGTGAGATCTTGTCAAATATTTGAAGATGGATGGTTTTGGTGAGAAACCTAGAAATTTGGAATTTTTAAAAGAGAAGTTAAAAATTCATAGTTGATATTGCTATATTTATTTTAAATGCTAAAATAAATGATGTTTGGAAAATTTCTTATTTATATTTTATAAATGTTAAATTTTGAAGAAGTATGAGAATTGTTACTCACTTTGGAAATTGTTATTTGAAAGTATTGATATAGTCTTGAAGTGACTAAGTTGTGGGAAATATTTGAAAGGTGGGAATTATGCTATCCCTTGGATTAATTGAAATAAATGTATATTTATTCATCTTGTGAAATTGCATAGAAAGGAGAAATGAGAATTTTGATCACAATGGTAGTATTGTGTGGAAGAATTGGAAATGGAAGAATTGTTGCATTGTATTGTTATGGTTGCATTGTCATATCAAATCATTTGATTACATTGAACTTTGAAAGTTGATTTGAAAACTTGCATTGAGAAAGAATGTTGAGAAATGAGTTTTCATGAAATGGTTTTTGGGTAAATACGGTGGTAAGTCTTGACAGGTAGTGTGGATTATGGGTGTCGAGCCTTCCAGCTTGTGACTGGTAAAAATGACGGAATGGGTGTCGAGCCTTCCAGCTTGTGACTGGTAAAAATGACGGAATGGGTGTCGAGCCTTCCAGCTTGTGACTGGTAAAAATGACAAAGAATGGGTGTCGAGCCCTCCAGATGATACTGGTAAAAATGACAAATTGGTAGTACTTGTATAGTCTACTTGCAGACACTGACCTAGGGATTACCAGAGTTGTATTTACCGCCCCTTGAACAAAATTGATAAATGTGGAACAATTGAAATTGCATGGCATCATTGAGCATGATGGTTTTTGAATAAATGAAGATGTATTCTTTTTTTTTTCAAAAGAGCATGGCATGACATGTGCATCCACTTTATTTTGAGACTTGTATAAAATGTATATACTCTGTGAAAGATTTTCCTACTAGGCTTTATGCTCACCCTACGGGATTTTTGTGCAGGAAAGGATGAGGTAATTCCGCCTAACTGAGGGTGTGGAAGTGTGTGAAGAGAGCATAGTGTGCTCGTTTGCTGTGACTCTGATTGTAAGCCAAGGGCTTTATATGTGTGGGTTTGAATAACCATTTTGTGTAACCAGGCTCAGGCCTTGGAACTTGTAAACCCTTGGGGGGTATTTGTTGTTTAATTAATGTTGTTGGATTAATTGTATTATCGCATGAAGACTATTTACATCATGTAATGCAAGTATGAGGATTTGTTATCAGTTTTACTTTAAAGAGCCATGACTAGTATATCACCATTTGGGCATGAAAATGGGGGCGTTACAAAAACTCAAGATTTTAACATGAAATCATAGCAAAAATTTAGGGTTTTTATGGTTCCTGGAAGATTGGGAGTTGTATGAATTCTGGGTTGGGTTTATTTTGAAGCATACATGAGAAACACTGATAGAGGATGAAATATATAGATTATTCATTTATGGATTTGGTTGGTATGTCGGTACATTATGAGAGTGTTTGGAGAGAGAGATAGAGAGAGAGAGAGAGAGCAAACTGACCTGAAATCAGGAACCGTTGATGCATCGGTTGATACACCAATGGAGGATCAACCGTTGATACACTGGTCAATACACCAATGGGCTGTAGCTTGTGAAATCAGGAAGCCTCTGTGACTTCTTGGTGCTACTTCGTGAAAGTATAGATAGACTGGGCACAAGAAGTATAGATAGATCGACTTGGAGTTGAAACCCTTTTTTTGGGACTGAAATTCTAAGCACTAAATTAGAATTTTTTGGCGCCTTATTTGTAGCGGTTGAGTTGTAAAGTAACTAAAAAAATATTTATAGCAACAGTTTAGAAAATAAATGCGACTAAAAACTTAAGTTTTAATTGCAGTTAAAGACCGTCACAATAACCACTTTATAGCTGCGTTTTTTGAGGCGCTGCTATAAAAAATGCTACTATAGCTTGATTTTCTTGTAGTGAAGTCACAATACCACTATAATCGTTATAAACCTATATTAATGACATTGGTAAGAACAATACTCTTTTCAAATCGCAACCTCTTACAATAGCTTTGTATTTATTTATTTATCTTCAAAAAATACTCATTAGATTTCAAACCTTTTAAAAAAGTATAACATGATCTCATATCTAATTAATAATTTGTACCAATTCATTTACCATATTACAAATCGCCAATATCTTCATCACACATAACAATCATCTCTTCAATCTCTTGATAGTGCTCATTTAGAAAAATAATATAATCACAAGGATCTTGAACTATATGTGAATGTCTAGGAGTTGTACATGTTATGCACATTCAAGTTATATTAACAGATTTAATAGATACTTCAGATTATACTTGCATTCTCACTTTCTCTATGTGAGAATGAACGGACCAATTTATTATAATAGGCACAAGTATACAAGAAGATTTATATATTTAAATTGTTCACCAATCTAATAACTTCACATTTTAAAAGCTTAAAAGATTCTTATGTCAGAACCAAGATAATAGAACCATTGGCAACTTACAAAAGTAACAACAAATAGCAATAAGTCCCATTTTAATTTCAAAAGCACAACAAAATTTTTACTTCTGTACAATCTCAGACTCAAAAGTTATTCTAACTAAATTTTATATTAGTTCACAATTCAAAAGTGTTTTAAAAATATTTTTAACTTAGTACCATATGTAAAGTACACACAAGTATACATAGCAATTAAAAATATTTTATCACAAAAACTTGTATAATTTAAACATGTTAAACATACACCTCATCATTTTATTGGAGTCCAATTACGACGCTCAAGTACTCAACTTTCTTCCAAAGTTAGAAGCATGATATATTTAAATTGATTCCACAATTTTATAAAAAATTAATAAGAGGTTATGCACATTAACCAAAATTATCATGTTCACTATAATATCAATCTTCAATTAATAATTTTAAAAACTTTATCAGTGTGTTTTTCAACATAAATGAGATTAGACAAATGCATAACATCAATACTCATTTATGAAATTAACAAAAAAATTTCTCCCACACACCTTATGATAAATGAAAATCTATTTCAATTATTATTTTTTTTGTTTATTACCAAAAATAAAAATAATAACAATGCTTATTTTGTTGACATTAAAATTGAATGTTATCTCATGGATAATATAAAAATAACATTCTTTAAAATAAGATCAGTACTAAACTATAACTTAAATAACTTGACCAGAAAATAAAATTTTGATTAACACAAGCATTTTTTAAGTAGTTTAAAAAATAAATAAGGAGATTCCAAAGGTGGAAAGAGCGTCATAGCTCACAAAAAATTCTAACAATTTTTTCTTACTTGAGTTAATAATATATAAAGAGATTTGCGGAATATTCTAAAAAAGAAAACATAAAACACTGAAGAGAGATAACGATTTGTAAAAGTCAAAGGTATTATATAAAGCATTGTAGAGTATAATTTAGATTTTCTTATAAGAATCACCTAGTGGATATTTTAATACTTTCTTAAATAGTTAACATTGAATATAATTTCAATCTTTCACACTGTATTAAGGTGTTAATATAAATGGTTAAGAAAGTGCATTTTCGAGTATGTCAACATCTAAATTAGTTAGATTTAAAACTAAGTCAATATCCATTTACGGATTCACAATCAAAACTTTAATGGAGTAAATTTGATTTTCATAAAAATATCTCCCTTCATTGCTTTCAATTCAATATAATATCATTCAATTATATATGGACAATAATAATCTCATAATCACAATTAATATTCTCAAATATTTAAAATGTATCACTCTTATACTGAATATATAGAAAGCATTTTCACAACTCCAACTTTCAATTATACATAGGCAATTAGTATAATCTCACAAGAATATGCTGTGAATAAACTTTAACAATATTCTCAGATGTGCGAGAATGTATCACTATATAAACACATTTGGGTTGAATATATAGAATACAATCAACATCTTTAAACTTCAATATAATCTTAATTAATTATATATGGGCAATAATTATATTCTCACAACAATGGGCTGCAAATAAACTTTAACAATATTGTTTTAGAATGTATCATCATATAAATACCTTTGGGCTAAATATATAAGACACATTCTAACACCTATAAACAAGTCAACTAGCAAGAATGATTTATCAAGAAATTATCTCTTTTGGGTAGATAAATTCTTTCAAAATCAATAAAATTTCCCTTACTAGCGGCTCACACTACCTCTAAAATTAATACACTCAATTAACCTCCTTTGGGTTACTAATTGAGTGATATAATATTAGAAGAGCTTCCCAGAATCCTTATTGGTAAATTACTTTAAATCTCAATAAGTTAACCACTTCGGCAGTATCACCCACATTAATTAAAAAATCTTCCAACTGGGACTACAAAAATAAATATTTGTCTACCTTTAAAACTTTATTTATTTATTAATAATAATGCAATCTGTAACCCATCATGCAATCTATAATTTAATTATAAAAATAAAAACAATAACAATTTTTTAAAATTTATTTTATTTAATTTTATTTAATTTTATTTAATTTATTTTTTATTTTTGGTTAGAAATCAAACACATAATTTGTAAATTATACAAATTATTTTTAACATGTAAAGTGGGAGACACACAACAGTTAGGTCATATGACTTATTAAATTTTCAGCATATCCTAGTGCCCATCAAAGCATATATAATACCATATTACGAATCACCACTAAACAGTTACTCAAAATAATATCTCACGGCCAACCAAAATTCACATATCAACTTACAAAAATTACACCAAAGTGTTATACATGATATAAAACACTTAAACAATCTTAATGTTTATGTAAAAGTCATAAAAACGAATATGTTTCATATGTTTTGCAAATATTTAATTAGGTAAGATTTGAAATAAATATATATATATATATATATTAATATAGATTCAATATACACACCCATATTTTACAATTGTCATAAAACTACCAGATCCAAATTACGATTTTTTATTTTATAAAACACAATTGGAAGCAAACTATCAATACTCAAACAGTATGTATTTGTTACATTGAAAAAGTTTTCTTGAAATTACTAAAGTACGATTTTGAGATGCAAAAGCATCATTCAGTAAAAGAAATATTAATTTATTCCTTATCATTATATAAAATAATTTTACTGAAATAATCTGCCATGATTTTGATTCTAGTATAAACTTGCTCTGATACCACATGTAAGATTATAGGATCTATATACTAGAAATCAAAATACTATGAATATAAGTAACTATTAAAATATAAACTTAGATACATACCGTTTGATTCCGTCATTGTCTTGAGTTTTACTTCTTTGAAAGAAGATGATATTCACGATTGGAAAACCTTAGCACCAGCTTTTCCCCTCATTCTCCTAATCTTTTTGTTGTCTTTTCAATGGGGTTGACAATCCTTTGATCTATATATATAGATATATGTAAACCCTAATAAGGATAGGAGAGGGGACTGGGCCTAAATAAAACAATTACTGGGCCCTCCCATTGAGGAACCCATGTAACTTAAATAGGCCTTACACCTCCATATCACATATCCACATATAAAATACTATATACACCAAGATAGACCATGGCCCAAAGCTTTATGGATCACAATAATAATTTTGGGCTCATACTAGTCAATCTGTCTGAATCACTTTCAACCTGTTTTTCACAAACCAAACAAAATATGGTCAATAACAGCCTAATTAAGAATAAATTCTTACACGTAAGAGCTCAAAGCTCTGATTCCATGACGAAATATTCAATTCATTATTTCCAATATCTTTCCTGATGAGTACATGATGGTTATATACATCTTCGATGATTACAACTAATCCATAACTAATCTGTTACATGTGTACACTAACAAACACTTTAACACATTCCTAACTAACTGGCTGGGGATGATTCAGTGACTGCTCTTGCATGGATGAGCTACCGGATCTACACCTGATGTTAGAGCTGATGCTGTTCGTCTTATCAAAATTTCATTTATTGATTGCTTTTAAATTTTTCTGTCAATATTTTTTATTACTTAATTAATGTATTATTTTGTTCTACTTTAATTTGTAGGTGTTATTATTCAAATTATCTATTTCTATTTCTTCAGTATGTTTGATACACGTATAATTTTATTGGCAAGACTGAGAACCAGACTCTGATGCTAATTTAATCACATAGCGAAAAAAATACTTTTTAAGGACAATAGAGATTTAAGATTTTTCTCAAATAAAATCTTAAATAGGGTCATTTACTAATTTATAATACTTATGGGCTTATAATTTATTTTTGTAATCGTTTTAGGGAGTAAATAGGTTTGAATTAAATAGTTTAGGAACTTAATACATTCAATCGATAATTTTGGGACTAAATTGATTTTAATTTATATCTTTTAAGGAGTAAGTAGACTCAATTGATAGTTTAGAAACTAATTAAACAATTTAACGATAGTTTAAGGATAAAAAGTGTAATAAACCCTTTATAAAATTTAACTTAAGCTCGATTTCATTTCTCTAATTTCAAAAGAATCAAATCTCATTATTTATTAATCATGTAAGAATTCATTTTAGGCAAAACAAATCTCTATTACTATGCACTCAATGCATTTCAAATCCATAACTGTACGGGAAAGAAATATACCTTCTCGTATAATCCTGTTGATCAAGTCTGCGTTCCTCGTGCGTCGTCGTTCTACCACCTGAAAATACAGACGTGAGCTAGCCGGCGGGTGTGTGCCGGAAACCTCTCCGATGCCTAAGTCAGTAAGCAAGACAAGAAGGCAAAAGCTCTGTGTATTCAGGGAGCAAAAGTTGCATTACCTCTCCAAAGGTGATATTAGTGAGCTTATATAGGTTTCGCGTGGCATAATCCTGGTAGGACTCTTATTCCTCCATGTGCAGAGTCCTTCGAGGATTACTCCTCCTTGCGTAGAGTCCTCCTTGGATTCATATTCCTGGAAGACAATGCTTATCCTCCAACACCCCCCCTCACTGCTTAAACCAAGTGAGATGGTTTTACCTCGGTTGAATGTCAATACAGCCGAACTAACATGACCATGCTTAAGCCGCAAAGTAGACCGAGCTCCAGACCTCACTCCGACCGTGGTGACCGTCTTTACACTTGGACCGAGCTACCACTCTTCACTCCGACCATGGTGACCGTCTCCACACTTGGACCGAGCTACCACTCTTCACTCCGACCATGGTGACCGTCTCCACACTTGGACCGAGCTACCACTCTCCACTCCGACCGTGGTGACCGTCTTTACACTTGGACCGAGCTACCACTCTCTACTCCGACCGTGGTGACCGTCTCCACACTTGGACCAAACTAACACTTGGATCGCGGCCGACACCTCTACCTCGGCTGACCCTTTTACCTCGGCTGATATCTTTACCACGGTTAACATTGCGGTCAACCAAGTTACTTCGGCTCTTCTCTCTGTTTGAATACCTTGCTTGGTAGCTCGGCCATAGCATTGACTGCCACTAGGAAGTAGCTAAGTCCCGTAGCTAGGTCCCGCGTAGCTAGGTCCAATAGCTTGGTCCCGTAGCTAGGTCTTGTAGCTCGGTCTCGTAGTTAGGTCTCGTAGATAGGTCTCGTAGCTAGGTCCTCGTAGTTAGGTCTGTGAGGCTCGGTCTCAGAGCTAGGTTCCATAGCTCGCCCAACTTGTTTACAAATTACCCTCTCAATTGCCCCTTAATTCCATCTGCATAGCATGATTGGGATTATTTTTCCTCCAAATGAGCTAAGAACGCCCCACTGCCGAGCTAAGAATGCCGCACCATAAGCTTCAACAGGCTATGAATCCTCGTTTTGTAATGCACTTTTGGAAT
Organism: Camellia lanceoleosa; assembly: GCA_025200525.1. Taxonomy (NCBI): domain Eukaryota; kingdom Viridiplantae; phylum Streptophyta; class Magnoliopsida; order Ericales; family Theaceae; genus Camellia; species Camellia lanceoleosa. The sequence continues at coordinate 1,255,289 of JANUSC010000031.1, read as the reverse complement.
GAAATCTTGATTCTCTCAAGCGCTTGTTCAACTTGCTCCATGCTTGCATTTATTTTTCACTTATGTTTTGAATGAAGTATGACATTCTCGCCGAGATACTCATCTCGGTCTTAACCTTGCAATCTATCTTGTCATACCTCAACCACTCTTGACCTTGATCCTTATCTCATTTGAAGAGTACCAAGTGTTTGTTTTTCGACCAACCATTCTTGACCTAGATCCTTATCTCGGCTGAGGAGAAGTAAGTGTTGGTTTTTCCAGCCAACTACCTTTAGCCTGGATCCTTATCTCGGCTAAAGGGTGCAAAAAACTTTTTTGTTTGGTCACACCTGCCAACCACCTTTAGCCTAGGTCCTTACCTCGGCCAAAAGGTGCAAAAAAGTTTTTTGTTGGTCAAACCTACCAACCACCTTTGCCTAAGTCCTTACCTCGGCTAAAGGGTGGAAAAGAGTTTTGTTGGTCAAACCTGCCAACCACCTTTAGCCTAGGTCCTTACCTCGGCTTAAAGGGTGCAAAAAAGTTTTTGTTGGTCAAACCTGCCAATCACCTTTAGCCTAGGTCCTTACCTCGGCCTAAAGGGTGCAAAAAAGTTTTGTTGGTCAAACCTGCCAACCACCTTTAGCCTAAGTCCTTACCTCGGCTAAACGGTGCAAAAGAATTTTGTTGGTCAAACCTGCCAACCACCTTTAGCCTAAGTCCTTACCTCGGCTAAAGGGTGCAAAAGAATTTTGTTGGTCAAACCTGCCAACCACCTTTAGCCTAAGTCCTTACCTCGGCTAAAGGGTGCAAAAGAATTTTGTTGGTCAAACCTGCCAACCACCTTTAGCATAAGTCCTTACCTCGGCTAAAGGGTGCAAAAGAATTTTGTTGGTCAAACCTGCCAACCACCTTTAGCCTAAGTCCTTACTTCGGCTAAAGGGTGCAAAAGAATTTTGTTGGTCAAACCTGCCAACCACCTTTAGCCTAAGTCCTTACCTCGGCTAAAGGGTGCAAAAAAGTTTTTTGTTGGTCAAACCTGCCAACCACCTTTAGCCTAGGTCCTTACCTCGACCAAAGGGTGCAAAAAAGTTTTTTTGTTGGTCAAACCTGCCAACCTCCTAGGAGAGGTAAGTGTTGGTTTTTCCAGCCAACTCTGCTTTCAATGCCCCTAGCTCACTAAAACAACTTTTACAGAAGAAAATATTCTATGCTGAAAAGGGATCTACTTGTTTTATTGAGGAAAATGTAAATTACAAGTACCCTATCGAAAAAATAGCTCGAGATTGGCAGTGCTCCATGGTCTAGGGATAGCCTTGATGGCTCCATCCTCCAAGTGATATGCCCCTTTTCAGCTAAACCAACCACTTTGTATGGTCCATCCCAATTAGGCCCTAGCTTGCCTTCTCTGGGTTCTTTACATCTATCATCTCCTGTACCAAGTCTTCCACTGCCTTCGCTCACCGCTAACATCTCGAATGCCTCCTTGCTCGCAAGTCCTTCCTTCTATGTATTGGGCCAAGTGCCCTGCTGCCACTAACTCCTCCAAATGTTGCTTCAATGGCATACAATTTTCAGCGGTGCCCTGTTCATCATGGAAGGTGCACCGCGATCTCTCGTCGTAGTCTTTTTGCACTTCTCCACCTTAGCGAGCCATCGGACGAAAAGGTTCATTATGATCTCGCCGAGGATCCGATAGATCGGTTTTTGAACATCGTGGTAATGGCAAGGCGGACTCTCCACCTCCTTTCACCTTGGTCCTCACCGTTATCCTTCTGTCTCGCCCGTCCCTCGCTGACGTTCTACCGTGTTGACTTTTGTCGTAGTCTTTTTATCCGGTATTGCGGTTGTGCGATTTTGCTTTTAGCGTGCGCTATCCTCCTCCACCCGAATATGTTGGTGTACTCTCTCCATTAAGGCTTCCATCGTAATGGGTGGCGTCATGGTAATTGAGTCCCTCAACCTGTTTCCGACTGGAAGACCTCTTTTGTATTGCGCGATGGCGAGATTGGTCAAGGCCATCCTGTCTGAATGTTTCGATGCATCGCTGTAATGCGACCTCAGGGTCTCCTTATCGCCTATGTCGATGGAGAGTAACTGGTCGATCTCCACCGGGATTTTTGTGTTTGTTCAGAATCGCGTTACAAACGCCTCTGCCAGTTGCACCCAGGAGGCTATGCTGCCCTCTGGTAGTTTTTCAAACCAAGTCAAGCCAAGGTCCCCAAGGCTTGAAGGAAATAGGATGCACATCAAGGCCTCATTCCGCAGATACTGACCATGACTGGCGAAAGTGGCTTAAGTGCGAGTAGGGGTCCGTCTTCCCTCATCGTTGTGAATTTAAGTGTCTGGCTTTGACGGAAGGGGCGCGTTCTCTATTGCTGGGACGAATGGTGAGGTCTGCAGCCTCGCCAATGCCTTGTCCGCTGGTTCATATGCCGGGCGCGGCATTGGCATTCCAACCTCGACGCTTCCATGCGTCCGAGGAGCCAACCGCTGCAAGGCAGAACCCTGTGTGGATCGCGCGCCCAGGCGTCCTCCTTCCATCTTGCTTTCTCTTCTAGCATGGATCGTAGGTCGGACGATCTGGGTAATTCCGTCTGTCTAGACCTCGTCTGGTGCGTGTGTGAGGGCCAATAGGTACTTCCCTCAGTGTATGACCTCTCAGACCTCGTCCTCTCGCACTGGAGGACGAGTCCTGGAAGATACGGATCGCGTGTCGCCTGTCCTGAGGCTTCTGTTCTCTGGTTGAGAGGGTGTAGAATTCGTCCTACGACCCTCTGAGTGGCGAGGGGGCGTCTTGTTGTTGCGCCCCTCTCATGCCGCCACTTCTTTACCATTCATCTGGCGTTTTAAGGATTCCATGTCCGCCGCCATCTGGCCAGACATCTGTCGTCTTGTTCTCTGATGCGATCCTCCAGAATTTGAGGATCAACCCTACGCCTTTTTCTTTCTGGGCTTTGCGAACGAGAGGGATGAGGGCTGTTATTCCGCCTTCTCCCTCTTGTATCTCTCCTGGGATTTTGTCGTTGTGGCTCCAAGTCTGCCATAGGAGGGATCAAGGGTAGACCTTCGCGCCTCGCACCCCCTTCTGGTGTTTGTCCGTCAATGGCAGACTGTGGCAAATCTTCATTGTGCGCCATTGACTCTAGAGAGGAAAAACTTGAACAAGAGGTTTTGTTCTTGTCTGAATTCCCACAGACGGCGCCAATTGTACGGGAAAGAAATATACCTTCTCGTATAATCCTGTTGATCAAGTCTGCGTTCCTCGTGCGTCGTCGTTCTACCACCTGAAAATACAGACGTGAGCTAGCCGGCGGGTGTGTGCCGGAAACCTCTCCGATGCCTAAGTCAGTGAGCAAGACAAGAAGGCAAAAGCTCTGTGTATTCAGGGAGCAAAAGTTGCATTACCTCTCCAAAGGTGATATTAGTGAGCTTATATAGGTTTCGCGTGGCATAATCCTGGTAGGACTTTTATTCCTCCATGTGCAGAGTCCTTCGAGGATTACTCCTCCTTGCGTAGAGTCCTCCTTGGATTCATATTCCTGGAAGACAATGCTTATCCTCCAACACCCCCCCTCACTGCTTAAACCAAGTGAGATGGTTTTACCTCGGTTGAATGTCAATACAGCCGAACTAACATGACCATGCTTAAGCCGCAAAGTAGACCGAGCTCCAGACCTCACTCTGACCGTGGTGACCGTCTTTACACTTGGACCGAGCTACCACTCTTCACTCCGACCATGGTGACCGTCTCCACACTTGGACCGAGCTACCACTCTTCACTCCGACCATGGTGACCGTCTCCACACTTGGACCGAGCTACCACTCTCCACTCCGACCGTGGTGACCGTCTTTACACTTGGACCGAGCTACCACTCTCCACTCCGACCGTGGTGACCGTCTCCACACTTGGACCAAACTAACACTTGGATCGCGGCCGACACCTCTACCTCGGCTGACCCTTTTACCTCGGCTGATATCTTTACCACGGTTAACATTGCGGTCAACCAAGTTACTTCGGCTCTTCTCTCTGTTTGAATACCTTGCTTGGTAGCTCGGCCATAGCATTGATTGCCACTAGGAAGTAGCTAAGTCCCGTAGCTAGGTCCCGTGGCTAGGTCTCATAGCTAGGCCGCGTAGCTAGGTCCAATAGCTTGGTCCCGTAGCTAGGTCTTGTAGCTCGGTCTCGTAGTTAGGTCCTGTAGCTCGGTCTCGTAGGTAGGTCTTGTAGCTCGGTCTCGTAGTTAGGTCCTGTAGCTCGGTCTCGTAGCTAGATTCCATAGCTCGGCCCAACTTGTTTACAAATTATCCTCTCAATAACAATACAATGCTAAAAAATTCATGACAAAATAATATAGCGGAGACAATGCATTTCTTTCTCAAAAAAAAAAAAACCCAAATTTTGAATGCAGAAAATCCCGGACAAACAACAAACCCAAGCCACAACGCATTTCTTTCTCATGATCAGGGCAGCAACTCCAATCTACAACACTACGAGGCATTTTGCCTACTAGAATTATAATCTTTATTTCGGCAAATCACTGTAGCTAATGTATATCCCGATAACATTGCTCAAATAGAAAGGAAGCATTTGCCTAGTTTTTCATGGCTTTCTGATTGTGCCCAGCATGTCGGAGCATTAATCTTTATTTTGTTTGTAGTGAGGACTGGTAGTAATATATGCCCTCAGCGATGAGCTGCACTTGAAGCTTCAGATCTACTCAAGCAAAATCCTCCAAAAGGTGCTGCTCATGGCGCCACAAGGGCCTGGTCATAACAATAGTGAGTTTTCATGTCCACTTCATCCATATAATATACATATAAATCATAGAATTCCACTTGACATAAATAATTTGTCACACAATTCTGATTTAAAAAAAAAATAAAAAAAAATTATAATCACACAACACTTTTTAAGAATCATTTTAATGTAGTTTTATTTTTTAATACAAAAACATAAGGGAGACTTATTTATAAGTCCTTTTTCAGAACCTTATGCTAGGCTAAGTCCTGTGTAATTTCTTATAGAGTCTCAAGTTCTATTTTCATAAGAATGTATTTCACAAGATCCTAATCTTTTTACCCCCCATTTTCATAGGAAGTGGCGGCTTTGGCTTTAGCTGCGGCGATTTCGTCTTGGGACTCGGCTAACAAGACTTGCTCGATCATGTCTGCCGGTGCTTTTCATGGCGCGACAAAGCATTCGATCTTTGCAGCGACCATGGCTCGACTCGAGAAGTGCGAAACGAGTTGTAACGCCCTCAAAATCAACCCATCACATAAATAATATTGACATGCATTATAAAAAGAAAATAATACATTATCTCATTCATCAGAGTATTACTAAGTAAGGACAGTACATGTAACATCAAAATAAATGCCTCATGGGCTTACATCTTGCCAAGCCAACACTTGGACACAAAAATATGAGTTTTAACTCAAATACAAATAAAGCCCTAGGCTTGAATGTTTACATGTAAGTCAAATAAAAACAAATAACTTAAAACAAGGCTTCAAAATCCGGTTCCTTCCAAGCTAAGTCCTTGGAGGTAGCGAATCACCTGGACCTGAAAATGATGTTCCCTTATAGGGTGAACCACAGCCCAGTAGAAATATACTAAACTAATTATAAGCATTGAATAAAGCAATAGCATTCAATAGATGGTTAACCATGATAATCAATTATATCAATATACAGTCTTAAGACACTAATGTCTATGACACTTATCAATATCCATTATTATCAATATGGCTCGTAACACAGCCAAACTTACAACCGTGAACTATATAGCATATTCACATTAGTTCCAATATCAACAACACAAATGAGACTCAGCTCATATCAAAACACTTCATACTTCAGTTAATACACATTTTAGTGTCAGTATCAATAAAACACTTCAATATAAATAAGCACACATAAAAGTGATGCTAATGAAGTCCATCCCCTATCTCTCCCAAACAAAATCCGGTTTAGAGGTCCATCCCCTATCTTCCCCTAAACCGCGGAGTACATCCCCTATCTCCTCCCACACAATATGCATATGCAATGCTCAACCAATACATGTATTTTTCTGTATTAATTCAATAGTCAAAATTAATGACGTAGCCAATGTGATTAGTTCCATTTGCCTAATCCACATGCAATGTCTACAACAATCATGACTATCCTCCACCGATAGCCCAAAACAGTTATTTCTAAACAAGAAATAAATATAATAACAATAATAATCTCAACATTTAAATAGAAGAGTGATTAAATAATCCAACTACACCATTTAAACTTATAAATCCCCAATTCCATGAATTCAACTAATATTCCCAATTTTCCTCAAATTAATTGTACAAATCAATTTATTAAAACAACTAGGGTTTTTTCCAAAATTACCAAAATACCCCCACCATATTAAAGTACCAAAACTTAGAACAAAACTCATAAGATGGAGTAGGAAATCCCTACCTCAAATGAAGAGACTCAAAGAAGATGATGAAAATACTCGGATGTGTTCCAACCCACAATTTTTCGGATCAAAATGAAGATCAAGGGATGCTCCACACTCAATACAAAGGAACTAGGGTAGAAGATCACTAGAACTAGATGTATTTATAGAGAGAAGATGTAGTCTAGAGAGAGAAACTCTCAAGTTATTCATTAAATGAACTTCATTAAATTGATTAATGTATCTCATACATTCATGATACATATGGCATCCTCTATATTAATGAATTCATTATATAAATTAATGTACCTTACATATTCATAATAGATACATAATGCATCTCTAAGATTCATTCATAATAAATCCATCACATTCAATGTATTAGCATTAGTCTTCTATACATTGTATATATACAAAGAGTAAAGGATGGAAACGGGAATAAGACAACAACACATCTACGGAACCGAGTTCGGAATACAAGTAAACAATGAAGGGAAAATCGGGAATAATCACAAGGAAAAGACCGGGGTCGCTATACGAATGTCATTCAATCAGAGCCAATGTGGTTGTCCAACAGGGTTAGAGAGAGAGAGAGAGGGTTATCATTTTTTTCTCTCTTACATGAAAGAGTTGTTTGTTTGTTTTGATTTGGGAGGTTGAGTGAGAGTGGAAATAAATGAGGAGAGGTGGGTGTGATCGAGTGTGGTGATGATGACCACGATGTGATGCTCCTGCAGTTAGATTGTGATGCTGGTGATGGAGGAAAAATATATGTATGTATGTATGTTGGTTGATCCGACGATATTCTTCACATATATTATTGATAATTTTTTAAATTTTACAATTAATAATACAAAATAAAAATGTATTAAGATTATATATCTATTTCAAAACAAACGGATTAAAAAAATAAAAACTTATTAAGTTTGCGAAACGTAACGTGACACATTACGTTACGTTTATGTAAATATCACATTACGTTTATATAGGTGTCACGTTACGTTACGTTTATGTAGGTGTCACGTTACGTTACGTTTATATCAATTTCCTATATATGGTTTTATTACTTATTTATGATATTAACAACTAATATTGAGGGTAAATGTGTCAACAAACTTCCCACAGGACTTATGGGAACATAAATTTTTTAGTAGGACCATATGTAGCATAAGTCTCCCTAATAGGACTTCTAAATAATTTTCCCAAAACATAATGAGGGAAAAACTTTAAAATAAGGCAAAGGGTGAATACAAAAATAAATAAATAAAATAAAATAAAATTCAAAGATTTAGTACATTTTCGTAATTTTTTTTTGTATTTATTAATTTTTTTAAAAATTTCTTCTAAAATATTTTACTTTTTGAGTAAAATCTAAATTAGATGTATCTAAAAAATATTGATCAAAATATTAAAAAAATTCACTAAAAATAAAAAATAAGATTTAAAAATCAAAATCTTTTTTGAAAAATGAATAACCAAACAGAGTATGTCTTTTGTTTCAAAAGTTTAATAATCATTAAATAAAGTAAAAATATTGTGGGGATATATTTTCTGAGTACCAACACGTGGCCGAGGTGACACCGAAGTGTCAGCAGAGTTCCCCACGTGTTATGGTAAGTTGTGCCGAGGTTATCTCGGCTAGGCCGAGGATACCTCCGAAGATATCGGAATCCGAGATAAGCGGATAAAGGACAGGAGTCCTAGAATGAAGAGGAAGCTCAAACCTGGATGTGGACAAGAGTCCTAGATTGGAAGAAGACTTCAGTTTGGGTAAAGATAAGACTCTTAGAGAGTTTATCCTAATCCCACTGGGAGTCCCAGATTAGCAGTAATCCTGAATCCATTGGAGTTAGGCTCTCATTGGGACTGGGATTGAGTTGGCTATAAATAAGAGGCACCTCCATGGGTCTAAGGTATGTTTTTTATACTCAAGCTTGTGAGTTGAATACTTGATTATCTTTGAGAGATATACTGACTTGATCGTCGGAGTGCCCCCGGGTGGAAGAACCACCATCGGAAACTTCTTCTGCAGATGCGGGCAGGGTGCCATCTATTCTGCCTGTGTTCTACCGCTGAATCACTAAGGAGGGCAGTGTGGTCAGAAAATCACTCACACAATTTGGCGCCGTCTGTGGGAAAGAAAGAAGAGTAGATGGCTAATAACGCGCAGAAGGAAAATATTGCGGACGACACTCCATCTGGCAGTCGAAGACCTCTCCATCCTAACGTGGAAGGAGGCCACCGCAACGAAGAAACTCGTGATCGTAATCACGCAGAAAAGACGTCGCCAGACGGCGACACATCAAAGAAAGCGAACGAGCAAGTACTAACGAGGATGACCTCCGCACTGGAAAGCCAGATGTCTGAGGAGGGATGAAGAAGTAAAGGAGATGGCACATAAACTGGCTGACCTTCAATCGGTCGTCAACTTTATGATGCAGAATAATGTCATGCAGCCCGTTATACCCGCCGCAGACACACCAATGCCAAGAAGAACGCCCAAAAGAAGGGACGGAAGAAGTCCCCAAGCCCTCAAAGATACGAGGAGGAAGGCACTCTCACCGACCATCTGTGGAGGTCGGCCGAGAAGAGCCGAGGAGAGAAGAGTCCCGAAGGACACATCGTGAGAAGGATGCAGACCCCAAAGAACATCGGCATGTTCTGGGGCGGGTGTTGTGTTTTGATGCGTCCTGCGGAGAAGGATCAAAAAGGGGCCACAATGAGGCCGAGAGTAGTGCGCCAAAAAGGCTGAAGTCCATTGACAGCCGGGCTGCAGGGAGAAGTAAAGAGGACTTGAGAGACTACCTCAAGAGGAAACAGGAGAATGCTGGAGCCGAAGTAACCTCCCCAGTTAAGCCGAGGACTCCATTCTCGGAATTGGACAAATTCGTGGCACCAAAAAGATTGACAGATGCCGAGGTTCCAGATATATGATGGTAAGTCGGACCCTAACTTCCATGTTGGATTATTTTTTGAATTCAATGGCGTTATACAAGGAACGAGCCGTTGCTCGCAAAGTGTTCCCTTCATCCTTTGGGGAGATTGCATCGATTGGTTCCACAAACTATCAAGGGAGCGTAAAGAATGGAAGGCTGGCCGAGATGTTTGTGGCCGAGTTCATAACAAACAAACCGCAACCTTTGAGGGTGGATGCATTGATGGCCCTCAAGATCGGCAAAGATGAGAGCCTCGAGCCTACGCAAAGCGGTACTATGAGGTGTTCAATCGAATACCGAGTGCAACCAGAGGTGGCGGTCGTCTCTTTCAAGAACGGCCTAAAGGATGACCGCCCATCTTGAAGTCATTAGCAAAAACCCCGCCAAGAGTATGGAAGAGCTCATGGCGAGGATTGAGAAGTATGCACGAGCCGAGGAGGATACCTCGGGAACAAGGAGACAAAGACAGAAGGCAACGGCTTCAAGCGAGGCCGAGGCAACAATGGACAAAACAAACAGAGACAGAGTTGAGGACTAAACAAGCGGATTTGCAGCGGTGTTTAATTCCGATCCAAAAGGTCCTTGACCAAATTCAAATCACCCTACTTGCGCCAAGAAGAGCACAAGGAGAATTCATGGGAGAAACCTCAGAGGCGTTGTGCCTACCATAATGAGTGGCCACCCAACTCAGGTTGCAGGCCCTTAAAGCACACTTAGAAGATCTGGTGAGACAAGGCCATTTAAGAGATCTTGTGGATGAGGCCGAACTGTGGAAGAACAGCACGGTTGCCTCAAGCACCGCCCCAAAGACAAAGAACCACAGTGAGTGGACCTCGGGTGGTTAACGTGATCCACTCAAAGGTGAACGAAAACGACATACGGGGAGACGCAGAGGGTGAAACATCTGCAAAGATGTCAACTGTGTCGATGAAAAGACCTCGGCCGAAGATTGCCGAGGACCTATGATAACCTTCACAGGTTTACCTTGACATGGTTCAAGACCGACAATGATGCCCCGTAGTATCCCTCCAGTTGGGGAGTGCCAGTGAAACGCATCTTGATTGATCAAGGCGACTCTGCGACATCATGTATGTCGATGCTACAAGGAGTTAGGCCTTCACCCCGATGACATGGAGCATCAAACGGCCCGATGGTGGCTTCAATAGAACGCCGACGCGTGGCCTTTTAGGGCGCAACAAGCTTGGAGGTACAAGCCGCACAAAGAAGGTGAGGACAGAATTTATTGTGATTGATACGCCTTTACAACATCATCCCGGGAGGCCGTGGTTGCATGGGGGGGCGCTCTCCACCTTGCATCAATCCGCGATTCCCAAATGTAACATGGGATTGAGGAAATCGAGGAGATCGGGCCAGGTAAAAAGCGCTCCATGGCAAAGAATGAAGTTAACTCAAAGATTCGAGAACCAGCGGAAGCAGAGGTTGAAGAAGAGGACATGAAAGTCCTAGATGGTGTCGGCAAGGAGCCGACCGAGAAGAGTGAAGAAGCATTGAAGAAAGTCTTCGTCCAAGAGGGTGATGAGGAACGCTTCTTTCTTCTAAGACAGATTAGCGGAGAAGAAGAAAGGGAGTTGGAAGCCTTTCTGAGAAAAAATATTGAGGTGTTCGCCTGGACACCTTATGAAATGCCTGGCATCGACCCCGAGGTCACATGCCACAGACTCAACGTTGACAGGTCGGCCAAACCTGTAATACAACGAGCCAGGAGACCGACGTTGATACACGTCGAAGCAGTGGAAGAGGAAGTAGCTAGACTTCTAGAGGCCAGGGCCATCCGAGAAGCCAATTATCCAACGTGGTTGTCAAATACCGTGGTAGTAAAAAAGAAGAATGGCAAGTGGAGGGTCTGCGTAGACTTCACAAATTTGAACAAAGCTCGCCCCAAAGACGTTTCCTTCGCCAAAGATCGACCAGTTGGTGGACGCCACATCCGACATGGTAGGATGAGCTTCTTGGACGATATAGGGGTATCACCAGATAGCCATGTACCCTTGGATGAGGAGAAGATGTTTATTACTCCCAAAGGTCTCAGATCACATAGAGTCATGCCCTTTGGGTTGAAGAACGCAGAGCAACTTACCAAAGGTCGGTGACCCAGATGTTCGAGACACTTGATTGGTCGACTGTGGAAGTCTACATCGATGATATGGTCGTGAAGACCAAGGAACCAAGGATCATCTCACGACTTAGAAGAGGTCTTCAACATACTCAAAACATATCGGCTCGACTAAACGCATCGAAATGCGCGCTTGAGTCGGATCCGAAGTTTTTGGGGTACTGTGACAAGAAGGGCATTGAAGCCACCAGATCAAATCAAGGCCATTCGAATTACAGAGTCCGACATCGCCAAGGTGTTCAGATGCATCGAAGGGCCGCATTCTAAACAGATTTATAAGCGGGTTCGGACAAGTGTAAACCTTTTTTCAATCGTGAAAAAGGCCACGATTTTTATGGACGGAGGAATGCGAGGCCGCTTTGACCGACCAAGAAGTACCTTACCTCGCCCCGCCCTCTCAACGCCAACTCGGGAGGAACTGTTTATACCTAGCAGCTTTGAGCACGCAGGAGTGCTTTGTGATTATCCGAGAAGAAAAGGGCGTAACGAAGGCGCTTTACTATGTGAGCAAGACCTTCGACGCAGAAACAAGGTATCCGCCATTAGAAAAATTAATGTCGCCCTGGTAATGGCTTCAAAGAAGTTGAACCACTATTTTCAAAGCTCACAAGATAGTGGTTCGACAGAGCACCCATTAAAATCCTTGTTGCAAGAAGGAGACTTGACCGAAGAATTGCAAGATGGGCCGTTGTTTTGGGCCAATATGACTGGAGTTTAGGCCGAGAACCGCAATTAAGGGCCAAGTCTTGGCCGACTTTGTGGCCGAAGTTCTCACCGAATACATCGAACATCGCCCGCCGAGCCGAGATGAACGATGCCCGCATAAGGAAAGAGAAGCCCACCAAAGCCAAAGAACCAAAGAAGGAGAAACTCGGACCGCAAAGATTTACATCGCAATTCCTTTCAACTTTTTGTTGATGGGAGCTCAAACCGCAAGGTGGAGCCGAGTAGTGTTAATTTCCCGATGGGGAGATATTGGAGCAAATAATTCGATCGGGGTTCAAGGCCTCGAACAATGAGGCGGAGTATGAAGCATTGATTGTCGGATTGAAGCCGCAATAGCAAAGCAGAGGCAGATGAGGTAATTATTTTTGTGATTCACGACTTATAGTAAATCAAACTACAGGAGAGTTTGTCGCCCGAGATGAAAGAATGTCGGCATACGTAAAGAAGTCATCAGCCGGGACATGTTTCAAAACCGCCGACTTCTTCAGTTAGCCGAGATGACAACAACCACGCCGACGCCAATTAATTTGGCAAGTTCAAGACAAACCGAAGACAAGGACAATAATGATTGACTACCTACTGTGCCCGAAAGCATAGAGCCACGAACGCAATGCAAGAAGCATTATGTGCGGATTTGGGACCAAGTCGATGGATGCAATTGTTGCATTCCTAAAAGAAGGCAAGTCGCCGAAGATCGAAGGAAGCACACAAGGTCGATTGAAGTCAAGATTCACCGACAAACAGAAGGACATCTGCATGAAGATCCTTCACCGACCTCTTTAAGGTGCGTAGTCCCTCTTCAAGTCGAAGCCTTTCTCGACGAAACTCACGAAGGAGGTTGTGGAAGCCACGCAGGGCAGATCGTTAGCACATAGGGCCATTACCTGTGGTATTGGTGGCCCTATATGCGTAAAGATGCAGCCTATGTAAAGAAGTGTGAACAATGTCGAGGTTTGCACCATTGATACACCACCACCGCCGACTTGAATCTGCTTCAAATTTCTTGGCCATTTGCCCAATGGGGCATGGATCTTGTTGGAAAATTGCCCCAAGCAACCGGGCAACGGAAGTACCCTCCGGTGGCTACGGATTACTACACAAAATGGATAGAAGCAGTGCCTCTTGCCAAAATCCGAGATGTGGATCTGAAGAACTTCATCTGGAAAAGCATCATTACCAGATTTGGGATTCCAAGAGCAATCGTTGCCGACAACGAACACGCTTTGACAAAGAAACTCATCAAGAATTTTTGCGCCAAATTCAAGATAAAAATTACTTCAACACCAAGCTTTCCCCAAAGTAATGGGCAAGTCAAGCATCAAACAAGGTCATTCTAGATGGAATAAAGAAGAGGCCGCAGTACCAAAGGGAAGTGGGTAGACGAATTGCCCAACGTGCTCGGGCATATCGCACTACGCCGAGAAGATCAACAGGAATCCCCTTGCCATGGCTTATGGCACGGAAGCCTATTCCATTGGAGATCGGCATCCCGTGATCGTAACACGTGAGTTGAGAACGGGTCTAAGGATGGGCTCTTGGCCCGAGATCTGGACCTACTAAAAGAAAGAAGAGAGAAAGTTGCAATCCAAATTTTGCAAAGATACCAAAGAACAAATTGCCAAAGCTTACAACAAGAAGGTCAATCCAAGGGACTTTCGTGTCAACGACTTAGTCTTAAGAAAAGTGGCAATAAGAAGGATGCGAGAGGGCAAACTTGGCCCAAACCGGGAAGGCCCTCAGAATAATTTCGTGTTAGGGAATGGGGCATACCGGCTCGAAGATAATGAGGGCAAAGCATTGCCTAGACCATGGAACACTTGTAATTTAAAGTTTTTCTATCATTAGATATTGTTTGATTTTTTCTTGCCGATATGATAAATAAAATCTTAGCAGAATTTCTCTGAACTTATACAACTTGGCACGATGTTGTTTTTGAATAATGAGAACCCAAGAGGAACTTAGGTTCACATTAAAGAGAGAAGACATTAGTAATGCTTAGCGGAAGTTAAGCCGAGATAAATAAATTCCTTATCTTTACTTGTTGAAATTTGTAGCAATTTACAAGTTAAAGTTAAGTTGAGATAAACTCCTTATCTTTACTTGTTGAAATTTGTAGCAATTTACAAGTTAAAGTTAAGCGGAGATAAATTCCTTATCTTTACTTGTTGAAATTTGTAGCAATTTACAAGTTAAAGTTGTCGAGATAAATTCCTTATCTTTACTTGTTGAAATTTGTAGCAATTTACAAGTTAAAGTTAAGTCGAGATAAATTCCTTATCTTTACTTGTTGAAATTTGTAGCAATTTACAAGTTAAAGTTAAGTTTAGAAGATTCCTTGACCTCGCTTGTTGAAATTTGTAGCAATTTACAAGTTGAGTAAAGATTATTGTCTAAACACTTGAGTAAAGTCCATCGATTATTTTTGAAATTTGTATCAATTTACAAGAAAGGCAAATTGAAATTGTTATTTATGGCCTTTTTGAACTTGAGAAAAGTTAACATTTTATAGTATCTGTCTATACTTGTTGAAATAATGCAGATCTCTTGTCAAGTAAAATTTGCGTGTAATGCCCGAGGTATGTTACCCGAGGAGATTGTGCAAAAAGGAAGAATCGAAATCATGCAAAATATTCTAAGTATAGAATCATTCGTAGGTAAAGAAGAATTAAAAGCGTGAAGCATACAAGAATAAACAAATTGCATAAATAAGTTGTTTACAAGAGAGGCACATCGGCCACGTATGAACAAATTTACAAAGAAAAGAAAACAAAGTACAAGAAATAGAAGGAAACAAAAGCGCCAAGGTCATTCTTCTTCAACTTGAGCGAAGGTTATCGAACCTCGAAGGTTCTCGAAGAACCACCCTGTCTTTTGGGTCCACAACCTCTGATCTTTTTCAAAGGAACCCCTGTGTTCTTTATTTGCCACGACCTCGGAGTGTTTGTCAACCGCAACCTCGGCGTCGATTTCGCTAAGGTTTCATCAACACTTCTCCCAATTAGAAGCATATCGAAGACAGCGAACCGAGCCTTCCTTGGATTGCTTCTAACTGCTCATCCCGTGAGGTCCAAAACGGTCGGCCTTGGGAGGATTTGGCCTTCCTCACCAAGGGTTCATCTTTATCTTCATCTTTTTCTTCATCTTCATCCTCGGCCATTGATTCATCTTGGCTTGAGATGGAGGAAGTGGGCAAGGAAGACGCAGTTTCGCCTTGCGCCATGGCGAAGTCGATCGAAGATCAAGCTTTTTGGTCGAGCATTCCAACCTAGGACGATCCTTTGTTGCAAGCTTGCTTGACCAAGCTTGTAGTCTTCAAAGAACGCCCCGCCATGCCTTGGTTGTAGGCAAATGATTTCGGCCTTTTTGTGGCCAGAGCATCCTAAGCTCTTTCTACTCGGCCTTCTTAGCCTCGGCTTCCTTTTTCTCGGCTTCGCAACTTCCCTGACGCCATAAATACCACCTTTTTGAAGAGCAAGTGATTGGGCCTTTGTGGCCGCCGACCGCTTCTTCCAGCTTTTTTTCATCCTCGCTGATCTCTTTTTTGGGTCTTTTGAAGGGCAGCAAACTCCTTCTTTAATTCAGAGAGCTCCTCCCTTGTTTCAAATGCCTTTACAGAGAAGGCGTGGGCATGTTGAACGGCCTGACAGTTCATAAAGAGAAAGGTTATTACAGAGTGAAAATGATGTTTCACAAGTGTGCAGATAAAACAAGATCATCAAAGCTCTGAAGGCCTACTTGGATGTAACGTTGCTGCAACATGAGGGCATAGTTCTCGTATTCACCGATCTTGGAGTTTTTCTCAAGATCACCTTCGATGAGAACAAATCTATGCTGAAAGTGCCACGCCGACGTTAACGCCGAGGCGCTTTCATTGGCATAAACCGCCCGTCCTCAAGTGTAATTTTGGGCTCCCAGGAACTTTGGGAACCCCGATCCCGAGGTTGAAGGCTTTTGCTTTTTCGTGGACCAGATCCAGAGGGTCTGCCTCACCACCTCTTCGCAGAGCATAGGTGGTCTTCCCGCCTCCGCTAGCCGGAGATTGGCAGAGCATCTTCGCCTAGATCGCCTTCAGAGCCTTAGCCTTCGGTTGGGCCTTCTTGGTTCTCTTCGGTTTTGGTGGGGGCATAGATTGAGCAGGCTCATACTCCATGTAATCTGGCAGGAGGGCCAAGAGATTGGGCACCGTTTTCTTGGTTTTCCATTTCAAATTGCTTTTGACGAGTCTCAAGGGCGCTTTTTTTCTTGGATCGGTTCAGACGTGGAAGCAACTTGTTCAAGGAAGGCGCTTGATGAGGAGGTGCTCCTCTTCCTCTGCCTTGGAACGTCGCAACTTTGAAGTATATGTGGGGATGAAGTTCAAGACCAAAGGGCCTTATGCTTTCTCAAGAGGGAGGTCCAAGAGCTTTTTGCTTCAGTTCGAGGAAGTAGGATCGACGAAAGTCCTTGGGAGGTCGGCGAACGCCCGCAAAAATGTAACAAAACATGAGAAACAGATAAAATATTTCAAAATTGAAGAAAAACAAAGAGCTAAGTAGTTCGAGATGGGCTTTTACCCTTGCCCTCCTTTCTGCTCGTGGGAGAGGGAAAAGGTGGACTTCTTCACCGGGCCAAATTCGCCTCCCAAAGTGACAATAAGATAATCCTCAAGAGCCTCTTTGTTGGAGTCCGGGAGCTCGGCTACAATCTTATATTCTAGACCTCGGCTTGAGGTAATACACAAAACCTTTCTCCTTAAGGTTAAGGGCACTCATGGTGTAACATCGATATCGGCAAGAGTGATTCTAACACCCTCTTGCCGAGCTAAAGCTATTATTCCGATAAGGGTCCTATAGGCATTTACGGTAAGTTGCATGGGGTTGAGGTCAGAGAGTAGTTAAGGACCTCGCGAAGAGGATATCAAGAGGGAACCTAAGTCCACACCGGACGAAGGCAACTACAGGAAAGGCATTTTATCGCCATCAGGGCATAATGGAGTCCTCCTCCCGGCTAGTCTCGAGTTGGACGTCATCCGAATGGAGAATTCTTGCCTAAAGTGTTCTAGTTTTGTGGGGTATCCACCCTATGTTTCCACACACACATGATCTTTATAAGTGTTTGGCTACAGAAACAGAGTATTCTTAAGGATTTTAAGGACCTCGGCTAAAACCTAAGTAATCGATTGTTTCATTTCTTTCCTAGAGATTGATGGTTCTACAACAAATCCCAAACTTAAATCTACTTAATAAATGAGAATGGAAGGCGTAAAACTGAAAACAGAAAGCAAAAGAAGTTTGATTCAGAATACAAGAAAGTGGAAGGCCAAAATGTAGTGAGATGGTGCAAGTATTCAGATGCAAAATCAAGAAATGATTCAAAAATTACATGACAAACAGAACATTAGAAGCGAGAAAAACCAATAACGATCAAAGAAATGGAAAAGAAGGGAACAGGGGCTTACCAGAAAGGATGAAGCCGAGATGAGTCCTGCCGAGGTCAGGTGACTTAGGCGACAGCGGCTTGAGCTCCACAGAAATGGCAAGGGCAGACCTGATGCAGAGCTTCGAGCTTGGGGCAATGGAGGATTCGAAAGAAAAAAAAGCTTCAGAGAGAGAGAGAACGAGAATTTCAAAATGCAGAAGTGAAGCGAAGGAGAGAGAGACAAACGTTTTTGTCAAAAGTGAAGCGCGCAAAACAAAGAATAATGACGCTTAGAATGACGCACGGCGCAGCATGAGAAAAAGACGGCTTGTAGGCGCGTCGCTGGCACGGACCAGTAAGAATGAAACGCGTCCTCAGAATGGTTGAAGATTGGTGTATGACAGCTCATACACGTAAGGAAGTTGATTTGAATCTAAAGAGGACATGCCGTCCTGGAATGAATGATCTCGGCTAAAAAGTTCTTAGGCCGATGTGCGAGATAAAATTCGAAGATAGGTTCCATCACCTCAGAATGCCGAGGTAATAGAACCTAGGGGGCAGTTGTGGGGATATATTTTCTGAGTACCAACACGTGGCCGAGGTGACACCGAAGTGTCAGCAGAGTTCCCCACGTGTTATGGTAAGTTGTGCCGAGGTTATCTCGGCTAGGCCGAGGATACCTCCGAAGATATCGGAATCCGAGATAAGCGGATAAAGGACAGGAGTCCTAGAATGAAGAGGAAGCTCAAACCTGGATGTGGACAAGAGTCCTAGATTGGAAGAAGACTTCAGTTTGGGTAAAGATAAGACTCTTAGAGAGTTTATCCTAATCCCACTGGGAGTCCCAGATTAGCAGTAATCCTGAATCCATTGGAGTTAGGCTCTCATTGGGACTGGGATTGAGTTGGCTATAAATAAGAGGCACCTCCATGGGTCTAAGGTATGTTTTTTATACTCAAGCTTGTGAGTTGAATACTTGATTATCTTTGAGAGATATACTGACTTGATCGTCGGAGTGCCCCCGGGTGGAAGAACCACCATCGGAAACTTCTCTTTCTGTGCAGGACAGCAGGGTGCCATCTATTCTGCCTGTGTTCTACCGCTGAATCACTAAGGAGGGCAGTGTGGTCAGAAAATCACTCACACAAATATAATTATATGAAAATTTTGAAACATAATCCAATATCACTGTTCATCTGTCCCTACTTCCAACCAACCGTGACAATTCAATATTACATTGACAACTCATAATAAAATTATATAACGAGAATGAATTCCACTGAAAAAATTAAATTATAATTTTACTTTTAAAACACTAATATATAAATGGGAACAGGCTTAAAGTCATCAAAACCAATCTCAACAAACAAAGAAATCAATTAAAATTACATATGAGAGGAAGAAAGAATGAAGGATATGTAGTGGTCCATACCAAAAGTCTCGTAAAATCGTTTAGCCGCTGATTTCATCAATGGAATTTTTGAGACTCTATCTTCATCTTCTTCATTTTCATCTTCTTCTAAATTGATGCCACAGCTTTTGATCTCAGCGGTCTCTGGTGGGTTGGTTTAGGTTTTCTCATATTATATACATATATATACACATCCAGTCCTCTTTGTCTAGGATTTTATTTAGTATTTATTTATTTTCCATTTTACGTTTCTGGCAAGTGTTAGTAAATGCCTCGAATAATGGTTAATTTTATTTATGATCATTATTATTTTAGACCAAAAATTTGATTTAATTTTCAAATTCAGCGATATGTCAATCAATTAGGATATTAAAATTAACACACATTCTCTCTCATATCTTTTCTAATTATCAACTAATCATATCAGTTATACATCACTGAGTCTGTAAAATGAGTTTCAAAAATAGATTTGTTTTTTTATTTTCCTTTATTATTTATTTTACATTTTTTTTTTCATAACACTTTTTATAAGTACTTTGAAATGGATGAAAACTAGTAATTTTTATTTTTACTTTTTGTGTTGAGCACTAATTAACAAAATCCTAATTTACTTAGGTAGGGGACTTCTATTGCCTAATCTGGGATGGAGATGATATGTTTCAAACTAAGTTAAGACAGGGAGATTATACGTGGTATTAAATTGCATGAGGTATGGGATGACGATAAAATTTGGTCACATTGCCCCCGATTAATAAAATTTTGACTAGGGTTTTCTTGTATTTAATTTTTTTTTTAGAAAAAAAAATCAAACAATCAGTAACTGTGTTTGTTATGTAAAGTTGTCTTCAATGAGTTGTAAAATTAATGTGAGATAAGGCTAGTGTAATTGCAATATAGAAACGGTGTGTAACGGCCCCGAGAATTGGGCATGGTATATCTATTTATGCAACAAAACCCACCTGATAGACAAATACATATATATAGCTAACTATTCCATACATCTATTTCCATTAAATCCCAAATGCCAAATACATGCTGTTCACATCTCAATGCCCCAGTTTCAATCCCAAACATGCATTTTACAACAAGTATGAAATGGAAGCCAAACAAATAATAAGTGCCTTACGGGCTTACAAATTTATCCAAGAGCATTATTGGTTATACAAAATGGAGTTTCAACTCAACGCAAATACAGTCCTGGGCTTACATTCAACAAATAATAATAAAACAAAAATGGAGCCTCAGCTCCGAGTCCTCCCAAGTCAGTGCCTTGGCGGAGGCATATCACCTGTACCTGAAATGATTTCCCCTATAGGTTGAGCCACAACCTAGTAGAGATATACTACACAACATATGGACCATGACAAGACTAAAGAGGAGTATGCTCATGCCATGCTCATGATAAAACATTTTATTTCTCTTTTTAAAAGCATGCAACAATAGATATAAAACCATTTCCATTTTAAATCATATATGTTACATGCAAGCGGTTTTGGCGGTTACGCCACCACTGACGCTTTTGCAGTGTGATTGAGATTCACACGTATGTCGGCCGTAGCGACTGCTATAGCGGTCGTAACGGTGTCGTAACGGCCTGTTACGCATCGTTACGTAACGGTTCCAAACAGTTTCTTTCGAAAAAACACACAAAAAAAAGTTGAAAATGGGGGAAGAGGGATAGAGAAAAGAGGGAATATGAAGAACATGTTATTAATTTGTTGAAGCTATAAGACCTATGTTATTCTATTCAGCTGCTATTACTCAACCATTTTATTTGTGTGTGTCTCTCTATATATTGTTTGAAAATAATAATAATAATAAGTGTGGTCATTATCTATTTGGCTTGGTTAAAATATGTATATATATATTTAGGCTCTTATTTATTGTCTTACTTTTGTCATTGTTTATCTTATATATAATAGTTAGTGATTGATTTTTTGTATAATATAAAGTCATTAATTATTAAAGTAAAATGTAAAAAACTCAGTTTATAGTGATTTAAAAATATGAAATATATTGGATCATACTTAAAATTTTACAAAAATTGATCAATATTTATTTTTAACCCAATAAATATGATCATGGAAAAAAAATATGTGTATCGATAAGTTTTTTTCAAATTGTGCAAAAAATAAAAAAATTCACGGTTCCAGTTACCGCAATCATTACACTACGGCCTTTACATCCCAAGAATCAAGAACCACGCCACGTACCATCATTACGATCAAGAACTGCCGTAACCTTGGTTATATGAATACAGGCTCTGTGAATCTCTAGGTGAGTGTCTGCAAGTAGGCCTTAATGCACTACCACTGTCATTTTTACCAGTAAATTGGAAGGCTCGATACCTAACTACGCAGTTTCACACCCTCTATCCAGATTCACCAAGTATTCATCTTTTCGCAAATAGATACATTTCCAAACATTTCTAAAAAAAAAAAAAACAGATACATTTCCAATGAAACGAATGTAATGCAATGTCCAATGCAACAAATGAGGAGTGTGGTTCAATTTATATAAGTCTCATGCATTTCTACAACAATCATGACTATCCTCCATCGGTTGCCCAAAATAGATATTTCTAAACAGATATTTAAACAATTAAATTCCAAAAATTCCGATAAATACAATCTATTGCACATCTCATCAAATATGAACAACTACACTAGTTTTCATATCACAATCACGTCCGGTAACCTCTCAAGGTCCATTTCTAATCGTGTTGATTTTATTCCAGTAGATACATTAAGCAAAATAATACCGTTAATGCCAAAAAAAAAAAAAAAATTTCTTTCCAAACTCATTGTCCAAGCATTATTCAACTATGGCATCCTATTTTGATCAAAAGCCCCAAAAATTAAACATAATTCCTTTGTTTTCTTTAAAAGTGCTATTTTAGTCTCAAATTGGTAAAAATTTCAAAACCGATCGAATCGAAGTCTGTTTTTGTTCAAATTTAAAACATAGCTCTTTGATAACCTTACAAACATATTCCGAGTTTACACTTTCACAATTTGGGCATCAGCTCTTTATTTTTCTCAAAATTTTCCTTTTAAGCAAATAAATCACAAATTTCTCAAAAATTCTAATTAAATTATATACAACTCTAAGCTCCATATAATCAAGTAAAAGTGCATAAAGAAGTGTAGGAAAAATCCCTACCCCGATTCAAGAGCTTCCAAGAAAATAAAAATTTCCAGCGACAAAAATTCGATTTGTTCAGATTAAATTGAAGCCCTTGGAACCCTCTACAATTTGATCTATGGAACTAGGGTCTAAAACCCAACAGGTTTTGATGAATCAAGGATTTTATATAATATAAATAACCAAAGAAAAAATTTCAGAGGGAGAGATCTATTTCTATTGCAGGACAATAACTTATATTAAAAAACGGGCACTGTTGAAATTTAGTCAATGGACTCCTGCATCCAGATTTAGATGTTGATTCTACCATACAAGCAAGTGAAGCTGCAACTAACTCCTCAGAATCCTTGTATCCTATTGACAACCGTGTTGCGTAATCATTAGCCACATGCTGCTTTTCGGTGCCACTAACTACATCATGATGTTGATCAATTGCCAAAGCATCAGCTAAAGTATATGTAGTGGGTCCAATTTTATTCCTTTCTCTAAAAAATTCCAATTGCCTTGCAAGCAAATAATAATAATAATAATAATAATAATAATAATAATAATAATAATAATAATAATAATAATAATAATATTAATAATAATAATGATAATAATGATAATAATAATAATATAACCACAACCATATTACATGGTTACTAACGGGTCATGATTCAATCAATTGGGTGCAAAATGAATGGAGTTAATAATTTAAAATAAATCCCCAACTGAGATTAAAGTATAAATTCAATTTGATTTAACTCGTTACAACCTTCCCTCCTTAAGGAATTTCGTTCCCGAAATTTAAACTAGATAACCTCGCTGAATCAAAATCAATTACAACCGTACGAACGCAATCACGGCATGATAACACAACCTCCCAATTAAACATAAGAAATTCACCCTATTTCATAACATATACAATGTACATCCTAATATCAAAATAACATTTCTATTACAACTCTCAAACATCGATAAAAAAAAAAAATCCGAATGCTTCTCGCGGGCTTCAGCCTCACATTCCCAAGTCGCCTCCTCAACCCTGTGGTGTCTCTACAACATTTTCACCAGGGACAAATATGAACAAAAGATACAGAGACACATAGACAAATACGGAGAAAATACACAGATATGTACATATACATAGACACATTTGGGGAATATGCTGTTACTGACAAGGAATATTCAGTCTATGGACGTCAGCGAGCATATGCTGTTACTACGACAGAATATTATTTCGTTAGCTGACGTCATCGCGCGTAAGCAAAACATGCAAAAAGGAAAGAAAACACGAATGCAGGGATACGGGGTTTCGAACCTCTAATCTCAAGCTTAGGCCCTAGTCCAAACCACCGAGCCAAGCTACTCTTGTGACAAAAATAGTTGAATAAATGTATATAATACATAAATATACAATAGATATACATATATGTATACAACTTTCCCGCTTCTCTTTCTTCCATGGAAAATTGTATTTGACGCGCGACCTTGCTTTTGCGTCAACTGGCCGACAAAAGCAGACCTCCTCGATTTGCAAACTCACCTCGACTGTCTCTCCCTCTTTGTCTTCTTCTCTTTCATCTTCTTTTTCGTCGGCTGGTCGACAAAAGCTACCCTCCTCGATTCTCTTCCATCTCCTTTTTCTGTTTTTTTTTGCCTCGACTCTCTCTCCCTTTTTGTCTTCTTCTCTTCCGTCTTCTTGTTCTTCATCACTCTCTTTCGTCTACTTAATCACTCTCTTCTCTTTATTCTTCCTCATTCTCTTTGAGAGAGACAGAACATCGAGACTGAGCGGAGGAGAAAAGCTACCCCAAAACTCAGTCTGTTCTCTGTTATTTCTCTGTGACTCTTTTCTTTCTTTTTACACTTCTCACCACACATAGCCTCATCTCGTCCCCTTACTCTTTTTCTGGACCTCAATGATCCAAGCTCTCTTGGACCGAGTGCCCCTGCTCCTACTCTTCCTAACCTTCCTGGACCGAGTGCTCCTGCTCTATTCTTCCTAACCTTCCTGAATAGAGTGCCCTACTTCTACTCTTCTTAACTTTCCCATGATGTCAGTTGAGCAAATCATGGCCGCTCAACCTGACATTGAAGCCAACCATTTCACACTGAGATCCTGCATGGAGATAGTGACTACGGTTACCAAATTGTCTCACCGACTACAAAATAGGACCAGTGAGGTACATCGTTAAATGCCTAACTTTCTCTGCTCCAGCGCATGTACAAAGACGCGCGAGCAGAGATTTGCGCATTGAAGATGGAGAATAAAGAGCTGAAACAGAAGACCACCGTTATGGCCCCGATTTGGAGCACCTTTGTACTTTGCTTTTGACAGCCAGCAGGGAGTCAACTCTCTCGGCGGTCATGTATGCACTGAGGCAGGGCCTTCAAGGGTCTTCGAAGATGACAAAAAGAGAAAGAGCTCGGCGGGAGAGTTGAGTAAGTCAAGTCAGCGTGTGGCCGTCATAAAAAACAAGATCCCTCTTTTTTTTTTCTTTTTTGTTGTTGTTGTTGTTGTTGTCTCTGCAATTAGGGATGTCATCCCCTGACTTCAATAAAATCAGTTTCATTTTTTTTTTGTGCACATCAATGGCATAACTGGCATAACACTTTGAGCTTGAAAACAATTTTGTTTGACTAAATTTGAGAATGATTGAATTTTGAACTCTGAACTGGATATTGATTCCATACTGAACTAAATCAAAATCATGGCTAAACGAAAGAAAAATAAAGCAAAACAATCTAAACACACTTATATTCACTGACTAGTATTAATTACAGAACAAGAAGGTACCCCTCACAACCGAAGGTGCTGGCACTAACTCTTGCATGGTAGTAGCATACACACGCTCAGTAGGTCTCTAATCCACCTACTTCCCTCTTAGAGCATATGCCGGATGTACAGACTGAGCCGAAGAGGCGTCCGGAGTGGCCCTTGAGGCCTGTACCGACTGTGCTGGCTGGTGACTCTGAGTTTGTCTTGATCCAGATGCACCAGGTGTGCCACCCAACTGTGGACAGTACCTCTTCATGTGTCCTGCCTGTCCACACTAAAAGCAAGTCAAAGACTACCCCCTCTCCTGACTCTGGCTCGGTGGGCGGATTGAAGACAGAGTAGACCGCTGTCCTCCCCCTTTCTGTGGGCAAGAAAAGGACTTGTGACCCAACTGGCCACACTTGAAACAAGAAAATCCTCCCTGGCCACCTTTCCCTGCCCCTGAACTTGGCATTGGAAAAGTATACCTAGACTGTACCCCATGAGATTGCTGTGGTGTAAAACCCTTTTGCCTCTTGCTGTCTCGGGCCCCACCATGCATCTCCTGGCCTCTCTACCTGAAACCCCTCATCTCCTTCTCTCCAGCTCCTAACCAGGTTTCCATATGTGCCGCTGCCTCGACAAGATGGTTGTACTCCCTCATCATAGACCTGCCTATACAGTAGGTAAGCTCATCTCTAAATCGAGTATCAAAATCGATACAACGGTGCTATTCTATCGCCACAAGCTCAGAAGCAAATCTGGACAAACTAGCAAAAGTGTCCTTGAACTCCGCCACTAGTGTGCGAAGCTGTTGCTTGAGGTTCTTGAATTGTTCTCTCAACCTCTCTCTGATAGTAGAAGGCAGATACTTCTCCTGACAGGTGTTGACAGAGGCCTCCTTGGTCACCCAAATACGTCCTCGCGCGTATTTCCACCACTGACCTGTTTTTCCCTTCAGCTGAAAAGATGCCAAGGTCACTCTCAGAGTGTCATCCTCAATGTCTAACATCTCGAATGCCTTAACCGTCTGCTCTAGCCACTCATCAACCTTTAGTGGCTTCTTAGGATCTCCCACAAAAATATCTGAATTGGTCCGGAAGAACTCCCTTTTTATTAGGAGTGGTCTTGTCTCTCCAACTGGGACAATTGGGGCCTGTACTAGGTTCTCAGCCCTCAGTATGTTTAGTGCCCTTGCTATCTCTTATGCCAAAGCACCCATGGCCTGTTGCCCAGCTGGCTCAGCCATATTTGCCTGCCCTGTCCCCTCCTCCTGTGTCGGAATCTCATCTGGTATTGGCGTCTTGTGCCTCCTGGGCTTACTATGCCTGTCACTGCCCTTTCCATGTCCTGACATACTAATAAAGGTAGCACTCGAGATTGGCACAGTCACAATTACTCACTCATGTAACGCCCTCAAAATCAACCCATCACATAAATAATATTGACATGCATTATAAAAAAAAAAAATACATTATCTCATTCATCAGAATATTACTAATTAAGGACAGTACATGTAACATCAAAATAAATGCCTTACGGGCTTACATCTTGCCAAGCCAACACTTGGACCCAAAAATATGAGTTCTAACTCAAATACAAATAAAGCCCTAGGCTTGAATATTTACATGTAAGTAAAATAAAAACAAATAACTTAAAACAAGGCTTTAAAATCCGGTTCCTTCCAAGCTAAGTCCTTGGAGGTAGCGAATCACCTGGACCTGAAAATGATGTTCCCTTATAGGGTGAGCCACAGCCCAGTAGAAATATACTAAACCAATTATAAGCATTGAATAAAGCAATAGCATTCAATAGATGGTTAACCATGATTATCAATTATATCAATATACAGTCTTAAGACACTAATGTCTATGACACTTATCAATTTCCATTATTATCAATATGGCTCGTAACTCGCCAAACTTACAAGTGAACTATATAGCATATTCACATTACTTCCAATATCAACAACACAAATGAGACTCAAAGCTCATATCAAAACACTTCATACTTCCAGATTGATACACATTTTAGTGTCAGATCAATAAAACACTTCAATATAAATAAGCACACATAAAAGTGATGCTAATGGAGTCCATCCCCTATCTCCTCCCAAACAAAATCCGGTTAGAGGTACATCCCCTATCTTCCCCTAACCGTGGAGTACATCCCCTATCTCCTCCAACACAATATGCATATGCAATGCTCAACCAATACATGTATTTTTCTGTATTAATTCAATAGTCAAAATTAATGATTAGCCAATGTGATTAGTTCCATTTGCCCTAATCCACATGCAATGTCTACAACAATCATGACTATCTTCCACCGATAGCTCAAAAACAGCTTATTTCTAAACAAGAAATAAAATATAATAACAATAATAATCTCAACATTTAAATAAGAGAGTGATTAAATAATCCAACTACACCATTTAAACTTATAAATCCCCAATTCCATGAATTCAACTAATATTCCCAATTTTCCTCAAATTAATTGTACAAATCAATTTATTAAAACAACTAGGGTTTTTTCCAAAATTACCAAAATACCCCCACCATATTAAAGTACCAAAACTTAGAACAAAACTCATAAGATGGAGTAGGAAATCCCTACCTCAAATGAAGACTCAAAGAAGATGATGAAAATACTCGGATGTGTTCCAATCCACAATTTTTCGGATCAAAATGAAGATCAAGGGAAGCTCCACACTCAATACAAAGGAACTAGGGTAGAAGATCACTAGAACTAGATGTATTTATAGAGAGAAGATGTAGTCTAGAGAGAGAAACTCTCAAGTTATTCATTCAATGAACTTCATTAAATTGATTAATGTATCTTATACATTCATGATACATAATGCATCCTCTATATTAATGAATTCATTAGATAGATTAATGTATCTTACATATTCATAATAGATACATAATGCATCTCTAAGATTCATTCATAATAAATCCATCACATTCAATGTATTAGCATTAGTCTTCTATACATTGAATATATAGGTATCAATGATTAGTCACCATCTAATTGATGTACATGTATCTTACTAATGAGATGAATCTAGTATAATCATGCAAAATCTTTGAAAAGTTAGAGAGAGAGAATGGCCCGAAAAAGTGATCCAAAAAGCTAAGACAACAACACATCTACGGAACCGAGTTCGGAATACAATCAAACAATGAAGGGAAAATCGGGAATAATCACAAGGAAAAGACCGGGGTCGCTATAACCTTCCCCCCTTAAAAGAATTTCGTCCCCGAAATTAAGCATAAAGTTTTCGAAAACAGGTTTTTCTCAAATTCCAACAATATGACATTACAATAATGAACTTGACCCAATACTGGTCATTTCATCTCTTATCAAGAGGCATCTCATAATATGTATATAAAACAACATATATTTCAACCTCAGACAAGATATGCATTTTCCTTCCAATTTTAACAATTTCAATATACATGATTCCCATTTCCATATCATATTCAATTCCATGATATATATAAAACACATTCAATCTATAAATGTGACATTCCACTTCCATTATGAAGCAAGTTTCAAACAACTATCATTAAAACAAAACATTCTCAATGTTTTACAACTTAAGACATATATATAAAATTCTTAAGTCCAACAATATTACAAAATATTACATATCAATAAACATGTCCGGATATTTCTCGCGGACTTCCACCTCAGTGCCTTGGCGGAGGCATATCACCTGCACCTGAAATTATTTCCCTTATAGGGTGAGCCAGTGGAGATATATTACACAACATATGTATCATGACAAGACTAAAGAGGAGTATGTTCATGCCATGCTCATGATAAAATAGTTTATCTCTCTTTTTATAAAGCATGCAATGCTAAGATACAACAGATATAAAACCATTTTCATTTTAAACCATATCTGTTACATGAATATATGCTATGTGAATCTCTAGGTAAGTGTCTGCAAGTAGGCCGAAATGCACTACCACTGTCATTTTTACCAGTAAACTGGAAGGCTCGACACCTAACTGTGCGGTTCCACACCCCCTACCCAGATTTACCAAATATTCATCTTTCCGCAAATAGATACATTTCCTAATATTTCTAAAAAAAAAAAATAGATACGTTTCCAATGAAATGAATGTAATGCAATGTCCAATGCAACAAATGAGGAATGTGGTTCAATTTACCTAAGTGTCATGCATTTCTACAATAATCATGGTTATCCTCTACCGATTGCCCAAAACAGATATTTCTAAACAGATATTTAAACAATTAAATTTCAAAAATTATGATAAACACAATCTATTCCACATCTCATCAAATATGAACAACTACACTAGTTTTCATATCACAATCACATCCGGTAACCTCTCAAGGTCCATTTCTAACCGTGTCAGTTTTATTCCAATAGATACATTAAGCAAAAGAATATCGTTAATGTCCAAGAAAACATCATGTTCTTTCCAAAGTCATTCTCCAAGCATTATTCAACTATGACATCCTATTTTGATCAAAAGTCCCAAAAATTAAACATAATTCTTTTGTTTTCATTAAAAGTGCTCTTTTGGTCTCAAACCGGTAAAAATTTCAAAACTGATCGAATCGAAGTCTGTTTTTATTCAAATTTAAAACATAGCTCTTTGATAACCTTACAAACATATTCTAAGTTTACACTTTCGCAATTTGGGTATCAACTCTTTATTTTTCTCAAAATTTCCCTTTTAAGCAAATAAATCACAAATTTTTCAAAAATTCTAATTAAATTATATACAACACTAAGCTCCATATAATCAAGTAAAAGTGCATAAAGAAGTGTAGGAAACATACCTACCTCAATTCAAGAGCTTCCAAGAAAATAAAAATTTCCAGTGATAAAAATTCTATTCGTTCAGATTAAATCGGAGCCCTTGGAAGCCTCTACAATTTGATCTATGGAACTAGGGTCTAAAACCCAACAAGTTTTGATGAATCAAGGATTTTATATAATATAAATAACCAAAGAAAAAAATTTCAGAGGGAGAGATTTATTTCTGTTGCAGGACAATAACTTATATTCAGAAACGGACACTGTTGAAATTTAGTCAATGGACTCCTGCATCCAGATTTAGATGTTGATTCTACCATACAAGCAAGTGAAGCTACAACTAACCCCTCAGACTCCTTGTAGCCTATTGACAACCATGTCACATAATCAATAGCCACATGCTGCTTTTTGGTGCCACTAACTGCATCATGATGTTGAGCAATTGCCAAACCATCAGCTAAAGTGTATGTAGTGGGTCCTATATTATTCCTCCCTCTAAAAAATTCTAATTGCCTTGCAAGCAAATAATAATAATAATAATAATAATAATAATAATAATAATAATAATAAAACAACAACCATATTACATGGTTACTAACGGGTCACAATTCAATCAATTGGGTCCAAAATGAATGGAGTTAAATAATTTAAAATAAATCCCCAACTGAGATTAAATTATAAATTCAATTTGATTTAACTCGTCACACGGTGGTTCTACATGCACCAATTAGTATACTAACTAGTGTACCAACACTAATTATAACATTATTATTGACCTCACTCATTATACAAATTACAAATACAAAAAACATCTTAAATTATGTCACATCATCAATTGGTACATTAGTTTGTATACTAGTTGGTGTATATAGCATTATTCTATACATATTGGTATAGAAGGTGAGTGTAAAGAAATTAGAGGTGCATTTAAAAGTAACCCCTATTTTGCTTCTATTGTGGTGGGTCAATAATGAACAAGTTAAAATATACAAAGGAAAATTTAAAGTATACAAAAGAAAAAAAAAAAAAAACTAAAAACGTATAATTGTGTTTTTATTATTTTAAAAAATCATCATATTAGACATATGTATGTAACTGTGTTCATAAATGTTGTCCTATCTATATGACGTTTTGCAAACATCCGCAATCACTTATAATTCGTGTTTTTATAAATATTTTAAAATTGAAACAGTTAATCTCACTTCATTATCATTACTGACATAGAAAACGTAAAACAAAAAAAGAAATAATCTAAGCTGAATTTTTTTGTTTGAAAAAAATCACATTTTTTGTTAGGTGACCAAATCTCATAATTGTCCAAAACGTTATACATATTGAGGTTGCTTATTCTGTCCTTGCCCTAACTTGGTTTGAGACATACTAACTCCATACCAATTAGACAATAGAAAGCCATTTTGTAAATTTGAAACGATATTTTAGATGGGTTGGACTTTTCTCAAACTTAAATATGGACTTGAGTATTATGTTTGGGCTCATAGGGCCCATCACAGGTCCTTTTTGATGATCTGAACTATTTATTTTGCAGGGTCCGATTTGTATATTATTCATGAAAAAAAAATTAGGCCAATTTGATAATCTTAATATTTTTATTTAATTGTATTTGTCTTTACAAAAATGAACGATAATAATATTTCCAAAAATAGCTCATCTATTTTTTCAAAGACAAACGCGATAAAACCAAAATGAATAAATTACACTTTGCACCAAATTTTACTTTGGTCCTTACACATGAAATCATGAGAGTCAACCCCCTCTACTTCTGGTTAAATCTCACTTTGGTCCCTACACATGAAATTGTGACAGTCAACCCATTGTGTTTTTGGTCAAATCTCACTTTGATTCTTACACACAAGTGTCAATGTCCCATTTCTATTACTCAATTGTTTAAATTTTTAACATAATCTAATCATGTGACAATAATGTGACTACGACATGAGGGTAATAGAGGAAAATTATCAATATTTTCCACCAAAACACACTTTGTCCCAAAATTTACATTAAATTATAATTGTATTAGGCTAAAACAAAATGCAGATTATGAACTATTAAGAAGAAGAATTAGAGTTTTGCATAAATTAGAATCACGAAACTCTGTTTTTCATAGTAACACATTCTTCTGTCTATTCATTTTCCTTTCTCTTTGATTTCTTTATCGCATTTTTTTTTTATATTTGCAAAAGCTGTATTTTCTTACCTCTTGTCTCAATTTTTAGCATACGAACATATATATATATATATTGTATTATATAACTCTCATGTGCTTATCATGTAGGACAAAGTATATAGGTAGGAAACATGGATAATTTTCCTCTCTTATCCTCATTTCGTAGTAACATTTTTGTCACATGATTAGATTTTGTCAAAAATTAAAAAAATGAAGTAACAGAAGAGAGAGATTGACACTTGTGTAGAGATCAAAGTGGGATTTGAGCAAAAGTATAGGAGGTTGACTGTCACAATTTCATGTATAGGGACCAAAGTGAGATTTGATCAGGAGTGTAGGGGGTTGACCATCATAATTTCATTTGTAGAGGCCAAAATAGGATTGGATGCAAAGTGTAATTTACCCAATAAAAATGTTATGAACATAAATGTGAAATTTAGATTTCAACTTCAAAAAAATATTAGCATTTAAAAATAAATAAATTATTATCACAATCTTAATATTTGTGAATCCTTATGACTAGTTGCCAAAAACTTAAACTGGGTGAGTGGACGTGACGTGTCTATACAAATGTTTAGTTGTGATTTTGTATCTCAAAAATTAAAAATTATTATATTAGACAAAAATGTATGCATTTGTGTTAATAAATGTCATTATTTTTATAATGTTTAACAAACGACTACAGTCACTTATAATTGGTGTTTTTATAAATGTTGTTAAATTTACAGCTAATTGCGATCCATCATCATTATCGGCATAAAAAATGTAATAATAAATAATCTAAATTGAATTTTTTTAAAAATCATTATTTTTTGCCTAATGTCTAAATCTTATCATCATCACAAACTTCATGCATATTAAGCATGCATATTACATCCTCGTTCTGATGTGATTTAAAACATATTATCTCTATCTCAATTAGACAATAAAAACCGATTTCGTAAACTTAAGAAAAAAGAAAAATCCATGAGGCACTTTTCAAAACATTTTTCCAAGGAATTTTACTAAATTTAAAATTATTTTATTTAAATATATATATATGTATTTTTTGATTAGACAATCTCACAATATTAATGAGTTTTTATTGACATTTATGACCAAATCTTAAATGGCACACCTTTTTGGTTGAAAAAGCAAGGTAGAGAAGCACTGGCGAATGTGTATATATACAATGTAAGAATAGTCATTTCATTCCAACTGAACCCAATCCAACCCAATTGAGGCTCCTAAGATGATGAGTAGCAACATAACCAGAGGAGAAGAAAAAGAGGAAGGGGAAGAGGGAGATCGAGTTTAAAAAATTCCTTAGATGAAATCAGTGAATAAGAGATTTTACCTGGGTATTGATACGAATCTCTACATATATGTACTTGATTTCTTTGATTGTGATTGATGTTTGATACTTTTTTTTGTTGCTGAAATTGAACTAGATCATTCCAAGGGTCAATTACTTAAAGATGATCGAGATTGATGGTCTTGCTTGTGATTTGTATCATAAGCCCATCGATGAAGCTGTACATCCAATTATTCTACTAGGCTGGTAATTCCGTCTGCCTCTCAATTTCGATTCAATTGTGTTTTTTCTCATATATTTTCTTTTTCATTTTTATGTGTCATAACAATTCTGGATTGACTAGCAAGATTCCAATCTGAAAAGAGGCAAATGGACAAAGAATTTTGGATGGCTATGAATTGGAGTTAAGCATCCAAGTAAAAGCTACATTCACTTGTAAAAAAGCAAACCACACTCTGAATCTTTCTCCTTAGTCTTCTGGGCTCTTGAAGTATTCACATTGGATGTGTTAAAAATATTTGTTAAAGTGTGTTATATGACAAAAGGTCATAAATTCAAAAATTTTCTCTTAGACCATTCACATTGTACGTGTTAAAAAATTGATTGTTAAACTGTGTTATATGACAAAAAGCTATAAATGTGAGATCTGTATTAAATTTTTTAGTCTATGGGTGCTCCAATAGAGTTGTTTTCTCTGACTTATGTATTCAAAGTTTGTGTTCTCTTGTATCTAATTCACTATCTTGAGCATCACAGTACTGGATGTGTTAAAAATGTTTGTTTAAAAAAAAAAAAAAAAAACCTAATAAAAGTTAGATTCAATTTTGTGTCTTGTTTGTTAAATTATTGGATGTATGGGTGTTCCAATGTTGATGGTAAAACTGTGATTAATTAGTGGGTGTACATAATTGCCCGATGCTTGGCAATCATAATTTGGTTGTTATGGTCAATTTATTTATTAATTTTTTGCTTTTGGTTGGTTTCTCGTCAATGGTTAAGTGTTTGCATATGATTTTTCTTTGAGTTAATGTAACGATCTAGTTAAGTTATGTTCCTTAAGTTGTTGTTTTATGTTTTTATATTTTTTTTGAACAGGAAAAAAAATTTATTGATGAAAATTTAATCTGAAAATCCTAAGTGATTCGTAATTAGATAAAGATTTAATTGTTCCAATTCCTAACTGATTAAAACTCACAATCTAAATCATCAAACACGTACGAAAGTGATTTAGATTGTTGTTTCAGAAAACAATAAATCGACACAAACAATTTTTACGTAGAAAAACCACAATGGAAGCACCTTCAATTGTGATAAAAAAAATCACGGTCAAAACGCCACAAATCAATCCACTGCTAAAGAGAGAAAGATTACAAAGATACCAAACAAATTACCCAAATGCTTCCAATTTGTCTTCAAATCTTCTGTATGTCATTCACCACAACCTTCGTCTCGGAATTGATTATATTAATGTTGAATCCACAACATCTATTGTCGAATCACCGACTGCACGCAGCATCAAACTCCTTTGATTACTTTGTGCTTGAATCTTCAGATTCCACCAAAGAAGAGTACTCTCAAAGAAGATCAAACAAACTCCTTGATGCGTGCTTATAAGAACATGAGTTCAAACTCAATCGAACATCAAGGAAAACT
This sequence comes from Camellia lanceoleosa, assembly GCA_025200525.1. Lineage (NCBI taxonomy): Eukaryota > Viridiplantae > Streptophyta > Magnoliopsida > Ericales > Theaceae > Camellia > Camellia lanceoleosa. Next base: position 1,220,452 of record JANUSC010000031.1, on the reverse strand, counting down.
AGAAAAATATCCCCAAAAGAAAACTCTAAAACCCTTAAAGAAGATCTAGAAAACTTAATCTTAGATTTGGAGCAACTTGAGGTTTTATAGAGGCTGAGATCGTGAGGTTTGCTCGAGCGTGGGAATAGATGCTCGAGCGGGAACTCTATATCGCGTATGTAATACCCCTGTTCCGTAATATTTTAATTGGTCCTTAATATGAGTATGATTATGTATTTAATATGATTTTGTGTGCCATTATATGGTTTTGGATTTCTATCTATTCATTGATTTATGAAATTTAATTGTGATTACGCCATTGTGATTGGCATAATTTTTGGAATCTATGGTAAAATTTAATTGAAAATTGATTCGGGTCAGATTAAATCGGTGAATTAGAGCCCAATTATCTTATTAATATTATATTGGCCTTAGTGGGTTTTGTTGTGAAGTCACTACACTTTCTATCCTCTCTTTTTCACTTCATTTTGGTTGATTTTGGGGACTCAAAATAGACAGAACCGACTATAGAGAGAGAGAATGAGAGAATTGTGTGATTTTTGGCTCAAGCTTGGGAATTTGAAGATTAAGCTCAAGATTCGGCTAGAACTTGAGTGTTTAAGGCTCCTAGGTGAGTAATTAACCCTTGAATCATGGGTTTTTGTTTGCTATTTGTAAATTCAGAGTTGAATAAGAATAAAGAACATGAATTTAATTGGGTATGATGAAATTGAATTGGTTTTGTTGAATTGAAGGCTAAATTGTGCATGCATGTAAGAAATTGTCTTAAATTTGCATGTTTGAGCTTGAAATACATGATTCATGTAGAGTTTTGGTTAAAGCTCATGATGTAATCACCAATTGTATTATCTAAGTTGAGAATTATCACATGCATGTACAAATTATAAGGTTGAATGCATGACATTGTTATGTTGGTAATGAGTTTGGTGGAAAATGAGCCATGCATGTGTTTGATTCATGAGATTAAGCTCCATGTTGATGTATTCTAGTGTTAGTACCATGTTAGTACAAATATATGTGAGATTGGAGCCATTGTATGCAAGAAAAATTGGTTGAAAGTCGATTTGGAGCTCAAGAACTCAAGATATTTCACCGAGCACTATATTTAATGCCCGAGTGTATTTTTATTTCACAAATGCATTCCCTTTACTTCTAAGCACTCTTAGGCATACATTGAGCATTGTAATTGAGTTAAGGAAATAAGAATGAAGCCTAAAGAGGAATATGTGAATTAAAAATTATTTGTGACCCATATGTGTTATGTGATATGTAGGGTCAAGCTCAATTCAACCAACGAGTAACATCGACATATGTTATTGTCCAATGGCTACTATGTAAGTTTTGTAAAGTTCATTAATTTGCATGGTGGACACAATTTGATATGAAAGGCCTATGAGCATATAAATGAATGGACCAAGGTCATTTTGGCATAAATGAATGGAGACATAAATGAATGATAAATGAATGGACGACATGAATAAATGGATCAAGGTAAATGAATGGGCCAAGACATGAATGAATGGGCCATCATGAATGAAAATGGGCCAAAGGCGTCATTTAGATGGGCCAAAGAATGATAGTTTGACATAAATGATAGTTTGACATAAATAATAGTTTGACACGAATGATAGTTTGATATAAGTAATAGTTTGACATGAAAATAATAGAATGAATGGACATGAATGAATGGGGACATGAACAAAGTTTGAATGGGCATGGAAAAATAAATGGGCCAAAGACCAAGATGTTTGGAACCTGACTTAAATTGTATATATATGTTAAATGGAAATATGAATTGGGAATATGTTGTTCTACATATTGTTGTATCTTCTTATTTGATATTATTCATTGGGATTTTGCTCACGCTCATTCATGTGTTTGTAGGTGAGCTAAGAGAGGTCCAGGCCCAGCCCCAGTGAAGCCATTGTGAAACAACGAAGATTTTGAGAGTTAGCCCCTACATCTCACATTTTGTTTGGTATTTATATTTTGTCATGTTGGTGAGGACTCGGTGACTTAGACTAATGATCCCGAGAACCTTTGTTACTATATTTTCGATGTGAGTTGTTAACATATTTGTAATGTTATGATATGGACAAAGTTTAAATTGCTTCCGTTTGGCCCCCATTAACTCTATTAAAATACGTTTGGTTTGGTTTGAGGCCGTAGGTAATCTCATGATTACTGGCCGGTTACGTCCTTAACCCATGGGGGCGAGTTCGGGTCGTGACAGCGTGTTTCAAAACAAGGTTCACGCTCGAGCATAAAAACACACCACTCAATATATTTTGCAAACGAGCAAAATACTGTGAGAGTGGAATCTCCGCTCAAGTGCCACTTCGCCCGCTCGAGCGGGAAGACCAAAAACAGGAAAATTACAACTCAATTTTAAACCCAAGTTTGTCCATGAAATTTGACAACAAGTAGGGTCCTAACAATCTCCTCCTTTGTCAAATCCCGGACAAAACTATTCTATATAATTTTCCTAACAAACAAACTGAAAAACAAACTAACACACATAATCAACAACCTCAACTTTAAACAAAACCACTAAAAAAAACCACAAGAGCTGAATGCTACGAACATGAAACACGCAATCCTTGAACAATCCACCTGTGAAAACAACCATACAAACCAAAACTGTGGAACTAGATAAATAGCCATATATATATATATATATATATCTAAACAAAAGTAACCAAATATCCAAAAATAATAACCAACCAAAAATAATAACCTAACCATGCATGCACCAAGTATCATCAAGTATCTCTAACATCCACTCCCTTCTTTTGTTCGGGAGGAAAAAAAACAAGAAAGAAAATTGTGCAAAAAAAAAAAAAAAAAGAGATATCACTGTACAAAAAGAAAACGAGCTAATAAAAGTAGAGATCATTGAGCTGGTGGATGTGGAGGTGACTGCATCTACAGAAGAGACAAGATTTGAGACAGATGAGAAGAGGACTGTGCAATGGACTCCTCAATGCGCCTGAATGAGGCCTCAAATGATGTGAGCCGAGCATCGGTAGTAGTCTCAAGATCAGTAAGCCTGGCCTCGAAGATATCCATCCAGTCCTCCAAACGATTAAAATGAGAGACTAGGGACTGCTCGAACTGAGGAAGCTGGCCTCGGACAGTACGGACTAGAGGTAATTGCTCCACCTCACCAGTAGCCTCTCCTGCAGCAGCCACATTATACTCTGCCTCCTCGGCCATAGCAACATCCCCTGCACCTGTACTTGAACTACCCACCCCAACAGGGACCCCCCTGATATGAGACTGACTTTGTGAGACAGTCTTTTTGGTGAAAGGCCAGGAAGGAGAAATAAAGTCATGCGCATCAAACGAGGGAACCTCAAACTTGGCAAGAAGCCGGTTAATGAGGCACTCGTAAGGAAGACCAAGGTTGTTGTGCTCAAAAGCAACAACCATTTTTTGAACGATCAAGGTGGCAAGGTCAATGGAGAGGTGGTGAGCAATGCAACAAAGGACAAAACCTTGTTCTTGATTTATCTTTGAGTTGTGGGTGGTCACAATGATGTTGGCACGCACAATAAGATTGAGTAAGAGAAATTAGGGAAGGAGCTCATTTTGATTGATCAAAGAGCTCGGGAGCCATGAACGAGATGTACCACATAAAGCAATGGCCATCTCGTTGAAATCACTTGTAGGTCGAACAAGAATATGATAGAAAATAGGAAGGACTTTACTAATACCCAAAAGCTCACGAATAAGGTCAGGAGTAACAGTGATAGACTTAGACCTGACCCATGTTTTGAACGGAGGACCAACATCGCCAAGCCCCTCCATATTATAGTAAAACTCCCTCACCCAATTAAGATTTTGATGACCCAAGAAGGAAAGAACCAAATCCCCACCCAAAGGATCAAATAAAGGACGAATGTGGATGGATTCAAAAGTGTTTGGTAGAACATTGCATTCAAGATGAATAGTTATGAGGGATAGGACTCTCTAAACAACTTGGCTTTGTCAGCCGAGGGAAACCGGTTTGTATTAAAAGAGGGGCGAGAGGCAGTGGACTACTTATGCTTAGAACTGGACATGACTAAACCAAGAATTTTCCAAATGATCAAGACAAGAATTAAAACCAAAAAAAAAAAAAAAACAAACAAACAGAAACAAACCATTAGCAGCAAAGTCAACTCTATCAACATTAAAAAGCCAAGAGTAGTATGAATCAATATGGCCAACCCTCAATGCAATCACAATATAGCAGAATGTAGATTAGAATAGCCAATGAGAACATAATGACCATAACCAAATAACCAGATAGATAGAATGAAAAATATACTAGAACATAATGTAATGATGAGAATAACGACACAACTCAATATTCCATAACTCAAATAAAAAATACATAACCCAATATTCCATAACTATAATCACATTGCAACCAAAAATACTCAAACTAATCAAACCGTAAACAAAAGTAGACAAGACATACAAGACTCAAACACTACAAACAAGTATGGATGATGAAAATGAGAGGAACAAGAGACACCAAAAGACGAATAAAGAGAAGAAAATAAACAAAATCTGAGAGATACATACCTAAGACGACCAAGAAATACGAGAATCAAGGTACTGAAGGAAGCACAACAATCAACAACCCAAAGGAGGACGAGCACAGAGTCGCTAAGGAGCCCTAGGTGAGAGAGAGATCGAATTTGGGGAAAAAATTGAACTGAAGAGACGAGGGAAGGATTTTTATGACAAACCAGCCTGCTCGAGGGTGCTCCAAAACATGCGTGGCTACGCTCGAACAAGGAATTGGCCTCGAGCGCCAAAAACAACTTCTCAGAAGTTTGAACAACTCTGCAAATATACTGGAGAGATGAAAACCACTCTAGAGCGTGAGAGTTTTCGCTCAAGCGGGGACAAAAGAACTTCAAAAACCAAAACACCTTTTCTGAGCAAATAAAACCAAATCATACTGAGAAGTGTGACCTGTAACAAAACAAGGGTGAGCATAACTGCAAGACTGTGACACTAAGATGAGATAATCCACAAACCATGAAGCCTGCAAACTTGTAAAATTTTGAAATTATGAACCACAAAATAATGAGCAAATCAGATAAAATTTAATCAATGATCATAAGCTACATGAGAATACACAACTCAAAAGCAAACATGAGGGCTCACAAAAAGAATGTGTGTGTGTGCAATCCTTGAGAGGCTATAGAGCTAGAGTTAATCCTCGTAGTGATCGGATGGCATGACCTCCGGCAAGAGTAGTGAAACATCACAGAGAAAAGTCAAACCACTAGGAATCAAGGGGTATTTGTTGAGTAAGCACGGAGGCTCCCCCTCAATCAATGAGTCCTCTTTTTATTATTATTTATATTATGTGACTTTTCTTTTCTGTGGGCACTCACTGGTGGCTTGCACACTCAAGAGTATGGAGACCAAACCAAAGAAGCATGAAATCAGAAAGGATGGCTTGGTTGGTGTCTCTGAGGTAGCCTTTTCCTAATGCCTGGACTTCAATGAATTGAGGGAGGAACCGTGGAAGTGAAAAACGATGGTAGATGGTTAAGAGACTCAACATCACCCATGATATACCAGTATAGGTCAATTCCTCTAATAATGTAAAAGATACACTGTTAGTGGTCCATAGAGAACTTTGATCACTTGTGCGGAAACCCCTACAATAGTTTATCTCAAGAATGTGTACAAAATGAGATCATGAAGTCAATGAGCACGGGCATTTAGAATGAGCTATGAACAATGAAAAATGAAATCTAGCAAGCAGCATAAGAGGTGTTCATATTTTACGAAATGCAGGGATGAGAGGAATCAATGAGAATTAAATTATAGCATCCAAGTACACATAAAAGCAATCACTCACACCCCCTCCAGTAACAGGTAACACCCTAGTAGCTGAGCACTACATCCAAGGTCTTTCTAAGGAACTCAAACCTAAGAAGATCAAGGGGTTTTGTAAAATATCAGCTTTTTGATGCTCAGCAGGTACATGTTCAAGAACAACAAGGCCTTCTTCCACTAACTCTCAGAAAAAATGATGATGAATGTCAATGTGTTTGGTGCGAGAGTGTTGGACAGGATTTTTAGAAATGTTAATAACACTTGTGTTATCACAGAAAAGAGTGAGAGTGCTTTGGTGAATTCCATAATCATGAAGCATTTGCTTAATCCACAGCACTTGTGCACAATAACTCCTTGCGGCAATGTACTCAGCCTCAGCTGTCAAAAGAGAAATGGCATTTTGCTTTTTGCTATGCCAGGCAACCAAATTATTTCCAAGGTAAAAACACCCCCTAGATGTGCTCTTACGATCATTAGCACACCCTGCCCAGTCGGCATCAGAAAAACTAGTGATTTCAATTGTAGTGTCGGTCGAGAACCAAATCCTATAACCCAATGTCTCATTTACATACTTGATGATGCGTTTTACAGCAATCAGAAGTGACTCTTTAGGACAGGCCTGGTAACGGGCACAAACACCTACACTAAATGCAATGTCAGGACGATTGGCAGTGAGATACAAGAGACTCCCTACCATACTCCTATATAGGGTAGGATCAACATCAGTACTAGAGGAATCTTTGGAAAGGTGAAGATTGGTGCTCATAGGAGTGCGAGCATGTTTGGTTGACTCAAGGCTGAACTTAGAGACAAGGTTTTTGGCATACTTAGTCTGAGAAACAAACATACTCGAAGGAGACTATTTAATTTGAAGACTTAATAAATAAGACAACTCTCTCATCATGCTCATCTCAAACTCATGTGTCATGTAATCTGAAAAATATTTAACAAGATGATCAGCAGTAGATCCAAACACAATATCATCAACATAAATCTGTGCAACAAGTATATGAGACTTGGTATGTTTCATAAATAAAGTCTTGTCCACACTACCCTTTTGAAAATCATTATCAAGAAGAAAGGTAGTGAGTCTATCATACCAAGCCCGAGGGGCTTGTTTCAATCCATTCAAAGCCTTGTCTAACTTGTAGACATGGTTTCGACATTTAGGGTCCTCAAACCCTTTTGGTTGCTCAACATAAGCCTCTTCTTTCAAGTACCCATTCAAAAAGGCACTTTTGACATCCATTTGAAACAATTTGAAACCAAGAAAGCATGCAACACCAAGTAAAATACGAACAGATTCGAGACGTGCAACTGGGGCAAACGTCTTATCATAGTCAACATCGTCTACTTGTGTGTAGCCTTGAGCAACCAACCTAGCTTTATTTCTAACCACAATACCATTCTCATCAGATTTATTCTTAAAGATCCACTTGGTACCTATCATTCATGCCTCTAGGTTTGTCAACAAGAGACCAAACATTGTTACGTTCAAATTGACCTAATTCTTTATGCATAGCATTGACCCAACTATCATCTAGTAAGGCCTCTTTTATATTCTTAGGTTCAATTAATGAAACATAACACATATGAGATACCTCATCCTGAATTTGTCTTCGGGTTTTCATTCGATCCGAGACACTTCCAATCACCTATTGAGCTGGATGATTCAATTTCACCCTTACTGATGGTTTAAACTCAGGACTTGTGGTGACAGAAGCATCAGAAGTGGTGTCTCTTTGTGCACTCTTTGGACTCTGACTTACCTGAGACGCTGGTGCTATCTCAACTTCTTGTGCTTGGACCTCAGCTTCTCTTTGACTTTGTGGTTCAGTATCCAAGATTGGAGACTCACCATTTTCTTCCCCATTTATTATTGAAGTAGGAGAACTTGTGTCATCTATAACCACATTGATCGATTCCATTAAAGATGAAGTTCGCAGGTTATAGACATGAAAAGCTCTACTGGTGGTTGAATACCCTAGAAAAATACATTCATCACTTTGGGAGTCAAATTTGCCCAAAGGCTCTCTATCTTTGAAAATGTAACACTTACTCCCAAAAGTTTTGAAGTATTTTACATTAGGTTTCAATCCCTTCTATAATTCATATGGAGTTTGTAAAGTGTTGGGCTTTAAATACACACGATTTATGACATAAACAACAGTATTTAGGGCTTTAGCCCAAAACTTTGGAGGAACTTTCTTACTAAGGAGCATGACCCTAGCCATCTCTTGAACAACTCTGTTTTTCCTCTCAACAACTCCATTTTGTTGTGGAGTAATAGGTGCTGAAAATTCATGCTTAATTCCATGCATATCACAAAAATCTGAAAACGACTGTTTTCAAACTCACGACCATGATCAGTTCGGATTCTTATGATACGCCCAATAGAAACACGCTATTCATTTTGGATTTTAAGGACTAAGGCCTGGAAAGCATCAAACATATCAGATTTCCTCTTAAAAAATTTACCCATGAAAAATGAGTAAAATCATCAACGGTTAAAAAAATGTATCTTTTACCTCCAATGCTTTCAGTGCGAGTAGGTCCCATTAGATCCATATGAACTAATTCATGAGGATGTTTGGTTGTAAAGCTGTTCACCTTTTTATAAGGGGCACAGGTTTGCTTTCCAAGTTGACATGGTCCACATACATGGTTCAGATTCTTACCCAGTTTAGGTACTCCTCTCACATGCTCTTTGTTGGCTATCTTAGTTAGGTCTTTGAAATTCACGTGACCTAATCTTTGATGTCACAAATCAATGTTACTTATAATGGCAGAGTGATATGTGAGATCATTAGTGGTAACAATCCCGTAGCAGTTATCAAATGTGCGAATGCCATGCATGACATTATTTCCTTTTTCATGTAAAATTTCACATTTATTTTTTGAAAAAAATACTTCATGGTGGGAATCACACATTTGACTGATGCTGAAAAGATTTGCTTTAAGGCCATCAACAAGTAATGCATTTTCAAGCTTGGGAAGACTAGCCACACTTATAGAGCCCTTACCAATGACTCTAGAAGTGCCACCATCTCGAAAGGTAACAATTCCACCTTCATATTTTTCAAGGGAGGTGAAGTAGGATTTGTCAGCTGACATGTGATGAGAGCACCCATTATCAAGGTACCACATATGTGAGTCACGTGCTTTTAGAGTAGTGTGAATGACTAAACAAGTCAAGTCATCTTTTCTCACCCATATCTTTTCGGTCTTAACAAAATCAGGACTGGCGGTCTTGGTAAATGTCTTAGCGTTGTGAACACCCTCATGTGTCTTGGTGTTCCGCCTAGACATGTAAGGTTGTCTCCTAACCCAAAATGTATTAGAATTTCTACCCTTTTGAGACACCTTACCAAAAAATTCAAAGCAATAAGGACGACTATGGTTATACCTACCACAATGATGACAAACAAAAACAGGTTTTACCTCCCTTTTGTTGATCTTACCCCCGTTAGGCAGATGAAGAGAGAGATCACCCTGGTGCACCTTCAGCTTTCCCTTTGCTTGAGTCTTCAAGTCATGAGATGTAGAGGCCTGTCCTTTGTAAGCTATCGCATTATCATAGCCTAGCCCACTTTTGTCACAAACCATTTGTTGAGACCCGAGGATGTCTTCTAATGACTTGGAACCTTTGTTCCACATGGCAATTGTGGCTTTAGCAATTCCGAGTTCTTCATCTTTAAGACAAACCATCTCTTCCAATGTAGCTTATGACATCTCAAGGCTTTCATTCTTCTCTTCATATGTGGCATATATTTTCAGAAGTTCATTCCTTTCGGTCTCACAAGATAGAAGTTTCCCACATAGGTCTTGCCTGTCATTAGAGATCTTGATGACATTCTGCTTTGCTGTTTCAATTTCTCCTTTTAGTTTGACATTCTCACTTTCACATGCTTTGAGCTTGAGAGTGAGTTTGTCATTGATCTTGGACAAATTCAGAGATTCATCGTAAAGCTTTTCATAAGCTTGTTGTAGATCATCACCATCAATCTCATCATTATCTTCTGATGTTTCATCGTCTTCTGTTTGCTCCTCTTTCTCCTGGACCTCATCCAGTCGAGCAACTAAGGCAGGAAAGGTGATAGATGGTGGTGAAGATGACTCTCCTCTTTCATGAAATTGACTTAGAATCTCCCATGCATCTTTGGCCTTTGTGCAGAGAGTAACCCATTGTTGTTCTTCATCAGAAATTGCTTCACGAATAGTAATTAGAACTTTTTGATTGCTCGAATTGTCAGTACTTTCAACATCCTCTTCAATGGCTTGCCAGCCTTCAAGGTCGAAAGCTCTCAAAAATGCCCTCATTCTGATCTTCTAATACAAGTAATTACTCCTATTAAAGGTAAGAGCACGGTGCAGATTCTGACCACGAGCGAATTCCACTGGTTTCGGAGGAGGTTGAGTGAAAGAGGACCAGAATGCCATGAAAGCACTATCCTCGTCTTCACCGGATTCAGTTTTTTCGGGTTCTTGCTTTGACCCGCTTTCGTCATCCCAAGTCACTGTATAGACTTTCTTCCGATTATTTTTTGATGGACATTCACGAGCAATATGTCCAAACCCTTGACATTCATAACACTTGACCCCTTGCCCCTTTATAATCTTCTTTTTAGTTTTTGGAGCAAGTTTTTGTGGGAAACTTTTGGGTTTATCATTACTCTTATCTTTTGAAATAGGGTCTCTGAAATTAGGCTTCTTTTTCTTTAATTTTTTTTGAACTATTTAGTAAACATAGCCGTTATCTTGGACTCTAGATCAAACTCAGTCTCAGGAGTTTTTGCAATCTCATTAGCACTAGTGAAAGCCACATTATCTTTTTGTTTTTTCTTAGAAATCTGGTGGGCTTTATAAGTCTGCAAGTTTCCAACAAACTGATCAAGCTTGAAGGTATCAACATTCTGAGCCTTCTCAATAGTTGTCACTCTTGATTGGAACCTCTCAGGTAAAGACCTCAAAATTTTTCCAACAACCTTAGCTTTAGGGATTTTTTCACCGAGTGTGAAACAGGAATGCACGATGTCACTAAGTTTAGCATAGAAATCATCAAACGTCTCATCATCACGTATAAAAAGGGTTTCAAAGGCAGAGGTGAGACGTTGAAGTTTTGACCTTTTAACTGAAGTAGTACCCTCGTGAATCATTTCAAGAATGTCCCAAGCCTCTTTTGCTACCTCACACGTATAGATACAACGAAACTCTTTAGGTGTGACGGAGCAAAAAAAGGAATTGAGAGCCTTACTATTCCAACTCAAGTTTTGATAGTCGAATGCGTCCCATTTATCAAGGGGTTGGGAGTATTAAGACCATCAATGGTGACAATAGGTTCACTCCACCCATAGATCACATAGTGCCAAACTTTCGCATTGATAGATTTTAAAAACGCTCTCATACGAGCTTTCCAATAAGAATAGTTTGTACTATCAAGTAACGGAGGTCTATAGGTCGAGTTACTTTCGCGAATTGAATCCATATCACCAATCACACAAAATCACACTCCTATAGTTTTGATAAAAACAAAGAGTGACCCGCTTTGATACCAATTGAAAAACCTAAATGATTCGTGATTAGATCAAGATTTAATTATTCCAATTCCCAACCAATTAAACTCACAATCTAAATCATCAAGCACGTATGAAAGTGATTTTGGATTGTTGTTTTAGAAAACAATAAATCAACACAAACGATTTTTACGTAGAAAAACCACAATTGAAGCACCTTCAATTGTGATAAAAAAAACCATGGGCGAAACGTCACAAATCAATCCACTATTGAAGAAAGAAAGATTACAAAGATACCAAACAAATTACCCAAACGCTTCCAATTTGTCTTCAAATCTTCTGTATGTCTTTCACCACAACCTTCGTCTCAGAATTGATTAGATTGATGTTAAATCCACAACATCTATTGTCGAATCAACGACTGCACATAGCATCAAACTCCTTTGATTACTCTGTACTTGAATCTTCGGATTCCACTGAAGAAGAACACTCTCAAAGAAATCAAACAAACTTCTTGATATGTGCTTATAAGAACGTGAGTTCAAACTCAATCAAACATCAAGGAAAACCAGAAAAATGTCCCCAAAAGAAAACCCTAAAACCCTTAAAGAAGATCTAGAAAACTTAATCTTAGATTTGGAGCAACTTGAGGTTTTATAGAGACTGAGATCGCGAGGTCCACTCGAGCGTGGGAATGGACGCTCGAGCGGGGACTCTATATTGCATGTTTCAAACCAGGGTTCACGCTCGAGTGGAAGATCCCACGCTCGAGTGTAAAAACACACCACTCATCATATTTTGTAGACAGGCAAAATACTGTGAGTGGAATCTTCGCTCGAGCACCACTTTCCCCGCTCGAGCGGGTAGACCAAAAATAGGAAAATTACAACTTAATTTTAAACCCAAGTTTGTCCACGGAATTTGACAACAAGTAGGGTCCTAACATAATGTATATAGAAAAACTCTGAAAACCAACATCAATAAAAAGAGAGGTAACTGCATCAAGCATCAAAGCCAAATTTTACAAGACAAACAAAACGAAAGAGAAAATCACAGAACAACACAAAAAGAGGCCACCACCTCTGTTATGGACCATTTAAGAAAACTCCAATAGCATGCACATCTTGAATCAAACATTGGTGGATGCAAAGTTGTCCCAGCAGCAACAGTCGCAAAAGCCAAATTCCCTACCATAAGCCCCTGTTAAGCACAAGCTGCAAGTGAAAAATAAAGTCATTGACGCTAAATTCTGAGAAATTATTCTTGAACTTTGTTAGTGTATATATGGTATATATTCCTAGATATATTAGGTATTGATTTCCTAAATATATTTGTATTGTCATAGTTTTTCTCAACCTATACATACAAGACTTCTATTATATGGAATTAATTCATTAAATACAATACATATTATTTCCTCTTTCTCTACTATTGTAACATGGTATCAAAGCTAGGTTAAGTACCTAGTAATTTTGCTTCACCGGCAGGCGACAGCCTTGCCTTGGTCGCTTGCCGGACCTCAACCTTTTTTGTTGTCATATTTTCTTGTCAGTATCATTTCGTGGTGATCTCTTCCTTTGTCTGTTGGCTTATTTATACTCCAAATATCTCTATCATATATATATATATTACTTGTAATCTTTATTTTTTATATTTTTTTTGTGCTCCTGCTCCACTCTGTCTTTCCTTCTGCTTCAACCTCAAATAAGTTTCTATCTTCAAACCTATTTGAGTTTGAGGGGGGTAATATACCTATATCATGGTGAACATGGTTATACACCATGCAAACCACTTAAGCCGCGCCTTATGGCGCACCACTCAAGCCACTTCTTGGTGCACCACCCAAGCCGACTCTTCTGGCGTACAATCCGAGCTGTCTTATCTGGCGTACAACCCAAGCCACCCCTTGGTGCACCACTAAAGTCGCCCCCTGGTGCACCATCCAAGCCACCCCCTGACACACTCAGTCATATATTGCTATAGTTATGTTTCTTATAGGATACTCTTTCTCATAGTTTTTCTCAGCCTATATATACAGAACTTCTATTGTATAGGATTAATTCATTGAATACAATACGTATTATTTCATCTCTATCTACTATTGTAACTATTTAGTTTTATTTCATGTTTTAATTTATCTCTCCAAACTCAAGATGTTTATTCTCATTGTGTTTGAGGGGGGATGTTAATGTATGTATGAAATATATTCCTAGATATATTAGGTATTGATTTCCTAAATACATTTGTATGGTCATAGTTTTTCTCAGCCTATATAAACAGGCCTTCTATTATATATGATTAATTAATTGAATACAATACAGATTATTTCCTCTCTCTCTACTATTGTAACAAACTTGATTGACAAAGCGACTTAAATTTTGATTAAATCCAACTCGAATCTTGATTAAATCCAATGTAGCTTCCCAATCAAGTTGTGCACCATTGAACATGCATTCATTTATTAGATTCCATATAGTCCACATTATCGCAAAAGGAATAACCTCCCAAATCACCCTTTCTTTCTTGAGCAACCTTGCACTATAGGAAAATACACCTTCAACTACTACAAAATTAGTCGCCAAAGTTTATTTTTTAGTCGCTAAAAGTCAATGGCAGCTAAAGATTTTAGTTGCCCAATTTGTCGCTTAGGGCTTGTCGGCAATAGTGTTGGCTACTAAAAATTTGTTGGTCGCTAATTCTCTTCTCTTCAGTTACTAAAACGAACTTTGTTGCTAATTGATATCTTTTTAGTGACAAAAGGTATGATGCAGCTTTAACACCTTGGCTTTGTCTATCGATGTAATTCTCTTTGTACCTTTCTGATTTCATTAATATACTCTATTTTTTTATTGATAAAAAAAAAAATTTACTCCAGCATTTATATTGGTATCCACCAATCATACCAAAATAATCTACCTTTAACATTAAGATAGACTTCAAACTGGACCTTTGTAATTTAATGTCTCCGGTAATAATGTTATTGTAAATCTTAACTTGTCCAATATTTCTTGGAATAATATGAAATCTTATTTTTCTCATAATATTGTTAGGTATTTTTCATTTTAACTTCTTCCAGTTGAATAACATATTATCAAATCACTATTACTATATCAGATGTTTTAGCACTTTGCATTTAGAAAATAGTGCTAAATGCTACAATTAGATTAGAAAATATTTATTGTTAAAATGTCCACTATCGTATCTTTCCGGCCATTTATAATTGGCATTTTCATAAATTAATGTCCACTATCGTATCTTTCCGGCCATTTATAATTGACATTTTCATAAATATTGTCAAATATCTGTCAGCAGGAAGATTTAGTAAATTTCAATTCATCAACGTTAACAGTGACATGATGTCACATGCCATTTATTTGTATGCTATCATAGTTTACTTGTGGTTGTGTTTCTAGAAACACCATTTTTTCTTTTTTTATTTTTAATTGAATGGAATTAAAAAAATGAATCCAAAAAAAAAAAAAAATCTCATACTATAACATTTCTGTATTGGAGTTATTCAATTTGAAACTAAAATAGAATTTCTACATTTAACATTTTTAGAAGCTTGCAGCAAGGCAAATTATAAACTAAAATGCTAAAATCAAAATTTGACACATTATTTTGTATTATTTTTTTTCTTACATTTTATGTTTCTATTTTACTACTGTTTATATCATATAAATACTGATCCTCTATTTTAAAATAATTGTTGGTTTCCCTTTTCTTTTAATTTAATTATTGAGATAATAAACCAATATAAGTGAGTTAGTGGGCTCCACAAAAATCATGTTTAGTTGGAAAAAAATTAGGTGAGACTAGCATTTTTTATGGTGGTTTAGATCACTAATCATATCCCGTGAGAGTAGTGGTTAAAACTTAAAAAACTATTTTGCTTTCTACTAGACAAAAATAACAAAGACTAATACATCCACACTAGTAATTTCATCACTCACAATATTACTATAATGTGGGTTATTTGGGAAGTTGCTATTTTAGTGTGCTATTTTAGTTTTTGGCTATTTTAGTAGGCTTAAGTTTTTATGTTTGAGATAATTGTTAGATTTTTTTTTTTTGTAATTGGATGTGATGTTTGTGAGAGGAAAATTGAAATGATTATGGATTTGATGTGACATTTTATTTTCTTTGCTATTTTACCCTATTTTGTCATTTTGTAGATTTTCCCCCCCCCCCCCCCCCCGGAAAAAAAAAAAAAAAAAAACTTTTGTCAAACACCCCCAATCTTAATCCCAATTTTCATAATCCAGCAATAAGGATCACTTCTGGTCCTTTAGTTGGATCTGCACAATACCAAAAAAGATTTGGAGTAAATATTTACAAAAAACAAGTGGCAATGTTTTTGTTACTTACACTAAGTGTGAGAATAGGATAAACAAAATTACAAAATAATGAAAATTTTACATTTCATTTTATTTTCTCTCTCCTTTCTTCTACATCCTCTCCCTTCCCTACCTCTGCAACTTGCTGACCGTCATCACCACCACCCCTCCGCAATCACACCAACCCCTTCACACTGCCCCCATCCACAACCACCAAATAATAATTCTCGAGTATTAACACAATTACATACACTCATTAATTAATCACAATTTAACATCTAACATTGGAACACCCATACATCCACTAATGTAACAAACACTTGAAACCAATTTTTATCATTTTTTTAGAGTAAATATCATTTTCCACCCCAAACTTTCACGCGTTTTTCACATTGACCCTCATACTTCAATTTATTTTAATTTAGTACCTGAACTTTCCACAAATTGATCAATTAGACCTCTGCTATCACCTTCAATCTACAATTGGACAGAATGTGTGGACGTGACATTTAAAATTTCATTTTACTCCCCAAACTATACCTTAAAATCAATTTACCCCCCAAATTAAAAATCAATTTGCCCTCCACACTATACTTTAAAAATCAATTTATTCCCCACATCAGCATATTCCGTCCAATTGTGGACGGAAGGTGACGGCAGGGGTCTAATTGATCAATTTGTGAAAAGTTTAGGTACTAAATTGAAATAAATCGAAGTATGGGGGTTAACGTGAAAAACGGGTGATAGTTTTGGGGGGAGGGGGGGAATGATATTTACTCATTTTTTAAGCATACTTCAACAAACATGTTTAAAGCATCCACAGTGATACAAGAAAGAGTGAATTAGCTACAAAAAGAGACCACAAATTTTGAATACAAAAAATCCCAGACTTCACTCAGTTTTCATCATAGAAAATACACTATGATTCAATATTTTTAACACAAGTATTGTAGTTCTCTAAGAGTGAATTGAATACAAGAGAACACAAACTTTGATTACGGAAACCGGAGAATACAACTCTATTGGAGCACCCATAGACAAATTTTGATACATATCTCACTTTTATAACTTTTGGTCATATAACACACTTTAACAAATATTTTCTAACACATACAATGTGAATGCTCTAAGAATGAATTAGTTACAAAATACAACACAAATTTTGAATATTACAACTCTTTGTCATATAATGCACTTTAACAAATATTTTTAATACATATCCAATGAGAATGCTTCCAAAGTGCCAAAATTGAGAGAACAAGACCAATGACCCATTTATTTTGCACGACCAATTGGTATGCTTTATCCCTGTAACGCCCTAAAAAATAATACATATGACCCAACATTCTTGACATGCGTTGATATAAGAGAAGTAAACATCTTTCTATTCATCAGAGTAGTTCAAACAAAGTTATTACATGTTGACAACAAAAGTAAATGCCCTATGGGTTTACAACTTTTCAAGCCAACACTTGGTCACAAGAAGAGGGTACTAACCCAAATACATATTAAACCCTTGGCTTGAATTTACATGTAATACATCAAAAGATAACAAAACAACAAAAGAGTCTTTCAGCCTCTAGCCTCCCAAGCTACGTCCTTGAAGGTAGCATACCATCTGTACCTGAAAATGATGTCCCATATAGGGTGAGCCAAAGCCTAGAAGAGATGTAGTAAACCAAATATAAGCAATGACTAAAACAATAGCACTTGATAGATGGTTAACGCTTATAAACCAATTTAACTCTCAATACAATTCCATGACAGACGTGTCCATGTTACATTCCATTTTTCCTTTACTTATCAAAATCACTTCATATTACATGGCTCAAAACTTGGCCAAACACTTCAATGAGATTAAAACTCATATTAAAACAATTCCATATTTCACAATTCGTAAATGAGATTTCATCTCATATTTGAATACTTCCATACTTCCAGTAATACACACATATTCGCTGTATTAACACTTCCATTTAATACACATACTTGCTGTATTAACACTTTAATTTGATACACATATTTGCTGGATCTATGGAGTCCATCCCCTATCTTCCCTCAAACCATGGAGTACATCCCCTATCTCCTCCCACACAATACACATATTCCAAGTATATAAGCAATTATCATATACAAGGGTCAAACAATACACATATTGGATGTATTATGCCAACCATCATATTCTATGACACATTCAATGTGATTAGTTTTGGTTTTTCCCTAGTCAACATGCAATGTCTACAACAATCATGACTATCCTCCACAGATAGCCCAAAATAGATATTTCTAAACAGAACATAAATGCATCAACAGGTAAAATATCCACATTTTCATGGGTGAGTGATAAATTAATCCAACTACACAATTTAATCCCATAATTTCTCAAATTTCATGGATTTTGACTCAATTCCATAATTTCTCAAATTAATTATACTAATTAATTTATTTCAATAATTAGGGCATTTTCCCCCAATCCTCAATATCAACCCTAAGGTTTGATTTCACCAATTTGACAACAATAATAGCATTTCCCGATGTCCCATATACGCATGGAGTTTTTAAAACACAAACCCCCTTTTTATAAATTACACGATAACCCCAACTTTTCCCAAATATTACCAAATACCACCAACTAATCAAAATGCATAAAACTTATGTCAAAACTCATAGATTGGAGTAGGAAATCCCTATCTCGAAATTAGAAGCTCAAAGGAGAAGATGACCAAAATCCAAAGTGCTCCAAATCCACTATTTTTCAGATTAAAAGGAAGTCCAACTCACCCTCTAACTTTCTTACAACGAAACTAGGCTAGAAACTCACTAGAAGTAGATCAATACCTACAGAGAAGGTGTGTAGAGAGAGAGAGAGCTCGGATCTAGGGTTTGTGTAAAGAAAAGAGATGAAAAAGTGAAGTGTTTCCTGCTACTGCGATCTGATATAGCACAGGCTCGCTCGAGCGAAGGATTGGTCGCTCGAGCGACCAAACACAAAGAACCCTCGATCGAGCGTAGAAAGCCTCGCTTGAGCCAACAATATGAAGCTTCAGGTTTGCAACCCAGAAGCACACTCGAGCAAAAGAATGCTCGCTCGAGCGAAGAAACTCAAAACATACACCTCGCTCGCTCGAGCGAAGAAATGCAAGTCTCAGGTCCAAACCTAGACGCAGTCGTACGCTCGAGCGAAGGAACCCTGGCTCGAGCGAAGAAGCCAAACACAGAGCTTGCTCAAGTGACAAAGTTCTTGCTCGAGCGAAGGACCAAAATTCTGGGCAGCAACCATTTGCTCCCAAGCACACCAAACCTGTAACAAACCCTCCTAAAACATCCTATAACTCAGATACAAAGTATTGAAGGACGGAAACAAGATAAATACAACAACAAGCTCCACGGAACCTAAGTTCGGATACAACAACCAAATGGAGAAAGACCGGGATCGCTATAACCACCCTCTCTTAAAGAATTTCGTTCCCAAAATTAGGCACAAGTTTTCAAAACAAGTTTTTCTCAATTCTCAACCACATTACAATTCAAAATTCCATAACTTGACCCATTACCGGTCATTCCACCTCTATTCAAGAGGCATTTCACAATATATATTACAATATGCGTTATCAACATGCATTTCCTTCAATTCCAACAATTTTCCAATATACATGATTTATAATTCCATAACATATTCAATGTTCATGATATATTTCCATTTTTACAACACATTCAACATATACAATGTTATAATAAACTTCCATTTCAAGGCAAGTTCTACAATACTTCCATAAATCGGAATATATACAATGTTTTACAACCTAAGACATATTCAATGCTCTTAAGGTTTATCAATACAATAAAATTTACAACATATGCTCAAACATCTATAAACAGGTTCGGATATTTCTCTTGGACCTCCAACTCACGTTCCCAAGTGGCTTCCTCCACCCCGTGATGTTTCCATAAAATTTTCACCAAGGGGATGGTCTTGCCTCGCAAGACTTGATCCCGCCTATCCAAGACCCAAACCGGTCTCTCCTCAAACGAGCCATCCTCATCAACCTCTAAGTCGGTCCAATCCAATACATGCGATGTGTCCGGCTCGTACTTCCGAAGCATACTAACATGAAACACGTCATGCACTTCAGACAACTGCGGCGACAAAGTTAAACGGTAGGCAACCTCGCCAATCCTCTCAAGGATCTCAAAAGGGCCAATAAATCGAGGGGACAACTTCCCACTCTTACCAAATCTCATCAAACCCCACCTAGGTGATATTTTCAAGAAAACGTGATCACCTACCTCAAATACCAGAGGCCTCCTCCTGCGGTCGGCATAACATTTCTGAGGACTCTGGGCTGTAACAAGCCTCATACGGATAAGCTCAACCTTCTCCGTCGTTTCCCTCACCAACTCCGGGCCTAACAAAGGTGCATCACCCACCTCGGCCCAACAAAATGGAGATCTACAAGATCAGCCATACAAGGCCTCAAATGGTGCCGTACCGATACTCGACGGAAAACTGTTGTTGTAGGCAAACTCTACCAAGGGCAAGTGCCTCTCCCATGACCCAATAAAATCAAGAACACAACCTCGAAGCATATCCTCAAGGATCTGAACAGTACGCTCGAACTGCCCGTCAGTCTGAAGATGATAAGCCGTGCTAAAGGTCAATCTAGTGCCCAAGGCACTCTGCAAACTCTGCCATAACCTAGCCATAAAACGTGGATCTCTATCTGAGACGATTGACACTGGGACCTGTAGACACCCCATTTTTGACCGTCCATAAGACTTCAACGCGACTGATGATTTACATGGTGGAGAAAGGTGCGTAGGGCAAAGGTTCAATTTCTTCGGCAAAGAGAGAGTCAAATCTCAACTTCATACCCCTATTCTGGACCAGAACGATCTCGATCAAAAGATTTTAGACTTAAAACCCTCTCTTTCAAAACATTTTTGAAATAAAGTTTCTGCGATGTTCCGAGGCTCGCATTTTGTCAAAAATTGTGCTTTTTGGAAAACTGAGCAAGGACAAAGTGGAAATGAATGAAAGAGAGATGAAATCTTTGAAAAATCTTTCAAAACACCTTACTTAGGGGTTTGAAGTTGAAGAAAAGAAGAGAAGAGGGAAGAAATCCAGTCGGGGGAGAAAATGGGCATGAACCGTTAAAAGAAAGTCGAGCAGCCCTCGCTGAATCGGGCCTATTCATTTGGATACTTGGAATCAAACTATGAGGCCACCACCGTTGGAAAGCTTACTCCCGGGGCTTCATTTTTCACTCAAGAATCTCCTAAATTCAATTCCGGACGGGGGAGATATGGTTGATTGAAGTAGGGCATCACTCTGGTTGGACTGAAATTTGCGCGGCTATACGGAAACTGGCATAACTTTTTCCACAGGAGGAATTTTAATGCAAGGTTTGTGTTATTGGAAAGCTAACTTCTGGGGCTTAAATTTGGACACTTGAATGGCCACCATTGGACTTCCCAATCACCCACCGGCCACTTTTCTTCCCGGCAGCCTTTTTTTTGTCCTGAAAGTAGCTGGCCGGCCACCTATTTGGTGAAATGATTTTTTTGCCCTTTTAAACTAGCCGGCCATGCCCCCCTCCCCAAGTGTGTCCTAGAAGTGAATTTTGTTTTCCATTACACCCATGTCCGAGGGTTTGGCCATTTTGGGGGGAAACTTGGTTTGTTTCCCCCCTCCCCTTTTTTTTCCCCCTCTTTTCCACCCCTTTTGCTTATATATAAAGCCCCCCCCCTTCAGATTTTAGGGTTACAAAATTTTTTTTGAGAGCCTTGCATCAATTCTCCCTTTCTCTCTACTCTAAGCCTCAAAACCCTTAAGCTCTTACACCCATTTCTACACCACCACCTAGCACCACACCACCACTTCCATTTCCAGCAGTTTGGAGGACTTTCCAGCAGCTAGGAGGCACCACTTCTCAAGCCAAAAGGCAGCCAAGAGTTGGTCTTCAAGGGTGAGCACCATTTTCCCCTTTTTGAGCTTATTTCTGTATCTTTTTTTAGCCATTTTTCTTGCTATTTTGGGCTCTGACCCTAACAGGAACTAGGCTTCTTTTGATCCATTTGTCATGTTTGTTGAAGGGTCTTACCCTTTTTGAGGCCTCCAGCCACCACTTTCTTCATTACCCCTCTTGGATGCCATATTTTTGCATGATATTTTTGGCCTATATATAATCTGTTTTGAGCTCTGTCATAAACTGTGAAGTAGCTTATTTTGAGCCCTTCTTCAACATTGAAGAAGGGCTCATCACTGTTTGGGACCTCCATGTGTCACTTGCCATTGAACCCCTCTTTGGTCCCCATTTTTGCATGATTTATTAGCCTATTGTGTCTCTGTTTTTGGACTTTTGTCCGAACTGAAAATGGCCCTATTTTGACCCACTATTCATGTTTCATTAAGGGTCTCTGGCTGTTTGAGACACCCTTTGTATACTTCATGTTATAGCCCTCTTGGTGGCATCATTTTGCATGATATTTTGAGCATACTTGTATACTGTTTTGGGGCTGGTGATAAACTGTAAAAAGAATTATTTTGGGTCCCTCTTCAACATTTTTGAAGGGCCCTCACTTGTTTGAGACCTCCATGCACCACTTGCTTCTTTGCCCCTTTGTTGGCCTATTTCTTGCATAGCATTTTGAGCATACTTGTATCTATTTTTGGAGTTTGTCATAAACTGTAATACATCATATTTTTGGTCCCTCTTCAATATTGTAGAAGGTCCCTTCTCTTTTTGGTGCCAGAATTTGTGACTTGCTTCATTACCTCCCTTGCGGAGCCATTTTTGTATGCTAATTTAGCCTTACTTGGGCCCACTGTTTGGCCTCACTCTAAACTGTAAAAATGCTTGTCTCGGGGCTGCCTTGCTTCTGTCTTTTCATTTCTTATTCAAATTATGTATGCATTGTATAGTTATAGGCCATTTCATGCGCCAAAACCTGTGTTTCGGGACTCGTTTCATGCATCGGGTTTCATTTTACCGGGTTTCGGGGCTATTTCCAATCTCATTTTGCCTCTGATTTTTGCATGATAGTATGCCATTTTTTGTGTTTTTGCCATGTCTTGTTAGAGTGGCATTTTGGTGCCTTAGGGTCGGTCCTCGGTTTGCGCGCACGCGTGCACATATTTCGAGTTGTCTCATTTTTATCATTATGGCCTCCTATGTGAGTGTGGCCAAGGTCCACTTGTGTTGGTGTAAGCCCATATTGCATTGTGTATGCCATTTCATTCCATAGCATTGCGTATGCTAGGCCGTATATTAGCGCATTGTGTATGCCATGTTTCCTCATGCATCGTGTATGCTATTTCATAGCCTTTCGCATGTTAGGTTGTATCTTAGTTGCATTTCATGCATATCATGCATATTGCATCGTGTTCGGGATAGGAGTTAGCCCGGGCACGGGAAACGAGGTACGTTCCGTACTCCGAGTAACGGAACGTGTCTCAATTCCCCAGTCACCGACACTCCGGATTATCCATGATGGAGTTAGGTTTTGTTGTATTTTCATATGCATTCATTTCATATTGAGTTGTGCAATTCGACTCCTCGACCATCATGCATCGATATGTGTGATTGGTGGCACAAGGATCGAGACATGCATACATTTGTGAAAATACATTGCCATGCCCTTTTCCTGCTCTCTGTTGCAGCAAAATGAAGAATCAGCAACTTTTCAAAGCTTGGCACGCATTTCAAGAACAGGTGCAAACAGAGGCTAATTGGGGCATCGTCATGGATTTCCGCACAAAGGCAACCCGAACATGCATTATTGATCACCCGGAGCGGAATCAAGGCAGTCCCTGGCTTGCATGCCAGTTTTACAGCTTTCTTAGTTAATTTGTTAATTAATTAGGAATTTGTACATTATTTGGACTGTACTATTCTTTTATTTGGGACTGTATATTTATTCGGACCCTCTGTGCGAGGGCAAGATTGTAATAAGTATGGGTGAGTGTGATGTATGTCTTCCAATCCCACGTCTTTCTTCCCTTTTATTTACCTGCTTATGATGGTTAGAATAGGGCATATTTCAATTAGCATACAGTATGATAGCATGTTTGCATTGATTCATCTGTTTTACATGCACCGGGCTCGGCGCACCATACTAACTGCATTTGTATTTCAATTCCAAGTTGAATACATGTTAGCTGTAGCATTCCATATGCCATGTTTAGAGTAGCCGAGCCTGCTATAGTTCGCATCTTTGCATGTGTTGCATTAGGCAATTCTGTATATCTAGGATCATGCATGGATTTCTAATGAGTTTCTGTTTTGACTTGGAGTACTCGGTGAGTTTTATGCTTTAGCATCCTTGCATGCGTATGAGTGACTGCCATGAATAGCATGCTTACCATGAGGCTAACTGCTTATGTGATATAACTGCTTGAATGCCTGTGGGTGGAGGTTGGGTTACTTGGATTGGAATAATTCATCAAATGTTTGTTTTAAGCCCACTAGATAGTGGCAAAATCATGTTTTCTAAGCCCACCCGAGGGTGGTAAATCCACGTCTTAGCCTACTTGCGAGTAGCACCATCAAACCATTTTCAAACAAACAAGCATGAAATGTTTTGTTCCAATTCAGGCGATCCAGTCTATACTTGTATGCTGTGCGCATCACATAGTAACCTAGGCTAATAACCGGAATAAGAACGCACAATGTTTTCAAAATCAGATATCATGGTTAGTAGAGGCCGGTCTTTGGCGGCGAAGGGGTGCTCACGAAGTGACCTTCCCCAATCGTACCTAAGTTCCCGAGCTGAGGCAACTTTGGTGATGACGGACACGTGGCCTTAGGCAACGAGTCAGGGTTTCCTAAATTTCCCAAAATAAAATATTTAGGTGGCGACTCTGTATCTGGCAAAGCAGTCCATGTTTGACACTTTTTTCAAAAAATCAGTTTTTCTCAAAACGATTTGCTGGATTTGGACTCTTTGGTTCAAGATTAAGAACCGTGACATTTGAGTCCTTGAACTGTAGTGACCCCAATATGAACGGAGCGGGACTTAACCCTTCCGGGGCGTTTGGGGACGTCTACAGGACCCCGTGCAACGTCACTATGTCCCGAATGTGCAAGTCGGCAAGATGATCTACCGAATCTCTTACGTGCATAGGGATAAAGTACGCCGACTTAGTCAACCGATCTACAACCACCCAAATAGCATCACTACCCCGCTGAGTCCTCGGAAGACCTACAACGAAGTCCATAGTGACATGCTTCCACTTCCACTCAGCAATAGGCAAGGGTTGTAACAAACCTGCTGGCCTCTGATGTTCGGCCTTCACTTGCTGACAAGTAAGGCACTTGGACACGAAAACTGCCACATCCTTCTTCATACCCCGCCACCAAAACTGGTGACCCAAATCATGGTACATCTTAGTGCCTCCCGGATGCACCGCAAGGCGTGAATGGTGAAACTCTCGGAGTACCTCCTCTCGGCAAGACTCCGGCACAAATAGACGGTCTCGGTATCTCACACTCAGGTCAGGATACACCACCAAACCCTTTTCAACCTTCCCACTGGAGATCTTCTCTCGGAGAGATTCTACCTCAAGGTCACCTCTCTGTGCCTCTAACACTCGAGTCACAAGTGTAGGTTGTGCAACAACAGAAAACAAGGCCGCAGCCTCAACGGATTCGCCCAGAAGCAAATCAAACTCGCCAAGTGCACCCAACATCTCTCACTCCCAGATGGCTATACAAGCTGCATCACTAATGGATTTCCTGCTAAGGGCATCGGCCACAACATTGGCCTTCTCCGGATGGTAATGCAACTCGAAGTCGTAATCCTCAATAAACTCCATTCACCTCCTCTGTCTCAAGTTCAAGTCTTTCTGTGTAAATAGATATTTCAGACTCTTATGATCCGAGAACACCTCAAATCACTCACCATAAAAGTAGTGCCTCCAAATCTTCAAGGCAAAGATCACAGCTGCTAACTCTAGGTCATGTGTAGGGTAATTCTTCTCATGTATTTTCAACTGACATGAGCCATAGGCCACCACTTTTCCCTCTTGCATCAACACACAACCCAAACCCTCTCGTGAGGCATCACAATAAACAGCATAACCCAAACCTCTCTCCGGAATAATCAACACTGGAGTGGTGGTAAGTCTAACTTTCAATTCCTGGAACGACTTTTCACAAGTCTCACTCCACACAAACTTGACCCCTTTCCGTGTCAATCTAGTCAGTGGCGAAGCTAGCCTGGAGAAATCCTTCACAAACCGACGGTAATACCCAGCTAATCCCAAAAAATTACGGATCTCAAAAACACTCTTAGGCTGTGCGCAATCCTGCACTGCCTCAATCTTGAATGTATCAACAGACACCCCTTCCCCGGAAACCACATGGCCTAAGAACTTGACTTCCCCTAGCTAGAACTCACACTTCCCAAACTTAGCATACAACTTATGGGCTTTAAGCAACTCAAGCACCATTCTCAAGTGTTCCTTGTGCTCTTCCTCAGAAGGTGAATAAATCAGAATGTCGTCCACGAAAACGACTACGAAGCGATCTAAGAATTCCCAGAATATCCGGTTCATCAAATCCATAAACACTGCCGGTGCATTGGTGAGCCCAAAAGGCATCACCAGAAACTCATAGTGGCCATACCGCGTACGGAATGCCGTCTTCGGAATATGCTCCTTCTTGACCCTCAACTGGTAGTAACCCGATCTCAAGTCTATTAGAGAAACAACGGGAACCCTTCAATTGGTCAAACAAATCATCTATACGGGGCATAGGGTACTTGTTCTTAACTGTAGCTTGATTCAATTTCCGGTAATCAATACAAAGTCTCAAGGCACCATCTTTCTTTTTAGCAAAGAGGGCCGGTGCTCCCCACGGCGAAACACTAGGGCAGATGAAGCCCTTATCCAGCAACTCCTGGAGCTGAATCTTCAACTCAATCAACTCAGCTGGGGCAAAACGATAAGGTGCCATAGAAATTGGCGCCGTGCCGGGCATTAGATCGATAGAGAACTCAATCTCTCGATGAGGTGGTAAGCTAACAAGATCCTCGGGAAAGACATCCGAATACTCACTAACCACTCTCGGTAATACGGTCTGGGTCTCATCACACTCACTACTCATAAAGCTAGCACGAAGACCACTAACCTCACTCCGTCCCCGCGGATCATACATCGGTGGCAACACACTACCAACCCGATCCCCCAAGAAATGGAAACAATCCCCGCTCAAGGTACATACTGTGACCCTCTGGCAGCAGCAATCAATAACCGCCCGGTATGACGATAACCAGTCCATACCCAAAATCACATCGAAACCCGACATAGCCATAACTACAATTCACCCCCCACAGGTGATACAACATATATAGGAGATGCTAACTGTGCCAACTCCAACCCCAAAATAGATGCAAATGCAGCAGAAATAAAGGAATGAGATGCACCCGTATTAATCAACACATTAGCAACCGAGTTGCAAAACAAGAAGGTACCTCTCACAACAGATGGAGTAGGTACAAGATCCTGCGCAGTAACAGCGTACACATGCCCTGAAGGTCTCTGCTCTATCTGGTCACCCTTAGGAGCAAAAGACTACTGCACAGACTAGGACGATGAAGCTCCATGATTAGCCCTCGAGGCCTGGATTGACTGTGCTGGCTGAAAACTCTGCGTCTGCCTAGAACCAGACGCACCCAATGTGGCACTCAACTGCGGGCAGAACCTCTTCAGTGCCTGCTGACCACACCGTAACAAGAGAGCGGTGGCCTCGCTCGACTCGGCCTGAAGTCGAGCGAAGATGAAGCGACTCTCGAACTCCTTCGCTTCACGCCAAAAGTTGAGACTTGTGGCCTAGCTGACCACATTTGTAACAAGTCACGTCTCCCTGACTGCCTCTCCCAAAGCCTGCACTCTGCACCGGAAAGATAGATCTAGCAAAAGCTCCCTAAGACTGCTGAGGGTTAGCACCCCTCTGTCTCCTGCCATTACCCTGGCCATCTTGACTCCTCTTGGAGCCCCTCAACCTCTCTTCCTCCTCACGCATCATAATCTCCATATGGGCCGTAGTATCTACAAGGCGCCCATACTCTCGAGTCATCGACCCCCCAACTCTCATCTTGAGCCTGTGCCTCAATTTCTTCTCAAATTCTAGACAACGGCGTTCCTCAGACACCACAAGCTCAGGCGCAAACTGGATAAACTAGTAAATGCGGCCTCAAACTCGGCCACTGAAGAACTCAGCTGCAAAAGCTAGCAGAACTAATCTCTCAACTTCTCCCTAACAGCGGGAGACAGAAACTTCTACTGGAAAGCATCTACAAAGGACTCCCAAGTGCCACCAATACGACCCCCCATGAACCTCCACCATTGACCTGCATCCCCCTTTAGCTGGAAAGACGCCAAGGTCACCTTCAAAGCCCCGTCTTCGATGCCAAGCATCTCAAACGTCTTTGTCATTTGCTCCAGCCACTCATCAGCCTTTAGTGGCTCTTTCGGATCCCCCAAAAACTCATCCGGATTTGACCAGAAGAACTCCCTCTTCAGAAAAGAAGGCCCTGCATCAACAACCTGGGCCTGGACTTAATTTTCAGCTCTGAGAATGTCCATGGATGCCCTCAAAGCTCCTGCCATCTCGCGGGCTAAGGCACCCATGGCTTGCTGTCCTACTGGCTCGGCCACATTGGCCTGGCCAACACCCTCCTACTGCGCCAGAATGTCATCCGATATGGGCATCTCCTGCCTCCTAGGCCTACCTCGCTTACCACTATGTCCTCGTCCTGACATCCTAATAAAGGTAACGAAGAACATTAGCACATTCACAAATGTACTGAAGCTATAACACTCACGTCCTAATGCATTGGACAACAATAATTCATTCCATGTAAGCACATAATCACATAAGCACTTACGAATTTTATTTCCAGATAATGATAGTCCCGAGGCGTTGCTAGAGTTCCAGTTAGAAACAACATTGATCAAGTGCTTTTCCAACAAGACTCCCAGAAACCCAAGGATCCAATCAACATCCTAGAAACTACATTCCATACCCATATAACCACATAAACATGTTATCAAATAAACACATAACATTACACCTACGTCTCTAACAAGCGAGACAAACCCATTGTGGTACTAACCACTTCCTGCGTACCCAAAGTATTCGAACCCCGTACACCCTGATACCAAGTTGTAACGCCCTCAAAAATAATACATATAACCCAACATTCTTGACATGCATTGATATAAGAGAAGTAAACATCTTTCTATTCATTAGAGTAGTTCAAACAAAGGTATTACATGTTGACAACAAAAGTAAATGCCCTATGGGCTTACAACTTTCCAAGCCAACACTTGGTCACAAGAAGAGGGTACTAACCCAAATACATATTAAGCCCTTGGCTTGAATTTACATGTAATACATCAAAAGATAACAAAACAACAAAAGAGTCTTTCAGCCTCTAGCCTCCCAAGCTACGTCCTTGGAGGTGGCATACCATCTGTACCTGAAAATGATGTCCCATATAAGGTGAGCCAAAGCCCAGAAGAGATGTACTAAACCAAATATAAGCAATGACTAAAACAATAGCACTTGATAGATGGTTAACGCTTATAAACCAATTTAACTCTCAATACAATTCCATGACAGACGTGTCCATGTTACATTCCATTTTTGCTTTACTTATCAAAATCATTTCATATTACATGGCTCAGAACCTGGCCAAACACTTCAATGAGATTAAAACTCATATTAAAACAATTCCATATTTCACAATTCGTAAATGAGATTTCATCTCATATTTGAATGCTTCCATACTTCCAGTAATACACACATATTCGCTGTATTAACACTTCCATTTAATACACATACTTGCTGTATTAACACTTCAATGTGATACACATATTTGCTGTATCTATGGAGTCCATCCCCTATCTCCTCCCAAACAGGTTTGAGAGTCCATCCCCTATCTTCCCTCAAACCATGGAGTACATCCCCTATCTCCTCCCACACAATACACATATTCCAAGTATATAAGCAATTATCATATACAAGGGTCAAACAATACACATATTGGGTGAATTAAGCCAACAATCATATTCTATGACACATTCAATGTGAATAGTTTCGGTTTTTCCCTAGTCAACATGCAATGTCTACAACAATCATGACTATCCTCCACCGATAGTCCAAAGCAGATATTTCTAAACAGAACATAAATGCATCAATAGGTAAAATATCCACATTTTCATGGGTGAGTGATAAATTAATCCAACTACACAATTTAAGCCCATAATTTCTCAAATTTTATGGATTTCGACTCAATTCCATAATTTTCCAAATTAATTATACTAATTAATTTATTTCAATAATTAGGGCATTTTCCCCCAATCCTCAATATCAACCCTAAGGTTTGATTTCACCAATTTGACAACAATAATAGCATTTCCCGATGTCCCATATACACATGGAGTTTTTAAAACACAAACCCCATTTTTATAAATTACACAATAACCCCAACTTTTCCCAAATATTACCAAATACCACCAACTAATCAAAATGCATAAAACTTATGTCAAAACTCATAGATTGGAGTAGGAAATCCCTACCTCGAAATTAGAAGCTCAAAGGAGAAGATGACCAAAATCCAAAGTGCTCCAAATCCACTATTTTTCAGATTAAAAGGAAGTCCAACTCACCCTCTAACTTTCTTACAAAGAAACTAGGCTAGAAACTCACTAGAAATAGATCAATACCTACAGAGAAGGTGTGTAGAGAGAGAGAGAGCTCGGATCTAGGGTTTGTGTAAAGAAAGAGATGAAAAAGTGAAGTTTTTCCCGCTGCTGCGATCTGATATAACACAGGCTCGCTTGAGCGAAGGATTGGTCGCTTGAGCGACCAGACACAAAGAACCCTCGCTTGAGCGTAGAAAGCCTCCGTCGAGCCAACAATGCGAAGCTTCAGGTCTACAACCCAGAAGCACGCTCGAGTGAAAGAATGCTCGCTCGAGCGAAGAAACTCAAAACATACACCTCGCTCGCTCGAGCGAAGGAAAGCTTGCTTGAGCCAAGAAATGCAACTCTCAGGTCCAAACCTAGACGCAGTCGCACGCTTGAGCGAAGAAACCCTGGCTCGAGCGAAGAAGCCAAACACAGCGCTCGCTTGAGCGACAAAGTTCTCGCTCGAGCGAAGGACCAAAATTATGGGCAGCCACCATTTGCTCCCAAGCACACCAAACCTGTAACAAACCTGCCCAAAACATCCTATAATTCAAATACAAAGTATTGAAGGACGGAAACAAGATATATACAATAACAAGCTCCATGGAACCTAAGTTCGGATACAACAACCAAATGGAGAAAGACCGAGATCGCTATAATCCCAATTTTATTTGTGCAGTTTGGCCTGGAAACTTTGAATGTAGCCCTCCATTCTTCATCTAAGAATGCATCATGCTGAAGTTGGCAGGTAGTAAGGATGCCATAACGCCCGCAACGGCTTGCCCTTTTCAAATTTGAGTCCTGCTAGTCAAACCCAATGTCACTTCATATAAGCACACTAATGCGTGCAGAAAATCATGAATGAGAGTGAAGATAGAGAGTCGTGTATAGTGAATGACAATTATTGATTTAGTAAAGATGAACATTTGAAAAAAATATAATATTGTGGATTATTTTTGGGAACAAAAATTGCATGATAAAGGGTTCTTAAAACAATTACAATTACTATATTATGTCAAAATTTTGAGAGATAAAAATCTTAATTTTTAATCT
The DNA here is from genome assembly GCA_025200525.1 of Camellia lanceoleosa. Taxonomy (NCBI): domain Eukaryota; kingdom Viridiplantae; phylum Streptophyta; class Magnoliopsida; order Ericales; family Theaceae; genus Camellia; species Camellia lanceoleosa. The sequence goes on along the minus strand of JANUSC010000031.1, from coordinate 1,189,007 downwards.
TAACTGATTTGGAAAAATGGTCTCACTTGCTTTAAAAAGAAATCATAAATGAAATTAGTTGAATATACATTTGTTGATTCTACAACAATCAACACTGTGAAAAAATCAAACTAATTAAAAAAATTTAAAACTCCACAATCACGGTTATGTTCACCTTTATTCATAAAGATAGATCTTAGATAGATATCCTGTTAAACCCATAAGAGATTACAAATTTTGATCTGAATCTTAATTTGATTATTTGGATAGTTAATTATATAAAAGTATTCTAGAAAAAAATTTAAAAATGTGAAATATACCAAAAATATATTTAGAAGTTAAAAAAAAAAAGGAAGGGAAGATGTATAGTTAAATCGAAATTGAGAGGCAGATAGAATTACGTACCAGCTTGGCTAGAGCACTTGGATGTGGAGCTTTATAGATGGGCTTACAAGGCAAAGCACAAGAAATCATCTGATTCAATTTCAGCAACAAAGAGTCATCAAAAATCAATCACAAACAAAGAAATCAAGTCAAAATTACATATATGTGGAGATCATTACCAATATTCTGGTAAAATCGCTTATCCACTGATTTAATCAATGGAATTTTCAAGACTCCATCTTCATCTTCATCTTGGTGGATGCTGCAGCTTCTCATCTCAGGCGCCATTGATGAGTTGTGATGGGTGGGGTATACAGGGTCCCTATAGGGTTAATATATACAAGGTCCCTAGGGTTTCTCACCAAAAAAAAAAAAAAAGACAAAAAAAAAAAATTTAAATTAAATTGTCATAAAATTCCACTTGACATAAATAATTTGTCACACAATTTTGATTTTTAAAAAAATTTAAAAAAATATTATAATCACACAGCACTTTTTAAGAATCATTTTAATGTAGTTTTATTTTTTAATACAAAAACTTAATGAGGGAAAAACTTTAAAATAAGGCAAAGGGTGAATACAAAAAATATTCAAAGATTCAGTATATTTTCGTAATTTTTTGTATTTATTGATTTTTTTTAAAAAAAAATTCTTCTCAAATATTTTACTTTTTGAGTAAAATCTAAATTAGATTTATTTAAAAAAAAATTGATCAAAATATTTAAAAAATTCACTAAAAATAAAATATAAGAATTAAAAATCGAAATCTTATTTGAAACATGAATAACCAAACAGAGTATGTCTTTTGTTCAAGAGTCTAATAATCATTAAATAAGGAAAATGCTAAGTATCCCAAATAATCTATGAAATATTTTACCAAACCTCTCCCATGTGAGAGGTTTGATAAAACATTTAGTAAATTATTTGAGATATCTAGTATTACTTTTAAATAAAATAAAAATATAATTATATGAAAATTTTGAAACAAAATCCAATATCACTGTTCATCTGTCCCTACTTGCAACCAACCGTGACAATTTAATATTACATTGACAACTCATAATAAAATTATATAACGAGAATGAATTCCACTAAAAAAGTAAATTATAATTTCACTTTTAAAACACTAATATATAAATGGGAACAGGCTTAAAGTCATGAAAAAAAAAAAGAAAAAAGAAAAAATCAATGACAAGATCTAGTTCGATTTCAGCAACAAAATCATCAAAACCAATCTCAACAAACAAAGAAATCAATTAAAATTACATATGAGAGAAAGAAAGAATGAAGGATAAGTGGTGATCCATACCAAAGTCTGGTAAAATTGCTTAGCTACTAATTTCATCAATGTAACTTCTGAGACTCCATCTTCGTCTTCTTCTTCATTTTCATCTTTTTCTAAGTTGATGCCACAACTTTCTCATATTGCATGCATATATATACACATCCAATCCTCTCTGTCTAGGATTTTATTTAGTATTTATTTATTTTTTTTCTAGTTTAAGTTTTTGGCTAGCGTTAGTAAATGCCTCGGATAATGGTTAATTTTATTTATGAGCATTACTATTTAAGACAAAAAATTAGATCTAATTATCAAACTCAGTGATATGTCAATCAATGACAATATTAAAATTATCTCTCTTTTCTTTTCTAATTATCAACCAATCATATCGGTTACACATCACTGGGTCTATAACATGGGTTTAAAAAATAGATTTTTTTTTTTTTTTTGTCATACCAAAAGTCTGGTAAAAAATAGATAAAAATAGATATGTAGTGATCCATACCAAAAGTTTGGTAAAATCGCTTAGCTACTGATTTCATCAATGGAATTTTTGAGACTCCATCTTCATCTTCTTCTTCATTTTCATCTTCTCCTAAATTGATGCCCCAGCTTTTCCTTTCGGCTGTCTTTGGTGGGTTGGTTTAGGTTTTCTCATATTACGTACATATATACACACATCCAGTCCTCTATGTCTAGGGTTTTATTTAGTATTTATTTATTTTTTCCATTTTAAGTTTTTGGCATGTGTTAGTAAATGCCTCGGAGAATGGTTAATTTTATTTATGAGCATTACTATTTAAGATAAAAAAATTAGATTTATTTTTTAAACTCAGTGATATGCCAATCAATTAGGATATTAAAATTAACACACATTCTCTCTCATATCTTTTTTAATTATCAACCAATCTGTAACGCCCTCAAAATATATTACAAGACAACCATTCACAAATTGTCATAAACATAGAAGAAATATCATCTCTTCATTTATCAGAGTTTCCTTTACAAAAGGCGTTACTGCATTACACTTTCATAAACATTAATCTTGAAACTATAGCATGTAACTCTAACTTCTAAACAACAAAAATAAGTGCCCAAAGGGCTTACAACTTTCCAAGTTAACACTTGGTTACAAAAAAAGAAGAGTTCTAACTATTTACATATAAAGCCCTTGGCTTGGATTCACATTTAACACAAAATATAAATAACAAAACGGAGTCTTCCACTCCTAAACCTCCCAAGCTATGTCATTGGAGGTCGCATGTTCCCTGTACCTGAAAAATGGTGTCCCAAGTAGGGTGAGCCAAAGTCCAGTAGAGATATGCCAAACAATATATGAGAATTAACTAAAATAGTAGCATCCGATAAATGTTTAACACTTGAAAACCAACTTACAACTTCTCCATAACCAATCAAGATTGACATTCATACTTCTATTCATTTACATTTACTTATCCAAATCAATTCATGGACATAGTTCATCATCATTTAAACAATTCAAAATGAGACTACAGCTCATTTATCAACACTTCAATCATAAACATTTATTCATACACTTCCATTTCTTGCCATTTTACGAAACTACGTCCGAGGGAACCAGCACCCAGATATATATGATTTCGGGACTTTCACCCTGGATAAGCCGGCCAACTTAATTATCAATGGAGTCCATCCCCTATTTCCTCCCAAACAAGATACATATACAATGTATTTAAACACTTTGTCATATACAATGACTAATCAAAACACATATTCAATGTTTTAATCCAACCGTCATATTCAATGACATAAACCAATCGATTAGTTTCAATTTATCTTATCAGCATGCAGTTTCTACAACAATCATGGCTATCCTCTACTGATAGCCCAAAACAGATATATCTAAATAGATAAATAAATTTCTCAACGGATAATTTATCACATTTTCCATAGGTGAGTGATTTATTAATCCAACTACACCATTTAATCACAATTTCCTCCAATTTCATGATTCTCAAATCAATTTCATATTTTCACATTGATTTCATTATTTACACACAAATAATGTATATAATTCAAATTAGGGCATTCTCTCCCTTTATCAAATATTATACCAAAGACCAAATTTTATTAATTCTTCTCAAGTCATAACATGTTCAAGACCTCTCATGCCCATAAAGAAACCCAAATAGAAAACCCCTCTTATATATATATATATAGAAACCAACCAAAAATTTACCAAAAACCTTCCCAAATCACACCATTTATACAAGATGACAATATCTATGTTAAAACCCATATAGGAGAGTAGAATATCCCTACCTCAAGCTTAGAAGAGGAAGAAGTAAGAAAAACCCAAAAGTCGACGGAGGAGAAACGACATTTTGCTCCGATCAAAATGAAGCCCTCGACAAGCTCTACAATGTATCTCAAAGGAGCAAGGTGAGAAGAGGCCTTTAAGCAAGTAGATCTAAGGATTTATGAGTGAAAAGTGCTTTTTGAGAAAGAGAAAGAGTCTCACGGTTTAGAGGGAGAAAAGAGAAGAAGAAATAAAGAAAATGGTTAAGTGAGAGCCTATTTATAGCACTAGGTAAAATTAGAAATAAGCCCCAAAGTCAACCCAAAATATCTAGTCAAAACCCCCAAAAGTAATGCCTAAACCAACAAAAAAATCTAGAAAAAACATCGCAGGTGTCGACCCCCAAGAAGAAAAGTTGGAACACTAAGTTTGACTGCGTAGCAGGTGTTGACCCTTCCCAAGCTGGTGTCGACACCAAAATGCAGTGAGCAATTTCAGAACAAGAGTCGACACTTCCTAGATTGGTGTCGACCTTTGTGGCCAACTTAAAGAGTCGACCCTTGCGGCCAACTTAAAGAGAAGGTGTCGACACCACCAAGACCGGTGTCGACCCCAGAACATGATTTTCAAGTTTCCAAACAACTTTTCAACGCGAACAAGCGTGAATGAGCAATCCCAACAAGTTTAAATAAATTTGTACACCTCCAAAACTAAGGTACAACAACACTAAAGATTCCAAAAATAAAATAAAGGGTTCAAATACACTTACCAAAAGCTTTAAAGGACACAAGTGCTACACAATCATATTACTTACACATCACTGGGTTCATAAAATAGACTTGTATATCATTTTTCTTTGTTATTTATTTTACATTTGTTTTTTTCATAACACTTTTTATAAGTATTTTGAAATGGATGAAAACTACTAATTTTTATTTTTATTTTTTGTGGAGCACTTATTAACAAAATCCTAATTTACTTAGGTAGAGGACTTCTTTTGCATAATTTAGGTTGGAGATGATATGTTTCAAACTAAGTTAAGACAGGGAGATTATATGTCGTATTAACTTGCATGAGTAATGGGACGATGATGAAATTTGGTCAGATTGCCCCTGAATAAGAAAATTTTGACTGGTTTTTTCTTGTATTTAATTTTTTTTAAAGATAAACAACATTAATTATATCAATAACTGTGTTTGTTATATAAAGTCATCTTCAACGAGTTGTAAAATTAATGCGCGATAAGGCAAGTGTAACTCCAATATAAAAACTTTCAACATTATATCTATTGAAACACCTTTGATCTCACATATACTAGAGAAAGAGACACTCCAAGCAAAAAAAAAAAAGAATAGAGAGAGAGAGAGAGAGAGAGAGAGAGAGAGAGAGAGAGAGAGAGAGAAGGCATCCCAATTTTTTTAATTTTTAAATTTCTAATCTATATAATAAAACACGATGGTTTTCAATAATGTTTAAGAGATACAATTAGTTAGAATGGTGTGAATTGACCTAATTAAATGTTAAATGACTGAGATTGTTTGATTCGAAATAAACTTACCGTACCAAACAATTGTTAACTTTTATTTTACACAATCCCACATTGGAAAAAGAAGGAAAAAATGAATTGTTTCACTTATACAAAGTGAACGTTATGTTTTCATTTAATATTGTAGTGTTATACATATTTCAGTTCAAAACAGTTTAAATTTTAATTAATTAATTTTTGTGTAAGTTAGTTGCTCTTTTGACCTAGCCAATTAGGTTGACCCGTTTTTGATTTGATTGATTCGCTAATTTAATCACGATTTTAGTGCTTTTATAAAAATCTATTAGTTAGGTTTGTTTGATTTGAAATAAATTTCTCACCTAAATAATTATTAACGCTTAATTTATACAATCTCACATAAAAAAAAAGAATGATTGAGTATGATTGTGTGAGTTGTTTCACTTATATAAAGTGAATGTTATTCTCCAATTTAATATTGTATGTTGTTTATACTTCAGTTCAATACAATTTAAATTTTAAAAGTTTCAATTAATTAATTTCTATGTGAGTTGGTTAGTCTTCTAACCAGATCGAGTAGGCTTAATCGGTTTCAATTTGACTAATTCGCTGGTTTAATTGTGATTTTTAACTATTTTTCTCAAAATCTTTGCAAATGACCCATGTCTAAAGGCACTCCCAATGAGATAAATTTTTTAACTATTCATAAGAAAGTAAAATGCGATCAAGCCACACCAATGCTAACAAAAAGAAAATAATAATAATAAAATAAAATCAATACAAAATTCAAACATGCACCTAAATTTGACTGATGGTGTGTCCCTAATCGGATTTCAAAAATCAATTGAAAATTTCACTTTACATTATGTTTGTGTATTCTATAGATAACAATAACATTAATACTAATGATGGCTGGGTAGAAAATTCAAGAGCTTTGAAAGGAAAATTTGGAATGCTATCCCCTTAGTTGTTCTTTAGTCTCTTTGGAAATATAGGAATGAATGTGTCTTCACTGAGGCCCAACCCAATTTCTTTGATCTGTGTGAGCTCATCAAAATCAAAACAACTCTTTGGCTCAAAGTATCTATAAAGGATTTCCCCTTCTCAGTTGATGATTTTGTGTTCAAGTGGAGTCAAATCAGAGGCTGTTCTTAACTCTGCTGTATGGCTACTATTTTCTTTCTTTCCTTCATTCTCCTCTTCTATCTATCTTCTTTTCTTCTTTTTTTTTGGTTGGTTCCTTACCAACCTAGGGATGTGCTTGAGGCACTCTCTCTGGTGCCAATTGTATTGGTATTAGATTGAGAGCTTTGTTGCTCGCTGCTCCCCTCTTTATTCATTGTTTCATTGTTATAATCAATAAAGTTTTCTTTACTGAAATTTTTTTTTTACTAATGGTGGCTAAAAGTTACAGGTTAGTGAATTTACTACACACTGCATGTGTTTGGATAACATCAATAGAAAAAAATGACAGTTTTACAATTCGTGATTACAAACAATGAAAAATAATAATTGCATTTAATAGATAGAAATTGTTTCCAAATAAAGAAAGATTAGTTACAAATAGAGTAAATAGATATGGATAGATATTAAATTTTCTCAATTTATAAGTATCTGTATAATAAAACAGGATGGTTTTCAAAAATGTGTAGAAGAAAATTAGGGCATTTGATTCAATTGTTTGGTTAGAACGATGTTGATTGACTTAATTAAAGATTGAACAGCTGAGATTACTTGATTCGAAATAAACTTCCCACCTAAACAATTGTTAACTTTTATTTTACACAATCTCATATCGTGAAAAGAAGGAAAAAAGTGAGTTGTTTCACTTTTATATAAAGTGAACTTTATGCTTCTATTTAATATTACAGTGTTGTGCATGTTTCAGTTTAAGATAATTTAAATTTAATTAAAATTAAATAATTTTTGTGTAAGTTCGTTAGTCTTTTGACCTAACCGATTAGACTGAACCGTTTTTGATTTGATTGATTTCTTGGTTTAACTTTTAAATAAACTTTTGACCTAAACAATTATAAGCTTTCCAGTTGGAACTATGAGTTATTTCACTTATATAATATGAACTTTATACTCCCATTTAATATTGTAATGTTATTCATACATCAATTCAATACAATTTAAATTTTAAAAGTTTCAATTAATTAATTTAATTCAGAAGTTAAAAACTAAATTTGGGCCAAAAAACCTAAATTTTATAAAACCGCTATATTTGATAAAAGTTTATTTAGTAAACTAAATTTAGGTTGAAAAATCGAAATTTGAGTTGGAAGTACCTTTAAGCACACGTCATTTGATAGTTTATATATATAATCACCAAAGTCATCCCAACTATTACATCCCTTTTGCATTTTCCATAAGGCAGAATCTTAAGTCGATAAATCACCAAACCAACACTATAGGAAATTAACCCAGGGGTGGGTGGCATTATGGTTAAGGTTTGGGGTTTAAGCCCCAAGGTCACAGGTTCAATTCCCTCCTCCCTGGGCCAATCTCCTGGGCGAAGCACAGTTAGTTAAAAGGTTGGACCTCAAATTGTCTAATCAGCACTTGGTGTGGATTCAATACTCCCCCGCTGTGCGAGTCCTGACTTAAGCGGAGCTTGTCTTGGGAGGTCGGGGCAAGTTCCCAGGTTAGAGTCTCCTCGTTCGGAATGGTTAACAGGACACCCTGGTGATCTCTGCAAGGGGCGCTGCCTTGGACCTACGGGAGGGTAGGGAAGATTTTCCTGTAACCAAAAAAAAAAAAAAAAAAAAACTATAGGAAATTTGAGTTTTAGCAGCATTTTTAAAAGGCCGCTAAAAGCCTAAAAAACGCCGTAAAAACTTATATCAACTTTTAATATTTTCATCGCTGATACGGCTACCACAATAGCTTTATAATGTTTGAAAACGTCGCTAAAAATATTTGATGGCATTTTTTAAATCGCCACAAAATCTTTGACATCTGTTTTACCTTTCGTCACGAACTAACATATGACATCATAATGATGTAATTTAATAGTGTTTTTTCAAAAACACCACACCAAAAAATTTAACTAATTCCTCCAAAAAAAAAAAAAAAAAAAGAAAGAAAAGAAAAAAAAGAAGAAGAGAGAATTTCAAAGCCACCTGTTACCACAAAACAATAGAACATCTCGAACTTACAAGTCAAATACCAACTTTTGTGTCTTTTATCACTTGCTGTTATCATGAGCAACAACAGTTATAGACCATATAAATGTATCATATCTCAAAGCCACCTTACTCAAAAAAGTAAAATAAAATAAAATAAAAATATCTCAAAGCCACAATCCAAAAATAATTATACTAGTAGTATCTATTGCCATATTCGACAAACCACTCACAACATTACATTGCCAATTGCATAATTAAAACAATGTCATATTTATTTTTCTCACCAAAAAGGCAAATATAAACTGTAGTATATAAGCTCAAGCACACATAACATGAAATGAAGTCTACAACAGGTATTCTGGTACCATAGAACTAATATGTAATCCCTAAATACTTGGGGAAATATCAAAAGTAACATTGTTCGGACAAAATTATTTTAAAACACATATTATAGTAAACCTAAATCATCATACTTTCATCATCATCATTATCACCACCGATATGTAATCCCACTTTTGACCGACTTTAAGACTCAGACGTCACCGATTGAGCGCTCGGTGATGTTGCATATTGTGCTCGTTCAGAAGTCTTAGAGTCTCGGCCGTGAGCCCTGCCTCCGGACTTCCGAACCCTTTTTTGTACTTTGCCTTGGTTCGCAAACCAGGCTCGGTTTTCTCTGTTTTTGTTCCTGAAGGGAGGGAGAGGTCCCGTAGACCATCTCTCAGTGGCCGTAGGCTACTTTTCGTGGCCGTAGGCCATTTTGCCCATTTCGGAGCCCGGTTCCCGGTTTTCGGAGCCGTCAGGCCATGTGCCTCGGTTCGGGACCTCCTAACCATCTCCGATTGCTCTGATTTTTGGCATGCATCTTATTTGCTCCCTTTTGAGGGACACTGGGGTCCGAGGGACCGACTTCGTGGTCGAACACCACTCCGGTGCCTGTGATCGAGTTTTGGGTCCCGGCTAGCGTTCGGCCCCGAACCTTCATTTCGCATCGGTTTGGGCTCATTTTTGGTGGAGGCCTTATTTTCATAGTTAGGAAGCTTGTAGGAGGGTGGGAGGCCAGCAATTGTTTTGACAACCAACTTTTTGTTTGGTCAAAAGTGGTTCAGCATGAATCCGGGAAGGAGGAAAGTCTGCGCGGCTTCACCGAAACGGGCGTAACTCTTTGCACAAGAGTAATTAAAATATGAGGCCACCACCATTGGAAAGATTACTTCCGGGGCTTCATTTTTCACTCAAGAATCTCCTAAGTCCAAATCCGGGGGGAGGAGATATGGTTGGTTGAAGTCTGGTTAGACCGAATCTGCGCGGCTTTACGAAAACTGGCATAACTTTTTCTACAGGAGGAATTTTAATGCAAGGTTTGCGGCATTGGAAAGCTAGCTTCGAGGGCTACATGGCTGACCAGTTTTATGGCTTGGACCTTTTGACCCTGGCCGGCCAGCCACCTTTTCCAGCCGGCCGGCCACTTACCAAAAAAATGACTTTTTTTTTCTTTTTAAACTAGCCGGCCGTTTTCCTCTCCCTCAGTGTATTCCAGCTGTGCCAGCTGGTTGCCAATTGGACCATCCTCCATACACATGTATGGAGGATTAGAGAGGTCCCTTAGATATTTTTCATGACTCTCCTCTATAAAGGAGAGGCTTGGCTTCTTGGCAAGAGGTTAGACATTTGTTAGACACATTTGAGAGAGAGCTATACCTTCCACCTCCCATTTCTCTCCATTTCCAAGCTCCAAAGTCATTTTTCTTGTACCATTTCTACATCAACCCCTAGCACAAGACCCCCACACTCCATTCCAACACTTGGAGCTGGTTTTTCAGAGGCAAAGAGCATCCAAACTTGGTCCAAAAGGCTGTCAAGACTTGTCTACAAGGGTAAGTTGCCATCTCCCTCTTTTGTAGCATTTTCTTGCCTCATTTCTTAAGCCTATTTGATCACTGTTTTAGGCTCCGACCCAAACTTAAAGGGTCACTATTTTGAGCTATTCTTCATTTTTATTGAAGGGCTCAACCCTTTTTGAGCCCTCTATAGTGCACTTGCTTCAATACCCCTTGGTATGTCACATTTTTGCATGAAATTTCTAGCCTATGTGTGATCTGTTTTCGAGCATAATGTAAACTGTAAGTGGGCCTATTTTGAGCCCATATTCAACATTGGAGAAGGGATAAACCTTGTTTGGGCCCCCTATCTTGCACTTACTTCATAATCTCTCCTATTTACCGTAAATTTGCATGATTTGTTTGGCCTATATGTAAATTGTTTTGGAGCATGTCATGAACTGTGAGTAAGCTTAATTTGTGTCCCTATACAACCTTGTAGAAGGGATCAACCCTGTTGGGGGCCTCCATGTTGTACCTACCATTATACCCCTCTTTGGCCCCCAGTTTTGCATGCTTTTTGAAGCTTATCTAGCTTCTGTTTTCGGCCATGATCAGAACTGGAAGGAGTCATATTTTGACCCCATGGACATATTTCATTAAGGGTCTTTTCCTATTTGATGAATTTTTGGGGTACCTCATGTTATAGCCTTTTGTTATCCAAATTCTTGCATGGCATTGTTAGCATGTTTGCCTACTGATTTGAGGGTTGTCATCTCCTGAAAATGTGCATATTTTTAGTCCCTCTTCAGCGTTGTAGAAGGGTATTTTTCTGTTTGGGCATTGCATGTATCACTTGCTTCATAGCCTCCCTTGTGGAGCCATTTTTGTATGCCATTGTTGCCCTATCTATGCTTGCTGTTTGGCCATGTTTTAGACTAAAAAATGATTTTTTTGGGGCTGCCTTGCTACTGTATCTTCATTCCATGTCCATATTGTGCATGCATTGCATAGCTATAGGCCATTTCGGGTGCCTAAATTCGCACTTTGGGACCATTCCTTGCATTTGGTGTCATTTCGCCATCTTTCGGAACTGTTTTCCCCCATATTTCAGTGCTGAAATTCCATTGGCGTGTTTGCATATCATTTTCTATGTCATTTCATGCCTTAATGCCATTGCCTCGGTTTGCGTGCCCGTATGCACGCATTTCGAGGCATGTCATTTTTCATCCATCGGCTTCTTATGTGAGTGTGGCTGAGGCTCACCCATGTTAGTGTAAGTCCATTTTGCATTCTGTATGCCATTTTAGTCTCATTGCATCGTGTATGCCATTGCCTCGGTTTGCGTCCCCGTGTGCACGCATTTCGAGGCATCTCATTTTTCATCTCTCGGCCTCTTATGTGAGTGTGGCTGAGGCTCACCCATGTTAGTGTAAGTCCATTTTGCATTCTGTATGCCATTTTAGTCTCATTGCATCGTGTATGCCATTGCCTCGGTTTGCGTGCCCGTGTGCACGCATTTCGAGGCATCTCATTTTTCATCTCTCGGCCTCTTATGTGATTGTGGCTGAGGCTCTCTCATGTTAGTGTAAGTCCATATTGTATTGTTTATGTCATTTTAGCATCATTGCATTCCGTATGCCATTGCCTCGGTTTGCGTGCCCGTGTGCACGCCTTTCAAGGCACTTCACTTTTATCCGACGGCCTCTTATGTGAGTGTGGCTGAGGTCCACTCATGTTAGTGTAAGTCCAATTGCATTGCGTATGCCATTTTATGCCTTAGGATCATTTTCTCGGTTTGCGTGCCCGTGTGCACGCATTCCGAGACATCTCATTTTCATAGCATTGTGTATGTTAGGATTGTATCTTAGTTGCATTTCATACATATCATGCATATTGCATTGTGTTCGGGATAGGAGTTAGCCCGGGCACGGGAAACGAGGTGCGTTTCGTACTCCGAGTGACGGAACGGGTCTCAATTCCCCAGTCACCGACACTCCTGATTATCCATGATGGAGTTAGGTTTTGTTGTAGCATTCATATGCATTCATCCTATATTGAGTTGTGCAATCCGATTCCTCGGCCATCATGCATCGAGATGCGTGATTGGTGGCACGAGGATCGAGGCATGCATATATTTGTGAAATACATTGCTATGCCCCTTTCCTGCTCTCTGTTACAGCAAAATGAAGAATCAGCAACTTTTCGGAGTCTGGCACGCATTTCGAGGAAAGGTGCAAACAGAGGCTAATTGGGGCATCCCAGTGGATTTCCGCGCAAGGTAGCCCAGCATATATCATTCATCAGAATCGAGGCAGCCCCTGGCTTGCATGCCAGTTTACAGTTTTTCTTAGTTAATCTGTTAATTAATTAGGAATCTGTATATTTATTTGGACTGTATTATTCTTTTATTTCGGATTGTATTATTTATTCGGACCCTCTATGCGAGGGCATAATTGTAATAAGTGTGGGTGAGTGTGATATATGTCTTCCAACCCCACGTCTTTCTTCCCTTTTATTTACTTGCTTACGATGATTAGATATAGGGCATATTTCAATTAGCATACAGTATGACAGCATGTTTGCATCATTCATCTGTTTTGCACGCACCGGGCTCGGCGCATCATACAAACTGCATTTGTATTTCAAATTCCAAATTGAATACGTGATAGTCGTAGCATTTCACATGCCATGTTTAGGACAGCCGAGCCTGCTATAGTTTGCATCTTTGCATGTGTCGCATTAGGCATTACAGTAAATTTAGGATCATGCATGATTTCTAACGAGCTTCTATTTTGGCGTAGAGTACTCGGTGAGTTTTATGCTTTAGCATCCTTGCATGCGTGTGAGTACTGCCGTGAATAGCATGCTTACCATGAGGCTAAATGCTTATGTGATATAACTGCCTTGAATGCCTGTGGGTGGAGGTTGAGTTACTTGAATTGGGACAATTCATCAAATGTTTGTTTTAAGCCCACTAGATAGTGGCAAAATCATGTTTTCTAAGCCCATCTAAGGGTGGCAAATCCACGTCTTAGCCTACCTGCGGGTAGCACCATCAAACCATTTTCAAACAAACAAACATGAAATGTTTTGTTCCAATTCAAGCGACCCAGTCTATACTTGTATGCTGTGCGCATCACATAGTAACCTAGGCTAATAACTGGAATAAGAACATACAATGTTTTCAAAAACAGATATCATGGTTGGTAGAGGCCGGTCTTTGACCGGGCGAGCGGGGGTGCTCACGAAGTGACCTTCCCCAATCGTACCCAAGTTCCCGAGCCGAGGCAACTTTGGTGATGATGGACACGTGGCCTTTGGTACCGAGTCAGGGTTTCCTAAATTTCCCATTAAAAAAAAACATTTAGGTGGCGACTCAGATTCGGAAAGCGATCCATGTTTGGCACTTCTTTAAATCTGTTTTCAAAACGATTTGCCGGATTTGGACTCTTTGGTTCAAGATTGAGAACCGTGACATTTGAGTCCTTCGAACTGTAGTGACCTAATATTGAACCAGAACGACCGGGGGGGGGGGGGGGGGACTCGCACCCTTTCCCCGGGATGCGTTCGGGGAAGTCTACAATTAGCCACTGCCAGATCCGTATTTCTTTCCCAAAACAATAAGCTGCAACTTGTCATAACCAGCGAGCACAACAGCTCCTGAGACAGTACGTAATATGTTTGCTCCAACACCCTTAAATAGTGATTTAGGACCTTCATTCTTGATGATCTAATTAAATGCATCAATAGAGCTCTTGTACTTGACTGCTTCTCCCAAAGTCATCATCATCCTTCTACACACAGTATCAATTGGGTAAGAACCCAATCCAGTACCAAAGGTGATTGCCCATCCCAGCAAGAAACTAGCTTGGAAGTCCTGTGTTAGCTTTTGATAAAACTCTCTTTAGAATGAACTATATTTTGTATTGAATTTTTCTCACTTATTGATTCATTTATTTTTCCCAAAGGTTTATATCCCTTTATATAGAGAAGGTTATACATATGTTCAATGAATAAGATCCATGAACCTAAACAACCTTACAATTAACTAGGTACATGAATATAATCTAGACAATGTACTTAATAAATATAAAATACATGAATATAAAAATACATGAATACAAAGAATGTATGAACTCAATGTATCCAATGCATGCAATGTATCCAATGTATCTAATATAAATATGGCATTAATTTTAACAATCCTCCTTAATGCCATATTGTGTGACACCCAACATTTCTCTAAAAAATTCAAACTTGTCCCTTGGTAGAGCTTTGGTGAAGATGTCCACAACTTGATCTTCAGTCTTGCAATACTTGATTTGAATCTCATCATCTTCCACAGCTTCTCTAATGAAATGATGTTTGATAGCAATGCGTTTGGTACGAGAATGGTAGACGAGATTCTTTGCCATTGCAATAGCATACTTATTATCACACATAATTGGAGTAGCTTCACCTTGTTTCTCACCAAAATCATCCAAAATTCTTCTTAGCCAAATTGCTTGTGTAGTTGCCAATGATGCTGAAATATATTCGGCTTCAGCAGATGATTATGCCACAGTTTGTTGTTTCTTGGATGACCATGAAATCATGCCCGATCCAAGAGAAAATGCATACCCAGAAGTGCTTCTCATATCATCAACACATCCGGCCCAATCACTATCACAAAATCCAATTAACTTTGCATCAAGAAATTTCTCATAAAAAATTCCATAATCAAGTGTACCTTGAATGTATCTCAACACTCTTTTTGCAACACCAAAATGAATTTGGCTTGGACTGTGCATGAACCGAGACTATAAACTTGTAGCATACATGATGTTCGGTCTTGTAGCAGTTAAGTACAACAAAATTCCAACCAAACTTCTATAACAAAATGCTTCAGCTTCTTTGCTTCCATCTTCCTTTGACAACTTTTCATTCACAATCAAGGGAGTAGCAACTGATTTGCAATTCTTCATTTGGAATTTCTCAAGAAGTGTTTGAGCATACTTCTTTTGGCAAATAAAAACACCACCATTGTTTTGGAAAATTTCAATGCCTAAAAAATGATGCAATAGTCCTAAATCACTTATTTCATAATTCTTCATCATCTCCCTTTTAAAATCTTCAATCAATTTTTCATCACTATCGGTAAAAACCAAGTCATCAACATAAAGTGAAACAATGAGAATACCGGTTGTACCTTGTCTCTTGATGTACAAAGTTGGCTCACTTTTGCTTCTTTGAAAACCCTTTTCATTGAAGTAAGCATCAATTTCACTATACCATGCCCGGGGTGCTTGCTTTAGGCCATATAAAGCCTTCTTCAACTTGTACACTTTATCTTCTTTGCCTTTGACAACAAAGCCTTGAGGTTGATCAACATACACCTCTTCTTCTAATTTTCCATTCAAAAATGCTGATTTTACATCAAGTTGGTGCAAGAACCAACCCTTTTGAGCCGCCAAAGCAATGATAGCTCTAATTGTATCAAGTCGGGCCACAGGAGCAAAAGTTTCTTGGAAATCAATTCCAGGTTGTTGTGAATACCCTTTTGCCACAAGTCTTGCTTTGTTCTTTTGAATAGAGCAATCCGGATTGAACTTTGTTTTGAAAATCGACTTCACACCAATTATTTCTTTTTCTTTCGGTTTCTCTGCTAACTCCCAAGTCTTGTTCTTCTCAATCACATGAATTTCATCTTCCATTGCTTTCTTCCATGCTTCATCTTTAATGGCCTTTTCAAAATTTTCAAGTTCAATAATGCATAAATTGCATCTTGCATACACATCACTAAGACTCCTTATATTTCTTGGAGTTGAACTTGGAGATGAAGAACTTGAAGTTGAACTTGTACTTGGAGAAAATTGTAAACTAGCAATTGGTGACACTCTTTGTGGAGATTCAAGAGTTGCAACATCTTCAACTTGTGGACTTTCCGATTCTTCATTGAAAGTAATGCTTTGATCTTGGACTTTCTTTTCCTTCCAAACAAAAGACGCCTTCTCATCAAAGAGAACATCTCTACAAATAATCACCTTCTTTTGATCCAAACTGAAGAGTCTATAGCCTTTGGATTTTGAGCTATAACCCATAAAGATGCATTTCTTACTATTTTCATCAAGCTTGTGCCTCACTTCTTTTGGAACATGAGCATAACAAATGCAACCAAACACCTTCAAGTGATTCACCGATGGTTTCCTTCCACTCCAAGCTTCAAATAAAGTTTTGTCCTTAAAGGCTTTTGTAGGACATCTATTCATCGAGTAAATTGCTGTATACACGGCCTCACCCCAAAAAGTTTTGGGTAGCCCCTTCTCATGTAGCATAGACTTGGACATCTCCTCTGTGTTTTTATTCTTTCTTTTCGCCACACCATTTTGTTGTGGAGTGTACCCAATAGTCAATTGCCTTTCCATTCCAATATCTTCACAAAATTTCATAAACTCATTTGAGTGGTATTCTCCGCCTCTATCACTTCTCAATACTTTCATCAAACAACCACTTTGTCTTTCAACAAGATTTTGAAATTTCTTGAAGATAGAGAAAATTTCACTCTTTTGTCTCATGAAATACACCCAAGTCATTTTAGTAAAATCATCAACAAAGATAATAAAGTGTTTGTTACCTCCATGAGTTGGTGTATCCATAGGTCCGCACACATCGGTATGGACAAGCTCCAATGGTGCTTTAGCTTTCCATGCTTTCTCCTTTGGAAATGACTCCCGATGATGCTTTCCAAGTGCACAACTTTCACAAATATGTTGCACTTCATGAATGGTTGGCAACCCAAAAACCATATTCTTTTGTTGTAGATGCTTCAAGCTTTGAAAATTCAAGTGCCTAAATCTTCTATGCCAAAGCCATGAATTATCCGCATTTTTGTTATACCGGAAATGAGAGGAAAACCTCTATTCTTCTCTATCTTGATTTTTGCTACAACTTGGCTTTCCCCCCTTTGTCAAAAATTTTGCAAAAATCATCTTCAAAGTGAACAAGGTATCCATTCTCCATAAGTTGTCCAACACTTAGCAAATTTTGCTCCAAGTTTGAAACTAAGAGAACATCGGAAATGAATCTTGTACCCATCTTGGTTTCTATAGCAATAGTACATTTTCCTTTTGTTTGGACTAAGGCACCATTCCTCATTTTTACTTGAGAATTGGAGGAAGCATCCATTTTCACAAAAATGCTTTCATCTCCTGTCATGTGATTGCTACATCCTCTATTGAGAAACCATACATCCTTGGTTTGATCCGATGCCTTGTGACAAGCATAGAACACGTGCCCTTCACTTTCTTGCTCCTCAGAAAAATTAGCTTGTTGAGTGCTCTTGACTAGGCAATCCTTCTTGACATGCCCAAATTTGTTGCAATTGTAACATTTTGGCTTTCCTCGAAACCAACAATCTTTATCAACATAATTGCTTCGGTTGCAAATTCCACACTTTTGTTGAGTGGACTCTTCATTTTCCTTTCTTTGAAAATTAGACCTTCTTCTTTCTCTTGCATTTCTTGCTCTTCCGGTTGCATTTCTTCCTTCTCATCTTCCTCTTCCTTGGGAATTAGAGGTACTAACATTAAGCTTGGATTGAAAGGTATTTTTAATTGACTTTTCAGATTGCCTACTCAACCTTTGCTCAAATGCTTTAATTGAACCCATCAATTCTTCAATACTCAAATCAGCAAGATCTTTAGTTTCTTCAATGACATCAACAATGGGATTGTATTTCTTTGGCAAACTTATCAAAAAAATTTCAACAACTCTTTGATTAGTAATATTATCCCCATAAATTTGCATTTGGTTTACAAGTTCCATAACCCTAGAAAAATAATCCTTCAACAATTCCATATCCTTCATCTTTAAATTTTCAAAATGTCTTTTCAATGATTGAAGTTTGATGGTTCTTACTTTCAAGTTACCTCTATACTCTTTCTGAAGAATATCCCATGCCTCCTTCGCTTTTGTTGCATTGATAATTCTTGGAAAGATTGCTTCTAAAACTCCTTGTTGAATAAAAGAGAGAGCCTTTGAATCCTTCTTCCTTTGCTCTTTTAATTGGTTCTTTTGGGGATTTGTCAAAGCTCCTTCATCTTTAGGTTCCTCGAACCCATTCTCAACAAGATCCCAAAGCTCTGTATAGACAAAAAATAGTTCTCATTTTCACATACCAAAAATCAAAATTTTCACCATTAAAGATAGGAGTGGATACATTTTGGTTGTTGGGATTCGCCATGGATGTCGGTTTGTTCTTCTTTGGGACTTGTTTTCCCGTATCCGATCTCTACGTCTAGCTTGCTATTGACCCAACCAAAGCTCTGATACCACTTATGTTAGCTTTTGATAAAACTCTCTTTAGAATGAACTATATTTTGTATTGAATTTTTCTCACTTATTTATTCATATATTTTGCCCAAAGGTTTACATCCTTTTATATAGAGAAGGTTATACATAAGTTCAATGAATAAGATCCATGAACCTAAACAACCTTACAATTAACTAGGTACATGAATATAATCTAGACAATGTACTTAATAAATATAAAATACATGAATATAAAAATACATGAATACAAAGAATGTATGAACTCATTGTATCCAATGCATGCAATGTATCCAATGTATCTAATGTAAATATGGCATTAATTTTAACATCCTGCACCTGGAAACTATAACCAGTTATGCATTGTGTGAACAAGACAACCAAATGCTAGCCTATAGCCTCTGGCTATATGCATTGTGACGCAGGTGTGATTTTAGCAACATAAATTTTATGTTGCGTCCAATAGGCAATCTCATGAAGCATGGCTTTTCATATTATCAAGTAGAAATAGAAATTCCCATTTTAATGTTTCTTGCCATGCCAAAGATTTTATTTATTGGTTTGGCAAAGTTGAAATTTCTTTAAGTATATTGAAATCTTTGAAGAATAGCAAGTCAAATGTGCAATGTATAAGTTAAACAACTATGCTTGCTTCTATATGGTGAGTAGCATCTGCTTTACGGCATTTTTCAGGCTGGAACATTTTATGGCATTTTTCAGGCTTTAACGTTGCTAAAACTCAAATTTCTTGTAGTGTATGTTGAAGCCAATCCAAGAGGAATACAGTCCATAATGCAACATGAAAGGACCTTTTACGAATTAAACCACCAGAGAGAAAAATATTGTATGCCAAAAGCAATAACTTCAAAAAAGACATCCACTTCCAGTCAACAACAAAGTAAAACAGCAAAATTAAAGCTAGAGTTAGTCAACACATAATCTCCATAAATGCTTGTAAGAGCAAAATGTAGAGACAAAGTGCATAGAGAAAAAAAGAAAATATAAAAAGTTAGATAATCAAAGCAAGGCATTTAATGAAGGGAGAACAAATCAGATTCCTGTAATAATTCCCCCCTCCCCCCTCCCCAAACAAAAAATACAAGACAAGTGCATATGTGAGATAGAGACTTCACTTTAACTTTTGAGCAATCAATTCAAGTATGAGATAGAGATGATTTCATCAACCACACTGACGTTCCTAACACCACTGTAAAGATTACTAAATAAATATAGCCTTACATTTTTCTGAGCTTTAATTACCAGACTACCTTGGAATTAATCTTCAAAAGGACGTTTGTTAGATACTGATCATTGATCTTAGTAGGTGAAATACATTGAGTGGCTATTCCAAAGTCACACAGACTTTTCTTCTTCCACGGTCCTTGACAACATAAAGAAAATTAAGAACATTATATGTAAAATTGCCTTAAAACAATAAATATAAAAATAAAAGATACAGAAATCTTACCATAAATATCAGAATTTTTCTTCTCTGGCAAGACGCATAAAAGAAACTGAGGGGGGCCGGGAGTTTACCAGTGATCAGTTCAAACATCTTTTCTACTCGTACTATGGGGCTAGACCTTCTATATTGTGGATTTTCCTTGACTAGAGTATGTGGACATTCAATATTCTCAATGTAAAGAAAACAGTTAATTATATCAAGCAAAGCTTGTTTGAAACAATAATACCCATCACAGAAACAAATACAGGGTAATTACAATGCCCTTGTTCCTTCCACAGTTAATAAGTTCTTAGGAAAGATGACTTGTATCGCAACGAGCAGAGAAGTTGACAATAACTTGTATCACAACGAGCAGAGAAGTTGACAATTGCCCACTGTTCTATTCAGATGGGGGTGAAGAGTTGCTTTAAAAGAATAAAACAAGAACAATTAACTGCCAAATTAGTTCACAAAGTTGCTGAATTTAAGCAAAATATGGAATGTAAAAGAATTATCAATTTTTGCAACCCTCCACCTAAAGTTGGAACACTTCTCTTCCATTATTATAGCGAAACCAAGGGAATACCTTCTTGTTAAAATTCCATCGTCCATTATGAGGCAAGCAATCTTCACCATTACCAACCTTCAACTACAAATTGCAAGACAAATATAAGTCAAAAGACAATGGTAGTTAATTGGTATTTGAAATAAAATTTGCACAAAAACATCCTTGAATAAATTTAAAAGACTATTGATATTTGAAACAATAGTTACATAGAAATATCCTTTAACAGAAAGTCAAAATTTACCTTTGATGCTTTAAGGACATGGCCATCAACCTGGGTAAGCTGTTTCTCAATTGAAATGCCACAAGCAATGAAAAGAGGGTCATCATCATAACGGTAAATTTTCAAAGCCTGCAAAATTAGATGAACAATAAGATTACAACATTAAAAACTAAGAACACATGCATTGAGATGGCAACAAGAATTTACATTAGTCACAACTCGTATTCATTCCTGTGGCATTTGCCTCGACTTTTCAACTAAAGATGCTCTCTGCATTGAAGATAAAGCCTTCGTATAACGTTGAAGAGATACAAGGGAACAAAGCTGGAATACCAAGACAAAAACAACATCAAAATCTTATACAAAAGGAAAGGGAGTAGCGGGGTGGGGATTGAGAAACACAGTCAAGAAAAAATAATTTTGCGTACCTTTAGTGGAAGATAGTTGGGCGGTTTTGGTTTCCAACATCAAGGCATGGCATGAATGTGGAATAAGTAAGTTCAATGTTATGGTGTTTGGTAAAATAATCATACACAGTAATCGCTAAAGCTTTCCCTCCATCATATCCACCATTAGCATTCCTCACTTTCAAAGAAAAACTTAGAGAAACAATAAAACAAAATAGCATTATTAGTTTTCAACTGGAATGTATCAAAATAAGAAGTTCCATGCAATTAAACAAGCAAAGCACTTACAATTGCTGATTGCAAGGCTTTGCTCCACATCTAAGACACAGTTTACACAGTTAAATATATTAATTATCGTCAGGTGCAAAAAAGAGCCATGAAGGCTACTCAAAGTGACGATTATAGCAGTTCAAATCGATAACAAAGAAAATATCATCCCATAACAGTTCAAAATAGTATTCCAAGAAAAATTTAGACAAAAAAAATCCGACCCCTCAAAACATGGTGCAGAAATCCTACCAAAATTAACAAAAGTGAAAAAACTTATATATTTTTCTTCAATCCATTCACATCTCTCTAACACTGATTACAAAAGCAAGCATAATTACTTTTTCTTTTCTTCCGAGCTAAGACAAATTTTACAAATCAAAATGTACCAATTATCATCAAGTGTGAAAAAGCCAGGAGTGGTACACACACAAATGATGATTTTAACAGGGTTATAACATAGACACTAGAAGGATATCTAATACTAAAATATGAATTGTGAAGATAGCAACACATTTTTAATCAACTAAACCTAATATCCCTAAATAATTTTCCCTAATTGAGAAAATGTTGGGCAATTTTCAAAATGGTTTTCAAAATGTATAGTTTAATTTTTGGGTGTTTTAAAAACTTTCCATGTTTTCTTTGGAAAGCATGAAATAAGCTTGGGAACTTTGTCCCACATCGGAAAGAGATCAAAACATGGAGCACTTAATAAAGTGCTACATGGAATATTCTTTTGAATATGGAATTATGGGATGAAAGCTAGTGTGCATGCACCCACACCACAAGGATGGTGCCTCGCATCATCCGCACATGCACACGCGAGCGTGGCGTGGGCAGTGTGGCGTTTGATGGCGCACATAGCACGGACGCATCGGCGCAAGGCTCCATAAGGGTGCTTTCCTATTTGCATCGGAAAGGTTGGAGCGATGATGTGGCATAGGTGACATGGAATACAATCAGCTCCACGTGGCAGTGACGTGTCATCCGTTGGTGCTGAGTCAACCAACCGATCAAACGGTTGTGTGTCTGATCTGGAGCGGGTTGATCATAGCCGTTGATTGGAGATGTGCGTGATCATACGGATGAGATGGCACCCGATCGTGGTTAGGTGTGATTAGTGAGAATGATCTGCACCATAGATCGTTGATCCAACAGTCAGATCTGATTGGATGCGATCAAGGGACATGACCATTCGATCAGATCCATCAAGGCCTTTAAATAGGCTACGAAATCAGCCATTTCATTCCATCCAAAATCTTGAAAAGCATTCCTGTAATTCTCTCTCCCTCTCTCCCTCTCCCTCTCCCTCTTGATTTTGAATTTTTGATCAATAGTTTCTTAAGCAAATTTTTGTTTTTCTTATTGATAATCAAGTTCTGGAGATTTGATTATCAGTGTCTTGGTTTCTTGATTATATCAAGAGTGTTCTGATCTATTGTCGTCAATGCAGACATCGATAGACTAGATCTTTAGATCAGGCTTCATTGTATCCTGGAGGCAACTTTGTTATAACTCCTTGCACACCTTTTGGTGGGTACAAATATTCTCTTTAGGAAAGTGACTTAGTAACGCGACTTGAAGCACTAATTTTCTATTCTATATAGACAAGATCAATGCCAAATTTTGAAGACCTGTAGACCACCATTTGAAGAATTCAAGACCCTTTGGTCCAATAATCTAAAGACAATATTTGGATATGGCGATGTCTATTTAGAAAATGGCTGAAGATTTCATGAAGCTTGACCATTTTGATGTAGGAAATTTCTGACGTTAGCAAAAGAAGATGCACTTTTTGCATACCACTCTCAAAGTGGTCTATGTGCTAACTACCCCTATCCAACGAAGCAAGAAGATGAGAATGTGGAGCAAACCCGTGCCAGAACCAAATGGGAGAATGATGACTACATTTGCCGAGGACACATTCTGAATGCGCTATCAGACTCTTTTGTCGATGTGTATCAACATCTGGAAATGGGAAAGCAACTTTGGGACTTATTATAGTCAAAGTACCTCATCGAGAACGCCACCAGTAAGAAATTTCTTGTTAGTAATTTTATGCGCTTTACAATGATTGATACAAAGCCTATTATGGAACAATTCCATGAGATCTAACATATTCTGAGTCAATTTCGACAAAAGAATATGAACATGGATGAATCTATTGTAGTTTCATCTATAATAGAGAAACTGCCATCTTCTTGGAAGGATTTTAAGAAAACTCTGAAACACAAAAAGAAAGATCTTACTTTAGAGGAATTGGCTCAACACCTTTGAGTTGAGGAAGAGTCAAGGTTACTTGAAAGTAAAGATAACCAATTGGCTCATACGTCTAAGATCCACATGGTGGATGATAGTAAGAGGTTCAAAAAAAAAAAAAAAAAAGCGTAAGCATGAACCCCAACCCGAGAAAAATGCTAAGAAGTCGAAAGGTGCTTGCTAGCATTGTAGCAAGCTAGGGCACTTTAGAAATGAATGCCGATCATACAAGAAGAAGCCAGAAGCATCAAATGCCAAGAACAAGTTCGTGGCTGTTGTATTCGAAGTGAACATGCTCGAAGATGCTGGTGACTAGTGGATTGACTCAGGAGCAACAAAGCACATCTGCAATGACAAGAGTCGTTTCACTACTTATGAACAAGTGAGTGATGGAATAGTTCTCTACATGGGCAACTCTTCAATTGCTGCTATCAAAGGCAAAGGGACAGTGCATCTAGAGTTTACATCTGGAAAAGTCCTAAGTCTTAATGATGTTTATCATGTACCTGGTGTCAGGAAAAACCTTGTATCTGGAAGCCTGCTTAATAAGCATGGTTTCAAGTTAGTATTTGAGTTGGACAAATTTGTCCTGTCTAAGGGTGGGATTTTTGTTGGGAAGGGCTACATGTATCAAGGAATGTTCAAACTTAATGTTATCAATAATTATATTGTTGATTCTCTTTCTTTATGACATGCTCGTTTAGGTCAAGTTAATAGTAGGAAAATGCATGATATGGTCAATTTAGATTTAATTCCCAAGTATGACATTGATATGTTTGAAAAATGTAAATATTGTGTGTAATCAAAAATTACTCGCATTCCATTTTCTAAAGTAGATAAAACCACATCTCTGCTTGAACTTGTGCATAGTGATGTATGTGACATGCATAGTACCCCCACTAGAGGTGGTAAGAAATATTTTGTAACATTCATTGATGATTTTTCTAAGTACTGTCATATCTATCTTTTGCATTCAAAAGATAAGGTGCTTGATAAATTCAAGATTTTTAAGACAGAAGTAGAAAATCAGTGTAATGTCAAAATAAAGAGACTTAGGTCTGATAGAGGCGGTGAATACCATTTTCCAGAATATTGTGAAATTGTTGGTATTATTCATGAGAAGTTTGCACCCTACACACCATAACAAAATGGAGTAGGTGAAAGAAAGAATAGGACATTAACAGAAATGATTAATGCTATGCTTTCTTATTCCAGTTTAAGTTTTGGTTTTTGGGGTGAAGCACTGCTTACTGCCTGTCACATACTCAATAGAATTCCTCTCAAGGGATGAAATGTTACTCCTTATGAACTTTGGAAAAACAAGAAACCTAATCTTGGTTACTTGAAAACATGGGGCTGTGGAGCAATAGTCAGATTGCCTGAACCTAAAAGGAAGAAATTAGGTGAAAAAGGAATTGAATGCATATTCCTTGGCTATGCTATACATAGCAAAGCATATAGGTTTCTGGTAGTAGAGCCCAATGGTTCAATGGAAACAAATACCATCATTGAATCACGTAATGCGGTATTTTATGAGAATCATTTCACAACCATTACAAGGTTGGATTATAATCAAGAAAATGAATCAACTCCTTTGATGTCTATAGAGGAAAGTAAACGACATGAACCTATTGAGCCTAATGAACCTAATGAGCCTATTGAGCTAAGGAGGAGTAAGAGGTCTAGGACTGAGAAGTCATTTGGCCCTGATTTCATTGTTTACTTTGTAGAAGGAACTAGACAAGCTTATTGTAAGCAAACAATGATTTCTTTGAATATGGATTCAGATCCATTAACCTCTGAGAAAGCTATGAAGTCTCAAGATGTTGCTTTCTGGAAAGAAGCAGTAAATGATGAGATGGATTCTATCATGGGTAACAATACTTGGATACTTGCTGATTTGCTACCTGGATCCAAACCCATTGGATGTAAATGGATTTTCAAAAGGAAAATGAAAGTTGATGGCGCCATTGACAAGTTCAAGCAAGATTAGTTGCTAGGGGTTTTACTTAAAATGAGGGTGTTGATTACTTTTATACATATGCTTTGGTGGCTAGAATCGCCACCATCCAAGTGTTGATTGCCTTATCCTCAATCTATAAGCTTGAAATCCATCAAATAGATGTTAAGACTGCTTTCCTAAATGGAGAGTTAGATGAGGAAATCTACACGCAACAACCAGAAGGATTTGTTGTACAGGGTCAAGAGTACAAAGTGTGTAAACTTGTGAAGTTACTATATGGACTGAAACAAGCTCCAAAACAATGGCATGAGAAATTTGACAAAGTAATAGTGTCAAATGGTTTTAGGATACATGAATTTGATAAGTGTGTGTATAGTAAGTTTACTGGAAATAGAGGTGTAATCATATGTCTATATGTGGATGACATGCTTATTTTTGGTATTGATAATGATGTCATTGAAAGTACTAAAAGTTTCTTGTCGTCTAGCTTTAGTATGAAAGACATGGACTTGGCTGATGTAATTTTGGGTATTAAGATCAAACGAGAGGACAATAATTTGATTCTAACCCAGTCGCACTATATTGAGAAAATTCTTAAGAAATTTAATCACGTGGAAGTAGCAACAAGAATGAAGAACCATGGATTACGAAATCAAAGATGAAACAATTTAAACATAGAATTGGAATGCACAAAACAAAATATAATTCAAATCAGAATATTTAATTAAAACACAATTTTAATTCATTACAGAAAACAACTTGCACTTACAATTGTTGTAATATGCAAGGATCCTGAATAGAAGAACAGAACAAGGTAAACCTCACTCAGCAGAACACTCTTTTCTTTACAAGGTTCAAGAAAATTGGAATCTGCCTAACAATTACAATAGATTACAAATATATAGAAAACCAAATTAACTATGCAGCATGTGAGTTGGCTAAATGATGAAAGCGACTTAAAGATTGAGGATCGAAAGTGATTGATTAACTATACAGCATGTGAATAAAGGAATCAGACAGGGCTGTCGATTACTTTTGACTATGCAGCATGTGAGTTGGCTAAATGATGAAAGCAGCTGGCAGCATTGAGGACTGAGCAGGGCTGATTGATTAACTATGCAGCATGTGAATAAAGGAATCAGAATAAATATAAATTGACAGCTTTTCTCAAAAGAGTAGTGATTGAAGTCAATTTTATATTTATAAGGAATCCTATGTCGATTATTTCAAGCAAATGGGTCTGAGCATCATGAAACTCGGGGCGATCATAACGAGTTGATTGGTGGATCCTACGAGCTATGCGAACTATCTTGAACTAGACTGTTGGGCGGTGCGAGAGATTGTTCATTTTAATTGGGCTTGGGCTTGATCTACTAGGAGGCGGGCCATTTGAAGCAATTGATCCTTTGGTGGATCCAAAGTTGAACAATGGGCCGGCGAGGAGGTTGAATCTTTGGGTGAGCTTTGTGATTTGGACTTTGACTTGGGTTGGTCCGGAACCCTTGAGACTTTGGACTTTCCCTTGGATTTGATCTTTGATGATTTGGGCTTGGAGCCACTAGATGAGGGACTGCCAAGATTGACTGGAGGAAGACTGGGCTGACTTCCTTGGCTGATTACAGCAGTTGGGGTCTGCTGGGCTTTGACTATTGCAGGTGTTGGAGCACATGAATTAGGAGGAAATTCCTCATAAACAATTTCAATAATTCTGGGCACATTGAACTTAGCCCACCATTTAACAGAGTGTTGGCGAATAATGATGTTGTCATTAATCCCATAATGCCATTTGAATATCCATGGGATTTTGTACTTGGATATAAAAGTGAGCAAGATAGGAAATTGTTTTTGATGAGTAGTAAATGGGTAAACAGCAGCAAAATAAGCAATTGTTTCATTGAGTGAACTGGGAAGAATATCTGAAATGGGGCCATAATGAGTCCACCATCGAAGAAACCAGGTGGGTAATTCAGATTTGAATTTTTGATCAAAGGAGATGAACCAGGAGTGACTAAATGACTCATTTTGGTACAAGAACAATTTGAACCAAGCATCAATATAATCATGATAATTATATTGAATAGAATGACCAGGCAAATGTCGGAGCAGATTAGGATTGCCCCATTCTGCAAGAGAGACAATGTTGTGAATGTAAAGTGAATGGTATAGGATCTTGTAAGCATAGACACGATCCTGAATTGGTTTGATCAAAATGGAATGATGGTTGAGCAGAAAATCTTTGTAATAAGAGATTTTTCTCTGGAGGTGAAGAAATGAAATGACATCGAGCCAAAATGGAATTGAGCAATTTCGTTAATGGTTTGACTTGGGGTGACTAGGTTCTTTGTAGAACAAGTTAGCAACATGTGATTTGGTGTACTTTCGGTTAGAGGGTCGAACTTGATTAATTGGAAGTGGAGTAATTGGCCCGATTGGCTAGAGGCAAAGGATCATTAGCCAATGCGATGAGTGTCGGGGCGGTGAATAGTACCAAGAGTATGGTATCTATTAATTATGTCAATGGAAGAGGATGGTTTAATTGACTCGAGAGGAGGAGGAACTATGAGTTGATTAGGTTTCTTGGAGGAGGGACCAAAGCCTTAGAAGGAGGCCTTGGCGAGACATCATTGAATAGGAAACAAAGATTAGCAACCAGAAAGAAGATCTAAGTAATTCTGGTAATAATGTAAATCATTGTAATAATTATGTCGTAAAACACGGCGAGTTTGTAACTGTTGATGATTGATGTATTGGGCTCTTTTAGTAGTTGGCCTAGCTGACTTAAGACGGTTAATCCGTCGGTTAACTTGTTTGATCAGGGTTTGGGAATGGATAATTTGGGTTTTAACATAGGAAATATGTGGAGTAGCACTCATCCCTTACCCCCCTGTAAAAATTCTCGGGTAAGAAAATCAGGTAGGGAATTTTGACAACCAGGTATATAGGTAATATCAAAATCAAAAATACTTAAAATAGATTGCCGGGCAAAAATACATTTACTAGCAAGATTTTGAACATCTTTTTCTAAAACATATTTAGCGATTTGCAATCGACACAGTAAAAATTTTTGATTTAAAATATCATCTTGAAATTTTGAATACATAAAACATAGATAAAATTTCTTTTTAATAGTACTATAATTTAATTGTGCTTTATTCCGGACACGAGAATGAAACGAACAATTTGTTGAGATATTTGAGGAGTGACTTTACGAAGGAGAATGCCACCATAACCAATATCGAAGCATCGGTTTGAATAATTTTGAATGAGTTCTCATAGGAATACCAAGACAAGGAAGAGACTTGACATATTGTTTAACTTGTTGAACAACAAAGTATGAGTAGAAGACCAAGGAGGAGGATTATCCTTTAACCTATCGAACAATGGTTGGCAGTTGCCTAAGGTCTTTATAAAATTCAGCAATGTAATTGAGGAACCTAAAACCTTTGTAATTGAGTTTTATCAAGAATTTCATCGAGAAATTTAGACGCAAACTCAATAGAAGCGACTAATTGGGAGAATAGTATTATGATGAATATCATAACCTAAAAACCTAACTTTAGTCGAAATAATTTAATCTTAGGAGCGGATATGACTAGACCATGACTTTTAATAGTATAAAAGAATGCGTTAAATGTTTCCAATGTTCACTAATTGATTTAGAAAAGATTAATATGTCATCAATATAAACAATAGAAAAATGACTAAATGGGTTAAAGATATCATTCATTATATTTTGAAATTCACTAGGAGCATTTTTAATCCAAATGGCATGACATTCCATTCATATTGGCCAAAAGGTGTATTAAAAGCGGTTTTATATCGATCTTTAGGATGAATTTGAATTTGCGAAACCACTTTTAAATCAAATTTACTAAAAATAACACTTGATTAAGTCTTTTAATTAGGTCTTTTTTATTAGGAATAGGATATCTAATCCATTCAAGAACGACATTTAATGGTTTATAATTAATAACTAGGCGAGAACACCTCGTTCTAATTCACATTTTATTAACATAAAAAGCGAGGACAAGACCATGGTGATTTCTTTGGGACTAATAATTCTATTTTTAATAATTCATTAATTTCCTTTTTACACATTTCTAATAATTCATGATTCATTTGAATAGGCGGGATTTAGTAGGTATTTGTTCATTAAAACCTTTAATATATGGTAAAGTAACTACATGCTTTTTCCTATGCGAGAATCGATAGGTAAAGTTGAACAAGCAGTTGATTCAAGTTTTAATTTGAAATCATTAATTTGAGAGATGAGAACGGATCGATTAATTGTTGATCTATTCTTTTGTAATTAATTTCTTCTTTAAGAAAATTAATATGCGAGTTAGTCGTTTAATAGTGTGGGTAATAGAACAATCTTGTAATTGATTTAACTCTAATTGTTAGGTGGAAATAAGAATGTAAATGTAACAGGATGTCCTAAAACATGAGTAGTAATTCCTTGAGAAGTAGTAAATGGATATAATAAAGATATAAATGGTGTACCTAAAATAATCCGATCGGTCATATTTTTGACTAAAACAAATGTAGTTTTAAAGCAAACATTATTTTGACAAACATGTACTTTAGGTAATTTATATCGAATATGCATTTACTACCATTAGCAGTTAATTTCTCTTGACATTTGTGATAATATTTAGTAGAAAGTAATCCTTCTTGAATGCAATTTAAATCGACAGATATCAATTAATGCAACTAATTCTAATTCAAAATCTTCAACAATGATTTTAATTCTTGAATACCATTTTGCATATAAATTTTATTAAGTAAATTTAATCGTTTATCTTCAAGGTTAGTAGCTTGAGATCGATTATCAAATATGAGTTTAGTTGGATCGTTATGATCGTAATCATGATCGAAATTATGTTGATTCATGAGGTGATTGTGCATTAGGATGGAAGTCATTTAAGTTTTGTTTAAGTTTAAGATTAATAATTTCATTTTCTAATTTATTATCTTTATTTTGAAGATCTGTTAATGTTTGTTTAATTTGATTGATTTCAAATTGTAAGTCTTGAAGTGTAACTTCTTTAGTTTTATTTTTAAATTTTTCTAAAGTTTTAGATAAACTAATGATGGGTTTATTAAACTTAGGTTTAGTTTACATTTGAAGCATTAGACCTTTGAGCTTATCAATATATTGTTGTTTTAATTGAGGATCATCTAATTTACTAATTAAATCAATTAAATCGATTCTTCTTGACTATGTTTAGTAAACGAAATTTGTTTAACGGTTTACAACAAACATCATTACATCCTAAGGTAATTTGATTATCGAATCGAATTATCACTATTAGATAGAATTGGATGTAGATGGAAGTACGAAGAGGAATCATTATCGATTGATTTAATTGGAAGATTTCAAATAAGCGAATTTTGGATTCATCATTAATTTGGAGTTGATTGACTCTGTCTTTGAGCTTTTGTTTTCTTTGCATTTATTAGCATAGTGGCCTTTTGTCCACGGTTGTAACACGTAATATCTTTATTAGATTTTGAACTCGGATGTGATTTAGATCTATGATATTTCTTTTTGGGTTTAGTATAAAATTTGTCATTAGATTTGGAGGGTGAATAAGGCTTCTTGTATTTATGATAATATTTGGATTTATGTTTTGAATGTTTGTGTGATATCCTACGAGAGGTGCAATAGGAGGTAGTCCATATTGTTCACGAAATTTCCTAATTCATATTTAGCTTTATGTTTATCTTTTGTAGCTTTTGACTAAGTTTTAAATCAATACACATTTTTAAGCCTTCTTTTTGAATAGTGCTAATTATATCACCATATGTTAAATTATCATATTCAATAACACGATGGGTTGACTAAGAACATCTCTAATTTTGTGAGCAAATAAACTAGGCAATCCATTAATAAATTTTTCTTTCGAGAATGATTTAGTACATCTTCTCTCACATAACTCTAGAGGTAAAAACATCTTTATACCATCTAAAATCACTTAAGGTTGGACAAGTAAGATTCTTGAGTTGATCATGTATGCGAGAATATATATTAGTTGGGGTACCAATAAAATGTCTAATAATTGTATAAATTAATTGGTTAATGCCATCGGGTTGGCAACATCCTAAATTTTCATCAAATATAGGTAATCCTTGATCATCGGTTTGGTTAGCATAGATGATAGAGTTTACGTTGAGTGTCGATTAAATATTTTTCCCACCAAGATTTGGTGACCGGTAAAGCCGATAGTAATTAAATTTACAATTTCGGGTTGAGTATATTGGGGATATTTAGAGATAACTGTTGAGACCATAGATAAATGATTTAATTTTGGAGGAGTTGATCTTCACTAAGACCATCAATATTCCATTAAGTATAATTTTTAGCGAGATGTAAAATTGATTATTAACATTATTTTCTTCAAATTGTAAATCGACAGGAGTATGCTTAGTATACCAATTCTTGGTAGTTTGAGGATTAATTTTAGGGTAGTGTATTTTCGCAACTTGGAATTGTTGAGCTAAGTTATTAATTTCATTGTCAGTATCAGAGGAAGTAGAATTTGGATTAATATCAAATTGTTGATTTAGGACAGTAATACCTTTATCTTTAGAAGGTGAGGGAGTATCGGGTACTGCTAATTTGGTAAATAATTTTTCAATGGCTTGGACCGTAGATGATTGATTATTGGTAACTAGGCTAGTTCGGGTAGAACGTTTACTAGGTAGGTTAAGTAAAGGTGCATCTAAAGGTTGTTTAGATGATGAAGTGTGAACAGATTCTAAATTAGTTTCTATTTTATCTAATTGTTTACCAATTGTATTTAAACACTGGTTAGTATAATTATTTTGTTCAATGACTTTTTTGAGTTCATTATCATCGCCAGGTAATTTAAAAGGAGGCGAATTTGACCTTGTTGATTAAGAATAATTTTCTCTAAGGGAGGATGACTAGAACTAATTGTAGTGGTAGCGAAGTTTTCCATTTATGTTTAGTAATTGTAGTAAGTGTTTTATAATATTTTCTTCATATTCTAGTAAGGGTAATTCAAAACCATATCGAACCATAAAATTATACCATTCTTGGGAGATTTGAGACATTTGAGCAGTATATTTAGCATAATAAGCATGGTATTTGGGTGCGATTAGCTTTAGATTTAAAATCAATAAGTAATTTATCAAGATTGGGAGTAAATTCCCTTTTAATTGTCAATAATTGTGGATTGACAGGTGGTGTAAATTCTTCCATATCAGTTTGAGTCGGAGAGTCAATTGAATGAACTTCTTCATCAGGGAAATGAGTATGTGTAGAATAAACAGGTTTACTAATTTGAGAAGTTGAGGAATTATCAATTCCTTTTAATTTTGGATTGATTGTAGGACCTATGGTTGGACCGATATTAAGTTGACTATTTTTTCTAAATAGAGGTGTGGTAAATATTTCATCTTGGTTTCTATTTAAGCTAGGGACACTAGATGTACTATGTCTAGAGGATTGACTACGGTTAAATTTAATATGAGCAGAACCATCATTAAATTATGCGATATCTTTAATATCTTGTTACGAGGATTGTTCTTGATTATGTTTGTAATTTTCATTATGATAATCCATTCATCGGTAAATCAATATCTTTCCATTCAATCATTTTAGGAATATTAATATGGGATTCACTATGACTACTACTTTGAATAAGTAAAGTTTTATCTTTAGGTGATTTATGCAGAGCATGAACATTTAAATTAGTTTGCATACATTTATAGTGAACGCGATAAATTAAAGCAATATTATGTGTCTTAGCCATCATATTAGTGAATGAACCATGTAATTGAATATTTAATGTTAAAGCATGTAAAATGTTTGGATCACTTAAAGGCGTAAAATCGGGAAAACAATTAAAATGTCTTTGGACCTTTATGAAGACGGTTTCCATCATTCCATTAAACTATCATTATAATTAAGAAAACGAGCATCTCTTAAGCATAATAAAAGCAGTATTTTTTCCAGGTGTAAGTGGATTAAGACCAACTTGAATTAGACCAATGTGAATAAAATTGTAACCATTATCTTTGTGTCTTTTAATTAATTTAGTATCAAATAATGACAAGTTTCTCGAGGTTTTCTAAAGCATAAACTTGTTCAATTGTTTTAACATGTAATGCAACTTTAAAAACATTACGTAGAAATGTTGTTTTATAAATTTCTTTGATTTGTAATTTTGGTATATTCCAATCTCTATTAAATTGATCATTTTGTATTTCAACATCTTCTTCATTAATGACTAATCCTTGATTAGGTATGGAAGGTAAAGTTGTTGACCTAGAAGCTGGCCCGATGAGTTACTTCTAAATAATCGACTCATTGTTCTTTCTAACTAATCGATTTCTGAGATATCTTAATACATACCCTATTCTTGTCACGTTACCACAGACGAAATGGTTTAGCGAACCTATCCTAAATGTCCACCTTGCCTAACTCTAAGGACTTACTCGGGACAAGAAATGGAAGTGGGTGGCTGAAACCAGTGGATAACGGTGATCTCGTGGGTGATTAAGATGGGCAAAACTAGATTAATTGAATAAACAATGGAAGCGATTAATTGGAAGAAACTAAGCGATTAAAGCGAGATACAACATAACAGACTCGATACCAAT
This sequence comes from Camellia lanceoleosa, assembly GCA_025200525.1. Lineage (NCBI taxonomy): Eukaryota > Viridiplantae > Streptophyta > Magnoliopsida > Ericales > Theaceae > Camellia > Camellia lanceoleosa. The sequence continues at coordinate 1,154,557 of JANUSC010000031.1, read as the reverse complement.
TAATCGTTTCCATTGTTTATTCAATTAATCTAGTTTTCGGTTCCATCTTAATCACCCACGAGATCGATCGTTATCCACTGGTTTGATCACCCACTTCCATTTCTTGTCGAGTAAGTCCTTAGAGTTCGGCGGTGTGGACATTTAGGATAGGGTCATGCTAAACCATTACAGTGCGTGGTAGCGTGACAAGAATAGGGTATGTATTAAGATATCGTAAAACTAATTAATTAGAAAGAACAATGAGTCGATTATTTAGAAGTAACTCATCGATGGGTTCTAGGTCAACAACTTTACCTTCCATACCTAATCAAGGATTAGTCATTAATGAAGAAGATGTTGAAATACAAAATGATCAATTTAATAGAGATTGGAATATACCAAAATTACAAATCAAAGAAATTTATAAAACAACATTTCTACAGAATGTTTTTAAAGTTGCATTACATGTTAAAACAATTGAACAAGTTTATGCTTTAGAAAAACCTCGAGAAACTTGTCAGTTATTTGATACTAAATTAATTAAAAGACACAAAGATAATGGTTACAATTTTATTCACATTGGTCTAATTCAAGTTGGTCTTAATCCACTTACACTGTTGGAAAAAAATACTGTTTTATTATGCTTAAGAGATGCTCGTTTTCTTAATTATAATGATAGTTTAATGGGAATGATGGAAACTGGTCTTCATAAAGGTCCAGTACATTTTAATTGTTTTCCTGATTTTACGCTCAGTTTAAGTGATCCAAACATTTTACATGCTTTAACATTAAATATTCAATTACATGGTTCATTCACTAATATGATGGCTAAGACACATAATATTGCTTTAATTTATCACGTTCACTATAAATGTATGCAAACTAATTTAAATGTTCATGCTCTGCATAAATCACCTAAAGATAAAACTTTACTTATTCAAAGTAGTAGTCATAGTGAATCCCATATTAATATTCCTAAAATGATTGAATGGAAAGATATTGATTTACCTGATGAATGGATTACTGTTAATGAAAATTACAAACATAATCAGCAACAATCCTCAGAACAAGATATTAAAGATATCAGACAATTTAATGATGGTTCTGTTCATATTAAATTTAACCGTAGTCAATCCTCTAGACATAGTACATCTAGTGTCCCTAGCGAAATAGAAATTGAAGATGAAATATTTACCACACCTCTATTTAAAAAAAATAGTCAACTTAATATCGGTCCAACCATAGGTCCTACAATCAATCCAAAATTAAAAGGAATTGATAATTCCTCAACTTCTCAAATTAGTAAACTGTTTATTCTACACATACTCATTTCCTTGATGAAGAAGTTCATTCAACGACCGACTCAAACCGATATGGAAGAATTTACACCACCTGTCAATCCACAATTATTGACAATTAAAAAGGAATTTACTCCCAATCTTGATAAATTACTTATTGATTTTAAATCTAAAGTTAATCGCACCAAATACCATGCTTATTATGCTAAATATATACTTCAAATGTCTCAAATCTCCCAAGAATGGTATAATTTTATGGTTCGATATGGTTTTGAATTACCCTTACTAGAATATGAAGAAAATATTATAAAACACTTACTACAATTACTAAACATAAATGGAAAACTTCGCTACCACTACAATTAGTTCTAGTCATCCTCCCTTAGAGAAAATTATTCTTAATCAACAAGGTTCAAATTCACCTCTCCTTTTAAATTACTGGCGATGATAATGAACTCAAAAAGTCATTGAACAAAATAATTATACTAACCAAAGGTTTAAATACAATTGGTAAACAATTAGATAAAATAGAAACTAATTTAGAATCTGTTCACACTTCATCATCTAAACAACCTTTAGATGCACCTTTACTTAACCTACCTAGTAAACGTTTCTACCCGAACTAGCCTAGTTACCAATAATCAATCATCTACGGTCCAAGCCATTGAAAATTATTTACCAAATTAGCAAGACCGATACTCACCTTCTAAAGATAAAGGTATTATCGTCCTAAATCAACAATTTGATATTAATCCAAATTCTACTTCCTCCGACATCGACAATGAAATTAATAACTTAGCTCAACAATTCCAAGTTAAAAATACACTACCCTAAAATTAATCCTCAAACTACCAAGAATTGGTATACTAAGCATACTCACCGATTTACAATTTGAAGAAAATAATGTTAATAATCAATTTTACGTCTCTGCTAAAAAATTATCTGAATGGAATATTGATGGTCTTAGTGAAGATCAACTCCTCCAAAAATTAAATCATTTATCTATGGTCTCGAGCAGTTATCTCTCTAAATATCCCCAATATACTCAACTGAAATTGTAAATTTAATTACTATGGCTTTCTTGGTCACTCAAATCTTGGTGGGAAAAATATTTAACGACACTCAACTAAACTCTATCATCTATGCTAACCAATGATGATCAAGGATTACCTATATTTGATGAAAATTTAGGATGTTGCCAACGATGGCATTAACCAATTAATTTATACAATTATTAGACATTTTATTGGTACCCCAACTAATATATATTCTCATACATGATCAACTCGGTAATCTTACTTGTCCAACCTTAAGTGATTTTAGATGGTATAAAGATGTTTTTACCTCTAGAGTTATCTTGAGAGACTGTACTAAATCATTCGGAAAGAAAAATTTATTAATGGATTGCCTAGTTTATTTGCTCACAAAATTAGAGATGTTCTTAGTCAACCATCGGTGTTATTGAATATGATAATTTAACATATGGTGATATAATTAGCACTATTCAAAAAGAAGGCTTAAAATGTGTATTGATTTAAAACTTAGTCAAAAAGCTACAAAAGATAAACATAAAGCTAAATATGAATTAGGAAATTTCGTGAACAATATGGACTACCTCCTATTGCACCCTCTCGTAGGAAATCACACAAACATTCAAAACATAAATCCAAATATTATCATAAATACAAGAAGCCTTATTCACCCTCCAAATCTAATGACAAATTTTATACTAAACCCAAAAGAAATATCATAAATCTAAATCACATCCGAGATCAAAATCTAATAAAGATATTACGTGTTACAACTGTGGATAAAATGGCCACTATGCTAATAAATGCAAGGAAAAACAAAAGCTCAAAGACAGAGTCAACCAACTACAAATTAATGATGAATCCAACATTCAGTTATTTGAAATCTTCCAATTAAATCAATCGATAATGATTCCTCTTATACTTCCATCTACATCCAATTCCCCATCTAATAGTGATAATTCGATTCGATAATCAAATTACCTTAGGATGTAATGATGTTTGTTGTAAACCGTTAAACAAATTTACATTCTTACTAAACATAGTCAAGAAGAATCGATTTAATTGATTTAATTAGTAAATTAGATGATCCTCAATTAAAACAACAATATATTGATAAGCTCAAAGGTCTAATGCTTCAAGCGAAACTAAACCTAAGTTTAATAAACCCATCATTAGTTTATCTAAAACTTTAGAAAAATTTAAAAATAAAACTAAAGAAGTTACACTTCAAGACTTACAATTTGAAATCAATCAAATTAAACAAACAATAAGAGATCTTCAAAATAAAGATAATAAATTAGAAAATGAAATTATTAATCTTAAACTTAAACAAAACTTAAATGACTTCCAACCTAATGCACAATCACCTCATGAATCTGAACATAATTCTGATCATGATTCTGATCATACTGATCCAACTAAACTCATATTTGATAATCGATCTCAAGCTACTAACCTTGAAGATAAACGATTAAATTTACTTAATAAAATTTATATGCAAAAATGGTATTCAAGAATTAAAATCATTGTTGAAGATTTTGAATTAGAATTAGTTGCATTAATTGATACTGGTGCTGATTTAAATTGCATTCAAGAAGGATTACTTTCTACTAAATATTATCACAAATGTCAAGAGAAATTAACTTCTGCTAATGGTAGTAAAATGCATATTCGATATAAATTACCTAAAGTACATGTTTGTCAAAATAATGTTTGCTTTAAAACTACATTTGTTTTAGTCAAAAATATGATGATCGGATTATTTTAGGTACACCATTTATATCTTTATTATATCCATTTACTACTTCTCTTGAAGGAATTACTACTCATGTTTTAGGACATCTGTTACATTTACATTCTTATTTCCACGAACAATTAGAGTTAAATCAATTACAAGATTGTTCTATTACCCACACTATTAAGCGACTAACTCGGCATATTAATTTTCTTAAAGAAGAAATTAATTACAAAAGAATAGATCAACGATTAACGATCCTGTTCTCATCTCTCAAATTAATGATTTCAAATTAAAACTTGAATCAACTGTTTGTTCAACTTTACCTCTTGCATTCGCATAGGAAAAAGCATGTAGTTACTTTACCATATATTAAAGGTTTTAATGAGCGACAAATACCTACTAAATCGGCCTATTCAAATGAATCATGAATTATTAGAAATGTGTAAAAAGGAAATTAATGAATTATTAAAAATAGAATTATTAGTCTGACAAATCACCATGGTCTTGTCACCTTTTTATGTTAATAAAAATGCTGAATTAGAACGAGGTGTTCCTCGCCTAGTTATTAATTATAAACCATTAAATGCTGTTCTTGAATGGATTAGATATCCTATTCCTAATAAAAAAGACCTAATTAAAAGACTTAATCAAGTTGTTACTTTTAGTAAATTTGATTTAAAAAGTGGTTTCTGACAAATTCAAATTCATCCTAAAGATCGATATAAAACTGCTTTTAATACACCTTTTGGCCAATATGAATGGAATGTCATGCCATTTGGATTAAAAAATGCTCCTAGTGAATTTCAAAATATAATGAATGATATCTTTAACCCATTTAGTCATTTTTCTATTGTTTATATTGATGACATATTAATCTTTTCTAAATCAATTAGTGAACATTGGAAACATTTAACTGCATTCTTTTATACTATTAAAAGTCATGGTCTAGTCATATCCGCTCCTAAGATTAAATTATTTCAGACTAAAGTTAGGTTTTTAGGTTATGATATTCATCATAATACTATTCTCCCAATTAGTCGCTCTATTGAGTTTGCGTCTAAATTTCGATGAAATTCTTGATAAAACTCAATTACAAAGGTTTTAGGTTCCTCAATTACATTCTTGAATTTTATAAAGACCTTAGGCAAATCATCAACCATTGTTCGATAGGTTAAAGGATAATCCTCCTCCTTGGTCTTCTACTCATCTTTTGTTGTTCAACAAGTTAAACAATATGTCAAGTCTCTTCCTTGTCTTGGTATTCCTACCGAGAACTCATTCAAAATTATTCAAGCGATGCTTGATATTGGTTATGGTGGCATTCTCCTTCGAAAGTCACTCCCGATCATCTGAACAAATTGTTCGTTTTCATTACGTGTATGCGGAATAAAGCACAATTAAATTATAGTACTATTAAAAAGAAATTTTATCTCTTGTTTTATGTATTCAAAAATTTCAAGATGATATTTTAAATCAAAAATTTTACTTGGTTTATTGCAAATCGCTAAATATGTTTTAGAAAAAGATGTTCAAAATCTTGCTAGTAAATGATTTTTGCCCGTTGGCAATCTATTTTAAGTATTTTTGATTTTGATATTACCTATATACACGGTTGTCAAAATTCCCTACGATTTTCTTGCGAGAATTTTACGAGGGGGTAAGGGATGAGTGCTACTCCACATATTTCCTATGTTAAAACCCAAATTATCCATTCCCAAACCCTGATCAAACAAGTTAACCGACGGATTAACCGTCTTAAGTCAGCTAGGCCAACTACTAAAAGAGCCCAATACATCAATCATCAACAGTTACAAACTCGCCGTGTTTTACGACATAATTATTACAATGATTTACATTATTACCAGAATTACTTAGATCTTCTTTCTGGTTGCTAATCTTTGTTTCCTATTCAACAGATGTCTCGCCCAAGGCCTCCTTCTAAGGCTTTGGTCCCCTCCTCCAGTAAACCTAATCAACTCATAGTTCCTCCTTCTTCTGTGTCATTTAAACCATCCTCTTTCCTTGACATAAATAATAGATACCATACTCTTGGTACTATTCACCGTCTGATTACTCATGCATTGGCTAATGATCCCTTTGCCTCTAGCCAATCAGTTTCAGTTACTCCACTTCCAATTAATCAAGTTCGACCCTCTCGAACTGAGTACACCAAATCACATGTTGCTAACTTGTTCTACAAAGAACCTAGTCACCCCAGAAGTCAAACCATTAACGAAATTGCTCAATTCCATTTTGGCTCGATGTCATTTCATTTCTTCACCTCCAGAGAAAATCTCTCTTATTACAAAGATATTACGCTCAACCATCATTCCATTTTGATCAAACCAATTCGGGATCGTGTCTATGCTTACAAGATCCTATACCATTCACTTTACATTCACAACATTGTCTCTCTTGCGAATGGGGCAATCCTAATCGCCGACATTTGCTGGTCATTCTATTCAATATAATTATCATGATTATATTGATGCTTGGTTCAAATTGTTCTTGTACCAAAATGAGTCATTTAGTCACTCTGGTTCATCTCCTTTGATCAAAAATTCAAATCAATTACCCACTGGTTTCTTCGATGGTGGACTCATTATGGCCCCATTTCGTATATTCTTCCCGATTCACTCAATGAAACAATTGCTTATTTTCTTTGTTTACCCATTTACTACTCATCAAAAACAATTTCCTATCTTGCTCACTTTTATATCCAAGTACAAAATCCATGGATATTCAAATGGCATTATGGGATTAATGACAACATCATTATTCGCCAACACTGTTAAATGGTGGGCTAAGTTCAATGTGCCAGAATTATTGAAATTGTTTATGAGGAATTTCCTCCTAATTCATGTGCTCCAACACTGCAATAGTCAAAGCCCAATGAGACCCAAGCATGTCGATCAAGGAAGTCAGAGTCTTCCTCCAGTCAATCTTGGCAGTCCCTCATCTAGTGGCTCCAAGCCCAAATCATCAAAGATCAAATCCAAGGGAAAGTCCAAAGTCTCAAGGGTTCCGGACCAACCCAAGTCAAAGTCCAAATCACAGGCTCAGTCCAGTATTCAACCTCCTACTCAGCCCATTGTTCAACCTGGATCCACCAGTGATCAATTGCTTCAAATGGCCCGTCTCCTAGTAGATCAAGCCCAAGCCCAATTAAAAAATGAACAATCTCCTGCACCGGCCCAACAGTCTAGTTCAGAAGATAGTTCAGACAGTTCAGAAGGATCCACCAATCAACCTGGTTATGATCGTCCTGAGTTTCATGATGCTCAGGACCCATTTGCTTGAAATAATCGACATAGGATTCCTTATAAATATAAAATTGACTTCAATCACTACTCTTTTGAGAAAAGCTGTCAATTTATATTTATTCTGATTCCTTTATTCACATGCTGCATAGTTAATCAATCACCGCCTTTCATCCTCACGCTTTTGCTTTCATCATTTAGCCAACTCACATGCTGCATAGTCAAAAGTAACCGATAATACATCGATTCCTTTATTCACATGTATAGTTAATCAATCACCTTTACCGATCCTCAATCTTTGCTTTCATCATTTAGCTAACTCACATGCTGCATAGTTAATTTGGTTTTCTATATATTTGTAATCTATTGTAATTGTTAGGCAGATTCCAATTTTCTTGAACCTTGTAAAGAAAAGAGTGTTCTGCTGAGTGAGGTTTACCTTGTTCTGTTCTTCTATTCAGGATCCTTGCAGATTACAACAATTGTAAGTGCAAGTTGTTTTCTGTAATGAATTAAAATTGTGTTTTAATTAAATATTCTGATTTGAATTATATTTTGTTTTGTGCATTCCAATTCTATGTTTAAATTGTTTCATCTTTGATTTCGTAATCCATGGTTCTTCATTCTTGTTGCTACTTCCGCGGTCTTGGTATCAGAGCCTTATCAGACTGCCGATCCTCTCACTCTCCGAGTAATAGAAGAGAGGCTCTCTCATGGCAAAAGTGGTGCGCTTAAGTGCTAGTGCCCGTATGCTTTGGTAGGTACGCGATGCTGCCGTCCGCCCCTAAAAAGGCCTGGCATCGTGGGATTAGGGGCGATCAAGCATAAGCACCTTGTGTAGTTCCCCCTTGAGCGTTGTTTTTGCAAGAGTCCCCTTACACCCATGTCTACACCTTTTGATTCAAATTTGAAATTGTATCCTAATACTGGACGAGCTGTTGATCAGCTAGAATACTCAAGAGTAATAGGTAGCTTGATGTATGCCATGACTTGCACTAGACATGATATTGCTTTTGCAGTGGGAAAACTTAGTAGATACACTAGTAATCCTAGCAGTGTGCATTGGCATGCTGTTAACCGAGTACTTAGGTACTTTAGGAAAACAATAGACTATGGAATAGTCTATAATGGCTATCCAGCAGTGCTGGAAGGATTCACGGATGCTAGTTGGATAATTGACCGTGAAGATCACTCATCCACGAGTGGTTGGATTTTTACTCTTGGATGAGGAGCTATCTCCTAGGGTTCTAAGAAGCAAACATGCATAACAGACTCAACCATGGTGTCACGCCCCGAATTTTAATTACTCGAAAACATTACCAAGAGCCTGAAATTTAGGTCCATTTTTTTTTTTTTTTGGTTGTTGTTGTAAAAGGATCTATTACCCTTGAGTAATAGAAACATGATAGTACATGTTCTCTCTCATGATGAATACAACAATAATAATAATACATGCCAAGCTCCTGCTACGGAGTTACAAATAAATAATTACAAACATCAAAGTACAAAGAGATTGCACACAAGATATACATGAACTTCCTAATCCTTCAACCAGTCAATCTGAATTCCCTTCCTGTAAAAAAAATGAAACAACAAGGGGTGAGCACAATTGCCGAATAGGAATCTCATAGTTCTAAAACAATAACCATCCTATAGATAGAAATCATCATGCATGCAGGGTGATACCATATAGTAAAGTAATGTTTTGTAATTTCAAAATATCATACGTAGAGTACTTTTTTCTCAAAATTTATTTGAACATTGAAGAAAACCTTCAACCAACAAAACTATCCTTTTTGGAAACAAATATGTTTAAGGAACCACATCATTTTATATTTATTAACCCATTCAAAAAAAAAAAAAAAAAAATCTTTATTAAATTTCCTTCTTATCATTCCTCTTTTTATTCCCATTCAGCCCCTTTTACTAGTTACATTTATTATAGTTTCATAACCTCAAGTTCAAGTTCCCTTAATACTCAAAACAATCCTCATACACTCCACTCCCACCTGTCAATCCACTCCCACCTGTCAATCCTTTATTGCTATAACTCTTTAACGTAGAAATCCAAGAAGATTACATCACATTCACATTTGCATTATCAATTATAACTCAACACATCACATGGATAATAAACCCTTTTTAATTCAATTTCTCAATTAATCACAAAGCAAAACTCTTAATCTTTCCTTATAGATACAAACAACCCAGTGAGTACTTTATCACTAACCCCTTATCCAATTACCATTTCATTATCCATCCTTTTCAAGTAATTTCTATATGCATTCCCATTCTGTACCAATTTACATATCAAATGGTAATTCCATAAGTTCATCACAAGTCACATATATCATCACTGACCTCAACACACTTCACAACACATTCCACCTTTTGCCGGATTGATACGGCGGGATAGCGGGCACTTAATTCATAGCAAATTCCACCTTTTGCTGGCTATTATACGGCGGGAAGTGAAATCCAAAAAATCATTTTCTAAAAAAAAAAAAACATATCTTTTTCCAAAAACCATTTTCAACTTTTTAAACTATCCCCCATATTTGCCGGCTATTATACGATAGGACGTGGGTACCCAAAACATTTTCGAAAACCATCCGTTTTTTCACTTTTGCCGGCTACAATACGGCAGGACTGTGTGGACACCCAAAAATCATTTTTCTACTTTCTCCAGCTACAATACGGCAGGACTATGTGGACATCCAAAAACCATTTCTCTCACATTCGTCCAGCGATAAGCCTAGACAGGGCAATTGGACACCTTGATTTCAAACCACCCCCACATTTATCGGCTATTATACGGACTGTTGTGGGCACCGAAAAACTATTTTTTAATTTTTAAAACTATCCCCCACATTTACCGGCTATGATATGAACGGTTGTGGGCATTGAAAAACCATTTTTCAACTCCCCGCGCGAGTACCAACCACAACACAACCCAACACAACTCAACTTAATACAACACAACTCAATTCCACACAACACAACTCAACCAACTCAACACAACATAACCCAATAAAATTCACATAACACACAACAAGATTCAACACAACCATTTCAACATAAAGCTTATATCATCCATAACATTAGTATTTTTTTTCCCCCCAAGTTTGGTTTCATATTATAACATAATTTAAAATATCAACATTATGAATTCAATCGTAACTTTTACATAAATTTCTCAAATTCTTTAAAATTTCAATTAAACTTGTACATGTGTAATTTAACACCTCAATTTCATGATTCTACTATTAATTGAAGCAAAACCATTAACCATCTTCATGACCCAAACTAGGGGTTTTAAGAGAAATTAAAGCTTTTCACAAAAGCGCATTTTATTCCAACCCTTCTATTGCTTTTACACCCAAACTCAAGACCCAAGATCATAACCCAACAAATAAACCCATCTCTCTTCAAACCCTAACCCCCAATCTCATGATTCATCACAATATGCATAAAAATGTAAACTTTTGTATTTATATAAAGAAAATACCACAAATCTATCCATAAAGGAGGGTATTGAAAGAGAACTAAAAACCCTTACCTCTTGAAGCCAAGAGATGACGACCCAAAAATCAAAGGCCACAAAATCATGAACCATTTGGACCATAAGGACGCCCTTGACGAGATCTACACTTTTCCTCAAAGGACCATGGTGAAAACATCACTCTAGGTGAGTAGATCTAGAGGTCTTAGTGCCAAAAGCTTGAGTTTAGAGAGAGAGAGAGAGAGAGAGAGAGAGAGAGAGAGAGAGGAGAACTCACAGTTTGAGAGAGAGAAAAGAGGAGAAAAGTGAAATGAAACTATGTTTGGAGCCTATTTATAGGAGTAGAAAAGTAGCCCTAAGGTCAATAAAATAATAGGCCCAAAACCCCCTAAAGGTAGGCCCATTCAAACTCTAAAATCTAAAAAAAAGCACGCAGAGGTCGACCCTTCGGGCAGGGGGGTCGACCCTTCAGGTAGAAAAGACAATCTGGCACAAGCAAGGGGGGTCAACCCTTAGACAGGAGGGGGTCGACCCTAATTTCTAGCAACTAACACACAGATTCTGCAATATAAGAGGGTCGACCCTTTCCAGACTAGTGTTGACCCTATATTCTAGAAACATTTCTAGAAACTTCACCAACAGGTAAGGGTCGACCCTTAGGAAGGCTGGTGTTGACCCCAGAATAGAATTTCTAAGTTCTCAAGGAACTTTTTGACAAGAACAAGCGCAAACAAACAAACCCAACAAGTTTAAATCATATTATACTCCTCCAAGACCAACATTCAACAACTCCAAAGACTCCCAAAAAGAAAAATAAGGGAATTAAATACATGTTCCAATGGATTAAAGGATGCTGGTGTTACAATGGCGTTAGAGTTCGTAGCGTTGGCTTCCTGTAGCCAAGAGGCAGAATGGCTAAGGTATCTCTTGTTAAAGATTAAGATATGGCCAAAACCTATGCCACTAATATCTTTGCATTGTGATAGTGAAGCAACTTTGTAACAGGCTTATAGCCATGTCTATAATGGAAAGTCCAGGCATATAGGACTGAGACATTGCTATGTCAGGTAGTTAATCACAAAAGGTGTGATTACCATTAGTTATGTAAAGTCAAGTGAAAACTTGGCTGACCCCTTAACAAAGGGACTTGCAAGGAATTTGGTGTGGAAAACATCAAAGGGGATGGGTCTCAAGCCCACTTAACATAATCATTCCTGGTGGAAACTCGACTTAACGTTTGAAGAAACATCAAGTCTTAAGTTCAATGAGCCCAAGTACACTATATGTCGTGATTGCAAGCACTTAGTTTTATTTCATTTTCATCCCAAGGTTGAAGTGGTTGGTACCTGTAACGTGAAAAAAAGAGGATGAGTTAGCAAACTCTTAATAAGCTTACAACTGGGTTGTTAAGGTACTGTAAATCACAGAGGTACTCTCAGTAAGCATACCTATGTGAGTGTAGGAGGTGGTGCTGCTTCCTATGAGTCCAAGGGCTTAAGTCTAGAGCGCTCATGAAATAGGATATAGACACAAGGTCAATCAACGCGTTGGTTCGTTTGAATACTTGAGGTAACCTGTACTGTGCGTGAGACATGTCCGGTTAGTTGTATAAGATTGCTAGTTCAAAGACAAGTCTACTATGCCATCTTGACTAACTTTGAGACGTCTTCACTAAGTGAATGATTCAAATCGTAAGATATCTTCACCTATGCATAAGGCTGTCAAGTGAACCAAGAGTCATCATCTGGTATTTTGAAAATGGTGGGGGAATGTTGGGGAATTTGCAAGATGGTTTTCAAAATGTATAGTTTAATTTTTGGGTGTTTTAAAAACTATCCATGTTTTCTTTGGAAAGGATGAAATAAGCTTGGGAACTTTGTCCCACATTGGAAAGAGAGCAAAACGTGGAGCACTTAATAAAGTGCTGCATGGAATATTCTTTTAAATATGGAATTATGAGATGAAAACTAGTGTGCATGCACCCACACCGCACGCACACGTATACGTGCGCGCGCATGGCATAGATAGTGGGCTGTGTGGTGTTTGATGGCGCACTTTGCACTTTGCATGGACGCATCGGCGCAAGGCGCTATGAGGGTGCTTTTCTATTTGCATCGGATAGGTTGGAGCGATGACGTGGATCCGATGTGGCATGGGTGATGTGGAATACAGTCAGCTCCACGTGGCAGTGACGTGTCGTCCGTTGGTGATGAGTCAACCAACCGATCAAATGGTTGTGTGTCTGATCTGGAGTGGGTCGATCATAGCTGTTGATTAGAGATGCGCATGATCGTATGGATGAGATGGTACTCGATCGTGATCAGGTATGATTAGTCAAGGCATCTATTCGGTGTCTGAATGATCTGCACCATAAATCGTCGATCCAATGGTCAGATCTGATCGGATGTAATCAAGGGACATGACCATTCGATCAGATCCATCAAGGCCTATAAATAGGCTACGAAATCAACCATTTCATTCCATTCAAAATCTTGAAAAGCATTCCTGTAATTCTCTCTCTCTCCCTTTTGATTTTGAATTTTCGATCAAGAGTTTCTGAAACAAATTTCTATTTTTCTTATTGACAATCAAGTTCTGCAGATTTGGTTATCAGTGTCTTGGTTTCTTGATTATATGAAGAGTGTTCTGATCTATTGTCGTCAGTGTAGACGCCGATAGACTAGATCTTTAGATCAGGCTTTATTGTATCTTGGAGACAAATTTGTTGTAACCCTCTGCAGATCTTTTAGTGGGTACAAATATTGTCTTTAGGAAAGTGACTTAGTAATGCGACTTGAAGCACTAATTTTCTGTTCTATATAGACAAGATCATTGCCAAATTTTGAAGACCCGTAGACCACCATTTGAAAAATTCAAGACCCTTTGTTCCAACAGAAAATAAACCTTTATAGCAGTGTAAAAGAAAAATATCCAAAATAAGGTGACAACTAAAAATCATCTGAACAACCTAAACAAGCAGTCAGATATACAGGTCATGTATATATAGAACCAAAACAATGAACTCAATATCAGAGAGAACACATATAAATGTATATATATATATCAAATAGATTTTGTGTATTGTTCATCCATGAGTGAGATCTGTTCTACAAGTTACAAATCTGAGCGAGATCTGGATGATGCACTCCATGATATGATTTTGTGTATTATATATATATATATATCATATATAATAAAAGCTTACAAATTTGAGCGACCGATTGAGCAAAATCTTCAAAATCGAAACTCAGTTCCAATATATGATCTGCAACAAAACAGAGCAGCAACAAAACATGCAAGATATCAATTCCAATGTATACATTCTTCAAAATCTGGATTGACCAAAGGACCAAAATCGAAACTCACAAAATCGAAAGAGAGGAGAACCAAAATTGGAAGAGAAGCACAAATTTGGTGGCCTTCAAAATCAGCAACAAGTTCTGAAAACAAGCGAGTTCATTTGAAATCAAGGAAGAGAGAGTGTTTAAATTCAAGTGAGTTTGTTTGAAATCAAGCGAGAGTGAGGGTTTTTAAGCTTCAAATTGAATGGGTTTCTGAGCGAGCAAGCAAGAGAGAGAGAGAGAGAGAGAGAGTCTTGAGTTGTGGAAGAGTGAGAGTGAGAGTGAAAGACGTTTTGAAATGGACGGAGTATTGAACGGTGTCAACAAATTGACCCAAGCGGTGCCGTTTTACTAAGATTAGAGACAACATTTTGAAAACGTTGTATTCAGCTAATCTATAATGGCATTTTTCATAAACGCCATAAAAGAAACATTGCAATAGGCAACTTTTCCTATAGTGCAAAGGGTCAAATTTTAGGTATCTCTCAACATAAAAAATAGGAAAAAGTATAAAGACCCATCCTTATCCACCCAGAAAATTCTGGATGGGTGATTGTGTGGTGGAAATTAATTTTTGTAACGTGAAATTCATGTGTGGTCCATATGAGGTGTGATAAAAATTAATTTATGAGTAATTTCTAATTTGATAGGGGTGAGTTTATAATATTACTTAAAAATAGACTTTGTAAAGATTGGTGGATAAAAACATGTTATCCCATCCTATCACTTTGCATTGTGTCTGATTAATTGTGTTAACGAATCATATAAAAAGATTTCACCCTTAATGGAAAATATAAAGTGCACGGAAGCATTGAAGTTTTTTCCCCATAAATTTATTTTTTTGAAACAAAATCCACTAGATGAAATTATTTATAAAAATTTAACTTAAACTCAATTTGATTTCTCTAATTTCAAAAAATTAAATCTCTTTATTTACTAATCATATAAAGAATTCTTCATACACAAAACAAATCTCTATTACTCTATACTCAATACTCAATACATTCCAAACTCATTACAGCACAATGTTAAAAATTTCATGACATAATAATGTAACTGAGACAACACATTTCTTTCTCACATCAAAGGGAGTGAATTATATATAAGAGAACACAAATTTTGAATACAAAAAATCTCGTACTAGCCACAATATGATCAAGGCAACAACTCTAGTCTACAACACTACGAGGCATTTTGCCTACTAAAATTACACACAAAAATAAATAAATAAATACAATCTTTATTTTGGCAAAATCACTGTAGCTAATGTATATATACTCTGATTTAAGTTTTATGGCAAGTACTAATAAATATCTTGAGATTTAGTTAATATTAGAATTGTTAAAAAAAGATTAAATTTAAATTAAAAATAGAAAATAAATTTTGTAAAATTCTTGAAACTAGGGTTGGCATAGGGTTCAGGATTAGGGTTAAGGTAGAAAATAGAGTTGGGGGTGGGGTTGAGACGAGGACTGTGGGATGGTAGTAACAGTGAGGAAATGAGTTGGAAGTGGGTTGACAAGATTAGGAAAGGGTGAAGGAAGATTGGAGAGGGGTTGAAGAAGGTGGATGTGGATTGGTCGGTGGCTGGGAGAGGTGATGGACGACCGAAGAGAGATGGGGCAAGGCTAGCTAACAATTGGAAATGGTGGAAGAAGAAATAGGAAAAGAGGGAAGAGATGAGGATAGTGAAGTTGAATAGGTAAAAATGGGACGGGGTGGGGCATTTTGCAATTTGTTTTTTTATTTTTTTGTTTATATTCTCACATTTCGCAATTATTTGTTGCAAATGCCATATTTACGTAATTCTCTATAAATTTTATCGATATTGAGAATATTTTCCTTACATCTTATGTGTTTAATGTAAGAGATTAACTTTGTCACGACTACTCTGTAAACATAATAGTTTATGAGTTACTACCAATGTCACATCAGTGGGTTCTCAGACATAGAGATGGTAACGGGGGTTTCGTATTGGCCAATCCTTCCCAAAGCTCATTTATGAGGAATAACGGTCAACCATCGCCTTTCCAATCTTCAATCATAACGAGACAAAGCTCAAATTATGCAAAATGGGGCAAATTTCCAATAACTTAATACAGTTTTAGAAAAATAAAAGCGTAAACTACCAATAGGTGCTAATAATTAGACTTAATTTTAGTCAAGTACTATTGAAAATAAGTCATAGTAAAATTATCGCTAAAAATAATTTTTTGTGACGAATTTTTGCATATGTTGTTAAAAATCGAGAATTAGTGACTTTTTTTTGTCACGGTTTTTATAAATTGTCTCTAAAACTTACAATCAGGGAATTTTTTTTTGTGATGAATCTTTCAAATTGTCGCTGAAAATTAAAAATTAGTGACTTTTTTGTGATGACTTTTTTAAACTGTCCCTAAAACTTATAGTTAGTGACTATTTTGTAACAAAATTTTCAAACTGTTGTTGAAAATTAACAATAGTGACATTTATTAATAATGTTTGATGAAAAACGTCACTAATTCTCACAAGACTTATTGGATAATAAGTCCATTTATTAGGACCTATACGTAAATCCCCCAAAATAAAATATGTAAACTAAAACAGTTCAATCATTAAAAATAATATAGTTATTTTTTTGTATCTCGATTTTTAAAAGTTATTATATCATACACATAAATGTACCTTTGCCAATAAATGTCATCTTATCTTTATGAGCAAACATCCATAGCCACTTATAATCAACATTCTCATAAATGTTGAAAAATTCAAACAATTAACTTTTTTTTATCATTGCTAGCCAAAAAAAAAAAAAAAATGTAAAACAAATAAATAAATACTCTAAGTTGAATTTTAAAATAAATCACATTTTTGGTTGAGTAACCAAATCTCATCATCCCCCAAAATCTCATGCAAGTTAAACTTACCTATTCAGTTCTTGCCCTAACTTGATTTGAGACATACTAGCTTCACTTCAATTAGACAATAAAAAACCGTTTTATAAATTTAAAACAATTTTTTTTTTTTTTTTTTTATAAAATAAACTGGATTTCTCGCAAGTTCATAACTTATCTATCATGCTTGGGGTCATAGGGCCCACCACGAGTGATTTTCAATAATTTAAATTGTTTATTTTATAAAGTTCTCTATGTATATAATTTATCATTCATTTTTTTGGAAACAAATGCGATAAATGAATATGTTATGATTACCGAATTTACCTTTTTTTTTTCTCCCGCGGATAGTACACATGAAGTACCCTATAAAATCAATGATTTTGATCATCCAAATGGAACTTGTGATAGCCCCATGAGCCCAAATATAACCTTGAAATTTAGATGTGAACTTGAAAAAAATGTAACCATTTTTTAAAACTTTTATTTATTTATTATCACAATCCTAATATTAATGAGGCTTTCCTAGCACTTATTGCCAAGGATTTAAGAGGAATGTCAGGTGTACAGAGGATATTGTGCGTAGAATGCACAACCCTCTCAGTTGAGGGTGGAGCCTACACATGTAGGGTCCATGTGGGGTCTATTCTCATGTGAGAGGGTTGTGTCTTTTGTGCATAATATCCTCTGTGCACTTAGTATTTCTCAAAATTTAAATTGGACAATTTTTGTGTGGGGTAAGAGCAAAAGGTGGGCAGGGTATAGACTTATGAGAAAATTGAAAGTCTTAAGAAATCATTTAAGGGTATGAAACAAGGAGGTGTTTGGCAATATAGATACTATCAGCAGAAAAGGAGTTGCGTGATTGGGATCTGAAGGCAGAGACTAGGCCCCTGGCTGATTTGGAAATTAAAAGCAGAAGAGATGCTAGAAGCTTGGTGTGGAAGCTTAGCAGAAATAAGAAAAGGTTGTGGCATCAAAAGTCCAGACTACTATGGGCTCAAAATGGTGATAAAAATACTAGGTTCTTTCACATTATGGCTAGCAAAAGGCAGAGAAAGAATTTGTTAGACTCAGTCCTTATGGAGGGTGTGAGCTTTGAGGACCCTGTTTAGGTCAAACAAGTAGTGGTTAGGTATTTCAGATAGCAATTTTCAAAGAGTTGGATTCTTAGGCCAAAGATTTCATGTCCTTTTACTGTAATTAGCTCTGAGGCAGCAGTCAATTTGGAAGCAGTGTTCTCTGAAGATGAGATTTGGGCATCACTTCAAGACTGTGATAGGAACAAGGCCCCTGGTCCAGATGGCTTTAACCTTGCATGCATTCAAAAGTGTTGGAAAATAATAAAAGGGGTGTAGGGCCGGCCCTAAGTTATTAGGGGGCCTAAGGCAAATTTTTTAAATTGGGCCCTTCATATATCATTACCCAAAAAAAAAAAAAAATTAAAAATAAATAAATAAAATAAAATTGTTTGGATAAAACAAAAGGGATAAAAATTTATTTCTATTGCATTACAATTTAACAAAATTTAGATAACAAATATATATATATATAATAGTTGAACTTCAATTAATTGAATTGAATCTTTATTTTTTAGCTTACCAATGCTATAATAACTAAAATTAATTGGGGATAAGGATAAGAATTTTCAACACAACTCAAGCAATATATAAAATTAGCAAGTTAGGGTTGACTATTTTTCAATATAAATCCAAGTATGACACGAGTCAATAACATGAATTATTAGTTATATATTTTAATGTTCACTAAGGGATGCCATGACATTTTTTTAATCTTTTATTTAACTCCATCTAACTAAATAAAAAACTATGTAAAATAATAATTAAGGCTAATATCTTTTTTTTTTCATTTAAGATATATATTTTTTTGTTACCTATTTTATAGTTAATCTAGTAAAAAATATATAGTAATAAAATGAAATTGAATTAAAATCAAACATTCTATGAATAATTTCATTTAGTAGAAATAAATTTTATAAAATTCAACTTATGGGAAAAATTTTAATCTCTCCATACACTTGCTAAGTTATTTTTAACTAAAACTGAAAATTTTCACATTAAACATCAATCAGACACGAATAAAAATAACACCATATGACAACATGAAAATAAATGAATTGAGCTAATATTGAAGTAATTATGAAATAACACGACATGGTATACTCCACTAGTTGGGCGTCATAAATTTTGTTCAAAATTGGGGGCCCGAGGCAACCACCTTAGTTGCCTCACCTCAGGGCCGCCCTGAAGGGAAGATAGTTCAATTGATACATGATTTTCACATTAATGGTAAGTTGTGAAGCGGGGTTAATAGTTCTTTCATTGTGCTTATTACTGAGAAGGATAATCCTTCAGGTTTGGGAGACTATAGGCCAATTAGCTTGGTAAGTTCAATCTATAAGATCTTGGCCAAGGTGTTATCCAAAAGACTTAAGCAAGTTCTTCCAACTGTGATTAGTAAAGTGCAGTCAGCTTTTGTAACGCCCTAGAAAATCACACTATAATACACAATAATAACATGATTATATAATCCAAAAAGTCATTTCTCATTGAACTAAGAGTTAAGCGATTACAATTTACTAAATACATTCCCAGAATATCTGAAATTTGTCTTTCAGTTCAATGAACTAGATGGCCTAACAAAAAAACATAAGCCCCTTGGGCGTACAACACCACAAAATACATTTGGTAGTTCTGTTACAAAAGTCCCAATTCAAAACAACTAATACACTCGTGGCTTCACTTTCCCCAAAAGGCTAGTGCTTGGTCTGATTCATCAATGAGGCTGTACTTCATCCAGTCCTGAAAAATAAATTAGGGTTGAGCTATATGCCCAGTAGAAACACATTTACCCAGGTATTTAATCCTCTGAATAACATTATGGCATTCATGCAATAAACACTACTACTAAATTTGTCTTCACAGGTAGTATTTAACAAATCAAAAGGAACTAAAATTATCTAGCACATACACTAGCAATTCATGTCTTCATGTAGAATAAATAAACATCCACATCTAAGGAAAAATATGCCACACATTCATCCACAAGAGTCCAGTTGAGAACTGTAACGCCCTCAAAATTAAACCCATAATAAATAATATTAACATGCATCATTATATTAAAACAAGAATATAATTCCATTCATCAGAGTATTAAGAAATAAACATCAAAATAAATGCCCTCAGCTTACATCTCGCCAAGCCAATACTTGGACACAAATCCACGAGTTCTAACTCAAAAACAAATAAAGCCCTAGGCTTGAGTGTTTTACATATAAAAACAAATAAACTAAAAACAAATCTTGAGTTCCAATCCTCACAAGCTAAGTCCTTGGAGGCGTGAACCATCTGCACACGAAAATGAAGTTCCCATATAGGGTGAGCCACCCAAGAGAGAAATACTAAACCAAGCATAAGAATTAACTAAAGTATTAGCATCGATATATGGTTAACACACTATATTCGATTACAATTCTCATGACACGAATATCTATATTGCCTATGACACGTTGTCTATGGCATATCTTACCTTCCACCTATGGCTCGAGAACACGGCCAAATAACTCAACGAATTTCATCTCTTATTAACAATAATTGAGCAGGATAACAAGTTAAGTTAAACCTCTCTATAACATAACAAATACACATGCTGGTATTGTATCAATCATAACCACATTCACTTCCATACTTCTCAACTGATACACATGGTGGTGATGTATCATATCAACAATAAATAGAAATACTTCTATTAACAATAGGCACACATGTATGTGATGCAAGTGGGTCCATCCTTTTCTCCTCCCAACACATCCGGTTTAGAGGTCCATCCCTTTCTTCCCCTAAACCCTCCAACAATTTTGGTTTAGAAGTCCATCCCCTTTCTTCCCCTAAACCGGGAGTTCATCCCCTATCTCCTCCAAAACCAAATGCATATGCAACATAATCAATACTTGCCATATACAACACATAATCAATACAAGTAATGTTCTGTATTAATTCAACAGTCAAATAGCTGACTCAATTTCAGTTATACCTAAGCCACATGCAAGGTCTACAACAATCACTGGCTATCCTCCACCGATAGCCCAAACAATTATTTCTAAGCAGAAATAAATATACAATACATATAATCCTAATTCCACAGATAAGTAATTAAATATCCGACTACATCAATTTATATCATAATCCCTCAATTTCATGAATTAAACTCAATTCCACATACTTCCCTTAAATTAATTACACAAATTAATCTAAGTCAAAACCTAGGGTTTCTCCCAAAATCACCAAACTACCCCCCCATATACCAAAATACCAACACTTATGATTAAAGCGTATAAATGGAGTAGGAAATCCCTACCCTAACCAGAAGAGCACGAAAGGAGAAGGAGAAGAAGATGATGCTCAAAACCCCCAAGTGCTCCAAATCAACAATTGCTCCGATTAAATGAAAGCCCTCACTCTCCTCTACCTTTTTAATGAAGGAACTAGGTTAGAAGCGCCCTCTAGATAGATCAAACCCAAGGAAAAGATGAGTTGAGAGAAAAGAAACTCGGAACTAGGGTTTCTGGATCAAAAATTGTGAAAAAGGACGTTTTAAAACTGCTGCTGCGTTTAAATACTGGACAGGCTCGCTCGAGCGAAGACCTGGTCGCTCGAGCGACCAGACACAAAAACAGACCTCGCTCGAGCGAAAAGAAGCTCGCTCGAGCCAAAGACAAACCATCTCCCTCGAGCGAAGGAAAGCTCGCTCGGGCCAACCAACACTGCCCTCTGGTCTAGCCTTTGGGCGCAACCTCGCTCGAGAGCGAAGAAAGGCCCGCTCGGCGACGAACCAAGAAGGACCTCGCTCGAGCGAAGAGAAGCTCGCTCGACGACCAAAAACTGATCATCAAGAATTTGTTTCTAGACTCAACCAACCTGTAATCAACCTGCCCAAAACATCCTATAACCAAAGAATAAGGAATCAAGGACAACAATGACAATAATATGGCAACGGAATCCACGGAACATAAGTCCGGATACGATAATCAAATGGGAAAAAGACCGGGGTCGCTATAACCTCCCCCCCTTAAAAGAATTTCGTCCCCGAAATTAAGCATGAGTTTGTAAAAATAATTTTTTTCTCAATTCCCAATGATATAAACACAACAATAAACAACAACTTGACCCACAACCGGTCATTTCATCTCTTATCAAGAGCCATCTCACAGTATGTATAAATCAACATATATTTCAACTTGTATCAATATTATGCATTATTCTTCTCAATGTTAACAATTTCCATATCATATTCAATCTCATGATATAAACAACACATTCAATATATATAAATGTTATACTCCACTTCCATAAAAAGGCAAGTTTCAACATGTTAACATTAAACCAAAACATCCTCAATGTTTTCTAGCTTAAGACATATATAAAATTCTCAAGTTCCACAATATTACATAATCTAAACACAAGATTACAAATCCACAAACAAGTCCGGATATTTCTCACGGACTTCCAACTCACGTTCCCAAGTGGCCTCCTCCCTCGTGATGCTTCCACAAAACCTTCACTAAAGGGATGGTCTTACCCGCATGGGACTTGATCCGCCTATCCAAGACTCGAATCGGTCTCTCCTCATACGAAACATCCTCATCAACAACTAAATCGGTCCAATCCAACACATGCGGATCCGGCTCATACTTCAAGCATACTCACATGAAACACGTCATGAACTCAGGACAAGCTGCGGTGGCAAAGCTAAGCGATAAGCAACCTCGCCAATCCTCTCAAGGATCTCAAAGGGCCAATAAACCGAGGGACAACTTCCCACTCTTCCAGAAGCTCATTAAACCTCGCCTAGGTGAGATTTACAGAAAGACATGATCTCCTCCCTCAAACACCCAAGGTCTCCTCATACGGTCGGCATAAGATTTCTGACGACTCTGAGCTGTAACAAGCCTCCTACGGATAAGCTCAACCTTCTCCGTCGTTTCCCTCACTAACTCCGGACCCAACAAAGGTGCATCACCCACCTCGGCCCAACAAGCGGAGATCTACGATCGGCCATACAAGGCCTCAAGCGGTGCCATACCGATACTAGGCTGAAAGCTGTTGTTATAGGCAAACTCCACCAATGGCAAGTGTCTCTCCACGACCCTTGAAATCAAGAACACAACCCCGAAGCAAAACCTCAAGGATCTGAATGGTACGCTCTGACTGCCCGTCAGTCTGAGGATGGTAAGCCGTACTAAAGGTCAACTTAGTGCCTAAAGCACTCTGCAAACTCGCCACAACTTTGGCGTTGAAGCGAGGATCTCTATCGAGACAATCGTCACTTTGGAACCCCATGCAACTTTACTATTTCCCGAACATATAAATCGGCAAGATGATCCACCGAATCTCTCACGCGCATAGGAATAAAGTGTGCTGACTTAGTCAACCGATCCACAACCACCCAAATAGCATCATTTCCTCGTTGAGTCCTAGGAAGACCCTAGCGAAGTCCATTGTGACATGCTCCCACTTCCACTCGGCAATAAGTAAGGGTTGCAACAAACCCGCTGGCCTCTGATGCTCGGCCTTCACTTGCTGACAAGTAAGGCACTTAGATACAAAAGCTGCCACATCTCTCTTCATACCCCGCCACCAAAACTGGCGACCCAAATCCCTATACATCTTAGTGCCTCCCGGATGCACCGCAAGGCGCGAATGATGAAACTCTCGGAGTACCTCCTCTCGACACGATTCCGGCACAAACAGACGGTCTCTGTATCTCACACTCAGGTCGGGATACACCGTCAAACCCTTCTCAACCTTACCACTAGAAATCTTCTCCCGGAGAGATTCTACCTCAAGATCACCCCTCTGAGCCTCTAACACTCGAGTCACAAGTGTAGGTACGTGCAACAACGAAAACAAGGTCGCGACCTCAGCGGATTCGCCCGGATGCAAATCAAACTCCCCTGCACCCAACATCTCCCACTCTCGGATGGCTATACTAGCAACGTCACCAACAGATTTCCTACTAAGGACATCGGCCACAACATTGGCCTTTCCCGGATGATAGTGCAACTCGAAATCATAATCCTCAATAAATTCCATCCACCTCCTTTGCCTCAGATTCAAGTCTTTACGTAGCAGATATTTGAACTCTTATGATCGGAGAATACTTCAAATTTCTCACCAAGCAGATAATGCCTCCAAATCTTCAAGGCAAATATCACATTTGCTAACTCTAGATCATCGTGGGGTAATTCTTCTCATGAATTTTCAATGGCGTGAGCCATAGGCAACCACTTTCCCTCTTGCATCAACACACAACAGACCCTCTCGTGAGGCGTCACGATAAGCATAACCCAATCCTCTCTCGGAATAATCAAGGCGGGCGGTGGTCAATCTAACCTTCAACTCTGAAACGACTTTTCACAAGTCTCCTCCATACAAATTTGACCCCTTCCGAGTCAATCTAGTCAGCGGTGAAGCTAACTTGGAGAAATCCTTCACAAAGCGATAATACCACGCCAATCCCGAGCTGCGGATCTCAAACACACTCTTAGGTTGTACCCAATCTTGCCTTGCCTCAATCTTGGATGTATCAAGACACCTTTCCCAGAAACTCCGTGGCCTAAAAACTTCACCTCTTCTAGCCAGAATCCACACATCCCAAACTTAGCATAAAGCTTATGGGCCCTAAGTAACTCAAGCACCACTCTCAAGTGTTCTTCGTGCTCCTCCTCTGAAGGTGAATAAATCAGAATGTCGTCCACGAAGACGACCACAAAGCGATCTAAGAATTCCGGGAAGATCCGGTTCATCAAATCCATAAACACTTTGGTGCGTTGGTGAGCCCAAAGCGGCATCACCGAAACTCATAGTGGCCATACCGCGTACGGAATGCCGTCTTTGGAATATCCTCCTCCCTGACTCTCAACTGATGATAACCCGATCTCAAGTCTATCTTAGAGAAACAACGAGAACCCTTCAACTGGTCAAACAAATCATCTATACGAGGCATAGGGTACTTATTCTTACCGTAGCCGATTCAATTTCTAATCTATACAGTCTCAAAGCACCACCTTTCTTCTTAGCGAATAGGGCCGGTGCTCCCCATGGCGAAACACTAGGACGAATATAGCCCTTATCTAGCAACTCCTGGAGTTGAACCTTCAACTCAACTAACTCAGCTGGGGCGAAACGATAAGGTGCCATAGAAATCGGCGCCGTGCCGGGCACTAAATCAATAGAGAACTCAATCTCTCGATGAGGTGGCAAACCAACAAGATCCTCGGGGAAGACGTCCGGGTACTCACAAACCACCCTCGGTAACACAATCTGGGTCTCATCACACTCACTACTCTCGAAGCTAGCAAGTAGACCACTAAGCTCACTCCGCCCTCGCGGATCGTACCCTGGTGGCAAAACACTACCAACCCTGTCCCCCAGAAAATGGAAACGTTCTCCGCTAATTGTACAACAGGTGACCCTCTGACGGTAGCAATCAATAAATGCCCGGTATGACGATAACCAGTCCATACCCAAAATAACATCGAAGCCCTTCATGGGCATAACCACAAAAGAAAAAGGGATTCTATGATCATCGACCTCTATATCACAACCCCTAACACCTTGTTTCAAAATCAACTCACCCCCAAGAAGCGACACTACACAAATAGGAGATGCTAACTGTGCTAACTCCAACTCCAAAATAGATGCGAATGCAGCAGACACAAAAGAATGAGATGCACCCGTATCGATCAAAACACTAGCAACTGAATTGCAAAACAAGAAGGTACCTCTCACAACCGACGGAGCTGGTACAAGATCTGTTGTAATAGCATACACGCGCCAGATGACCTCGATCAACTTTGCTCACCCCTAGGAGCATAAGACTGCTGCACCGAATGGGACGATGAAGCCCCCTGATTAGCCCTCGAGGCCTGAACGGACTGAACTGGCTGACTCTGAGTCTGCCTCAAACCAGATGCACTAGATGTGCTATTCAACTGTGGGCAAAACCTCTTCAGGTGCCCTGGCTGACCGCACTGAAAACAACTCAAACCAGACGCACCAGGTGTGCCACTCAAGCTAAGCGAGAACCTCTTCAGGTGCCCCGGATGACCGCACTGAAAACAAGAGAGCGACTGGCCTCTACCCTGACTCTGGCTCTGAGATCGAGCCGAAGAAGATGCTGCCCTCTGCACTCCTCCCTTCTGAGGACAAACTGAAGACTTATGGCCCAGCTGGCCACACTTGAAACAGGTAATGTCTCCCTGACTGCCTTTCCCCGAACTAGCACTCGGTACTGGAAAAGTAGATCTAGAAAAACTACTCTGAGGCTGCTGAGGAGTGAAACCTCTCTGCCTCCTGCCATCGCCCTGACCATCCTGACTCCTCTTGGAGCCTTTCTGCCCTTCCTCCTCCTCCCGCATCGCAATCTCAGTATGGGCTGCTGCATCAACCAAACGCCCAAAATCCCTAATCATAGTCGGCACAACTCTCAATTTGAGGCCGCGCCTCAACTTCTTCTCAAACTCTATGCAACGGCGTTCCTCAGTCGCCACTAACTCAGGTGCGAACCTGGACAAACTAGTAAATGAGGCCTCGAACTCAGCCACTGATGAACTATTCTGCTTCAGATGGCAGAACTGATCTCTCAACGTCTCCTGAACAGCTGGAGACAGGTACTTCTCCTGAAAAGCATCAACAAACTCCTTCCAAGTACCGCCAATACGACCCTTGGTGAACTTCCACCACTGACCCGCATCCCCTTTCAGCTGGAAAGATGCCAAGGTCACCTTCAACCCCTCGTCTTCGATGCCAAGCATCTCAAACGTTTTCGTTGTCTGTTCGAGCCATTAAATGCGCCTTAAGCGGCTCGCTAGGATCACTACAAACACTTAGGTTGAGAAGGAAAAACTCCCTCTTCGAGAAAAGAAGGCCTGCATCTGCGGCAACTCTGGGAATGGAACTACAGGGGTGGATTCGCAGCCTCGAGAATGTCCTTGGCGCTGAAATGCCCCTGATTTCCCTTGGGCCAAAGCGCCCATACCCTGCTGCCCTACTGGCTCGGCCACATTGTCCTGGCCAACACCCTCCTGAACCGCCGGAATTTCCTCCGGTATAGGCACTTCTTGCTGGCTCGCCTACCACGCCTACCGACCTCGTCCTCGTCCTGACATCCTAATAAAAGAAACAAAGACGTTAGCACTCTAAATAATGTGCCAAAACTATAACACTTGCGTCCTAATACATTGAATAACAATAAATCACACCACGTAAGCACATAATCACATAAGCACCTACGAATTTCATTTCTGGATAATGATAGTCCCGAGGCATCACTAAAGTTCCGGTTGGAAACAACATTGATCAAGTGCCTTTCCAACAAGACTTTCAGAGACTCAAGGGTCCAATCAACATCCTAGAAACTACATTCCATACCCACATAGTGACATAAACATGTTATCATATAAGGATGCTGTCATTACACTAAGTCTCTATCAAGCGAGACGAACCCATTGTGATACTAATCACTTCCACGTACCCAAAGTATTCGAACCCGGTACGCTCTGATACCAAGTTGTAACGCCCTCAAAATTAAACCCATAATAAATAATATTAACATGCATCATTATATTAAAACAAGAATATAATTCCATTCATCAGAGTATTAAGAAATAAACATCAAAATAAATGCCCTACGGGCTTACATCTCGCCAAGCCAATACTTGGACACAAATCCTCGAGTTCTAACTCAAAACAAATAAAGCCCTAGGCTTGAGTGTTTTACATATAAAACAAATAAACTAAAAACAAATCTTGAGTTCCAATCCTCACAAGCTAAGTCCTTGGAGCGGTGAACCATCTGCTTTGAAAATGAAGTTCTATATAGGGTGAGCCACCCAAGAGAGAAATACTAAACCAAGCATAAGAATTAACTAAAGTATTAGCATCGATATATGGTTAACACACTATATTCCGATTACAATTCTCATGACACGAATATCTATATTGCCTATGACACGTTGTCTATGGCATATCTTACCTTCCACCTATGGCTCGAGAACACGGCCAAATAACTCAGCAGAATTTCATCTCTTATTAACAATAATTGAACAGGGATAACAAGTTAAGTTAAACCTCTCTATAACATAACAAATACATCTTTGGTATTGTATCAATCATAACCACATTCACTTCCATACTTCTCAACCGATACACATGGTGGTGATGTATCATATCAACAATAAATAGAAATACTTCTATTAACAATAGGCACACATGTATGTGATGCAAGTGGGGTCCATCCTTTTCTCCTCCCAACACATCCGGGTTTAGAGGTCCATCCCTTTCTTCCCTAAACCCTCCAACAATTTTGGTTTAGAAGTCCATCCCCTTTCTTCCCTAAACCGGAGTTCATCCCTATCTCCTCCAAAACCAAATGCATATGCAACATAATCAATACTTGCCATATACAACACATAATCAATACAAGTAATGTTACGTATTAATTCAACGATCAAATAGTGACTCAATTCGATTATACCTAAGCCACATGCAAGGTCTACAACAATCATTTGGCTATCCTCCACCGATAGCCCAAACAATTATTTCTAAGCAGAAATAAATATACAATACATATAATCCTAATTCCACAGATAAGTAATTAAATATCCGACTACATCAATTTATATCATAATCCCTCAATTTCATGAATTAAACTCAATTCCACATACTTCCCTTAAATTAATTACACAAATTAATCTAAGTCAAAACCTAGGGTTTCTCCCAAAATCACCAAACTACCCCCCCATATACCAAAATACCAACACTTATGATTAAAGCGTAAAAAAGGAGTAGGAAATCCCTACCTTAAAGAAAAGCCCAAAAGGAGAAGAAGAAGATGATCCTCAAAACCCCAAAGTGCTCCAAATCAACAATTGCTCCGATTAAATGAAAGCCCTCACTCTCCTCTACCTTTTTAATGAAGGAACTAGGTTAGAAGCGCCCTCTAGATAGATCAAACCCAAGGAAAAGATGAGTTGAGAGAAAGGAAACTCGGAACTAGGGTTTACGGATCAAAAATTGTGAAAAAGGACGTTTTAAAACTGCTGCTGCGTTTAAATACTGGACAGGCTCGCTCGAGCGAAGACAGTCGCTCGGCGACCGAGACACAGACCTCGCCGGCGAAAAGAAGCTCGCCGAGCCAAAGACAAACCATCTCGCTCGAGCGAAGGAAAGCTCGCTCGAGCCAACAAACATTGCCCTCAGGTCTAGCACTGGACGCAACCCTCGCTCGAGCCAAGAAAGGCTCGCTCGAGCGACGGACCAAGAAGGGCCTCCCTGGCGCGAAGAGAAGCTTCGCTCGGCGACCAAGCCAAAAGCGATCATCAAGAATTTGTTTCTAGACTCAACCAACAGTAATCAACCGCCCAAAACATCCTATAACCAAAGAATAAGGAATCAAGGACAACAATGACAATAATATGGCAACGGAATCCACGGAACATAAGTCCGGATACGATAATCAAATGGGAAAAAGACCGGGGTCGCTATAAGAACACCCGTTACTTTTATTTTAGAAATCGCCCCCCACATTTACCGGCTACTATACGGCAGGAAGTGGGCACCGTAAGGAAAACCATCTGTTTTTCCACTTTCGCCGGCTATTATACGGCGAGACTATGTGGACACCACAAAACATTTTTCCACATTTGTCCAGCGATAAGCCTAGGCGGGGCATTTGGGCACCTTTATAAACTCCCCACTCGGGTACCAACACACACACCACATTTACCCAACACTGACTCTCACTTGGACTCATGCACACTTAACAATTAAATCACATTTCAATCTCACAATCAAACATATAACATCACTATAGATGAACATCATATAAAATTCAAAGAATAATAATGTCCAAGCTACAATTCCTTTAACCATATCAGTATCCACATTTCCATCCCTCCATTGTTCACAATGTTTCATGAATCAAGAGAAATTCCATTGTAATTGGTGTTCTCTACTCAATTTGAGAATTTAGGGTTTTACCTAATTTGGTGGTTTTTCTCCATTATCACCAATCTATGTTTTAACAATATTTTTAACAATATTTACATTCATGTTTTAAAGAAAGAGTTGAGAATTTTCGAACAAAATGTGAAGCAAAATGGTTTAGCAAGTGAAATAAGGGTTTAATCCAACAAAATCCTCAAATTAGTTCACAAATCACACACAATGCCAAGAAATCCCCTAAATAATGAAGAAATACAAAGGTAAAAGTGTCCCTACCTCAATTATCAAGAAAAAATCCATGCTCCTACAAGAATCTTCCGTAAATCCACAATCCAATCAGTAGATAATGAAAATCTTTAAGTGTTCTTGGCCCCTAGCAAGAGATTTTGGTTGGATTTCAAAGGTATGAGAGGTATTTGATGGTAGAAATTTAGGGTTTCATAGAGAGAGGGAGAGGAGATGGAGAATAGAAAAGAGATGTGTGAGAATGATCTAGAATCATTGTATTTAAAAAACTGATATCGCGACCCTTGCTCGAGTGTGACTTCCTATGATCGAGCGACCAGACACAATCAGGAAGACTCACTTGAGCGACAACTATAGCGATCCCGGGTTTTCCCCTTCATGTACAGTATTCCGGACTCAGATTCTGTGATGTTGGTTGTTGTATATATCTTGTTGTCATCCTTTTATTCTTTGTATTTGAGTTTTAGGATGTGTTGGGCAGGTCTGTTACAGGTTGGTAGTGAGTTTAAACCAAGTGTTGCTGTCCAGAATTTTGGTTCTTCGCTCGAGTGAGCTCTTTGTTTTAGTTCCTTCGCTTGAGCTAGGGTTCTTTCGTTCGAGCGAGAGTTGAGTGTTGTGTCTAGTGGCTCGAGTGAGGAGTCTTGCGCTCGAGCATGCGTCTGCGTCTCATTTTGACTTGAGGGTTGCATTTCTTGGCTCGAGCGAGCTTTCCTTCGCTTGAGCGAGTGAGCTGTATGTTTTGGGTTTCTTCGCTCAAGCGAGCATTCTTGCGCTCGAGCGTGCATCTGGGTTGCAGACCTGAAGCTTCGTATTTGTTGGCTCGAGCGAGGCTTTCTACGCTCGAGCGAGGGCCCTTTGTGTCTGGTCGCTCGAGCAACCACTTCTTCGTTCGAGCGAGCTTCGATTATATCAGTTGGCAGCAGCGGGATTACACTTCACTTTTTCATCTCCTTTTTCTCTCAAACCCTAGATCCGTCCTCTCTCTCTCTCTCTATACACCTTCTCTCTAGGGTTTCATATATTTTTAGTGATCTTCTGCCCTAATCTCTTTGTAAGAAAGATAGAGGGTTGCGAGGGCTTCACTTTAATCTGAAAAGTTGTGAATTTAGAGCACTTTGGATTTTCACCATCTTCTCCTTTGGGCTTCTAATTTCGAGGTAGGGATACCCTACTCCATCTTATGAGTTTTGTCATAAATATTGGTCATTTTGATAAGTTGGTGCTGTTGGGAAATTTTGGGAAGTTAGGGTTTGATTTGGGATTATAAATTGGGGGTTTTTAAATGTTAAACTCCATATGTATGTGAGAGTATGAAAAATGGAATTATTGTTGTTGAGATGATGAAAATGAGCCTTAGGGCCAGTGTTCAGAAAAAAGGAAAATGCCCTAATTTTATTGAATAATTAATTTGAATAATTAATTCGGGGAATTGTGTAATTGAGTTAAAATTCATGAAATTGGGAAATTATGAGATTAAATGGTGTAGTTGGATAATTTAATCACTCACCTATGAAAATGTTGATATCTTATCTATTGATAAATTCATTATCTGTTTAGAAATAACTGTTTTGGGCTATCGGTGGAGGATAGTCTTGATTGTTGTAGACACTGTATGTTGATTAGGGAAAACTGAAACTAATCGAACATGTTATGTCATTGAACATGACGGTTAGAATAATACATCAAATATGTGTATTGATTGATCCTTGTATATGATGAGTGTTTATATACATGTTATGTGTGTATTGTGTGGGAGGAGATAGGGGATGTACTCGATGGTTTGAGAGGAGATAGGGGATGGACTCGCAAACCTGTTTTGGGAGGAGATAGGGGGTGGACTCCATTGATACAACAAATATGTGTATCTCTTGAAGTATGGAAGCATTTAATATGAGTTGTTATCTTATTTGAAATGGAAGTGTTTTAATATGAGCTTTAGTCTCATTTGAATTGTTGATATTGGAAGTATTTTTATATGAGTTGTTGTCTCATGAAAATTATTTGGCCAGGTTCTACGCCATGTCTGTATAAATGGAAAATTTGATAAATAAAGAAAAGTGGGATGTAACATGGACTTGATAGTCATGGAACTGTATTGTGATATAAATTGATTTATAAGTGTTAACCATCTATCAAATGCTATTGTTTTAGTCATTGCTCATATTTGGTTTAGTATATCTCTACTGGGCTGTGGCTCACTCTATATGGGACATCATTTTCAGGTATTAACACCCAAAAATCACCAAACGACATTGGATTAGGATGAAACTTGGCACACACGACCATCTAGGCACGAGAGACTTGTGGGAGAAGACAGGACTCAAATCTGTTTCCCGGTATGGGAGTTAGAGTCAGATTGCGGTTTACGCAAACTATTTCCGTAAGAAACTTAGAATTGGAGGTGTTAGCGCTCCAAAATCACCAAATGATATCGAATTAGCATGAAACTTGGCGCACATGAACGTCTAGGCACAAAAGACTTGTGGGAGAAGACGGGACTCAAATCGGATTCTCGGTTTGGGAGTTAGAGCCGAATTTCACTCTAGGCAAACTAGTTTCTTAAGAAACTTAGAATTCGAGGTGTTGATGCCCCAAAATCACCAAACGGCATCGGATTAGCATGAAACTTGGCACACACGACCGCCTAGGCACGAGAGACCTATGGGAGAAGATGAGACTCGAATCGGGTTCTCGGTTTGGGAGTTAGGTTCGGATTTCACTCTAGGCAAACTAATTTCTTAAGAAATTTAGAATTCGAGGTGTTAATACCCTAAAATCACCAAATGGCGTCGGAGTAGCTGGAAACTTGGCACACATGACCGCCTAGGCACAAGAGACTTGTGGGAAAGAGGAAACTCGAATCAGATTCCCGATTTGGGAGTTAGAGTCGAATTTCACTTTAGGCAAACTAGTTTTTTAATAAACTTAGAATTTGAGGTTTTAATGCCCCAAAATCACCAAACGGCATCGGAGTAGCACGAAACTTGGCACACACGACTACCTAGGCACGAGAGACTTGTGGGATAAGATGGGACTCGAATCAGACTCCCAGTTTGGGAGTTAGGGTCGAATTTCACTCTAGACAAACTAGTTTCTTAAGAAACTTATAATTCGAGGTGTTAATGCCCCAAAATCACCAAACGGCGTCGAAGTAGCACGAAACTTGGCATACACGACCGCCTAGGCACGAGAGACTTGTGGGAGAAGACAGGACTCGAATTGGGTTCCCAGTTTGGGAGTTAGAGCCGGATTTCAGTCTAAGCCAAATTATTTATTTAATTATCTTTGTAATTGTATAGTAGTTAAATTTTTATATTTTTTTGTAATTAATATATTAACAAATAATTATATTTTCATTAATTATTTTTATTTTTTGTTTTCAGATATTTCTCGAGTAAGAGTTTGTTTCTTGTGGAATGCATGTCTTTGAAGAATGCGACTAACTTTCGTTTTTGTTACTCACAGAGAATGCTGATCAAAACTTTTAATTTTGGTTTATGTTATTTTGAATTATGAACAACATTATGTATTTAAACATTATATATGTGTGGGGAAGTGGTTTTTGGAAATACTCTTCCGATCCAGGAAGACGCTCTTGATTCTCAGCTAGTCACCTACAAAGACAAATATTCCAGTCGGGGGTGCCGGGATTAGCACTCCGACGGGCAAGTCAGTTCCTCTACTCAAGAAAGTTTGTTTTCTAAGTTTAATGGAGTGTCTTTTTCTTACCTACCATTCCAAGAACGCTGCTTCCTTTATTTATAGCTGTTCCTCTTGAGGCCTCGGGGCCTGAGCTTGGTTTTCAATCATTACCTGTTCTTATATTCGGCCCCCAATGATCTTTATCAATCGGCTTACTTATCGTATTTGGCCCATCCTAGACTTGCAGGATGGGGCCGATTAATATTTGCTGGACGTCCGGTTAATGTTAGTACTAAGACATGCCCCTTCCGATTTATCCGTAAATTCGGCTCCCACAATTGCCCCCCGAACTCCCTATTGACGGTAGTTAATCGGCGTGTTTGGTTTAGAATTCGAAAAGCCCCTTAGATCAGGAGGCTTTGCGTATCCCAAGGCATCAGTAAATGTCAGAAAGCGCACGCCTTTTCGTTTATCATTACACTTTCCCGCTTCATTCATGCGTCCCTCGCATTTATTGCGATTTGAAACTTCAGTCCCTTTTTGGTGCACATTTCGTCGATCATCTGATACGTTTGGACCGCCAGCGCGCATCTCTTCTCTCACCCGCATTTTCTGCAACTTTCGTCCGTCTACCTTTGCCTCATCTGCTCCTCGTAAGTTTTCTTCCCCTTTCTTTGTAGCCCTATTCTCTGTTTATCATTTTTTACTTTCGGCGAAGCCTTGGACCTCCGTCGAAATGGCTAAACACCTGAAGGACCTCCTTTCTGAGAGTCGCATTTCTGGATTCCGGCGACATTTTTCCATTCCCGATGACGTCCATCTAACTCTTGTAACGGACAGTACTCTGGATATGGAAAGGGAGGATCAGAATACAATCGTATTCCCCCTCCTATCCATAGCGAAAGGCAGAGTCCGTTTCCCCCTACATCCATTACTTAGGGCTATCTTTCACTATTGGAGTCTGATTCCTTCTCAGCCCAACGTAAATTTCTTTCGAATCATTATGGGTGTTACAGAGTTGAATCGGCATCTTAGGATCAATCTTGGAATTTCGGCTATTCGGCACTGCTATGCTTTAGCCAAATCCTTTGGTCGGCTGGGTCGGTACTTCCTTAGGGCCAAGGATACTGACCATCATTTGGTGACTATGCTTGCCAGTTCTGGTAAGAGGGTTGACGATGTAATGGTCAATGTCCGAGGTAATTGGGAGTTCGCTGAAGGCGAAGATCGCCTAGACCCCATCCCCAGACATAAGGGTGACCCAGGTTGCCACGTAGTATCTTGTGTTTAATGATTTATCTTTTAATCGGCTTTCTTTCCTTAATCACTCCTCTTTTGCAGGTAATAAATTGAAGAAGATTCTGACTTGCGCTGACGAAGCGGTCCTTAGGGATATTAAGATTGCACTCGACTACTTTGGCCGCCCAAACGTGCAAAAACAGGGGAGAGCCGCCCACATTTTACTTCGGTACGAGCCCACTTACACCACGTTCTCGGCTGCGGACAACATTCCAATTCCATCCTGTGATCGGCGACTCGGCTCTTATTTTCCCCAGCTACAAGAACCTCGAACCGTCGGTCTCGAAGATTCTGATTCGGGGCGAGACGCAGAGCCGGAAATACAAGCAGTTGCCGATCCGGCGAGAGAATTCACCGAGGAGGCCAAAGAAGTTGATGAGGCCGTGCGCTCGGCGTTTGAGACTGCCGGACTCGATCAGCCTTCACCATCCGCGTCGGGTCGGGCAGAAGTCTCTTCCGGAGACATTTTCGCGAATTTGGGCGACCTACCCGGCAATTTCTTCGAAGGTATGGTGAAGGAAAGCCTTTCGCAAATGGCGCGTAGGAGAAACACCGAGCGAATGGTTGCTCGACAAAAGGCCGAGGCCGACGAATCTGATCCTAGCTTGCCTAAGGCCTCCATACCCATTGTTGAAGGGCTGGTTCAGGTTACGCCGGTTGAAACGGAAAAAGGGGGTGAACAGTAGGCCATTGAAGAATGGCAAATTCCGGAGGAGTGCGGCCAAAAAGCCTTGGGGAAGCCGCTCGGTGCGACAAAGCGGCCTCGCCTCGAGGAATCGGACATGGTCGCTCCTTTGTTATTGACCAAAGATCGAGAGATACACCGATTTCTTCCAATGCTTCTGCCATTGAGGATCCAGCCGTTGCGTTGAGCTTGGCGGCTTCAATTTCCTTCTTGGTGATAGTGACCTTTTTGCGTCTTAGGATATTTTGGCCGTAGCCTTATCTGCGCAGTCGGCACTCCTGGTAGGAATCTTATATTTATTTCTGAATTTATTTTTTATAAAGGTATCTAATGATCCCTTATTCTTGCAGACCGTCAGCAGGTTTGCCGACTTGGGCCGCCGCCTGCATGATGCTCTTGGCAGGGTTGACCGTTTGCAAGCCGAAGTGGAAGGTCAGAAGAGTGGAGCGGAGTTTGAAAAAATGAGGGCCGCAATGGAGAGCGCGCGAGCCGAAGCGGAGAAGGAGAGGGCTCGCTCTGCTGAGCTTGACCGATCGCTGAGGCTAGAGCGAATGCGAGTGAGGAATCGTTCAAACTCTCAAAGGACGAACTTGCCCAGGCAGAGGCTCAGCTGGCGGAGCTGAAGGTGGCCAAGGAGAAAGCCGAATCTGAGGCTTTCGAGGCGGGAAAGAGCGCTGCTTTCACTGAATATATTGATGAAGTTCCCAAGTTTGAGAATCGGGGGTTCAAACATGGGTGGCTCAAAGCCCTTGCTGCCGCTGGGGTTACATCGGATTTGCCAATTCCTTATGAGCAAGTGGATGTCGAGCCACTTGAATCCGACACCGAGGAGTGATTTGGGAGGCATTTCCTAATTTTTTTTTTTTTGTTTGGTTGGGTTTTGTTGGTTCAGGGTAGTTTTCATGTATAAATTGGTTACTAACTTGTACGCAATTTATTAATGAACATTTCCATGTAATGCCACTACTTCTTGTGCACAATTTGTGTGATTATGTTAATGAAACATTTTGCTGAGTTTGGCTCAAAGCCTTTTGCTACCTTGCGTAAAATTGTTGCCGAGTTTTAGCTTTTAGGGATTGAATATCCTATGTCAACATTGATTTGTCTTCTTTGTGTAAAATTGCTTTAGGGATTGAATATCCTGTGTCAACATTGGTTTGTCTTCTTTGTGTAAAATTGCTTTAGGGATTGAATATCCTGTGTCAACATTGATTTGTCTTCTCTGTGCCGACTGGATTCGAGTTATGAACTGTCAATTCGAGAGCCGGCTGGGGTCTCTGAGCCGGATAGATTGGTGAATCTGCCCTTGCTCCAGGCGATCCCTGCGGGGTAGAGGGCCGGATGGGGTATTTGAGCCGGCTAGATTGACGAATCTGCCCTTGCCGCAGGCGGTCCCTGCGGGGTCGAGGGCCGGCTGGGGTACTTGAGCCGGCTGGATTGATGAATCTGCCCTTGCTCTGGGCGATCCCTGCGGGGTCGAGGGCCGAATGGGGTATTTGAGCCGGCTAGATTGATGAATCTGCCCTTGCCCCAAGCGGTCCCTGCGGGGTCGAGGGCCGGTATGAGATTTGGACGGATAGATTGATGAATTGTGCCCACTGATTGAGCTTAAGCCGGCGATTCAGGGTCTCCAATTAATGAGATTGCCTCGAACGTGCTGCCTCTGTGAAGGATAAATGAGGAAACGTACATCCTTTATGAGCTTGGTGCACAACTGAGCTGAGCTCTTGGGGGAAGACTAATTGCGCGGATGTCGAACCAACTTTTCTTCAACAGCAAAGGGGAAGTGAAGACCCTGGCTGAGCTTGGCGGAGATATGAATCGGAGTGGTGAACCCTCGCGGGCAGGAAGTAGGAGTGCCATGGGTCGTGAGAGGCGTCAGTCTCCCCGACGTCGCAGTAGATCACCCAGGCGAGAAAAGCAGTCGCAGGGTAAGGCTCCACAGTCCCGAGTCGAGGGAAGGTCCGACGTGAAACCGTGCCCATTAAGCTTTGCGGTATTCGTGAAGAATAGACCCATGACAGAGGCGGACTCGATCGTTCGAGATCCAGATGTAGCGGTCGACTTTTGCGACAAATATTTCCTTTGAGGTTGTAAATCGATCTTTGGGTTGACAGGATTACGAAGTATTTCGCGAGGGCATTCACGGCGCAGTGAAGGGGCTTTACACTGCTTATGAAGTCGGCATGCGTCTGCGCGCTGCCCGTCAAGAGATGGAGAAGAAGGACGAACGTATTCGAAGTTTGGAGGCCCATGTGGAGGCAGCCGAGCGGGAACTAAGGAAGGCCAAGGCGGCTCAGGCACAACCCACTGCTCACGCGAACCCAATTATGGAAGAGAGGGTTACGAGTCGGCTTATCAGCTCTGCACTTGCCGATCGAGAGACGGCTAGTATGTTTGCAATAGAGAGTGCAAAGGGGAGGGCCTACGAAAAATGTTTCCATGAGGGCTGAAAGGTGGGAATCGAGAAAACCATGGAGACGCTGGCTGAAGAAGTATGCCGATGTGAAAACCGCGGGTTCAGGCACGGTTGGATAAAGGCATCTCAAGCCGCAGAAGCTCTTCGAGCGTCGGGAATTGATTCGGCATCACCACGCTACAGGAGTAAAGATTTTCCGTTTTGTGCCTTTGAGATTGAGAAGAGTGAGGATGATGGTGACGCCGTATGAATTTTATAGTCTTAAGACTGGAACGCAGAGCGTGTTCGAAACTATGTAACTTATTATTTTATTAAATAAAGATTGTTTCATTATAACTGTTTCATTGTCATTCATATTCGGCATATGTGTATTTCGTGTTGCTTAAATGTTTGAATGTCTAGATATTGCTCGACCCAGATAGCCGTTAACTGCCTGGCAAGACGCGGGCCTACCTGCAATAACCGCACGTGGGCAGGGCCGACATGTCCACGGCGACCGTTAGGGCTTTATTAAGGCTGTTTCAACGGCCATTTATCTCCGATTTGGGTGACCGTATTCACGCTTGAGCAGTTGGATTAATGGGCTGGTCGACGGTGATCGGCATGTGAATATTGGCCGACCGGTTTTAATAAAGTTATTTCGCTTTGGCTGAGCTAGCGCGCGTTTCGGCCAGCCGTCGGGATGGTCGTGGCGAATGTCAATCGACGCTTTTTTTTTTTTTTTTTTTTTTTTTTTAACCAATGCATTTTTGGGAGTTAATAAAATTTTCTTAGGGTTGGGACCTCGAGATCGCAATCGTTGCTAAGAATAAGAGGAGTGGGCGCTTCGCACCAGTAATCCCATTTGACTCATCATTCTTTGTCTGGTATGGTGATTTTGGTTACTTTCAAATTTCGGTCAAGTTCGGTGTTGAGATGGTTTGCGACAAAAAACCTATCCGTGAAGGAGTTAGGTCATCCGAAGGGCTTGAGTTCTGTGAGTCTCCAAGCGAAGGGCTTGAGATCTATGAGTCTCCAAGTCGTCGAAGTAGATCACCCCGAAAGGAGAGTCAACAACTGTCAAGTTCATTCTTCCTTGTCCTGGATCTTTGCCTTGACATTGTCAATGGTCTGCTGATCTGGTGGAATACCCTCCCTATCCTGGATCTTAGCCTTGACATTGTCAATGGTGTCAGGGGTAGTTTGGCGTTTATGCAAGTCGCGGGCTTAAGCATAACTGGTTCAAGGTAGTGAACGCCGTGGAGGGGTTTAAGGTGACGGTCGTCGATCCGGCGATGCTGCTTTACCGGCGCGTTTTGTCCCTTTTTTGCTTTCGATATTGTAATGTTCGAATGCTGGTTGTATTCATGTAACAACTGTTTAATCAAATAAACGGTTTTATTTTAAATCTATTTGCATGTTATTCTGAATTTTGGAATGTTGCTTGCGTACTAAGGCTCATTACTTCGAATGCATGATCTGTTCCAGCATGTTACACAGGATCAATTATCAATATCTTTTGTTCGTGCCAACGTTTGCTCCGGATTCGGAGACACGATTAGCACTTAGCACTGTATGATACGTTTCCAAATCCTGGGCCCATTTGGCCTTAAGGAGATTAATCACCTCTGAATCCGGAGACTTAATCGGCCCTAAGGCGGCATGCGCCAAAGGGGGCTCCGAATCCGGAGACTTAGTTTGGCCAATCGTGATATACGAAGGGCGCTCCGAATCCGGAGACTTAATCGGCCCTAAGGCGGCATGCGCCAAAGGGGGCTCCGAATCCGGAGACTTTAATCAGCCCTAAGGTGGCATGCGCTAAAGGGGGCTCCGAATCCGGAGACTTAATTTGGCCAATCGTGATACACGAAGGGCGCTCCGAATCAGGAGACTTAATCGGCCCTAAGGCGGCATGAGCCAAAGGGGGCTCTGAATTCGGAGACTTAGTTTGGCCAATCGTGATAAGTGCCCCACTGGGAATCGACATATGATTTTCAGCGTCGAGGAAAAGTAGTTCATATTGTAGAGGCAAAATATATTTACAGTTATTAGAGCCCACAGATCGGGTCAGTGATAGGGTTTTCGTCAGAACTCTGCTTGTGCCGATTGGGGGGAACCACGTATTTCTTCAATGCCGTAGGTTGTTGGGAAACACAGAATCTGATGGTAGGTGCTTGGGACGGCCTTCATGATATGTAGCCAGGTTCTTCCCATTATAGCATTATATGGCAAGGGGTGCTTCACGACCAGGAATTCCACTTCGACCGTTCTAGACCTTGCTCGAACAGGTAATGTGACCTTGCCCAATGGGTATTCCGGGTTCGTATTAAAGCCGAACAGTGGGTGAGGTGCCGGAGATAGATCTGCCTCGTTGAGGCCGAGCTTGACGAAAGTTTGATAGTACATGACCTCTAAACTACTCCCTGGATCTATGAGGATTCGTTCAATGATGAACCGGTTTATGCGTAATCCAATAATCAACGGATCAATGTGGGAAGCTGTTGCGTCATCAAGGTCGGAGTCGTTGAAGGCAATTGTCGGAGTTTCTTCGGACTGGTCAGTCGAAGTACGGCGCCCCTGTAAAGTTGGGTGCGATCGAATTGTGTGCATGGCCGGGAGTGTAGGCAGGCTGTAAATTACGTGGATCACTGTAACAAGCCCGCGAGGGACCTCGCTACAGCTCGGACTCGATTTTGTTGCGGTTCCAAATCTTGAACCAAAGAGTCCAACTCTGGCAAATCGTTTTTGAGAAAAAAACAGATTTTTTTTGAAAGAAGTGCCAAACATGGACTGCTTTGCCAGATAACAGAGTCGCCACCTAAATATTTTAAAATGGGAAATTTAGGAAACCCTGACTCGGTGCCAAAAGGCCACGTGTCCATCATCACCAAAGTTGGTTCGGGAACTTGGGTACGATTAGGGAAGGTCACATCATGAGCACCCCCTCTCGCCCGGTCAAAGACCGGCCTCTACTAACCATGATATCTGTTTTTGAAAACTTTGTGCGTTCTTATTCCGGTTATTAGCCTAGGTTACTATGTGATGCGCACAGCATACAAGTATAGACTGAATCGTCTGAATCGGAACAAAACACTTCGTGTTTGTTTGTTTGAAAATGGTGTGATGGTGCTACCCGGAGGTAGGCTAAAATGCGGATTTGCCACCCTCAGGTGGGCTTAGAAAACAGTGATGTTGCCACTATCTAGTGGGCTTAAAACAAACAGTCAATGCATTGTCCCAATTCAAATAACTCAACCTTCACCCACAGGCATTCAAGGCAGTTGTATCACATAAGCATTTAGCCTCATGGTAAGCATGCTATCATGGCAGTCACTCACACGCATGCAAGGATGCTAAAGCATAAAACTCACCGAGTACTCCAAGCCAAAACAGAAAACTGATTAGGAATCATGCATGATCCTACATATACAGAATTGCCTAATGCAACACATGCAAAGATGCAAACTATAGCAGGCTCGGCTATTCTAAACATGGCATGTGAAATGCAACAACTAACATGTATTCAATTTGGAATTGAAATACAAATGCAGTTTTTATGATGCGCCGAAAGCGTGCAAAACAGATGAATGATGCAAACATGCTGTCATACTGTATGCTAATTGAAATATGCCCTATATCTAACCATTGTAAGCGGATAAATAAAAGGGAGAAAGAAATGGGGGTTGGAAGACATACATCACACTCACACACCCTTATTACAGTTGTGCCCTCGCGCAGAGGGTCCGAATAAATAATACAGTCCGAATAAAAGAATATTACAGTCCGAAATATACAGTCTGAAATAATATACAAATTCCTAATTAATTGACAAATTAAACAAGAAAACTGTAAAATGGCGTGCAAGCCAGGGACTGCCTCGCTGTTGATGAATGATGTATGCCGGGCTGCTTCGGCGCGGAAATCCACTGGGATGCCCCAATTAGCCTCTGTTTGCACTGTGTCTCGAAATGCGTGCCAGACTCTGGAAATTTGTTGATTCTTCATTTTGCTACAACAGAGAGCAGGAAAAGGGCATAGCAATGTATTTCACAAATATATGCATGCCTCGATCCTCGTGCCACCAATCATGCACATCGATGCATGATGGCCGAGGAACCGAATTGCACAACCCAATATAGGATGAATGCATATGAATGCGACAACAAAACCTAACTCCATCATGGGTAATCCGGAGTGTCGGTGACTTGGGAATTGAGACCCGTTCCGTTACTCGGAGTATAAAACGCGCCTCGTTTCCCGTGCAATATGCACGATATGCATGAAATGCAACTAATATACAACCCAGCATGCTCAATGCTATGAAAATGAGATGTCTCGAAATGCGTGCCCACAGGCACGCAAACCGAGGAATGCGGAATGACATGCGAAATGCAATGATGGGCTTATACCAACATGAGGGAGCCTCAGCCACACTCACATAGGATGCCGGAATGATAAAAATGAGGTGCCTCGAAATGCGTGCCCGTGGGCACGCATACTGAGAAACACGGAATGACATGCGAAATGCAATGATGGGCTTCTACCAACATGAGGGAGCCTCAGCCACACTCAAATAGGCTGCCGAGAGACGAAAGTGAAGTGCCTCGAAATGCGTGCACACGGGCACGCAAACCGAAGCATGGCCCTAAGGCGGAAAAATGGCATGCGGAATGCGAATTGGGCTTACGCTAACATGAGGGAGCCTCAGCCGCACTCACATAAGCTGCCGAGAGACGAAAGTGAGCTGCCTCGAAATGCGTGTACACGGGCACGCAAACCGAGGCGGTGATGCGAAATGCAAATCGGATAAAACAGAAGTGCCTCGAAATGCGGCAATACCCGCACGCAAAACCGAGGCGGTGATGCGGAA
This sequence comes from Camellia lanceoleosa, assembly GCA_025200525.1. Taxonomy (NCBI): domain Eukaryota; kingdom Viridiplantae; phylum Streptophyta; class Magnoliopsida; order Ericales; family Theaceae; genus Camellia; species Camellia lanceoleosa. The sequence continues at coordinate 1,111,370 of JANUSC010000031.1, read as the reverse complement.
TTCCAATCAGATAAAACTGAAGTGCCACGAAATGCGTGCACCCGGGCACGCAAACCGAGGCAAAGATGGGAAATGCAAATCGGATAAAACCGGCAGAAATCATGCAATACCCGCACGCAACCGAGGCGGCGATGCGAAATGCAAATCGGATAAATCGCAAATGCGTTCACGACCACGCAAACCGAGGCGATGATGTGAAATGCCAATCGGATATGCCTCAAATGCCGGCATACGCGCACGCAAACCGAGCGATGTCAAAATGGAATGAAATGGCATACGGAATGCAAATTGGGCTTACGCCAACATGAGAGGACCTCACCGCACTCACATAAGCATCGGATAAAAAAGAAGTGCCTCGAAATACGTGCACACGGGCACGCAAACCGAGGCGGTGATGTACAGGCATGAAAAATGCAGATTGGGCTTACACTAACATGAGAGGACCTCAGCCGCACTCACATAAGATGCCGAGAGACGAAAGTGAAGTGCCTCGAAGTGCGTGCCCACGGGCCCGCAAACCGAGGCAATGCACTAAGGCATGAAATGACATGGAAAATGATATGCAAGCATGCAAACCAAATTTTAGCAGCTAAATGAAGGGGAAAACAGCCCCGAAATGATATGAAATGACAATCAATGCATGAAATCATCCCGAAATGTGATTTTAAGTACCCGAAATGGCTCTGACTATGCTAAACATGCAAAATTGGCGCATGAAAGCAAGAACAGTGGCAAGGCAGCCCCAAAAATAGCATCTTTTCAGTACAAAACATGGCCAAATTGTGAGCATAGATATGGCAACAATGGCATGCAAAAATGGGGAAAAAGAAGGGATTTATTAAGCAAGTAGTATATAGAAAATTCAAACCACAAAATTTCCTTCTACAACTTTGAAGAGGAGCCCAAAATATGCATATTTACAGTGAATGAAAACTCCAAAATCAGTATGTAGATAGGCTCAAAATAGCATGCAATATATGGACCAAAAGAAGGCTATAATGATAGATCATGCATGGAAGCACCAAACAACTTTGGACCCTTAACAAAACATGAAGAATGAGCCAAAATAAGACACTTTATAAGCCTGATGAAGACCGAAAACAGAAGTTAGAATGGCCTAAAAAATCATGCAATTTTACGGAAAATATGAAGGATATAACATGAAGTACCAAAAGAATTCATCAAATGGCTTAAGGCCCTTAACAAAACACAAATAATGGACCAAAATAAGGCTCTTTCTAAGCCTGATGAAGGCTGAAAACAGGAGCATGATAAGCTTAAAGAAGCATGCAACATAGGAATAGAACATGAATTCAAAGCAAGTGGCATGTAGAGCATGAAAACCAGGTTGAGCCCTTATTCAATGTTGAAGAGGGGCTCAAAATAAGCACAATATCAGTTCATGAGATGCTCCAAATCAGATCAAAAATAGGCCAAATAAATCATGCAATTTTGCGGTAAATTGGAAGAAATGCAAAGCAAGTGCATGATAGAGAGGCCAAACACGGTTGAGCCCTTCTTCAATGTTGAAGAGGGGCTCAAAATAGGCCCACTCAAAGTTTATATCAGGCTCGAAATCAGATCACTCATAAGCTAAAGAAAGCATGCAAAATAATGGCATTCCAAGAGGTATTGAAACAAGTGCATCATAGAGGGCTCAAACAGGGTTGAGCCCTCAAACAAACATGTAGAATAGCTCAAAATAAGGCCCCTTTCAGTTAGGGCCGGAGCTCAAAACAGTGAGAAAGTAGGGTTAAGAAAAGAGACAAGAAAATGGTGTAAAAGAGAGGGATTGAGACTTACCCTTGAAGACCTTTCTTTCCTTGCTTCTTGACTTGATAAATGTTGCTTCTAAGCCTCTAAGAACCTCTTCTTGTTGCTGGAAATGGTGTGGTGATGGTAGTGCTTGATGATGATGAACAAAAGGCACCAAAACTTGGATGTTTGAAGGTTTTTAGAAGAGAGGAATGGAGGAGATGTATATGCAAGGCTTAAAGGATTTTTTTTCCTCCCCCAAAACCAGGTTCGGCAGCTGGTTTATATGGCCAAAAAAGGGATCAAAAAGGAGGGCCAAAAGGGAGTGGAAAATACACCCAAGTTTTCCGTCAAAATATCTTTTTCCAAATCTAGATATTTTACTCTAAATATCTTTCCACAAATCTAGATATTTTGAGGGCAAATAATGCCTAGCTGGAATACACTCAAAGAGAGGAATAGGGCCGGCCAACTCACAGGGGCAAAATCGTCATTTCACAAAAGGGGTGGATGGCCAGCTAAATAAAAAAAAGAAAAAACTGCCGAGAAGACCACTGGCTGGTGGGTGCTAGCGAAGTCCAAAAATTTCCATTCAAGTGTCCAAATTGAAGCTCCGGAAGTTAGCTTTCCAATGCCACAAACCTTGCATCAAAATTCCTCCTGTAGAAAAAGTTATGACAGTTTCCGTAAAGCCGCGCAGATTCAGTCCAACCGGACTTCAACCAACCATATCTCCTCCCCCCGGATTTGGACTTAGGAGATTCTTGAGTGAAAAATGAAGCCCCGGAAGTAATCTTTCCAATGGTGGTGGCCTCATATTTTAATTCCCCTTGTGCAAAGAGTTCCTCTTGTTTCGGTGAAGCCGCGCAGACTTTTCTCCTTCCCGGATTCATGCTGAACCACTTTTGACCGAGCAGATAACTGGTTGCTGAGACAATTGCTAGCCTCCCACCCTCCAGTGATCTTCCTGGTGCTAAAACAGAGGTACCTGCCAAAATTGAACAAAAACTAATGCAAAACGAAAGCTCGGGGACCAAAACCGCGCGGTTCGGGGTCCCGAAAATGGGCCGTGAGCACCGAAAGTGGCGTTCGGCCACGAAGTGGGTTTCAGAGGCCCCAGTGCTCCTCGAAATGATAAAACAGAGGCACTTTCCGAAAACCGAAGAAATCGGAGATGGTTGGGCGGTCCCGAACCGAGGCACACGGCCTGACGGTCCTGAAAACCGGGAACCGCTTCAATAAGGCAAAATGGCCTACGGCCCCGCACCGTAGCGCACGGCCACCGAGAGATAGTCTACGGGACCACTCCCTCCCCTCAGGAAAGAAAACAGAGAAAACCGAGTCTGGTTCGCAAACCGAGAAAAGGCACCGAAGAGAGTTCGGAAGTCCAGAGGCAGGGCGATACCGCGACTCTGAGACTTCTGAACGAGCACAGTATGCAACATCACCGAGCCCTCAGTCGGTGATGTCTGAGTCTTAAGGTCGGTCAAAAATTGGGTGTCTACAGTTGCCCCTCTTTGACAGAACTCGGAAGTCAAGAATTGACGGGAGTGAATGTCAAAGCCCAAAGACGACCCATTTTTGACAAGGCCGAAGACTTAGACAATCATACAAGCTGAACAGAAATGTGTGTGCCCGCAGGCGTGCCCGCAGGCAGGGGGCAAAATGCAAAGTGATAGGCACGGAGCCGGGTGATCATGCAAGTGCAGCAAGCTGTAATGAGGCAAGTATTGACAAATAGATACAACAGTTTTAAGCAAGAATGCAAAGCAACAACTACATTTCATGCAGTTAGGAATGTAAGAAAATCATGGAATCTTCACGAACATGTACGATAGATACACAAAGCGTACGTGTGATGGATACACAAAGTGAAGCGAGTGTAATGGATACACTATATGAAGCAAAGTGTGATGGATACACTAGGTGAGTGTGTGATAGATACACAAAGCGAACGTGTGATGGATACACAAAGTAGGCATAGCGTGATAGATACAAAGCGAGTGTGTGTGATTGATACACTATATGAACAAAGTGTGATTGGTACAGAAAGTGAAGAAGTGAGCAAAGTGTGATGGATACACTAAGTGGACAAGTGTGATGGATACACTAAATGTGAATACGAAGTGTGATAGATGCACTTAGTGAAAAAGTATGATTGATATACTGAAGGTGAACACGAGGTGTGATAGATGCACTAAGTGAACAGAGTGTGATTGATACACTAAAAGCTAACACAAAGTGTGATAGATGCACTTAGTGAACAAGTATGATAGATACACAAAATGAATGAAGTGTGATTGATACACTAAAAGCGAACACAAAGTGTGATAGATGCACGTAGTGAACAAGTATGATAGATATACTGAATGTGAACACGAAGTGTGATAGATGCACTTAGTGAACAAGTATGATAGATATACTGAATGTGAACACGAAGTGTGATAGATGCACTAAGTGAACAGAGTGTGATTGATACACTGAATGTGAACACGAAGTGTGATAGATGCACTAAGTGAACAAGTATGATAGATATACTAAAAGCGAACACAAAGTGTGATAGATGCACTATGTGAACAGAGTGTGATTGATACACTAAAAGTGAACACGAAGTGTGATAGATGCACTTAGTGAACGAGTATGATAGATATACTAAAAGCGAACACAAAGTGTGATAGATGCACTATGTGAACAGAGTGTGATTGATACACTAAAAGTGAACACGAAGTGTGATAGATGCACTTAGTGAACGAGTATGATGGATATACTAAAAGCGAACACAAAGTGTGATAGATGCACTATGTGAACAGAGTGTGATTGATACACTAAAAGTGAACACGAAGTGTGATAGATGCACTTAGTGAACAAGTATGATGGATATACTAAAAGCGAACACAAAGTGTGATAGATGCACTATGTGAACAGAGTGTGATTGATACACTAAAAGTGAACACGAAGTGTGATAGATGCACTTAGTGAACAAGTATGATGGATATACTAAAAGCGAACACAAAGTGTGATAGATGCACTATGTGAACAGAGTGTGATTGATACACTAATGGAATAAAATGAATATGTGCGTGATAGATACACAAAAAGTAATAAAGTGTGATGGATACACTAAGGTAATTGAAGTGAATATGAGCGTGATAGATACACAAATTGGGAATGTATGCGATAAATGCACAAAATGAGAATGTGTGTGGTAGATACACGAAATGAGAATGTGTGTGATAGATACACAACATGAAAAGAGTGTGATTGATACACTAAATAAACATGTGAGAGATACATGAAGCAAACGAAAGTAAATGAGGTGTGATGGATACACTAAAGTGAACATGTGATAGATACATGAGGCAAACAGAGTGAATGAAGTGTGATGGATACACTAAAGTAAACATGTGATATGAAGAGAAGAATAGTGTGATAGATACACAAAGCAAAATATGTGATAGATACACAAAGTGAATGAAGTGTGATTGATACACTAAGGCAAATAAGGTGTGTTAGATATACTAAGTGAATGAAGTGTGATTGATACACTAAGGGAATGAGGTGTGATTGATACACTAAGTGAATGATCTCAAACAGAACTTCTTTGAATGAACCGTACATACAATATCGTGCATGTTTGAGAAAGAAACTTGACTGGTACAATGCATTACAATGTATGATGCTTAAGGAAAGCAATAAATGGACAAAGCGGCGCTTTAGAAAGCACCTCATGAGGTGAGTGGCGGTGAACCGCTCTACTCTGACGGGGATCTCCCCTCGTGCTCTTCGAACACTTTACCTTCAACTCACAGTACAAAGGCTCTGGAATGCTGACAAGGGCTCTACACGTAGAACACTTTGGATGCTGCCTTTCTTCTTGATCATATTCACAACTTTCCCTATTCTCCAACGGGGTGACAGACTAGGTTGGTTCAGTATCCAGAATTGAGGTGCATACACGCTATCTCAACCTATGGGGCTTCCATACAGATTTCAAGCCGAGGACACGTCTCTGGGTATTCAAACCAGACTTTAGTCTCGGAAATCCCGAACCTTTGCGTTCTAGGCCACAGCCATTCGAACTCTAGTTTCCACCGTCGTAGTTGATCTCCTAGGAACTCATTGCGAACACAGCCAAGATGTCTCTGGCAGGGAATGGTACTCAGGGAGAGCACTTCTGATCGCTATTCTGGCTTGAAGTAGACTTGATCTTGAGCTTGAGGTAGAGGCACACTCATGCTTCGAAACATTGGCAAGGCCTGAAGAGGTGCACACGGAGTATAGTCTCGGAACTTACTGAAGTTGGAACAAACTCAGATGCTCGACATTTTTCTCTTTTGCTTTTGCTTTGCAGCCCGAAACTCATAGCTTCAGATAGGTCCTGGTTTCCTCGTTTCATATGGCTCGGGTTGAACCTGCGGTTTTATGAAAGAACAAATTCTATTTTGCACAAATGTGGAGAACGACACGGCACTTTGAGCACAAACGATTTTTGAAATTGAGAGTGAGCATAAGTTCTCAATCGGGTATTGAGCCTACGTTGAATACAAAGACACTACGACTCAACAAGAAAACAAAAGGCACACAACCTAGACACATCGAGTAACACTCGAGACGACTCAAAACAAGGATCGAGATAAAACAAAAGACACGACACTCGTGACGCACAGTGGAGCCTGTTTCACCGGGTATGTTTCCCATCCTTTCTTATTTGTGATTCTCACATCACTTGGCCCTCAAGCTCTGTTTTTCTGAAAAAGCCCTTTTCTCACTTTTTCTCTCATCGCACCTCTCTCTATTCTTCAATCTCTCATTTTTCATCCCTCCCATGGGTGGTTGATGAATAAACAGCAAGTTGTGGGCTCAGGCCCCTAGCATTCAGCTAGATCCTTTTTCTTCTGCATGCAGCTAATGAATTCCTCCCACAGAGGGGTTATGCTACAAATGAGTGTGTAGCGAATCTGCAGCTGACACCGGTCGATGATGCCCTGCTGGGGAGTTTGGACGTGATCAGATCTGTCCAGATGAGTAGAATATCTTGCCCCATTCCAGTTCGTGCTTCGCACTTGGCTTGATACTTCGCCGCTTGGAGGGTGTAAGAGCTTTCTGCCCTTTCTAGCTTCAGTTGTGCCCTCTTCTGGCAGGTAGAGTGCCCTTTTTTGGCAAATGCATTGACAATAGGGAAAAGACAGGAAGCTTGACTCAACTGTGCCCCTAGTTCATCATTTCGACCATTTTTTGTTTTTGGCTTTCTACTAAAACAATTTTGACCAAAAATGAGAGTTAGATTAACATCCTTGTTCAGTTTTTGATTTGAAATCATGCAAGTCAGGCTATGAGCACTGAAAATTTTCCTTTTTTGGGTCCATGAAAGGGGTCCAGTTTTGGAAAAGATAGAATGATTTTTCGAGAAAATTAGCCAACCTTAGTAAAAATTCTCAAAAACTATTTTTGCAAACGGCCATTGCTCGACGAGCATGAAACCTACTCTTGAGATGCACAACCTCGGATCCGGAGGAAAATTGCCCTTTGCTTGGAGAGAGTTGCATGGCAACGGAAAGTTGCCCCTTGTTTGAACGGCACCGCGGCGCATTGAATGGCAACGGAGAGTTGCCCCTTGTTTGAAATGAAACCGTATGCTTTTGAATGGCAACGAAAGTTGCCCCTTGTTTGAGATGGCACATGGCGCATTGAATGCAGTCCTCAGAGTGACGAGCACAACCAAATCCTCAGATACAGAGAAGACAAGGATGACCAGAACCATCGCATGGACACAATCAAATTGAAGTGTTTTACGGCTGGACTTCATAATGAAGTTGCCTACGTATCCCAAACATGGGAATCAAGCCTTACGTAGTTCGGGGTTTAGGTACACTCGGGTATTTAACCTCTCCTTTTATGCTCTAACTTTTGCCATATACTGCAAGGTGTTTTCAACCTTGCGAGCCTTCTTCTTCTTTTTTTCCTTTCATTCTTTTCTTTTTTTTTTCTTTTCTTCTTTTTTTGTTTGTTTGTTTTTTTTTTCTTTTTCATTCTTTGCATTTTTTCTCTTTTTTTCTTTTTTCGTTCTTTTCTTCGCTCTAACTTTTGCCTGGGTCGCCCTTCCGGGTTTTCGACCCAGCGAGCCTCTCGAAGGGTAAAAGTGTAACAAGTCCATGCCAAGTGGTTTTGAGATTGGAGCCTTCTGTATCCAAGAGAGTGGCTGTTGTATTGATTTGCAGAAGGATCCACCTTTGGCTCTTCGAGCACATCGGACATTTTTTGCCCCTAGTTCAAGGGGTGCTTCTGATTTAGCTTCGCAAGCTTCTTCTGATGAGGTCTGACCTTCTTGATCTGACTTTGATGCCTCTTGTTCGAGGGCTGCTTCAACCGCCACAGTGCCTTACATCGTGGTCTAATCGCTGAACATTCTCAATGCCAGTTCAAGGTTTGAAAGCCAAGGGGGTCGAGTCTCGAGGCCGAGAGCGATCCTAAGTCGCACAATCTCAAGAGCGATTCCACACATGTCTTTGCAGACCGCAAGAAAACATTTTTGAAAGTTTTAAGAAAGCGACAAATCGTCATACGAAGACATGTAGGATCAATCTGATCAAAGCCGTGGTCCTTCTCAAGACTCACACTAACAAGCATGATTTCATTCATTAAGGGCTTAGCACGCCTCTCTTTCTCTCATTTTGATCAAAGTTTTGCAAATCCCGAGGAATTCCTTCCTCTTCGTTTTCACCGCAGTGTTCAAAAAGTTTTGAAAAACTCAGGTCATTATGATGACTTCAAGGCATAAGAGAGCAGGTGGAATGCACTGCCATTTCATTCAAATCCGGGCACAACTAGCACATGGCAGAAGCAAATGCGAGAGCGTGGAAATTACTGCTGTTTCATTCAAAATCATATGGCATAACTGCCTCGCGTAAACAGACTCAAAACAAAACAAAAAGACAAACGCGAAACAAAATGGTGACGCCCGAGGTAACACCCCCGGAATCACCCGACTCCTATACAACAGGATTGACTCGAAACAACAAGACAGACCCTAACCAAAAAGACTGACTCAAAACCAAAAGACAGACTCTAAACAAAACAATAGAACTGGCTCAATACCCAAGCCGAAAAGTACAAAAACTAGTATTTGCATACTGCTCAAAACAAAGGCGTGCCATTCCCACGCCCGAGTAAACCGAAAAGCCGCCGCAGTGGTTCATCCCCCGATCACATGGTCACTTTATCCCCCACAAGTTCACTGATCAAGTGCCCATAGACTTTGCAGGACCTGGTGCAAAGAATGACCCTTTGTCAACAGATCTTGCACATCATGGCGCAGAAAGCAACCGCCGGTGTCATGACCGGTTTCTTGATGGTAGGCACTGATTTAGTCTGGTCATGCTTTGCAGGGATAGGATCGGGTAGGGGCCGTTGTTCCAACGGTTTCAAATGTCCTTCCCAAAGTAAGACCTCTAGAGCCTTTGACAGAGGCATATGAAGTGGAGTGAAAACCCTCTTGACTCGGGTGGATATTTGGCCGTCTCAGGAGTTACCTCCCGACGCACCGGTGAATGGGGTAGCTTTTTTGATGCGGTAGTGGTAACCATACCCACGTCGGAAGATCTTGGTGCAAGATCACCACCGGTGGTCGATTCAATTCGCGGAAAACGCCCGCCTAGGCTGCTCCTTCTCTTGGTCAATAAGGCCCTGCTTCATGGCATCTTCGATCTGTACTCCCATCTCATGCAAATCTGAAAAGGTATGGAAGGGGAGCACGATCATTTTCTGCATTAGTTTGGGCTGGAGGTTGCGCACAACCATCCGTATTTGATCCTTATCCGTTGGCCTAATGGTCATCATTGAGGCCTTCGCCCTCCACCGGGCCACGAATTCAGAGAAGCTCTCTTTAAGCTCCTGCATTGTCGTCTCAAGATCATGGGTTGTGATCTCGATCTGGGTATTGTATGAATATTGTGCGACGAAGGCCTCGGCCATCTCCTCCCAAATTTCGCTTTGAATCCTCCAATTTGGCGTGCATCAGATGGTCACACCGACAGGTCCTGCCAAAGAGGGAGAGCTTCTGTAATCTTGTCAAACCCATCGGGCGCAGAACATCTGAAAACAAACTCAGGTGGACCATGGGATCTCCTAACCCGTCAAAACGGTCGATGTGAGGCATCTTGAACCTGTCCGGCAGTGTCACAACTGCGTCAGGGTACCCATCCTCAATGTCCGGGATGGCTTTGACTCCTTGAGATTTCTTAAACATTTTTTCCAACTTACTCAGCTTCAATGCTGTGGGGTCCGCTTCGAACTCAAGGGGAGAGTCCGGGATATTGATAGGCGTGGGCGCCTTGGATAGTTGTGGTAGAATCGGGCGGAGCCACCCTGGAAGGTCTCAGATCCTCTTGGACATTTTGGACATTTACGCCTCCTCAGTGTGCCGGAGCTCCGCCGGGAGGAACTTGTTAGAAGCAGACGCCGCTGGTTGCATTACCGGTGATGAGCTCACTGTTGAGCCATGATTGCACCGCCGCTTGGAAAATTTCGCTGATGACAGCCTTGTCGCATGAGTTTCATACGTTCTTGCATTTGAAGCATCATTGCCTCTATCCCTGACGTGTTCTGCTGATCCATCCAACTGACTGGTGTATCTATCCTTGCAGTAGAAAGTGAGACCTTGCCTGACTGTTCACTGGTGGAGTGGATAAGAGCCACTGATCTGATAACTGCTGAGCTGGTGATCTGTGCCCGACTGGTCCTTTTCACCCTGCCTTTGATAAAGTAACACTGATTGCCCTTGAACTGAATCTCTGACCCGACAAAGCCTATCAACACAAGTTCGGTGTACCCGGGGGGGATTGGAGTCCTTTGAAGCTATGGTTCCCAAACTACCCTAGCAAAAGAGAAAACAGACAACATCTCAGCTTGATTTCACCAACAGATGTAGTAAAACCGAATGAGTGTTTTCTCAATTTCGCCCCCAAAATTTCGCTAAATCGCTACCTCGTGTAAATGAATCCCAAAATATCAGACCGGTGCCCGCAGTTCGATGCTCAAACTTGCAACCGATACATGCATTCCTGAGAGGCACACTCTAACAAGCACATAACAGATAAGTGAGAGCCAAAACACCCCTATGTTGGGGTAGGGTTTCGCCCTATTTAAATCAGAACTAGGGGTTCACTACGCACGCAATGCTTCAAACAACCTATAAACGTAAGCAACCGTCCTAGTTTGGAATAGTCACTATGGATCCGAATATGCACTAGGTCGAATGGTCAAAGGGTGCCCCTAAAACCGGGTTTGTGTTCCCATCGCCGAGCTCAGAGCCGATCAAATTTTTATGGACATGCCTTGACAAGACAAGCCTCCCAAATCGTCTAGAATGGCATATGGCAAACACGGTGTCCTAGGCGCACCAATGCAAATGCAATGAAAAGAAACACACAAGTGTAGTCAAAACCAGATATCATGAGTTCGAGTCAAGTTCTCTAAATCCCCAGTAGAGTCGCCAGAAACTATAACAAGCCCGCGAGGGACCTCACTACAGCTCGGACTCGATTTTGTTGCGGTTCCAAATCTTGAACCAAAGAGTCCAACTCTGGCAAATCGTTTTTGAGAAAAAAACAGATTTTTTTTGAAAGAAGTGCCAAACATGGACTGCTTTGCCAGATAACAGAGTCGCCACCTAAATATTTTAAAATGGGAAATTTAGGAAACCCTGACTCGGTGCCAAAAGGCCACGTGTCCGTCATCATCAAAGTTGGTTCGGGAACTTGGGTACGATTAGGGAAGGTCACATCATGAGCACCCCCTCTCGCCCGGTCAAAGACCGGCCTCTACTAACCATGATATCTATTTTTGAAAACTTTGTGCGTTCTTATTCCGGTTATTAGCCTAGGTTACTATGTGATGCGCACAGCATACAAGTATAGACTGAATCGTCTGAATCGGAACAAAACACTTCGTGTTTGTTTGTTTGAAAATGGTGTGATGGTGCTACCCGGAGGTAGGCTAAAATGCGGATTTGCCACCCTCAGGTGAGCTTAGAAAACAGTGATGTTGCCACTATCTAGTGGGCTTAAAACAAACAGTCAATGCATTGTCCCAATTCAAATAACTCAACCTTCACCCACAGGCATTCAAGGCAGTTATATCACATAAGCATTTAGCCTCATGGTAAGCATGCTATCATGGCAGTCACTCACACGCATGCAAGGATGCTAAAGCATAAAACTCACCGAGTACTCCAAGCCAAAACAGAAAACTGATTAGGAATCATGCATGATCCTACATATACAGAATTGCCTAATGCAACACATGGAAAGATGCAAACTATAGCAGGCTCGGCTATTCTAAACATGGCATGTGAAATGCAACAACTAACATGTATTCAATTTGGAATTGAAATACAAATGCAGTTTGTATGATGCGCCGAGCCCGGTGCGTGCAAAATAGATGAATGATGCAAACATGTCATCATGTCAGATGCTAATTGAAATATGCCCTATATCTAACCATTGTAAGCGGATAAATAAAAGGGAGAAAGAAATGGGGGTTGGAAGACATACATCACACTCACACACCCTTATTACAGTTGTGCCCTCGCGCAGAGGGTCCGAATAAATAATATAGTCCGAATAAAAGAATATTACAGTCCGAAATATACAGTCTGAAATAATATACAAATTCCTAATTAATTGACAAATTAAACAAGAAAATCAGAATGGCGCAAGCCGTGGCGCCTTTGCCGTTGATGAATGATGTATGCCGCCGCTTCACGAAAATCCACCGATGCCCCAATTAGCCTCTGTTTGCAGTGTCTCAAAATGCGGACTGATCGAAATTTGCTGATTCTTCATTTTGCTACAACAGAGAGCAGGAAAAGGGCATAGCAATGTATTTTACAAATATATGCATGCCTCGATCCTCGTGCCACCAATCATGCACATCGATGCATGATGGCCGAGGAGCCGAATTGCACAACCCAATATAGGATGAATGCATATGAATGCGACAACAAAACCTAACTCCATCATGGGTAATCCGGAGTGTCGGTGACTTGGGAATTGAGACCCGTTCCGTTACTCGGAGTACAAAACGCGCGTCGTTTCCCGTGCAATATGCATGATATGCATGAAATGCAACTAATATACAAACTAGCATGCGCAATGTTATGAAAATGAGATGTCTCGAAATGCGTGCCCACAGGCACGCAAACCGAGGAATACGAAATGACATGCGAAATGCAATGATGGGCTTATACCAACATGAGGGAGCCTCAGCCACACTCACATAGGATGCCGGAATGATAAAAATGAGGTGCCTCGAAATGCGTGTGCAAGCACGCATACCGAGAAACACGGAATGACATGCGAAAGGCAATGATGGGCTTATACCAACATGAGGGAGCCTCAGCCACACTCACATAGGATGCCGGAATGATAAAAATGAGATGCCTCAAAATGCGTGCCCACGGACACGCAAACCGAGGAATGCATAAAATGGCATACGAAATGCAATGATGGGCTTACGCCAACATGAGGGAGCCTCAGCCACACTCACATAGGCTGCCGAGAGACGAAAGTGAAGTGCCTCGAAATGCGTGCACACGGGCACGCAAACCGAGGCATGGCCCTAAGGCGCAAAAATGGCATGCGGAATGCGAATTGGGCTTACGCTAACATGAGGGAGCCTCAGCCGCACTCACATAAGCTGCCGAGGCGAAGTGAGCCGAAAATGCGCACTGCACGCAAAACCGAGGCGGTGATGCGAAATGCAAATCGGATAAAACTGAAGTGCCTCGAAATACGTGCACATGGGCACGCAAATCGAGGCGATGATGCGAAATGCAAATCGGATAAAATCGAAGTGCCTCGAAATGCGTGCACACGAGCACGCAAACTGAGGCGATGATGCGAAATGCAAATCGGATAAAACCAAAGTGCCTCGAAATGCGTGCTCACAGACACGCAAACCGAGGCGATGATGTGAAATGCAAATCGGATAAAACCGAAGTGCCTCAAAATGCGTGCACAGGGGCACGCAAACCGAGGCGATGACAAAATGGAATGAAATGGCATACGGAATGCAAATTGGGCTTACGCCAACATGATAGGACCTCAGCCGCACTCACATAAGCTGCCGTCGGATAAAAAAGAAGTGCCTCGAAATACGTGCACACGGGCACGCAAACCGAGGCGGTGATGTACAGGCATGAAAAATGTAGATCGGGCTTACACTAACATGAGAGGACCTCAGCCGCACTCACATAAGATGCCGAGAGACGAAAGTGAAGTGCCTCGAAGTGCGTGCCCACGGGCCCGCAAACCGAGGCAATGCACTAAGGCATGAAATGACATGGAAAATGATATGCAAGCATGCAAACCAAATTTTAGCAGCTAAATGAAGGGGAAAACAGCCCCGAAATGATATGAAATGACAATCAATGCATGAAATCATCCCGAAATGTGATTTTAAGTACCCGAAATGGCCTACGGCTATGCTAAACATGCAAAATTGGCACATGAAAGCAAGAACAGTGGCAAGGCAGCCCCAAAAATAGCATCTTTTCAGTACAAAACATGGCGAAATTGTGAGCATAGATATGGCAACAATGGCATGCAAAAATGGGGGAAAAGAAGGGATTTATTAAGCAAGTAGTATATAGAAAATTCAAACCACAAAATTTCCTTCTAAAACTTTTAAGAGGAGCCCAAAATATGTATATTTACAGTGAATGACAACTCCAAAATCAGTATGTAGATAGGCTCAAAATAGCATGCAATATATGGACCAAAAGAAGGCTATAATGATAGATCATGCATGGAAGCACCAAACAACTTTTGACCCTTAACAAAACATGAAGAATGAGCCAAAATAATACACTTTGTAAGCCTGATGAAGGCCGAAAACAGAAGTTAGAATGGCCTAAAAAATCATGCAATTTTACGGAAAATATGAAGGATATAACATGAAGTACCAAAAGAATTCATAAAATGGCTTAAGGACCTTAAAAAAACACAAAGAATGGACCAAAATAAGGCTCTTTCTAAGCCTGATTAAGGCTGAAAACAGGAGCATGATAAGCTTAAAGAAGCATGCAACATAGGAATAGAACATGAATTCAAAGCAAGTGGCATGTAGAGCATGAAAACCAGGTTGAGCCCTTCTTCAATATTTAAGAGGGGTTTAAAATAAGCACAATATCAGTTCATGAGATGCTCCAAATCAGATCACAAATAGGCCAAATAAATCATGCAATTTTGCGGTAAATTGGAAGAAATGCAAAGCAAGTGCATGATAGAGAGGCCAAACACGGTTGAGCCCTTCTTCAATGTTGAAGAGGGGCTCAAAATAGTCCCACTCACAGTTTATATCAGGCTCGAAATCAGATCACTCATAAGCTAAAGAAAGCATGCAAAATAATGGCATTCCAAGAGGTATTGAAACAAGTGCATCATAGAGGGCTCAAACAGGGTTGAGCCCTCAAACAAACATGTAGAATAGCTCAAAATAAGGCCCCTTTCAGTTAGGGCCGGAGCTCAAAACAGTGAGAAAGTAGGGTTAAGAAAAGAGACAAGAAAATGGTGTAAAAGAGAGGGATTGAGACTTACCCTTGAAGACCTTTCTTTCCTTGCTTCTTGACTTGAGAAATGTTGCTTCTAAGCCTCTAAGAACCTCTTCTTGTTGCTGGAAATGGAGTGGTGATGGTAGTGCTTGATGATGATGAACAAAAGGCACCAAAACTTGGATGTTTGAAGGTTTTTAGAAGAGAGGAATGGAGGAGATGTATATGCAAGGCTTAAAGGATTTTTTTTTCTCCACCAAAACCAGGATCGGCAGCTGGTTTATATGGCCAAAAAAGGGATAAAAAAGGAGGGCCAAAAGGGAGTGGAAAATACACCCAAGTTTTCCCTCAAAATATCTTTTTCCAAATCTAGATATTTTGCTCTAAATATCTTTTCACAAATCTAGATATTTTGAGGGCAAATAATGCCTAGCTGGAATACACTCAAAGAGAGGAATAGGGCCGGCCAACTCACAGGGGCAAAATCGTCATTTCACAAAAGGGGTGGATGGCCAGCTAAATAAAAAAAATAAAAAACTGCCGATAAGACCACTGGCTGGTGGGTGCTAGGGAAGTCGAAAAATTTCCATTCACGTGTCCAAATTGAAGCCCAGGAAGTTAGCTTTCCAATGCCGCAAACCTTGCATCAAAATTCCTCCTGTAGAAAACGTTATGCCAGTTTCCGTAAAGCTGCGCAGATTCAGTCCAACCGGACTTCAACCAACCATATCTCCTCCCTCCGGATTTGGACTTAGGAGATTCTTGAGTGAAAAATGAAACCCCGGAAGTAAGCTTTCCAATGGTGGTGGCCTCATATTTTAATTCCTCTTGTGCAAAGAGTTCCGCTTGTTTCGGTGAAGCCGCGCAGACTTTTCTCCTTCCCGGATTCATGCTGAACCAGTTTTGACCGAGCAGATAACTGGTTGCTGAGACAATTGCTAGCCTCCCACCCTCCAGTGATCTTCCTGGTGCTAAAACAGGGGTACCTGCCAAAATTGAACAAAAACTAATGCAAAACGAAAGCTCGGGGACCAAAACCGCGCGGTTCGGGGTCCCGAAAATGGGCCGTGAGCACCGAAAGTGGCGTTCGGCCACGAAGTGGGTTTCAGAGGCCCCAGTGCTCCTCAAAATGATAAAACAGAGGCACTTGCCGAAAACTGAAGAAATCGGAGATGGTTGGGCGGTCCCGAACCGAGGCACACGGCCTGACGGTCCCGAAAACCGGGAACCGGGCTCCGAAATGGGCAAAATGGCCTACGGCCACGAAATGTAGCGCACGGCCACCGAGAGATAGTCTACGGGACCACTCCCTCCCCTCAGGAAAGAAAACAGAGAAAACCGAGTCTGGTTCGCAAACCGAGACAAGGCACAGAAGAGAGTTCGGAAGTACGGAGGCAGGGCGCACAGCCGCGACTCTGAGACTTCTGAACGAGCACAGTATGCAACATCACCGAGCGCTCAGTCGGTGACGTCTGAGTCTTAAGGTCGGTCAAAAATGGGGTGTCTACAATCACGCCAAGTGGGGGAGAGTCCTGCCTTAATGCTAATGCCTTGGTTGGCTTTCCCTGTTTCACATACTGCTGCAGTCGGTTGTCTTGCACCAGTTCCTCCAGGTGGTCTTTTAATGCGTAGTAACTCTCTGTTTCGTGACCGTGATCTCTGTGATATTCACACCTCCAGTCCCTTCGTCGTGTATCGGGTGGTCCCACCATCTTTGACGGCCATTTGAAGAATGGAAGGTGTTGAATTTTGGCCATTATAGCGGTGATTGGCTCTGACAGTTCCGTGTACTTTTTGTCGGCGCGCCTCGAGCGCCTACTGTCGACTTGCAATTGCTCATTCGTCGGATGGGAGCATTGATCGCTCGATCGGCGAGAGTCCCGCCTTTTGTCCCGTTTAGCACGTTGTCATGGCTTGGGGCTCAGAGGTGGCACGGAGCTTATCGGCTGAGCAATGTTAGGAGGTCCCGATTTGGTGGACGCTTGACTAGCTTTGATCCTTAGGGAATCATCTTCCACTTTGCAATACTCTTTGACTTTCTTCATCAACGCCTAGACTGTTTTGGGGGGTCTTCTGGTCAGGGAGTTGCGAAGGGCACTGTCAGGATGTAGTCCCATTTTGAAGGCAGTAACGGCCATGGAGTCATTGCAAGCGTCGTCAACGAGATTGAAGCACTCCCAATATCGCGCCGAATATGCTCTCAGCGTTTCTCTCGGTTGAATTTGCGTAGCCCAGAGAGAGTTGGCCTATTTTGGCTGTACCTCGTTGGTGATGAACCTGGCCCTGAAGGATTTTTGCAATTGATGGAAACTTCTGATCGAAGCCGGCTCCAGCTTGTAATACCATCTGACAGCTAGTGGCCCCAAACTGCTGGGGAATATGCGGTACATGAGGGCTTCATTGTCTGCATGCAACGTCATGGACTGCTTGTAGTGACGTATATGATCGGTGGGGTCTGATTTTCCGTCGTAGAGAGTAAATGACGGAGCTTTGAACTTCTTGGGCAGGGTCGCCCTCGTAATTCGTTGGATAAAAGGATCGTGCAGGTCCTCTTCGTCTGAACTACTTCTTCTGCGCTTGTTCCTTATATGTGGGCTTTTTTCAGAGGAGCTGGAAGTGTCTGAGCGTCCCTTGTTATGCTCCGTGGATAATGAATTGGAGTCCCTATCAGTTTCCCTTGGTCGGGCTCGAGGTCGTTGTTTACCTGCCCTCAGGGGTCGTTCGGGGTCTTGGCGCACGGCTTCTTTGGATTTTGCTACTTCCAGGGCCAAATCTTGTCGGAGGCGTCCATTTTCTGCAAGCATATTTTCCAGCCTTTGCTCATTCTGTTTAGCTTGTTCTATGATGGCTTGCATCGTCTCCTGCGTTGAAGTCGTTGGTGAATCAAAATTCAAGGCGCGTCTCGCAGCGATGGTTTCCTTCCCGAGCAGATCTGCCGGGGTGATGTCGTCTCTCTGTATAGTCTCGTCGGTGGCTATCAAAGGATCTTGCGTCACGCCTTCCATGGATGTATTTGAGTATTCCCACAGACGGCGCCAATTGTGGGGAAGTGGTTTTTGGAAATACTCTTCCGATCCGGGAAGACGCTCTTGATTCTCAGCTAGTCACCTGCAAAGACAAATAGTCCGGTCGGGGGTGCTGGGATTAGCACTCCGACGGGCAAGTCAGTTCCTCTACTCAAGAAAGTTTGTTTTCTAAGTTTAGTGGAGTGTCTTTTTCTTACCTACCATTCCAAGAACGCTGCTTCCTTTATTTATAACTGTTCCTCCTGAGGGCTCGGGGCTTGAGCTTGGTTTTCAATCATTACCTGTTCTTATATTCGACCCCCAACGATCTTTATTAATCGGCTTACGTATCGTATTTGGCCCATCCTAGACTTGTAGGATGGGGCCGATTAATATTTGCTGGACGTCCGGTTAATGTTAGTACTAAGACATGCCCCTTCCGATTTATCCGTATATTCGGCTCCCATAATATGTATTATGGAACATTATGTAGTGGGTAATTTTTTTGATGTGTAATTATGAATGCAAAAATATTTTTATTATGGAGAAATTATTTTTTCTATATAGTAATTTTTATATTATTATGCAATTATTGATTTCTTTTTCAATTGTTTTGCATTTAATACAGTTAACTTTAATATTTTTAATCATTTCATTGTAGTTTTTTATTATATTTTATTTATTTGTTTATTTTTTTTTTTGGTGACGGCACCACACTGTATACTCAACTTTCTTCGCGCACCCCCCTTCGGAGGGACTCGAATTGGTCCTACAGTTCGGACTTCTGTCACGGTTCTGAATTTAGTCTCACTAGTGCAATGTGAAACTAATAAACACCAAATAGTCCAATTTGGCAAATTATTTTTGGAAAATCAGATTTTAAATCAAATAATGCCAAAACTGGACTGCTTTGCCAGATTACAAAGTCACCATCTGAATATTTTGTTTTTGGGAAATTTAGGAAACCCTGACTTGTGCCAAAGGGCACGTGTCCGTCATCACCAAAGTTGCCTCGGCTTGGGAACTTGGGTACAAGAGGGGAAGGTCCGGAAATGAGCACCCCCGTCCGCCCGATCAAAGATCGGCCTCTACTATCATGATATGTTGTTTTATAAACCTCATGTGTTCTTATCTGGTTATTAGCTAACTTTACTATGTGACGCACACATGTAAGTATAGACTAAGTCACGAGATTTGGAACGAATTTAATTCATGTTTGTTTTCGAAAATGGTTTGAAATTGTCATCCTCAAGTGGGCTAAAACGCAGATTTGCCACCTCAAGTGGGCTTAAAACATGATTTGCCACTTCACAAAGTGGGCTTAAAACTCTCATTCCTCGAATTGTTTCAATTCAAGAAACAAAGCCTTCATCCACAGGCATTTATGCAATTAATCACTTAAGGAAATAGCCTAATGGCAAGCATGCTATCATGGCAACATACACATCTCATGCAGTATGCAAAAGCATAAAGGCTTACCGAGTACTCCAAGCTAAAACAAAAACTAGTTAGAAACAATGCATGATCCTAACTATACAAGATGCTTAATGCAACACATGCAATAATGCAACTAAATAGGTTCGGCTACCTAATCATGGTATTTGCAACACTTTGATAACATGCTTTGAAACACGTATTCAAATAAATGTATTGAAATTGCGATGCAGTTTAAATGATGCGTTGAGCCTCGGTGTATGCAAGACAAATGAATGATGCAAACATGCAAGCATACGGTATGCTAATAGAAATATGATCCCTAATCTAACCATCGAAAGCGATTAAACAAAAGGAAGAAAGACGCAGGGTTGGAAGACATGTACACACACACGCACACTTATTACAACATTACGCCCTCTCGAAGGAGGGTTCGAATGAATGAGAGCTAAGCTAATCTAAGCTAAGCTAACTAATCTAATTAAGCTAATTAGACTAATTATTACAAATCAATCGTATAACTAGCAAACTACTGATTATTACAACGCTTTAACTAATTAGCAAACTAGTTAATTAAATTATAACATAAATGTACATAAACTAAACATGCAACTACAAGGCCACAACTCTGCTTCGGGAAGTTGAATATGCATGCACTCGGTTTTTGCCCCAAAAAGCCCTCCGGTTTGCTCTTTAGAGGCTCTGTTTGCAGGGTTGACCACACTCTAGGATCTTTCTGCTCCACCTTACCAAAAAACTTACTGAGGATTGCACCAGTGGCCTGCCAGCCATGAATGTTTGCTGTCGGCCATCTGCCGGCCAAAAGTGTTCCTTGCCAGCTAAGAATGATGCACTGCCTCCCATCAATGAGCCACTGTTGGCCACTGTTGCTCTGAGTTACTACACTGAAACGGAGCACCAACAGAGGAAAAGTGAGGGTTTTCCAAGGACATGTTTGTACTGTGCCCCTCCTCATTATCTCAAAACATCAAAGGAGTGGCACTCTTGGATCCAAAACCACCAATCAAGCATTTTCAATGCATGATGGCCAAAGATCCAAGTTGTACACTTTCAATAAATGCACAAAACGAGACTCTAGACCACTATCTTGTCATGAATGATCAAAGGCAATGGAGAGAAAGGAGGTTAGCTCATTTCATCACTTTGAGTATGAAATGCTCCAATCTACTTTGTGTTCAATATAATGTCCGATTGAACACATCCAATGCAAACATAACATGCTTAACTTGCTCAAGTTTTACTTGTCTAATTTTATTTACTCATTTTACATTACCAAACCATTCTTTAACCGGTTAAGTCCAAGATGAGTGTCCACTAATGAGAGATGGGTCAACCAAAGGATGATTTAAGACATGAGAGAGATCATGCCGTTGGTTAGTAGAAACCCTCAAAAGAGGATTAAAACCATTGAGCACAAGCTCTATCTCAAGCTTAAACACAACCTTAAGGTTAACCAACCCTCAAAGAAAATGGAAAAGTGAGGAAATGAGGGAGATTGCAGATATTTCAGTGCTGAAATGGCATGAAAAATAATACTACAACATGCAAGCAACTCATGCACAACATGTTCAAAAGCCAAAAATACCAAACTAGTAAGGAGCACTACACTATAGGCATACACGACAAAGCTCCAATGGCACAAACACTTCAAAATAGCCCTAAAAAAACTTAAAAGGAGTCTTAAAACATGCTTGATGTAAGCTAAAAAAGGCTAGAATGAAAGGCCAACACATAGCACAAACTAGACTATTAAGCACAATTGCACTACAAGCATATAAAGCAAGCCTCAAGTGGCCAAACCAGCTCAAAAAAGAGCTAAAGCAAGTAAAAAAAGTCGCAAAAACATGCTGAGATCAAGTTACAAAATGGTAGAAAAACATGCTCACATGTTAGGCTATCTACACTTACAAACAAGACACAAGGAGGGGAGGCTAACCCCTCCCATTTTGGACCTCAAAACATAGTTTTTACCACTGAAAATCCCCTGGAATTCAGTGGTTAAAAGAGCCAAAAAAGTTGTTTTGAAGAACTTTGAAAGATGACACAACAATTTAGCAAGCAAACTACAAGAAGAGTAGACTACCTCCAGCTCTAATCAAACCTCAAGCCACCATTTTAAACCATAAAAACATAGATTTTAGAGGTCAAAACCAGCCTCAAAATAGCATGCAAAGATCGCTCAACAAGTATTTAAATTAGGCTTAAAATACAAGTGTTCTATCTCTTGAAGACAAGATGCTATTTAGGCAACAAAGACAAGTCAAACCAAGCCAATATCCTCTTCTAGAGCTCAAATAGGACCTCAAGCAACCTCAACACAATGGTGATCAAGTTTGATTAAGGGCTCACATGCAAGAGTGTAGAGAATTTAGGCTTTAAGGCATAAAATATCGAGAGAGAGAGAGAGGATTGTAAAGAGAAAGAGAGAGGATTGTAGAGAGAGAGAGAGAAATTTTTTTGTTTTCCAAATTTCCAACCTTAAACATGCAAGAGGAAGGCTTTTATATATATAAGATACAAAATCCCCTCAAAGAGATCCAGCCATACACGTGCAAGAAGATGGCTCAACCTATACAAACAGCTGGCACAAAATATCAGAAAATATCTACTGATACACTGGTGGTGCCGGCAAGGGCTCATTGATGGCCGACAGGGTACATCAATGGCCGACAGGCCAAAATCCATGGCCAGCAGTGCCTCAACATGGTTGGTAGTGCATCAAAAATAACATACTGAAAGGACCAAAACATGGTCCAAAAATGAGATATAATTGATTCAGGGTTTGGAAAGTTTAAACTTGTGGCGTTCCGCTACCGATTTCAAGCGCTTGACAAGCAATCAAACTTGTCACTGGATGTACCTGTAAGAACATCCAAGTCTTGAGGATGGTCAAAAATGGGGTGTCTACAGTTACCCCTCTTTGATAGAACTCAGAGTCACAAAGATGACGTGAGTGAATGTCAAAGCCCAGAAACGACCCATTTTGACAAGGCCGCAAGACTTAGACAGACATTCAAGATAACAATACATAGTTGTGCCCGCAGGCTGGGGCAAAATGCAAATGATATGCACGATGCAAGAACATAACTTATGATTATGCAATGAGGCTGTAATGAAGCATTTAAATGCAAGTGTTATGCAAAGATAATGCCACATTTTAAGCAAACCAATGAGGTACCGTAATCTCATACATGAGAAGAAGTAAGCAAATAAACACGCCACGCATGAGAATCACAAGTCAAACCGCATTTCACGTAGAAAGGATATAAGAAAATTATGCAATCTTAACTGTGCTTCACACAGGAAAGGCTAAGAGCGACTGTCGGGCGCACCCGAAGGCTCAAACAAAACACATCCTAGCGCGTCACACACGAGAGGAGAAAAGGAAGTGGTGTAAACACCGGAGGATGGTATAAACATCGGAGCATGCCCCAATGTTTCTAACCAAAACAAGGTGGTATAAGCGTCGGACACGCGTCCCAAACGCTTCTAACTGGGGAGCGGTATAAACATCAGGCACACGTCCCAATGTTTCTAACCGAAGCAAAGTGTTATAAGCGTCGGGCACACATCCCAAACGCTTCTAATTGGGGAGTGGTATAAACATCGTGCACACGTCCCAATGTTTCTAACCGAAACAAGGTGTCGATGTAAACACCGAGCGTACCCAAACGTTTCTAACGAACAAGGGGTTCAAAGGACAGGAATGACCTTACCTGGAATTCCTCTGAATGAACCATACATATAATATCATCTGGTTGCACTGGCTTTGAATGAACCGTAGATACAATATTGCGCCTGCATAAGAAAGAAACTTAACAAGTACAATGCAATACAAATGCATGTCTCATGTGAAACGAATGACCGTAACACAATGTTAGAGGCATGCTTCATGCACAACGTGCAAGAAACAAAATAGAAGCATATTCTATGCAACGGAAGCAAGAGCATATTCTATGCAAAATAATCAATGACACATATTCAATGCAACATGCATATTCTATGCAAACATGGTGATGCATGTTCTATGCAACAATTCCAAATGCATGTTCCATGCAACGATAAAGAAATGCACATTCTATGCAACAACAAAAGCATGTTTGATAAAGACGACTCAAAGGCAACTTCTAATTTACCTCTCGGAAGAGTTGCAATATATCAAAAAGGATACACCTTGTTTGTGTTGATGAGCAATGACCACCACGCACTAGAAATGCAATTTCAAACTTCCTCGAAGACATCCTAAATCAAACTTTATACACCCCTTGCATTTCTTGGAATCCAAGGACACAAAACAGAGCCAAAGATTCAAGGGAAACTTGTGGAACCCTGTCGGCCACCAGGGGAGGCCGGCTGCCACCTGCCGGACACTGGTGTGCCCTGCCGGCCACCATTGCACCACTGCCGGCCACCAGTGCACCACTGCCGGCCACCAATTGCAGATTTGGGCAAATTTGACTTTTCACCCTTGGGTAGACTTCATTTCCCCACAAACCCTTGCACGAAATTCCTTCCTTTTGCTCTCTAGGCGTTCCTTTTCTCTAGATCCACTCGTTCCATGCGTTATCCAATACCCTAAAAACATTTTCTTCGCTAAAACCCTCTAGTTCTCTTCACTTTGAATCGATCATAATTTGATTTCGACGCTTCTTTCCTTCTTTCCATCATTCTAGGCTCATTTCCCTCGAGTTTCTCTCAAGGTTTGTGCACTTTTCCCAACTTTGACTTTCTTTGACTTTTGTTCTCTCTTAGGGTTGACTTTTTCAAAGTTTCACCCTTTTCCTTCATTTTTCCTCATTTTTTGCTCATCTTGCATCTATTTCAGATGGTGGATAATGTCCCTCATGACAAGGCTCTCCTCGAGCTTCCTCCAGTAGACTTCAAGGCAGACTTTGAGGCCGAGCCAGAGGCTGAGCCGGAGCTATTACCGCTGAGTATACGCCCCTTTGACCCAGCGAGGTACCATCCTCAGACTCACATAGTGCCTACCGCAGGAGGCATCAAATCTTTTACTGACTTTGCTGAGGATGCGCTAGAGGACCTCTTTCTAAGAGAGCCAGCGTCTCATTTGTCGGCCCTTGCCGTAGAGGAACAAACACTATTTTTCTGCAATACTACCCTTAACTGTCTACATTTCTTGCACTATTTTGATCTGATTTCATAAACTATATCTCATACATTACTGCTTTATATTCAATTGTACTTTCATTGCCTAATCTGATTGCATCTCATGCTTTATCAAAGGACGGATCCCGCTCGTTCAGAGGCTACGGCACGACGACCGCTCGAGACTGGTATGGTGAGCTCCCAGTTGGGATTCGCAACATTATTGATGAGACAGGTTTTGGTATCTTCTACTCCAGCCTGACTGAGGTCACAGCAAGCCGTCCTCTCTTAGGGCTTTAGTGGAGAGGTGGTGGGACACCACCAACTCCTTCCATTTCTCCACCACAGGAGGAATGACGATGACCCTTACAACTTTGCCATGGTCACCGGCTTGGGCGTAGGGGGCGATTCGATCCCTCTCGACTCTGATATGGAGGAATGAGAGGCAGTATGGGTTACATTGCTTGGGGCATATCCACCGACACTCCGGTCAGGCATGGTCCGATATAGCTAGTTTGAGGAGCAGTTTAGGGGGACTGAGCCTGAGACGATCGAGGCGATAGAGTAGTATCCTAGAGGCTTTCTCATGTTCCTTTTTGGTACCACCTTGTTTTCGAACAGGTGGAATATCGTGGGCCTGTATCTGCTAAGCACTTTGGTAGTGCTTCATCGACTTCAGTTCTATGATTGGGACGGAGCCGGCCTCACCACTTTGTACGGATACATGAGCTCGACTTCCCGCATAAGTGATAGCTTGATCGGCGGCTACTGGCAAGCTTGGGTGGTACACAGCTTAGTTCCCCCTTTCTGCTTTACACTTTTTGCTCAGTATTTCTTGCTTTACATTTGTTCAACACATGTACTTTCTACTCTGCATTTTTTGTATTTGCTTATATACTGTATGCTTTTTGCTTTGCATTTTCTATATCTGCTCATACACTGTATGCTTTTTGCTTTGCATTTTCTATATCTGCTCATACACTATATTGATCACACTTTCCCTGTAGCTATGGGTGTATGCATACTTCCTGGCTCTTGCTCCAGAGCCTATAAAGGAGGTTCCAGTGACAGTCCTGTTTTCTCGGGTATACGACGGCCTGTTCCGCTTAGGACCCAGGAAAACTTCATGTTTTTTCGCCAGTATTTCAATGTGGTTGCGGCGCATGAGGTAACCCAAAACAAAGTCATTCCGCTTTTCAAGCAACTTAATGCACACATTAGTCAATTAACGGCGATTAATCATCTGTTCATTCTCTTATTTCAGATTACATGGCAGCCCTGGGACATGATACCGTAGAGGCTTCGATTCTAGTATGATACAGCTCAGGTCATCACCCGCCATCATATCCTTCTCGAGGGACCAATTTGTCGCCTAGTTCTTGGCCGAGTGTTTCACACGCCAGACTTTAGGACTGCCTACCCCATTCATACCGATGGCGCCTCTAGTATCCATGAGGGCGACGCACAGACTGTCAGCTGAAGAGGTGATCCAGTTCATGGTAGGGCTGGAGGCGGACTACTTCCGTGTAGAGGGCGATTATGCGACCTTCATCCAGACACACCTGATGCTGCCTCTGACTAGTATTCGTGGAGGTGAGGGAGCTCCAGCTCCAGCTGAGAGAGAGAGAGGCAGAGGGGGCAGGGTGACCAGGACGCATGACAGGAGAGGTTCTCAGGCGAGGCAAGGGTGGGATGGCCAGAGCTGCCTACTACACTGACTTGCTGGCGACCCACAGGGGAGGCTTACCAGATTTCCATTGAGCCCGCACCAGCTGGTCACGAGCTTGTCGGAGTTCGAGGCCCGACCTCGATATGTACCATACTTTACATTTTGCACATTCAATTCATTTCAGTTATGATTTATAGACCATTGATCATCTCAACACATTTACAGGCATCCATAGAGTACACCGGGCTGGCTCTCGAGCTAGCAGCTTCTCTGATGGGGATGGTTCAGACAAGCATGAACCTGCTCAACCTCTACAGGATTCCGGTAATTTCCTTCAGTTTGCACTTCATGTCATGAAATTTTTTGCTGATACATTAGCATTTCAACTGTAATATGTTCCACACTACACTGATCTGATACATTGCATCAAAACACTGCATAAATACACTGCTCCCATACACTGCATACATACACTACACTTGTCTTTGTATCTGATATATACCACAACTAATGTATTTTGACAAACTATCCTTTTCAGATCCCAGCCCCACCGGATGCCCTAGTGGGAGCCGCAGCAAGACCTTCAGTACCTCCTCCAGTAGCAAGGAGGAGAGGGAGACAGACTATGACACACAGCTGAGGTAGAGCTAGGGGCATCCGTGGCGAGAGTGGCCCCTCAAAGCCCGTTCTAAACGATGATGATGATGAGACGAGTGAGGATGAGGGTGAGGCAGCGAGTCTACAGTCAGAGTCATTTGAGGACGGAGACGATGACGCCAGCTCAGATTCTACTAGTGGTGAGGCCGTAGAGGCTGAGGAGGGCTCCGGTTCAGACTCTGATTCGGATTCAGACAGTGGCGCCGATGGAGACAGTGCTTTAGAGTCCACTCCACTGAGGAAGAGGACAAAGAGGACGAAGAGGGCCTCCCGAGCCTGAGATAGTTGGCACTGATCTATCTATGCTTTTGACTTAGTTTCTTTTTGCTAGTAGTATTGGCACTTTGTACAGTTCAGACGAGTTTTATTTCTTTGAAAACTTGTACTCTTTTGCAAAAAGTGACCATGATTGGAATGAAAACTCAGCTTTTGATTAAAAAGTATTGCATTTTGCATTCTGAGCATCGCATAACATCGCACAGCATGAAAATGAGATTGATCTTTTTTGAAAACTGCGCATTCAATTTGCATTGTCTTAATCAAGTAGTGAACTGACCAACAACTGAAAGAACAAACAGAGTAAAACAACTTGATAAACAACACAAGGACTTGACAGGTAATCAATGTAAATACAACTCGATAAGCAAGAAAAGGACTTGATAAACAACATAAATACAACTCAATAAGCAAAACCAGACGATTACATCTTAAATAAACATGCTCAAGCCCAAAAGGACCCAGAACAAGACCTCAAAAGATACGAATAACAGAATACAACTGTTGCAAGCAACTGAAAGGAGGTTAGTGAGCCTGAAAGAGAGGCTGCCGGCCATGAAGGATGGCTTGCCGCCATCATTTCCCCTCTACTGGCCATCAATGTGCCCTTGTTGGCCATTGATGAGCCTCTTCTGGCCATCAATAAGCCCTGCCGGCCATCGATGAGCAGAGCCTCCGAAACGTTGACACCTGACCTCCACTCACTGCCTTATCTTCTACAAAAGCTCTAGTTTCATGATTTCTTCATGCTAGCTCTATTTTTGCCCCAAATGGAGCCATTCTTTGCCGAAAAACTTTCAAATTGGATTGCAGCTTTAGATGGCTCAGAAAAGTTGGATTTCTAAGGTTTCGGGATAAATGCACTATTCCCGCTGAGTCGTGCCCTGCTTTGTTTTCCGTTCCTTCATGCCGCGGCTAGATGTTGGAACCCCGATTACACACGTTTTTAGCTTCGGGGGACAAGAGATATGCCCCACAATCGGAGAATTCCAAGCTTTGATGGAATCCCAGCGTGACGAGGAAATGTTGCCCCAGTCGTGTTTTGGCCACATCCAGGCTTTAGGAAGAATGTGTGGGCTCACTTTACACAATGCCTGATCTTTCGTTCACAATGGGGAGTTGGATATTCCTAGTCTCATCCATCGATTTTCTGATGCTGGCGACCGTAGTGATCGTCTCTGGCAAAGTTTTCGGCAATATGCCCTCTGCTTGTGTATGTTGGCCCATTTTTTGCTTGCCCCTCGCTTCGGAGTGTCTAGCATTTGCTTGATCGAAGTAGCTCAAGGCTTGAAAGAGGGCAAAAGCTGCATTAGCTTAGCACTAGCCGACACTTTAATAGACTTCGATGCCTTCCATCTGCGAGAGACAACCAAATTCGCCAGAAGTCCCCTACTTTTGCAGGTAATGTTTCCTACCATATCTTACATGTGTTTCTTACATCACTCGGCACTCAAGCTTTGTTTTTCTCTCAAAACCCTTTCTCACTTTTTCTCTCCATGTACACCTCTCTATTCTTTAATCTCTCTTATTTTTCATCCCTCCCCAGATATGGCTTATGGACAGGTTGAAAGTAGCGGACTCTTGCCCTGCATATTTAGCACGAGGCTATTTCTTTCGCAAACGGCTAGTTGATTTCCCCGATGAGGGGTGGTGGTGCCATTGGATGTGCAACAGGTCTACTGTTGACATTGCTTGGCGTTGCCCCTGGTTTGCTCTACCTGAGATGAGCTACAACATGTCTCGCTAGCTTGGCATTCAGTTGATTGGCTTGACACACTATGTCTTCTACTTTCCATTTCGATTCTGGCGTCAGTTCGGACATGACCAAACTTTCCTAGAAGAGGGGATTGAGTACCCAGCTTCATTTCTCATCCGATGTTCACAACTAGCTCGATACCCCACTGCATGGAGGACAAGAGAACTTCTGGCTCCCTCTACCAATTTTAGTTGCGCCCTTTCTGGTGAATGCATAGCTTGGCTTGAAGATGAGGCACAAATCGGGCTTACTTTAGCATTTGAAGCTTCCACGAGCTCTGTGAGGGGTCGCAAGAACACCTGACTTATCGATGCCCCAAGTTTATGGCTTTGATCTAACTTTCAAGTTTTCCTTTTGAATGTAATAAAAAGCAACTTTGATTTGTATCAAGAGGTAGAACTCTGTATTGAAATCAATGAAATTGAAGTTGTGGGTACTGAAAATTTTCCTTTTGGTCCAAAAATGGTCTAAGTTGTAAAAAGATTAATTTGAACAAAATCAACTTTTCTCAAAACTTTTCAAAACCGTTTTTAATAAGGATCACAACTAGACACACTTGGAATCTATCCTTGAGATGTACAACCTCAAATCCAGCAAATAGAAAGTTGCCCCTTGTCTGAATAGCACTGCACTGTACTGTAATGTAAGCAGCTCTCATAGCGACGATCACAACCGAAATCTTGGATGCAGAAAAGACAAAGATGACCAAAACAATCTCATGGATACAGTTGATTTGGAAGTGTTTATGGTTGGACTTCAAAATGAAGTTGCCTATGTATTCCAAAGATGGGAATCTAGCCTTATGTAGTTCAGTTCGGGTTCACTCGGGTATTAACACTCTCCTTTGGCGCTCTAACTTTTGCCAAGGCCACCCTTTATGGGTTTTCAACCTTGCGAGCTCAGTTTTTCTTTTTTTCAATTTTTTGTGCTCTAATTTTTGCCTAGGTTGCCCTTCTGAGTTTTCGGCCTAGCGAGCCACTCAAGAATAGTATTTCTTCAACTTGTCCATGTTAATCGGTTGGGAGAATTCGAGGCCATCTAAGTCCATAAGAATGACAGCTCCACCCGACCAGATAGACTTGATGATATAAGGACTAGTCCAATTGGGTCTGAACTTGGCCCTAGGGTCGTAGATGGGAGCTCGGTTGTCCTTGAGAACCAAATCCCTTTCTTTAAGATTCCGAGACTTAACTTTCTTGTTAAAAGCCCTGGCAATCCTACATTGATAACCTTGAACATGGTACAGTGCTTTCAGTCTCCTCTTATCGAACAGCATAACTTCCTTGAACCTACTCTGCTGCCAATCTGCTTCTGTTATCTGGCACTCAGCCATAATCTATAGCGACGGAACCTCAACTTCAATCGACAGAACAGTTTCCATCCCATAAACCAAGAAATATGGAGTTGCCTTAGTAGATGTCTGAATTAATGTTCTATAGCCCAAGAGAGCAAATGGTAGTTTGTCTGGCCAGTCCCTGTAAGTTTCCACCATATTCTGCAGAATGTGATTGATATTCTTGTTGGAGGCCTCAACAGCTCCGTTGGTTTGCGGCCAATATGTTGATGACTTATGAAAAGCCACGTTGTACTTCTCCAACAAGTCGATCATTTCCTTCTTAAAGTGGGAACCATTGTCCAAGATGATCTTATTCGGGACCCCATAACGAAAAATGATATTATTCCTGATGAACTTGGCTACGTGTGACGCTTTCAGCACTGCGTCGGATTGGGTCTCGACCCACTTTGTAAAATAGTCTATTGCCACCAGGATATACTCATGCCCATTCGAACCTTTTGGTGTAACTGCCCCAATAACATCATTTCCCCAGACTAAAAAAGGACACGCAGAAGTCATGTTGTACATCATCGATGATGGGATGTTCATGCAATTTGCATGGATTTGGCATTTGTGGCATTGCCGAACAAAA
Organism: Camellia lanceoleosa; assembly: GCA_025200525.1. NCBI lineage: Eukaryota > Viridiplantae > Streptophyta > Magnoliopsida > Ericales > Theaceae > Camellia > Camellia lanceoleosa. The sequence continues at coordinate 1,080,214 of JANUSC010000031.1, read as the reverse complement.
TCGATACAATCCTCCTCCATGGTTGACCAGTAGTAACCCTGCCTGCGAATCTTCCGGGCTAGCATTACTCTGCTCATGTGTAATCCACACTCCCCTCCATGGATGGCCTCCATTAGGCACTTCGACTTTTCTTCATCAATACACAGCTTGTGCATTCCTAGATGGCCTCGTTTGTACAACTTACCCCCGCAGATGATAAACTGAGCAGCCATTCGCCGTATTGCCCTTTTATCTTTGGCATTTGCCCCTAGTGGATAAGTCTCATTTTCCAAGAAGTTCCAGACATCATAATACTAGGGGTTTTGATCTTGTACTTCATCAATTGCGGCGATTAACTCGTAGGCCGGCACATATCTCTATTCAATGATGATCGGATGTATCCAGACTCCCAACGGGATGTCTATCATTAATGATAGAGTTGCTAAAGAATTGGCAAACCTATTATTCTCTCTTAACAGATGGGTGAAAGTTAGCTTCTCAAACCGAGGAATCAGAACGTCCAAGGTGTGGTGATAAATTTTCATCATTTCTTCTTTAACTTTCCAATCTCCTTTTGATTGAGATACAACCAGGTTCGAGTCCTCAATGACGTCTAACCTTTTTGTCCCTAGTTCCAGGGTGACTTCCAATCCAGCGATACATGCTGCGTATTCTACTTCGTTGTTCGATACTTTGAACCGGAGTTTGAAGGCTAAGGGTATGTGGGAATTGTCGGGTGTTATCAGCAACACCCCTATCCCATACCCGTACCGGTTTGACGCTCCATCAAAGTACATTGCCCAGGTTTCTTCCTCAACTTGTAGAATTGCCTCATCCAGGAACAAATATTCTACTGCCTCATCCCCTTCCACTGGGTGATCTACTAGGAGCTCTGCTACTGCTCTTCCCTTGACAGACTTTCGCGTCACATATTTCAAGTCGAATTCGGAGAGAAGAAGCAACCAACGAGCTAGCCTACCCGTAAGTGCTGGTTTCTCGAAAAAATATTTAATGGGATCTAATCTTGAAACCAGAATTACAGAGTGAGCTAACAGGTAGTGCCTCAACTTCTTGGTAGCCCATACCAAGGCTAAGCACCCCTTCTCCAAAGGAGTATAACGGGTCTTGTAGTCCACCATCTTCTTACTCAGGTAATAGATGGCTTTCTCCACTTTATCTTCAGATTCCTGCACAAGCATGCAACCCATTGTCGTGTCGGTTACTGACAGATAAAAATTCAATGGCTTTCCCAGCTTTGGTGGTGACAAAACGGGCGGGTTCTGAAGGTACTATTTGATTTGCTCAAAAGCTACCTAGCATCGGTTATCCCATTAAAATTTCTTTCCTTTCTTCAGGAGACCAAATAGTGGTTCATAAGTCACGGTTAATTTTGCAATAAATTGTCATATGAATTGCACTCTACCCAAAAAGGCTCGCACCTCCTTTTTAGTCCTTGGTGGTGGCATTTCTAGTATGGCCTTGATTTTAGAAGGATCGACTTTGATGTCTCTTTGTGTAACGAAGAACCCCAACATTTTCTTTGCTGTGACACCAAAAGTGCATTTCTAAGGATTCAGTCGCAACTGAGATTCTCTGATCCGTTGGAAAAAAAATTTCAAGGCGGTGTAGTGGCTCTCTCTTTTCTTGGACTTGACAATCATGTCGTCCACGTACACCTCAACCTCTTTGTGGATCATGTTGTGCAAGATAGTGGTTGCAGCTCGTTGATAAGTAGCCCCAGCATTTTTTAGACCGAACGGCATCACCTTCTAGCAGTAGGCTCCCCACGGCGTGGTGAAGGCAGTCTTCTTCCTATCTTCGGGGGCCATCAAGATCTGGTTATACCCGGAAAATCCATCCATAAAGGAGAGCACCGCATGCCTTGCGGTGAAATCCACCAATTCGTCGATGTGCAGTAGAGGAAAGTCGTCTTTCGGACTAGCTTTGTTCAGATCTCTGAAATCCACACATACTCAAATTTTTCCATCTTTCTTTGGCATCGAAAAAATGTTGGCCAACCAAGTGGGATACTCAGATACTAGCAAAAACCCTGCGTCTATCTGCTTTGTGACCTCTTCCTTAATCTTCAAAGCCCAATCCGAGCGTATTCTTTGAAGCTTTTGCTTAATAGGTCGGGCCTCAGGGTCAAGAGGGATCAGGTGCTATACAATCTCAGGATTGATTCCAGGCATGTCTTCGTAGGACCACACGAAAACATCTTTGAAATCTTTTAATAAAGCGACTAAGCGCTCGTGTTTTTCCGAAGACAACGTTGACCCAATCTGGACCAGGCACGTATCTTTCTCAGTATCCACATTAATTGAAATGATTTCATCAACCAAGGGTTTTACAAACCTATCCTCCTCTCGATCAATCAAATGTTTTAAAACTAGAGGAATTCCTTCATCGTCGTTTTCATCAAAATTTTGAAAGTCATGATCAATGCAATATACTAGCGGCACAGAAAAGTACTTAGAAACAGCAGTGGTACCATTCAACTAAACAGGGTTGACCACACTCCAGGATCTTTCTACTCCATCTTACCAAAAACTTACTAAGGATTGCACTAGTGGCCTGCCGGGCATGAATGCTTGTTGTCGGCCATCAGTGAGCCACTGCCGACCACTGGTGCTCTGAGTTACTACACTAAAATAGAGCACCAATAGAGGAAAATGGAGGGTTTTCCAAGGACATGTTTGTATTGTGCCCCTCCTCATCATCTCAAAACATCAAAGGAGTGGCACTCTTGGATCCAAAACCACCAATCAAGCATTTTCAATGCATGATGGCCAAAGATCCAAGTTGTACACTTTCAATAAATGCACAAAACAAGACTCTAGACCTCTACCTTGTCATGAATGATCAAAGGCGATGGAGACAAAGGAGAGTAGCACATTTCATCACTTTGAGTATGAAATGCTCCAATCTACCTTGTGTTCAATATAACGTTCGATTGAACTCATGCAATGCAAACACAACATGCTTAACTTGCTCAAGTTTTACTTGTTCAATTTTATTTACTCATTTTACATTACCAAACCATTCTTTAACTGATTAAGTCCAAGATGAGTGTCCTGTAATGAGAGAGGAGTCAACCAAAGGATGATATAAGACATGAGAGAGATCATGCCGTTGGTTAGTAGAAACCATCAAAAAGGGATTAAAACCAATGAGCACAAGCTCTATCTCAAGCTTAAACACAACCTTAAGGTTAACCAACCATCAAAGAAAATGGAAAAGTGAAGAAATGAGGGAGGCTGCAGATATTTCAGTGCTGAAATAGCATGAAAAATGATACTACAACATGCAAGCAACTCATGCACGACATGTTCAAAAGCCAAAAGAACCAAACTAGTGAGAAACACTACGCTATAGGCATGCAATACAAAGCTCCAATGGCATAACCACTTCAAAACAGTCCTAAAACAGCTTAAAAGGAGTCCTAAAACATGCTTGAAGTAAGCTAAAAAAGGCTAGAATAAAAGGCCAACACATAGCACAAACTAGACTATTAAGCACAATTGCACTACAAGCATACAAAGCAAGCCTCAAGTGGCCAAACCAGCTCAAAACAGAGCTAAAGAAAGTAAAAAAAGTAGCAAAAACATGCTGAGATCAAGTCACAAAATGGTAGAAAAACAGGCTCACATGTTAGGCTATCTACACTTATAAACAAGACACAAGGAGGGGAGGCTACCCCCTCCCATTTTGGACCTCAAAACATAGTTCTTACCACTGAAAATCCCCTGAAATTCAGTGGTTATAAGAGCCAGAAAAGTTGTTTTAAAGAACTTTGAAAGATAGCACAACAACTTAGCAAGCAAACTACAAGAAGAGTAGACTACCTCTAGCTCCAATCAAACCTCAAACCACCATTTTAAACCATAAAAATAGAGATTTCAGAGGACAAAACCAGCCTCAAAACAGCATGCAAAGATGGCCAAACAAGTATTTAAATTAGGCTTAAAATACAAGTGTTTTACCTCTTGAAGGTAAGATACTATTTAGGCAACAAAGGCAAGAGTGTGGAGAATGTAGGGCTTACATGCAAGAGTGTAGAGAATTTAGGCTTAAGGCATAAAATATCAAGAGAGAGAGGATTCTAGAGAGAGAGAGAGAGAGAGAGAGAGAGAGAGAAATTTTTTTGTCTTCAAAATTTCCAATCTTAAACATGCAAGAGGAAGGCTTCTATATATAGAAGATACAAAATCCCCTCAAAGAGATTCAGCCATACACGTGCAAGAAGATGGCTCAACCTATGTAAATAGCTGGCAAAAAATATCAGAAAATATCTACTGATACACTGGTGGCCGGCCGGCCATCAATGATGGCCGGCAGGGCACATCAATGGCCAGCAGGCCAAAATCCATGGCCGACAGTGCCTTAACATGGCTAGTAGTGCATCAAAAATAACATACTTAAAGGACCAAAACATGGTCCAAAAATGAGATAGAATTGATGTAGGGTTTGGAAAGCTCAATCCTGTGGCGTTCCACCGTGGATTTCGAGCGCTCGACGAGCAATCAAACTTGTCACTAGATGTACCTGCAAGAACATCAAAATCTTGAGAACGGTCAAAAATGGTGTGTCTACACACACCGTCACAAAAACACAGGCAATTTTAATATTTTTAATAATTATATTGCATTTTTTTTTTTTTTTGGCGACAGCACCACACCGTGGCAAAAATATTAGAACCATTGGCGATAGTGGCCATGCCATCGCAAAAAAACAAAACAATTTGCGACGGCATTTTTTGTTGTCTCAAATAAAACTTCTAGCGAAGGTAAAACAGTGCCTTCGCAAAAGGTCTGACTTTTTTACATATTATATGCAATAGTAAATTGCCGTCGCAAAGGGTAACAATTACCGTCGCAAAAAAAAGGCGATGGCATTTGCAACGCCCTCTGTTGTGACCCCCTCTTTGCTGTTGCTAAAATTTTTTTGAGACGGCATTAAGAGTATTAGCGACGGCAACGTGGTGTCGCAAAAACCCAAAATTTTTGTAGTGTGACGATGGTATTAATTGAGAATGGTGTGATAATTAGGTAAAGTGGTGTTACTAATTAAAAGAAAATAGGGAATAAAGAAAGTGAGATAGGATAAAATAAGTAAATAAATAAAGTATTTAATTTCATAAGTGTTAATATAATTATTTTTGGGAGTTTTTTTTTTTTTTTTTTGTTACTAATGTCATTTATTTTGTGATTTGTAACCTTAAGAGTGTTAAGACTACTGAAAATAATCAAGCTCAATCATCATAGCTCAAGCCACAATACGTGGCTTCCTCTGCTAAGGCTAGTTAGACAGTTAGACAGTTAGATGAGTTGTTAGAACTCTAGTTAAAGTGTAACTATAGTTAGTTAGTTAGTTAGTTAGTTAGTTAGTTAGTTAGTTAGTTAGACTCTTTATCTTTATAAATACAATGTAAATATCAGTTGATGTATTCATTGAATAAAGAATCAAGGTTTTCTTTATGGTATCAGAGCCTATGAAACTCTAAGAAGTACTGATCCTCATATATTCAGAGATCTTCTAATATCTTCAACGATCTTTGAAGCTCAAGCTTTCTTCATCGTAAATCTGTCATCATCACCATCAATTTCTTTCTTCGCTCATCTCCAATCTCAGTTCTTTCATGAGTGTGAAATTAGACTCCACAAACTATAGTGTTTGAAAGAATCAATTACAGAACATATTGCGTGTAACAAATCTCATTAGCTTTGTGGATGGATCACAAGTTTGTCCTTCATCTATGATAGTTGATTCTGCGAATCAGGTCTCAAATCCTGAGTATGAAAAATGGATGTGCATTGATGCTCATCTCCTCAGTTGTATCACAGCTACTTTGTCTCCAGTCATCTTCACTTCAGTCTTTCATTGTAAAACAAGCTGTGAGGTATGTATTGCTCTTCAATCTCGATTTACTTCTCTTTCTCGGTCTCATATTCATCAACTCAAGAACAAAATGAATCGCCTCACCAAGAAAGGATTAACCATGGATGCCTATCTCACTGAATTTAAGACCATAGCTGATCAACTTGCTTTGGCTTGTGCACCTGTTGATGATGAAGACATTGTATTATATATCTTAAATGGCCTTCCAGATGAGTACAATGCTTTTAGGACCACTATTCATGCTAGATCTAGTTGTATTTCTCTTGACACCTTCTGTTCCCTACTTTCTTTTGAAGAAATTCATATTGAACATACCACTAAACAGTCTCATACTTCTGAGCTTCCTTTTGCCTATGCTGCCACCACAAAACCTTACTTCAATCAAGGTGGATCTGCTAGAGGCCGAGGGTTCAGAGGTGGCCAATATTCTCGAGGTTCTCGTAGAGAAGGAAGGCAACAGTTTTCCAATTCTCCTTCCACATATCAACAATCTCAAACCAGTTCCAGTCTTGTGTGTCAGATTTGTGGCAAACCAAATCATACTGCCTTAGATTGTTGGCATCGAATGGACCAAGGTTTTCAGGCTTCCAGCAGGCCATCCACACCTAAAGCCTATGTGACCTCTGCTTCTTCTTCTTCTCAGAATTCCTCTCCTACCTAGTATGTGGATTCTGCAGCTACTAGTCATACCACCAATAACTTAAATCATCTCTCCAATTATCAACCTTATCATGGTAATGATCAAGTTACAATTGATGATGGTTCTACTCTTCCTATTCAACACATTGGTAATGGACTCCTCCATACTCCTTCTCTTCCACTTCTGCTTCATAATATTCTCTATGACCCTCACATTTCCTCTAATCTTCTTTCTGTGCATAAATTAGCCTCAGATAATAACTGTTCTATTACTTGTGATGCTCATGATTTTCTTGTTCAGGACAAGGTTACCAAGAACATACTATATAGAGGTCATCATTCTCAAGGTCTTTATCATGCTCCATTTTCTTCTCATGCTCAATCCCCTTCTATGGCTTCTACAGTTGTTCCACCTCAGTCTTGTTTTAGTACCATGGTTGCTCCTGCCTCTGTCCCACTTGTTCCTGGTTCAGCAAACAATTCCAGTCCCAATTGGCATCTCAAACTTGGTCATCCATCATCTAAGAAGCTTCAACACATTGTTAACACTTCTCATTTGTCTTCACCTACTTCATTTGGTTTGTGTACTGATTGTTATGTTTCTAAGACACATAGATTACCATTTGGTTTGTCTAACTCCACTGTTAATAAGCCACTAGCTCTTATTCACTCCAATGTTTGGGGTCCTTTTTCTGCCTCTCTATCTGGTTACAAGTACTATGTAGTTTTCATAGACGATTTTAGCAAGTTTACTTGGTTATTTCCTCTATATTACAAAAGTGAGGTGTTCTCTAAATTTCTTGAATTCAAAGTGTTGGTTGAAAATCAATTTTCTACTTCTCTTAAGATTCTTCACAGTGATAATGGAGGTGAATACTTATCCACAAAGTTTCACACTTTTCTAAAAAACAAAGGCATTTTGCATCATCTTACATGTCCTCACACTCCAGCTCAGAATAGAGTGGCTGAACGTAAGCACAGGCATCTCATTGAGACTACCATTGCCTTAATGCATCATGTTTCTCTCCCTTTGCATCTCTGGTTTGAAGCTCTAGCTATAGCAGTAGTGCTCATTAATCGACTACCTACTGCTAAAATTAACTTTCTCACTCCTTGTGAAGTTTTGTTTCACACTCCTCCTGACTATTCTTTTCTCAGAACTTTTGGTTGTCGATGTTTTCCTTGGTTAAGACCCTATACTCAACACAAGCTTCAACCTAGGTCTATTCCTTGTGTTTTCATTGGTTATCATCCATGAGATGCCTTGATCCTATTTCTAGTCACATCTATCTCTCTAGACATATGCTCTTTGATGCAAATTGTTTTCCATTTTCTTCTTCTGCTGCTGTTGTTCCAGCCTCAGCTCCCTCTATTTCTTAATTGCATTCCTTTTTCTGGTCTTCTCCTATTTCTGCTATGTCTTCCTCTATAGCACCTGTTGTTCCAGCTGAGTCTGTCCCATCTGCTGCCACAACTTCTCTTGCTGTGTCTGTGTCATCTCCTGCCACAGCTTCTCCTGTTATACCTGTTGTGTCTGTCTTTGCCCAACCTACAGTTGCTGCTCAAGTTTCTCCTGCTATACTTTCTGCTATTCCTACTGGTTCTGTCTTGACACAGCTTACTACTACTGCTCAATTTCAGCTCCTTTCTTTGCAGCTTCTCCCTCTACAGTTCCTATTTCTTCTCCAACTCCCATTTATATTTCTTCTCTCTATATTGCCTTACCCTTGTTACCATCTGCTTCATCTTTCTCATTGAACTCTCACTCTATGCTCACAAGATCTAAATCTGCTTCTCTTCCTCATCTTGCTCGTCTTTCTCATATTCCTATTGAGCCTACTTCCTATAAGGAAGTTGTTTCCTCTCCTGATTGGACTACAGCTATGAAAGAAGAATTTCAGGCTCTTCAATCCTAGCAGACCTGGTCTCTGATTGATCTTCCTCCCCATAAAAATGTCATTGGTTGCAAGTGGGTATATAGACTCAAAAAGAATTCTGATGGTTCTATTGCTAGATACAAGGCCCAGTTGGTTGCCACAGGCTATCTACAAGAAGAAGGCCTAGACTATCAAGACACCTTCAGTCCTGTCGCCAAACAACCTACAATTCGCATTCTTCTCTGCCTTGCTCTACATTTTGGTTGGCCCATCAAACAAATGGATGTCTCTAATGCTTTTCTCCATGATGTTCTTCATGAGGAAGTATTTATGACTCAAACTCTAGGTTTTATTGTAGCTGCTCATCCTACTAAAGTCTGTAAATTGCATAAAGCTCTATGTGGTCTTAAACAGGCCCCTCGGGCATGGTTCTTCACTTTTTCTACTTTTCTCTTGTCTCAAGGTTTTTTTGCAAGCCATTGTGATTCCTCTTTGTTTGTCAAAAAGACTGCTTCTTCTATCACTATTCTCCTCATCTATATGGATGATATTTTGCTCACTGGTAATGATCAATCTTACATTCATTCCTTGGTGACTACCATGCATAAGGTTTTTTCTATGAAAGACTTGGGTCTTATTCATTATTTCTTGGGTATCTCAATTCAATCCTCTGCCAATGGTTTCTTCTTACATCAGGCCAAGTATGCCACTGATATTTTGGCCAAAGCTGGTATGACAAATTGTAAGGCTGCTGTTTCTCCAATGCCTACCAAGTCACCCATCCTGCCCACAGTAGATCTTCCCTTTGGTCAACCTACTTTGTATCAAAGTCTTGTTGGTGCCCTTCAATATTTGACAATCACACGCCCAGATCTTGCTTTTGCTGTCAACTCTGCTTGTCAACACATGCATTGTCCTTTGGTTAGCCATTATAATGCTGTCAAAAGGTTGCTGAGATTTCTTGAGGGTACTCTTGATGGTCTCCAGTTTCAACCAGGTCCTCTCACTCTCAATGCCTTCTCCGATTCAGATTGGGTTGGCAATGCCCTAGATCGCAGATCTACTACTGGGTTTTGTGTTTTTCTTGGTCCCAACTTGATTTCTTGGTCTACCAAGAAGCAACCCACGGTTTCTTAGTCTTCCATTGAGGCTGAATATAGAGCTCTTGCTTAGACTTCCGTTGAACGTAGCTGGCTTGCTATGCTTCTCAAAGATCTGCATGTTCCCTTTGTTCCACCTACCTTATAGTGCAACAATTTATCTATTATTGCCTTGTCTAGTAATCCTGTCTTTCATCCTCATTCGAAAACATATTGAAGTCGATTATCATTATGTTCGCGAGCGTGTAGTTTCCAACCAATTGATTGTCAAGCACATTCCTACCTCTGATCAGCTTGCAGATATTCTTACTAAACCCCTTTCTACCTCTCGGTTTCAATTTCTTCAAACCCAGCTTCTGGCTCATTCTTCCCCTATCAGCTTGACGGAGGATGTTAAGACTACTGAAAATAATCAAGCTCAATCATCACAGCTCAAGCCATAAGACACCACAGCCTACTCACAACTCAAGCCACAATACGTGGATGAGATGTAATTTCTTAAACATCAAGGGAAAATTTTATATTTTTCATAAATCTCATGGAATGTATTTGTAATTTACCTTAATTTTAACATTTGTGAAAAAAATTTAATCAGTATAATTTAAAACTAAATTAAACTAAATCTCAACATAATTTTTTATTATTTCAAAAATCTCAAAGGAGATTTCTATAATTTTATTAAACCTCAAGAAAGATGGTTATTTAGAACAACTCCATTGCTACTATTCATTTTTCGCTAGCTAAATGATGAAAAACATGTACTTTTATTTTTTAACGGCGAAAGTCAGTTGCTAGATTAGCACTTATGAGAGTTAGCATCCCCTCCATTTTCAAAACACCAAGTGATTGCCCTTTTTTTTTTTCCTGATCGGCAAAAGAAAAAATTATTGACGTATCACTTGAGGATTAGTAATGAAAGATACATCAAGGGACAAAGAGAGGATAGCATCATAACTTGATGAAGAGAATCCCACTAGGTTGGCACCCAAACAACAAGCACAATCATATGTTGGCCCAATCATAAAGATGAACAAAGAGAGAGAAGATAGAAGGCAAGTTGCCAAACTAAAAAAACAAATAGATAAACATCATTAAAACTAAACTGAATCTGAAATAGAGCTTTAGGAGTGGCGCTTCGTAGACTTAATCTTTCAAATCTCATGAATGTGAATATGGAAATCTTGGAATGTGAAACCGAAGAAGCCAGAGTCATATTTTATCCATAAAGCTACTTGGGAAATAATTTCATGGACTAATCTTCCCCAATTGGCTTGAGCATTGTTGAAGATGATACTATTTCTTGCAAACCACAAATTCTAGCAGATGCATGAGAAAAGAGCTTGCTTCCTTTATTCAACTCTCCCAAAGAGAGTTAAACTCACGACCTCCCCTTAAATACTAAATCCTTAGGAAGTCATAATGGCCAACTAGACTAGCCTAGTTGATTATCCACACAAATAATTTTTCATCTATATATTCCAATGTTATTCTTTATTTTATATATTTATCCACACAAATTAGTTTAAAGGACCTCTCAATACTCTCCAAATAATATGAATACTCACATTTACTCTCAGTTTTCTTAGTTTTCATTGTTTGAATTATGTCAAAATTATACCTCATTTTGAACATCTTTCAAGTTAACTCACAATCCTTTCATTATCAAGATTAAGGTTGTGTTTGATTTATGAATTTGGAAAGGAAAAAGAAAAATATGCATGAAATGAGAGTTTGGGGTGGCTGCTGTGCACCATGCGAATCAATCACTATTGCGCAGCTAATGGAGGTTTTTTTTTTTTCAGACCTCATTTCGTCTATCTGAACTGTTCACTTTTAAAAAAATATTGAGTAGTATATATCTAAAAAAATTTAAATTAATCGGATATTAATATCCCTTTCATCAATACATATTTATATTTAAAAAATTGAATAGTAAATTTAATTTTAAGTATAAATCTAAATACAAATATGACTTGATGAAAGGGATACCAATGTCCGATTAATTTAAATTTTGACAGGCATATTTTAAGCGATATCTTATAAGAAGTGAATGGTTCAAATCGTCGAAATGAAACCTAAAAAAGGCTTCAGTGGCTGTTGCGCACCAAGTTGATGAAATCCAGGTAAAAACAAACCACCATTTGTTTTCCTATTTTCTTCTTCCCTTACAAATGTTTGCTAAAAGTCAATAGAATGGCCCATTTTCACGATGGTTTGGGATTCAGATGATAGATCTGAACAATTTGAACTACAAAACAAAGAAGGGTGAGCTTACTTAGTCACAGTTTTTGTCCATCACTGGCATCCGTCATCACCATTAGAGGTCACTTGCAGTCATCGTTGCCGATCAACGACATAGAAATGGTGACCGGCTGCGGTAAAAGATTGATGGGAATATGATTGATCAAATTGGTATGTGTAATGATTGATTAATAATACTTAATCAATGATGTGTGAAAAATATTATTTACTAATCATTAGAAATAGAATAATGTTATATGTACCAATTAATGTACACACTAGTGTACTAACGGATGATGTGATATCATTTATATAGTTTTAGATATTTATAAGTTGTATAATAAATATGGTCAATAATAATATCATAACCTTAGTTGATATATTAATATGTACACTAATTGGTATATGGACCACCACCGTTAAAAATATGTGAGAGAATATATTGTATTAATTATTCTAATAAATTATTATATCAATTGACTTTAAAAAATAAGGTTAATTTTTTGGCCTATAGAGATGAGCAATACATTAATATCAAATTGGTGGAGAACTTTTCAACATTTAGAGAACTTTCCATAAACTTTACCACTAAATTGATATTATTTTTGGGACCAGGGTCCTCCCCAGTTGGGTTTTTTAACCGGAGGGTATTGTTGGGCTTCCGTGATTTCATCATAAAATCTGCATCAATGATCCGAACTTTTTAATATGTAAGGCTTGTCGAGTATTTAACCTTTGTAAAAAATCTCGTTAATCAAATATGTATAAATACTTGATCTTATTAGATTTATATCAACAATTTATTTTAAAAATCATACAACCATTGACATAAATGAGATCTCATCAAGTGACTATCGATATTCGATTATTGTGATTTTTTACAGGGATAAAATACTTGACAAGCTCTACACATTTTGACGGTTCGAATTATCGATATGAGTTCCGTGATGGCCCATGAAAGTCTAGCAACACCCTCCAATTCAATTTAGACTAAATAAAAGCCTCTCTCATTGTTATTTTTGTGGTTCCCATTAAAGTGATGTTTCCCTCCACAAAAATTCTCACATGTCAATGCCAAACAGACCCTGTCCTCAGCAGGGACCCAACATAGCACCACCAAAGCCGCATTGCATGTTTCCGTTTCCTTTACAATCTGTGATATACTAGAACACATTTAAGCTGTGTTTAGATTATAGATTTGGATAAAAATTTAAAAATCGATTTAAAATCATCTAGTATGAATGGATGTTCTGATAATGATGTGAAGTATTGCACGAAAACAACCAAATAACTCTCCTTATTCACACATATATATGGCCTGAGATGTTTTGGCACATTGTCACTTGAGCAGAACATAATTCGGAATGTCTAGAAAGACTTTAAGGTAGAGTTCAATTCATGAATTTGGATAGGAATTTAAAAAGAAAAACAAAAAAAGGGAGATAAAATGTGAATAAAATATAAATACATTCCACCCATCTTTTTTTTCACTTAACCGTATCGAGAATTGGGTGATAAGATCATGAATTTTTTTAAACATCAGCAATCCTTTCGAAACTCAATGAAACACATTTTTGATTAATTTCTTATACTTTTTTCTATGAATAAAATTATATAATCACATCGCATGAGTGTGTTTTGATGAGGATCAGAATCAGGTGAAGCAGCGAGCTCTTTGGCTCCGTTTGGCCTAGCCTTTGCTAGTGGAAGCAAAAGCATGCTTGGATGCAATTCAATGGGCTAGGAAACTCAGTTTGGCCTGTGTCTCCATATTCACAGATAGCCAAATTTCGGTGGATATTCTTAATGGCAATTGGTCAGAGGCAACCGTTTTTGTGGACATTAAGCATTTTAGTAGTTTGTTTACTTTAGCCATAACAAAAGTTGATCGCTCTCTAATTAAGCCTACTCATATGCTGGCTAGATGTGTAAACAACTTTATGAGTTAATTATGGTATTTTATTGGTTTTCAAATAAATAAATAAATAAATTAAATAGTTTAAAAAAAAAACCAAAATAATATGGTCTGCCTCTTCAATAAGTTATCTGCATTTATAGTCATCAATCAATATGAAAACTAAAATAGCTTGATAGTACTGCTAATCGAAGGCCCATGCTTCCAACGTCGTTCCTTGATCACTGAACCCACCGGGGTACCTGCACAAAAGCCCAGCGGGGAATAGGAGTCCCCCAGCGGACCCTTCGACGGTCAAGTTAGAAGAGAGAGAGGGGTTAATGGCGAATGATAGGAGAATAACGATAAGGCACCTAACCTTTTTGTGTCTTGGAAGCCTTTTTATATCCTTCGTTCATCATTTTCTTGTCCACTCCGACCTGTCACGTTGGCCGAAATTCTACGCTCTAGCTTGCCTTGTTCATGGTGAGGCTGCTTGCTCCGACGTGACGGGATTATCGCATTTAATGCTGCAAGGCCTTCATTAATGGTTGATGTGTGGTGCAATAACTCTATAGGATCTTTGTATGTTTACATGGCTGGTTCTCCTCTTGACAAGTGTTTAGATGTCATTGGTTCTTGGTATAACGTTGGGTTCCAGTAATGTTGGGCTTTAGTATTTGAACCGTGTATTGGGCTCTAAGTGGTGGGACAAAAACCTCTACAGGCCCACCTATGTCAGTAGTCCCCCATTCCCAAGTGTAGCTTCTGTCCAACGGAGGGAATAAGGAAGAAGACGGTGATTGTGGGTGGCCGAGTGAAAGAAGGATCGACAGCAAAGGGCGACTGGGAAAGAAGACCGATCGAGAAGAGGGCCCACATCAAAGGGGGACCGAGGGAGAAGACCGACCGAGAGGAGGGCCGACTGCAAAAGGGGACCGAGCGAGAAGACCAACTGTGAGGAGGGCTGACCGCAAAGGGTTACCGAGAGAGAAGACAGACTGAGAGGGTGGCCAAGTGAGAAGACTGACTATGAGGAGGGCTGACCGTAAAGTGTTACCGAACGAGAAGACCAACTGAGAGGGGGGTCGAGCGAGAAGACCAACTGTGAGGAGGGCCGACCACAAAGGGTTACTGAGCAAAAAGACTGGCTGAGAGGAGGGCAGATGGCAAAGGGAGACCGAGGGAGAAAGTGGCGGGACGCAGTGCTCGAGGAGCGGCGGGGTACGTGGTGATGTGAAGTGGAATAGACAGTGAAGGGGAAAAGGGTAGTGAATCGTGGTCATACATGTGGCATGATCCTGTAATAAGGGAGGTGATGCGTTAGCAGGAAACGAAGGGGTAGGACTAATATAGGGCGTGGAAAAGGCGGGGGCGGAAGCTTTCGAAAATTTTCAAACTGGCGAAATTTAATCTCAATATTTGGAATATAGGCAAACCATGGGCATTTGGAGTTATTCGTTTTACTTACCTTTTCGTAAAAAACCAACACATCCCAGAGTTGAACTCATTTGTTTCATGTGACACGCCTCTGCAACACTTTGCGAACTTCCTTGTGCTAGTGTTCGAGGCGATACATAGACACGAAGAAGGGATGGCTCGAGATGAAGTGCCAGCCATGAGGCTAGAGGCATTGGGAGAGGACGACGCAGTGAAGTTGGCTGAACAACACAGAGCAGAGAGAAGGGAGGAAAGGAGGGCTGGGTAAGCGGTGCGAGCTCGCCCAGCGACGATGATCGTAGCCGCTAGGCCAATTAGCCAAGTGGAACTAGACCACTGGCACACTAAGGCCGTCAAGTCTACGTTCACAGCGAAGGAGTTGGAGGAGGTAGGAAGAAAGTACCAAATTCCGGCGGAGATAGAGCTAAGGTTGCCCACATCTAAGGAGAGGGCATTGGATATACGACCAACGAAATTTACATTGTATGAGGAGGCATTGCCCGGGGGGGCTAAGGCTACCGCTCCCCCAAATAGTGGTGGACGTACTGAACCGACTGGAGGTGGCGCCAGGGCAGTTGATGTCCAACGCATGGAAAATACTAATGGCTTGCGCGATTGCATGGCCACAGGCAAGCGGGGGGGCGGCTATGACAGTGAAGGAATTCTTCTCTTGCTACAAGGCTTCCGACCAACAAGAAACGTGGGTGACCTTACAGGTGGTGGCAGGCCGAGGTCTAGTGGCAAGCTTACAATCTTCGGTGAAGGGGTGGAGGCCGAGATGGTTCTATGTATCAATGAACGGTGGGAGGGGGGTTCACACAATGTGGAAAGTCCCCACGAAGTCAGTGGAGCCAAGGCTAGACGCAGAGGTTGAGAACAGGTTGAAGCGGGTGAATGAGTGGAGGAAGAAGAAGAGTGCAAAGTGGGACAACCTGATTCGACCTTTAACCATGTTTTCCTTGAGCCTGGGGCCACAGCCAACAAAGGAAGATCTTGCACAGGAGGAGTTGAAGGCAAGGAGGAAGGCAGAGGAGGCGGAAGAGCGGAGAGCGTTCGCCAAGGCGGACAAGTATAAGGAAACATAGTTGGGGCCTGCGCCTAAACTGGTGATGAGAGAGTGTGTTCGACCACGGCCCAAACCATTGGGAGACAAAGACCTAACTGACTTTGCCCCACTACCGTCCCGAGTAGACCCGCTGAAGTAGAGGGGCAAACAGGAGGTGGAGACGGTGTTAAAGAAGACGAAGAAAAAGAGGGCGGGGACAGAGGGGAGTAAGGGCGCCCCTGTTTTAAAGAAGATGAAGGAGGGAAGGGCGGAGGAAGGTCCAGAAAGGGAGAGTGCCCAAGTGGTGAGAGAAAACATGGGCCTCAGTGCCCAAGTGAGAAAAGAAGACATGGGCCCAAGTGCCCAAGTGGTCATGACGGTGGGGCCTGCGCCAGAAGTATCCTCTAGTACTGGTGAAGGGAAAGCTGGGGTTGGCAAACCAATGACAAGTGCCGCATTGAAGACCGCCATGTACCACGCGCGTGCTAGCAGGTCAGTCATTAGAAGAAAGATGGAAGCTAGGGTCGTTGCCAACTGTCTCGTGGGAGTAGTGGAGGATGCGACCGTGCGATCGATGGCGCGATTAATAGAGGTCGACCTCCTGAGAGAGTTCTGCTCAGCGCAGATGGAGGCGACGACCTTGGCGGCTGCCCTAATGAATAACGCAGCGCGCGCGAAAGTAGAGGCTGAAGGGATGAAAGCGCAG
Organism: Camellia lanceoleosa; assembly: GCA_025200525.1. Classification (NCBI taxonomy): domain Eukaryota; kingdom Viridiplantae; phylum Streptophyta; class Magnoliopsida; order Ericales; family Theaceae; genus Camellia; species Camellia lanceoleosa. The sequence continues at coordinate 1,063,395 of JANUSC010000031.1, read as the reverse complement.
CTGCAAAACCTAAGGGTTGAGACGGCGGGCTGGAGGAAAGCCGCTCGGAGCGCATGCGTAAAAGGACTGGAGTATGCACAAAGGGCAAAGAAGATGGAAGTACTGGTGGTGGTGCAGAGCTACTTGGCAGAGCGTGCTGGTGCCGAGCTCGTTATGACCAAATCAAAGCTGGAAGCGGAATGCCACAAGCGGTATTGCTAGAGTTCGAGTTGGCGGGTGAGCGGAGGAAGCTAAACCTGGTCCAACAAGCTTGCACCACTACCAATGAGAGGTTGGAAGAGGCCCTTTCCAACAACGAAGATCTGTGCGACTAGGCAATCAAGGACAAAGAAGAGGCACATGGTTGGATCGCAGAGTTGAAGAAGGCACTTGCAGAAGAAAGAGCCAAACTGGCATCTGAGAGGGCGGCGTATCTCGACTTATGCGTTGCGGCCGTGGAGCAATTTAAGGGGTCCGCCGAATTCTAGATGGCCATTGATTTCACGGTCGCCAGTAGCTTAGCGAATGAGGGGGAAGGGGGTGCTGGGCCATCGGGAGTGGCCGCTGGAGGTAGGAGCGAAGATGAAGTGATCCAAAGCTTCTAGCGATTAGACTTCTACAAGCACGAGATGAGCTAGTACTGGGACAGCGGCCGGATGAGCTTCAAGTATAAGGCACAAGAGTTGTTCCCAAGCGTGGACTTCAGTCTTGTGAAGGGAGGGGATTGGAGAGGACAATCTCGCCTCTAACGAGGAGGATTAAGCTCTGTAACGAAGTGTAAAAACTTTTGTTTTTGTTTGTTTTGTTTGTTTGTTTTGTTTGTTTGTTTGTTTGTTTGTTTTTCCATGTGTAGACACCCCATTTTTGACCGCCCTTAAGACTTGGGCGCTACTGATGGTTTACTTGGTGGTGAAAGATGTGCAGAGCAAAAGTTCAATTTCTTCCATAAAAGGAGAGTCAAATCCCAACCTCACACCCCCATTTTGGACCAAAGCTATTTTGAATGGTTTTTAGACCTTAAAACCCTTTCTTTCAAAATATTTTTGAAATAAAGTTTCTACGATGCCCTGAGGCTCGCATTTTGTTAAATGATGCGCTTTTCGGTAAATCGGGCAAGGACAAAGTGGAAATGAATGAAAGAGAGGTGAAATCTTTGAAAAATCTTTCAAAATACCTTCCTTAGGGGTTTGGAGTTGAAGAAAAGAAGAGGAGAGGGAAGAAACCCAATTGGGGAAGGAGTTAGGCATGAATCTTTAAGAGAGAGTCGAGCAACCCTCACTAAATCAGGCCTATCCTTTTGAATACTTGGATTTCAGATATGAGGCTAGGACTGTTGGAAATCTTACTTCCGGGGCTTCATTTTTCACTTAAGAATCTCCTAAAGCCAAGTCCGGATGGGAAAGATATGATTGGTTTAAGTTGGGCATCATTCTGGTTGGACCGAAACTAAGCAGTCTTCACTAAAAGAGGAATATCTGTTAGCACACTTAGAATTATTAGGTGAGGCTTCAAATTTGGAAAAAAGACTTCTGGGGCTACAGTTTAGGCTCAAGAATGACCTGAAAAGGAGTCCAGATGAAGGAATTAGGCTTTCTTCAAGTTAGGGATCAAGACTGATTTTTTCCATCGGCCTCTATGGAAGTTCATCCGCCACAATTGGACCTCATTGGCCATAGGTCGGCCAAAAGTGAGCCTTATCGGCCATAAATGTTGGCCGATCGTCCAAAAATGTCCAGAAAGCCCAGAATTGGCAGATATTTCTTCTCCAGCTGTTTCCAGCTTGTGCCACCTGTCCTAAATCAGATATTTCGACCAAACTTGATATTTTTCAATATATGAGAGCCTTATATCTCATATTCAAGGGGTTAGAACATTGGAGGATAGATTAGAACAATTTTGGCAAAAGATTTGGGAGCCTCTCTCTCTAGAAACTCTCTCTAGATTTCACTATCTCTAAGGATTTTGTGCTTGAAGGCTTGTATACATCCATCTTTAACCTATCAACCCTTAAGAAGACTTGATCACCATTGGACTGAGGTCTCTTGGAACTTGTTTTGGGTTGCTAAAGCTTGGTTTTAACTCAGAAATCTTGCTGTTTTGTTGTTTGGCTTCAAGGGTAAGCACTTGTCCCTCTAAAGCTTCGTTTTGCATGTTGGTTTTACCACCTTTGCAAACTGTTTTTGGCTTGGTTTTGAACTAAAGAAAACTCTGTTTTTCAGTCCTAAAAATGATGGTTTAGGCCTATTTTGTGTTAGGGGGTTGTCTCTTCCTTTTGTTCCTTAGCTTGTATAGCTTTTGAGCTATCTTCTAAGGCCTTTCAAAACAACTTTTCGTGGCCTTTTAACCACTGAAATCCAGAGGAATTTTAGTGGTAGAAACCATGTTTTGAAGAGGGTGGTCCCCTCTCCTCTTGTCTTGCTTGCTAGTGTTGATGGCCAACCAAATGAGCATGTGTTTTTACTTCTTTATGGCTTTGTTTAGGCTCATTTTTGTGACTTATTAGACCTGCCATAACTCTGTTTTTGACTTGTTTGCTCATTGGTTGCATGCTTCATGCACTTGTAGTGTAAATCCTTTTTGCTAGCCTTGTTAGCGTTACAAAGAATCATGCTCTTGTGGTTTGAATTAGCTTAATTCAAACATGTTGTTTGGTGTTATTTTGGCATGTTATAACTCTAATTTTGATTGGGGAACTCACCTCTTGCATGCTTTATACACTTGTAGTGTAATTCTTGCAAACTAGCCTTATATGCCTCATGAAGTAGCATGTTTGTTAAGCATGTGTTGGTTCCATTTCAGCATGTTTTTGGTCATTATTTAGCATACCATAACTCTATTTTGGGTTAGTTTGATAGCCTCTTGCATACTCCTTTCACTTGTAGTGCAATTCCATTCGTTGGCCTAACCTGCATCATGCTTTGGACCATCATTGTAGCATGATTTCGGGTCAACTCCAACAAGCTTTTGTTCATGTTTTACCATGTTTTAGCTCTGTTTTATGTTGTTTTGGTTATGCATGACTTGCATTGTATAGCCATAGTGCACTCTAGCTTGTTAGCTTTGAGTTTCCAAGTCACTAGCATACATTGCTTGGACTATTTGCATGATTTGACATCATTTGTTATATGATTTCAAAGCATATTTCATGGCCATGCCCTCACATCTTTCACACTTTTGAAGGTTTGGAGGGTTGGTGCTTTATGCCTTAAGTATGAGCCGTTATGTATGCCATCATGCCTAAGCTTGTGAGCTGCCATTTCAGTGTATATTTGGTCTTATTTTGCCATGATATAACTCTGATTTTTGTTGTTGAAATCACATCATGCTTGGTTTTGATAGGTGTAGTGTAATACTCCTTATTGGCCTTGCAAATCCATGCTTCATGCCCTTCATGCTAGCTTGTTTTGGTGATGCTCCATGCATGTTTTAGACTCATTTTGACATGCTCTAGGACTATTTTGGGTTGTCTTCACCATATGCTCTATGTTTTGCATAGTTGTAGTGCAATTGGCCTTGTTAGCTTTCAGTTTTGAGCACCATAGCATGCTTAATTTGTGACATGTATATGATTTGGCATCATTTACCATGACATTTCAGAGCATATACTTGTCATGCTTCCACTTCTTTCACCTTTTGAGTGCCTCTAAGGGTTGTGCATTTTTGCCTAGCTTATGGACCAATATGTGTGCATGCATGTTTTGCCTTTTGGTGCCTTAGTTTTGGTGTTAATGGCCACTGTTTTGGACATAATTGAGGTATGTCCATATCCGGTTTAAGTCTATCTAGCATGTTGTTGCATGCTTGTTGCATTGAATGACATTTGCATGCTTGAGTTGCATTGCATTTGGCATGCTTATGTTGAGTTGCATTGCATTTCCATGTTGTGTGCTTTGCATTGTGTTTGGATAGGGAGTTAGTCCAAACACGGGAAACGAAGGACGTTTCGTACTTGAAGTGACGAAACGTGCCTCATTTCTCGGTCGCCGACCCTCTTGATCATGCCTGATAGAGGTTAAGGCATTTATGTGTTCTTGTGCATTCATTTGCCATTGACTTGTGCAACTCGGCCTCTTTGGCCATCATGCACTGAAATGCGTGAATGATGGCTCGAGATTTGAGCATTACACTCCTTTAAGCCATAGACATGATAAGGACTGTGGTGGCACACACATGTTCTTGCAAATACATTGCCATGCCTCTGTTAGTGCTCTGTTGCAGCAAAAGGAGAAGTTTGTAGGAAGAAGTGGCCGATCGACCACTTAGTGTGCCGATCGGCTATCAAAAATTGGCCGACAGCCTTAAAATTGGTTGATGACCATTATTCTTTGGCTGATGGCCACACCTCTTGGCCGACCATCCATCAAGCATGTTCCTACGGTGGGTTAGAAGCATCTTGGAAGTTGGCACAATTTTCAGAAGTCTAAAAGAGTGCAAACAGAGGCAACATGAGGCATAGTAGTGGATTTCCGAGCGAAACCGACTGAGCATGCATCACTTCCTTGCCCGCGAGGCCATCTCTTTACTTCTGATTAGTTCCTGTAAATTAGTCATTTGATTTGTTTTTGTAATATTCTAATTAGCTTAGCTTAGTTATTTGTTTTAATTTGAATTGTAATACTTAATTAGCTGGAATTAGTTAATTAGTTTCGGTTTGTAATTAATTCGCTTAGCATAGCTAGTTAGTTGATTTATTCGGATCCTCCTCCGAGAGGGCGATGTTGTAAATTAGCGTGCGTGTGTGTGATGCATGTCTTCCAACCCCCATTTCTTTCTCCCTTTTACTTACCTGCTTTCGATGGTTAGTTTTAGGGAATATTTCAATTAGCATACTTATGCTTTGCATGCGTGCATCATTCATCTGTTTTGCATGCACCCAGTTCATCGCATCATACAAACTGCATTGTATTTCAATTCCTATTTGAATACATGTATCAAGAGTTGCATTTACATGACATCTTAGAATAGTCGAGCCTATTTTAGTTGCATTTTGCATGTATTGCATTAGGCATTTAACATAGCTAGGATCATGCATTGATTACTAACTAGCTTCTTTTTTGGCTCGGAGTACACTGTGAGTGTTTATGCTTTAGCATCTTGCATGTGTGTAAATGTTACCATAATAGCATGTTTGCAATGAGGCTAACTGCTTAAGTGATTAACTGGTTGAATGCCTATGGGTGAAGGCTTGATTGCTTGAATTGGAACAACTCGATGATTGTGAGTCTTAAGCCCACTTGAAGTGGCAAAATCATGTTTTTCTAAGCCCACTTGAGGGTGGCAAATCCACGACTTAGCCTACTTGCGAGTAGCATTTACAAACCAATTTCACAAATAAACATGAGTTGTTTTGTTCCAATCCGCGTGATTGAGTCTATACTTGTATGCTGTGCGCATCATGTAGTAAGCTAGTCTAATAACTAGAATAAGAACACATGTGTTTTAAAAAACAACATATCATGTTAGTAAATGACGATCTTTGATCGGGCAAGCGGGGGTGCTCATTTCATGACCTTTCCCCCCTCGTATCCAAGTTCCCGAGCCGAGGCAACTTTGGTGATGACGGACACGTGGCCTTAGGCACGAGTTACGGTTTCCTAAATTTTCCAAAACAAAACATTTAGATGGCAACTCTGTATTTGGAAAAGCAGTCTATGTTTGGCACTTCTTTATTAAAATCGATTGTCCAAAACGAATTGCCTGATTTGGACTCTTTCGTGATTTATCGGTCTCACATTGCACTTTGTCAGATTAGATTCAGAACCGTGACACGAGTCCGAACTGTAGTAGCTGTGAACAAACGATTCGCGCTCTCGCGCGCAGAGTCGGAGTTCTAGGCGGTCTACAGTTTCTAGCGACTCTGCTGGGGATTTAGAGAACTTGACTCGAACTCATGATATGTTCTTTTGTTTACACTTATGTGTTTCTTTGCATTGCATTTGCATTGGTGCTCATAGGACACCGTTTTTGCATCTGCTATTCCTAAATGGTTTGTCGGAGGCTTGCTTGGAAAAACGTGCCATAAGGCTGACCGGTTGTGGGCTCTGCCACGATGGGAATACAAACCTCGGTTTTTACCGAGGCACCTTTTTTGACCATTCGACCTAGTGCATATCGGAATCTGTAGTGACCATTCCAAGTTAGGACAGGTTGCTTACCCGATTGTAGGTTGTTTGAAACCACTGCGTGCGTAGTGAAACCCTAGCTCCTGACATGATAGAACAGGGAAACCCTACCCCTCTATAGGGGTGTTTTGGCTCTTACTTGCTTGATATGTGCTATCAAAGCGTGTCTCTATAGGGTTGTATGTATCAGTTGCAAGTTTGAGTATCGGCCTGAGGGTATCAGTTTAGTTCTGATTTTGGGTAGAATTCAGTAGAGAGTGCAGTCATTCAGCTATGCTTATGTCCATTCTAGTGAAAATCAGGCTGAGATGCTGTCTGTTTTCTTTTTTGCAAGGTAGTCTTGGAACCATAGCTTCAGAAAGCTCCAATATCCCCCGGGTACACTGGACTTATATTGATAGACTTTGTCAGGTCAAAATTGGTTCAGAAGCAACCTGTGTTTGCCTTACCCCCACCAGTTACAAGATGAAGGAGGTTCAGGCAGAATTCACCAGTACAGTTTCTACAAGCAGTCACACCTCAGTTCACCCGGGTCTAGTCTAGTCTGGGAATAGTTGTCTACATTCAGCTCAGCACATGATCAATCACCCATTCCCATGGCTCAGTAGCCCCCAGCCAGTATGGAAGAACAGATGTGGTACCTGCAACAAACAATCGAGACATTGCGGCAGGACGCAGTCTGTTAGGCTAAAGTCACGGCTCGTTAGGCTGAAGTGATAAACAAGTTATTACAACAACAGCCACAGCCAGCTGTGGCTTCTGCATCTCATGCACCTCCCATGGGTAACCCGACACCCGGAGCCACTGCCCATACTGCAAATGCCTGAGAGACTCAGGGTGTAATGACCCTCACACTGCCCTAACCGTGCTCATAGGCATTTTATATGATTTTGCTCTGTTAAGCTTGCATTTTAAATCTTGACTTGTCTTGCATAAGTGTTACTTGAATGCTATGTTCCTTATTGGTGTGTATGTGTTCAGCCGAGGTCATCTTGAGCCTAGGTCGCTCCTTTGATACTCTTACACTTAGGACGATCTTGGCATGTCTCTGGTTGACCTTCACCCGCACCCTGACAAATTGGCCGAGATATCATTATCTAGGCCGAGGTGTTCATCACCAAGGCCGAGATGTGTACTATCTGGGCCGAGATGTTGCCCTTGAACCCGAGTGATCTTGCCCTAGACTGGTACGACCTAGACCGAGGTGTGGCACATCTAGGCCGAGGACTGGCACAGCTGGGCCAAGTGTTGACCTTTCTAGCCGAGGTCATTGTCCCTTTGCTTGCCGAAGTCTTGTTATTAGCCGATGTCATTACTCGCCGGAGTCCCTTGCCGCCTAGCTTGTTGAACACACTTTGTCATAGTCTTGTCTTTTCAATCAGTCACCTTTTCAAGTAGAGCCAACCAACCATTGCCACGTGTCCGGACTGAGTGTTAAGTCAGCCGGCAAGCCTAGAAATGTATCATTTTGTACCATATCTTTGTTCTTGAGGAGAGAGAAGCTCTAGAAGGAGAAGGAGGGGTTTTAAAGTGAGAGAGTAGATAGCAAGCTTGATCCTTAGGGTTCAAACCGTTAGATTCGAGTGTTGAGGTCAGAATCTTAATCAACTCTTGCTGTTCTTATTGATCATCTAGCTGCATTGCATGATCGAATATGTTTTGCATGTCATGCGTTGATTTAAAGTTGGTTTTAGAAAGAGAATACGATATTCATGTGTTCTTGAGGAAAAGCCATGATTTGATCCGAAAGCTTACATTAAAATCCATGCTTTTGTGTTTGTTTCCCCAAGATCTTCTAGTATGGGTACCCAGGTCCATGTTTTCAAACTCATAGCATGAAATCTCAGATTTTATAATAATAAGTTATGATCCTTGCATTCATTTCCTTGATGTTCTTCATGTTCTTTATGTTCTTGAGCAGAGGGAAACCCAGATTTTTCTCGACTTCATTTTTCCTTGAATGTGGCCAACGGGAGCTCACCTTGGCGAGGGAGTGTGGGACCTCGGCCAAGACCTGGTTGGTGCCCAGCATGTTTTCCCCGAGATGAGAAACAGTGTTTGTTTTGCTTTGACTTAGTTTTGGTGAATGCCGAGATCATTTGTATGCGTGTGAAGCTTGTTTAAAAGTGCATTCAATAGACTTGCCATGTGTTTGTAGGACTTGGACTCGCCCTGACCCCGACGTTCGAAGAGCTATGTGAGTGGTATTTTAATAAAGTTATGTTACAATGTTTTAATAAAAGTCTTGTTTTGCTTTGTTTTGGAAAGTATTTGTAAGCATGAATGAATATTCCTATTTGTGAATCAAACATTATATCTTGTTTTGATGGCATTCTCGGGAAGTCCGTATGTGCTAGGGGACTATAAGCATTTGTTGCACACAATTTGGAAGTCTGTATGTGCTAGGGGACTCTAAGCATTTGTAGCACAAGTCCTTAGTGTCCGGGGACTATAATGCAACGACACCATTGTTTTGAGATCTCTCTTGTCTTGTCTTGCCTTGCCATTGTCGGTTTTACCGCGTGGGTTTGTTTGTCCGGAATGTCATCTCTTGTATTATATTAACGTTAGTAAGCATCCCTTGAAGCTTCGAAAGATTTGATAGATGAACTTGATTTATTCCATGTATTGTTTTGTTAAAAGATCTCGGATATCATTCATGTAAACCTTTTATTACTTATACCATTCACTGAGTATCCAAGCTCACCCTCTCTATATATATGTAGGTGATGAGCAGGGCGGCGGCGACGCCTAGATGTGTTTTGCCGATGTGTTTTTGGATTCGTGTTTTGCAACATCTTGAAGATCATGCTTCTTAGTTATTTCATTGTATTTTGTATTTGATGGCTGAGAAGCCTTTTGGTCAAGATGTAATTTTTGTACTCCATTTTTTTGTATTAAAGCTATTATAAGATGTATGCCATTTCATTTAACCTAAGCACTGCTCTTATGGACTACTTAGCTTTTATTTATTGCTTCCGCATTTGTAGGCCCCATATGTTTACTCTGATTCGTGTGGCAATTCTAGTAAGTGGCCTTTGGTAATCTCGAATTACTGGCCATCATGGCACCATTCTACTAGGGGCAGAATGGGGTCGTGACAGATTGGTATCAGAGCACGAGTTCCTCATAGTACGTTATTCACACACTTTGGGTCCTAAAGAGCCTAGGATATCCCACAGAATGATGTTAGGATTGCACCATGTTGCTTGCTACTTGACAATATGTGCATCATCTTGGCATAACTGCTTGTTGCTTGCATACATACCTTATTGCGCATTTTGTTTTAAAGTCACATTTTGCATACTCATAGCACTATGAGGAGAGGCAGACCGCCAGTTGGCCGAGATCAATCAGAAGACAGATTGGACCGACTAGAATGACTAGTTGAAGGTTTAACTTGGGAGTTGAGATAAATAAGGCAACAGAATGCTAGTGCTACATCTACCCAAGCTGAACAGACGAATGGCCGACATGCAGTTCCGCCTCCACCTCCTCCAGTACCTCAGGTGCCTCCACAGCCAGCCTTGTATGGGGATGGAACTATGACTTTGATTAAGGAGTTCAAGAAGATGAACCCACCAAGATTCCAAGGGGGCATAGAGCTGATGAAAGCCGAAGCGTGGGTTTTAGGAATGGAGAAGCTGTTCAAGATCTTTCCCAGCACAGATGCTCAGAAGGTGGCATTGGCCGCATTCACATTAGACGACGACGCTCGAACATGGTGGATGATGACCCGAGAAGGAAATCCTGACTTAACTTGGGCCAAATTTTTGGAGCTGTTTTACAACAAGCATTTTCCCCTTAGTGTTCGAGATCGCAAGACCACGGAGTTTCAGACTCTGACACAAGGAAACAAGACAGTGGCAGAATACGACCGTGCTTTCACCGAATTGGCGAGGTACGCGCCTCATATGGTCAGTGATGAATATAGGAAAGCTAGGAAGTTTGAAAGTGAATTGCGTGGACCGATATAGGATAGAGTCAACTTGCTCAACATGCCGACTTATGCCGGAGTCTTGGATAAGGCTATTCTTGCAGAAGCTAAGTTGAACCGATATTAGAATGCAGGAGAGAATCAAAGAAAGAGACAGAACTATGATAACCGCCGAGTTCCGTTTAACGCCAAGAAGAAAGCGAATGTGGACAACTCCAGTAGCTCGAACCAGGAAGGTAATACTAAGCCGATGTGTGCAAGTTGTGGGAAGCCACATTCCGGGGTTTGCCGTTGGGCGTCAGGTGCCTGTTTTGAATGCGGGGAAATGGGTCATCGTGTGAGAGACTGTCCGAAGTCAAGGATTGATGATGGTAAGAAAAATGGGAGCACCTCGGGCTCTGCACAGGGGAGCAACGTCGGAAAGACACAGATGAGGCAGGGCAGGGTTTTCGCGCTAGTGCCAGGAGACACCCAGAATGCTGAGACAGTAGTGTCAGGTATACTCCCAATCTGCTCTCAAGATGCATACATATTGATTGATTCGGGTTCTACGCATTCATTCGTATCTGCTAAGTTTGCCGAGAAGTTGAATAGACAACAAGAACCCCTTGATTATGTGTTATATGTATCTGCTCCATCTGGGAGAACTATGATTGTTGCGTCTATCTATAGGGCGTGTGTTGTTGTGATTGAGGGTGTAGAATTATTAGTTGATTTGATGCCGTTAAACATGACCCACTTTGACGTCATATTAGGAATGGACTGGTTAGTGACGAATCATGCATTTATTGATTGTGTTTCGAAGAATGTCACGTTGAGACCCCCAAACCAAGCCGAGGTTATTTTCCAGGGTAGAGGAGTAGTGTCCCCACCTTACCTGATTTCGTCTATTAAGGCCTATAAGCTAATTCAGAAAGGGTGCCATGGCTACTTGTGTAGTATACTGAGTGATCAGAATGGAAATGTTAATTTAGCCGATATTCCAGTTGTTAATGAATTCCTCGACGTCTTTCCAAATGAATTGCCTAGCCACTTAGTCGATAGAGAAATAGAGTTTACTGTGGACATCATGTCAGGAACACAGCCAATCTCCAAAACACCCTATAGAATGGCGCCAGCCGAACTTAAGGAATTGAAAGTGCAACTACAAGAATTGTTGGATAAGGGTTTTGTTAGGCCGTGCATTTCACCGTGGGGAGCACCAGTCTTATTTGTTAAGAAAAAGGATGGCACACTTCGTCTTTGCATTGACTACAAAGAACTTAACAAGGTAACCATTAAGAATAAGTACCCGTTGCCTAGGATTGATGATTTGCTAGATCAACTACAGGGAGCACGAGTCTTTTCAAAAATTGATCTTAGGTCGGGCTACCACCAACTCAAAGTTAAAGCTGAGGATGTTGAGAAGACTGCTTTTTGGACAAGGTATGGCCACTACGAATTTCTAGTAATGCCTTTTGGGGTGACGAATGCACCGGCAGCATTCATGGACTTAATGAACAGAGTCTTCAAGCCGTACCTAGATGAATTCGTGGTTGTTTTTATTGACGACATATTGATCTACTCCAAGGGTACAATCAAGCATGAGAGTCATCTGAGACTTGCCCTACAGACCTTGAGGGACAGGAAATTGTATGCTAAGTTGAGTAAGTGTGAGTTTTGGCTTTCCAGCATTTCATTTTTGGGGCATGTGATTAATGAAGAGGGTATCTTTGTTGATCCCAGTAAGATTGAAGCCGTTGTAAATTGGTCGACGCCGACCAACGTGTCCGAGGTTCGTAGTTTTCTGGGTTTGGCAGGTTATTACAGAAAGTTTGTAAAGGACTTCTCAAGGATTGCAGTACCATTGACACAGTTAACTCAGAAGGGAGTGACATACGAATGGACCGAAGATAGAGAATCAGCCTTCCAAGAGTTGAAGACGAGGTTAGTTACAGCACCAGTTCTTGTACTCCCATCAGGTAATGAGGAATTTTAGATTTATAGCGATGCTTTACATAAGGGTTTGGGTTGTGTATTAATGCAAGGGGGTAAGGTCATAGCATATGCATCTCGCCAGTTAAAACCTCACGAGAAGAATTATCCTACCCCTGATCTGGAGCTAGCAGCCGTGGTATTCGCTTTGAAGATTTGGCGTCATTACTTGTATGGAGCTTCTTGCCAAGTTTTCACGGATCACAAGAGTTTGAAGTACTTATTTACTCAGAAGGAACTAAATTTGAGGCAGAGAAGATGGTTAGAATTATTGAAGGACTACGACATGCAGATTCAGTACCACCCAGGCAAAGCCAACTCGGTAGCCGATGCATTAAGCAGGAAGTCAATGGGAAGTTTGGCGTGTTTAGCTATGATCTCAGCGGAGCCGACTATATTTGAAGAAGTAAAAGCAAGGCAAATGGAGGATAAATTCCTGAAGAAGGTAGCCGACGAGATTATCACCAGGCCGAGGTCAGGTTACACCTTTGAGAATGGAGTGCTTAAGTTTGAAAGAAGGTTGTGCGTGGCCGACGTCCCTGAGTTGAAAGGGAAGATTCTGCAAGGATCTCATGGTTCCAGAATTGCTGTTCATCCAGGGAACACTAAGATGTATCAAGATGTGAAGCAAACCTTTTGGTGGCCGAACATAAAGAGAGAAATAGCCGAGTTCGTATCCCAATGCTTACAATGTCAACAAGTGAAAGCAGAACATCAGAGACCAGCAGGACTTCTTCAACCCTTGTCGATTCCTGAATGGAAATGGGAACATATCTCCATGGATTTTGTGATTGGGTTGCCGAGGACGCAGAAGGGAATGGATTCGATTTGGGTCATAATTGACAGATTAACCAAGTCAGCACACTTCTTGCCTGTTCAGACTACATTCAATGTTGAGCGACTAGCTGCACTATATGTGAGTGAGATTGTGAGACTTCATGGAGTGCCGATGTCCATTGTGTCAGACCGAGATCCGAAGTTTGTTTCCCGATTTTGGCAGAGCCTACAAAGAGCCTTGGGAACCGAGTTGAAGTTTAGCACAGCTTTTCACCCCCAAACCGATGGGCAAACAGAAAGAACGATTCAGACACTTGAAGATATGCTCAGGCTATGTATACTAGATTTCAAGGGAAGTTGGGGAGCACATTTACCATTAGTGGAATTCGCTTACAACAACAGTTATGAAGCTAGCATTGGCATGGCACCATACGAAGCTTTGTATGGAAGGAAGTGCAGATCGCCGATATGTTGGACTGAAGTAGGAGATAAAGTTTTGATCGGCCCCGAACTAATTCAAGTGACAACCGAGAAGATTAAGCTTATTCGATAGAGGATCAGAACTGCCCAAAGTCGGCAGAAGAGCTATGCTGACCAGAGGAGAAGAGAATTGGAATTTGAAGTTGGGGACCATGTATTCCTGAAGATTTCGCCAACGAAAGGAGTTTCCAGATTTGGGAAGAAAGGTAAGTTAGCACCTCGTTACATCGGGCCATTTGAAATTCTTTAGAAGATTAACACGACTGCCTACAGACTTGCTTTACCACCTGAACTAAGTCAAGTTCACAATGTGTTCCATATTTCGATGCTGAGGAAGTATATTCGGGATCCCCTGCACGTGATTGATCATTTTGGGATTGTGGTTAATGAAGATTTGAGCAATGAAGAGAGGCCAATGCGTATTATTGATAGGCAAGTAAGACAATTGAGAAATAAGGCAATATCGATTGTGAAGATTGAATGGAAGGAACATCACGGCAAGGATGCTACATGGGAAATAGAAAAGGAAATGAAAGATCAATACCCGGAATTATTTTTGAATCAAGGTAACTCAAGTTTGGGGACCAAACTTCTTTAAGGGGGGTAGGATGTAATGACCCTCACACTGCCCTAACCGTGCTCATATGCATTTTATATGATTTTGCTCTGTTAAGCTTGCATTTTAAATCTTGACTTGTCTTGCATAAGTGTTACTTGAATGCTATGTTCCTTATTGGTGTGTATGTGTTCAGCCGAGGTCATCTTGAGCCTAGGTCGCTCCTTTGATACTCTTACACTTAGGACCATCTTGGGATTTCTCTGGTTGACCTTCACCCGCACCCTGACATATTGGCCGAGATATCATTATCTAGGCCGAGGTGTTCATCACCAAGGCCGAGATGTGTACTATCTGGGCCGAGATGTTGCCCTTGAACCCAAGTGATCTTGCCCTAGACTGGTACGACCTAGACCGAGGTGTGGCACATCTAGGCCGAGGTGTGGCACAGCTGGGCCAAGTGTTGACCTTTCTAGCCGAGGTCATTGTCCCTTTGCTTGCCGAAGTCTTGTTATTAGCCGATGTCATTACTCGCCGGAGTCCCTTGCCGCCTAGCTTGTTGAACACACTTTGTCATAGTCTTGTCTTTTCAATCAGTCACCTTTTCAAGTAGAGCCAACCAACCGTTGCCACGTGTCCGGACTGAGTGTTAAGTCAGCCGGCAAGCCTAGAAATGTATCATTTTGTATCATAACTTTGTTCTTGAGGAGAGAGAAGCTCTAGAAGGAAAAGGAGGAGTTTTAGAGTGAGAGAGTAGATAGCAAGCTTGATCCTTAGGGTTCAAACCGTTAGATTCGAGTGTTGAGGTCAGAATCTTAATCAACTCTTTCTGTTCTTATTGATCATCTAGCTGCATTGCATGATCGAATATGTTTTGCATGTCATGCGTTGATTTAAAGTTGGTTTTAGAAAGAGAATACGATATTCATGTGTTCTTGAGGAAAAGCCATGATTTGATCCGAAAGCTTACATTAAAATCCATGCTTTTGTGTTTGTTTCCCCAAGATCTTCTAGTATGGGTACCCAGGTCCATGTTTTCAAACTCATAGCATGAAATCTCAGATTTTATAATAATAAGTTATGATCCTTGCATTCATTTCCTTCATGTTCTTCATGTTCATGTTCTTTATGTTCTTGAGCAGAGGGAAACCCAGATTTTTCCCGACTTCATTTTTCCTTGAATGTGGCCAACGGGACCTCACCTCGGCGAGGGAGTGTGGGACCTCGGCCAAGACCTGGTTGGTGCCCAGCATGTTTTCCTCGAGATGAGAAACAGTGTTTGTTTTGCTCTGACTTAGTTTTGGTGAATGCCGAGATCATTTGTATGCGTGTGAAGCTTGTTTAAAAGTGCATTCAATAGACTTGCCATGTGTTTGTAGGACTTGGACTCGCCCTGACCTTGACGTTCGAAGAGCTATGTGAGTGGTATTTTAATAAAGTTATGTTACAATGTTTTAATAAAAGTCTTGTTTTGCTTTGTTTTGGAAAGTATTTGTAAGCATGAATGAATATTCCTATTTGTGAATCAAACATTATATCTTGTTTTGATGGCATTCTCGGGAAGTCCGTATGTGCTAGGGGACTATAAGCATTTGTAGCACACAATTTGGAAGTCCGTATGTGCTAGGGGACTCTAAGCATTTGTAGCACAAGTCCTTAGTGTCCGGGGACTATAATGCAACGACAACATTGTTTTGAGATCTCTCTTGTCTTGTCTTGCCTTGCCACTGACGGTTTTACCGCGTGGGTTTGTTTGTCCGGAATGTCATCTCTTGTATTATATTAACGTTAGTAAGCATCCCTTGAAGCTTCGAAAGATTTGATAGATGAACTTGATTTATTCCATGTATTGTTTTGTTAAAAGATCTCGGATATCATTCATGTAAACCTTTTATTACTTATACCATTCACTGAGTATCCAAGCTCACCCTCTCTATATATATGTAGGTGATGAGCAGGGCGGCGGCGACGCCTAGATGTGTTTTGCTGATGTGTTTTTGGATTCGTGTTTTGCAACATCTTGAAGATCATGCTTCTTAGTTATTTCATTGTATTTTGTATTTGATGGCTGAGAAGCCTTTTGGTCAAGATGTAATTTTTGTACTCCATTTTTTTGTATTAAAGCTATTATAAGATGTATGTCATTTCATTTAACCTAAGCACTGCTCTTATGGACTACTTAGCTTTTATTTATTGCTTCCGCATTTGTAGGCCCCATATGTTTACTCTGATTCGTGTGGCAATTCTTGTAAGTGGCCTTTGGTAATCTCGAATTACTGGCCATCATGGCACCATTCTACTAGGGGCGGAATGGGGTCGTGACACAGGGCAATCAGACGGAGCCAATCCCAGCACAGGCCTCTAAAGCTCTTGTCCATCAAAGCGAGGCTCCATTTGAATTTAAGGTTGACTCAACTACACTTAAGGTCAATAAACTGGAGAAGTTATTCAAGCGAGCACAAGGAGTGAACTCCATTCCAGATTTAGAGGATGGGTATACTGAATCTGCAGTTACCTTACCGGAGCAGTTTAAAATGTCGCGTATCGACTACTTCGATGGCTCTGGAGACCCAATGGTGTATCTCCACCTGTTTTCTGATATCCTGAGGCCAATGGGTTTGACCACAGCCCATAAGTTGTCTCTCATGTCTGGGATAGCCGCAATCTGGTATGCGAAATTGGGGGACTCTGTGAAACAGAGCTGGGAGGAGCTGGCTGAGGCCTTCATTGCTCAATACTCCTACAACACACAGATCGAGGTCACAACTCGTGATCTTGAAGTCATCCGCCAAGAGCCAAAGGAGGCTTTATCAGAGTTCGTGATGAGATGGAGAGCGAATGCCTCAATGATGACTACAAGGCCTTCCGAAAAAGATCAGATCAGGATGATTGTTCAGAATCTGCATGGCAAGTTGCTGCAAAACATGGTTGTTCTACCTCTATTTACCTTTCCAGACCTTCATGGGATGTGGGTTCAAATCAAGGATGCCATCCGACAAGGGGTCTTTGCAGAAGATAATGAGCCTTTGAAGAGGAATGTTGTTCGTAGTTCTAATGCTACTGCTGAAGGTAGCACAGCTGCGAAATGCTCAGAAATAGACACTATCACCACTTCCCTCAATGGCCAAAAACCAACCATTTCAAATCGGCCCCAAGCTCGAAATTTTCATCCTCTTTACATGAGTCTCTCTCAAGCTTTGAAAATGCTGCAAGAGGAAGGGCACCTAGAGCTCCTAGAACCTCAACCCCTTCCAAATCCTCTTCCACCAAGATATGACCCAGTTAAATACTGTGCCTATCATCAACAACACGGTCATGATACGAACCGTTGTATCTGCCTCTGCCATAAGATTCAGGATCTTATTGACGAAGAAACCATAACTCCACCAAAAGGACCTCAGGCTAGTACTGACCCGTCACCTTTCCATCTCAATCTAATCCATATGCTGCTATCCACCTATGACCCCAGTATATACTTCACCCCAGTCCATTTACCTAAGCCTGAGGTGTTCATTCCAAACAGCTTGGACCTATGCATAATGATTGCATCTGAACCCCAATCATCTCAAACCCGTGAGCCCACTACTTCTGAGCTGATGAGAATGATTAAAGATCTTCAGAGAACTGTGGCCGATTTAGCCTTTGGGATATTAGCTCAGTCATCGACCACACCACATATCGGGAATTTCATGTCAAAAGGTTCCCAAATCTTGGGATTTGAAGAAGGCCAATCCCTTGGCAAAGTGGAGGCCAGTGGTAAGAACAAGGTAGGGGCAGGCATTGGTCCCCATGAACATCTTCGATGGGCTATTGAGGCTTTGAAAGTCGAAGGGTTGAGCAAACAGCAAGTGCTCGCAGTTGTTGCAAAAACTGTGGATGACACTTTTGCCACTCAAGTTGGGGGCAGTTTGAATCAAGGGGCAAGCAGGGAGAAGGGTCGTTGTACCAGAAACGTTCCTTTCAGCTCTAATCCTGCACTCAGAAGTGATCAACAAACCCAGTCGGCACCTATCAATCCCTTTGCTGGTGTATCCAACAAAAATCACAAACCTCGAAGTACCCACCCTAAGGCCAGAGGGTCTTTCATGCCCTCTATATGGCTTTGTCCAAAGCTTTCCAAATCCTCGTAGGGCAAGGCCATTTGAAGCCCCAGGAGCCGCGACCATTACCGAATAAACTTCCTCTCTCTTATGATCCGGCCAAGTACTGTGCCTTCCATCAACAAACCGGTCATGACACTGACATGTGTTTTCGTCTTCGCCACGAAATACAAGATTTGATTGATAACAAGGTCATCGTCGCACTAGGCTCTGCAAAGTCTATCGGCACTAGATCAGTGAACTTGGGAGATAATGTGATTATTTGATCGGGGGATGAACCACCTGTGGATGGCGCTCAGTTTATCCCAGACATGGGAATGGCACGCACTATTTTGAGCAATGTGTGAATGCTAGTTTTTGTGCTTTCTGACTTGGGTATTGAGTCAGTCTTTTTTTTTTTGTACTGAGTCAGTTGGGTCTGTCTTGTTTTATCGAGTCAGTCCTGTTTTGTTAGAGCCGAGTGATTTCAGGGGTGTTACCTCGGACATTACCATCTTGTTTTGTGTTTGTCTTTTACACTCTTTTGAGTTTGTTTCTGCCATGGGACCAGTTGCACCAGAAGATTTGAATGAAACAGCAGTGATTTTCACACTCTTGAATTTGTTTTTGCCTTAAGCTTGTTGTGCTAGAAGATTTGAATGAAATGGTAGTGCTTTTCGCCTACTTTTCTGTGCCTTGAAATCATTGCATTGACCTAAGTTTTTCAAAACTTTTTGAACAATGTGTTGAAAACAAAGAGGAAGGAATTCCTCGAGATTTGCAAAAATTTGATTAATTGAGAGAAAGAGAGGCATGCTGAGCCCTTAATGAATGAGATCATGTTTGTTAATGTAAGTACTGAGAAGGATCCTGGCTTGATCTAGATTGGTTCTACACTGTCTTCAACGCGAGCGATTTGTCGCTTTCTTAAAAGATTTCAAAAAATGTTTTGCGTGGTCCTGCGAAGACCTATGTGGAATCGGTTTTGAGATTGTGCAGCATAGAATCGCTCTCGGCCTCGAGACTCAACCCCTTTTGCTTTCAAAGCTTGAACTTGGATTCAGAATGTTCAACGGTCAACCACAATATAAGGCTTGTATGGCCAGATCAGAAGCAACCCTTTGACTAGGGGCTAGAAGGTCAGATATGATCAAAAGAAAGCTTGGAAAGCTAGATGAGAAGCAGCCCTTGAACTAGGGGTAAAAAAAAATGTCAGATGTGCTCGAAGAGTCAAAAATTGGGACATTTCTCAAGCTAACGAAGATCGGCAAGAATGCCAAATCCCAGAAGGGAGGAAAGAAGAAAGTATTGCTAAAGGACAAGTGAGTTCCTATTCATAACACTAGGGGAAATTCAGACCCGGCTGGATAGACTCCTACATCATCATCGACCAACAGCCATTCTCCTGGATTTAGATGGCTTCGAGATCTCAAACCGATCAACATGGACAAAATTACACTTTTACCCTTGAGAGGCTCGTTGGGCCGAAAACCCAGAAAGGCGACCCAGGCAAAAGTTAGAGCAAGAAAAAGAACAAAAAAAGAAAAAAAAAATGCAAAGAATAAAAAAAAGAAAAAAATTGAAAAGAAGAAAAGATGAAAAGAAAAAGAAAAGAAAAGAAAAGAAAAATAGAGCTCGCAAGGTTGAAAACCCAGAAAAGGCGGCCTTGGCAAAAGTTAGAGCGCAAAAGGAAAGGTTAATACTCGAGTGTACCTTAACCTGCAACTACGTCAAGCTTGATTCCCATGTTTGGGATACGTAGGCAACTTTATTCTGAAGTCCAGCCATAAACACTTCCAAATCAACTCTATCCATGTTTTTTATCATCTTTTTCTTCTTTGTATCCAAGTTTTTGGTTGTGATCGGCATTTTGAGGACTGATTACAGTGCGCTGTGGTGCTATTCAAATAAGGGGCAACTTTTCGTTGCCGTGTAGTGCCATTTAGACAAGGGGCAATTTTCCATTGTTTTGGATCTGAGGTTGTGCATCTCAAGAGTAAATTCTGTGTTGTTCAAGCAGTGGCCATTTCTAAAAACACTTTTGAGAATTTTTAATGAGGTTGACTAATTCTCTCTAAAATTATTCCATTTTTCCAAAACTGGACCATTTCTTGGACCCAAAAAAAGAAAAATTTTCAGTGCTCATAACCTGACTTGCATGATTTAAATTAGAAAATTGAACAAGCATGTTAATCTAACTCTCATGTTAGTAGAAATTGTTTTAGTAGAAAACCAAAACAAAAAAATGGTCAAAATGATGAACTAGGGGCACAGTTGAGTCAGGCTTCCTTTTTTTCCCCGTTGTCAATGCATTTGCCAGAAAGGGCACTCTACCTGCCAGAAAATGGCACAACTGAAGTTAATAGCAAAGGGCAGAAAGCTCTCACATCCTCCAAGCAACGAAGTATCAAGCTAAGTGTGAAGCACGAACTGGAACTGGAGCGGGATATTCGGTTCCCTCATCTGGATGATCAAATCAAAAATTGGCGTTTGACCCGGAATGCGGATGTAGAAAAAGCAATGTGTGAGACCAATCAATTGTGTGACTGACCGGTGGGACATGCTGTAACTCACCTTGGTCAAGCTAAGCCAAGGTCATCGTCAACCGATCTCAGTTGCAGACTTGCTGCACACCCAACTCTAGCGCAAGCCCTTTGTGGGATGAACTCACTGGCTTTGAGCAAAAGAAGGAGAATCTAGTTGAATACTAGGGGCAAGGGCCCACAACTTCCTATTTATCCATCAACCACCCATGGGAGGGATAAAAAATCAGAGAGATTGAAGAATAGGGAGATGTGTGCTGAGAGAAAAGTAAGAAAAAGGCTTTTTCAGAAAACACGAGATAAAGTGCCAGAGTGATGTGAGAATCACAAATGAGAAAGGGTGGGAAACGATACCCGGAGAAACAGGCTCCCTGTGCACATTTGAGTCTTGTGTTTTGTTGTGTTTTTGTTTGTCTCAATTCTTGTTTGAGTCATTTCGAATGTCAATAGATGTGTTTAGGTTGTTTTACCTTTGTTTTCCGTTGTTGAGTCATTTTTGTTGTGTTCAGTCGTAGGTTCAATACCCGGTTAAAAACTCATTTCTAAATTTCAATTTTCAAATCGTTTTGTGCTCAAAGTGCTGTGCCATTCTCTACATTTGTACAAAACAAGATTCTTTCTTTCATAAACTGCAGGGTTAAACCCAGGTCATGTGAGAACAGTAGAACAAGGACCTATCTGAAGCTATTTAGGTTCTGGACTGCAAAGCAAAAGAAAAGAGGGAAAATGTGGAGCATCTTAGCATGTTTCAACTTCAGCAAATTCCGAGACTGCATTCCAGGTGCATCTTGTTAGGCCTCGCCTTTCTCTGGAGTATGAGTGTGTCTCGACCTCAAGTTTAAGCCTGCTTTAAGTCAGAATGGCAATTAAAGCAGCAGCAGATGTTATCTCTTGCCAATATAAACAGGGTGTACCCTTTTCGAGCTGAGTGTGTTGCAAAGTCCTCTGAGAGGTAAGTCGGAGGCACCAAAGTACATGTTTGATGCCCCTCTATGGCATAGAATGTGCAATTTCATATACACTTCTATTGCATGCATGCCGTGCATCGTTATGAGTCATGCATAGAATATGCTTGCTTTCGATTCCGCATTGAATATGCTTTGCTTTCAATCATGCATAGAATATGCTTTCAATGTTGCATAGAATATGCTTGCCTCATGCATAAAATATGCTTTCAATATTGCATAGAATATGCTCTTGTTCCATGCATGGAAAATCCCCCTATACTTGCATAGAAAATGCCTGTATTTTTTGCGTAAAAGATGCACTCTTCCATACTTGCATAGAAAATGCCCGTATCTTTTGCATAAAAAAATGCACTCTTCCATACTTGCATAGAAAATGCTCGTATCTTTCACATAGAAAATGCACCTCATTTGCATAGAACATGCATTTTATCGCACTTTTTTGTGCGCCTTACTTACATAGAAGATGCATTTTATCGCACTTCTTTTGTGCACCTTCCTCGCACTTTCTTGTGCATTGTATCTCACTTGCGTTGTTTTGTGCACTTACAATTTGTGACTCGCTCACACTATCTCGTGCACTTACTTTTTGTATCTCACTCACGCTCTCTTGCGCATCGCACTGTTTTGTGCAGTTTGTGCAGTTTACACTCGCGCTCTTTTGTGCATCGCACTGTTTTGTGCAGTTTACACTCGCGCTCTCTTGCGCATCACACTGTTTTGTGCAGTTTACACTCGCGCTCTCTTGCGCATCGCACTGTTTTGTGCATTTCATTACATGCTCTCATCTTGCATAGAAAATGCTTGTATCTTTTGCATTGAACTTGCATCGCGCTATTTTGCGCGTCTTACCTGCACTTGTTAGTGCATTGCTCGCGCTTTCTTACACACCTTACCCGCACCTGTTAGTGCATTGCTTGCGTTTTTCTGCGCATCTTACCTGCACTTGTTAGTTCATTGCTCACGCTGTTTCGCACACCTCACCCACACTTGTTAGTGCATTGCATCACATTGTTTTGTGCATTTACTCTTGCACGCACTGTTTTGTGCATCTTGTTAGCACTGTCTTGTGCACTTCAACCTGCATCGCATTGTCTTGTGCATTTTCCGGTATAGGAGACCTTAAATCCTCTAAAGGTGCAATTCCTTTGGTGTTTGTCATGCCCGAACGACTTCTGGTGGTCTGGTATAGCCACCTGCCTGTGTTTGCTGTGAGTGCCTAGGAGACCAACTGCGACAGAACTAGCACGGGACTCCCGGTTCAAAAACTAAGTCTAAAAATGCACTTTTTTACACTTTAGCTTGAAAATAGGCCATCGGAGGCCAAAATCGTGTAACAGCCACGTGACGGCCCGAGGAACACCTCAGACACCTTAGAAGGGACCAATGTAAGTTTTGGAAACTGACGGAACCTGCACGGGACTCCCAGTTTGAAAACTAAGTCTAAAAATGCACTTTTTTCACACTTAAGTTTGAAAATAGGCCATCGGAGTCCAAAATCATGCAAAAGGCATGAGACGGCCCGGGGAACACCTCGAACAGCTCGGCAGGGACCAATGTAAGTTGTGGAAACTTAGGGAACTAGCACAGAACTGCCAGTTCGAAAACTAAGTCCAAAAATACACTTTTTCACACTGAAGCTTGAAAATTGGCCATTGGCGGCCAAAATTGTGTAACAGCCACGAGATGGCTAGGGAAACACCTCAAACACTTCAGGATGGACGAATGTAAGTTGTACAAACTTACGAAACTAGCAAAGGACTCCCGGTTTGAAAATTAACTCTAAAAATGCACTTTTCACACTTAAGCTTGAAAATAGGCCATCGGAGGCCAAAATCGTGCAACAGCCACGAGACGGCCCAAGAAACACCTCAAACACCTTGGGAGGGACAAATGTAAGTTCTGGCAACATATGGAACTAGCACGGGAATCCCGGTTTGAAAACTAAGTCCAAAAATGCACTTTTTCACACGTAAGGTTGAAAATAAGCATTCGGAGGCAAAAATCATGTGACAGCCACGACACGGCCTGAGAAACACCTCAAACACCTCAGGATGGACCAATGTAAGTTACGAAAACTTACAAAACTAGCACGGGACTCCCGGTTTCAAAACAAAGTCCAAAGAAGCTCTTTTTTACACATAAGCTTGAAAATAGGCCATCGGAGGCCAAAATCATGTAACATTCATGAGACGGCTAGGGGAACACCTCAAACACCTCGGGAGGGACCAATGTAAGTTTTGAAAACTTACAGAACTAGCACCGGACTCCCGGTTTGAAAACTAAGTCCAAAAATGTACTTTTTCACACGTAAGCTTGAAAATAGGCTATTGGAGGCCAAAATCGTGCAACAGTCACAAGACGGCCTGGCAAACACCTCAAACACCTCGGGATGGACCAATGTAAGTTCTGGAAGCTTATAGAACTAGCACAGGACTCCCGGTTTGAAAACAAAGTTCAAAAATGCACTTTTTCACACGTAAGCTTGAAAATAGGTCATCGGAAGCCAAAATCGTGTAATAGCCACGAGACGGCCCAGGGAGCACCTCAAACACTTCTGGAGGGACCAATGTAAGTTGTGGAAACTTATGGAACTAGCACGGGACTTCCAGTTTGAAAACTAAGTCTAAAAATGAACTTTTTTCACACTTAAGCTTGAAAATAGGCAATCGGAGGCCAAAATCATGCAACAGTTATGAGACGGCCCTGGGAACACCTTGAACACCTCGGGAGGGACCAATGTAAGTTGTGAAAACTTACAGAACTAACACAGGACTCCCGGTTTGAAAACTAAGTCTAAAAATGCACTTTTTTCACACTTAAACTTGAAAATAGGCCATCGGAGGCCAAAATCGTGTAACAGCCACGAGACGGCCCAAGAAACACCTCAAACACCTCAAGGGGGACCAATCTAAGTTTTGGAAACTTACGAAGCTAGCATGGGACTCCCAGTTTGAAAACTAAGTCTAAAAATGCACTTTTTCACACTTCAGCTTGAAAATAGGCCATCGGAGGCCAAAATCGTGTAACAGCCACAAGATGGCCTGGGACACTCCTCAAACACCTCAAGAGGGACCAATGTAAGTTGTGAAAACTTATGGAACTAGCACGGGACTCCTGGTTTGAAAGCTAAGTTTAAAAATGCACTTTTTCACACTTAAGCTTGAAAATAGGCTATCAGAGGCCAAAATTGTGTAACAGCCACGAGATGCCCTGGGAAACACCTCAAACATATCGAGAGAGACCAATGTAAGTCTTGGAAATTTACAGAACTAGCACGGTACTGCCGGTTTTAAAACTATTTCTAAAAATGTACTTTTTCACACTTAAGCTTGAAAATAGTCCACCGGAGCCCAAAATCATGTAATAGCCACAAAACGGCCCGAGAAACATCTCAAACACCTCGGGAGAGACACATGTAAGTTGTGGAAACTTAAAGAACTAGCACGGGACTCCCAGTTTGAAAACTAAGTCTAAAAATGCATTTTTTTCACACTTAAGCTTGAAAATAGGCCATCGGAGGCCAAAATCGTGCAACAGCCACGAGACTGCCCGGGGAACACCTCGAACACCTTGCGAGGGACCAATGTAAGTTTTGGAAACTTACAGAACTAGCACGGGACTCCCGGTTTGAAAACTTGGTTGAAAAATGCACTTTTCACACTTAAGCTTGAAAATAGGCTATTTGGGGCCAAAATTGTGTAACAGCCACGAGACGGCCCGGGGAACACCTCAAACACTTTGGGATGAATGTAAGTTGTGCAAACTTACAGAACTAGCACGGGACTCCTGGTTTGAAAACTAAGTCTAAAAATGAATTTTTCCGGTTTGAAAACTAAGTCTAAAAATGAATTTTTCCAACACTTACGCTTGTAAATAGGCTATCAAGGGCCAAAATCATGTAACAGGTATGGGATGGCCTGGGGAACACCTCAAACACCTCAAGAGGGACCAATGTAAGTTGTGAAAACTTACGGAACTAGCACGGGACTCCCAATTTGAAAACTAGATCAAAAAATGTATGTTAAATTGCATATTTAATTGATAAGATAATAATTGTCTAACTTGCATTCTTTTTTTTCTTTTTTTTGTAGATTCGAGATTTGATATGGACATGTTTGGTAATTTGGAGAGCAGAAGCTAGCTCATTTTGTGCTTTTGTTCATATTATCTAACATGTATTTTGGTTGCGTTGTAAGTTTATATTTTTGTTGGTATTAAAGGACATGTTTGGTAATCCGCACTTGATATTATATTTTTGTTAATATTAGTAGACATGTTTTTTGTGGATATTAGGAGATGTGTTTGGTAATCCGCATGCGGTTGATATTTTATTTTATGGATAGTGCTGAAATTCGATTGTGATGTTTATGAAAATGAATAGATTTTTGTATTGATCTGTAATAGATATTTTATTGAACAGGTTATTGAAATGCGCAGGTGTAGACACCCCATTTTTGACCGACATTAAGACTCAAATGTCATCGATTGAGCGCTCGATGATCGCGCATGTTTGTGCTCGTTTCGAGTTTCCGGAGTTTTCAGCTGAGTGCCTTGCCTCCGGGCCTCTGAACTCTTTGCGTTTTGGCTCGGTTTGTGGACCAAGCCTTGTTGACCTTCCCTGGAGGGAGAGAGAGGTCTGTAGACCACTTTTTTATGGTCGTAGACCACTTTTCCCTCTTGTAGACTAGTTTCCAGTTTTGGGAGCCCTCGGCTGCGTGCCTTGTCTCGAGACCGCTTAACGTTCTCCTCTTGGCCTGGTTTTCGGACCATGCCCTATTGCCTTGGTCTAGAGGGACACAGAGGTCTTGTAGACCACTTTTTGTAGTCGTAGACTACTTTTCCCTCTCGTAGACGACTTTTTGTGCTCGTAGACTAGTTTTCGAGGCTACCGGCTGCGTGCCTTGACCCGCGGACTCTTGTCTCGCATCCTTTTTGGTTTGTTTTTGGCACAAACCTTGTTTTCCTTTCTTGGAGGGTGGAATAAGGGTTGGAGACCAGTTTCTCTCCCTGAAAATCACTTTTCTTCCCTGCCAGCCAGTTTTCTGGTCAGCCAACTGGCCTTGGTGGTCTTTGGACCACCAAAAGTGGTCGGCAGCCATGCCACCACCTTGCTTTCTTGGTGCAGACCACCTCTCCCCCCTTGCAGACCACTTGGTCTCCTTGCAGACCACTTGTGGTGGTCAGCCGACCAGTGCAAGTAGCTGGCTGACCACTTGAAAGTGGTCGACAGCTTTCCTGCAGTTTCCTGCAGATATTTTGGTGCCAGCTGTGATAGCTAGTGAGCACAGAAATCATCCTCCATACACGTGTATGAAGGGATTGCATCTAGCTTCAAGCTTGTTCAACAAGCTTGAGGCTTGGTCTTCTATAAAAGGGAGGCCCTCTCTCCCTTCTCCAGGTTCAGAAAAATTGCATTGAGATATACATACATCATCTATCTCTATATTGCTCATTCTCTTCATATTTGTGCTTAAAGGTGCCTTTCCTTCACACTTTTGCACACAAACACATAGTGAAACACCACACTCTAGTTGCTGAGGCATCTTAAAGCTGGTTTTGTGTTTTTTGGACTACTTTTGATCCAAAAAGGTTGCTGAAGTTGCCTCCTTGAAGTTGTTCTACAAGGGTAAGTCTCTAACCCCTTTAAAGCTTTGTTTTGATTAAGCTTTTGGCCCCATTTGCAAGATGATTTAGGCCTAAATTTAAACTACAAAAAGTTCTAATTTTATGTATTTAACATGTTTGTTTGAGGCCTCTTTGGTGTTGGGGGTGATCTACTCCCTTGCATGCCTTATTTGCTAAGCTTTTGAGCCATCACTTTAGGCCCTTGTGATTATCCTTATTGGCCTCTTCACCATTGAATTCCAAAGGAATTTCAGTGGTGGAATGTGTGTTTTGAGGCTTTAAATAGGAGGGGGTCATCCCATTTCCTTGTGTCTTGTGTGCTTGTGTTGATGGCCCATCAAAGGAGCATGTAGCTTTATCTTCTTGAAGCTTTGTTTAGGTTCATTTTTGTGACTTTTGGGACCTACCATAACTCCTTTTTTGGTTGTCTTGGTCGCCCCTTGCATGCTTCTTGTATGTGTAGTGTAATCCTACTTGTGGCTCATCAAAGTAGCTCATCTTTCTAGCATGTTTTGGTCCTATCTCAGCAAGTTTTTGGTGTTACTTTGACATGGCATACCTCTATTTTAGCTTGGTTGAGTTACCACTTGCATGCATTCTACACTTGTAGTGTAATCTTGCAATCTAGCCTAACATGCATCATGCTTTGGACCATCATTCTAGCATGCTTTTGGCTCCATTCCAGCAAGTTTTTAGCCATGTTTTAGCATTCTCTAGGTCTGATTTATGTTGTTTTGGTCATGCATGCCATGCTTTGTATAGCTATAGTGCATTCTTGTTCATTAGCCTTGTGTTTTGAGTCCACTAGCATGCATTACTTGGGCTATTCACATGACTTAGAATCGTTTGGTACATGATTTCAATGCATGTAGTGTGGTCATACCCTCTCATATGTCACTCTTTCAATGCTTTGGAGAGGTTGTGCTTTATGTCTTAAATATGAGCAATTATGCATGCCATCTTACCTAAGTCTTTGGGTTGCCATATTAGTGCATTTTTGGTGTTATTTTGACATACCATAACTCTAATTTTTATTGATAAAGTCATCTCATGGTTGGTTTTGGTAGGTGTAACCTTCCTCTTTGGCCTTGCATACTCCATGCTTCATGCCCTTCATGCTAGCTTGTTTTGGCTTTGCTCCATGCATGTTTTAGCATCATTTTGGCATGCTCTAGGACTGTTTTGGGTTGCCTTGGCCATATGGTTCATGCATTGCATAGCTGTAGTACAATTGGCCTTGCTAGCCTTGAGTTTTGAGCACCATAGCATGCTTCATTTGTGACATGTGCATGATTTGGCATCATTTAACATGATATTTCAGAGCATATAGCATTGCCATATTCTCACTTCTTTCATTCTTTGAATGCTTTTAAGAGTTGTGCATTATTGCCTTGGAGCTCCAATCTCAGCATGTTTTGGTCTTTGTTTTAACCTATTTGAACTCTATCCATGGTTGGTTCAGTCATTTGTGTCACGTATTGCATGCCTCTTGTGTAGTCCCTCTTGGTGGCCTTGTGCCTTAGGCCTCCTAGCATGCTATGCTTATGTTGTTTGGATGATTTGGCATCATTTCATGCATGATTTCAGTGCTTATAGTGTGGCTACACTCTTACATTTGTCACTCCTTGAGCACTTTTGAGAGTTGTGCTCTTATGCTTAATTGGTGAGTCAATGCATGAGCATGCATTTCCTAGCCTTTCATGCCATCTTTTAAGAGTGTTTTGGCCACTATTTTGGGCATGATTGAGGTCTTTCCATATTCGGTTTAAGTCCATATAGCATGTTGTTTGCATGTTGTTGCATTGCATTGTGTTCGCATGTTGTTTCCATGTTGTTACATTGCATTGTTGTTTGCATGCTTATGTTGTATTGCATTGTGTTTGCATGCCATTAGCGTTCCTAGGTTGATTATGTTGCATTAGCATTGTTCGCATGCCATTAGCTTTGATAGGTTGATCATGTTGCATTGCATGTGTTTGGATAGGGTGTTAGTCCAAACATGAGAAACGAAGGACGTTTCATACTTGAAGTGATGAAACGTGCCTCATTTCTCGGTCGCCGACCCTCTTGATCACGCATGATAGAGGCTAAGGCTTTTATGTGTTGTTTGTGCATTCATTTACATTGAATTTTGCAATCTTGGCTTCTCGGCCATCGTGCATTGCGATGCTTGGTTGGTGGCCCGACAGTTGAGAACCACACCTCCTTGAGCTTAAAAAATGATAGGGAAGGTGGTTGTGCACACATGTCTTGCAAATACATTGTTGTGCCCCTTCTTGTTCTTTGTTGCAACAAAATGGAGTTGTGCAGAATTTTCTGGTCGGTAGGTGGTTGGCAACACCAATAAGTGGTCGGCAATGCTCTTGGAGGTTCCCATGATGGGGTAGAAGCTATCTGGAGCTTTGTGCAGTGTTCTGAAACCAAATGCAAACAGAGGCAAGTTGGGGCATCGCGATGGATTTCCGAACGAGGTGACCGAGTATGCATGCGCTTCTCGCCCCGAGGCTCATTTTAACTGCTTTGTTTAGCTAGCTTACACTTTGGTTCTGTGCTTAAGTAGTTAATGCATTTATCTACTCATTTGTATTTAATTAGCTAGTGTAGTTAGCAAATTAGCTTGTTTCGTAATAATTAGTTAACTTGTTAGTTAATTAGCTTTCGTTTTGTAATAATTAGCTAACTTGTTAGTTAATTAGTTTTGGTTTGTAATAATTAGTTTAATTAGCTAGTGTAGTTAGCTAATTAGCTTGTTTTGTAATAATTAGTTAACTTGTTAGTTAATTAGCTTCGTTTTGTAATAATTAGTTAACTTGTTAGTTAATTAGTTTTGGTTTGTAATAATTAGTTTAATTAGCTCAGATTAGCTAGTTAGCTTATTATTCGGACACTCCGTCAAGAGGACACAAATGTCATAATAAGTGTGCGTGTGTGTGATGCATGTCTTCCAACTCCCATTTCTTTAGTTTTGGGTCATTTTCGATTAGCATACTTATGCTTGCATGTTTGCATCATTCATTTTGTCTTGCATGCACCGGGCTTGGCTCATCATACAAACTACATTGTATTTCAATACCAATTTGAATACATGTTATCAAGTGCTGCATTTCACATGCCATCTTAGAATAGCCGAGCCTATCTTAGTTGCATTTTGCATGCGTTGCATTAGGCATTCTTAACATAGCTAGGATCATGCATGATTACTAACGGGATCAATTAGCTCTTCTGCCTTTCTTTTCCCTTTATTTATTTCTGATAAAATATCTTGATCTATTGATTCTTCAAATGAGGATGATTAGTTCTCATCATCATTAGTTGACATATTAATATCATAATTAAAATGTTGTAAAAGGGCTTTATTTTCTAGATAAGTTTCTGTTATCTGATCTAGTAGCCGATTTCTTTCATCAGTACCTAAATCTGGGTTTTTATATAATTTTCTCCAATAATCCAATATTTCAACAATATTTTCATATTCAGTCCTATTATAGGTATTGGTTTGAAGTACCATAATATCTTCTGTACCATAAAATAGCCTAGGGATGTAACTATCTCTTGGACTATTCATTCCATCATTGTTTATGAAGGATATAGTTTCTAATTTTGTCACCAAACTGTTTATTTGGTTTTTTGCTTCTTTATTTAAGTCAATATTTATTATAGAACCCAAATTGTCTATTTTAGATTCTATAGACTCAACTTTGGTCTGTAGATAGTTTTGATTTATTTTTTGATTTTTATCTAATTTAGAAAACCAAGAACACATAATATCAGTAATATTATTTAAACTAGAACACACACTATTTATATTTGCAGACTCTTTAGTAATATGCAAACTATGATCATATTTATTATTAACATTATTTTTTGTATTTCCAAAGCATATTATATCGTCAGAATTAATTGCCATTTTAGATTGTTGTTGGTACCTAAGACCCTCCTAGTGTATTATCTGGTGCCTAAAACCTCTCTTTATGATCTTGAAGACTTAATTTTGGCCAATAGTCAAAAGATCTTAATGAGTATATGGGCTTTGACATACACCAAGCATATATGTTTTACAACAACTATCAATGAAACAACTAATTATGAAGTTATTAAAATACAAAAGATACACAAAAAACTTAGACGGAAATTAAATTTTTTTTTTATAACATAAAACACACCATACACACACACATATATATATATTAAAAATTTATACATAGATAGAAATACTTACATAGCTTGATCTTGTTTTCAAAAGCTCTTCACCAAGCTCTGATACCAATTTCAAAACAAAAAAAGGAAATGAGCTTTTTAATATTTTTCTTATGGAATTATGGTGGAGTTATGGAATAAGGAATTATGATAGAGAAAGAAGGAAGCTCAAAGATGGAGAGGATATGGAGAGAATTTACATGCTCCATTATGTTGGCATAAAGGCCAATATATAGACTTACAAGAGGGTGAATACAAACAAAATATAACTTAATGCATATCTAACCTATCTAACTTTGCAAGATTTTTTGGCTCGGAATACACTGTGAGTGTTTTCGCTTTAGTATCCTTGCATGTGTGTAAGTGATTGCCATGTTAGCATGCTTGCCATGAGGCTAACTGCTTATGTGTTTAACTGCATGAATGCCTGTGGATGAAGGTTGGATTGCTTAAATTGGAACAATTCATCAAAATATGCGTTTTAAGCCCACTTTGCAAAGTGGCAAAATCATGTTTTCTAAGCCTACTTGAGGGTGGCAAATCCACGACTTAGCCTACTTGCGAGTAGCATTTTCAACCATTTTCAAACAAACAAACATGAGATGTTTTGTTCCAATTTAGGTGATCTGGCCTATACTTGTATGATGTGCGCATCACATAGTAAGCTAGCCAATAAACCGAAATAAGAACACATGTGTTTTCAAAAACAACATATCATGTTAGTAGAGGCGATCCTTTGATCGGGCGAGCGGGGAGCTCATTTCAGAACCTTCTCCTCTCGTACCCAAGTTCCCGAGCCGAGGCAACTTTTGTAATGATGGAAACGTGGCCTTAGGCACGAGTCAGGGTTTCCTAAATTCTCCAAAATAAAATATTTAGGTGGCGACCCTGAAATCTGGCAAAGCAGTCCATGTTTGGCGCTTTTTGATTAAAATCAATTTTCCAAAACGATTTGCCGAATTTGGACTCCTTGGTGATTTATCAGTCTTACATTGCACTTTGTGAGGTTAGATTCAGAACCGTGATATGAGTCCGAACTGTAGTAGCTAAGAACAACGATTCACGCCCTCGCACGCGGAGCGGAGTTCCGGGCGGTCTACAGCAGGGAATTTTTAGTGAAAAGAAAATTTTTAATTTGAAAATAGTACTCCCATTTAAAAAAATGTAATTATTATTAGCGACGAAATATAAAATGTCGCTATTAGTTTTCAAAAAATATGACGAATAATTTTGTCACAAATGA
This sequence comes from Camellia lanceoleosa, assembly GCA_025200525.1. Taxonomy (NCBI): domain Eukaryota; kingdom Viridiplantae; phylum Streptophyta; class Magnoliopsida; order Ericales; family Theaceae; genus Camellia; species Camellia lanceoleosa. The sequence goes on along the minus strand of JANUSC010000031.1, from coordinate 1,030,915 downwards.
TATAGTACCAAACAAATAATTTCGTCAGATTTGCTCAATATTTCGTCGCTATATTGAAATATTTGGTGACAAAATATTTTTTTTGTCATTGAAGAATTTTCTTTTCTGCTCATTTCGGTGACGAATTTTTTTGTCACCTTAATCTATATCATTGGTGAGGAAAACTTTCGTCACTAAAATCTATTTGGTGACGAAATATTTCGTTGCCAAAAACAATTAAAATAAAACATTATCTAATCTTAGTGACGAAATTAATGTTATAGAGGACGAAAAATGCAACATTTGGAGACGAAAAATTTCAACGCCAAAAATGAAAAATAGGTGACGAAACTGTTTTTCGGCACCAGGTACTTTCAGAGACAACGTATAGGCGACAAACGTGGTGACAAATTGTTTTCATCACAGATCACTTTAGTGACGAAAATTTGATGTTTGGAAAGGTCCTTTTTGTTGTAGTGTGTGTTCTCATTTTCTACTTATATGACGACCATTTGACAGCAGTTGTCTCTCGAAGTTCTTCAATCAGGTCCAAGTTAGCCCAACGCAACTCTTTGTCTAGTTCTGGATTCGAGTGTAAAACCCGAGGGGTCAACAGGTTGACTTCCATGGGGGTGACGGCCTCAGCACCGTATGTTAGGCGGAAAGGGGTCTCCCCAGTAGGGGTTCGTGCGGTCGTCCAATAAGCCCAAATGTTCAGTAATTCCTCAGCCCAGAGTCCTTTAGCAGCTCCTAGCTTAGTTTTGATGATCTTCAAAAGGGAGCGATTGGTGACTTCAACTTGTCCATTAGCTTGGAGATGACCTAGGGAGGAGAAACATGGCCTAATGTGAAGCTCTGCATAGAATTTCTTGAACTTGGCATTGTCGAATTGCTTGTCGTTGTCCGAAACGATGGCCTGGGGGATTCCAAATTGGCAGACGATTGACTGCCAAATGAACCTGGTGGTGTTTCGCTTAGTGATTATTGCAAGGGGTTCTGCTTCCACCCATTTGGTGAAATAGTCAATGGCAACAACAGCGAACTTGGTCTGGCCTTTACCAGTAGGCAAAGGACCGACTAAGTCGATGCCTGACTTGGCGAAGGGGTAAGGGCTGCTAAGCGTAATCAGCTTTGTTTGTGGAGTATGGGGGATGTTGACAAAGCGTTGGCATTTATCGTACTTGAGTACAAATTCGGTGGCATCTCGGTTGAAAGTGGGCCAGAAGTAGCCGGTGCGAAGGATTTTATGGGCTAGAGACCTTGCATCCGAATGATTGCCACAGATGCCCTTGTGGACTTCTCTCATCACATAGGTCGCTTGAGCAGGATTGAGACACCTGAGGTATGGGCATGAGAATCCTCATTTGTATAGTAGGTCACTGATGAGGATGTAATTGGACGATTGGGCTCTGACTTTGGTGGCCTATTGTTTATCGTCGGGCAACTCCCCTCGCGTAAAAAACGTAAGGATGTTTGTAGCCCATGGGATAGGTTCGTTTTGGAGGAAGTGAACCTCCTGCTGATTTGGCGAAGTAGCCAGATGGGTCAGGTATTCAATGCGAATGCCGTGGTCGAGGTTTGACTAGTTAGCCGAGGCTAATTGGGTCATTTTGTCTGCCTTGGATTTTTCTGACCTATGGATGTGTTTGATTTGGAAAGTATTGAAAAGGCGAACAAGAGGGACTGCAATGTCCCTGTAGGCCCGCATCGTGTCTTCCTTTGCATCAAACTCCCCAGTAATCTGCTCGATGATCAGTTGGGAATCACTGAACACATGAAGATGGCTTACACCAATGTCTTTGGCCAGACGAAGACCCGCTATCAAGGCCTCGTATTCGGCTTCATTTTTTCTCGCGTCAAATAAGAAACGGAGGGCACACTTGAAATACCCACCCTCGGGGGCAGTAAGGATGAGACCGGCCCCACTGCCTTCTTTGCAGGACCTATCAATATGAAGGGTCCATGAATAGGGGTCTTTTGCCTCGGAGTTGAATTACGTTGGTAGAGGGGCCACATTCGGTGTGAGATTGGTGAATTCCAAGATAAAATCGGTGATGGCTTGTCCTTTGATCACTATTTGAGGTCGGTAAGAGATTTCAAATTGATTGAGCTCGATGGACCATTGCATTAGTCTGCCTAAAAACTCTGGTTGTTGCATGAGCTTTTTCAAAAACTGGTCAATGAGGACTACCATAGAGTGAGCTTGGAAATAAGGCCGGAGGCGCCTTGAGGCTATGACCAAGGCAAGGGCCATTTTCTCCAACAAAGGATAGTTCTATTTTGCTCCCCTGAGAGCGTGGCTGATATAGTAGACAGGACGTTGTACTGAGCTATCTTCCCTGATGAGGGTAGCGTTGACTACAGTGTTTGATACGGCTAAGTAAAAGAAGAGAGTTTCGCCTAGAAGTGCTTGAGAGAGAAGGCGGGTTCGCCATGCACTACTTAAGTTGTTGAAAAGCATTCTTAGATTCGGTGTTCCACTCAAAAGCCTGTCGGAGGACTTTAAAAAATGGAAAACATTTGCCTGTTGCTTCAGAATTAAAGCGGTTGAGAGCGGCGAATCTGCCTGGGAGCCGTTGAACCTCCTTAATCGTTTTGGAATACCACATTTCTATCAGGGCCTTGATCTTTTCGGGGTTAGGCTCGATGCCCCGTTGGCTAACCATAAAGCCCAAGAACTTTCCAGATCCTATGCCGAAGGCACACTTCTCTGGATTCAGCTTCATCTGGTATTTGCGTAAGGTTTCGAAGGTTTCTCGCAAGTCTGCCAAATGATTAGAGGAGAGTTTACTCTTGACTAGCATGTCGCCGACATAGACTTCCATGTTCCAGCCTATCTGGTGTTGAAAGACGGCATTGACCAGACGTTGGTAAGTTGCTCCGGCATTTTTCAGTCCGAACGACATAACACGATAATGATAAGTTCCTATGTCTGTGATGAAGGAGGTGTGTTCTTGATTGGCCGGGTGCACCAAAATTTGATTGTAGTCGGAGAAGGCATCTATGAAACTAAGCATCTGGTGTCCGGCAGTGGCATCGACCAACAGATCTATCCGGGAAAGGGGATAACTATCTTTGGGGCAAGCTCGATTAAGATCGAAACAGTCGACACAGAGTCGCCATTTACCATTGTTTTTACAGACCATGACTACATTGGACAACCATCTGGGGTAATCCACATTTGGATGAATTGCGCCTTCAGTAGTTTATTTACCTTAGAGGCGATGAGAGCATTGCGTTCCGGGTGAAAAATACGCTGTCTCCGGCAGCAAGGTCGGAAGTGGGGCTCGATATTGAGATGTTGAGTGATGAAAGAGGGATCGATGCCTGGCATGTCGGAATGGGTCCAAGCGAACACATCATTGTGCTCGGTTAGGAGAACTATAAGGTCGACCTTGGCTTGGGAGGATAGTTGGCTGTTGATCCTGGCTGTTTTGGTTGAGTTCTTAGGATCGATGGGGACTTCGACAAGTTCTTCCACTGGTTCCCCTCTAACTAACTCTTCTTCGTCTCTGACATTGAGTCCTTCGATGATCATAGCTTCCTTCAACTTGACCTCTTTTAGTGAGGCGACGTAGCATTCTCTAGCCATCGTCTGCTCGCCCCTCACGGTGCCTACCCCAAGGTTGGTGGGGAATTTCATGGTTAGATGGTATGTGGAGGTGATAGCTTGGAAAGCGTTAAGGGCTGTGCGGCCAAGGATTATGTTATAGGCAGAAAGATAGTCGATGACAAGAAAAGTGAGTAACTTGGTGGTCTTCCATGGGTACTCTCCGATGGTGATGGGAAGATTGATGGAACCTATGGAGGTCACCTGATCCCCCATGAATCCGACTAACGGGGTATGGAGAGGGGACAATTTTTCTTCGCCGATTTCGAGCTAGCGATAGGCGTTCAGGAAGATAATGTCGAAAGAACTGCCGTTGTCGACAAGCACCCGTTTGGCTTTGTAATTGGATAGGAGAGCAGAGATGACGAAGGGGTCATCGTAGGGGAAACAGATGCCTGTGCAGTCGGCCTTCGTAAAGGTGATGGGTTTAGTCCATTGCTTGGGGTGTTTGAAGGGGCGATCCAATGTGGCGACTTCCTTATCGGAGCCATGCTTGATTTTTCTGAGTTTGGCTCGCTGGGCCGAACGGGATGGTCCTCCGCATGCAAGCCCGCCAGCAATGACTCTGATCTCTCCGATTGGGAAAGGAAGGTTGTCTTGGGGTCGGGGTTGTAATGGAGGCCGATCATTGTCTCAGTTAGGTTGTGGGGGTTGTTGGGAAGGGGTTTGTCGGCGGTGGCCCCTAGCAGGTTCGATCCTTGGCCGCTGTTGGGGACGGGCTGCCAAGAACCGACTGAGACGACCCTGCTGTATCAAATTCTCTACCTGGTCTTTGAGGTTAACACATTCCTCAGTGTTGTAGCCATGGTCCTGATAGAAACGGTAGTACTTGGATTGATCTCATCGGTTAGAAGAAGACCGTGAGGGTTGGGGCCATTTCGAGTTGTAATCTCACTAGATTTGGTTCAAGACTTGTTCCATGGGGGAATTGAGGGGAGTGTACCGCTCGAACCGACCAGGTGGTCAGGTAGGTGCCAATAGATCAGGACGAGCGGGTCGGTCGGTATACTGAGGGGTTTGCTGTGTATATTGGGTGGTTCTAGTTTCAGATTCCTTTCTCTTCTCCCTGGAGGTCGGGTTTTTAGTGGTAGTATCTTGTCGGGCTGCCAAAGAGTCTTCAGCGTTCATATATTTTTGGGCTTTGGAAAGGAGGGTGGCCATGGAGGTTGGAGGGTTTTTGGAGAGGGAGAAAAGGAAATCAGATGATCGTAAACCGGCTATGAAAGCCGTGAGAATGACCTTGTCATCGTTTTCCGCCACCTACAGGGCTTCGGTGTTGAAACGGGTGACAAAGCTACGTAGCGACTCCCCCTCCATCTATAGATGTTAAGAAGCTGTGTTGTCAAACACCGCTGGGGTTGAGCGCCAATGAAATGGCTCAAAAAAGAGTCACTTAGGAGTTGGAAAGTAGAAACAAAGTCCGATGGAAGCTGTCTAAACCATAGTTGAGCCGACCTCTTAAGCGTCACGGGGAAAGCCCGACACTTGATCTCATCAGGAAAAGCATGGAGGATCATTAGGGTTCTGTAAGTCTCCAAATGGTCAATTGGGTCCGTTATGCTGTCAAAAGAGTCGATTGAGGGCATTTTGAACTTGGGAAGTAGGGGTTTGTCCCTGATGGAGGCGACAAATGGGGAGTTGGCTGTTGCCGAGGGTTTATTCTGTATGTTCTGCATAACTCCTTGAAGCTGGAGTTTCATGGCTCAGAGTTCCGCATCCCAGATAGCAACATTGTCACCCCCCGAGGGTAGTGGAGGCTTAACACTACTAGCCTCTCCTTCAGGGGCAAGTGTTTGATTGAACGGATATAAACCTTGAGGTGGCGGGTTCATGTCTTGGGGTGGAGCTTGCCAACCCTCTAAGTTGGAGAGGTGGGCTTGTTGGAAAGGATGGCTCGGGGTTTGTTCTCGACTAGGAGGGATATCTTGTGGTGGTGGAGGTATAGGGAGGTTTCGTTGGAGCGAAGCATTGATCAGGGCCTGGTTTTGCTCGGCCAAGCGGTTGATGCTGTTGGTGAGTTCTGTGAAGTACTGAGGTGGGTTGTTTGGCCTGGTAGGGTCAGCTTGGGGGTCGATGACGTTTTGTTGAGAAGCCATGGATCTCGTTGTGACCATTCACCTTAATGGCCAGCGATGAGGGATTATCGAAAATGAGTCTTCCGTAACAATGAGCATAATTGTCATGCAGAATGGTGTTCCCACAGACAGTGCCAATTGATAGTACTGCTAATCATAGGCCCACGCTTCTAACGTCATTTAATGATCACTAAGCCTACTGGGGTACTTGCACAAAAGCCCAACGGGGAACGGGAGTCCTCCAGTGGACCCTCCGACGGTCAAGTTAGAAGGGAGAGGGGTTAATGGCGAATGATAGGAGAATAATGATAGGGCACCTAACCTTTTTCTGTCTTGGAAGCCTCCTTATATCCTTCATTCATCATTTCTTTGTCCACTCCGACCTATCATGTTGGCAGAAAGTCTACGCTGTAGCTTGCCTTGTTCATGGTGAGGCTGCCTGCTCCGACGTGAAGGGATTATCACATTTAATGTTAAGGGTCTTCATTAATGATTGAAGTGTGTGGTGCAATAACTCTGCAGGATCTTTGTCTGCTTACGTGGCTGGTTCTCCTCTTAACAAGTGTTTAGATGCCATTGGTTCTTGGTGTAACATTGGGTTCCAGTAATGTTGGACTTTAGTGTTTGAACCGTGTATTGGGCTCTAAGTGGTGAGCCAAAAACCTCTATGGGCCCACCTGTGTCATAGCTTAATCTCACATCCGAAGAGGAACAAAAGAGGGGGCGACAATCATTTTAAAAGTTAGACTTCAAGTATGCTATAAACCTTGATCAGCCTTCTTTATGGTGCTAGCCAGCTGTGTTCACACTGGCTTGTATTTTAAACCAAGATCAGATCACCAGATGAAAGACAAAGGTGAAGAGAAACAAATCTGGGTGGGTTTGGAATTTTTTTTTTCCTTTTTTGCATGGCTTTTGTTTTTATGAAATCAAAAATTTATCTTAAAATTTTGAATTTTTTTCATTTATATTTTAATAATTGAAAAAAAAAAAAAAACTCTTTGCTATTAAGTTTTAGTTGTTGGCACAATTTTTTTTTTTTTTTTTTTTTTGTGATCAGCAAAACAAAGCTTTATTGATGAAAAAGCACGGGACATGTAAAATTTACATCAACAAAGGAGAGAAATGCACATAGCATCATAATTAACCTCAACAATCCCAACTAGGTTGGTACCGCAAAGGAAGCACAATCATTTGCTACCACTTAACCCAAGATTGGTGAGAAACCAATCAAAAACAACCATAGAAGACGAAGAAGAAGAAGAAGAAGAAGAAGAAGAAGAAGAAGAAGAAGAAGAAGAAGAAGAAAAAGAACAGAACAGCAGAACAGGCAGCAGTGCAACAATAGAGTAGTAGCAACAAATAATGAGCTACCAAACCAAACCAAACCAGCAGCAGTAACAATACAGCAGCAGCAGCATCTCTTCACCAACACCAACCCAAACTTGATTCCCAACTATGTCATATGAACATAATTACACAAACATAGCAATAATATGACCACAAAAAAGTAGTTATTTTATATGATAGGCACTGTGGTTGTTGGAGTTGTGTGCATAGAATTTTTGGGAATGAAGCAGCTAATAGCACTCCAAATTTGGTAAGGTGAGGATTGTTTGATGGATTACAAGAACTTTTTCCTGACCTTACACTTCAATTTTTTGTCGGTGTTGTTCCACGAAACTTGAAAGGGCGTGATGAAAATCACTGATTTGGAATTCTTCTGAGATTGGTTGTGATCAAAACAAGGAACAACAAGGCAAAGTAGGCCTTGTCCTAAATCAACCAAAGAAGCCGATATTGCACGAATTGGGATTTCCATGTCTCTCAAACCTTCAATATGCACGACCTCAACCTTGTTGTTAACCAATTTCTGAACAATGGGAATCCCTTGGGATAGAACTATACCGATCAATAAGTCATCGTCATTGACCTTGCATAAAACAGCTCCACCATCAAAATTGAAAGGAGCAGTACCACCACAGCTTTGTAAGTTGCTATTTTTTTGTTGTCCGCGGGCTGGTTGCCCATCATTTTGTTGTTTATGTTGTCGGTGGGGAGCTTGTCTGCCACTTTGTTGTCCGCGGGATAGTTCGTCCACTCATAAGGTGGGGGATAGTAAATATCCTCCATTCATGGATGAGCATCCCCGAACAACGTGCAGTTCTTCTATTCTCCAGCAATGGTGTCGAAAGTAAAAGAAGAGCTAGACGTAGAGACGTGAATCTCATGTTTGATAACAACATGAGCGCAACATTCAGGGTCTTGGAAGTACTTGCAGCGAGTGGTGGAGCCAGAAAATTAAGTTAGAGGGGGCACTTAATAATTATAATTTTTTATTTAAAAAAAATCACGATCAACATTAAGATGATAATAATTTTATGAGCTAAATTTAGGCATCAGAAATTAAAAATCATTATTAATAGGAACAAATCAAAATTCTATAATAGTGTGCAATAGCATGGTGTGGGATAGTAATGTAAGTTTCTAATTTGAGCACAAAAAACTTATGCATCAAAATTCCTAATTATAGAAAATAAAAACACATCATTTATAGCACAAATTATCATAAAATCTATTTAATTTTTATTTGATAGAAAATATTAGAGAGATGATATTGCTTATAAATGTTGTTTTGAATGGAAATTATAAAATAGTCTTAGAGTACCATATGGCATTGCCTATGTGATGCTCAAAGCATAAGAAATCATAAATCACACTAAGTAGTTTGTCAACTACCTGAAAATAATGAGTTAATTATATTTAATCGATAAGATTTCTCACTACATTATTGGTTTAGACTACTACTACATAAACAATACCACATAGTGCTTGTGGGGATATGGTTTGGAAATACTCTTCAGATCCTGGGGGACGCTCGTGATCCTCAGCTAGTCACCTGAAAAGGAATGAACACTCTGGTCAGGGGTGCCAGAATTAGCACTCCGATGGATAAGTCAGCGTATACTCTCTTGATTACTTGAATCTTAAGTCAAGCTTACTAGTTCTCACATACCTTTCTCTGACTGATGATCCTGTATTTATATTATTCACTTTTGGGCCCTAGGGCCAGGCCTATCCTCGATACTTTACATGTACTTCTACTCGGTATTTGTTCCACTAGTTGGAATGCCGATTATTTTATTCGGCTCTTCAATTGACTAGGATCAATGCCGAATAAATATTATGTCCTAAACTAGACTCGTCCATTCGTCCCCATTGATCCAATGAAATTTGGCTCCCACAATTGCCCCCCAAATACCCCACTAGCATCAGTTAGTCGACGTGTTTGGCTTCGAGCATGGAAAGTCAAAAATTCGGCAGTTAATCCTCTTCCCAATGCATGTCAGAACGCACACACACTTTTTGGTCATTATAACGATTTCCCGCCCCTTCGTGCACTGCCTCCATTTAATGTGATTTAAAATTGTCTCTTTGAATGTATGTTTTGAATACTCAAAAATATCTGGTTCGCCTTCTAGTGCAACTCCTTCACTTCGCGGCTTCTGCAACTCCTTGTTCCTCGTTTTCCACTTCATCTCCTGTAAGTTTTCTTCTCCTTCACTTCCGATCCCACTTCCTTGTTTGCTTTTAGTTTCCCATAATCCTTAGGCTGGCCAGTATGCCAAAACATCTGAAGGAGCTCCTTTCAGTGGATCGAATCTCTGGCTTTCGATGCCACTTTTCCATCCTCGACGACGTCCATCTATCACTTTTGGCAGACAGCACCACTGATATGGAGAGGGAAGATGAGAGCACAATCGTCTTTCCTCTCCTGTCAATTGCTGCGGGCGGAATCCACTTTTCCCTTCATTCATTTTTAAGGGATGTTCTTCGATACTGGGGTCTAATCCCTTCCCAGCCCAACGTGAATTTTTTTCGCAACATAATGGGGATTGTAGAGCTAAACCGGCACCTTAGGATTAATTTAGGTATACCCGCCATTCGGCATTGTTCTGTCCTAGCCAAATCTACTAGCCAGCTAGGACGCTACTTTCTTAGAGCCAAGGATACTGATCATCACTTAGTGACTATGCTTGCCAACTCCGGCAAGCGTGTCGATGACATGATGGTCGTTGTCCGAGGCAATTGGGAATTCAGCGAAGGTGAAGATCGCCTAGACCCCATGCCAAGGCGAAAAGGCGAACCAGGTGGCCGATTAGATCACTTTTGTTTTTATTATCACAATATCTGTGTTCGGCACTATATACATCTAATCGCTTTGTTTATGCAGGCAGCGACTTGAAGAGAGTGTTGGTTTCAGTTGACGACACTATGCTTGCAGAAATTATAACCGCGCTTCAGTTCGTCAACCGTCCAAACCTTCAAAAACAAGGGAGGTCAGCCCACATTCTCCTGCGGTACGAGCCGACTTACACGATATTCTCAGCGGCAGACAACATTCCAATCCCACAAGGCGACAACCATCTTACAGCCCTTATCTTCCCCAGCTTCAAAAACTTAAGACAGATTGGTTTACAAACATCTGATTCTGAAGACGTAGAAGAACAAGCGGCCGAATCAATCGTCGAGGACCCGGACCAATTGGCAGTGGAAGTTGACGAAGCTCTTAACTCGGCCTTTGAGGAAGCCAGACTCAACTCGTCTAACCCTCCGTCTACATCAGGCCAAGGGGACGCCTGTTTCGAAGATACTTTTACAAATTTGGGAGACCTTCCCGGCGCTTATTCTGAGGGTATGGCTAGGGAAAGTCTCACGCAGTTGACACGAAAGAAAAACGCCGAATGCATGGCCGCCCACGGAAAGCCGAGGCCACCCGTTCTGGACCTGCCCCAACTGAATATTCCGAACCTATTATTATAGATGAAACGGCTCAAGTTCATGTGGCCGAGACAGAGAAGGAAGCTGAACGGCCGATTCTAGAAGATCGGGGAGAAAAACATACCGCCGAGAGCGAGGCCGGCTTCTGAGGAGAACCCTATTGATAAATGGCCACACTTAGAGGAGTCGGGTGTGGTTGCTCCTTTCGTTGTTGAACCAAAGATAAAAAACATGGTGATCTCCTCTGAAGCGTCAGCCTTGAAAGATCCGGCTGTGGCGTTGAGCTTGGCTGCCTCGGTCTCATTGCCGGCTGACAAGGCAACCTTTCATGTGGAGCTTGATTTGGTAGCAATAGCATTAGTTTCACAGTCGGCCCTTCTGGTATGTGACTTGATCCTAACTCCTTGTTTTGGTTTGGTTTACAGACGGTATTTCTTGGCATGTGACGATCCCAACTCCTTATTTTGTAGACGGTCAGAAGGATAGCCGAAATAGAGCGCTGTCAGCATAACGCCATTGAAAGAATTGGTCGTTTGAAGTCAGAAGTAGAGGGTGAGAGGAGCAGGGCCAAGTTCGAGGCGGCCAGAGCGACAATGGAAAGTGCACGGGCCAAAGCTGAGAAGGAAAGGGCGCGGACTGCTGACCAGCTCAGATCGGAAGCTGAGGAGAAGGCAAACGCGAGCGAAGAATCACTCGAGTTACCCAAGGAGGCACTTGCCAAGCTGGAGGCCGAATTGGAGGAGTTGAAGAAGGCAAAGGAAAAAGCCGGCTCCAAGGCTTCTGAAGCGTTCGAGGCTGGGAAGAGCGCCGCCCTTGAAAACTATGTAGAAGAAGTCCCCAAATTCGAGAATTAGGGGGTCAAACACGGCTGGCTCAAAGCCCTTGCTGCCGCTGGAGTGACATTGGCCATGCCAATTCCATACGAGCAAGTGGACGTTGAGTCGCTTGAGTCTAATCCCAAGGATTGATTTGGGAGACATTTTATTGTTAGGTATTTTGAATGTATGTTCTTCTAAACATGTTCTGTTTTCTTAGTAGACATCTATTTGCTTGGGGTAATCTTCATGTATAAAATGATGACTATGCTGTATTCAATTTATGAATGAAAATTTCCCTTGCCTTGCATTATTTAATCTTCATGTATAAAATGATGACTATGCTGTATTCAATTTATGAATGAAAATTTCCCTTGCCTTGCATTATTTCCTGTATTTAATTGTGGTTATCAATGAAGATTACTGTTTTGTTTTTGGGTAAAACTATTGTTGTCTGTTACGCAGTAGATAAATGTTCGTGTACACTTGCCGATTAGATAACTAAGGGTTAATAAATGAGATCAGATTAATAAATGTGATCTTGCCAAATATCATCAGTTCGTGGGGCTTAGGTATTTGGCCGATCAGATTAATAAATCTGCCCTTGCCCCAGCCAATATATGAACTCCAAAAGCCAAATATCATTAGTTCATGGAGTGGCTGCAGCGCAACTCGATCGGTATGGGGCTTAGGTATTTGGCCAATCAGATTAATAAATCTGTCCTTGCCCTAGCCAATGTATGAACTTCGAAAGCCGAATGTCATTAGTTCATTTAGTGGCTACGCGCAAATCAGTCGGCATTGGGCTTATGTATTTGGCCGATCAGATTAATAAATCTGCCCTTGCCCCAGCCAATGTATGAACTCCCAAAGCCGAATATCATTAGTTCATGAAGTGGCTACGGCACAAATCGATCGGTATGGGGCTTAGGTATTTGGCCGATCAGATTAATAAATCTACCCTTGCCCCAACCAATGTATGAACTCCAAAAGCCGAATATCACTTCTAGATCAGAATGAATCAATAATGCCGAATATTGTGGTTGCTGGAGTGCGCGCATTGATGATGTCTCCTCGGGAGCAGGGTGCACTCCTGAGTAATTAAAAAGGGGTTAAAAGATTCCATCTGGGTTTCATAAAGCGACTCAATTCTGCTCGTACTTCGTGGCCAGAAAAGTGTGAATGTCAATCGGACTTTTCTTTAATAGTAAGGGAGAGGGCAGGACTTTGACGGAGCTGGACTCATTAATGAATTGAGGTGGCGAGCCTTCCCGTACGGGAGGTAGGGCATCTGCAAAGCATGAGAGGCGCCACTATCCGCGTCGACGAAGTAGGTCACTAAGGAGGGAGAAGCGCCAGCGGGGGAGCTCTCCTCGTTTGCAAAGTGAGGCTAGCGGACCACCACGCCCATTGAGCTTTTATGTTTTTGTTGGGAACAGACTGATGACAGAGTCAGATTCCATCATCCGGGACCTGAACGTGGCGGTTGAGTTTGCACAACAGATTTTTCCGCCAGAAGTCCAGCAGTCGATGGTTGGCCAACCTGACTTCAAGGTGTTCCAAGAGGGCGTTCATGGGGTGGTGAAAGGGCTATACACCGCCTATGAAATTGGCATGCGCCTTCGTGCTGCGCAATGAGAAATAGAGAGGAAGGATGAATGCATTCGAAGCTTAGAAGCTCGCGTGGAAGCGGCTGAGCGAGAGCTAAGGGAGGTCAAGGCCCCTCAGACACAACTAGCTGGACAAGCTAACCCAATTGTGGAAGAAAGGGTGACCCAACAGCTTTTCAGTAGTGCAATCGCCGATCGTGATACAGCGAGCATGTTTCCAATAGAGTCCACAAAGGGGAGGGCTTATGAAAAAGGCTTCCATGAAGGCCGGAAAGTAGGGATAGAGAAGACCAGGAAAAAGCTCGCCAAGGAAGTTTGCCAATGTGAAAATCGTGGATTTAAGCATGGTTGGATCAAGGCATTTCAAGCTGTGGAGGCTCTCCGAGCAGCGGGCGTTGATTCGGCGTTGCCGCTATACCAACGTGATCACTTCCCCTTTTCCTCTTTCGAAGTTGAGAAAAGTGATTACGTGCAAGATTATGTAATTATTGGCTAATTGAATAAAATGTTTTACTTTAGATGTTTGTGTTTCATTTTGAATTTTTACATGATTAATTCGGCATCTCATTTGGAATGTTTGCATGTTTTGATTTGTTTATGCGGTCTCGCCGGCCCAAGTTATCTAAGCATTTTATTTTGAATGTTTATATGCTTTATTGTGTAAACGGTTTTTTGCCAGCTCAATCCGAATTCGGAGTCTTATTCGGCCCATAAGTGTCAAGCACGAAAGGCGCTCCGAATCCGAAGCCTTAATCGGCCCAAAGGCGTCATGCGCCGGTGGGGCTCCGAATCTGGAGATTGTCCAATCGTGCTATCCACGAAGGGCGCCCCGAATCCGGAGGCTTAATCGACCCAAAGGCATCATGCCCCGATAGGGCCTCGAATCCGGAGACTATTTCGCCAATCATGATATTCACGAAGGGCGCTCCGAATCCGGAGGCTTAATCGGCCCAAAGGCGTCATGCGCCGATGGGGCTCCGAATTCGGAGACTTTATTTGGCCAATCGTGATATCCACAAAGGGTGCTTCAAATCCGGAGGCTTAATCGGCCCAAAGGCATCATGCGTCGATGGGGCTCCAAATTCGGAGACTTTATTTAGCCAATCGTGACATCCACGAAGGACGCTCTAAATCCGGAGGCTTAATCGGCCCAAAGGCATCATGCGCCGATGGGGCTCTGAATCCGGAGACTTTATTTGGCCAATCGTGATATCCACGAAGGGCGCTCCAAATCTGGAGGCTTAATCGGCCTAAAGGCGTCATGCGCCGATGGAGCTCCGAATCCAGAGACTATTTGGCCAATCATGATATCCACGAAGGGTGCTCCAGATCTGGAGGGTTAATCGGCCCAAAGGCGTCATGCGCCGATGGGGCTCCGAATCTGGAGACTATTTGGCCAATCGTGATATCCATGAAAGGCGCTTCGAATCCGGAGGCTTAATTGGCCCAAAGACGTCATACACTGAATTCCAAGGCTTAATCCGGAGGCTTTTATCGGAACACTTTTGAACTGGATTTCCCAATGAATAAACAGGAATCTTTGCGTTACAAAAGTGGAATGTGTACATGGTGAGCCGTTCAAAATTAGTATCATTCCCCACAGGTCCGGTTCAATGATAGAATTTACGTAAGTGCGTTGAATTCCAAGACCGTGGCAGACTTCTTCTATACATGTCTTTGAGTCGATATGCCCCTACTCCCGCGATCGAATCAACCTGATAGGGGCCATCCCAGTTAGGACCTAATTTTCCATCAGCCGCTTTCCTGGCAGTTGGAAGTACTTTCTTCAAGACCAACTCTCCTGGTGTGTAGTAGCGCAGCTGAACACGTTGGTTGTATGACTTAGCAAGATGTTGCTGGTATTGTGCCATGGACGCAAGGGCACGGTCTCTTCGTTCTTCGACCAGAATCAAATCCAAAGCCAGCATCATGTCGTTTCGACCCATATCAAAAACTTGCGATTTCTGGGTTGGGTGGCCGATCTCCAGGGGTATGATCACCTGGGTTCCAAAGCATAAAGCAAACGGTGTTTCCCCAGTGGATCACCTTGGCGTAGTTCAATGAGCCCACAATACACTCGGCAATTCTTCGACCCATTTTCCTTTAGCTTTCTCCAGCCTCTTCTTGATGCCATCCAAGATGGATTTGTTAGAGGCTTCAGCTTGACCATTGCTCTGTGGATAGGCCAGCATGGAGAAGTAAGGCCGGATACCATACTTGCTGTACAACTCGGTAGACGCCACAATCAAACTGGGTGTCGTTGTCTGAGATAAGTGCTCTTGGAATGCCGAATCGTGTTATGATATTTCGCCAGACAAAACGCTTCACATCGGCATCTCGGATATGCGTTAGTGCCTCCGCTTCTACCCATTTTGTAAAATAATTTGTTGCGACAATCAAAAATCGCTTGTTACCCAGGGCACGAGGTAGTGGTCCGACGATGTCAAGTCCCCATTGGGCGAATGGCCAAGGACTGGTTATGGAGCTTAGCTCTTCAGCAGGCAGGTGGGTCAAAGGAGAGAACTTCTGGCACTGTTCACAATTTTTCATGTAACATTCGACATCAGCTCTCATTATCGGCCAGTAATACCCCTGTGTCACGGCTCGATGAGCGAAAGAGCGCTCGCCAGAATGGGCACCACAACTGCCTTCATGTCTTTCAGTCAGAAGCTCTTCGACTTTGTCCGGATGCACGCATTCCAAATATGGACCAAAAAGGGATTTTTTATAAAGCTTTCATTGCAGGTCCAAGTAGTATTGCAGGGGTTTTTTTCGCAGTTTGTGCGCTTTTTCTTGTCCTCTAGGAGCTGTTCGAAAGATTGGAATGCAGCAATAGGATCCATCCAACTTGGTCCAGATTCTATGACAATGACCTGGACTTCCTCCGAAGGGCCAATGCTCGGCTTCAGGATGAAACCTACTTCGATGGTCCGTCTAATCTCTAAGTTAATGGCAGAGCCTAGGCAAGCCAGGGCATCTGCATGTGTGTTCTGATCATGTGTTATCTGATTCAATCGATCGGGCCGTCCCTTCTTCTTGGGCTCCGAGGATAATGAGTCGGAGTCGCTATCAGTGTCTTGTTGTCGGGCTTGAGGTCGTCGACCACCTGCCCTCAGAGGTTGTTCCAGATATGGGCGTACAGCTTGTTTGGACTTTGCACTTCCAAGGCCAAATCCTGACGGAGACGTTCGTTCTCAACGATCATATTCTCCAACCTCTGTTCATTTTGCTTTGCTTGTTCCATGATTGCTTGCATTGTCTCATGTGCTGAAGTCGAGGGTGAGGCTGTCACGGCCTCAAAAATAACCCATAACATACACAATAATGAGATGCATTACTCAAGTAAATAAACCACAATTCATTTATCAGAGTATTACTAAAATAAGACATTACATGTAACATCAAAATAAATGCCCTACGGGCTTACAACTTGCCAAGCCAACACTTGGACACAAAATTATGAGTTCTAACTCAAATACAAATAAAGCCCTAGGCTTGAATGTTTACATGTAAGTCAAATAAAAACAAATAACTTAAAACAAGGCTTCAAAATCCGGTTCCTTCCAAGCTAAGTCCTTGGAGGTAGCGAATCACCTGGACCTGAAAATGATGTTCCCTTATAGGGTGAGCCACAGCCCAGTAGAAATATACTAAACCAATTATAAGCATTGAATAAAGCAATAGCATTCAATAGATGGTTAACCATGATAATCAATTATATCAATATACAATCTTAAGACACTAATGTCTATGACACTTATCAATATCCATTATTATCAATATGGCTCAGAACCTGGCCAAACTTACAACTGTGAACTATATAGCATATTCACATTACTTCCAATAACAACAACACAAATGAGACTCAGGCTCATATCAAAACACTTCATACTTCCAGATTGATACACATTTTAGTGCTATATCAATAAAACACTTCAATATAAATAAGCACACATAAAAGTGATGCTAATGGAGTCCGTCCCCTATCTCCTCCCAAACAAAATCCGGTTTAGAGGTCCATCCCCTATCTTCCCCTAAACCGTGGAGTAGATCCCTTATCTCCTCCCACACAATATCCGGTTTAGAGGTCCATCCCCTATCTTCCCCTAAACCGTGGAGTACATCCCCTATCTCCTCTCACACAATATGCATATGCAATGCTCAACCAATACATGTATTTTTCTGTATTAATTCAATAGTCAAAATTAATGACTTAGCCAATGTGATTAGTTCCAGTTTGCCCTAATCCACATGCAATGTCTACAACAATCATGACTATCCTCCACCGATAGCCCAAAACAGTTATTTCTAAACAAGAAATAAAATATAATAACAATAATAATCTCAACATTTAAATAGGAGAGTGATTAAATAATCCAACTACACCATTTAAACTTATAACTCCCCAATTCCATGAATTCAACTAATATTCCCAATTTTCCTCAAATAAATTGTACAAATCAATTTATTAAAACAACTAGGGTTTTTCCCAAAATTACCAAAATACCCCCACCATATTAAAGTACCAAAACTTAGAACAAAACTCATAAGATGGAGTAGGAAATCCCTACCTCGAAGAAATAACCCAAAAATTAGAAGACGGAGATGATGACCCAAACTCCAAAGTGCTCCAAAACCAAGATTGTTCAGATTAAACTGAAGCCCTCGACCCACACTATCTTTTTAATAAAGGATCTAGGGTAGAAACACACTCTAAGTAGACCAAACCTAAGAGAAAAGGTGAGTAGGGAGAGAGAAAATTCAGAACTAGGGTTTGGGATTAAAAAGAGGATGAAAAATTGTTTAAAATCCCGCTGCTGCCTATTTAAACTGGACAGGCTTGCTCGAGCGAAGACATGGTTGCTCGAGCGACAGAACGCCGCCGCTTCGCGAAGAAAATCTCGCTCGAGCCAAGAATGTAATGCTTCAAGTCTGCAACCCAGAAGCATGCTCGAGCGACAGAATGCTCGCTCGAGCGAAGAACTCGAAAACATATACCTCGCCGCCGGCGAAGAAAAAGCTCGCCGGCGAAGAAACATCGCTCTCGTGTCTATACGAGCGCAATCTCGCTCAAGCAAAGAAACCCTGGCTTGAGCCACCAGAGACAAAACTCAACCCTTGCTCAAGCAACCAAACCCTCGCTCGAGCGACCAACCCAAAAATTGGACAGCAACACTAGGTTTCTGGACCCAACCAACCTAAAACAAACCTACCCAACATATCCTATAACTCAAATGAGAAAATAAAGGACGACAGCAACAATTATACAATGATAGGATCCACGGAACCTAAGTCCGGATACAGTAATAAAATAGGAAAAGACCGGGGTTGCTACAGAGGCGAAGTTCAAGGCGCGCCTTGCGGCGATAGTCTCCGGTCCAAGCATGTTTGTTGGAGTGAGGTCGTCTATGTGATTTCATCAGTGACTATTGGACGGCTTCCATTACGTCCGCCATGGATGTATTTGAGTATTCCCACAGACGGCACCAATTGTGGGGATATGGTTTGGAAATACTCTTCAGATCTTGGGAGACGCTCGTGAGCAGCTAGTCACCTAAAAATGAATGAACACGCCGGTCGGGGATGCCAGAATTAGCACTCTGATGGATAAGTCAGTGTATACTCTCTTGATTACTTGAATCTTAAGTTAAGCTTACTAGTTCTCACCTACCTTTCTCTGACTGATGATCTTGTATTTATATTATTCTCTTTGGGCCCTAGGGCCAGGCCCATCCTCGATCATCTACATGTATTTCTACTCGGCATTTGTTCCACTAGTTGGAATGTTGATTATTTTATTTAGCTCTTCAATTGACTAGGATCATTGCCGAATAAATATTATGTCCCGGACTGGACTCGTCCATTCGTCTCCATTGATCTAATGAAATTCGGCTCCCACAGTGCTCTCAAAGTATCAAATAACTACTTATTGTAAACAATACAATAAATCTTTAGCCAAAGAACATGTTAAGAAAAAAAAAAATACATTTTGTATATGACCGCAAAAAAAAAAAAAAAAAAAAAAGTTCAATGCTTCAAAAAAAAAAAATGTTCAAAATTGAGGAGGAGGACACGTGACCCCCTTGGCCTTCTTTGGCTCCGCCTCTACTTGCAACTGGGATCAAGAAACGGAGGGCTGGGGAGTCTCGTGTTCGTCCACGTCGAAGTTTCTCTGTCATAACTCAATTTCTCAAATGCCAGGTCCGGAACTGTATTCAAAGGTGGTCCGGCCAAGACGTAAAGACTATATTCAGGAGGTCGTTGAGAGAAACCAGAACTTACAGTGTCATGCACAGATACAACCAGTGGTGAAGCTTTGTTGTGAAGTAATCTTGTTTCACCTATAATAAAAAATTGTTTTTCTCCACCGGCCCAAGAGTAGAATGGAGGCTGAAATTAAGTTTTATCAAAAGTGGTTACAACCGTTTGAAATTCACAGCCTCAGCCGTATTTGCATTTAATGGTTTCACATTACTAGTTTTTATCTGTATATAGCTTTTGTATTTTGAGAATTCAGAGTGTGGGAGAAAGAAGAGAGTTAGAGAGTAGAAGTGTGTTTTTCTTTTCTCAGTGTATTCTACATATTTGAGTGAAATAAATCTGTTTTTCAGATTATCAATCCTCTCTAAAACTTGTTTTTGTGAACCACCATAAGTGGTTTGCACCCCACTCCCACCAACAGTGGTATCAGAGCCGAAGGTAGCTTGAATTTGCAGACATTCTATAAAATTTTCAAGAACAGAGCATCGCTTCAAAACTTGCCCCGAAATCAAAGTTGTTGAAATTCACTTTTGATCACACCAGTGTGTAGGTCTCATCAAGACGATCACACTGCAAAAACCCGTGTCAAAAACTGAGTCCGGATGAGGTATCACGCTCTACATGCATCATTTGACGACATTCTCACGTGCTAAAATAGTCACTACGCGCCACACGTGCGAACCAAGGGAAGAAAACGACGGAGACAGAGTGAAAAACGATCAAGTTAAATAATATAACTTGAGACTTAAGACCAAACCAAGTTGTTTGGAAAAGTGGTTAAGTCTCACTTCTAAAGTACACCAGCGAAGGTTCGAAACTCGGCAGCAGCAACACAAATTATTTTTTGGCAAACGAGCCGAGCCGAGCTGAGCTGAGCCGCCAAGCCGCAGACTGAGCCGAGCAGATCCTTCAAGCCGAGCCACAACGGAGTCGCGCCGCCAAGCTGCAGATGAGCCGAGCCACGTTGCCAAGCCACTGACGTCATGCTGACATCATCTGATCTGAAAAATTATCCGGTGCTTCTCAAAAGTCCCAGATTTTGCCGATCTAAGTCGTTTAATTATTTTTTACTAGATCTAAGCCGTTTGAAGTCCGTTTTTGGTGATTCAATAGTGCTTTTCACCTATTTGGAATATTTTGGACACATCTGTATGGTCAGAATTTGTAAATTCCATCCTGAAAATTTACAAATTTCTTAAAGTCAACCAATGGCCAACACAAATAATTTCTTTCAACTCCAGTTTTTAAAACTCAACAAGGAGAACTATGAAAATTAGAGTATTCAAATGCAAGTCGTACTAGCCTCACAAGATTTGTGGGAGTTAGTGGATCGAGAATATGACAAGCCAGCTACTCTCGAAGATGAAAGAAATTTAAATAAAGCTCAGAAGATGGCGTTAAAAGATTCAAGAAAAAGAGATAAAAAGGCCTTGTATCTACTCTATCAAGGCATTGATAAGTCAAGCTTTAAGAAGATTTCAGCAGCAGAAACCTCTAAAGAGGCATGGAGTATTCTTCGCAATTCACATCGTGGAATTGAGAAGACGATCAGAATTCGACTCCAAGTGTTACGTGGCGAATTCGAGATGCTGCACATGAATGAGAATGAGTCAATTTCTGAGTACTTCAACAGAACATGGACCATTGTTAATCAGATGAGAAGATATGGAGAGAAGATGGAATCTCTTCAAGTGATAGAGAAGATTCTCTGATCACTCTGTCCTAAGTTCGAGCACATAGTTGTAGCAATAGAAAAGTCCAAGGATCTCAGTGCCATGACCACCGATGAGCTAATGGGCACACTTGAGATTCATGAACAAAGGATCAACAAGAAGACTTCTTCAAGTTCTCTAGAGCTAGCTCTTCAATCAAAGTTGTCTTTCAGAGATGACAGAAATGAGCAAGGGGAAACATCACAAAGAAGCCGAAGAAGTGGCCATGGTTATAATAACTGAAGTTCTAGTTTTCAATGAAGAGGCAGAAGAGGTCCAACTGGAGGAGGAAGAAGTCAACCATATTTTGCTCCAAGAGAAAGAGCAATAGGAAGAGGAGGTGGTTACAGCAACCGACCAAGATTTGACAAAAGCAATGTTCAGTGTTACCATTGCCACAAGTTCGGGCATTACAGCAATGAATGCCGAAATAGAGTAACAACAGAAGCTAGAGAGTAAGTAAATTTTGCCGAGTAGGAAACAAACAAAGTCGGAGCTACAGTCCTGTTTGTCCGCCATGGAGATACTGTAAACCAAAACGATGTTTGGTATCTAGATTTAGGAGCCAGTAATCATATATGTGGTAAAAGAGAGTTGTTCATTGAGCTTGATGAGACTGTACAAGCACAAGTCTCATTTGGTGATTCTTCAAAGACTCTAGTGAAAGGAAGATGCAATATTCTGATCAAGCTCAAGAATGAAGATCATGATTACATCTTTAATGTTTGTTGTGTTCCTGCCATGAAGAACAACATTTTGAGTGTGGGACAACTCCTAGAGAAAGGAAACGACATCAGCATGAAAGATTGTCATTTTACCATCAAAGACAATTTATGGTAATTTGATCGCTCGGGTGAGAATGTCCAAGAATAAGATGTTTGCATTGAACATCCAACATGATGCTACGAAGTGTTTAAGTGCCATCATCAAAGACAAAGACTGGCTATGGCATTTGAGGTTTGGACATCTCAACTTTGGAAGCTTGAAGCTGTTGTCAAACAAGAATATGGTGAAAGAGCTCCCTCATATTGCTCATACTAATGAAGTCTGTGAAAGCTGCATTCTTGGCAAACATCACAGAACTAGCTTTACCAAAGAAGTGAAGTGGAGAGCAACAAAGCCGTTGGAGCTAGTGCACACTGATGTGTGTGGACTATTGAAACCAATGTCAAATGGATAGAATAGATATTTTCTCACCTTCATTGGTGATTATAGTTGGAAGACATGGGTGTACTTTCTTAAAAGAAAGCAGAGGTGTTCAGTGTCTTCAAAGAATTCAAAGCTTTTATAGAAAAACAAAGCTGTTACTACATCAAGACATTGCGGTCAGATCAAGGTGGAGAGTATACATCAGATACTTTCGAGAATTATTGCAAAGAGCATGGAATCAAGCATCAAACAACACCATCCTCTACGCCACAGCTGAATGGTGTTGCTGAAAGGAAGAATCACACAATCTTAGACATGGAAAGGAGCATGTTGAAAGGAAACGGATTGCCCAAGCAATTTTGGGCTGAAGCCGTATCATGTGCTATGTATCTACTAAATAGATGCCCAACCAGGAGCCTTCACTCTATGACTCCAGAAGAGGCTTGGAGTTCACATCAGCCAAGTGTCAACCATCTCAGAATATTTTGGTGTGTTACATACACCAAGATTCCAGAAGCAAGAAGAACCAAGCTCGATGTTATGGGAGAAAAATGTATCCTTGTCAGATATGGAGACAGAACAATGGGATAAAAGTTGTATAATCCCATTACCAGAAAGGTAATCATGAGTAGAGATGTGATATTTAAAGAAGAAGAAGCTTAGAACTGGAATCAAGATGAAGTTGTTAAAGATGCAGAACTCATTCTTGAAGATGAAACATCAAAAGCTCCGGTTGAAATCAAAAAAGAAGTTCAAGATGAGCCACAAACTCCTCCACATAGAATACTTGCACCTAAATTCCCAGTTTCTCATAGAAATGATGCATCATCATCATCATAATCATCAGATGATAGTTTTTTCAAACAACCAAGACCAATGAGAAATTTGTAGGAGATATATGAAGCTACAGAAGAAGCAAATTTGAATTTGTTCTACTTACTCGCAGATAGTGATCCATTTGCTTTCTCAGAAGCCATCCAAGAAGATAAATGGAAGAAAGCAATGGATAAAAAATTCATGCCATTGAGAAAAATGACACATGGAAGCTTACCAGTCTACTAGAGGGGCACAAACCCACTGAAGTGAAATGGGTATACAAGACAAAGAGGAATGCACAAGGCGAAGCGCAATGCTATAAGGCAAGATTAGTGGCAAAAGGTTACAAGCAAAGAGCTGGAATTGATTATGGAGAGGTGTTTGCTCCAGTTGCCCTATTGGAGACTATTAGGCTAATGATTTCTTTGGCTACCCAGCACAACTTGCAGATCTATGAACTTGATATGAAATCTGCATTTCTTGATGGTTTTCTTGAAGAAGAAATCTATATTGAACAACCTTTGAGGTATGTTCAAAATGAGCATGAAGACAAAGTGTACAAATTGAAGAAAGCACTTTATGGATTGAAGCAAGCCTCGTTTGCATGGAATACTAGAATTGATCAGTATTTTCATGACAATGGTTTTGAGAAATGCCCATATGAGCACGCACTACATTTAAAGAAGGAAGCTGATTGAAGCATGTTGCTTGCTTGTCTTTATATTGATGATCTAATTTTCACCGAAAACAATCCAGCCATGTTCAAAGAATTTAAAAGAAGCATGATCCAAGAATTTGAAATGACAGATATTGGATTGATGGCTCATTTTCTCGGCATTGAAGTGACACAAAGAAAAGATGGAATTTTTATTTCCCAAAGTGGCTATGCCAAGGAGATTCTCATGAGATATAGAATGGAGAATTGCAATTCAGTGAACACTCCTATAGATAGTGGGGTGGAGCTTAAAAAAGCTACAAAGGCGGGTGATTTGGATCCAACTTATTTCAAGAGCTTAGTTGGAAGTTATCGCTATTTGACTTGTACCAGGCCAGACATAC
This sequence comes from Camellia lanceoleosa, assembly GCA_025200525.1. Taxonomy (NCBI): domain Eukaryota; kingdom Viridiplantae; phylum Streptophyta; class Magnoliopsida; order Ericales; family Theaceae; genus Camellia; species Camellia lanceoleosa. The sequence goes on along the minus strand of JANUSC010000031.1, from coordinate 1,007,047 downwards.
TCTATGGAGTAGGACTGATTAACAGATATATGGAAACATCAGATCAGTCACACCTGTATGCAGTAAAGAGAATTCTTCGCTACATCAAAGATACAATCGATGATGGTTTATTCTATAAACCAACTAATAATTTTAGTCTTGTTAGCTATTCAAATAGTGACTGGGGACATGACTTAGATGAACGAAAGAGTACTACTAGATTTGCTTTCTTTATGGGAAATACAGTGTTCACTTGGTCGTCCAAGAAGCAAGCTATTGTGACATTGTCAACTTCATGGTTGAGTATGTTCTTGACCAACTCGGTGTGTGTCATGCAATTTGGTTAAGAAATGTGCTAAAGCATTTAGGATTTCCACAAGAAAATCCTACTGAGATCTATGTTGATAATCGCTCAGCAATTGCATTAGCAAAGAACCCAGTTTATCATGAAAGAAGTAAGCATATTGACACCTGCTATCATTTCATCCGAGAGCATGTGAAAAATAAAGAGGTGGAATTATTTGCTTGCAAATCTCAAGATCAACTTGCAGATATTTTCACGAAGCTATTGAAAAATGATCTATTCAACAGAATGAAGATAATGCTCAGGATGAAGCATCATGGAAAATCAAGATTAAACAGGGATGTTGTGAAGTAATCTTGCTTCACCTATAATAAATTTTGTCAAAAGTGGTTGCAACCGTTTGAAATTCACAGCCTCAGCCGTATTTGCAGTTAATGGTTTCACATTACTATTTTTATCTATATGTAGCTATTGTATTTTGAGAATTCAGAGTGTGGGAGAAAGAAGAGAGTTAGAGAGTAAAAATGTGTTTTTCTCTCCTCAGAGTATTCTACACATTTGAGTGAAATAAATCAGTTTTTCAGATTATCAATCCTCTCTTGTAGTTGTTTTTGTGAACCACCATAAGTGGTTTGCACCCCACTCCCACCAACAAGCTTTCCGTGACAACATTGAAATATTTTCATGAGGTTTTTGAAGAGGACCAGACATACCTGCAGTGTCAGTGTCATACACAATTATATTCTGAACTTCAATGTCATCATTCAGTTGTTGATCTCCGGCAAATAGAAATTTTGAGCCCAAGTTGCCTATGCATTTTTCATTTTCCGGTGGTTTATTTACATGTATTGCTCCTCTGCGTCCATGAGAGCAGAATAATTTTGTTTTTGAAATAGAGAAGTTAAGGTAAGATACACGAGGACCAGGACCACCATCTCCACAACCTGCTAAGCACAGGTGTAAACCATCGTAGTCTGTCAACAACGGTGGTGGTGATGATGGTGGTCTCCGTTGCTTAGAAAATATTTTCATGATAAGGGTTCAACAGTTTCAAATGTTCAAAACGTTTGAGATCACATGTATAATTTAGTCGAGTAATCATTTATTCAAAGTTGTGTTTGGAAACTTAAGGGAAAGTTCGATATATATTTTAATTTGAATTGTATACCTAACGTGTGAATTTCGAACAAGTTTTTAATGAGTTATATATGACAAAGTTAAGTTTAAATAATTTAATTTATTTAAATAATTTAATTTTTATAATGCATACGGATTTTTTTTTTTTTATTTTAAATTTAGATTCAGAATTTAACCAGTCTTAAAATAGGTTCAAATTCAACTTATTTACTTAATTAACCAATCTCAGATAAACTTTTAACTAGACAAAAATACATGTCAAGGTTGAATAACTTGTGCCGATCAAAAAATTAATAAGGTTGAATAATTTGACCAGTCTTAAAATAGGTTCAAATTCAACTTATTTACCTAATTAACCAATCTCAGATAAACTTTCAACTAGACAAATACATGTCAAGGTTGAATAACTTGTGTCGATTAAAAAAAAAAAAAAAGGGTTGAATAGCTTGATTAATTTTGTAGCCTGAAGTGTGTCCAAAGCTTTCATAGGTACACATGTTTTATAAATAAATATATAAATGCTACCTAAAATCTTATTTATTACCATAGTTTTGATGTACATACTATACTCATTTTCATTACCTTTTGAGTGTGTCAATTTCTGACCACACTGCCAAACTAGTACCCAGCTAGAGAGCACCGGCAGAATAGATTAAGCCCGAACGACCTGCAACAGAAAGAAGAATCTCCAGCAGTGGCTCGTCCACCCGGGGGCACTCCGACGATCAAGTCAGTACTTAATATCTCTCAAAGATAGCAAAAATGCTTAACTCACTAGATAGAATATCAAAAGCCTACCTTAGACCCATGAGGGTGCCTCTCTTTTATAGCCAACACAATCCTAGTCCCAATAGGAGCCTAGCTCTAATGGGCTTAGGATTACTGCTAATCTTGGACTCCCAGTAGGATTAGGATAAACTCTCTAAGAGTCTCATCTTTACCCAAACTGAAGTCTTCTCCCATTCTAGGACTCTTGTCCCTTATCCGCTTATCTCGGATTCCGATTTCTTTGCAGATAACCTCGGCCTAGCCGAGATGATCTCGCGTCATGACCAGGACACGTGGCACCTCGGCTGGCACTTCGGTGACACCTCGGCCACGTGTTGTCATTCAAAAATTATGTCCCCACAACTGCCCCCTAGGTTCTATTACCTCGGCATCCTGAGGTGATGGAACCTATATCACTCATTCCTTTAATCATGACCCTGGTTAACTTCAACTTGTAAACTTTTCTCAAGTTTCAACAAGTGTTAAACATGATCTCTATTTAACTGCAACTTGTAAACTTTTCTCAAGCTTCAACAAGTGTTAAACATGATCTCAGTTTAACTGCAACTTGCAAACTTTTCTCAAGTTTCAACAAGTGTTAAACATCATCTCGGTTTAACTTCAACTTGTAAACTTTTCTCAAGTTTCAACAAGTGTTAAACATCATCTCGGTTTAACTTTAACTTGTAAACTTTTCTCAAGTTTCAACAAGTGTTAAACATCATCTCGGTTTAACTTCAACTTGTAAACTTTTCTCAAGTTTCAACAAGTGTTAAACATGATCTCTATTTAACTGCAACTTGTAAACTTTTCTCAAGCTTCAACAAGTGTTAAACATGATCTCGGTTTAATTGCAACTTGTAAACTTTTCTCAAGTTTCAACAAGTGTTAAACATCATCTCGGTTTAACTTCAACTTGTAAACTTTTCTCAAGTTTCAACAAGTGTTAAACATCATCTCGGTTTAACTTTAACTTGTAAACTTTTCTCAAGTTTCAACAAGTGTTAAACATCATCTCGGTTTAACTTCAACTTGTAAATTTTTCTCAAGTTTCAACACGTGTTAAACATGACATCGGCTTGTGAAATTCCAACTCCCAAGCATCATTCTTCAACCCTTTGTTCTATCGCATGTTGCAGGTGGATTTCCAAGCATTTTCATGTTTTTTTACATAGGCTTCAGCTTCTTTTTGCATGTAAGACCAAAAGAATCTCTACGATATTATTCTATGGGCAAGGGATCTGCCCCCTGCATGGCTTCCATATACTCCTTTGTGGAAAAAATTCTTTAACTTAGGCCAAGCTTTTCTCTTCTCGGACTTAATCATCTAAGCCAAGATCTTGTCTTCTGGGATCTGGAATTCGAGATCTGGAATCTGGGATCTACTCACTTGGGCTAAGCTCTTGTCTTCTCGTGTCCAGTGTTATCTCGGCTTTGCTTCGGCGAAGCATTTCTCTTCTCTTGTTTGGACGCCTTTGTCCCCGGCGTGTCTTCTTCGGCTCTGGCATACTTTTCTATCCTGGCCATCAGCTCCTCCATGCTTTTCGGCAATGTCTTTGCCAGTGATTTTCGAAGCAGGCAGTCATCCTTCAAGCCGTTTTTAAACGACACGACCGCCACCTCTTGGTTGTATCCTGGTATTTGGTTGAATACCTCATAATACCTTTTGGCATAGGCCCTAAAGCTTTCATCCTCGCCGATCTTCAGGGCCATCAGTGCGTCCACCCTCAATGGCTGTAGCTTGTTCGTCACGAACCAGGCCACAAACATCTCGGCTAGGCCTTCCCAAGTCTTCACACTTCCCTTTGGTAGTTTGTGGAACCAATCTAATGCAATCTTCCCGAAGGATGAGGGGAACACTTTGTAGAGTAACGGCTCATTCCCAGTGTACAATGCCATCGCGTTCAGGTATAATCTGACGTGAAAGTTGGGGTCCGACTTCCCATTGTATATCTGGAACCTCGGCATACTGAATCTTTTCGGGACCTCAACCTTGTCTAGTTCTACCGAGAATGGTGTTCTCGGTTTAATAGTTGAGGTTACCTCGGCATGATCTTGCTTCCTCTTGAGGTAATCTCTCAAGTCCTCTTTGGTCTGCCCAAGAGCTCGGCTATCTCCCAATTTCAGCCTCTTAGGCGCACTGCTTTCAGCTTCGTTGTGAGCCCTTTTTGATCTCTCTCCGTCGGTCACGTCGAAGCACAACTCCTGCCACTGAACATGCCGATGGTCTCTGGGGTTTGCCTCCTTGGTGTGATGTGTCCTTCGAGACTCTTCTCTTCCTGGTTCTCCATGCCCGACCTCCCTTGAAGGTCGATGAGAATGTCTTTCACTTCTAGGGTGTGGGGGGCTATTGGGATAGTTTTATGTCCTCCCTTCTGGGTATTGGCCACTAGGATCGGCGTGTCATGTAGCGAGAACGGTGGCTGCATGACATTGTTTTGCATTATGAAGTTGACGACCGATTATAGGTCCGCCAACTTATTCGTTATCTCTTTAACCTCTTCGTCCCTCCGTAGGCATTTGTCCTTCCATACTTGGAGGTTATCTTCGTTATAGTACCTCCTTTGATCTGGCTTCTTTGGTACGTTGCCATCCTAGCTGACGTCTTTGTTGCTATGATTCTTGTCACGAGTTTCTGTGTTGCGGTTGTCTCCTTCAACGTAAGGATCGATAGGTCTGCCACTCCCAGCAGGAGTGTCATCCCCAATCTTTTCCTTCTGTCCGTTACTGGCCATCTATTCTCCTTTCTTTCCCACAGACGGCGCCAAATTGTGTATGTAAATTTCTGACCACACTGCCAAACTAGTACCAAGCTGGAGAGCACCGGCAAAATAGACTAAGCCCGAACGACCTGCAACAGAAAGAAGAATCTCCAGTGATGGCTCGTCCACCCGAGGGCACTCCGACGATCAAATCAGTACTCAATATCTCTCAAAGATAGCAAAAGTGCTTAACTCACTAGATAGAATATCAAAAGCCTACCTTAAACCCATGAGGGTGCCTCTCTTTTATAGCCAACACAATCCTAGTCCCAATAGGAGCCTAGCTCTAATGGACTTAGGATTACTGCTAATCTTGGACTCCCAGTAGGATTAGGATAAACTCTCTAAGAGTCTCATCTTTACCCAAGCTGAAGTCTTCTCCCATTCTAGGACTCTTGTCCCTTACCCGCTTATCTCGGATTCCGATTTCTTCGCAGAAAACCTCGGCCTAGCCGAAATGATCTCGACGTCATGACTAGGACACGTGGCACCTCGGCTGGCACTTCGGTGACACCTCGGCCACGTGTTGTCATTCAAAAATTATGTCCCCACACCTTTCGTCTATAATTGAAAAAAATAAAATTATGAAGAACATTACTCTTTTAGCAATATAATAATAATAATAATCGGTGAGCTTCCTCAATGGATGCACGCATTTTATAAAAAAAAATATTCAATGTATTTGGTTTGAATTTTTTGGATTAAATTTTTAGAAAATTGAATTTTTTATTTTTCGTATTTTTTTGTTTTTAGTGAATATTTTTAGAAATTTAAGCATTTTTTTTACTTTTTTAGATGTACCTTACTTAAATGTATCTAAAAAGTAAAAAATTCGTGAAAATTAACAAATACATAAAAATATGAAAAACATAATTTTTTGTATTTTTGGTATTTATTGAATTTTTAAAAGATTTTTTCACAAAAAATTATACTTTTTATGTGTATTTACGTTAAGTGTATCTAAAAATTAAAAAAAATTGCTTAAAATACTAAAAAAATCCAGTAAAAACAAAAAAAAAATACATAAAACAAGAAAATAGAATTTTCTAAAAGCTGTTATTAGAAAAACGAAACCAAACAAGCTGATTATTATTCGGATCTAAAAGTTAGATTTACTTTATAAATTCAGTAATATGTTAAGAAAATGATTGCTTCATAATTCTATAATTATAAACAAATCATCTTCTTGACACATTACTGAATCTAAAAAAAAAAAAAAAAATGACTAGCAAAAAAAGAACTTTATTGATGAAAAGACATACATTACATATGAAAAAAAATCAAAAGAAAATGAAATGCATAAAGCATCAAAGTACACCCCTAAATCCCAACTAGGTTGGCACCAAGAAGAATACACAATCATTTGCTAGCACAGCCAAAGAGTTGGTGAGAAACTAGGAAGAAAAAGAAAAAACAAACACCAAAAACACCATAACCATCTGTGAGCACACCAGCAAACCAACTAGTACCAAGCAGCTACAGCATGCTCCATTGAAAGAAAGAAAGAAAGAAAGAAAACTCCCAAACAAGTCAAGAACCATCCCTAATGCAGCATCTAACTTGCTGAAGGTTATGAACTAAGTCATTAACAGAGTGCCTGATAGAAGGGCAAGAAAATTTAATCCACAAAGCAATCCTAGCCTTAATGGATTCACACAACCCATCAAGATCGTCCTGAGCATTGTTAAAAGTACTGTCATTGCTCTGTTTCCAAATCGACCAAAGCACTGCCAGGGGAATTGCTCTCCAGATCATCTTATTCTATTTTTTGAGCTTAATACTAGTGTACCAGTTTAACAGACCACTGACAAACCCAGGCATTACCCACTGTATACCCCACCAGTGTAAAATTCTAGACCAAATCCTCTAAATAAATGGGCAAAATAATAACACATGCTTGACATTGTCCTCGTTATCTTTATAAAAAAATACATCTAAGATCAATACCACCACTGAGAACTTCAATTCTGTGGAGATAGGTAGAAGTCTTAATTCTACCTTTCCAAGCTAACCAACTAAAGAACTAAACTTTGGGCGGAGAGACATTCTTCCAAATGAAATCTGCAATTCTACTATTTCCAACAGGACTCAACTCACAGCCCTTATAAACAGAGGCAACAGAGAAGAGTCCTGATGTATCTGCAGCCCGTCTCAACCTATCAGAAGTCCCTACCCTAAGAGCAGGTGTATTGTAAACCATCTCATATAACCTCCTCAAATCCTCACCCTCCCGCTGGTACAGAACTCTTCTGAAGCATAGATTGCCCTCCTCAAATCCAATCCTCCTACTAAGTACCAAATTCACAGATTCAGCTTTGTCCACTGATAAAGAATACAATTTAGGAAACTCCTCTTTCAAGCAGACATTGTCAATCCAGTGATCCTCCCAAACTTGAGTTCTCCTCCCATCCCCAATAATTATACTTATCTTGCTCTTGAAGAAGTCGACCAGCTCAAGCCTAAACCAGGCAACACCCATAATACCTTTCTAGATCTGGAATTAATCACAGGTAATGGCCACCAACCCCTACCAGCCTCACTATATTTATTACAAATCACCTGCTTCCACAAGGCACCATCTTCAAAACCAAACCTCCACCACCACTTCAAACGAAGATAATCATTCATAAGTCTAATCCTCTTGATTCCTAAGCCTCCTTGGCTTTTACTCTATGAAATCTCCTCCCAACTGATCATATGAATTTCCTTCTAAACTCATCACCACCCTGTAAGAATCTAGATTGAATTTTATCTATTTCCTTTGCAACTCCCACTTCCATCTTAAACAAAGATAAGTAGTAAATTGGTAAATTAGAAAGCACATATTTTATCAGTGTTAATCTACTAGCAAAGGATAGGAACCCCCTCTTTCAAGAAGCCAATTTTTTTTTTTTTGCATTTATCAATCACTGGTTGCCATGTTCTCCTTTTTGTTGGGCTAGCTCCTAATGGCAGACCCAGGTATCTGAGTGGCAGGCTTTGGTGAAGGCAATTCAATTTGGTAGCAAACTCCTTAGTAAGATCATCATCAATCCCAACCCCACATACCACACTCTTATGATAATTAATCTTCAACCTAGATAATACTTCAAAACACCTCAGAATCCTTTTGATCACAACAATCTCCTCCCATTTTGCCTCACAAAATAAAATTGTGTCGTCTATAAACTGAAGATGGGTGATCCTAGCATCATTTGATCCTACCACAGCCCCTTTAATCAATCCCCTCTGCAGAGCTCTCAACAACAGAATGTTGAGACCCTCATCCACAATATTAAACATAAATGGTGATAATGGGTCCCCTTGTCGCAATCCTCTCTCCAGAGTAAACTCAGGTGTGGGTGAACCATTTACCAAGATAGAGAATTTCTGCTGAGGTTAAACACTCTTTAATCCAACTAATCCATTTATTACCAAACCCAAAGTTGGATAGCATAGAGAAGAGGAAAGCCCAGTTAATGGACTCAAATGCTTTCTGAAAATCTAGCTTTAGTATAGTGACCTTCTTCTGATTCTTCTTCCATTTATCCACTATTTCATTCGCAATCAAAACTCCATCCAAAATATTTCTACCTCCAATAAATGCTAATTGAGATTCACTAATAATACTTGGCAATACTTTCTTCATCCTGTTTGAAAGAACTTTGGCAAGAATTTTATACAAAGAACCTATTAGACTAATAGGCCTGAAATCATTAAGGTAAGTAGGATTGTCAGATTTTGGAATCAAAGTCACAAAAGAACTATTGAGTCCGTGAACCGAGTTAGAATTTTGATGGAATTCCATCATAAATTTTATCACATCACCTTTAACTGTCATCCAACATTTTTGAAACATCATCATATTGAACCCATCAGGCCCAAGAGCCTTATTCTCTTCACAGTTTTTTACCTCTGCTACTATTTCTACTTCAGAAAATTCAGCTTCTAAGGTAGCTCTAACCTCAGCTCCCCTAATGGACTTAAAAAGACCAGATAAGCTTGGTCTACTGGACCAATACTCAGTAAACTAATTTTTAAAATGTTGCAGGATTTCTGCCCTAACATTTATAGGTTCTTCCTTTATAACCCCATCCACAATTATTGAACTTAATGCATTTTTATTGCTCCTGGAAGATGCCATGATATGGAAAAATTTTGTATTTCTGTCCCCTTTTAATGCCCGATTAGTTCTGGATTTCTGCATCCATATTCATTCCACCATTGTACTAAATTTCCAAGCTTCCTCTTTTGCCTTCCTTTTCTAGTTAACTCTGATTCAGTCAGACATCTTTCCTTAATTGCTAGATCAAGCCCATGGAGTTCCTCCTCAAGAAGCTTAAGATTATATTCCACATTACCAAAGACCTCATTATTTCACTTTTTCAAGGCCAGTTTAAATGTTTGGAGTTTCTTTAGACATTGGAAACCAGCCCAACCCACCACAGTAGTTTCAACCTAGGTTTTCTCCACAAAAGCTAAGAAAGTTAGATGCAAGGACCAAGCATTAAGAAATCTAAATGGTCTTGGACCCCAATCCCTCTCATCTTCCATAAGCAAGATAGAGTAATGGTCTGAGACTTTTCTAGGCAACCCCCATAGTTTAAAATTAAACTTATGCGTCCACTCCGAACTAAGCAAGAACCTATCAATCCTGCTCCACTTCTCTCCATCCTGTGAGTTACACCAGGTGAATTTCCTTCCCATTATTGGCAGATCACACACTTCCAGGTTGTCAATTAGTTCATTAAACTCTCTTATACCCCTGTCTCTCCTAGAGCGCCCTTTGCTTTCAAATACACACCTGATTTCATTAAAATCACCCCCTAGACACCAAGGTTTGTCATGTACTTGATTTAATGTAATTAAGCTATCCCACACCCTTCTCCTTCTAACACTATCATTAGGGGCATATGCATTAACTAAAACACATTCAATGCTAAAAAAGAGGGTACCTAATAGAATAATGAAATTCTTGTTGGAACAACAATCCAGCATCTGGAAAACATTTGGATTCCAAATGCATAATAGCCCACCAAGTGCTCCATTCGAATCCATAACCATGAATTCCATCTTTTCTCTAGGCCAAATTAGTTGCACAAACTCCTCATTAATTGAAGATTTCTTTGTTTCTTGTAGGAGTACCATATCCACCTTTCTTTCCAAGAATAGTTTTCTAATTTTACTCCTTTTAGCAGGCTTTCCAAGCCCCTTCACATTCAAAGATAATATCTTCGTAAGGGAAGTAAATCAAAGCTCCAACCACCTGGGACTACAGTATAAGTGCATCTCCACCCCTCCTCCTCATCATCTCCTATCCTATGGTTGGGTAGGACTGCAGATCAAACTAAATCTAAAAAATAAGTTTAAAAAGTGAACTTATATATCATTTTCCTTTATAAAAAAAAAATAATGATAGCCCCAAAATATAAACTGAAAATACTTGGCTTTTGTTAGGGTTGCAAACGAGCCGAGCCAAGCCGAGCAGAGTTTTGTTGAGCTCAAGCTGTGCTCGTTTGCTTATCAAACTCATTTATTAATCTCGATTCGTTTGCAACCCTAATTGTCGTTACTATGAGTGATTATTTAGTGATTTTGGACCTTGTTTGATTAATAGAATTAATAGTTAAAGGAATAATAATCTCATAAATTAGAGTAAGATTAGTTATCTAATTAAATTAATGAGATAATCATTTGTTACATAGTTAATTTATTTTACTTTTTTCATACTTGAAATTATGATCCCCAACCCCTCTCAATATTAAAAATTTATCAATTTCGTCGGATTGAATGTCTATCGTACGTGTAATCCAATTAATAAAATTTATAATCAAATATGGGATTGTGAATCCTTGAACTGCCAATCTCAATCTTATACTATAACAGCATATTTGTTTGGGCGGACTAGATAAAGAGGGATTGGTATCCATCGGATTGTAATCTTGGGATTCATAGTCCTAGGACTATTTGGTTGGATAGGATATGCATCTCATGTTTGTTTGGTCATATGATTAGATGTCAGGAAAGGACTATTTGGTTAGATAGAATATGAATCCTATGTTTGTTTGGGATATTATGGAGAAGGATAAATGCTCAAATGACTATTTTATCCTTTTCAATTATTTACTAAGTAATATCAATATTAAACATACCTTTAATATTTTAATTATTTTTAGCTAGATTAAATAAAAACTTATTTTATTTTATTTTTTAGACAATTAAATACAATTTTTTTAAATAAAATATCAATAATAATATATGTTATTTTTTTAATTAAAATTTGAAATAAATTTATTTTTAAAAAATAATAACCATTAAATAAAACATCTATTAAAATTTAAATAATGAAATTAAAAAAAAAATATCAACAAAATTTTAAAATAAAACATCAATAAAATATCTATAAATTATTATTTCAAAAAATTAAATAAATAAAACATCATTAAAAATTAAATAAAATTATTTTATTTTTAAATTTAGACTACTTTATCAAGTATAATTAATACCATGAAGAAAAAGATATTTAATACTAGAGGGTCAACAATGTAATTTGGCAAATTAATCCCATCGGATGAGTTATCTCACAATTTGTGTCCCCCCTCCACCCCCCAAATGGAATACAATAGTCCCACAGATTTGGAATCAATAGTCTGGATAGACTATTAGTCCGGTGCAAAAAAAAATTGAAACAAACAATAGACTATTAGTCAAATCCCACTCTTCAATCCCACCAAACAAACATGTTGTAATTCTACTAATCAAATATGTCCTTGGAGTATTGATCCTCATAATGTGGGTGTTTGGAAAGTTGCTATTTTAGTAGGTTATTTTAGCTTTTGGCTATTTTACTAGGCTAAAATTTTGTATTTAGAAAGATGATTGAATTTTTTTCAAATTTGATGTGATGTTTGTGAGAGAAAAAATAAAATAATTATAAGTTTAATGTGACATTTTATTTTATTAGATATTTTAACCTATTTTATTTTTTTATAAATTTTAATCTAAACTAAGCTGAAATCCCACTTTCCAAACAGTTCCATTGTCACCTCACACTTTTTAAGTTATTTTTTAAAAATTAACAAAAAGTATTGGCTCTCACCATTTTAATCAATAAATATCAAAGTAGAGCATATTATCTGAAAAGTAAAAAATAATGTGAAAATTACATATTGGTATATTTTTAAAAAAATAATTACAAAATTATTTAAAAAATTATAATTTTAATTATTAATATTTATAAAACAACAGCTTGAAAGTCAATCGCAAGAGTAATAACCCCACAGTGCCCTCCGCCATTCACGGTCATATTCCGAAAATTTGTTAATATAAATTATCACAAATAAACTAAAAATGTATAAATCATATTTTAATATAAATTATCACAAATAAACTAAAAATTGATTAAAAAAGTCATAAATAAAAGTCAAAATGTATAAATCATTTATTAGTTTGATAAATTTCTTACTATTATTATCAGTACAAATAATTATTCCATAAACATAAAACATGTATCTAAAAGGTATCAAAAGAAATTTATTATCAAATGAGGGGTAAATACGTAAAAAAAAAAAATTGCTCAAGATTTATGAGCAGGATTAATAGTGCTTTCATTTCACTGATTCCAAAAGTTGATGGGCCGATATCCATTTCAGATTACAGACCAATCAGTTTGATTGGTTCTTTGTACAAAATCCTCGCTAAAGTCTTAGCAAATAGACTGAAGCTAGTGATCCATAGAGTGATTGGGGAGGCTCAATCTATTTTCTTGGGGGTAGAAATATCATGGATGGGATTTTAATTGCCAACAAAGTTGTGGACTGGTGGAAGAAGACCAGGAAAAAAAGGTTGATTCTTAAGCTTGATTTTGAAAAAGTGTATGACTCAGTCAATTGGGAGTGCCTTCTTTCTATGATATATACGTTTGATTTTGGGTTTAAGTGGAGAAGTTGGATTAAAGAATGTCTGACTTCTTCTAGAGTTTCAGTTCTTGTAAACGACTCTCCAACAACTGAGTTCATCCCTCAAAAAGGCCTCAGACAAGGGGATCCGTTGTCCCCTTTTCTATTCAATATAGTTGCTAAAGGGTTAAATGTCTTATTACACAGGGCCAAATTAGGAGGTCTTATAAAAGGGGCTGTTATAGGATAAGGTCATTCAATATCAACAATAACACACCTTTAATTTGTTGATGACACAATAATCTTTTGTAAGGCAGATTGGGAGGATGTTTTGACAATTAAAAGAATTTTGAGATGCTTCCAGTTAGTCTCTGGGCTAAAGATTAATTTCTCCAAAAGTCTTGTGAGTGGTATTGGTGTGCCAGCCCAGTTGGTGGAGGAGTTTGCTAGCAGACTTCATTGCAAGAGTCAAAACCTGCCTTTTTGGTACCTTGGCTTGCCTTTAGGTGTCAATCCAAGATTGAGGAAAACATGGAGACTAGTTATTGATAAAGTCAAGGCAAAATTGGCATCTTGGAAGAGGAAGCTGCTATCATTTGGGGAGAGGTTAACTCTCATTAAATCAATGTTGTCTTCTCTTTCTATGTACTACCTTTCTATTTTTAAGATGCCTAGTTCTGCGTCTAGAGTTGTTGATAGGTTGCAAGATTCTTTCTTGTGGGGAGGATCCGACTTGAAAAAGAAGATTCACCTTGTAAAATGGGATGAGGTGTCTAAGTGTAAATATCAAGATAGGCTAGGTATTGGGAAAATCAAAGAAGTAAATGATTGTCTATTGGCTAAATGGTGATGGAGGTATGGGGTTGAGGATAATGCACTTTGGAAGAAGGTTATTTGTAGTAGGTATACACCCAATGGTGGGAGGTGGTTGCATAATTTTAATGGTAATGGAAATCTCTCTAAAATATGGAGAGGGGGGGTATTATTAGTATTTCTCAATCTAATCCCAATTTGCTGAATCTATTTCTGGAGAATACTCAGATTGTGGTAGAGGATGGGCCCAGAGCAAGTTTCTAGTTGGACCGATGGCTTAGGGATCAATCTACAAAGAATATCTTCCCCAGACTTTTTAGCCTGTCAACTGAAAAGGATATTTCTCTGAAGAGGTTGGTGGAAAGAAAGGATAGCTTACATTCTTGGAACCTCAATTTCAGAAGATCTTTATTTGCTTGGGAGGCAGAGGATCTGGAAAGGCTTTATGATAGGCTAAACTAGTCTCAGACTAGTATATTTAATAGGGATGATCAATGGTAGTGGGTGGCAAGCTCATCAGGTCAGTTTAGCACTGCATCTCTTTATAATCTGTTAATGTCTGCTAGTTCTGTGGGAGTTGCTAAATTGCTATGGATTAATGCTTCTCCACCAAAAGTTCAATTTCTTGGGTGGTTGGCCTGGTAAGGAAGGTTAAAGACTTCAGTTTTCCTTCAAAGAATTGGTGTTCTGGACCATAATGCTTCGGTTAATTGTGTGTTCTGTAGAAATAGGTGTGAAACAGTGTCTCATGTGATGCTTTGGTGCCCTTTTGTTTAGCGAATTTGGTCGGAACTTTTGCACTGGTGGGGGATGTAGTGCGTTGTACCAACTAGTGTGGATAGTCTTCTTCACTGGTGGATGGGTTTTAAATGGAGAAAGCTGCAGCATAAAATTTGGAGAGCAATGCCAATGAAAATTATGTGGTCAATTTGGAGGTATATAAACGACGTGGTGTTCAATGGGAAGCAATCTACTTTGGAGGAGATTTGCGGCTGGATTAAGTTGAGAATTATTTTTTCGGTAAAGGCCCACACCCAGGACTGCTCTTATATAGTGCAGGATTTTATTTCCAATCTACAACAGATTAGGTGTTGATTGAGGTGTCTCGGTCTGTTGTCCACTTCTATTATAGTGTCTGCTGTTGGGTATAGTTTATTTTGGGTTTGGGTTTGGTTTGTTGTTGTTGTTTTTCTTTTTCTTTTTCTTGTTTTTTCTTGTTTGGTTTCTCACCAAACTTGCAGTGGTAGCATATGATAGGGTATCCATGTCGGTGTCAACATATTTGGGATGGCTATGGTATACTTTGATGCTTGTGGCACTTGCCCCCCCCCCCCTCCCCACGTTGATATTCCGTTGTAATGGCCTTTTTTCATTAATAAAGTTTCGTTTTGCTAATTAAAAAAAAGAAAAAAGAAAAAGAAAAAGAAGGCTCTATATTAACTGGTCATACTATGGTACACAACTTTCAAAAGATATGTATCACGTATGCCTTGTTACGTATTTTTGTGATAAATGTTACTTTTATTTTATTTTATTTTATTTTTTTATAGAAGTTATAAAAATTTGTGATTCAGAAATAAAGTTATTAATTTTGTGGTAGTTTTACACATTTTTGTGATAATATTATACATTTTTTTATCTAAACATTTTTAAACTACAAAATGTTAATAATAACATAAAATACATAACATTACCCCAAAGATACGTAATTTCATTTCTAAATTACAAATTATCACTACAAGAAAGGAGGCTATAAAACACGGAAGCATTTGCGATGGTACCTATTATCGTCGCAAAAATGGTACCACTTGTCGTCACCAATAAATGGGTTTTTAGCGACGGCACCATTTCCTATCACAAAAAAGCAACTTTTTGCGACGGTAATAGGTGCAATCGCAAATAATGCACATTTTTTGCAACAGTAACCGTTGCTGTCACAAATAAAGCTGCTTTTGCACCGGCATGAAATGCAATCGCAAATAAGAGAGTTTTTTGCGACAGTAATAGGTGCCGTCGCAAAAAAATAAATTAATAAGTAAATAAATAAAGAGAAAGTGATATTGTTTTGATATAACATTCTCTTTTCACCCATTTTTTCATCTTTCTGTCTCTCTCTCTCTCGCTCATCTCTTTTCTTTTTCTCTATCACCCTTTGTCTGTCTGTCTGTCTGTCTGTCTGTCTGTCTCTCTCTCTCCTTCTCTCATTCTCTCTCTCTCACCCTATGTTCGTGTTGCTCACTCTCTACCAATCTCCCTCTTGATTTATCAATCTCTTTTCTCTCTCTCTCTCTCTCTCTCTCTCTCTCTCTCTTCTCTTTCAATCGCTCATCTCTCATTTCTCTTAATCATTTGTCAAAAGAGAAAAAAGTCAAAAAATGAAATGGGCCTCTATATATATATGTGTGTGTGTGTGTGTGTCTCGCTCATTTCTCTTCTCTCTCTCTCTCTCTCTCACTCACTCATCACTCTTCTCTCTAGCTCTCTCATCTCTCTTCGCTCTCTATCTCTCATGCTCATATTTCTTCTCTCTCTCTCTCTATGTCTCTCTCTCCATATCCCTTGTTCATCTCTTGTTGCTCTCTTTCTCTCTCTCTCTCTCTCTCTCTCTATCTTTATCTCTCACTCATCTTGTTCCTCTCTCTTTTTCTCTCTCTATCTCTCTCTTTCTCACATCTCTCTTCTCTCTCAATAACGCATTTCTCTCGATCACACTCATCTCTTTCTCTTAGCCCATTGTTGTTGAAAGAGGAAAAATTCAAAAAATGATATGGGTCTCTGTCGCTGTCTCTGTCTCTGTCTTTGTCACTTTCTTTCTGTGTCTCTCGCTGATCTCTCTTGCCCATCTCTTTTCTCTCTCCTTTTATGTCTTTCTCTATATCTCTCGTTCATCTCTTTTCGCTCTCTCTCTCTCTCTCTCTCTCTCTCTCTCTCTCTCTCTCTCTCGCGTTAATCATCTTTTGCTTCTCTCCCTTTATCTGTTTCACTTTTTCTGTTTCAGTTTATATTTACAAAAATTTTAAAAATTATCATAAAAACTTGTTTGCTAATTTTTTTGATTTATAAATTGTTGTCTCAGTTTGTAAATTTGAGGAAAAAACGTAAACTCAAAAAATGAGTTTACGTTGGTTTTTAAACAAAAATTTAAGAATTGGACTGACAATTTTTTTTCCCAATTAATTTTTTTTTTTCAATTAATTTTTTTTCAATTAATTTTTTTTTCAATTACGTTTTTTTCAATTAATTTTTTTTTTAAATAAATTTTTTTTTCAATTACTTTTTTTTTTCAAATAATTTTTTTTTTTCAATTATAATGTGTTTGATCCCATTGTCATAAATAATAAAAAATAAATATAAATATTTTAGGTCTGAATAAACATATTTTTTAGTTTATGTTTTTAAAAAATTTCGAACATTTTGTTCAAATTAAACGTGTTTTTAGTTTATGTTTTTCTAAAAATAAATAAAAACCAATTTATAAATTTTTTGTAAACATAAACGTTACCAAACACTGCCTTAAATTTTTATTTGTGATGGTGAAACTTGCGTCGCAAGAAAAAAAAAAAAACAAAACAAAACAAAAAAGCCAAAAAAAAAAAAAAAAAAAAAAAAACCAAAATTTGATTCACGCTCGTTTTTACCCCCCTCAACCAAAAATCCCTAATCTCAAATCTCTAATCTTTCTAACCAACCCATCTCTTCTTATGACTCTCTCTCTCTCTCTCTCTCTCTCTCTCTCTCTCTCTGTTGCAGCAATGCAGGCGATGGCATCGAGTGACGGCCGGCAAAGATGAGATCGCCATCGTCAAGGGCAAACGATGGCGTCGAGCGACCATCACCACCTTCTAGTAAGTCCCACACCTCTTTCTTCTATTCTATTTTATCTCGGAGCCCTAATTTTAACCTTCTAGGTGTCACTCTTTCTCAAGAGATCCTACATTTCCTGCCATCAACTTAACTGCCTCTGTCTCCACCGTTATCTCCAACTTAAACAACCTATTCAATAACGCCCAACCCCCTGCTGCGACGACGAAACCCTAGATGTATTCGAGCTTGATTACAAACTAGTATATATGTAGTTCATAATCGCCCAATGAAGGGGGAAAAGAAGAAGAACAAAGGCACGATTCGATTTGAGTGAGAGTTCGTAATTCTAATTCTGAAGCCGAAACTCATCATGACGTTGGCCAATCTCATTGGTATGGTATTTCCTTCTCTTCTTATTATTTGCAGATTCCCTTTCATTTTGCCTTAATCGTTTTCTAAAATCCCAATTTCCATTTATTTCCCTAAACCCCCTTTCTCTCCACAAATTCATCATTCGAATACAATATTTATCAAAGTTTTTACATCTTACTTACTGCTAATGCTACACTCTAATCTGATTTTGCCTTGGTATTGAACCCACACTGAATTTCTCATGAACTAAAATGGGCAATAAGTACTAATGAGATAGCTTATGTTTTTCTAACGAATTTTGGGTTTGACATTGATTTCACATCATTTTGTTTGGGCAACCTGTTGTGGACCCGACTTTCTCCGCACGCCTCTTCTTTTCGAAGGGGGCGCGAATTGGTCATTCTACAGTTTGGACTCCCGTCATGGTTTTGAATCTAATCTCACAAAGTGCAATGTAAGACTAATGAATCACCAAAGAGTCCAAATCTAGCAATTGGTTTTGAAAAATCAATTTTGAATCAAAAAGTGCCAAACACGGACTGCTTTGCCAGATTACAGAGTTGCCACATAAATATTTTATTTTGAGAAATTTAAGAAACCCTGACTCGTGCCAAAGGCCACGTGTCCGTCGTCACCAAAGTTGCCTTGGCTCGGGAACTTGGGCACGAGAGGGGAAGGTCCTGAAATGATCACCCTCGTTCGCCCGCTCAAAGATCAGCCTCTACTAAACATGATATGTTGTTTTAAAAACCTCATGTGTTCCTATCCGGTTATTAATCTAACTTACTATGTGATGTGCACAGCATACAAGTATAGACCAAGTCACAAGACTTGGAACAAATCAATTCATGTTTGTTTTTCGAAAATGGTTTGAAAATACCACCCTCACAGTGGGCTAAAGCACGGATTTGCCACCCTCAAGTGGGCTTAAAACAACATGATTTTGCCACTTCGCAAAGTGGGCTTAAACTCACACTCATCGAATTGTTCCAATTCAAGCAATAAAGCCTTCATCCACAGACATTCATGCAGTTAAGCATTTAAGCAAATAGCCTCATGACAAGCATGTTATCATGGCAACACTCACACTCATGCAAGGATGCTAAAGTGTAAACACTTACAGTGTACTCCAAGCCAAAACAAAAGCTAGTTAGAAACAATGCATGATCCTAACTATGTCAACAATGCCTAATGCAACATATGCAAGAATGCAACTAAAATAAGCTGGGCTATCTAAGATGGCATATGAATGCAACAATTTGATACATGTATTCAAATAAGTGTATTGAAATACAATGCAGTTTGAATGATGCGCCGAGCCCGGTGCATGCAAGACAAAGGAATGATGCACGCATGCAAGCATAATGTATGCTAATCGAAATATGCCCTAATCTAACCACCAAAAGCAGTTAAATAAAAGAGAGAAAGACGTGGGGTTGGAAGACACGCACACACACACACACCCTTATTACAACATTGTGCCCTCGCGAAGGAGGGTCCAAATGAATAAGCTAAGCTATTCTAAGCTAAGCTAAGCTAACTAATCTGTTTAAACTAATTAGACTAATTATCACACAACAAAATAAAGAAATAGCTAAGCTAAGCTACTTAATTATTACAACACTTAATTAATTAACAAACTAATTAATCAAATTACAAATTCAAATGCTAACTAACAAATAAAGCTCTGAACTTATACTACCTTAGCTCTGCTTGAAGAAGTTGAACATGCATGCCTCGATTTTCATCCCGGAAAACCTTCTGGCTTGCTCTTTAGAGGCTCTGTTTACAGTGTGTCTTCATGAACTTTTTGCTGAACCTTACCAAAACAATGCTGAGGAGTGCACCAGTGGCCTATTGGCCATCTACCGGCCAAGAGTGTACCTCTGCCGGCCAACAATGAAAGGGTGCCGGCCAACAATGAAGAACTACCGGCCACTGGTGTGCTGTGACACCAAATTGCAACAGAGCACAAAACAGAGAAAAATGAAGGGTCCCCGAAGGACATGTATGTACCATGCCACTCCTTATCATCTCAAAACATCAAAAGAGTGGCACCATTGGGTCTAAATCCACCAATCAAGCATTCTCAATGCATGATGGCCAAGGATCCAACTTGCACAAATTCAATAAATGCACAAACAAAGACACAAGTCCATTACCTCATCATGAGAGATCAAAGGTAATGGAGACAAAAGAGATTGGCTCATTTCATCACTTCAAGTATGAAATGAACCAATCTTCCTTGTGTTCAATATAACGTCCAATTGAACACAATGCAATGCACACATAACATGCTTATCTTGGCATGTTTTACTTGATTCAATTCTTGTTTACACATTTTACATTACCAAGCCATTCTTTAATTGATTTGTCCAATGTGGAAGTCCTCCAATGAGAGGAAGGCCAATCAAAAGATGACTTAAGACATGGGAGAGATAGTGCCTTTGACTAGGAGAAATCCTCAAAAGAGGGTTAAAGCCATTTAAGCATAAGCCTCAATCCTATGGCTTAAACACAACTTTAAGACTCAACAAGCCTCAAAACAAATCAAAAGTGAAGAAATGAGGGAGGTGGCAGAATTTCGGTGCTAAAATGGTATGAAACACGAGACTCTAACATGCAAACAACTCATGTACAACATGTTAGGAGACTTAAGCATTAAAACTAGTGAAGAGCTTTAGACTAGAACTATGCAATACCAAATTCAAATGGCCAAACCAACCACGGAAAGACCTCAAACATGCCAAAACAGTGGCCAAAATGTGCTGAGATGGTAGCATGAAAAGCAAGAAAAACATGCTCATGTATTGGCTCATAAACAAGGCATAAGGCACAACTCTCAAAAGCAATGAAAGAGCAGAATTTGTGAGAGTGTGACAGTGGTATATGCACTGAAATTATATGCTAAATGATGCTATATCATGCAAACATCACAAGCAAAGCATGGTAAGGGCCTCAAAACACAAGGCAAGTGAAGCTAACCACACTATGGCTATACAAAGCAAGTCCCAAAGGACCAAAACTACTCAAAACAGAGTTTAAGCATGTCAAAGAAAGGCCAAAAACATACTGGAGTGGAGCCAACACATGCTAGAATAATAAGCTAAGTCATTAGGCATGCAAGGCTAGTGAGCAAGATTATACTACAAGTGTAAGAAGCAAGCAAGGACTGACTCAATTAGCCAAAAATAGAGTTATAGCATGCTGAAATAAGGACAAAAACATGCTTGAACTAGGCCATGAAAAGGTAGAAACACATGCTCATAAGTTAGGCCAACAACACATGCAAAGAAGAAACAATGAGGGAGGCCACCCCCTCCTATTTTGGACCTCAAAACCAAGTTTCCACCATTGAATTTTTCCTAGAATTCAGTGGTTTAAGGGCAAAAAAAGAATTGTTTAAAGGCTTTAAAAGATGGCACAAAGTTTAGCAAATAAGCTACAAAAGAAAAGGGGACACCCCTAACCTCAAAAGGACCTCAAACCACCATTTCCAACACTTAAAAATAGAGGTTTTTGTAGTTGACAACTAGGCCAAAAATAGCATGCAAGGGTGGCCAAACCAAAGTACAAAAGCAAAGCTTAAAAGGGTGAAATTCTTACCCTTGAAGCACAGCACTAAAACAGCAAGAAGATAGCCAAACTTCTGAGCCAAAACCACTCCAAGGAGCTCAAACATGGCCTCTAAGAACCTCAACTCTAAGGTGAAGATGTTTGGGTAAGGGTGCCAGTGCAAATATGTAGAGAAAGATCACTTTCAAGCATAAAATATAGAGAGAGAGTATTCTAGAGAGAGAGAGAGATATCTCAGCCAAAAGTTTCCAACCCCTTGCATGCATATAGATGAGTTCTATATATAGGAGATACAAGAAGCCTTCAAACAAATCCAGCCATCCACGTGCATGCAGATGAGCTAATCTGTGCCAACAACTGTCAAAATATCTGCAAAAATATCTGTTAATACATTGGTGGCCGGCCAGCCATCAGTGGTGGCCGACAGGGCCTCATTGATGGCTGGCAGGACCTATTGATGGCTGGCAGAGCAAAGCCCATGGCCGGTAGCCCTCACTGATGGCCGGCAGGCCATCAAGAACATCACTACACAAAGACCAGCACATGGTCCAAATATGAGACAGAATGGAAATAGGGTCTGGAAGGATCAAACCTGGAGCATTCCGTCGCGGAAGTCGAGTACTCGACGAGGAACCAAAACTTGTCGCTAGATATACCTGCAAACACATCCAAGTCTTGAAGACGGTCAAAAATGGGTTGTCTACACCTGCAACCTGATGCGAGCTTAAAAGCATTTCTATTCTTTCTTTCCCTCTAATAATAAGAAAGAAAAAAAGAAAAAATCATGAATAAAATGGAAAAATGTGTCCATTTGCCTAAATAAATAGACTCTCTTGTTTGATTATGACAATGGTTTATTTGCTCAGTTCCCAATTGTGATTTCTGACCAAGTTTTGAAAAGACCTAACTGCTTTGTCTTTGGCTCTTGATTCCCCCAGAACACAGTTCTGACTGGGCTGAATTTCTAAAGCTTTGCAAGAGAGTTGAATACACAATTCGTGCTTGGTATCTTCTACAATTTGAGGATCTGATGGTATTATCATGACTCACTTATGTATCAAAATGAAGACTTTCCAACACCTCCTTAGGCATTTTTAGTCTAATGATGTTATTATTTTATGTTTCACATTTCCATTCAATAATATAGACACCCCATTTTTGACCATCCTCAAGACTTGGACGTCATCGTTTGAACACCCGATGATCATCCATGTTCATGTTCGTTTTGAGTTCCCGGAGGTCTTGGCCGCGCGCCTTGCCTCAGGATCTCTTAACTGGACTGTTCTGCACTTGGTTTTGGACAAATAACTTGTTAGTTTTTGCTTCTGAGGGCATAGAATGGCTTTTCAGCCATACCTGGATCCCACCGGCTGAGGCATGGTGTCACCAGCCATGTTCCCTTGCCACCGGCTATTGGTGATGGCCGATGGGCACCTTTGGTGGTCGGCTGGCCTTTAAGTTGGTCAATCGGCCATATTTTCTGGCCGGGACTTCTCTTTTGCTCTTTTAAGGCATTGTGCATGCCAGCAGTGCCAGCTGGAGTGCACAGACCTATCCTGCATACACGTGTATGGAGGATTTGCACCCTTTGCACCCTTTGTACCCTTTGCACCCTTTTGCTCTAGCTTCTTGAGGAAGCTTGGACCCTCTTAGCTTCCTCAAGAAGCTTGACCCTTTGCCTTAGCTTCCTCAAGAAGCTTGAATCTTTGGCCTAGTTTCTTGAGGAAGCTTGACCCCTTTTGCTTTAGCTTCTTTTAGAAGACTTGAGCCCTTGCCTTTTCTATTAAAAGAGAGCCTCTCCTTCCATTTCTTGGGTTGGAAAAAACTCAAAGATACAGCTGATATATCACTATCTCTCTATATCTCCCTCTCTCTCTACATTTGTGTGTGTTAGATAGCCTTAAAGTGAGTTTGGTTCTTAGTTTTGCAGTGAGACACCTAGTGTTACACAATACCTCAGTTATTGAGGTGTTGAGAGGTTGTTCTAGGAGCTTTTGAGTTGGTTTTGATCAGAAAAGGGGGCTAGAGTTTTGGTTCTTGAAGTGTTCTTTAAGGGTGAGCACTATTGCTTTATATTCTCCATTCTTACACTAGCTTTTAACCTATCTTGAATGCAGTTTTAAGCTTGGTGTATAACTAATAAAAGTTCTATTTTTTGTTGTTTAAGATGTTTCATTAAGGTCCTTTTGGTGTTGGGGGTCAACCTCCCCCTCTTGGGCCTTGTTTGGCCTCTTTTGTGTCTTTTTTGTTGAGCTTTGGGAGCTTTTGTGTATTGGCCTTCTTACCACAGAAATCCAGAGGATTTTTAGTGGCGGTGAAGGGGTTTTGAGGTCTTGCATAGGGGAGGGACACCCCTCTCCCTTTGTGTTTCATTTGCTTGTGTTTTTCGCTCATAAAGGTAGCATGTTTGCTTGACTTTACTTGGCTCCATTTCAGAGATTTTTTGGTGTTATTTAGTCATATTATACCTCTTTTTTTGGTTGGATTGATAGGCCATTGTATGCATCATACACTAGCTTTGTAATCTCTTTTATTGTCATAACATGCATCTTGCATTTGGACCACCATGCTTGCATGTTTTGGCTTAGCTTTGTGAAGTTTTCAGTCATGTTTTTCCATGCTTAAGGTCTGACTTTGGTTGTCTTAGCCACGTTTGCCTTGCTTTGTATATCCTCTTTGCATTTCGGCTTGTTAGCCTTGAGTGTGTGAGTCATAAGCATGCTTTAGTTGGGTTGTTTCAGTGATTTGGAATTATTTCCCACGCTATTTCAGTCCATAATCCATGCTTGTATGCTTGCATTCATCATCCTTTCCATGCTTCGAAGAGGTGTCCTTCTGTGCCTTAAAATGAGTCATTGTATATGCCTCTTGGTTTGAGTCCTTTAGCTGTCATATCAGTGGGTTTTGGGGCTCCTCTTTGCATGTTAAAACTCTGTTTTCCATCGAATAATCCATGCCATGTTTGGTTGTGGTAGGTGTAGAGCAATGCTCTCTTTGTGGCCTCAAATGTCCTTCGTTTTGTGCTCATTTTCTAGCATATTTTTGGCCCTATCTCATGCATGTTCCAGCCCTGTTTTGGCCCCCCCCTAGGATTGTCCCAAGTCCTCTTGACCCTTTGCGGTTCGTTTGACGTGGTCATGGTTTGAACCCTTTTGTTAGTCCCAAGTGTCAGGCTCTTTTGCATGCTTCGCTTCACTTATGCCTTTGGTTTGGCACTCCTCTTGACATGTTTTCAGAGCTTAATGCATTGTCATTTCCTCATATTTATCACATCTCGCTCATGTTTGAAGGTTGTGCATTGTGGCCTAAGCGATGGACCAATGTGTGTGCATGTCCGCCTTGCATTTTGGCGCCTTGATTTTGGTATTTTGGCCACTGTTTTGGGGGATGGCTGAGGTCCCCCATTCCGGTTTAAGTCCACCTTTGTATATAATTGCATGTTTGACATGTTTCTTTACTTTGGTTGCATGCTTGCATTACATCATGATTACATGTTTGCATGTTGTTTAGCTAGTTGCATTACATATCCTTGTTGCATATTTGGCATGTTCATGTGACATTAACTTAGTTTGCATGATAGGTTGCATTGCATTGCATCTTGCATGTTTGGCACATTACACATTTGCATATTTAGGTTGCATTGCATTTGGCATGCTTTGCTAACTTAGCCTCATATTACATACTTAAGCTATTTTGTATACTTGAGCCATATTGCATACATGCATTGCATTATGTTTGGTTTGGGGTGTCAAACCAAACAGGAGGACTGAGATGTGTTCGTACTTAAAGTGACAAAACACGTCTCAATTCTCGGTCGCCAACGCCCTTGATCTCAACATGATAGAGCGTGAAGAGTTCATTTGTTTTGTCGCATTCATTTACTTTGATTTGCAAACATGCTACCTTTGGCCATCATGCATCGAAATTCGTAATTGATGGCCCGAAGACCGAGAGCCATGCTCCATTGAATCCATAGTATGATAGGAAGAGTGGCTATGCACACATTGCTTTGAAAATTCTATGCCATGCACTGTCTGCCCTCTGCTGCTGTCAAAACAGGATTCTGCAGGAAGATTCAGCCGATCGACTACATTCAGTGCCGATCGGCCACATAAGTCCAGCCGGTGGCCCAATTTATGGTCGATGATCCCATTTCCATGGTCGGTGGTGCTTTGTATTGGCCGGTGGCAACCCAAAATGATCAGGGAGTAGTTCAGAGGTGCCTCAAGAATTTTCACATCCCTCAGAGGTACAGAACAGTGCAAACAGAAGCAACAGTGGCATGGCAATGGGTTTCCGGGCGAGGCGTATCGAGCATGCATCATCCCGTCATTCCGAGGTAGGGCTACGGCCACCTTCCTTCTGTAATTAATGTGTTAATTCATTAGAAGTTTTGTAATATTTAATTAGCTAGAGTAGTTAATTATTCATTTGGTTTGTATTATTTATTCGGACCCTCCGAAAGAGGGCAATGTTGTAATAAGTGTGCGTGTGTGTGATGCATGTCTTCCAACCCCAATTTTTTTCTCCCTTTTATTTAACCACTTACGATGGTTAGATTTAGGGCATATTTCAATTAGCATCCTTATGCTATGCATGTTTGCATCATTCATATGTCTTCCATGCACCAGGCTCGGCGCATCATACTAACTGCATTGTATTTCAATTCCAAGGTGAATACGTGTTAGTTGTATATCTCACATGCAATCTTTAAATAGCCGAGCCTATCTCAGTTGCATTTTGCATGTGTTGCATTAGCCATCTTAACATGAACTAGGATCATGCATTGATTACTAACTAGTTTTTGTTTTGGCTCGGAGTACTCAGTAAGTGTTTATGCTTTAGCATCCTTGCATGCGTGTGAGTGATTGCCATGATAGCATACTTACCATGAGGCTATATGCTTATGTGATATAACTGCCTAAATGCCTGTGGGTGAAGGTTGGATTATCTGAATTGGAATAATGCATTGACTGTGAGTTTTAAGCCCACTTGAGAGTGGCAAATCATCTTGTTTTCTAAGTCCACCTGAGGGTGGCAAATTTGCATTTTAGCCTACTTGCAAGTAGCAAACCGTTTCAAAAGCAAACATGAGGTGTTTTGTTCCAATTCAGACGATACAATCTATACTTGTATGCTGTGTGCATCGCGTAGTAAATCTAGGCTAATAACCGGAATAAGAGCACATAATGTTTTCAAAACTCGGTATCATAGTTAGTAGAGGCCGATCTTTGATCGGCGAAAGTAACTCACAAGTGACCTTCCCCAATCGTACCCAAATTCCCGAGCCGAGGCAACTTTGGTGATGACGGACACGTGGCCTTAGGCAAACGTGTCAGGGTTTCCTAAATTCTCCAAAACAAAATATTTAGGTTGCGACTCTGTATCTGGCAAAGCAGTCCATGTTTGGCACTTCTTTCAAAAAAATCTATTTTCAAAAATGATTTGCCGGATTTGGACTCTTTGATGATTCATCGGTCTTGCATTGCACTCTGCGAGATTAGATACAGGACCGTGACACTTGAGTGCTGAACTGTAGTGAGCCCCAATGAACAAAACGGGATTTCCCTCCCGGGACGTTTGGGGACGTCTACAGTTTCTGGCGACTCTGCTGGGGAGTTTAGAGAGCTTGACTCGAACTCATGATATCTTGTTTTGATAACACTCATGTGTTTCTTTGCATTGCATGTGCATTGGTGCGCCTAAGTCACAGTGTTTGCCGTCTGCTATTCCTGAACGGTTTGCCGGAGGCTCGCTTCGAGAAGCGTGCCATAAGGCTGACTGATTACGGGGTATGCCACGATGGGAACACAAACCCCAGTTTTTACCGGGGCACCCTTTTTGACCATTCGACCTAGTGCATATTTGGAATCCATAGTGACCATTCCAAGCTAGGACGGGTTGCTTACCCGATAATAGGTTGTTTGAAACCGCTGCGTGCGTAGTGAAACCCTAGCTCCTGACAAAATAGGACAGGGAAACCCTACCCCAACATAGGGGTGTTTTTGGCTCTCAGTTGTGTGCTATGTGCTTTTAGAGTTGGCCTCTACAGGAATGCATGTATCAGTTTGCAAGTTTGGATATCAAGCCTGCGTGCACCAGTGTTTTGAGGATCAGTTATCTGCGGGTATCAGATTTGGTTTTGGGGGCAGTGATTTGGGAACGACGATCAGTGTTCAAGAACAGTCTATTCAGCTTATCAACTGTGTTTTGTAATGCCCAACTGTGTGTCGTGTGTTTATTTACGCTGTTATGCTGTCCGTTCTCTGGTTGTTTATTTCCTTATTGCTGCTTTATTTATCTTTTTGCTAGGTAGTTTAGCATGATTGCTTCAGACCAAGCAGATATTCCCCAAGCACTCTGGACTAGAGGTCGTCGACTCCATCGATATGAGGATCTGGTAGACGGACAACCAGTGTTTTATTCTCTACCCCCGGTTACCAGACGAAGGGCAGCTAGCCAGAGGATATCAGTTCAGCAGTCAGTTTAAAGGGCTTCGTCTACCCCACCTTAGTATAGTAGGGATCAGAGTTCTGCTTCTCCCGCAGAGATGGAACATACACCGGCAGTACAGTTAGATCAGGGCAGTGTGGCAGGGATCGAAGGAATGATGCGCCAGCTCCAGGAGAGCATGAGAACTATGCAGCAAGACGCTGTTTGTCGAGATGAATTTTCCAAACAGCAGGCCAAGATCATGGCCCAGCAGGCAGAGTTAATTACCAGGCTGCAATAACAAACCGGGGCATCTACTTCACACCAGGCTCCTCCCCTACCAGGAGTTCAGGCACCCGGGGAGACACCAAATGCCCAGAATGTCCAAGAGGATACAGACATCCCAATGGGGCCACCTCCACCCCTGATTCTACCTCAACTAGCCAAGGCACCTACGCCTATCAATCAACCGGACTCTTCCTTCGAGTTCGAGGTAGACCCTACAGCATTGAAGTTGAGCAAGCTTGAGAAGCTGTTCAAGAAATCCCAAGGGGTAAAGTCCATCCCAGACATTGAGGACGGGTATACCGACGCAGCTGTGACGCTGCCAGACCGGTTCAAGATGCCACAGATTGACCGCTTTGACGGGTCCAGGGATCCCATGGTGCATCTACGTTTGTTTTCAGATATACTAAGGCCGATGGGCCTCACACGACTACAGAAGCTTTCATTATTTGGCCGGACCCTGTCGAGTATGGCAGCCATCTGGTACGCAAAACTGGAAGACGATGTCAAGCGGAATTGGGATGGGATGGCTGAGGCCTTCATTGCACAGTACTCCTATAACACACAAATCGAGGTTACCACCCCTGATCTCGAGACAACAAGGCAAGAGCCTAAGGAGACTTTCTCTAAATTCGTAACCAGCTGGAGGGCCAAGGCCTCAATGATGACCACTAGGCCCACTGACAAGGATCAGATTCGGATGATTGTGCGCAATCTCCAACCCAAACTGATGCAGAAAATGATCGTGCTCCCTTTCCCTACCTTTTTTGATTTACATGAGATGGGGGTACAAATTAAGGATGCGATGAAATAGGGTCTGATCGACTCAGACAGAGAGCAACCCAAGAGAACCTTCAACCGCAGCACCAATACAGGCACAAGCAATGCCGCAACTACCAGAGCTTTAGAAGTAAGCATGGTCACCACCAATCCCCCAAGAAACCTTGCAGCTAAGCCATTCACCGGTGCGTCCAAGAGTAGTTCGCAAACAGCCAGATACCAACCCAAAAGCCAAAGAACCTTCGCTTCACTATATATGCCCCTGTCCAGAGCTCTAGGGGTTTTAATCAGAAAAAGGGCACTTGAAGCCCCTAGAGCCGCGGCCATTGCCGGAAAAACTTCCCCCTTCCCACAACCCAACCAAATATTGCGCATTTCACCAATAGCACGGTCATGACACCGACCAATGCTTTCGATTACATCATGAGATTCAAGATCTCATTGATAATGGGGTGATTGTGCCTCCAGAAAAACCCAATGTCACGACCAACCCTCTCCCTCCACACAACCAAGCTCCACCTCCCAAACGCATCAACTTTATCCAGACTGAGGCCGTGTCTTACGATCCTAGCATCTATATCACTCCTTCTCACCTACCCAAGCCAAAGGTGTTCCTTCCCGACAGCACTGACTTGTGCATGTTGGACATCTCCAAAACCCAACCCGAACCAATGGTGGTGACTGTCGAAGATAGAACAGGGGAGATTTCAAGGGAGAATGAGATTGTTGAGTCAGAATCTGAGGAATCTAGGAGTTTTGCTAAGGAGGTATACAGTCCGAGTGACTACATTCTATCAGTAGGCCAGGTTGGGCCAAATGTGGAATTGCCGGCAGGGGCAGAGCTTTGTGTGATATAGGGGGATGAATTTGGTCAGAGGATAGATGACTTGGCAGCTATGGAAGGGGACTTTGCTAACCTCTAATTTTTCAATGAACAAGATCCAGACGGCATGGTAGTCAATTGGTCAGATTTTGAGGAGTTAGCAGAGGTCACCCGGTGGCTTGATGACCTGCCAGATGTTGTCGACGAAACTCAGTTGGAACGGGGCCCTGCAGGGGCAAGAACATCATTTGCGGCCGAAAAGGCCGAAAATCAGAATGCATCGCTGGAGAGCGCCGGTGCTAAGAATTTTGCTTAGGACTTGGGTATTGTGAATGCTGGAAGTGTTGAACAGCCAGCGATACTGACGCAGTTGGAACAAGAAAGGTTTGGGGATTCTGAGAGAATTAGGAAAGCTAAGGCCCCTGAGGGGACTGAAAGTGCTGTGTTCACGAGGATAGAGAATGTTGCAAGCATGTGGACAAAAAGTACTGCGAGTACAATTGTACCGGATCCAGACAGGTGTCTGTCAGTTGCCGACAGAATGTGGTGGGAAGACGATGATCTATGTCTTGCCCACACGGATGAGGATTGGGGGAACGACCAGCCAGATGATACCTGGTACATCGGCGAAGTCGATCATATGACTAGAAGCGGGCGGTATTTCAAGCCCCCACATCTAGATCAGCCAGAGGCGTCTAGGAAAGATAAGGAGGCAAAGAAATAGAAAGAGAAGTAACTCAAAGAAGAAGCTGCACTGAAGCAGTTGAAAAAGATACAGGCAGACATCTCCATCTGGGGACTACTTATGGCATCGCGAGTGCATCGACAAGCTGTCTTATCAGCCATGGACAAGGCCAAGCTCTCAATAGACACCACGCCCGAATAGCTGGTGGGCTTAGTTTTTCCGGGAGGGGCTACCCCGATGTTGACTTTCTCTGACAAAGAATTGCCACCTGAGGGTGCGAACCATAACAAGCCACTCTACATCTCTATGGAGTGCAGAAACAAATGGATACCCGTGGTGCTTGTCGACACAAGGTCCGCCATCAATGTGTGCCCGGCAAGGACTGCATATGCAATCGGTTTAAAGACCGCTGACTTTGTGCCGACAGCCCAGGTGATTCGGGTGTATGATAACACAAGCAGAGAAGTAATAGGGACAGTGAAAATTCAGACCAAGGTTGGACCGGGACAGCATGAGGTAGACTTTCACGTCCTAGAAGTTCCTGCGACCTTCAATCTACTTTTGGGGCGGCCGTGGTTGCACCAAGTAAAGGCAGTTTCGTCCACCTTGCATCAGATGGTGAAATACCCCCATAGGAAGGGAGTAGCCATCATTTTTGGAAATTCGTTGATCCATCCACCGCCAGAAGTATCTACGCCAGTTTTGGAAATTAAGCACGGTATGGAGGATGTGTTCATATCGAGTTTTACCCTGGCTGAGGCCTGGGTCGTGCAGAACATCTTAGCTGCTAATAAGGGGGTGTATGTTAGCGCACAATCAGTATACCTTATGAACAAGCTTCAACACATCCCTGGGATGGGATTGGGAAAGAGCGGCCGGAAGGGCGTCGTAGTGTTGGCCGAAGTGCCACACAACCCACACACCTTTGGCTTGGGTTATCTGCCCACCAAAGAGGATTAGATAAGGAAAGGTAAGGAGATGGCTGGGAGAACCAGAGCAAAGCAGGCGGGGAAGCCTTTTGGGCT
Source organism: Camellia lanceoleosa (assembly GCA_025200525.1). Lineage (NCBI taxonomy): Eukaryota > Viridiplantae > Streptophyta > Magnoliopsida > Ericales > Theaceae > Camellia > Camellia lanceoleosa. Next base: position 975,625 of record JANUSC010000031.1, on the reverse strand, counting down.
AATGCACCGACCCATCCAAGGTACCCTAAACGGACACTTTGTCTGGGAGAGGGAGGACTTTCCATTTTGTGGCTTCCCAGAGCCGTGGCTGAAAGCCGAGAAGAGGCGCTTGCCGGGGTTTGAGATCTTCTTTGACCTACAGTTATCCGGGGATGATGTTGCCGAGGAGCAGACAGACCCATCAGCTGAGGTTGAACAAAATGAGAAAGTGGATTCCGAGAGTGCTGAAATTGAAATGGGGGTAGCACTGGCTTGTCTACTTTAAGATCCTCCGATCGTATAGAAGTGCTTGGGGGATAACTTCTCAGTGTCCATGATTGGGAATGAAACGACTACGGGCCTACCGTTAAACATTTTGGATGCATCCATCGCACCCTCCCTCATCTGGCAGTACGAGGAGGGATTTTTGTCAAGCAGCACCGAGTCAGGTAGTGAGCCGAAATCTGATTCCTCCGAATTTGTTGAGTCGGAATCAGGTTCCAACTCGATTGAGTCTGAGTCTGAGTCCGGTAATCCTGGGGGTGATAACCCGGATACCACAATCCTGTCTAGGTCGTCTTTTTCTTTCCCTTTTGAGTTTGTTGTAATAGAAGAATCGGACAATTTGGAAATGCTTAATGAGAATGGAATGGATGTGGTTTCTGAGTACTTTTCTGTGCCTTTGATTTATTGCTTGAATCAGGACTTTCAAAATTTTGATGAAAACGACAAGGAAGAAATTCCTCCAATTTTGCAACGCTTAATTGATCAAGAGCAGGAAAGATTTGTTAAACCTTTAGTTGATGAAATCACTACTGTTAATGTTGGTACTGAGGAGGACCCGCGGCTGGTCCAGATCGGGTCCACGTTGTCTTCGGAGGAACGCGAGCGCTTAGTCGCTTTATTAAAAAAATTCAAAGATGTTTTCGCGTGGTCCTACGAAGACATGCCTGGGATCGATCCTGAGATTGTACAGCCCCGGATCCCTCTTGACCTCGAGGCCCGACCCATCAAGCAGAAACTTAGGAGGATCCACTTGGACTGGGCTCTCAAGATTAAGGAAGAGGTCACCAAACAAATTGACGCAGGGTTCCTGCTTGTATCTGAATACCCGACTTGGTTGGCCAACATTGTTCCGGTACCGAAGAAGGATGGCAAGATCAGGGTGTGCGTGGATTTCAGGGATTTGAACAGAGCCAGTCCAAAGGACGACTTTCCCTTACCGCATATCGATGAGTTAGTGGACTTCACGGCGGGGCATGCTTTGCTTTCGTTCATGGATAGATTCTCGAGCTATGATCAGATAGTGATGGCACCTGAAGACTGGGGGAAGACTGCTTTCACCACCCCATGGGGGACTTACTGTTACAGGGTGATGCCATTTGGGTTGAAGAATGCTGGAGCTACATATCAACGGGCCGCGACCACGATATTACATGACATGATCCACAAAGAGGTTGAGGTGTACGTGGACGACTTGATTGTCAAGTCCAAAGATAGAGAGGGCCACTACACCGCCTTACAAAAGTTCTTCCAAAGGATCAGAGAATTTGGTTCTTGGTGAATCCTCGAAGTGCATGTTGGTGTTCTGGCGGGGAAAAATCTTGGGGTTTCTTATTACACAGAGAGGTATCGAAGTCGACCCTTCCAAAATCAAGGTCATCTTAGAAATGCCACCACCAAGGACTGAAAAGGAGGTGAGAGGCTTTCTGGGTAAAGTGCAATTCATAAGATGGTTTATCTCAAAATTAACCTTGACTTGTGAACCACTTTTTGGTCTCCTGAAGAAAGGAAAAAAGTTTTAATAGGATGGCCGATACCAAGCTGCTTTTGAACAGATCAAGGAATACTTACAGAACTCGCCCGTGTTGTCATCGCCAGAGCCGGGGGAGACCGTTGATTTTGTACCTTTCAGTGACTGAAACCACGATGGGCTGCATGCTTGCGCAGGAATCAGAGGATAAGGTAGAGAGGGCTATCTACTATTTGAGCAAAAGGATGCTGGAGTATGAAACCCGCTACACACCGTTGGAAAAGGCTTGCTTAGCCTTGGTATGGGCTACCAGGAAGCTGCGGCACTACCTGTTAGCTCACTCTGTAATGTTGGTTTCAAGATTAGATCCCATCAAATATCTCTTCGAGAAATCGGCACTTACGGGTAGGCTAGCTCGTTGGTTGCTGTTGCTTTCCGAATTTGATCTGCAATATGTGACTCGCAAGTCAGTCAAGGGAAGAGCAGTAGCAGATTTCTTAGCCGATCATCCAATAGAAGGACGTGAAGCAGTTGAGTACTTATTCCCAGATGAGGCCATTTTGCATATCAATGACGAGTTTTGGACAATGTACTTTGACGGAGTGTCAAACCAGCACGGGTATGGAGTAGGGGTGTTACTGATAGCACCCGACAAGTCCCGTATCCCTCTAGTATTTAAACTCCGGTTCAAGGTCTCGAACAATGAAGCAGAATATGAAGCGTGCATTGCTGGTTTAGAAGTAGCCCTGGAACTAGGGGCAAAATGGTTGGACGTCATCGGGGACTTGAACCTTGTTGTATCTCAAGCAAAAGGATATTAGAAAGTCAAAGAAGAAAAGATGATAATGTATCACCAGACCTTGGATTTGTTAATTCCTCAGTTTGAGAAGCTAAACTTTGCTCATCTATTAAGGGAGAACAACAGGTTCGCAGATGCACTAGCAACTCTATCTTCTATGATAGACATCTCTTTTGGAGTCCGGATGCGTCCGATCATCATCGACCAGAAATTTGTGCTGGCTTACGAGTCGATTGCTGCTATGGATGAGGTTCAAGATGAAAACACCTGGTATTACGATGTCTGGAACTTCTTGGAGAAGGAAGCATACCCACTAGGGGGCAAATGCCACGGATAAGAGGGCAATCAGAAGAATGGCCGTTCAGTTCATCATCTGCGGGGGAAAACTGTATAAGAGAGGTCATCTGGGAATGCATAAGCTGTGTGTTGACGCCGAAGAATCGAAGCACCTGATGGAGGCCATCCATGGAAGGGAATGTGGTGCACACATGAACGGGGTGATGTTAGCTCGGAAGATCCTCAGATAGGGTTACTACTGGTCCACCATGAAGGAGAATTGTATCGGCTTTGTACGGTGATGCCACAAATGTCAGATCCATGCAAACCGCATAAACATCCCGTCATCGAAGCTATACAACATGACTTCGCCATGGCCATTTTCAGTTTGGGGAATTGATGTGATCGGGACTGTCACTCCGAAGGGGTCGAATGGGCATGAGTTCATCCTGGTCGCAATAAACTATTTCACGAAGTGGGTTGAGGCCCAATCTTATGCGGTGTTGAAGGCTTCACATGTTGCGAAGTTCATCAGAAACGACATCATCTGTTACTACGGGGTCCCGAACGAGATCAATTCACATAATGGTTCCCACTTCAAGAAGGAAGTGATTGACTTGTTTGAAAAATACAACGTGGCTTTTCATAAGTCATCCACATATCGGCCGCAGACCAGTGGAGCGGTCGAGGCCGCCAACAAGAATATCAAACACATACTGCAGAAGATGGTGGAAACCTACCAGGACTGGCCAGATAAGTTGCCATTTGCTCTGTGGGGCTACCGGACTTCAATTAGGATGTCTACTGGGGCGACTCTGTATTCATTAGTTTATCGGATGGAGGCCGTTCTACCTATCGGGATTGAAGTTCCATCTCTGAGAGTGTTGGTTGAGTGTCAGATAGCCGAAGCAGATTGGCAACAGAGCAGATTTGAAGAACTCATGCTCTTTGATGTGAAAAAGCTGAAAGCACTGTACCATGTTCAAGGTTATCAGCGCAGAATTGCCAGGGCTTTTAACAAGAAAGTTAAGTCCAGGAATCTAAAAGAAGGAGATTTGGTGCTCAAGGATAACCGAGCTCCCATCCACGACCCAAGGGGCAAGTGCAGACCCAATTGGACTGGTCCCTACATCAGTAAGTCTATCTGGTCAGGTGGAGCTATCGTTCTGATGGACCTAGATGGCCTAGAGTTCTCACAGCTGGTCAACATGGACAAGTTGAAGAAATATTACCCCTGAGAGGCTCACTAGGCTGAAAACCAGAAATGGCGACCTGGGCAAAAGTTAGAGCATGAAAATTTTGAAATTATAAAAACTGAGCTCGGAAGGTTGAAAACCCGCAAATGGCGGCCTTGGCAAAAGTTAGAGTGTAAAAGGAAAGTGAAAATACTCGAGTGAACCCGAGCCTGAACTACGTAAGGCTTGATTCCCATCTTTGGGATACGTAGGCAACTTCATCCTGAAGTTCAGCCATAAACTTTTCCTCGATCAACTTTGTCCATTTGATCATCTCGGTCATCTTTGTCTATTCATCATTCAAGAGCTTCGGTTGTGATCTCCGGTGCAGTGCTATTCAAACTAGGGACAACTTTCGATTCTTTGGGATCCGGTTGTGCATCTCAATGATGATCTCGCATGTCGATTCGATCCGCATGAAAATGGTTTTGAAAAGTTTTAATAAAAGTTGATTTTGCTCAAATTAATCTTTTTACAACTTCGACCATTTTTGGACCAAAGTGGAAAATTTTCAATACCCACAATCTTCAATTTTATTGATTTCAATACAAAGTCCTCCTACTCTTGCATACAAATTGAAGTTGCTTTTGGTTACATTCATAAACAAAAACTTGAAAGTACTAATTAAAGCAATAAATCTGGGGTATAGCTAAGTCAGGTGTTCCTGCGCCCCCTCCCAAAGCTGGTCGAAGCTTCTAACGCCAAGCTGGGCCCAGTCTGTGCCTCTTCATTGAGCCAATCTATGCACTCGTCAGACAAAATGCAACTGAAAGTGGGAGCTGGGGCCAGGAGCTCTCTAGTCCTCCATGCTGTGGCATACCGAGCAAGCTGCGCGCCTCGGACCGGGAATGCAGCAGGGTACTCTATCCCCTCTGGCGAGCAAGTCTGATCATGGCCAAACTGGCACTAGAACCGGAAAGGGAAGTAGAACACGCAGTGTGTCAGGCCAATCAACTGAATCCCAGGCTGCCGGGACATGCTATAGCTCATTGCCGGTAGATTGAGCCAAGGACAGCGCCAAGCAATGTGGTCTACAGACAAATTGTACATCTAATCGAACCACCATCCCTCATCCAGGTCATTGACCAGACGTTGTCGGAAGAAATAACCGCGGGCTGAGTATGCTAGGCAAGAGTCCACAACCTGCAACTTGTCCATCAACCACACCTAGAAAGGGATGAAAAATGAAAGAATAAAGAATAAAGAGATGTACTATGAGAGAAAAGTGAGAAAAGGGTTTTGTGAGAAAAACCGAGCCTGAGAGCCGAGTGATGTGAGCAATACATATGTGAGATTGGTTGGGAAACATTACCTGCAGCAATAGTGGACTCCCCACAAATCTGGTCATCTCCCGGCGATGGAAAGCGTCCAAGCCCATCAATGTCTCGGCCAATGTCATGGCAATGCAGCTTTTGCCCTCCTTCAAGCCTTGGGCAACCTCGATCAACCGAACACTAGATCCTCCGGAGCCTGAGGCAAGCAAGAAATGAGATAGAATGCACAAATAGAGGGCGTGTCGCCTAAAACCCTACCAATGATGGTCGTCGCGGTCACCGGCATAAAAAAACCGGCAAATCAAACTCGGAATATCAAGCATTCCGTCACCAATCAAAGATTGAGCGTCATGCATCGTGAGCCCACACATTCGTCCTAAAGCTTGGGCGTGGCCGAAGCGAAGTTGGGGCAAGATTTCTTCGTTGTGCGTAGATTCCATCAAAACTTGGAAATCTTCGAAGGTAGGACATACCTCTTGCCCGCCAAAGCTAAAGACATGTGTTACCGGATTCCAAAACCTCGCCGCGGTATGGAGGAATGGAAAGTGCAGCGGAGTACGACTCAGTGTGAATAGTGCGTTTATGCCGATGCCTCGAAAATTCAGCCTTTCCGAGCCATCCAAGTTGGCAATCCAAGCTTTGAGATTTTGGGCAAGAAACTCTTCCATTTGGAGTAAATCAGTGTTGAATTGAGAAAAACTACGAAGTTGAGGCTTTTTGTAGGGGATAAGGTGTGAGTGGAAGACAACTATCAGCATTCTGGTGGTTCTTGCCATTTATGGCCGACCGGCCAAAAATAGTGCCGGCCGACCACCACTATTGGCCGATAGAAATTTATTATGGCCGGTGGCCTTTCCCTATGGCCGATGGCCTTCCCTCTTGTTCCATTAGCTGTTTAGAAGTTGAAAATGTTGAGGAATTGTGGTCGGAACCTTCCCCAATGTCTTCTGGTGGCGATTTTGCGAATTCACGTCTATTTGTTTATCGAGTTGTTGTACATTTGCTTATCGAGTTGTATTTCACATTCTTTAAGTTTTTGCTTTGCTTATCGAGTTGTATTTACACTTGGTTAGCTTATCGAGTTCTTTGTTTTGTTTATCAAGTTGTTCTGTCGTTAGTCAGCTCACTACCTGATTATTACGAGGCAAACGCTTATTTTTCAAATAAAGATTCAAACCTCATCTACATTGTTGTGTAATGCGATGCGATGTACGAAAAGCACAAGCGTAACATCTCTTTGGACCAAAATAGCTGTTTCATTTCCATCATATCTTTTGCAAAAAATATATATATATACACAATTTTGAAAAAGTAAGATCTGCCTACGGCAGCATAATGTGCTTAAACTACCAGTAAAAAGCAAAGTAAAGCAAAAGGGGAGAAGGGCAGCAGAGTGCCTGGGTTAATACCGATGGCCTCCCCCTGTGGTCAATGCACCTCCCGCGCCCTTGTTCAAGTCAATTATATGGTTTGGCACCTTCATTACTCAAGACAGTGCAAGAAAATGCACTTTTGAACATTAACTGGCCTTCATGTTGACCTCGAGCCATGTCTTCTGTGTGCGATGCTCGGTGCGCGCAAAGAGTATCCTTCCTCGTATCCTTTTATATGCCTTGCGGATTCCGCAAATCGATTTAAACATGTGGTATTGTATCATTTTGTTTTGACTGTAATTGTCACGCTCGTTACGCGTCTTGCATTACACAATGCCTCGTCTTGTTCTGAATTTGCATCTCAACATCATGAATAATATGCCTTTAACATGCTTCAGTTGAATATGCCCCCTTTTTTCTCCCATACACATTGCATGCGTTGTCGCGTTATGCTTTACTTATATGTGTTCAAGTTCCTATACACATTGCATGCGTTGTCGCGTTATGCTTTACTTATATGTGTTCAAGTTCCTATACACATTGCATGTGTTGTCGCATTATGCTTTACTTATATGTGTTCAAATTCCTATACACATTGCATGCGTTGTCGCGTTATGCCTTACTTATATGTGTTTGTGCCTACCTAGCATTGTTATGTGTAGACGTCCCCGAACGCATCCGGGAGGGTTAAGTCCCGTTCCGTTCATATTGGGGTCACTACAGTTCGGACTCGATTTGTGTCACGGTTCTAAATCTGAACCAAAGAGTCCAACTCTGGCAAATCGTTTTGAAGAAAAACAGATTTTGAAAAGTAGTGCCAAACATGGACTGCTTTGCCAGATTACAGAGTCGCCACCTAAATATTTTTTAAAATGGGAAATTTAGGAAACCCTGACTCGGTGCCGAAGGCCACGTGTCCGTCATCACCAAAGTGGTCTTGGCTCGGGAGCTTGGGTACGATCGGGGAAGGTCAGCTATGAGCAACCCATTCGCGGTCCAAGACCGGCCTCTACTAACCGTGATATCCGTTTACGAAAACATCATGTGCTCTTATTCCAATTATTAACCTAGAATTACTATGTTATGCGCCACAAACAAGTATAGACTAGATTGCCTAATTTGGGAATAAACATTGCATATCCGTTCGTTTTGAAAACAGTTTGAAATTGCTACTCGCAAGTAGGCTAAAATACGGATTTCGATGAGTTATTCCAACTCAAGCAATCTAACTTCCACCCACAGGCATTCAAACAGTTTATCTCATATAAGCACTTAGCCGCATGGTAAGCATACTGTCATGGCAACATTCACACGCATGTGGTATGCTAAAGCGTAAAATACTTACATCGTACTCCGCGCCAAAACAAGAAACTAGTTAGCAGACATGCATGTCCCTAGATCATGTTAAATGGCTAATGCAACACAGGCAAGGATGCAATTTAGAGTAGGCTCGGCTAACCCTAAAGATGGCATGTGAAATGCACTTTATTCGATGCACGTTTTCAATTTGGAATTGAAAATACAATGCAGTTTGTATGATGTACCGAGCCCGATGCATGTAAACAAATGCGTGAATGCACGCATGCATAGCATAAGGTATGCTAAAAGTAAACGTGCTCTAATCTACCATCATAAGCGGGTAAATGAAAGGGAGAAAGAAATGGGGGTTGGAAGACATACACCCACTCACACACGCTTATTACAATTATGCCCTCACTCGGAGGGACCAAAAGAATATACAAATTAATTAACTACGCAAGCTAATTAAATATTACAAATTCACTAAATTAATTAACAAATCAACTAGGTTAATTAAAACAGTAAATGTCTCGGGAAGAGGGCCAGATGCATCGCGTGCCCGGGACTCGCTCGGAATCGCACTACCATGCATGATTTGCCTCTGTTTCCTCTGCTCTCCCCTTCAGAAAATTCCCAAAATCCCCGAAGCACCTCTCAGGGCACTGGGGAGTGCCACCGGCTGGGGCAGAGCACCACCGGCTGAAGGAGGAGGCGACCGGCACTGAATTCACTTATCGGCTGCCGATTGACTGCCGGTCGGCACTAAATAGTGCCGGTCGGCACAAAATTCCTGCAGAACCTGCAACTCACAGCAGCAGAGGGAAACAACATGCAAGGCAATGCAACTCAAGCCATTTATGCATCAAACACACTCCCTATCATGTTTGTGATTCAAGGGGGTATGTGCCTCGGTTCCCGGACCACCAATCGCGCATTTTCGTGCATGATGGCCCTAAGAACCAAGGATGCAACTTCACTTTCAAATGCATGCGAAACACATAGGCCCAAAAGGGTGCCAAACCTCCATCAAACTCACTTCAAGAGGCTTGGCATGCATGTCAATGATGCAACCCTAAGCATATTATCTAGCATGCAACATGGATAATGTGATGCAAGCAAAGCATGCTAAGTACGCAACTTTAAGCAAGGAGGCATGCAAACCAATCAATGAGGTGGACTTAGGCATGATCTAGGCAGCTCCAAAAGGTCCAAAATCAGTAGCCAAAATGCTCAGTTATGAGGGCCAAACGAACATGCACACATGCACAAATCGAGGCACCAATACTTAGGCATAAACAAGACAACATTCAAGCACACTTGAAATGAGTCAAACATGGACTATTAGCATGCATTGAAAACTCTGAAAATCATGCCAAAACATGATGCCAAATCATGCAATAAAGCATGCCAAACAAAGCATGCAAATGGCCTAAGGCTTAAGACAAGCCAATGAGAGTTTTGAACCATGTTTATGCAAGGCAATTATGGCATGCACTTAACAACTCAAAACAGATTTTAAGCATGTCAAATAAGACCCAAAGGACCACTTAGATGGCATCTAAGAGGTTTGAAATCTAAGGCATGCAATAAGGCCTAAACATGGAGCATTTAACACCAACTCTTAAAGCATTAAAGAGGCATGCCAAGCAACCAAACAAACATGTATGAAGGACTGAAATAGCATGCAAAATGGTTCCAAACCACCAAAAATGATGCAAACAAAGGCATGCTACACATACATGCTCTTAAGGCCAACAAGCCAAATACAAGGGAGCCATACTAAGCATGCTAAGATTGACCAAAACACTTATGGACAGAGCTAAAACATGGTAATATGAGCACAAGAACTTCACAAGAGCAAGCCTAAATCATGCTAGAAACCAAAGCTAACAAGCTAGTCATGTTAAGGCATCGAGAGGGCATTACAAAGCAACTATGCAAAACATGCAAGGGGTGCTAAAACCAACTTATGGCAACGTCATATTAGGGCATAATAAACATAAAATGCAGCTAAGACATGCTCAACAAACAACCAAACATGGTGCTCCTTTGGAGGCCAAAACATGCCCTTTTCAAGGACAACAAGGAGAGGGGGTGGCCCTCTCCTTCCTAGGACTTTGAGGCACCATCTCCACAACTGAAATCCCTCAAGATTTCAGTGGTGGAGAGGTCCAAGCATGACAGTCCCGGATCTCCACAAAATAGCACAAAAAGTGGCCTTTTTCAAGGTCTAAAGGGGGTCAAACCTCCCCAAACCACAAAGCACTCTTAATATACAGTAAAGAGGGTCAAAAATCAGAACTTTTTTGTGCCAAACACTAAGCTCAAAAACTGTTTTAAGTTAGGCAAAAATAGATTGCAAGAATGGGGTAAATAAAGTAAGTTTCTTACCCTTGAAGCCTTCCTTCACAAAGGTTGAAGTTGTTGGTTCCTTGAGCTCCAAACCAGTCAAGAACTTCAAAAACCAGCCCTTAGAACCTCAGTTGCAAGGAGAAGGTGAGACACTAGGTGTTTGTGTGCAATAGTAAGGCACAAAACACCTAGACACACAAGAGAAGGATAGAGATAGAAGGTGTATGCAACTCAAACCCTAGAAAAACCAGAGCTTCTCTCTCTATTTTCCTCTCTAACCCTCTAAGTTTGCTAACCCTTGAGCCAAGAGAAGAGCCTTCTCTCTTATAGGCAACAAAGACTTACAAACTAAGTCATTCAAGGGCTCATCCCGCCATACACGTGTATGGAGGGGGAACAAGAGCTAAACAGCTGTCTAAAAATATCTCAGAAAGCAGCTGTAAAGTAGTCGGCTGGGCAAAATGGTCATTTTGCCAAAAGGAGTGCCGACCGGCACAAAATAGTGCCGACCGGCACTATATAGTGCCGGTGGCTACTACAGCCAACCGGTGGCCTCTAGCCACAGCCGGTAGTGTGTGGGGATGCCTCACAAAGCATTCCCTCCCCCTCCAAGGCAAAACAAAAGTGTTTGGTGCAAAACCAGACACAAAACGATCGAGTTCGGAGGTCCTGAGGCAAGGCGCGCGAGCCGAGAACTCCGGGAACTCCAAACGAACACACACATGGATGATCACCGAGTGTTCATACGGTGACGTCCGAGTCTTGAGGACGGTCAAAAATGGGGTGTCTACATTATGCTCGTTTCAAATCGCATTGTTATTCGTCCTAATGGGCTTGCGTTGTCGCGCATGCCCTCCTTGCATTGTTTTGCGTCCATCCGCATTGTTATGCGCCACGCATAGGTTGCATTGTCATGCACCCCTTCACTCGCGTTGTCACGCAGTTTTAGATTGCATTGTTATGCATGTTGCTAGTGATATTGTACCTATTAAGTTTCTTTCTTTTTCAGGCACGATATTGTATGTACGGTTCATTTGAAGCTGGCACGACCAGACGAACCGCACAGGTATTGTATTCTTTGTGTGAGACGTAGCGAGAATTACATAATTCTCTTACATCCTTTCAGCATTGTAATGTAGTTGGATTTGTGTTTGATTGCTTAAAACTGTTGCATGATTTGCTCCGTTATAGCTTTCTTTGCATGATCATAAGTTATGCTCGACTTTGTGCATTGTTCTTGCATTTTGCCCCTGCCTTCGGGCGCATATCTTTTTGTCTAGCTCGTATGCTTTGTCTAAGTCTTCGGCCTTGTCAAAAATGGGTCGTCTCTGGGCTTTGACACTCACTCCCGTCATTGTTATGACTTTCGAGTTCTGTCAAAGAGGGGCAACTGTAGACACCCCATTTTTGACCATTCTCAAGACTTGGACGTCATCGTTTGAACACCCGATGATCATCCATGTTCCTGTTCGTTTTGAGTTCCCGGAGGTCTCGACCACGCGCCTTGCCTCAAGATCTCTTAACTGGACTATTTTGTGCTTGGTTTTGGACCAATAACTTGTTACTTTTTGCTTCTGAGGGCATAGAATGGCTTTTCAGCCATACCTGGATCCCACCGGCCGAGGCATGGTGTCACCGGCCATGTTCTCTTGCCATTGGCTATTGGTGATGGCCGGTCGGCACCTTTGATGGTCGGCCGACCTTTAAGTTGGTCAATCGGCCATATTTTTTGCCCGGGACTTCTCTTTTGCTCTTTTTAGGCATTGTGCATGCCAGCTGTGCCAGCTGGAGTGCACAGACCTGTCCGTGTATGGAGGATTTGCACCCTTTGCACCCTTTTGCTCTAGCTTCTTAACGAAGCTTGGACCCTCTTAGCTTCCTCAAGAAGCTTGACCCTTTGCCTTAGCTTCCTCAAGAAGGTTGAACCTTTGGCCTAGCTTCTTGAGGAAGCTTGACCCCTTTTGCTTTAGCTTCTCTTAGAAGACTTGAGCCCTTGCCTTGTCTATAGAAAGAGAGCCTCTCGTTCCATTTCAGGGATTGGAAAAAACTCAGAAATACAGCTGATATATCACTCTCTCTCTCTCTATATCTCCCTTTCTCTCTACATTTGTGTGTGTTAGAGAGCCTTAAAGTGAGTTTTGTTCTTAGTTTTGCACTGAGACACCTAGTGTTACACCATACCTTGGTTATTGAGGTGTTGAGAGGTTGTTCTTAGAGCTTTTGAGTTGGTTTTGATCAGAAAAGGGGGCTGGAGTTTTGGTTCTTGAAGTGTTCTTCAAGGGTGAGCACTATTGCTTTATATTCCCCATTCTTGCACTAGCTTTTAACCTATCTTGAATGCAGTTTTAAGCTTGGTGTATAACTAATAAAAGTTCTATTTTTTGTTGTTTAAGATCTTTCATTAAGGTCATTTTGGTGTTGGGGGTCGACCTCCCCCTCTTAGGCCTTGTTTGACCTCTTTTGTGTCTTCTTTGTTGAGCTTTTGGAGCTTTCGTGTATTGGCCTTCTCACCACTGAAATCCAGAGGATTTTCAGTGGTGGTGAAAGGGTTTTGAGGTCTTCCATAGGGAAGGGACACCCTTCTCCCTTTGTGTTTCATTTGCTTGTGTTTTTGGCTCATAAAGGTAGCATGTTTGCTTGACTTTACTTGGCTCCATTTCAGAGTTTTTTTGGTGTTATTTAGTCATATTATACCTCTGTTTTTGGTTGGATTGATAGTACATTGCATGCATCATACACTTGCTTTGTAATCTCTTTTATTGTGATAACATGCATCTTGCATTTGGACCACCATGCTTATATGTTTTGGCTTAGCTTTGTGAAGTTTTCAGTCATGTTTTTCAATGCTTAAGGTCTAACTTTGGTTGTCTTAGCCATGTTTGCCATGCTTTGTGCAGCCTCTTTGCATTTTGGCTTGTTAGCCTTGAGTGTGTGAATCATAAGCATGCTTTAGTTGGGTTGTTTCAGTGATTTGGAATTATTTCCCACGCTATTTCAGTCCATAATCCATGCTTGTATGCTTGCATTCATCATCCTTTCCATGCTTCGAAGAGGTGTCCTTCTGTGCCTTAAAATGAGTCATTGTGTATGCTTCTTGGTTTAAGTCCTTTAGCTGTCATATCAGTGGGTTTTGGGGCTCCTCTTTGCATGTTAAAACTCTGTTTTCCATCGAATAATCCATGCCATGTTTGGTTGTGGTAGGTGTAGAGCAATGCTCTCTTTGTGGCCTCAAATGTCCTTCGTTTTGTGCTCACTTTCTAGCATATTTTTGGCCCTATCTCATGCATGTTCCACTGTTTTCCTCAGATCGTCCCAAGTTCTCTTAACCCTTTGGGGTTCGTTTGACGTGGTCATGGTTTGAACCCTTTTGTTAGTCCCAAGTGTTAGGCTCCTTTGCATGCTTCGCTTCACTTGTGCCTTTGGTTTGGCACTCCTCTTGACATGTTTTCAGAGCTTAATGCATTGTCATTTCCTCATATTTATCACATCTCACTCATGTTTGAAGGTTGTGCATTGTGGCCTAAGCGATGGACCAATGTGTGTGCATGTCCGCCTTGCATTTTGGTGCCTTGATTTTGGTATTTTGGCCACTGTTTTGGGGGATGGCTGAGGTCCCCCATTCCGGTTTAAGTCCACCTTTGTATATAATTACATGTTTGACATGTTGCTTTACTTTGGTTGCATGCTTGCATTACATCATGATTACATGTTTGCATGTTGTTTAGCTAGTTGCATTACATATCCTTGTTGCACATTTGGCATGTTCATGTGACATTAACTTAGTTTGGATGATAGGTTGCATTGCATTGCATCTTACATGTTTGGCACATTGCGCATTTGCATATTTAGGTTGCATTGCATTTGGCATGCTTTGCTAACTTAGCCTCATATTAAATACTTAAGCTATTTTGTATACTTGAGCCATATTGCATACATGCATTGCATTATGTTTGGTTTGGGTTGTCAAGCCAAACAGAAGGACTGAGATGTGTTCGTACTTGATCCTCGGTCGCCAACACCCTTGATCTCAACATGATAGGGCATGAAGCGTTCATTGAAATGCGTGATTGATGGCCCGAGGACCGAGAGCCATGCTCCATTGAGTCCATAGCATGATAGGGATAGTGGCTATGCACACATTGCTTTGAAAATTCTATGCCATGCACTGTCTGCCCTCTGCTGCTGTCAAAACAGGATTCTGCAAGAAGCTTTGGCCGATCGACTACATTCAGTGCCGATCGGCCACATAAGTCCAACCGGTGGCCCAATTTATGGTCGATGATCCCATTTCCATGGTCGGTGGTCCTTTGTATTGGCCGGTGGCATCCCAAAATGATCAGGGAGTAGTTCAGAGGTGCCTCAAGAATTTTCACATCCCTCAGAGGTGCAGCGATTAAGCAAGCAACGATGGCATGGCGGGTTTCGAGGCATATCGAGCATGCATCATCCCGTCATTCCGAGGCAGGGCTGCGGCCACCTTTCTTCTGTAATTAATTTGTTAATTAATTAGAAGTTTTGTAATATTTAATTAGCTAGAGTAGTTAATTATTCATTTGGTTTGTATTATTTATTCGGACCCTCCGAAAGAGGGCAATGTTGTAATAAGTGTGCGTGTGTGTGATGCATGTCTTCCAACCCCCATTTCTTTCTACCTTTTATTTAACCACTTATAATGGTTAGATTTAGGGCATATTTCAATTAGCATCCTTATGCTATGCATGTTTGCATCATTCGTATGTCTTGCATGCACCGGGCTCGGCGCATCATACTAACTGCATTGTATTTCAATTCCAAGGTGAATACGTGTTAGTTGTAGCATCTCACATGCCATCTTAGAATAGCCGAGCCTATCTCAGTTGCATTTTGCATGTGTAGCATTGGCCATCTTAACATGAACTAGGATCATGCATTGATTACTAACTAGTTTTTGTTTTGGCTCGAAGTATTCGGTAAGTGTTTATGCTTTAGCATCGTTGCATGCGTGTGAGTGATTGCCATGATAGCATACTTACCATGAGACTATATGCTTATATGATATAACTGCCTGAATGCCTGTGGGTGAAGGTTGGATTATCTTCATAAGAATAATGCATTGACTGTGAGTTTTAAGCCCACTTAAGAGTGGCAAATCATCTTGTTTTCTAAGCCCACTTGAGGGTGGCAAATTTGCATTTTAGCCTACTTGCGAGTAGCAAACCGTTTCAAAAGCAAACATGAGGTGTTTTGTTCCAATTCAGGCGATCCAATCTATACTTGTATGCTGTGTGCATCGCGTAGTAAATCTAGGCTAATAACTGGAATAAGAGCACATAATGTTTTCAAAACTCGGTATCATGGTTAGTAGAGGCCGATCATTGATCGGGCGAGCGGGGGTGCTCATGAAGTGACCTTCCCCAATCGTACCCAAGTTCCCATGCCGAGACAACTTTGGTGATGACGGACACGTGGCCTTAGGCAAACAAGTCAAGGTTTCCTAAATTCCCCGAAACAAAATATTTAGGTGGCAACTTTGTATCTGGCAAAGCAGTCCATGTTTGGCACTTCTTTCAAAAAAATCTGTTTTCAAAAATGATTTGCCGGATTTGGACTCTTTGATGATTCATCGGTCTTGCATTGCACTCTGCGAGATTAGATACAGGACCGTGACAATTGAATCCTGAACTGTAGTGAGCGCCAATGAACAAAACGGGATTTCCCTCCCGGGACGTTCGGGGACGTCTACAAATACCTATTTTGCTTGCAGCAATTGTTCTGCCTCTTTGATCCTGTCCACGAGACTGAGAAAATGGAGCAGTAGAACCTAACTACGGATGAAATTGACATTCTTGAACAAAATTTCCTAACATACTTATTTCAGGTATCATGGCTTCAGCATCTTAATTAACAGGTTTGATGTCCTGAAATTTCCATTGGGGGTCCTCTATAGTCTACATAGATGTGTACATTGTTTGTTTAAAATTTGGTCCTTGAATATATTTATACACAACTATAATTATCCCAATTACAAGTTCATTTTAATACACACAAAAAGAACTACAAGATCTCTCCCTTCGCTAGAACATGCATGTATGAGGGAATATAGATGTTATAACATAAAGTGAGTGTATTCCTGACTTAGAATCACTTAAATAACTGTTTCAAGTTTTGAGTCCATATGTGTGTAAACACCCCATTTTTTACCGCCCTTAAGACTTGGGCGCTACTGATTGTTTACTTGGTGATGAAAGTCGTGCAGTGCAATGGTTCGATTTCTTCGACAATGAGAGGGTCAAATCCCAACCTTATACCCCTTTTTGGACTAAAACTATTCTGACTAAAGATTTTAGACCTTGAAATCCACTCTTTCAAAATATTTTTGAAACAAAGTTCCTACAATGTTCCGAGGCTCGCATTTTGTTAAATGTTGCGCTTTTCGGCAAACCGAGCAAAGGACAAAGTAGAAATGAATGAAAGAGAGGTGAACTCTTTGAAAAAATTGTTAAAACATCTTGTTTAGAGGTTTGGAGTTGAAGAAAATTGGAGGAGAGAGAAAAAACCAGGTTGGGGAAGAAGATGGGCATGAACCGTTAAGAGAGAGTCGAGCAGCCCTCGCTAAATAAGGCCTATCTGTTTGTATACTTGGATTACAGCTATGAGGCTACAACCATTGGAAATAAAACTTCTGGGGCTTCATTTTTCACTCAAGAATCTCCTCAAGCCGAGGCCAAATAAGGGAGATATGGCTGGTTGAAGTTAGGCATCAATCCAGTTGGACCGAAACTGAGCATTCTTTACTAAAAGAGGCATAACTTTTTGCACACTTAGGGTGTGTTTGGTAATGTTTATGTTTTCAGTTTATATTTATAAAAATTTTATAAACTGGTTTTTGTGTATTTTTAGAAAAACATAAACTACAAACGCGTTTGGTAATTGACAAAATGTTTAAAAAATTTTTAAAATATAAAAAAGAGTGAGAAATGGCAAGTGGCGGCGGAAGACGGTGGTGGAAAGTGGTGACGGTGGGTGGGTGGGTGACGGTGGCGGGTGGTGGGTGTGCAGTGTGTGTGTGGGTGGTGGTGGTGGTGGTGGTGGCAGATGGCGGGTGGTGGTGGTGGTGGTGGTGTGGTAGGTGGGTGGGTGGGTGAGTGGTGGTGCAGTGGGTGGTGGTGGTGGCGGGTGGGTGGCGGATGGGTGGGGGCGGATGGGTGGTGATGGGGGGTGGGGGGATGACGGTGGCGGGTGGTAGCGAGTGAGTGAGTGGCGGGTGGTGGTGGCAGGTGGGTGGCGGATGGCGAGTGGTGGCGGGTGGTGGTGGCGGGTGGGTGGTGGGTGTTGGTGGTGGTGGTCGTGGTGGGGGTGGTGGAGTGGTGGCGGTGGGTGGTGGTGGCATGTTGTGGATGGTGGTGGCGGTGGATGGATGGTGGCGAGTGGATGGCGGGTGGTGGGTGGCAGTGGTGGTGGTAGCGGTCGCGAAGGGTGGGTGGTGGTAGCGAGTGGGTGGTGGTGGCGGGTGGTGAGTGGTGGTGGCGAATGGGTGGTGAGTGGTGGTGGCAGATGGGTGGTGAGTGACGGAAGACAGTGGTGGAAAATGGTGGCGGGTGGTGGCTAATGTTGGGTGGTAAAAAAAAAGCTGAAAGCTCAAAATGGAAACACATTTTTTGTATTTTCATTTTTTAGCCAAATTT
The DNA here is from genome assembly GCA_025200525.1 of Camellia lanceoleosa. NCBI lineage: Eukaryota > Viridiplantae > Streptophyta > Magnoliopsida > Ericales > Theaceae > Camellia > Camellia lanceoleosa. The sequence goes on along the minus strand of JANUSC010000031.1, from coordinate 957,621 downwards.
ATAAACTGAGACCACTGATTTATAAATCAAAATTTTTACCAAACAAGTTTTTATTTGAGTTTTTTAAATTTTTGTAAATATAAACAGAAAACTGAAAACATAAGTGTCACCAAACGGCACCTTAGAATTTTGATGTGAGGCTTCCACCATTGAAAATCTTACTTCCGGGGATTCAGTTTAGACACAAGAATTACTTGCAAAGGAGTCCACATAAAGGAGATATTCCCATTTGAAGTTGGACCTAGAGAGCAAATTTTCTCTGTTGGCCACTGGTGAAGGGTGCCGGCCATGGATGATGCAGTGCCGGCCATTGATGGTCATTGCCAGCCACAAATGAACCTCTGCCGGCCATCAAAGATGGCTGGCCGGCCAACGATGTCAGAAATCAGATTTTTTGCTGATATTTGTCCTCTAACTATTCCAGCTGCCTCTTTTGAGATATTTTCAACTAGAGCTTGCATTCTTCTATATATAGAGAGCCTTCTCTATGATTTTAAAGGTTAGAAACATTTTTGGAGTGAAATTTTGAGAGCCACTCTCTCTATATTTTTCTCTCTCTTGAACCTTTGTGCATAAATGCATACAGGTGTAGATACACTTCTTCTTTGCCTATACATCCTTGATCAAAGTTGTTGATCTGTGGGCTGAGGTTGCTTAAGGCTCTCTTGGAACTCCTTAAGGTGGTTTTTCTTTGTTTTGTTGCCTAAAAGTGTGCTTGGCTTCAAGAGGTATAACTCTCTCCCTTTAAGCTTGTTTTTCATACTTGCTTTGCCATCTTTTCCCATCATTTCAAGGCTGGTTTTGGCATGTAAAAAGTTCTGTTTTTCAGTCCTAAAAGTTGTGGTTTGAGCCTTTGTGAGTTAGGGGGTTGTCCCCTCTTTTTGCTCTTTAGCTTGTTAAGCTTTCTGCACCATTTCTCATCACCTTCAAATCAAACTTTTTAGGCCTTTTTACCACTGAAACTCAGAGGTTTTACATTGATAAAAACCATGTTTTGAGGTACAAAATAGAAGGGGTTGCCCTCCCCTCCTTGTGTCTTGTTTGCATGAGTAGACAGCCTAACATGTGAGCATATTTTTCTAGCTTATCTTAGCTTGATCTCAACATATTTTAGCTACTGATTTGGCATGTTTTAGCTCTGTTTTGGGCTGTCTTTGTCATATAAGCCTTGTCCTGCATGGTTGTAGTGTAAATGGGTTCACTAGCTTAGCATTTTAGGCCTCTAAACTTGATTTGCTTGAGATGTTTGTATGTTAAAGTGTCATTTTAAATGTAATTTCAGTGTTGATGGCTCTGTCACATGCTCACTTGCCTTGCTCTTTCATTGCTTTTTAGAGTTGCTTTTGAGTCTTCAATGTAGCCTAACATGTGAGCATGTTTTTCTACTCTTTTGTGCCTTAATCTCAGCATATTTTAGGCTCTATTTTGACATGTTTCAACTCTGTTTTTGGTTGGTTGGAGCACTTGTTGCTTGCTTCTTGCACTTGTAGTGTAATTATGCTTACTAGCCTAGCATGCCTAATGAGTTAGCCTATCATTCTAGATTGTGTTAGCTTGACTTCAGCACTTTTTTGCTAATGTTTTGGCATGTTTTAACTCTGTTTTGAGTGGTCTTGGTCATATGAGCTTTGCTTTATATAGCTATAGTGCAAAGGCCTTCACTAGCTTTGTGTTTTAAGGCCCCTAACATGATTTACTTGAGTTGATTGCATGTTGTAGAATCATTTCACATGTGATTTCAGTGCATATATTTCTATCACACTCTCTCATATTCCACTCTTTCATTGCTTTTGAGAGTTGCACTTTGTGTCTTGTTTATGAACTAACATGTGAGCATGTTTTTCTTGCCATTTATGCTTCCATCTCAGCATGTTTTAGCCACTATTTTGGCATGTCTTAGCTCTGTTTTGAGCTAGTTTGGTCATTTTAGCTCGATGTTGCATGCCTCTAGTGTAGTGCTCTTCACTAGCTTTAATGCTTTTGGCTTTTGAATATGTCTTGCATGTGTTGCTTGCATATTGAAGTATCATTTTTCATTCCATTTCAGCATTGAAGTATCTGCAACCTCCCTCATTTCGTCATTTTTCCATTTTCTTTGAGGGTTGGTTAACTTTAGGTTGTGTTTAAGCTTGAGATAGAGCTTGTGCTCAATGGCTTTAACTCTCTTTTGAGGGTTCCTCCTAGCCAAAGGCATGAGCTCTCTCATGTCTTAAACCATCCTTTGGTTGACCCTTCTCTCATTAGAGGACTTTCACATTGGACTTAACTGGTTAAAGAATGACTTGGTAATGTAAAATGTGTAAACAAGAATTGGACAAGTAAAACATGACCAAGATAAGCATGTTGTATTTGCATTGCATTGTGTTCAATCAGACATCATATTGAACATGATGAAGGTTGGTCCATTTCATACTCAAAGTGATGAAATGAGCCAATCTCCTTTGGCCTCCATCACCCTTGATCATGCATGATAGGGTGGTGGTACTTTGAGTCTTATTTTGTGCATTTATTGAAAGTGTGCAAGTTGGATCCTTGGCCATCATGCATCAAAAATTCTTGATTGGTGGTTTTTGATCCAATAGCCCCCCTCATTTGATGTTTTGACATGATAAGAAGAGGGTGCAGTACAAACATGTCCTAGAAAAACCCTCCATTTTCCTCTGTGTGTGCTCTGTTGCAGTTTGGTGTTACAAAGACACCAAGGGCAAGGCACACCGATAGCTTGATAGAAGTGATGTTCATCCTTGGCGTGGTGGCAAAGAAGCAATCATGGCCTAGAGGCCATCGTGTACTCCCCAACATTGGTTTGGTAAAATGGTGTAGAAGTTCCTGGGGTAACCCTGCAAATAGAGCCTCTCAAGAGCAAATCGGTGGGCTTTTGGGGCGAAAACCGAATGCATGCATGTTCAACTTCTTCAAACTGAGCTCAGGCAGTGTAGTATAGTGCTTTACTTGTTAGTTAGCATGAATTTTGTAATTTAATTAATTAGTGTGCTAATTAGTTAGGTGTTGTAATAATTAGTAAGTAGTTTACTAGTTATTTGTTTTGTTGTGTAATAATTAGTTTAATTAGATTAGTTTGATTAGCTTAGCTTAGAGCAGCCTAGCTTTTATTCAGACCCTCCTTCGCGAGGGCACAATATTGTAATAAGTGTGCGTGTGTGTGTGCATGTTTTCCAACCCCATGTCTTTCTCCCTTTTATTTAACCACTTTCGATGGTTAGTTTAGGGACATTTTTTATTAGCATACCTTATGCTTGCATGTTTGCATCATTCATTTGTCTTGCATGCACCGGGCTCGGCGCATCATTCAAACTGCATTGTATTACAATACACTTATTTGAATACATGTATCAAATTGTTGCATTCATATGCCATCTTAGATAGCCGAGCCTATTTAGTTGCATTTTGCATGCGTTGTATTAAGCACTTAACATAGTTAGGATCATGCATTATTTCTAACTAGTTTTCTGTTTTGGCTTGGAGTACACTGTAAGTTTTACGCTTTAGCATACTTGTATGAGTGTGAGTGTTGCTATGATAGCATGCTTGCCATGAGGCTATGTACTTAAATGCTTAAACTGCATGAATGCCTGTGGATGAAGGCTTCATTGCTTGAATTGGGACAATTCATCAAATGTGAGTTTTAAGACCAATTTGCGAAGTGGCGAATCATGTTTTAAGCCCATCATGTTTGGTGGCAAATCTACGCTTTAGCCCACTTGAGAGTGGCATTTTCAAACCATTTTCGAAAAACAAACATGAGTCGTTTTGTTCCAATTCTTGCGATTTTAGTCTATGCTTGTATGTTGGGCGCATCACATAGTAAGTTAGCTAATAACCAGAATAAGAACACATGCGTTTATAAAACAACATATCATGCTTAGTAGAGGCCGATCTTTGATCGGGTGAACGGGGGTGCTCATTTCAGGACCTTCCCCTCTCGTACCCAAGTTTCCGAGCCGAGGCAACTTTGGTGATGACGAACACGTGGCCTTTGGCATAAGTCAAGGTTTCCTAAATTTCCCAAAAATAAAATATTTAGATGACGACTTTGTAATCTGGCAAAGCAATCCAATTTGGCATTATTTGATTTAAAATCGATTTTCCAAAATGATTTACCGGATTGGACTCTTTGGCATTTATCAGTTTCACATTGCACTTTGTGAAATTAGATTCAGAACCGTGACAGGAGTCCGAACTGTAGAAGACCAATTCACGCCTCTCCGAAAGGGGAGCGCGTGAAGAAAGTCGAGTCCACAGTTTCTAGCGACTCTGCTGGGGATTTAGAGAACTTAACTCAAACTCATGATATGTTGTTTTATCTACATTTATGTGTTTCTTTGCATTGCATTTGCATAGGTGCGCCTAAGTCACAATGTTTGCCATCTGCTATTCCTGAATGGTTTGCCGGAGGCTTGCTTGAAAAAGTGTGCCATAAGGCTGACCGGTTGCGGGCTCTGCCACGATGGGAACACAAACCTTGGATCTGGACTACCGCTGTACTATTTGATCCTCCTTTCACTTCTCGGTGTTAGGAGCGAGAGGTATATTAGGTGGTCTTTCTGAGGCACCCGTTTTGACCAATTGACCTAGTTGCATATCGGAAGCCTTAAAGACTCTTCCAAACTAGGACAGGTTGCTCACCCGAATGCAGGATTGTATGAAACCGCATGCGTGCGTAGTGAATCCCTAGCTCCTAAAAAAAATAGGGCAGGGAAACCCTACCCCACCATAGGGGTGTTTTGGCTCTTACTTGCTTGATATGTGCTGTTAGGGTGTAGGGTGTGTCTCTACAGAAATGTATGTATCAATTGCAAGTCTGAGTATCAGCCTGAGGATATCAGTTTTGGAGATAGAAATTTTGGGGCAGAATTCTGTAAAGAGTACAGTCATTCAGCTATGCTCATATTTGTTTTAGTGAAACCAAGCTGAGGGGCTGCCTATTTTCTCTTTTGTAAGGTAGTCTTAGAACCATAGCTTCAGAAGGCTCCAATATCCCCCGGGTATATTGGACTTGTGTTGATAGACTTTGTTAGGTCGGAGATTCAGTTCAAGCGCAACCAGTGTTTCCTTCACTAGAGACAAGGCAAAGAAAGGCCAGTCAGGGCTCACCGGTTCAACTGATCCGACAGTCACCAGTCACATCACCTTTGTTCAAACTCAGCAAACCTGTGATGGTACAGAGTCCGGAAAAAGTTGTGGCCATGATAGCAGCATCAAACCAGGGAATCACCATGCAGGATGAGACCAATGCTGAAATGCAATGCCCATCTGGGGCATCTACCACACATCCAATCTCGGGACCCTAGCCGAACTTTGACCCACTTCTGCCAGCTGAAGATTCGCATGGTCCGGATCCCCGAGAAGAATTGGCTCGAGCTCGACTTTTCAGACCCCTGGTGTAACCCAATGAGAGGCTTTATCCCTTTGATGTTAATTATCTCAATCCGACCTCGGTGAAAATTGCTAATCTTGAGAAGCAATTCAAAAAGGCACAGGGCCTTAACTCCATTCCCGACATTGAGGATAGGTACGCCGAGGCTGCCGTACAACTTCCAGACATATTCAAAATGCCATATATTGATCGTTTCGACAAGTCTGGAGAACATGGTACATATCTGGCTTTTCTTGGACGTCTTGAAACCAATGGATCTGACTAAGCCGTAGAAACTCTCTCTATACGAAAGAACCCTGTCGGGTGTAGCAGCCACTTGGTACACCAAGTTGGAGGATAAAGTGAAGCAAAACTAGGAAGAGCTGGCTGAGGCCTTTGTTGATCAGTACTCCTACAATACCCAACTTGAAATAACCACTCAAGACCTTGAAACAACCCACCAAAATCCTGTAGAGTCTTTTGTGGAATTTCTTGCAAGGTGGAGAGCAAAGGTAGCACAGTTGGCAGATCGGCCTTTTGAGAGGGACCAAGTGCGGATAGTAGTGCAGAACCTTGAGCATGATATGTTGCAAAAGTTAAGAGTCGCTCCACTATTCACTTTCAAAAGTTTGCATGAATTGGGGGTTCAGATTAAGAGCGCGTTCAACAGAGGGATTATTCCCAGAACAAGTGAACCAATAAGGAGGGTGATTTCCGGGAGTACCAATGCTGGTAGTAGCACTATTCCCAAACCCACTGAAATCAATACAGTTGCCACAGCCGACCCTTTTGCCAAACCAAGCCTACAAACAGCCGACCTAACCCGAGCTCAGGGTAGAACTTTCACCCCCCTCTTTATGAGCCTAACCAGCGCACTAAAAGTCTTGATGGAAAGAGGGTATCTCAAACCTGTAACGCCCTCAAAATAAACCCATAAATCATACATTCTTGACATGCTTAGGTATAAAAGAATAAAGCATAATTGCATATCATCAGAGTATTCATTACAAAATGTATTACATGTTGACAACAAAAGTAAATGCCCTATAGGCTTACAACTTTCCAAGTCAACACTTGGTTACAAAAGAGAGTGCTAACTCTATACAGAATATGCCCTTGGCTTGATATACATGTAATACAACCAAAATAACAAAAGAGTCCAATAGCCTCAAGCCTCCCAAGCTACGTCCTTAGAGGTGGCATACTACCTGTACCTGAAAATGATGTCCCATATAGGGTGAGCCAACGCCCAGTAGAGATATGCTAAACACAATATGAGCGATAACTAAAACATTAGCATTTGACAAATGTTTAACTGACATGAATCAATTCATAACCCATTTCAAAGACATGACAAATGTGTCCATGTTTCATTCCATTTTCATTACTTATCCAATTCCTCAATTCATAATCTTGGCTCAGAATCTGGCCATATACTTTAAATGAGATTATATCTCATATCAATAACTCTTCCATTTCATCAATTCAAATGAGATAACAACTCATATCAAAACACTTCCATAAGCATCAATAGATACACAGATTTGCTATATCAATAACACATAAAGCACTTCCATACTTCACAAATGATACACAGATTTGTTATATTAATAATTTAATAGATACACGTATTTGCTGTATCAATGGAGTCCATACCCTATCTCCTCCCACATAACGTCCGGTTTAGGAGTCCATCCCCTATCATCCCCTAAACCGTGGAGTACATCCCATATCTCCTCTCACACAATACAATGTATATAAACACATATCATATACATAATCAATCAATACATAAATTCAATGTATTATTCCAACCTTCATATTTGATGACATATTCAATTGATTAGTTTTAGTTTGCCTAATCATCATGCATTGTCTACAACAATCAAGACTATCCTCCACCGATAGCCCAAAGCAGTTATTTCTAAACAGATAATAAATGCCTCAACAGATATATAATCTCAACATTTTTAAAGTAAGCGATTAATAAATCCAACTCCACCATTCTAACTCATAATGAACCAATTCCATTATTTCCAACTCAATTTCACATTTCCATAACAATTGTCATTAATTACACTAATGACCCAAATATACCCAAACATGGCATTTTTTTCCCCCTTTTCACAATATGGACCCAAAGGTCCAAATATTATCAACAACATCAATATTATCATTTTTAGACCCAAAATACACGTTTATGAGTCAAAATAACAAAACCCCCCTTTTGAAAATAACACATTTCAAAACCTAACTTTCCAAATCAATACATCTATACAAATAACTCAATGTCTATGTTAAAGCACATAAGAATGAGTTGGAATCCCTACCTCAAATTTGGAGCTCAAAGGGAGAAGAATACGAAACTCAAAGTGCTCCAAACTTCAAACTTTTAGGATCAAAATGTAGCCCTCAACGATCAACACACTTTTTACAAAGACAACAAGGAAGTGAATTACTTTAGCTAGATCAAACCCTAGAGAGAAGGGAGATTTTAGAGAGAGGAGCTCTCAAAATCGATTTTGGGAAAGTAAAAGAGAGAAAGGGAAATCACAAAGTGATCCAAAAAGGTGAAATCCCGAAGTGTTATACTAGCCGCCCCGCTCGAGCGTCAAACACAGACTCACGCTCGAGCGTCAAAAAAGCTGCTTGAGCGTCGATTGCACACTTCCAGAAGTTTTGCAGACATGGTCCCCGCTCGAGCGTCAAACTCCCCGCTCGAGCGGAGGAACAAAATCAAAGGGTCACGCTCAAGCGTCAAAACTCCCACTCGAGCGTCTGAAGATCTGCAGACAAAAGTACTGGGAGATGGAAATTTAGGCTCGAGCGTCAAAACGCCCGCTCGAGTGGAGAAGCAACAACGAAGGGCCTGCTCGAACGTCAAAAGCGCTGCTCGAGCATGAAAGCCAAATTCTGGGCATCAACCAATGGTTCCAAAGCGCAACCAACCTATTTCAAGCCTGCCCAACATGACCCAAGACTCAAATACAAAGAGTAAAGGAAGGAAATGAGAATGAGACAACACAACCACGGAACCAAGTCCAGAATACGATATACCAGGGAAAGGAAAACCAAAGTCGCTATAACCTCCCCCCCTGAAAGAATTTCGTCCCCAAAATTAAGTACAAGTTTTCAGAAACAAGTTTTTCTCAATTCTCAACAACATTACAGTTCATTTCCCAACAACTTGACCCATTACCGGTCATTCCACCTCTATTCAAGTGGCATTTCACAATATATACTCAACATGCATTATTAGCATGCTTTCCCTTGAAATTTACCAATTTCAACACATTTTTCACAATCCTATATCATATTCAATATTCATGATATACTTCCATTTCTAGAATACATTCAACATATACAATGTTACATTAAACTTCCATTTCTAGGCAAGTTCCAAAATATTTCCATAAATCCAAAACATATACGATGTTTTACAACTCAAGACATATTTAATGCTCTTAAAGTTCATTAATATTACAAAATCCCAATACATGGTTAAACAATTACAAACAAGTCCGGATATTTCTCACGGACATCCACCTCACGTTCCCAAGTGGCTTCCTCCACTCCGTGATGTTTTCACAAAACTTTTACCAAGGGAATGGTCTTGCCTCACAAGACTTGGTCCCGCCTATCCAAGACCCGAACCAACCTCTCCTCATACGAGATATCCTCGCCAACCTCCAAATCGGTCCAATCCAGCACATGGGATGGATCCGGCTCATACTTCCGAAGCATACTAACATGAAACACGTCATGTACCCCGGACAGCTGCGGCGGTAAAGCTAAATGATAAGCAACCTCCCGAATCCTCTCAAGGATCTCAAAGGGACCAATAAACCGAAGGGACAACTTCCCACTCTTCCCGAACCTCATCAAACCTCGCCTAGTGATATTTTCAGAAAGACATGATCACCCGGCTCAAATGCCAAAGGCCTCCTCCTATGGTCGGCATAACTCTTTTGGCGACTCTAGGCTGTAACAAGCCTCCTATGGATAAGCTCGACCTTCTCCGTCATTTCCCTCACCAACTCTGGGCCTAACAAAGGTGCATCACCCACCTCGGCCCAACAAACTGGAGACCTACATGGTCGGCCATACAAGGCCTCAAACGGTGCCATACCGATGCTTGACTAAAAACTGTTATTGTAGGCAAACTCCACCAAGGGCAAGTGCCTCTCCTACGTCCCACTAAAGTCAAGGACACAACCTCGAAGCATATCCTCAAGGATCTGAATATTACGCTTGGACTGCCCGTCAGTCTGAGGATGATAAGCCGTGCTAAAGGTCAATCTAGTGCCCAAGGCACTTTGCAAACTCTGCCACAACCTAGCAGTAAAACGAGGATCTCTATTAGAGACAATCGACACTAGGACCCCGTGCAACCTCACTATGTCCCGAATATACAAATCGGCAAGATGATCTACCGAATCTCTCACGTGCATAGGGATGAAGTGCGCCGACTTAGTCAACCGGTCTACAACCACCCAAATAGCATCACTACCCTGCTGAGTCCTCGGAAGACCTAAAACGAAGTCCATAGTGACATGCTCCTACTTCCACTCGGCAATAGGCAAGGGTTGCAACAAACCTAATGGCCTCTGATGCTCGGCCTTCACTTGCTAACAAGTAAGGCACCTAAACACAAAAACTGCCACATCCTTCCTCATACCCCACCACCAAAACTAGCGACCCAAATCACGATACATCTTGGTGCCTCCCGGATGCACCGCAAGGCGTGAATGGTAAAACTCTCGGAGTACCTCCTCTCGGCAAGACTCCGGTACAAATAAGCGGTCTCGGTATCTCACACTCAGGTCGGGATACATAGACAAACCCTTTTTAGCCTTCCCACTAGAGATCTTCTCTCGAAGGAACTCTACCTCAAGGTCACCACTCTGTGCCTCTAACACTCGGTTCACAAGTGTAGGCTGCACAACAACAGAAAACAAGGCCGCAGCCTCAACGGATTCACCCAGAAGCAAATCAAACTCGCCAAGTGCACCCAACATCTCCCACTCCCGGATGGCTATACAAGCGACATCACTAATGGATTTCCTACTAAGGGCATCGGCCACAACATTGGCCTTTCCCGGGTGATTGTGCAACTCAAAGTCGTAATCCTCTATCAACTCCATCCACCTTCTCTGTCTCAAATTCAAGTCCCTCGGTGTAAACAGATACTTCAAACTCTTATGATTTGAGAATACCTCGAATCTCTCACCATAAAGGTAGTGCCTCCAAATCTTCAAGGCAAAAATTACAGCTGCTAGTTCTAGGTCATGTGTAGGATGATTCCTCTCGTGTATTTTCAACTGACATGAGCCATAGGCTACCACTTTCCCCTTGTAGACGCTCCCTTTGGGCCTTCACTCTACAGTTCGGACTCCCCTATTTTGTTTGTTGCGGTTCGTAATCTGAACCAAAGAGTCCAACTCTGGCAAATCGTTTGAGAAAATAGATTTTTTTTTAAAAGTAGTGCCAAACATGGACTGCTTTGCCAGATACAGAGTCGCCACCTAAATATTTTAAAATGGAAAATTTAGGAAACCCTGACTCGGTGCCGAAGGCCACATGTCCGTCATCACCAAAGTTGTCTTGGCTCGAGAGCTTGGGTACGATCAGGGAAGGTCAGCTATGAGCACCCCCTTTCGCCCGGTCCGAAGATCGGCCTCTACTAACCGTGATATCCATTTTTGAAAACATTACATGCTCTTACTCCAATTATTAGCCTAGAATTACTATGTTATGCGCGCAGCAAACAAGTTATAGACTAGATTGCCTAATTTGGAAATAAACATTGCATATCCGTTCATTTTGAAAGCGTTTCGGAATTTGCTACTCACGAGTAGGCTAAAACACGAATTTCAACGAGTTTTCCAACTCAAGCAATCCAACCTCCACCCACAGGCATTCAAACAGTTTATCTCATATAAGCACTTAGCCACATGGTCAACATTCACATGCACGCGATATGCTAAAGCATAAATACTTACATCGTACTCCGTGCCAAAACAACAAACTAGTTAGCAAAAATGCATGCCCTAGTTCATGTTAGAATGACTAATGCATCGCATACAGGATGTGATTAGGATAGGCTCGGCTAACCCAAAAATGGCATGTGAAATGCAATCATTCGGTGCACGTATTCGAGTTGGAAATTGAAGATACAATGCGGTTTGTATGATGTACCGAGCCCGGTGCATACAAGACAAATGCATGGATGCACGCATGCATAGCATAAGGTATGCTAAAATAAACGTGCCCTAATCTACCATCAAAAGCAGGTAAATAAAAGGGAGAAAGAAATGGGGGTTGGAAGACATACACACCACTCACCCACACTTATTATGATTTGCCCTCGCCGAGGGACCAAAAGAATAATACAAATAATTAACTACGCAAGCTAATTAAATATTACAAATTGCCTAATTAGTTGACAAACTAACTAAACTAAGAAAACAAGAAACCGCCTCGGGAGGAGAACCAAATGCAAAGACGTGTTTCTTGTTTCTAATTGCACCGCCATGCCTAGATCGCTTATTTTCCACCTTCCGAGAACCGCCAAAGTCTCAAGAACTACTTCCTTGGATCTGGGATCACCACCGCTAAATGTAATAGCCACCGTCGCTATATGTGGCTGCGTCGTAATTCATCCATCGGCTGAAAATTGATTGTCGGTCGGCACTAAACATTGTCAGCCGGCAATGAATTCCTGCAGAACCTGCAACTCACAGCAGCAGAGGGCAAAATCTTGCATGGCAATGTTATTCAAGCAATGTATGCACCAAACACACTCCTCATCATGTTTATGACTCAAAGGAAGATGTGCCTCGATTCTCGGGCCACCAATCATGCATTTCCATGCATGATGGCCCAAAGAATCAAGTGTGCAATTTTCATGTCAAATGAAATGCAAACTAGACAATCAAACCAAAAGGTCCTAACCTCTATCACACTCACTTCAAGAGGCCAAGCATGCACAATGCAATGCTATCCTAGACATGTTGGTATGCATGCAATATGGGCAGTGCAAGGCATTTATACAAATATACAAGCAAGCATGCAAGGCAAGCATGTAAGCCAAGCAAAGGGGTGGACTTAAACATGACTTAGGCAACTCCAAATAGGACCAAAATCAGTAGCCAAAATGCCCAAAAATGAGGGCTAAACACACTTGTACACATGCAAGTAAGTTGGACCAACACTTAGGCACTAAACAAGCAACTTCCAAGCACACTTGAAAGGGGATATCATGGACAACTAGCATGCAATATAAGCTCTGAAATTCATGCTGGAATGTGGTGCCAAACGAAGCCAAATGAAGCAAACATAAGCATGCAAGCATAGTCCAAGTACTTGAGGCAAGTCATGAAGCACACTTAACACAACAAACATGGCATGCACTAAACAACTAAAAACAGATTTTTAGCATGTTAAAGCAAGGCCAAGGGACTACTTAGATGGCATCTAAGTGGCTCAAATTCAAAGGTATGCACAATGGTCAAAACATAGGGCATACAACACATGCTTTCAAAGAAACAAAGAAGCAACTAAGGAAAGCACATGGGCATGCCAAAGGGACTGAAATTACATGTTGGATGGTTCCAAATCACCAAAATGATGCAATCAACACATGCCATACATTCACACACTTGGGGCACACAAGCCCGGCAAGCCACAAATGCAAAGGAGCTATACTAAACATGCCAAAATCGGTCCAAACGACTATGGACAGACCTAAAGCATGGCAAAATAAGCACAAAACATTCATAAGTCTAAGCCTAAATCATGCTCGAACAAAGGCTAACAACCTAAGACATGTTAAGGGAATTACAAGGCATTACATGGCAACTATACTGAACATGTATGGAGCACCAAAACCAACACACAACATGATTATATTATGGCATAGTAAGCATGAGATGCAGCCTAGAGATGATCAGCACACACTTGAACAAAGGCTTCCTTAAGAGACCAAAAATGGTCCCTTTCAAGGACAACAAGGAGAGGGGGTGGCCCTACCCTTTTGGAGATTTCAAGGCACCATCTCCACCATTGAAATCCCTCAAGATTTCAGTAGTGAAGAGGCCCAAACACCAAAGTCTCGAAACTTGCACAAAATGGCACAAAATGAGGCCTTTCAAGGCCTAAGGGTGGTCAAACACACCCAAACCACAAAACACCCTTAACAAACAATTAAGAGGGCTTAAAAATAGAACTTTTTTGTATTAAACACTAAGCTTAAAAACAATTCTAAGATAGGCAAAAATACAAAGCAAAAATGGGGTAAAAAGGATTAGTTTCTTACCCTTGAAGAACTTCTTCACAAATGTTGATCTTGTTGCTTCCTTGGGCTCAAATCCAAATAAAAACCTCAAGAACAAGCTCTGGTCCTTGAAGAAACCAAGAAAAAGTGAAAGACTAGGTGTTTGTGTGCAATAGTAAGACACAAAGCACCTAGAACACACACAAAGGAGATATAGAGATAGGATATGAATGGCACTCAAACCCTAAAACCAGAGCTTGCTCTGAGTTGTTTTCTCACTAAAAAGCCAACCCTAAAGCCAAGGGGGAAGGCCTCCTCTTATAGAGGAGGCAATCTTGTAAGCTTAGGCATTAAGCAAGACAAGAAGTGCATCCCTCCATACACGTGTATGGAGGGGAAGTCAAAGCCATACAGCTGTCTGAAAATATCTCCAAAAGCAGCTGAACAGTAGTCGGCTGGGCAAAAATGTCATTTTGACAAAAATGACTACCGGCCGGCAACAAAGAGTGCCGACCGGCAATGTACATTGCCGGTGGCAAGAAAAACCAGCCGGTGGCCTTTAGCTAGTGCCGGTGGTGTGTGGGGATGCCTCACAAGGCATTCTCTGCTCTTCCAAGGTAAAACACAAGTGCTTGGTGCAAAACCAGACACAAAACAGTCGAGTTCGGAGATCCTGAGGCAAGGCGCGTAGCCGAGAACTCCAAGAACTCCAAACGAACACAAACATGGATAATCACCGAGTGCTCAAGCGGTGACGTCCAAGTTTTGAGGACGGTCAAAAATGGGGTGTCAACAGTTGCCCCTCTTTGACAGAACTCGAAAGTCATAACAATGACGGGAGTGAATGTTAAAGCCCAGAGACGACCCATTTTTGACAAGGCCGAAGACTTGGACAAACATGCAAGATAAACAAGGTATGCGCCCGAAGGCAGGGGCAAAATGCAAGACAATGCAAGGAGCCGAGCATAACTTATGATCATGCAAAGAAAGCTGTAATGAAGCACGCATGCAACAGTTATAAGCTAGCATACACCAGACTACACTACAATGCAGAAAGGATGTAAGAGAATTATGCAATTCTCAATACGTCTCACTCGGAGAATACAATACTGTATGCTCGTCCGGTTGCAAACTTCAAATGAACCGTACATACAATATCGTGCCTGCAAAGAAAGCAAACTTAACAGGTATGATATTGTTAACAATATGCATGACAATGCAATGACAAATGCAAAATGATATGCAATATATACAAAACTAAGTATAAACAATGCAAATGATAATGCAATGCAATTGACACAAGGCAAACTAGATGCAGAGCAATTGAATCATGATTCAATCATGGCGGTTCAAACTACACATATGTCAAATAGATTGATGGAAGTAACGAGTCCGTCTACCATAGAACGATGTCTGAACTATGAGTGACGTAGACGGACACAAGAACAAGTATTGGGTGGAGTGACATAAGTGGGGTGACAACCCGCTAGGGAAAGAATAATGATCCTAATGCTGGATGCAATAATTACACTACAATGTAATAGAAATGGATTTGGCGTGTAGCCAAAACCATATTTTGCCTAGGAAAGGCATGTACACGTACAAGCCATGTCTAACACAGAAAAGGTGCCGCCACCCTCAAACCAAGTTCATCAAGGAATAGGCGCGTACACATGTAGAACTGTGCTTCAACGTGAAAAGTAAGGGCACATACCAGACCAAGCTCAACAAGGAAAGGTGCAAGCCATAGATGGAAGATGATGCAGTAGATGCATACAACTAAAATGCAATATAGATGGATGTTTACAGAAAATGCATGACATATGCACTATATTACAACGAAATGCATGACATATGCATGGTTTTTTTTTTTTGGTTTTGGATTTTTTGAAATGCATGACATATGCAATATTCACAATGATGCATGACATACGCAATATTTACAATGATGCATGACATACGCAACATTTACAATGATGCATGACATGTGCATTTGTTTGTTTGTTTTTTTTTTTTTTTTTTTTTTTTTTTGAAATGCATGACATATGCAATAGTATTAATGATGCATGACATACGCAATATTTTAAGCGAATGTTGTGCAAGCAAGCAAATATGAACCAAACTGCATCTCATGCATAAAGGATTAAGAGAATTAAGCAATTCTCACGGCGCCTTTCACGGAGAAGGCTAAAAGCGACTACCGAGAACACCCGGAGTCTCAAACACAACATCCTCAACAGATCAGACGCAAAGAGAGGAGGAAAAAAGCAAAGCAAAAAAAACCTCTCACCAGAGGCGTCCCGAACAGCGTAGGAGGCGAGTTCAGTTCCCCGGGTTCTGGTTCGATATTGGGGCTACTACAGTTCGAAGGACTCAAGTGTTTGTCGCGGTTCGTAATCTGAACCAAAGAGTCCAACTCGCAAATCGCTTTTGAAGAAAAAAGATTTTTTGAAAAGAAGTGCCAAACATGGACGCTTTGCGAATCTGAGTCGCCACCTAAATATTTTTTTTAAATGGGAATTTTAGGAAACCACGACTCGGTCAGAAGGCCACGTGTCCGTCATCACCAAAGTAGTCTTGGCTCGGGAGCTTGGGTACGATCGGGGAAGGTCAGCTATGAGCACCCCCTTTCGCCCGGTCCGAAGACCGGCCTCTACTAACCGTGATATCCGATTTTGAAAACGTTACATGTTCTTAATCCGGTTATTAGCCTAGAATTACTACGTTATGCGCACAGCAAACAAGTATAGACCAAATCGCCTAAATTGGAATAAAACATTTCATGTTTGTTTTGGAAATAGTTTGCTACTCGCAAGTAGGCTAAAATGCAGGTTTTGCCACCCTTAAGTGGGCTTTTAGAAAAGACAGTTTTGCCACTATCTGGTGGGCTTAAAACTCACAGTTTAAATGCATTATTCCAATCTAGGTAATTTGACCTCCATCCACAGGCATTCAAGCAGTTATATCACATAAGCACTTAGCCTCATGGTAGTCATGCTATTATGGCAACACTCACACACATGTGATATGCTAAAGCATAAATGCTCACCTAGTACTCCAAGCCAAAACAGAAACTAGTTAGTAATCATGTGCATGATCCTAGTTCATGTTAAATGGCTAATGCAACACAGGCGAAGATGCAATTTAGAGTAGGCTCGGCTAACCCTAAAGATGGCATGTGAAATGCACTTTATTCGATGCACGCATTCAATTTGGAATTGAAAATACAATGCAGTTTGTATGATGTACCGAGCCCGATGCATGTCAACAAATGCATGGATGCACGCATGCATAGCATAAGGTGTGCTAAAATAAACGTGCCCTAATACTAACCATTAAAAGTGGGTAAGTAAAAGGGAGAAAGAAGTGGGGGTTGGAAGACATGCACACACCCACACACACTTATTACAATTATGCCCTCGCACAAAGTGACCCAAAAGAATAATATAGTCCCAAAATAATACAGTCCAAATACAGAATAAATTAATTATTACAGAAATTTCTAATTATCAAATTAATATTAACATTAAATAAAGGGGCCGCAGCCCTGCCTCGGGATGTGCGAATGATGCATGCTCGAATCCGACTCGCCCGGAAACCCGCATCATGACACTGCGGTTTCTCGCTTTTCGCCTCTCGAAGCGCCAAAGTCTCAAGACATGCTCCCTGAACACTGAGGATCATCATCGGCTGAATAGAATGTCCACCGGCCGTGTACAATAGTCACCGGCCATGAGTGAAGTTATCGGCACAAAATGTTTGCCGGTCGGCACCATATCCTGCCGGTCGGCACAAAATTCCTGCAGAGGACGGTTTGACAAAGAAAGCATAAATGCATGATATGGATTTTAGAGCAAATGTAAGCATGGTCAATGCTCCCTATCATGTATGGGACTCAAGGAAGCCTGACCCTTGGTTCTTGGGCCATCAATTATGCATCTTGGTGCATGATAGCCTAAGGAACCAAGATTTCATTTTAATGTGAAAATGCATGCAACACACAAATGAGACCAAACCTTATCATGCATGGATCAAAGGCCTTGGTGACCAAGGGTTGAAACAAGTTGCACCACTTGTAGTGTGAACTCCACTCAACCCTCATGCTTGGTTTGACAACCCCAAACCAAGCCATGAAATGCATGTATGCAACATAGCTCAAATTATGCAACATGAGAATTAGGATGCAAGCACACCAAATGTCATGCAACTACCATGTTAAGCATGCAAAATGCTAGAGTATACAAGATGCAAATGTCATGCAAATATGGGCCATTATGTAAGAAGAATCATCATGCTACCACACCTAATGGACCCAACATGCAACAAGCATATGGTAAGTATACAATGATGGAGTTAACCACAATGGGGCAGGCCTTGAACCTCCCCAAAACAGTGGCAAAAGATGCCCGAAATGGTGACCAATTACCTATGCAAACATGCAAGTCAAAGGGCCTAAGGTTAAGGTACAAAGGGAGCACTCCTTGCTACCATTAACATGGCTACTCATGGCATATATTGGACAACCAAAAACAGATATTAAGCATGCAAAAATACACCCCAAAACCTTGATATGGCAGCCCTAAAATGCATTAAACATGGAAGCATGCAAAAGGCCTATTCCTAGGCATAAAATTGCAACATTTCAAAGCATGAATAAGATGGTAAATGAAAACATATAGGCATGATATAGGGACTGAAATAGCATATGAAAGGACTCCAAATCACTTAAATAGCCTAACCAATGCATGTTCATGGATCATATGCTCAAGACTAACAAGCCATCATGCGAAACAAACATGTCAAGCATGCCAAAGGTGACGAAATCAGTGGCCCACAGCCTCTAAACATGGCAAAATGATGCTAATACCATCATGGAATTAGGCTAAGACATGCAAAGAACATGGCCTAGATGCATGGCACACTTCTAAGCATAAGAGAGCATTACAAAACAAGTATGAGAAGCATGCTAAGGGGTACAAATCCAACCTTGGACAGAGGTTAGATATGACCTAAAACACACAAGAAAACTCAGAAATGAAGCCAAATGTAAGTATGCATACATGCTACCTTGTGAGCCAAAGACAAAGGCAAGAAAGGGGCCAAGAGGAGAGGGGTGTCCCTCCCCTATTCATGACTTCAAAATTTCTTCCTCACCACTGAAAACCCACTGGTTTTCAGTGGTGAGAAGACCAAGAACACCAAGTTAAACAAAGCTTCAAAAAAAAAGGCACTAAAATGACCAAAACAAGGCCTAAAAGGGTGAGTTGGCACCCAAACCACAAAACACCCTTAATGAATGTTCTTAAGCATGAAAATGTAAGCCTTTTTTATGTTGAACACAAAGCCAAAAACACAAAGCAAGATAGGTAAAAAGCTAGTGCAGGTTTGGGGAAACTAAAGCAACATGCTTACCCTTGAAGACTCCTTGAAGAACAAGTGATGTAGCCCTCCTCTAATGATCAAAACCAGTCCAAAACCACCACAAACAACCCTCCAAGTCCCTCAATCTCGGAGCTAGGTGTAATAGTGTGTGTAATGGTGTAAAAGTAAGGTAAAACACACTATTTAGGTCTAAAAACACACACACAAGGATGAGAGAGATAGAAAATATAGAGAGAGGAAGTGTATCTCAGATATAGAGATATATGAGCTGTAGTTTTTATTTCTCAAATGGCCAACCCTTGGCAAAGGGAGATGGATGGTGCTTAAATAGGCAAAATCAAGCCAAGAAGCTTAGAGGCTAAGCAAAGGAAAAGGGTTCAAGGGGTGCAAAGGGGTCTTGGCTTGGAGAAGAAGAAATGGCCAAGCTTCTTCAAGAAGCTTTGGCCAAAGGGTCAAGCTTCTAGAAGCTTGGAGGGTTCAAGGGTGCAAGGGTGCAAAATGGTCACACTTGTGCACGGGAGTGTGATGGTGCATTCGGTGCTGGTGGCATGCACCATGTCTCGAGGTTCAAAGGGTGCCTTGGCCCCAAAAAGATCATCAGCACAAAAAAGTGCCGGTCGGCATCATATAGTGCCGACTGGCCAAAGTTTTTTAGAAAACAGTGCCAATGGCCAAAAGGGAGTGCCGGTGGAGGGTGGGGGCAGCCGGTGGGATTCAGGGATGGCTAGCAAGCCTCCTCCTACCCTCAAATGCAAAAACACACAAGTCTTGGTGCAAAACCAAGCACAGAACAAGCCGATTGAGAGGTCTTGAGGCACGACGCGCAGCCGGGATCTCCGGGAACTCAAAACGAACACAATTATGGATAATCACCGGGTGTTCAAGCGGTGACATCCAAGTCTTGAGGACGGTCAAAAATGGGGTGTCTACATCAGCGTCGTACACGCGAGAGGGGGAAGACGAAAGGCCTCTCAGCGTAGTACACGTGAGAGAGGAAAGACAAAAGGCCTCTCGGCGTAGTACACGCGAGAGAGGAAAGACAAAAGGCCTCTCGGCGTAGTACACGCGAGAGAGGAAAGACAAAAGCCTCTCAAATAGGTACACGCGAGAGGAAAGACAAAAGGGCGGACGAGCGAGACCACGCGAGTCACAAAAGGAATGCAAGATACTGCAAATGAGACAAGCATGTCGATGCAAGTGAGACATGCATGCTAATGCAAATGAGACACGCATGCCAATGCAAATGAGGTACACGTGCCAATGGGAATGAGGCCAATGTGACACGCATGCCACATGGAGTGTAAGATGTAACAAATGAGACACGCATGCCTCATAAGATGCAAGACAATGCAAATGGACTTAAATGCATAACAACGCACGTGTTTCGGAATGCATGACGATGCATGGTAAGGGAATGTATAACAACGCGAACGATGCACAAGGCGACGTATGTATTTGAAACGCATGACAATGCTTATAATAAAAATGCAATGACAATGCATACGAGATGTGCGTGACAATGCAAGGGGTGCGTGTTACAACGCGTGTAGTACGTGCATAACAATGCAACTGCGAGGTGCATGATGGCGCGATGTAATGCACCGAAGTAGTGCGATGAACGCGAGCAACGCACACGGGGCAACTCTTGAATCTTATGAAAGACAAAAGGATACGAAAAGATACAACATTGCATGAATTTGAGTGCCACGCACAGAAGACATGGTCCGAGGTCAAAACGGAGGCCGGTTGAGCATCGGAGATACACTTTTTTGCACTTTCTTGAGCTATGAAGACCATAAACCACTCATATGGCCTAAACAAGGCTGTGGGAACATCATCGGCCGGGCTAGGAGGCCACCGGCTGGCCACCGGCTGAAAATAAATTCCATCGGCACAATATTCTGCCGGCCGGCACAAAATGTTGCCGATCGCAAAAGTTCTCGAAGTCGGCAGATTCGACTTTTCACCTCGGGTCTTTTAAAATAGGGTTTTAAACCCTATTCTTTCACTTTCCCTCTAGCCGAAAATCACACCCTCTCTCTCTAGAGCTCTTTTTCTCTCCTCATTTTTCGTTTCCTTGGGTTCTCATGCCATTTTCGTCGTCCGATTCGCGAAGTTCATCGCGTTTCGGACATTTTCGACCGATTGAAATTTCATTTCAACGCTCCCTTTGCCATTTCCACCTTTTTGGGACTTGTTCCCCTCGATTTCCTCTTCATTTCCATACCCTTTTCCCATCCCGACCTTTCCGGCCATTTTCCACCCTCCCGGGGGTTGACTTTCGAGTTGACTCTTCGTATTCCGAGCCGATTTTCATCCCTCGACCATTTTCTCATCACCCTTGACATGGCCGACGACCTTCCACGCAGTGGGACTCCCTCAGATCACGAGATGGATCCCGAGGTCGAGCTCCTCCCATTGAGCGAGCGCCCTTTCGACCCGGCGACCTACCGGCCGACGATCCACGTTCTACCACCCGACGGATTACGCCAGTTCAGGAGCTTCGACATGGCGTTGGACCCCGAGCTGCTGCTTCGCGAGCCTACCTCTCACCTATCCTCCGATGCTTCCGAGGTAACTTTCTTTCTCTGCTTTATTTTTCTGCACTGTAGAACCTTTTAACTGTCAACTGCCACAGCTGATTAGATTCTTTAATTGCTTTAGCTCTGATACTCTGATGCATTGTGTATTGTAGTTGATCACATACAAACTTGCAACTGATATCTGTTTAAGAACAACACGCGCACACACTGCACTAGCCGTAAACCAATCAAACCACGGCACACACCGTATTTCACAGCAAACACCGACACCCGATACCTGTTTGAATCTGAAGAACTTGCACGCATGCTAGATTTGCACTGAGCCACTGACGCATCATATGTTGTAGTTCATCAGAAACACACCGCACCAGATTCTGCTTTGAATCTGAAAAACTCGCACGCATGCTACATTTGCACTGAGCCACTGACGCATCATATGTTGTAGTTCACTGTAAACACACCGGCAACCGATATCTGTTTGAATCTGAAAAACTCGCACTCATGCTACATTTGCACTGATTTTGACCGTTTATTCAAAATTGTACATTTCATACTACTTTGCAATTATTTGTTTGAAAACAGGGAGATTCCCATACCATCCGCGAGTATGGGAACACCGTCGCTCGCGAGTGGTACGCCGAGCTTCCCGACGCAGTTCGCCACATTGTCGACATCAGTTGGGCTTGGCGCCGCAGGGACTCTCGCTTACTACCTCAGCCTCTTCGCTGCTCTGGTGGAGAGGTGGTGGGACACCACCGATTCATTCCACTTATCTGCGACCGGGGACATGACGATGACCCCTTACAATTTCTCGATGCTCACCGACATCGGGGTAGGGGGTGATCCGATCCCCTTTGATATTGCTATGGATGAGTGGGCCGCACCAGTCATTTACTTGGCGCGCACCGCCTCGCATACGCGCTTCGTCTGCACTCTGTTGAGGTGCGATTCGGTCCAAATTTCTTGTTGACGCAGCTCCGATGACTCAGGAGGCCGCGGAGAGGTATGCACGCGGCTTTCTGATGTTCCTGTTTGGGATGACGATCTTCGCCGACCGGGCGAACACAATGCCCCTCTGCCTACTCAGCGCATTGGTGGATGTACGGGACATCTTGCATTTTGACTGGGGTGGCGCCGCTCTGGCTACTCTTTACGGATACATGAGCTCAGCCTCCCATGGCAGCGGACAGTTGCTTGGGGGCTACTGGGTGTCTGGGAGGTACATTTCCTTTTTTGCTTTTCATTTCGCTTCAGATTTTCAGTACACCGCACACATCGTAGTCTGCTTTACACTTACTGTATACTGTACACACGGCACACACATACTCTGCTTTACACTTGTCAGATAATCGTATACATCGTACACTCGCTCAATACATCGCACAACGCACGCTCATATTTTTACTTTATTCTGTATTTTGCTTTATCTGATAAACATTCTGATATTCACCTTGCAGTTGTGGGTTTATGCCTACTTCCCTAGGCTCGCTCCCGTACCGGAGGCGGAGACCCCATTGGTTGTCCCTTTTTCACGTCGTTTTGACGGGCGATGCACCCGGAGGCCGCGGGAGACATTCAGCTTTGTCCGCCGCTACTTCGACACCATCACCCCTGCCGAGGTATGTGTTACTTGCAGTTCATTTAAGTTTCACTTTTCCACTGTGTATTTGCAATATAAGTAGGTAACAAACTGTATTTTAATTTCAGATCACCTGGCAGCCTTGGGCTCCTTTGCCAGCGATGATGCGAGATCGGTTTGCCGGTGCCGTTGAGACCTCGCGTTACCGGATTCTGCTAGGGGGCCCGGTCTGGCGGGCTTGGTACTGGCGGCGCTTCTGCGCAGACCACTGGCTTACTGGCGAGCAGGTCCGGTGCACCCTCTTGAGCATATGAAGGATACCGAACGTTTCACCGCCGAGCAGATGGCGGACTGTACCATCGGCTGGGAGGCAGAGGACTTCAGAGGCGAGGGCAATTACTCGGAGTACGTCCGAACCTTCCTGATGCGGCCTCTGAGCGGTGGTCGCCGAGCTGAGAGAGAGAGACCAGCGGGGCCAGCTGCTGGAGCGGGGGTTGGAGGAGGAGCGCCGAGGAGGGCTCGAGTCCGCGGTAGGGGTAGAGTCCAGCGAGGACGGGAGGCCAGTTGGCCCGCTTTGCCTACTTTGCTGACCTTCCGATGGCAGGATGGGGCGATCTACCAGATCCATTTTGCTCCTCCGCCGGCCGGTCATGAGTTTGTCGGTGTCCCCGACTTACCTCCAGTATGTATTACTGCATTTTTGCACAGTCCTTTCATTTCAGTTTATTTGATATTCCACAGAATATTGATGCATCTGATACTTGCAGGCGTCTTCTGGGTACACCCGGCAGTTACTGGAGATGAATGCCTCCATGACAGGGATGCTGCAGCGGACCTTCGACCTCTTGGCCCTTTACGGCATTCCGGTATGTTCTTTCCGACCATGGCCTCAAACCATACACAAACTGCTTCGCATAATCTGATGCACAACACTAACCCTGATAAACTGTTCATGGCATCCATACATCAGATTCATATTCGATTTCAGACGCAGCGATAAACTGCTCACGGCATCCATAGACTGTACTCACACATTGCATTCTACACTGATAAACTGCTCACGACATTGATACACTGTACTCATACATTGCATTCTACACTGATAAACTGCTCACGGCATCCATAGACTGTACTCATACATTGCATTCTACACTGATAAACTTCTCACGGCATCCATAGACTGTACTCATACATTGCATTCTACACTGATAAACTGCCCATTTATACTGATGCATTTTCCTTTCATGCTTTTTCAGCCTCCCTTCCCGATTCCTCCGGTGGGTGGCGCTCCAGTTGGACCTCCCATTTCTACTCGGGATAGCAGGATATATCCCCGCACGAGGGGACGACTTACATCGGGAGCTCGCGGGCTCCATTCGATTTAGTCCGAGGAGGAGACAGAGGCGGAGGCGGGGTCATCGGAGGAGGAGACCGGGGACAGCTCAGGCTCAGACGGCGATGCTCCTGATGATGCTCCTGGGCTTCTGCCCAAGAAGAGGGCGAGGACGGATCCCTAGGCGAGAGACCACCGATGCTGCTCCAGATTTTGTTGTTTTTTTTTGCTTGTTTTCTTTGTACTTTTCTCTTTTTGTAGTTAGGTTACCTTGTACTGCCGCAGGCAGATTTTTGTTTCCAAAACTATGTACTTGAAAAAGATGATATGAAATGAAACAGACTTTTTTTCTGAAAAAGTGTTATATTTGTACATATCTCAGATATATCTCGCAAGATTTCATACTTTGCACTGCATTGCATCACATTACACCTCAAATGTAAATGATAATGATCTGTTCTCTGAAAATTGAGCAATTGTACTGTAGTAATCAGATAACCAACCAATTAATCAGCAAAACAACTCATACAAACCACTGCTCAAACTGAATAGACAGCCCATACTCTACTGGGGATCGATCTGCATACAACCCATAACACATCGCTCGATTCATTCTGCCCATAGTAAACCCTGAACAAACAGTCCCAATCTGACAAGACGGACCACGAAAGTTGAAACGGTTGCAGTTGAAACACACTTGGATGTTCCAAATTTTTCCTTTTCTTCTCCTGCCTCGCATAGATGTAGAGAATGGCACAACACTCTGAGCACAAACGATTAATTTTTGGAAAAGGGTTTCACGACCGGGGTATCGAGCCTACCACAAAACACGACAAGACAGACTCAAACACAGAAATAAAAGGCACACGACCTAACATAACGAGACATGTTTGGAAAAGACTCAAAGCCAAAAACAAGACCGACAAATCAAACGACACGACACACGGACGTGTTTACAAAAAGGCCTCAGATCTCGAGAAGCCAGTTCCTCCGAGTATTATTTCCCACCCTTTCTGATTTGTGATACTCACATCGCTCGGCCCTCAGGCTCGGTTTTTCTCTCAAAACCCTTTTCTCACTTTTCGCTCAACTTGCTCCTCTCTATTCTTCATTCTCTCATTTTTCATCCCTTCCCAGAGTGGTTGATAGGTAAACGAGAGGTTGTGGGTTCACGCCCAACACTGTTAGCTCACGGTTATTTCTTCTGGTGAATAGAGTGCCCTCTTGGCAAGCATGTTAGCGGGGGAAAGATAGAAGACCTGACTCAATAGTGCCCCTAGTTTGTCATTTTGACCATTTTTTGTTTTCTAAAACAGTTTTGATAAAAAATGAGAGTTGGATTAACACACTTATTCGATTTTTGATTTGAAAATCATGCAAGTCAGGCTATGAGCACTGAAAATTCTCCTTTTTGGGTCCAAACATGGTCCAATTTTGAAGAATGACATAGTTTTCGAGAAAATAATCAACTTTAGTAAAAATTTTCAAAAACTACTTTTGCAAACAGTCGATGCTCGACGAGCATAGAACTTACGCTCGAGATGCGCAACCTCTGATCGGAGGCAATGGAAAATTGCCCCTTGCTTAAAGGGGGATAAGGCGACGGAAAGTTGCCCCTGGCTTGGACGGCAACTCGGGGCAACTTGTGGCAATGTATGGCAACGGAAAGTTGCCCCTTGTTTGGATGATGCCACGGCATGCTGTAAGCCAGCCCTTGTTGACGACGATCGGACCCTCGGACGCGGAGGAGACGAAGACGGTCTGAATCAATATATGGACACAATCACCTGGAAGGTGTTGGTGGTTGGGCTTCAAAAGGAAGTTGATCACGTAGTTCCAAATTGCCAGACCGAGACATCGGATTAGGAGGGGATACAAGTGATCAAAACCATGACATGGACTGGGACGCTACGGAAGCGTTGGGGGCTGGACTTCAAGATGAAGTTGCCTACGTATCCCAAACATGAGAATCAAGCCTTACATAGTTCCGGTTAAGGTACACTCGGGTATTTTAACCTTCACTGTTTAGGCTCTAACTTTTGCCAAGGCGCCTGTTGTAGGTTTTTGACCTTGCGAGCTTCTTTTTCTTTTCTTTTCATTCTATTTTTTCTTTTCTTTTGCATTTTCATTTTTATTTCTTTTGCTATATTTTTTCTTTTCTTTTTTTTGCTTCTTTTTTGTATTTTCTTTTCTTTCTCTTTTCTTTTTTTTTCTTTGCTCTAATTTTTGCCTGGGCCGCCCTTCCGGGTTTTCGGCCCAGCGAGCCTCTCGAAGGGGTAAAAAGGTGTAGCGAGCCCATGCCAAATGGTTTTGAGGTTAAGGTCTTTCTGTATCCAGGAGAATGACCGTTGTATTGATTTGCAGAAAAGTTCATCACGGCTGCTTCATAAGCCTTGCCTAGTGGGATCTGATCTTCTTAATCTGACTTTAATGCCTCTTGCTCAAGGGCTACCTCAAAATAGGTCACATAGGCGTTTCATGGCACTGTTGAACGTTTTGAACGGATTCCAGTTTGCAACAGATGAATTGAATCTTGAGACCGAGAGCGATCCTGGGCTGCACAATCTCAAGAGCGGTCCCACACAGGTCTTCGCAAGACTGCGCTAAACATTTTGTTTTTGAAAGTTTTTAAGAAAGCGACAAATCATTCGCGTTGAAGATAGTGTGGAACCAGTCTGGATCGGACCAGGATCCTTCTCAGTACTCGCGCTGACAAGCATGATTTCATTCATTAAGAGCTTAGCAGGCCTTCCTTTCTCTCAAAATGATCAAAATTTTACAAAACCCGAGGAATTACTTTCTCTTCGTTTTTCATCACCGCAGTGTTCGAAATGGGGTTTTATGAAAAGCTTAGGTCATTATAACGATGTTCAAGGCATAAGAGAGCAGGCGGTACGCACTGTCATTCCATTCACATCCTCTGGCATGGCTGACTCAAATAGTAACAAGTACGGAACGTGATAGCCACAGCTATTTCATTCAGATTTATTGGCATGACTGGCTCCTCGGCAGAAACAAACTCAAAAAGCAAGAACAACTAATTATAAGACAAAACGGTGTTTGAGGTAACAACCCCGAAATCACCTGGTATACTATACAAGAGGGACTAACTGATTACAACAAGACAGACCCTGTAAGCAAAAAGACTGACTCAATACAGAGAGACAGACTCGAAACAAAACAAAAGACTGACTCGACATCCAAGTCAGATTTTACAAAACTAACATTAACAGATGCCCAAAAATGCGTACCAAACGCCACATCCAAAAACGTGCCAGGCACTGCCCACAGGCGGTTTACCTTCTGCTTACATACTCGCAGTATCTATATCCTCAAAATCCAACAACTGGGTGGTGACGGACTTTGCCGAGGTGGGGGGGAGGATAACCTCGTTGTCAATCAAATCTTGCACCTCGTGCCGGAGGCGGAAACAATTGTCGGTAGCATGGCGGTCATTGGTGGTACGCACAAGATCGGCGGGATCATGAGTATCAGGGAGATTCTTCGGGAGAGGCCGAGGCTCCAGGGGTTTAAGGTGTCCCCTCTCGACAAGGATTTGAAGTGCCATGGACAATGGCATGTAGAGAGCATGAAAGACCCTGCGCCCTCAAGGTACTTTTGGAGCTCGAGCACTCTTGCTAGATGCACTAGCGAACGGATCGGCGGGTGCGGCCTTGGATTTCTGGTCCTTTTCGGATGCAAGGTTGGGAGAGGGAAGAATTGTTTTGGCATGACGGGGCCTATCCCAATTCTCTGATTGACTGGAATTGCCCTCAGGCGGAGTGGGGAAAGCATCCTCCACAGCTTTTGACATAACTGCGGATATCTATTGCTTATTCATTCCCCAGCTTAAAGCCTCATCGCCCACGTTAGCTTGTTCGATAGGGTCAGATTCTGCCTTCATTTTGTTTTTGTCTCTGCCTCACCGATTTAGAACTTGGTTTGATCGTCATTGCCATAGCAGGAGGCCATCTCCGGTTGGTGAGTTCAATTACACCGTCCCCAAGGCGGGGCTCTTGAGGTATAAAGCCTCCAAAGATATGGTGCGGTGGTGGCTAAACAGACATCCCATAGGCGAGATCCGCCACAGATCTTTGAAGATCACCTATCATTCCCATTAGTTCAAATGTAGTAGGCTCATGAGCCCGATATAGTTGAGGGGTCCAAATTGATGTGCGGCAAAGCACAGGTGGATGCGGCATGTCAACATAGTCTCATCTTGTGGGTGATTTCTTGACTCAACGCGTCATTATGACCACGATCTCTTCCGAGTTCTCAGATCATGTTCACCTCCCGCCAAAGAAGGAGAAGACACTAGTTTCCGATTGACCCTTCAAATCTCGAACTAAAACGGAAAACAAGCGATTTCACCAAACAGATCAAACACGGTGTAGTCGAACAATCGCACTCTACTATCAACACTGTTTCCCCGTAATCACTATTCAAAATCGAATCGACACCCGCAGACACAATCGATTCTCAACAACACGATATTGGTGTCTCAAAGCCGATACCCAAACTTGCAAACCGATATATATGCTTTCTCAGAGATACACTCTAAAAGCACATAACAGGTAAAAGAGAGCCAATACACCCCTATGTTGGGTTAGGGTTTCCCTGTCCTATTTCGTCAGGAGCTAGGGTTTCACTACGCACACAGCGGTTTCAAACAACCTATATCGGGTAAGCAGCCTATCCTAGTGTGGAATGGTCACTATGGATTTCAATATGCACTAGGTCGAATGGTCGAAGGGTGCCCAGAAACCGGGTTTGTGTTCCCATATCGGGCAGAGTTCGAACCGTCAAATTTTATGGTCATGCCTTGACAAGACAAGCCTCCAAGAAACCGCCAGAATAGCAGATGGCCAACACGGTGTCCTAGGCGCACCAATGCACATGCAATGCAAAGAAACACATAAGTGTAGTCAAAACAGATATCACGAGTTTGAGTCAAACTCTCTAAATCCTCAAAGAGAGTCGCCAGAATCAGAGACGCGCTTTGGGCCTTCACTCTGATTCAGACTGCTTTTGTTTGTTGTGGTTCGTAATCTGAACCAAAGAGTCCAACTTTGGCAAATCGTTTGAGAAAACAGATTTTTTTGAAAAGTAGTGCCAAACATGGACTGCTTTGCCAGATACAGAGTCGCCACCTAAATATTTTAAAATGGGAAATTTAGGAAACCCTGACTTTGCGTCAAGGCCACATGTCCGTCATCACCAAAGTTGTCTTGGCTCGAGAGCTTGGGTACGATCGGGGAAGGTCAGCTATGAGCACCCCCTTTCGCCCGGTCCGAAGACCGGCCTCTACTAACCGTGATATCCGTTTCTGAAAACATTATATGCTCTTACTCCAATTACTAGCCTAGAATTACTATGTT
This sequence comes from Camellia lanceoleosa, assembly GCA_025200525.1. Classification (NCBI taxonomy): domain Eukaryota; kingdom Viridiplantae; phylum Streptophyta; class Magnoliopsida; order Ericales; family Theaceae; genus Camellia; species Camellia lanceoleosa. The sequence continues at coordinate 927,754 of JANUSC010000031.1, read as the reverse complement.
ATGCGCGCAGCAAACAAGTTATAGACTAGATTGCCTAATTTGGAAATAAACATTGCATATCCGTTCATTTTGAAAGCATTTCGGAATTTGCTACTCACGAGTAGGCTAAAACACGAATTTCAACGAGTTTTCCAACTCAAGCAATCCAACCTCCACCCACAGGCATTCAAACAGTTTATCTCATATAAGCACTTAGCCACATGGTCAACATTCACATGCACGCGATATGCTAAAGCATAAATACTTACATCGTACTCCGTGCCAAACCAACAAACTAGTTAGCAAAAATGCATGCCCTAGTTCATGTTAGAATGACTAATGCATCGCATACATGATGTGATTAGGATAGGCTCGGCTAACCCTAAAATGACATGTGAAATGCAATCATTCGGTGCACGTATTCGAGTTGGAAATTGAAGATACAATGCGGTTTGTATGATGTACCGAGCCCGGTGCATGCAAGACAAATGCATGGATGCACGCATGCATAGCATAAGGTATGCTAAAATAAACGTGCCCTAATCTACCATCAAAAGCAGGTAAATAAAAGGGAGAAAGAAATGGGGGTTGGAAGACATACACACCACTCACCCACACTTATTACAGATTTGCCCTCGCTCGGAGGGACCAAAAGAATAATACAAATAATTAACTACGCAAGCTAATTAAATATTACAAATTGCCTAATTAGTTGACAAACTAACTAAACTAAGAAAAATAGTAAACCGCCTCGGGAGGAGAACCAAATGCAGCACATGCTCGGGTCTTGCTCGGAATTGCACTGCCATGCCTAGCCTCGCTTTTTCGCCTTTCCGAGAACCGCCAAAGTCTCGTAACTACTTCCTTGGATCTCGGGATCACCACCGCTAAATGTAATAGCCACCGGCTACTATATGTGGCCGTCGCACGTAATTCATCCATTGGTCGATAATTGATTGCGGTCGGCACTAAACATTGCTTGGGCAATGAATTCTCAGAACACCGCAACTCACAAAGAACAGAGGGCAAAATCTTGCATGGCAATGTTATTCAAGCAATGTATGCACCAAACACACTCCTTATCATGTTTATGACTCAAAGGAAGATGTGCCTCGATTCTCGGGCCACCAATCACGTATTTCCATGCATGATGGCCCAAAGAATCAAGTGTGCAATTTTCATGTCAAATGAAATGCAAACTAGACAATCAAACCAAAGGGTCCTAACCTCTATCACACTCACTTCAAGAGGCCAAGCATGCACAATGCAATGCTATCCTAGACATGTTGGCATGCATGCAATATGGGCAATGCAAGGCATTTATACAAATATACAAGCAAGCATGCAAGGCAAGCATGTAAGCCAAGCAAAGGGGTGGACTTAAACATGACTTAGGCAACTCCAAATAGGCCCAAAATCAGTAGCCAAAATGCCCAAAAATGAGGGCTAAACACACATGCACACATGCAAGTAAGTTGGACCAACACTCACTTAGGCACTAAACAAGCAACTTCCAAGCACACTTGAAAGGGGATATCATGGACAACTAGCATGCAATATAAGCTCTGAAATTCATGCTAGAATGTGGTGCCAAACCAAGCCAAATGAAGCAAACATAAGCATGCAAGCATAGTCCAAGTACTTGAGGCAAGTCATGAAGCACACTTAACACAACAAACATGGCATGCACTAAACAACTAAAAACAGATTTTTAGCATGTTAAAGCAAGGCCAAGGGACTACTTAGATGGCATCTAAGTGGCTCAAATTCAATGGTATGCACAATGGTCAAAACATAGGGCATACAACACATGCTTTCAAAGCAACAAAGAAGCAACTAAGGCAAGCACATGGGCATGCCAAAGGGACTGAAATTACATGTTGGATGGTTCCAAACCACCAAAATGATGCAATCAACACATGCCATACATTCACACACTTGGGGCACACAAGCTCGGCAAGCCACAAATGCAAAGGAGCTATACTAAACATGCCAAAATCGATCCAAACGACTATGGATAGACCTAAAGCATGGCAAAATAAGCACAAAACATTCATAAGTCTAAGCCTAAATCATGCTCGAACGAAGGCTAACAACCTAAGACATGTTAAGGGAATTACAAAGCATTACATGGCAATTATACTAAACATGTATGGAGCACCAAAACCAACACACAACATGATTATATTATGGCATAGTAAGCATGAGATGCAGCCTAGAGATGATCAACACACACTTGAACAAAGGCTTCCTTAAGAGACCAAAAATGGTCCCTTTCAAGGACAACAAGGAGAGGGGGTGGCCCTCCCCTTTTGGAGATTTCAAGGCACCATCTCCACCATTGAAATCCCTTAAGATTTCAGTGGTGAAGAGGCCCAAACACCAAAGTCTCGAAACTTGCACAAAATGGCACAAAATGAGGCCTTTCAAGGCCTAAGGGTGGTCAAACACACCCAAACCACAAAACAGCCTAACAAACAATTAAGAGGGCTTAAAAACAGAACTTTTTTGTATTAAACACTAAACTTAAAAACAATTCTAAGATAGGCAAAAATACAAAGCAAAAATGGGGTAAAAAGGATTAGTTTCTTACCCTTGAAGAACTTCTTCACAGATGTTGATCTTGTTGCTTCCTTGGGCTCAAATCCAGTCAAAAACCTCAAGAACAAGCTCTGGTCCTTGAAGAAACCAAGAAAAAGTGAAAGACTAGGTGTTTGTGTGCAATAGTAAGACACAAAGCACCTAGAACACACACAAAGGAGATATAGAGATAGGATATGAATGGCACTCAAACCCTAACTAAAAAGCCAACCCTAAAGCCAAGGGGGAAGGCCCCTTCTTATAGAGGAGGCAATCTTGTAAGCTTAGGCATTAAGCAAGACAAGAAGTGCATCCCTCCATACACGTGTATGGATGGGAAGTCAAAGCCATACAGCTATTTGAAAATATCTCCAAAAGCAGCTGAACAGTAGTCGGCTGGGCAAAAATGTCATTTTGACAAAAATGACTGCCGGCCGGCAACAAAGGGTGCCGACCGGCAATGTACATTGCCGGTGGCAAGAAAAACCAACCGGTGGCCTCTAGCTAGTGCCGGTGGTGTGTGGGGATGCCTCACAAGGCATTCTCTACTCTTCCAAGGCAAAACACAAGTGTTTGGTACAAAACCAGACACAAAACAGTCGAGTTCGGAGATCCTGAGGCAAGGCGCGTAGCCGAGAACTCCAGGAACTCCAAACGAACACAAACATGGATAATCACTGAGTGCTCAAGCGGTGACGTCCAAGTCTTGAGGACGGTCAAAAATGGGGTGTCTACACCCCTCTTGCATCAACACACAACCTAAACCCTCTCGTGAGGCATCACAATAAACCGCATAGCCCAACCCTCTCTCCAGAATAATCAAAACCGGAGCGGTGGTCAATCTAACCTTCAACTCTTGGAACGACTTTTCACAAGTCTCACTCCATACAAATTTGACCCCTTTCCGCGTCAATCTAGTCAACAGTGAAGCTAGACTGGAGAAGTCTTTCACAAATCGGCGGTAATACCCCGCTAATCCCAGAAAACTACGGATCTCAAAAACACTCTTAGGCCATGCCCAGTCTTGCACTGCCTCAATCTTGGATGTATCAACAGATACCTTTCCCCGGAAACCACATGGCCTATGAATTTAACCTCCCTTAGCCATAACTTACACTTCCCAAACTTGGCATATGGCCTATGGACTCTAAGCAACTCAAGCACCACTCTCAAGTGTTCCTCGTGCTCCTCCTCCGAAGGTGAAGAAATCAGAATGTCGTCCACGAAAACGACCACAAAGCGATCTAAGAATTCCCGGAATATCCGGTTCATCAAATCCATAAACACTGCCGGTGCATTGGCGAGCCCAAATGGCATCACCAAAAACTCGTAATGGCCATACCATGTACGGAATGCCATCTTCGGAATATCCTCCTCCCTGACCCTCAACTGGTGGTAACTCGATCTCAACTCTATCTTAGAGAAACAATGGGAACCCTTCAACTGGTCAAACAAATCATCTATACGGGGCATAGGGTACTTATTCTTGACCGTAGCCCGATTCAACTTCCGGTAATCGATACATAGTCTCAAGGCACCATCTTTCTTTTTAGCAAAGAGGGCCGGTGCTCTCCACGGCGAAACACTAGGGTGAACAAAACCCTTATCTAGCAACTCCTAGAGTTGAATCTTCAACTCAATCAACTCGGCTAGGGCAAAACGGTAAGGTGCCATAGAAATCGGCGCTGTGCCAGACACTAAATCAATAGAGAACTCTATCTCTTGCTGAGGTGGCAAACTGACAAGATCCTCGGGAAAAACATCCTAATACTCGCAAACCACTCTCGGCAACTCAACCCCGGTCTCATCACACTCACTACTCATAAGGCTAGTGAGAAGACCACTAAGCTCACTCCGCCTTCGCGGATCATACACTGATGGCAACACACTACCAACCCGATCCCCCAAGAAATGGAAACAATCCCCGCTCAAGGTACATACTGTGACCCTCTGGCGGTAACAATCAATAACAGCCTGGTATGACGATAGCCAGTCTTACCCAAGATAACATCAAAACCTGACATAGGCATAACTACAAAAGGAAATGGAAGTCGGCGATCTGCTACCTCTATATCACAACCTTTACGCCCTTGTTTCAAAATCAACTCACCCTCAACAGGTGATACAACACAAATAGGAGATGCTAACTGCGCCAACTCCAAACCCAAAACAAATGCAAATGCAGCAGATATAAAAGAATGGGATGCACCTGTATCAATCAACACATTGGCAACCGAGTTGCAAAACAAAAAGGTACCTCTCACAACCGATGGAGTGAATACAAGATCCTGCGCGGTAATAGCATACACGCGCCCTATAGGCCCCTGATCTACCTGCTCACCTCTAGGAGCAAAAGACTACTGCACAGATTGGAACGAAGAAGCTCCCTGATTGGCCCTCAAGGCCTGAACTAACTGAGATGGCTGAAAACTCTACCTCTGCCCAGATGCACCAGAAGTGCCACTCAACTGCGGGCAAAACCTCTTCAGTGCCCGCGACCACACCGATAGCAAGATGTGGTTGGCCTCGCCTCGACTCGTCTCGAGGTCGAAATGAAGATGAAGCCGCCTCTCCGCCTTCTCATGCAAGTTGAGACTTGTGGCCCAGCTGACCACATTTGTAACAAGTGATGTCTCCCTGATTGCCTCTCCCTGAGCCTGCACTCGGCACTGGAAAGGTCGATCTAGCAAAACCACCCTAGGACTGCTGAGGGTTAGAACCCCTTTGTCTTCTGCCATCACCCTGGCCATCTTGACTCCTCTTGGAGCCTCTTTGCCTCTCCTCCTCCTCCAGCATCATACTCTCCATATGGGCCAAAGCATCTACAAGGCGCCCATAATCCCGGGTCATAGAACCCCCAACTCTCATCTTGAGGCCATGCCTCAACTTCCTCTCAAACTCAGGACAGCGGTGTTCCTCAGACGCCACAAGCTCAGGTGCGAACCTGGATAAACTAGTAAATGCGGCCTCAAACTTGGCCACTAAAGAACTCAGCTGCTTAAGCTGGCAGAACTGATCCCTTAACTTCTCCCTGACCGCTGGAGATAAATACTTCTCCTGGAAAGCATCCACAAAAGCCTCCAATGTACCACCAATACGACCCCTCATAAACTTCCACCACTGACCCGCATCACCCTTTAGCTGGAAAGATGCCAAGGTCACCTTCAATGCTCCGTCTTCGATGCCAAGCATCTCAAACGTCTTAGTCATCTGTTCCAACCACTCATCTGCCTTAAGTGGCTCCTCAGGATCCCCAACAAACTCATCTGGGTTAGACCGGAAGAACTCCCTCTTCAGAAAAGAAGGCCCTGCATCAACAACCTGGGCCTGGGCTTGATTCTTAGCTCTGAGAATGCCCATGGACTCCCTCAATGCTCTTGCCATCTTGCAGGCTAAGGTGACCATGGCTTGTTGACCTACTGGCTTGGCCACATTGGCCTGACCAACACCCTTCTGCTGCTCTGGAATCTCATCCGGTATAGGCATCTCCTGCTTCCTAGGCCTACCTCGCCTACCACCACGTCCTCGTCCTGACATCCTAATAAAGGTAACGAAGAACATTAGCACATTCATAAATGTGCCGAAACTATAACACTCGCGTCCTAAGGCATGGACAACTGTAATTTACTCCACGTAAGCACATAATCACATAAGCACTTACGAATTTCATTTCTAGATAATGATAGTCCCGAGGCGTTACTAGAGTTCCGGTTAGAAACAGCATTGATCAAGTGCTTTTCCAACAAGACTCACAGAAACCCAAGGATCCAATCAACATCCTAGAAATTAAATCCCATACCCAAATAATCATATAAGCATGTTATCATATAAGCACAAAACATTACACATAAGTCTCTAACAAGCGAGACAAACCCATTATGATACTAATCACTTCCCATGTACCCAAAGTATTCAAACCCGGTACACTCTAATACCAAGTTGTAACGCCCTCAAAATAAACCCATAAATCATGCATTCTTGACATGCTTAGGTATAAAAGAATAAAGCATAATTACATATCATCAGAGTATTCATTACAAAATGTATTACATGTTGACAACAAAAGTAAATGCCTTATAGGCTTACAACTTTCCAAGTCAACACTTGGTCACAAAAGAGAGTGCTAACTCTATACAGAATAAGCCATTGGCTTGATATACATGTAATACAACCAAAATAACAAAAGTGTCCAACAGCCTCAAGCCTCCCAAGCTACGTCCTTGGAGGTGGCATACTACCTGTACCTGAAAATGATGTCCCATACAGGGTCAGCCAACGCCCAGTAGAGATATGCTAAACATAATATGAGCGATAACAAAAACATTAGCATTTGACAAATGTTTAACTCACATGAATCAATTCATAACCCATTTCAAACACATGACAAATGTGTCCATGTTTCATTCCATTTTCATTACTTATCCAATTCCTCAATTCATAATCCTAGCTCAGAACCTGGCCATATGCTTTAAATGAGATTATATCTCATATCAGTAATTCTTCCATTTCATCAGTTCAAATGAGATAACAACTCATATCAAAACACTTCCATATGCATCAATAGATACACAAATTTGCTGTATCAATAACACATAAAACACTTCCATACTTCATAAATGATACACAGATTTGTTGTATCAATAATTCAATAGATACACGTATTTGCTGTATCAATGGAGTCCATCCCCTATCTCCTCCTACATAACGTCCGGTTTAGGAGTCCATCCCCTATCTTCCCCTAAACCGTGGAGTACATCCCCTATCTCCTCTCACACAATATAATGTATATAAACACATATCATATACATAATCAATTAATACATAAATTCAATATATTATTCCAACTGTCATATTCGATGACATATTCAATTGATTAGTTTTAGTTTGCCTAATCATCATGCATTGTCTACAACAATCAAGACTATCCTCCACCGATAGCCCAAAGCAGTTATTTCTAAATAGATAATAAATGCCTCAACAGATATATAATCTCAACATTTTTAAAGTGAGCGATTAATAAATCCAACTCCACCATTCTAACTCATAATGAGCCAATTCCATTATTTCTAACTCAATTTCACATTTCCATAACAATTGCCATTAATTACACTAATGACCCAAATATGCCCAAAGATGGCATTTTTTCCCCCATTTTCACAATATTGACCCAAAGGTCCAAATATTATCAACAACATCAATATTATCATTTTTAGACCCAAAATACACGTTTAAGAGTCAAAATAACAAAACCCCCCTTTTGAAAATAACACATTTCAAAACCTAACTTTCCAAATCAACACATCTATACAAATAACTCAATGTCTATGGTAAAGCACATAAGAATGAGTAGGAATCCCTACCTCAAATTTGGAGCTCAAAGGGAGAAGAAGACCAAACTCAAAGTGCTCCAAACTTCAAACTTTTTGGATCAAAATGCAGCCCTCAACGACCAACACACTTTTTACAAAGACACAAAGGAAGTGAATCACTCTAGCTAGATCAAACCCTAGAGAGAAGGGAGATTTTAGAGAGAGGAGCTCTCAAAATCGATTTTGGGAAAGTAAGAGAGAGAAAGGGAAATGAAAAAGTGATCCAAAAAGGTGAAATCCCGAAGTGTTATACCAGCCGCCCCGCTCAAGCTTGGAAACCCCCACTCGAGCGTTAGACATAGACTCACGCTCGAGCGTCAAAAGAGCCGCTCGAGCGTCGATTGCACACTTCTAGAAGTTTTGCAGACATGGTCCCCGCTCAAGCGTCAAACTTCCCGCTCGAGCGAAGGAACAAAATCAAAGGGTCACGCTCGAGCGTCAAAACTCCCGCTCGAGCGTCTGAAGACCTACAGACAAAAGTGCTGGGAGATGGAAATTTACGCTCGAGCGTCAAAACGCCTGCTCGAGCAAAGAAGCAACAACGAAGCGCCTGCTCGAGCATCAAAAGCGCCGCTCGAGCGTGAAAGCCAAATTCTAGGCATCAACCAATGGTTCCAAAGCACAACCAACCTATTTCAAACCTGCCCAACATGACCCAAGACTCAAATACAAAGAGTAAGGGATGGAAATGAGAATGAGACAACAACACAACCATGGAACCAAGTCCAAAATACAATATACCAAGGAAAGGAAAACCAAAGTCGCTATAAAACCCCTCGATCCTGAACCTCTGCCTGACCCACTCCCTGCCAGACATAATCCCACTAAGTACTGTGTGTACCATCAACAGTGTGGTCATGGCACCGATCGTTGCTACTGCCTTCGTCATGAGGTTCAGAATCTTATCGACAACCAGATGATAGCTCCACCTCAAGATCCCAATGACCAAGTATATCGTCCACACCTCAATCTAATCCATACATTGCCATCTACCTACAATCCCAGCATATACATCACCCCGGCCCATCTGCCCAAGCTTGAGGTGTTTATCCCGGAAAGCATGGACTTATGCATGATGGATGCACTTGAACCCCAATCATCTCAAACTCGCGAACCCACTACTTCTGAGCTGATGAGAATGATTGAAGATCTTCAGAGAACTGTGGTAGATCTGGCCTTTGGGATACTGGCTCCGTCATCGCCTATATCACATGCCAGAAATTTCACGCCAAAAGGCTCCCTAATCTTGGGACGGGCTGCATTGGAAGAAGGCCAATCCCCTAACAAAGTGGAGGCAAATGGCAAGAACAAGGTAGGGGGCACGTATTGGTCCCCATGAACACCTTCAATGGCCTGTTGAGGTTTTGAAGGCTGAAGGACTAAACAGACAGCAAGTGTTCACAGTTGTTGCAAAGAGTGTGGATGGCACTTTTGTCACTCGGGATGAGAGCATTCTAAATCAAGGGGTAGCCAGGAAAAGGGTTGTCGTACTAGAAACACCCCTTTTAGCTCCAATCCTACACTCGGAAGAGATCAGCAAACCCAGTCAACACCTGCCGACCCCTTTGCTGGTACATCCAACATAACTCCATAAACCTCGAAGTATCCACCCCGAGGCCAGAGGTTCTTCAAACCCCTCTACATGACTTTGTCCAAAGCTCTCCAAATCCTTATACGACAAGGCCATCTCAAACCCCTTCAACCTCGGCCTCTCTCGAATCCCCTTCTCGTTAAGCATGATGCTGCCAAGTACTGTGCCTTCCATCAACAAGCCAGCCATGACATGAACATGTGTTTTTGCCTTCGCCATTTAATACAAGATCTGATTGACAACAAGGTCATTGTCGCGCCAGGTCCTGCAAAGTCTATCAGCACTGGATCGATGAATGTGGGGGATAATGTGATTATGTGATCGGGGGATGAACCACCTGATGACGGCGCTTTTTTTACTCCAGATGTAGTGGATGCCACGCACTGTTTTGAGCAATTTGCGAATGCTATATATTGTACTTTCTGACTTGGCTATTGAGTCAGTTCTGTTGTTTTCTTTTGAGTCTGTCTTGTTGTATCGAGTCAGTCCTGCTTTGTTAGAGTTAGGTGATTTCGGGGGGTGTTACCTTGGACATCACTACCTTGTTTTTGTGTTTGTCTTTTACACCCTTTCTTTTGCATCTGTTTCTACCTTGGAGCCAGTTATGCCAGAAGATCTGAATGAAACGGCAGAGATTTTCACCTACTTTTCTATGCCTTGAAATCATTGCATTGACCTAAGTTTTTCAAAACTTTTCTAAACACTGTGATGAAAACAAAGGGGGAGGAATTCCTTGGGATTTGCAAAATTTTGATCAATTGAGAGAAAGAGAGGCATGCTAAGCCCTTAATAAATGAGATCATGCTTGTTAATGTGAGTACTAAGAAGGATCCTGGCTTGATCCAGATTGGTTCTACATTGTCTTCAGCGCGAGCGACTAGTCGCTTTCTTAAAAGATTTCAAAAAATGTTTTGCGTGGTCCTGCGAAGACCTGTGTAGAATCGCTCTTGAGATTGTGCAGCATCGGATCATTCTCCGCCTCGAGACTCGTCCCCTTTTGCTTTTAAACCTGGAACCTTGACTCCGAATGTTCAAGCAAACAATCACAATACAAGGCTTGTATGGCCGGATTGGAAGTAACCCTTGAACTAGGGGCAAGAAGGTCAGATATTATCAAAGGAAGCTTGCAAAGGTAGATCAGAAATAACCCTTGAACTAGGGGAAAAAATGTTAGATGTGCTCAAAGATTCAAAAGATGAGTCATTCCGCAAACCAATGAACACTAGGAAGAAAGCTAAATCCAAGAAATGGAAAGAAGAAAGTTTATTGCTGAAGGACAATCAAGTTCCTATCCACAACACTAGGGGCAATTCAGACCTAGGTGGATGGACTCCTATATCATCAGTGAACAGCAGCCATTTTCCTGGATTCAAATGGCTTCGAGATCTCAAACTGATCAACATGGACAAGTTACACTTTTCTATCCTTGAGAGGCTTGCTAGGCCGAAAACCCAGAAGGGAGACCTAGGCAAAAGTTAGAGCAAGAAAAAAAAAGAGAACAAAAATGAAAAGAAAAAGAAAAGAACAAAAAAGAAGAAAAGAAAAAAAGAAATGAAGAAAAAAGAAGAAAATGAAAAAAGAAAAGAAGAAAAGAAAATAACAAAGAAATGAAAAGAAAAGAAAAACAGAGCTCGCAAGGTTGAAAACCCAGAAGGGCAGCCTTGGCAAAAGTTAGAGCGCAAAAGGAGAGTGTCAACACCTGTAGACGCGCCCGAACGTCCCGGGAGGGAATCCCGTTTTGTTTATTTGGGGCTCACTACAGTTCGGACTCAAAGTCACGGTCCTGTATCTAATCTCGCAAAGTACAATGCAAGACCGATGAATCATCAAAGAGTCCAAATCCGGCAAATCGTTTTGAAAAACTGATTTTTAGAAAGAAGTGCCAAACATGGACTGCTTTGCCAAATACAGAGTCGCCACCTAAATATTTTATTTTGGGGAAATTTAGGAAACCCTTACTCATTGCCTAAGGCCACGTATCCGTCATCACCAAAGTTGCCTCAGCTCGAGAACTTGGGTACGATTGGGAAAGGTCAGCTATGAGCACCCCCGCTCGCCCGATCAAAGATCGGCCAATACTAAGCATGATATCGAGTTTTGAAAACATATGTGCTCTTTATTCCGATTATTAGCCTAGAATTACTATGTGATGCGTGCAGCATACAAGTATAGACTAGATCACCTAAATTAGAACAAAGCATCGCATATCCGTTTACTTGGAAAACGGTTTGAAGTTTGCTACTCACAAGTAGGCTAAAACACGGATTTCAATGAATTGTCCCAATTCAAGTAATCCAACCTTCACCCACAGGCATTCAGGCAGTTATATCACATAAGCAATTAGCCTCATGGCAAGCATGCTGTCATGTTAACACTCACATACATGCAAGATGCTAAAGCATAGACACTTATAGTGTACTCCGAGCCAAAACAAAGAACATGTTAGTAATCAAATGTATGATCCAAGTCCATGTTAAGAAGGCTAATGCATCGCAGGCAAAATGCAACTAGAATAGGCTCGGCTAATCTAAGATGGCATATGAGATGTGACAACTCGATACACGTATTCAAGTTGGAATTGAAGTACAATGCAGTTAGTATGATGCGCTAAGCCTGGTGCATGCAATACAGATGAATGATGCAAACATGCATAGCATAAGGATGCTAATCGAAATATGCCCTATAACTAACCATCGTAAGCAAGTAAGTAAAAGAGAGAAAGAAATGGAGGTTTGGAAGACATGCACGCACGCACGCACACTTATTACAACAGTTGGCCCTCTCTCGGAGGATCCGAAAGAATAATACAAATTAACTAACTAACAAAGCTAATTAATTATTACACAACACTTAGCTAATTTAAACAAATTAATTAAGCTACTGAAAGCAATAAAGCAGCTTCGGGAAGAAGGACAAATGTATGCGTGCTCGGCTTCGCTCGGAAATCCGTTGCCATGCTCATGCTGCCTCTATTTACACTGCTTTGCACCTATGAACACTTTGCAAGTCTCAAGGATGCTTCTGAACTACTCTCTGAGGGTTGTGGGAGGTCACCGACCAAGAGGTGAGGCCACCAGCCATGTGGAAATGGTCATCGACCATGAATGAAGCTATCGGCCAATAATGCATAGCTGGCCGACACTGAAGATGGCCGACTGGCCATCTCTTCCTCCAAAACCCTGTTTTGCTGCAGCAGAGGATAGACAAGGCATGGCAATGCATTTTCAAAGCAATGTGTGCACCACCACCCTCCTCATCATGTTTGAGACTCAAAGGAGTATGGTTCTTAACCTTCGGGCCATCGATCACGCATTTTAATGAATGATGGCCCAAGATGCTAAGTGTGCAATTTGATATCAAGTGAAATGCACACAAACACACAATGATCCGAACCTCCATCATAATTGATCAAGGGGCAAGGGATGCAAATATGCAAGATGCTATGCAACCTAAACATGCAAGCAAGCTAGTGCAACACAAGCATGCAAGCAACAATGCTAATGATGAACATGTAACAACATGTGGGGCAAACATGTGACAACATGTTAAGTACCTAAAAGGGAGAATACATGTCAAATGCATTACAACTTAAACATGCAACAACATGTCATGGATTAAGTACACAATGAGGCACAATTGAACTAGCATGTTACAACATGCAATTTACCGAATATGCAACAAGTATGTGACAACATACAAGGCAAACATGCAACAACATGCAAAGGATGGACTTACACCAAGATGGACAGCTCTCTAATAGGTCCAAAACAGTGGCCAAAATGCTATGGACATGAGGGCAAATGCACATACAAACATGCATGCTAATGGACCTAACACTCAAGCATCAAAGGGTAACTTTTAAGAACACTTAAAAGGGATGGAAAGTATGCAAATGTAACAACATTACATGCTCTAAAATGGTGCTAAGAGTGATGCCAAATCACATAAACAAGCCAAGCATGCATGATTAAGGCTTAAGGCTTAAAACTAGGCAAGGGAATTGAACCCATGCTACACAAAACAAAGAGCATATGGCAAGCATAACCCAAAACAATCCTAAATCATGGCAAAGTAAGCCTAAAACATGCAATGACCAAAGCTAGAACAAGCCAAAACAAAGGGGCAAAAACATGAAGCATGCAAGGCCATCAAAGAGGTGTTACACTACACCTAATACAACCAAACATGGCATGATTTAAGTGACCCAAAACAGAGTTATGGCATAGCAAAATGATCCCAAAAACCCACTTAGACGGCATCCCGATGACCTAAGCATGGTGGCATACCCAATGACACATTCATGAGGCATAAAACACAAACTATCCAAGGCATGGAATAGGTGATAAATGCAAGTATTCAAGCATACTATATGGACTAAAATGACATTATAAGTGATACCAAACCACTGAAATGATACAAATAAAGCATGCTAATGACTTGAGCACCGGAAGCCAACAAGCTAGATTACATGGTAGCTATACAAAACAATGCAAGCATGACCAAGAAGACCAAAATCAGAGCTTAAGCATGCTACAACAAGGCTAAAAGCTTCATGGAGTTGAGCCAAAATCATGCTAAAAACACATGTTACAACATGATGCATGTTGAGGCCAAAACATGGGATTACAAGACAAGTGTATGAAGCATACAAGGCATGTCTAAACCAACTCAAAACAGAGTTGTATCATGGAAAAACAACCACAAATACCAGCTAAGACATGGTCAACATGAACTTAACAAAGGTGCTCACCTATGAGGCAAATATGGCAAGTATTGAACACAATAAGGAGAGGGGATGGCCCTCTCCTTCTTAGGACCTCAAAACACCATCTTTACCACTGAAATCCATCTGGATTGATGGATTTCAGTGGTGAGAAGGCCAATACAAGGTGGTCCCGGAGCTCACAAAGAAAGGCACAAAAAGAGTCCAAACAAGGCCTAAGAGGGGGTAAACAACCCCAAACACTAAAGTGATCTCAAACAACTATTTTAAGAACTTAAAAATAGAAATTTTATCAGTTATAAGTTAAGCTTAAAAACAGATGCAAGATAGGCTAAAAGCTTGTGCAAAAATGGGAAATAAAGAGGGTTGTTTCTCACCTTTGAAGAACCTCTTCAAGAACACCACTCCAGTACCTTCCTTGGATCAAAACCAGCCCAAGAACTCTGAAAAAAACTCCTTAGAGCCTCAGCAACCAAGGATGGTGTAATGCTAGGTGTTTGTGTGCAATAGTGTGAACAAAAGTCACTTTAGAGCACAAAATACACACACAAAGGCAAAGAGAGGGAACTATAGAGATAGATAGATACAAACTTCCTAACCCTAATTTTCAGAACCCCTAAGAAGGGAGGAGGGCCTCCCCTCTTATAGAAATCCACTTCCTAAGCTTCTTGGAGAAGCTAACATAAGGGAGCAAATCCCTCCATACACGTGTATAGAGAGGGTGTAATGTGGATGCCAGCTGTGACAGCTAGCATAAAATATCTGCCAAAAGCAGATGGAAAGGGGTCAGCTGGAAAATATGGCCGATTGACCAACAAAAATGGCTGGCCGACCAAAACCATTGCCGACCGGCCAACACTTTTGGTCGGTAGCAAGAAAACAGGGCCAGTGGCCTCAAGCCAAGGCCGGTGAGATGTGGGGATGGCCAACAAGCCATTCCCTGCCCTCAGAAGCAAAAACACAAGTGTTTGGTGCATAACCAAGCAAAAAGCAAACCAGTCGAGAGGTCTTGAGGCAAGGCGCGCGACCGAAACCTCCGAGAATTCAAGACGAACACGAACATGGATTATCACCGAGTGTTCAAATGGTGACGTCTAAGTCTTGAGGATGGTCAAAAATGGGGTGTCTACAACACCCGAGTGAACCTCAACCCAAAACTACGTACGTGTAGACATCCCCGAACGTCCCGGGAGGGAATCCCATTTTGTTCGTTGGGCTTACTACAATTCAGGACTCAATGTCACGGTCCTGTATCTAATCTCGCAGAGTGCAATGCAGGACCGATGAATCATCAAAGAGTCCAAATCCGGCAAATCGTTTTTGAAAACAGATTTTTTTTTAAAAGAAGTGCCAAACATGGACTGCTTTGCCAGATACAAAGTCGCCACCTAAATATTTATTTTGGGGGAATTTAGGAAACCCTGACTCGTTGCCTAAGGCCACATGTCCGTCATCACCAAAGTTGCCTCGGCTCGGGAACTTGGGTACGATTGGGGAAGGTCACTTCATGAGCACCCCCGCTCGTCGATCAAAGATCGGCCTCTACTAACCATGATATCGAGTTTTGAAAACATTATATGCCCTTATTCCGGTTTATTAGCCTAGAATTACTATGTGATGCGCGGAGCATACAAGTATAGACTGGATCGCCTGAGTTGGAACAAAACATTTCATGTTTGTTTTTTAAAGCGGTTTGCTACTCGCGAGTAGGTTAAAATGCGGATTTTGCCACCCTTAAGTAGGCTTAGAAAACATGGTGATTTGCCACTATCTAGTAGGCTTAAAACTTGCAATTAATGAATTGTTCCAATTCAGATAATCCAACCTCCACCCACAGGCGTTCAGGCAGTTATATCACATAAGCACTTAGCCTCATGGTAAGCATGTTATCATGGCAGTCACTCACACATATGCAAGGATGCTAAAGCATAAATACTTATCGAGTACTCCAATCCAAAACAAAAACTAGTTAGTAATCAATGCATGATCCTAGTTCATGTTAAGATGGCTAATGCAACACATACAAAATGCAACTAAGATAGGCTAAGCTATTCTAAACATGGCATATGATGATACTACAGCTAACACGTATTCAATTTGAAAAACAATGCATTTAGTATGATGCGCCGAGCCCGGTGCATGCAAGACAGATGAATGGATGCAAACATACGAGCATAAGTATGCTAATTGAAACATGCCCTAAACTAACCATCATAAGCTGGTAAATAAAAGGGAGAAAGACGTGGGGTTGGAAGACGTGCATCACACACACGCACACTTAGTACACAATTGCCCTCGCTCAGAGGGTCCGAATAAATAATACAGTCCGAACAAATAATTAACTACTCTAGCTAATTAAATATTAGAAAACCCTAATTAATTAAAAAATTAACTAGGAAAGTGAATAAACTAGCATGCAAGCTATAAAATGGACTGCCTTAGCTCTGTTCTGAATAATGAAAGATGCATGCTCGAGTCGCCTTGTCGGGAAATTCCTCGTGATGCCCCGATTTGCCTCTGTTTGCAATTGATCCTGGAATGTTGTACAAAGCTCTAGTAGGCTGCTGGTTTTTGGTTTGCTGCAACAAAGAGCAAGAAAGGGGCATGGAAAAGTATTTTAACATATGTATGCATGACTACTCTCCCCGTCATTGCATAAGCTCTAGGGAGTGTAGTCCTCGATCCTCGTGCCACCAATCACGCATCTCGATGCATGATGGCCGAAGAGTCGAATTGCACGACTCAATATGAAATGGATGCACACATAAACTCAACAAGGCCTAAACTCCATCATGGGTAATCCGGAGTGTCGGCGACCGGGAATTGAGACACGTTTCGTCACTTTGAGTATAAAACGTCCCTCGTTTCCCGTGTTTGGACTAACCCTACTCCAAACACAATGCAATGAGATGGCATACACAATGTGACTAACATGCAACCCTAAATGCAATGCAAGCTAATCATGCTAGCATGCGAGGGATGATATGCACACATGCAACCTAGCATATGCAATGCTATGGACTAAAATGTCATACACAATGCAAGATGGACTTAAACCAATGTGAGTGGACCTCAGCCACACTCAAATCAGTGGCCATACATGAAAATTAGACAACCGAAATACATGCAAACATACACGAATACAAAGGACCGATCCTAAGGCACAACATGCAACTCTAACTAAGCATGGCAAAGGATGAAATATAGCATGGAAACACACATTCTCCAGCTCTGAAACATGATGCACAATGGTCCTGAATCATGCAAACACTTCACACAATGCATGCTAGATGGCACAATTACCAAAACTAGTGAAGTGAATTACACTAGAGGTACACAAAGCAATGCAAAAATGGAAAAACCAACCCCAAACAGACCCTAGGTAGGTCCATGATAGTGGGAAATTGATCTAAAATGATGGCTTGGAATGCATTCAAATGAAGCCCATGCAATGGTCGATAAATGAGGCATACAAGCTTGACTCTCTAATGTGCTTAAAGAGTGGAAATCATGGGAATATGGCATGCATATAAGCTCTAAAATATGATATGCAATGGCCCCAAAACATGAAAACACCTCAGTATATGCATGCGATGGACCTCAAAACTCAAAGTTAAGCATGGATATTGAACTACAGGCATGCAAAACAAGCATCATTCGACCATGAGACCCAAAAATAGAGCTAAGGCAGTCCAAAACATGCACAAAATCAGTTTAAGGCATGGCCAAAAAGTGCTAAAATCAAGGGTCAACATAGCATGCAATGTAAGCTAGTAAAGAGGATTTGCACTACAAGTATGTGAGGCAATCAAGAGGTCACCAAACCAGAAAAATTCAGAAGTATTCCATATCAAATAATGCCCAAAACTCATGGAAACAAGGTCAATGCATGCAAGAATGAGGTGCTACTTTGATAGGCTATAAAGAGGGTTGTTCCACACATGCAAGAGGGACATCCAATATGACAAAACCAACTCTTGAAAAAGCTCATGCAGGTCCTAAAACTCACTGAAAAAGGCCTGAACCAAGCTTAAGAAGCATGCAAGTAAGGGCTCCTTTGTAAGGCCAAAAATACCAACAAACAAGACAACAAGGAGAGGGGATGGCCCTCTCCTTCTTAGAACCTCAAAACACCATCCCCACCACTAAAATCCCTTTGGATTTCAGTGGTGAGAGGGCCAATACAAGGTGGTCCCGAAGCTCACAAAAAAGGCACAAAAAAGAGGCCAAATAAGGCCTAAGAGGGAGTAAACAACCCCAAACACAAATGTGATCTTAAACAAATTTCAAAAGAAGCTCAAAATAAAAAAAAATTTCAGTTTATAACAAAGCCCAAATATGCTTTCAAGTATGGCCAAAAGATGGAGCGAAATAAAGCTTAAAAGAGGGAATAGTGTGTTACCCTTGTAGCTTCAGCAAAACCAGTGGCTTTGAGACCAAAAAACCAGACCTTCAACCTCTGAAAATGGCCTCCAAGATCCTTAGGTTGATGATGGAGGTGTTAGGCTAAGAGTTGGTGTACAAAGGGGCCAAGAACTTCACTCTTTCTAAGCCTAAGTGTAGAGACAAAGAGAGATATATGTGTATGCCTTAGCAAAATTTTTGGAACCCTTCTAAAGGAGAGGGAGGGCCTCTCTTATAGAGGAACAAAGGTCCAAAATTCTTCAAGAAGCTTGTGCAAAGGTCCAAGCTTCTTGAGGAAGCTAGAGCAAAAAGGGTCAATCTTCTCCTAGAAGCTTAGAGCAAAGGGCCAAGCTTCTCTTGGAAGCTTAGAAGGGTTCAAGCTTCTCTTAGAAGCTTAGAGCAAAGGGTCAAGCTTCTCTAAGTAGCTAAAAAGGTCAAGCTTCTTGGAGAAGCTAAAAAGGGTCAAGCTTCTTGAAGAAGCTAGAGCAAAGGTTCGAAAGGTTCAAGCTTCCTCAAGAAGCTAAAAACCAAGGGTTCAAAAGGTTCAAGCTTCCTCAAGAAGCTAAAACAAAGGTTCGAAAGGTTCAAGCTTCCTCAAGAAGCTAAAAACCAAGGGTTCAAAAGGTTCAAGCTTCCTCAAGAAGCTAAAACAAAGGTTCGAAAGGTTCAAGCTTCCTCAAGAAGCTAAAAACCAAGGGTTCAAAAGGTTCAAGCTTCCTCAAGAAGCTAAAACAAGGGTCTCGGCCAGAAAAGTGACCGATCGACCAAAATAATGGCCAGCCAACCAAGAACATTGCCGACCGGCCAACGCTTTTGGCCAGTAGCAAGAAAACAGGGCCGGTGTCCTCAAGCCGAGGCCGGTGGGGTATGGAGGTGTCCAACAAGCCATTTCCTACCCTCGGAGGCAAAAACCTAAGTGCTTGGTCCACAACCAAGCACAAAACAAATAAATCAAGAGGTCTTGAGGCAAGGCACGCAACCTAAACCTCCGAGAACTCAAGACGAACACGAACAAGGATGATCATCGAGTGTTCAAACGATGATGTCCAAGTCTTGACGACGGTCAAAAATGGGGTGTCTACAGTACGGCCTGATTCTCATCTTTGGGATACGTAGGCAACTTCATCCTGAAGTTCAGCCCCAATCATTTTTAACCTGCTTGGCTCATCCATGTTTATTGGTTTATCCTTGTTCAACTCGGCTATCTTGTCCATGTACAAATTGGCTTGTCTTCGTTCAAATTCAGTTGTTCTATTCCATTGGAAGATTCAGTTGTAAGACAAATCAAATTCAGATCTGAGATTGTGCATCTCGAGATTAGATTCCGTGTTGGTTAGGCAGTGGCCATTTGCAAAAACAGTTTTGAGGATTTTTACTAAGGTTGACTAATTCTCTCGAAAATTATTCCATTTTTCCAAAACTGGAGCATTTCTTGGACCCAAAACAGGAAAATTTTCAGTGCTCACAACCTAATTTGCATGATTTCAAATCAGAAAATCGAACAACCATGTTAATCTAACTCTTATATTGATTAAAATTGTTTTAGTAGAAAGCCAAAAACAAAAAATGATCAAAATGATGAACTAGGGGCACAGGTGAGTCAGGTTTTCCGTCTTTTCCCCCTTTATCAATGTATTCGCCAGAAAAGGCACAACTGAAGCTAAGTGCGAAGTAGCGAGGTATCAAGCCAAGTGCAAAGCACGAACTGGAAATGGAGCTAGATGTTCGACCCCCTCATCTAGTCGGGTTTAATCTCGCTCAAATTGGTATCTAACCCGGAATGGGAGTGTAGAAAATGCAATATGTGAGGCCAATCAATTGTATACCTGGCCGGTGGGACGATCAAGCTAAGCCAGGGATGTCATCAACCGATGTCAGTTGCAGATCTGCTACGCATTTGGTCACACCGCAACCCCTCTGTGAGAGAACTCACTAGTTGTGAGTGAGAGAAGGAGAATCTAGTAGAATACTAGGGGCAAGAGCCCACAACTTCCTGTTTATCCATCAACCACCCAAGGGAGGGATAAAAAAAAATATGAGAGATTGAAGAATAGAGAGATGTGCGCTGAGAGAAAAAGTAAGGAAAGGGCTTTTTCAGAGAAAAAGAGATTGAGTGCCATAGTGATGTAGAATCACAAATGAGAAAAGGTGGGAAACAATACTCGAAGAAACAAGCTCCTCGTGAACTGAGAGCTCTCCCACTAGTGGTACACATCTGAGTATTGTGTTTGTTGTTTTTGTTTATCTTGATTCTTGTTTTGAGTCGTTTAGTGTGTTTGTGTTGTTTTTTACCTTGTCTTTTCCTTTGTTGAGTCGTTTTGACTGTGGTCAGTTGTAGGCTCAATACCCGGTTAAGAACTCTTTCTCAATTTCAATTTCAAAAAAACCATTTTATGCTCGGAGTATTGTGTCATTCTCCGCATTTGTACAAAACAAGATCCTTTCTTTCATGAACTGCAGGGTTCAACCCAAGTCATGTGTGAACAATCGAACCAGGACCTATCTGAAGCTATATAGGTTCTGAACTGCAAAGCAAAAGAAAAGAGGAAAATTTTGGAGCATCTTAGTGTGTTTCAACTCCAACAAATTCCGAGATTGCATTCCAGGTACACCTTATCAGGCCTCACCTTTCTCGGGAGTATGAGTGTATCTCGACCCCAAGTGTAAGCTTGCTTCAAGTAAGAATAGCAGTCCAAGCAACACCTGTGGTTTTCACATGTAGATGTTATCTCTCGCCAATATGAACAGGGTGTGTCCTTTTTAAGCTGAGCATGTTGCAAAGTCCTCTGAGAGGTAAATTAGAGGCACTAAAGTACATATTTAATGCCCATCTATTGCATAGAGTAGGCATTTTCAGATACACTTCTATTGTATGCGTGCCACGCATCGTTTATGAATCATGCATAGAATATGCTTTCAAGTTTGCATAGAATTTGCCTGTTTGTTGCGTAGAATATGCCTGTTTCATGCGTAGAATATGCTTTCATTTTGACATAGAAAATGCTCTTGTTATTTTGCATAGAACATGCTTTCATAGAATGTACCGTTGCTTTTATATCTCGATGGTTTGTCTCGGATGGAATATGCACTCTTACTATATCACACTTGTTTAGTGTCTTTCTTTACATACACGATATTGTATGTACGGTTCATTCAGAGGAATTCCGGGTGAGATCATTCCAATCCCTCGAACTGCCTTCTTTTGGTTAGAAACATTGGGATGTGCGCCCGATGTTCATATCACCCTCCAGTGTTTGCACCACTCTCTTTTCCCTCTCGCACGTGACGCATTAGGATGTTGTGGTTAAAAGCACCCAGGCAGATTTCTTTGCTTATATCACTTTTTGTTTTGGCTGCATAATATTTTGGATGTGCTTCAATTGTTATTGCTGTTCTCTTTTGGTTCAGAACCTTAGGGTGTGTCCCTAGGTTCACACCATCTTTCCTCACGTGTGCCACGCGTTGGGATCTTCTTTCACACATCGAGTGCACCCGAGGGTCATGATGTCCTTTTCCTTTCCTACGTGATGCGTAGTTAAGACTACATAATTTTTCTTACATCCTTTCTGCACAGGGTGCGGTTCAGCTTATGATTCTCACGCGTGGCGTGTTTATTTGCTTACTTCTTTTCATGTATGAAGTTACTATACCTTGTTGGTTTGCTTAAAATGTTGCATTTTCTTTGCATAACACTTGCTTTTGCATGCTTCCCTGCAGTCTCATTGAACGATCATAAGTTATGTTCTTGCATTGTGCATATCATTTGCATTTTGCCCCAGCCTGCCAGTGACACGCCCTCAAAATAACAACATAAGACCCAACAGTAAAGACATGCATTGATATATATATAAAAGTTTCATATCCTTCTATTTATCACAATTCCATTACAAAAAGTATTACATGTTAACAACAAAAGCAAATGCCCTAAGGGCTTACAGCTTTCCAAGTTAACACTTGGTTACAAAAAAAGAGAGCACTAGCTCAATTACATCTTAAGCCCTTGGCTTGAATTTACATGTAATACATCAAAAGGAAATAGACGACCAAAAAGTCAAATCGACCTCAAGCCCCCCAAGCTATGTCCTTGGAGGTGGTATGCTACCTGTACCTGAAAATGATGTTCCCATATAGGGTGAGCCACAGCCCAATAGAAATATACTAAACCAGTTATGAATAATGACTAAAAGATTAACAGTTGATAGATGGTCAACACTTTTGCACTTTTTCATAACACATTACAATTCCAAAACTTTCAAGCCTATGTTCAATTCAATCTCCATTTTCATTTAATTCTCAATTCATAATTCATGGCTCAGAACCTGGCCCAAACAACTCATATGAGACAATAACTCATATTAACCACTTTCATTTTCATTACTTCCACAGATAAGCAGACTAGCTATATCACATTCCCAAGACAAGCATATGAGCTCTGTCAACACATTTCTAGACAAGCATATGAGCTCTACCTACGGAGTCCATCCCCTATCTTCTCCCAAACAACATCCGGTTTAGAGGTACATCCCCTATCTTCCCCTAAACCGTGGAGTACATCCCCTATCTTCTCCAACACAACACAATGCATATAAACAATAATTATACACATCACAAATCAATACATAAGTTAATGTATCCTTCAACTGTCATACTCAATGACTCATTTAAATGATTGGTTTAGTTTGCCTAATCATCATGCATTTTCTACAACAATCAAGACTACCCTCCACCGATAGCCCAAAGTAGATATTTCTAAACCGAACATAAATGCACAAAATGGATATTAAATCCACATTTCCATTTCAATTCCTCATTTCTCATAATTCATCATATCAATTAATTAATCAATGAAGTTAGGGCATTTTCCATAATTAACATCTCAACCCTTAGGTTCCATTTTCATCAATGTTTCAACATTAATCCCATGTTTCTATACCAAACATGCCTCTAGGTTCATTATAAATAAAACCCCAACTTTTGTAAAATTACACAAAGGCCCAAAGTTTTCTCAAAATTTCTCAACAACTTCCAACACATCAAAATGCTAAAATTCAAAGACAAAATCCATAAAGAGGAGTAGGATATCCCTACCTCAAAGTTGGAGCTCGAATGGATAAGCGACCAAAATCAAAATGCTCCAAACACCAAACTTTTCGGATCAAAACGACGCCCCCGACGATCAACCCAACCTTTACAAAGGCCGAAGGGAAGAAGAACACTCTACCTAGATCAAACCCTAGAGAGAAGTTATGGTTTTAGAGTGAGAAGCTCTGAAAATGGCGTTTTGGAAAAGTAGGAGAGAGAAGGAAAAGTGAAAAGTGATTTAAAATGCCCAGCCACACTCAGTTATACGACAGGTCCGCTCGAGCGTAAAACACACCGCTCGAGCGTAAAGACACCTAAAACATGGTCCGCTCGAGCGCAACAAGGTCGGCTCGAGCTCCAAGAAACAAAAAATAAAGTTCGTCCGCTCGAGCGTGAAACCCAGCTCGCTCGAGCGTAAATCTACCTCTCCCAGTACTCTCACCAGAAAAGTACTGTACGCTCGAGCGCCAACAATCCCGCTCAAGCGCAACCCGCTCGAGCTCAGAAAACTAGCTCGAGCGTAGAAACCACACCTGCAGAAGTTTTGCAGAGGCACAAGATACCGGATGGGTGTATTCTCCGCTCGAGCGCCCAAAACCCCGCTCGAGCGTACAAGCAACAACAAGGTCCCCGCTCGAGCGTAAACCTCCCCGCTCGAGCGGAAAAGCCAAAAACCTGGGTGACTAGACTTGGTTCCTAAGTTCAACCAACCTGTAACAAACCTGCCCAACACATCCCATGACTCGAATACAAAGAAAATAAAATGTAAACAAGATAATAATCAATTACCAACATCAACGGACACATGTCCGGATCACTGTACAACAAGGGTAAACCCAGGATCGCTATAGCCAGGGCAACTATGTATTGTTATCTTGAATGTTTGTCTAAACCTTGTGGTTGTGTGCAACTTGCACTGTCTTGTGCATCACACTTTCTTGCGCAACTTTTCTCCACCCGCGTGTGGCGCGTTTGGATGCTACTCGCATTGTCTTGTGCATCGCGCTTTCTTGCGCAACCTTTCTCCACTCGCGTGTGGCGCATTTGGATGCTACTCACACTGTCATGTGCATCGCGCTTTCTTGCGCAACCTTTCTCCACTCGTGTCTGGCGTGTTTGGATGTACTCGCACTATCTTATGCATCGCGCTTTCTTGTGCAACCTTTCTTCACTCGCGTGTGGCGCGTTTGGGTGTACTTGCACTATCTTGTGCATCGTGCTTTCTTGCGCACCTTTCTCCACTCGCGTGTGGCGCGTTTAGATGTACTCGCACTGTCTTGTGCACTTTGTAGTTGTGTCTCACTCGCACTGTCTTGTGCATTCTTTGGTCCAGGAGACCTTAAAATCTTATATTTACACTCGCACTTTCTTGCACATCGCACTTTTTTTGTGTAGTTTACACTTGCGCTTTCTTACGCATCGCACTTTCTTGTACAATTTACACTCGCGCTTTCTTGTGCATCGTGCTTTCTTGTGCACCCTGCATCGCACTGTTTTGTGCACCTTGCATCACGCCTGCAGCGCACTGTCCTGTGCATTCACTTTCACTCGCACTGTCTTGTGCATGGCGCTTTCTTGCGCAACCTTTCTCCACTCGCGTGTGGTGCATTTGGATGTTCTCGCACTGTCTTATGCATCGCGCTTTCTTGCGCAACCTTTTTCTACTCGCGTGTGGCCCGTTTGGATGTTCTTGCACTATCTTGTGCATCGCGCTTTCTTGCGCATCCTTTCTCCACTTGCGTGTGGCGCATTTGGATGTACTCGCACTGTCTTGTGCATCGCGCTTTCTTGCGCAACCTTTCTCCACTTGCGTGTGGCGCGTTTGGATGTACTCGCACTGTCTTGTGCATCGCGCTTTCTTGCGTAACCTTTCTCCACTCGCGTGTGGCGCGTTTGGATGTACTCACAATGTCTTGTGCATCACGCTGTTTTGCGTACCTTTCCTGTACTTGTTAGTGCATTGCTCGCGCTATTTTGTGCACCTTACCTACACTTGTTAGTGCATTGCTTGCACTGTTTTGCGCACCTTACCTTCACTTGTTGGTGCATTGCATCGTGCTATTTTGCGCACCTTACATCGCACTGTTTTGTGCATTTCATAGCACTGTCCTATGCATTTTATCTTGTATAGCACTATTTGTGCATTTCATCGCACTGTTTTGTGCATTTCATCGCACTGTCTTGTGCATTTCATCTTGTATAGCACTGTTTTGTACATTTCATCGCACTATCTTGTGCGTTTCACTTTCATTGCACTATTTTGTGCATTTAACCCATATCGCACTATCTTGTGCACCTGTCTTAGCACTATTTTGTAGATTCACTCTGCATCACACTGTCTTGTGCGCTCTCTGGTCTAGGAGACCTTAAATCCTTTAAAGGTGCAATTCCTTTGGTGTTTATCGTGCTTGAACGACTTCTGGTGGTCTGGTATAGCTACCTGCCTATGTTTGCAATGAGTTCCTAGGAGATCAACTGAGACGGTGGAAACTAGAGTTCGAATGGCTGATGCCTAGAACGCAAAGGTTCGGGATTTTCGAGACTAAAGTCTGGTTTAAATACCCAGGGATGTATCCTCGGCTTGAAATCTGTATGGCAGCCCCATAGGTTGAGGTAGCGTGTATACGCCTCAATTCTAGATACTGAACCGACCTAGTTTGTCACCCTGTTGAAGAATAGGGAAAGTTGCGAACATAGTCAGGGAGAAAAGTAGTACCTGTGGTTCAGAAACGCAAGATACAGAAGCGGGAGATCCCCAACAGCATAAGGTGAGTCATCACCAATTGCCCCTGTAAAGTACTTTCAAGAGCATCACTTCTTAGCTGCATCATCGTATCTATCATAAATGTTGCATAACATCTATTACGTTGCATATAGAATTTATCGCATGCATTTACTGCATCATACCATTGTATCGCATGCATCCTTTCTATGTTAAGCTTAGTTTGGCATGTGCTCATACATTTCCTTCGTTGAAGCATGGTTCTGAGATAATGTGTACGCACCTATTCCACTAAGAGAATTGTGGTCTAAAGGTGTTGGCACCTTTTCTGTATTAGACGTGGTCTGTTTTGTGTCCATACCTTTTCTAAGTAGAAATGTGGTTTGGCCACACGCCTTATTCACTTCATCCATTACATCCATTGCATCGTAGTTTGTTTTGTTGCATTCAGCATTTAGGATCATGATCTTTCCTTAGCAAATCATTCCTCACTTATATCATCACACCCAATTACTTGTATTCTTTCTGCGAAACACACAGTTCTGCATGTGTACATGCCTATTCCACTTAGAAAATTGTGGTTTGAGGGTTCCGGCACCTTTTCTATGTTAAACGTAGTTTGATTTTGCATCTTCATCCCTTTATGATATTTGTATGGTTTTGCACTGCTTGTGGTTTGATAATTCAATTACATTGCATATCATTTACATTTTTTTGTTACATTGTATATCATATACACTGTTTTGTTATATTGTGTATCATTTTGCATCCTGCCCTTGAACTACGCTGGTTTGATTCCTTGCAAAGGGATATGTAGATAGCCAGTGGGCGAAACCATTTGTTTCTGCATCTTCATTTTATTTGTTTGTCCAAGTCCTACGGCCTTGTCAAAAATGGGTCGTCTCTGAGCTTTGACATTCACTCACGTCATTTCATAACTTTCCAGTTCTGTCAAAGAGGGGCAACTGTAGACACCCCATTTTTTACCGCCCTTAAGACTTATGCACTACTGATTGTTTACTTGGTGATGAAAGTCGTGCAGTGCAAAGCTTCGATTTCTTCAGCAAAGAGAGGGTCAAATCCCAACCTTATACCCCTTTTTGGACTAAAACTATTATGACTAAAGATTTTAGACCTTAAAATCCTCTCTTTCAAAATATTTTTTAAACAAAGTTCCTACGATGTTCCGAGGCTCGCATTTTGTTAAATGTTGCGTTTTTCGGTAAACCGAGCAAAGGACAAAGTAGAAATGAATGAAAGAGAGGTGAACTCTTTGAAAAAATCTTTAAAACATCTTGTTTAGAGGTTTGGAGTTGAAAAAAATTAGAGGAGAGAGAAGAAACCAGGTAGGGGAAGAAGATGGGCATGAACCGTTAAGAGAGAGTCGAGCAACCCTCGCTAAATTAGGCCCATCCATTTGTATACTTGTATTTCAGCTATGAGGCCACAACCGTTGGAAAGAAGACTTCTGGGGCTTCATTTTGCACTCAAGAATCTCCTCAAGCCGAGGCCAGATGAGGGAGATATGACTGGTTGAAGTTAGGCATCAATCCAGTTGGACCAAAACTGAGCAGTCTTCACTAAAAGAGGCATACCTTTTTTCACACTTGGAATTTTGATATGAGGCTACCACCATTGGAAATCTTACTTCTGGGGCTTCAGTTTAGACACAAGAATTACCTGAAAAGGAGTCCAGATGAAAGAGATATGCCCATTTGAAGTTGGACTTGGAGAGCAGATTTTCTCTTCCGGCCACTGGTGAAGGGTGCCGGCCATGGATGATGCAGTGCCGGCCATTGATGGTCATTTCTAGCCACAAATGAACCTTTGCCGGCCATCAATGATGGCCAGTCGGCCGAACAACGATGTCAGAAATCAGATTTTTTGCATATATTTGTCCTCCAACTGTTCCAGCTGTCTCTTTTGAGATGTTTTCGACCAGAGCTGGCATTCTTCTATATATAGAGAGCCTTCTCTATGATTTTAAAGGTTAGAAACATTTTAGGAGTGAAATTTTGAGAGCCTCTCTCTACAATTCTCTCTCTACATTTCTCTCTCTCTTGAGCCTTTGTGCATAAGTGCATACAAGTGTAGATACACTTCTCCTTTACCTATACATCCTTGATCAAAGTTGTTGATCTTTGGGATGAGGTTGCTTAAGGCTCTCTTGGAACTCTTTAAGGTGGTTTTCCTTCGTTTTGTTGCCTAAAAGTGTGCTTAGCTTCAAGAGGTATAACTCTCTCCCTTTAAGCGTGTTTTTCATACTTGCTTTGCCATCTTTTCCCACCATTTCAAGGCTGGTTTTGGCATGTAAAAAGTTCTTTTTTTCAATTTTAAAAGTGGTGGTTTGAGCCTTTGTGAGTTACGGGGTTGTCCCCCTTTTTTGCTCTTTAGCTTGTTAAGCTTTCGCCACCATTTCTCATCACTTTCAAATCAAACTTTTTGGGGCTTTTTACCACTGAAACTCAGATGTTTTTCAGTGACAAAAACCATGTTTTGAGGTCCAAAATATGAGGGGTTGGTCTTCCCTTCTTGTGTCTTGTTTGCATGAGTAGATAGCCTAACATGTGAGCATGTTTTTCTAGCTTATCTTAGCTTGATCTCAACATATTTTAGCTACTGATTTGGCATGTTTTAGCTCTGTTTTGGGCTATCTTGGTCATATGAGCCTTGTCTTGCATGGTTGTACTGTAAATGGCTTCACTAGCTTAGCATTTTAGGCCTCTAAACTTGATTTGCTTGAGATGTTTGCACGTTAAAATGTCATTTTACATGTAATTTCAGTGTTGATGGCTCTGTCACATGCTCACTTGCCTTGCTCTTTCCTTGCTTTTTAGAGTTGCTTTTGGGTCTTGCTTGTAGCCTAACATGTGAGCATGTTTTTCTACTCTTTTGTGCCTTAATCTCAGCATGTTTTAGGCTCTATTTTGACATGTTTCAACTCTGTTTTTGGTTGGTTGGAGCACTTGTTGCTTGCTTCTTGCACTTGTAGTGTAATTATGCTTACTAGCCTAGCATGCCTAATGAGTTAGCCTATCATTCTAGCTTGTGTTAGCTTGACTCCAGCACGTTCTTGCTAATGTTTTGGCATGCTTTAACTCTGTTTTAAGTGGTCTTGGTCATATGAGATTTGCTTTGTATAGCTATAGTGCAAAGGCCTTCACTAGCTTTGTGTTTTAAGGCCCCTAACATGCTTTGCTTGAGTTGATTGTATGTTGTAGCATCATTTCACATGTGATTTCAATGCACATATTTCTGCCATACTCTCACATATTCCACTCTTTCATTGCTTTTGAGAGTTATGCTTTGTGTCGTGTTTGTGAACTAACATGCGAGCATGTTTTTCTTGCCATTTATGCTTCCATCTCATCATGTTTTAGCCACTGTTTTGGCATATCTTAGCTCTATTTTGAGCTAGTTTGGTCATTTGAGCTCGATATTGCATGCCTCTAGTGTAATGCTCTTCACTAGCTTTAATGCTTTTGGCTTTTGAATATGTCTTGCATGTGTTGCTTGCATGTTGATGTATCATTTTTCATGCCATTTCAGCACTGAAATATCTACAACCTCCCTCATTTCTTCATTTTTCTATTTTCTTTGACGGTTGGTTAACTTTAGGTTGTGTTTAAGCTTGAGATAGAGCTTGTGCTTAATGGCTTTAACTCTCTTTTGAGGGTTCCTCCTAGCCAAAAGCATGAGCTCTCTCATCTCTTAAACCATCCTTTGGTTGACCCTTCTCTCATTAGAGGACTTTCACATTGGACTTAACCAGTTAAAGAATGACTCGGTAATGTAAAATGTGTAAACAAGAATTGGACAAGTAAAACATGACCAAGATAAGCATGTTGTATTTGCATTGCATTGTGTTCAATCGGACGTCATATTGAACACGAGGCAGATTGGTCCATTTCATACTCAAAGTAATGAAATGAGCCAATCTCTTTTGGTCTCCATTACCCTTGATCATGCATGATAGGGTGGTGGTACTTTGAGTCTTATTTTGTGCATTTGTTGAAAGTGTGCAAGTTGGATCCTTGGCCATCATGTATCAAAAATGCTTGATTGGTGGTTTTTTATCCAATAGCCCCCCTCCTTTGATGTTTTGAGATGATAAGGAGAGGGTGCAGTACAAATATGTCTAGAAAAACCCTCCATTTTCCTCTGTGTGTGCTCTATTGCTGTTTGGTTTTATAGCACACCAGTGGCAGCGATAACCGATGGCCAAGAAGCTTCATCCTTGGTAAAATGCAAGAACAAGCACATGGCCAGTAGGCCACTGGTGTACTCCCCAGCATTGGTTTGGTAAAATGGTGCAGAAGTTCCTAGAGTAACCCTATAAACAGAGCCTCTCAAGAGCAAACCGGTGGGCTTTTGGGGCGAAAACCGAATGCATGCATGTTCAACTTCTTCAAACAGAGCTGAGGCAGTGTAGTATAGTGCTTTACTTGTTAGTTAGCATGAATTTTGTAATTTAATGAATTAGTGTGCTAATTAGTTAGGTGTTGTAATAATTAGTAAGTAGTTTACTAGTTATTTGTTTTGTTGTGTAATAATTAATCTAATTAGTTTGATTAGCTTAGCTTAGAGTAGCTTAGCTTTTATTCAGACCCTCCTTCGCGAGAGCACAATGTTGTAATAAGTGTGCGTGTGTGTGCGTGTGTATGTTTTCCAACCCCACATCTTTCTCTCTTTTATTTAACCGCTTTCGATGGTTAGTTTGGGGACATTTTCGATTAGCATACCTTATGCTTACATGTTTGCATCATTCATTTGTCTTGCATGCACCGGGCTCGGCACATCATTCAAACTGCATTGTATTTCAATACACTTATTTGAATACATGTATCAAATTGTTGTGTTCATATGCCATCTTAGATAGTCGAGCCTATTTAGTTGCATTATTGCATGTGTTGCATTAAGCACTTAACATAGTTAGGATCATGCATTATTTCTAACTAGTTTCCTGTTTTGGCTTGGAGTACACTATAAGTTTTACGCTTTAGCATACTTGCATGAGTGTGAGTGTTGCCATGATAGCATGCTTGCCATGAGGCTATGTGCTTAAATGCTTAAACTGCATGAATGCCTGTCGATGAAAGCTTCATTTCTTGAATTGGGACAATTCATCAAATGTGAGTTTTAAGCCCACTTTGCGAAGTGGCAAATCATGTTTTAAGCCCATCATGTTTGGTGGCAAATCCGCGCTTTAGCCCACTTAAGAGTGGCATTTTCAAACCATTTTCGAAAAACAAACATGAGTCGTTTTGTTCCAACTCTTGCGATTTTAGTCTATATTTGTATTTTGTGCGCATCACATAGTAAGTTAGCTAATAACTAGAATAAGAACACATACGTTTATAAAACAACATATCATGCTTAGTAGAGGCCGATCTTTGATCGGGCGAGCGGGGGCACTCATTTCAGAACCTTCTCCTCCTGTACCCAAGTTCCCGAGCCGAGGCAACTTTGATGATGACGGACACGTGGCCTTTGGCACGAGTTAGGGTTTTCTAAATTTTCTAAAAATAAAATATTTATGTGGTGACTCTGTAATCTGGCAAAGTAGTCCAATTTTGGCATTATTTGATTTTAAAACGATTTTCCAAAATGATTTGCCGGATTGGACTCTTTGGTGTTTATTAGTTTTACATTGCACTTTGTGAAATTAGATTCAGAATCGTGACAGGAGTCCGAACTGTAGGAGGCCAATTCGCGCCTCTCCAAAAGCGGGCGCGCGAAGAAAGTTGAGTCCACAATGTGCTAGTTAGACTATCAGCTATAGTTTATCAAGGGTTGTTGCTTTTTTTTAGCTACAGTTACATATTTAATTTTATTTATTTATTTATGATCATCTACTATAAAATTGTGATTCCTTGGCTTTGCCAGATATCATGAAATCATCCTTTGTATTTATACTTTATCTTCTTTCCTTGATAGCTTATACCTATTGCGGTACTTTGAAAAGGATGTAAGTTTCAAAATGTATATTAAGGAAACAGAGGATATACAAAACGTCTTTTGCGAGTTTGCAATCTGCATTATATTAATAATTTCGTAAAGAACTACTATTCAATCTATCAGAGGCTCCATAGAGTGTACACTGATGTGTTTTCACATTGCTTCCTAATTGTTGACAACTGTTTTTGGCAATAGTAGAAGCTATAACAAACAGCACAATGGGAAATTCCATTTTAGAACTTTATAAACCCACTTGCAACACACTACTGATTTCTAAATATAATAATTGAATATCTCATTTTCTTTCTAGCTGGAGGGGAGCCTTTTTTTCATATTTGGAATTTATTTCTTTGACTTGTTTTATTTTTTATTGGATAGATTTGGACTAAATGTTTCCCAAATTTTATTATTGTATTTTTCTAATTATCATGCACGTAATGGATAAGAGCAATTTCAAGATAGCCACTGATGATGAGATCGAAGTTGCATATTCATGGCAATATCATCTAAATCTTCCTATAACAGTTGGATATGCTTGTTTGGACACACACACACACACACACACACACACACACACACACATATTAATGTCTAATATCAATTCTGTTTTTTTGAATGTAGCTTGGCAATAAGCTTTTGACGAGGAATTTTGTAGAGCATCCTCATGAAGATCTTCCAAACTTTCCTAATAAGGTATTGATATATATGTAGCTTCCCTTGATGAGGTGTTGACACCCAAAAATCACCAAATAGCATTGGATTAGCACGAAACTTGGCACACACGACCGCCTTGGCACGAGAGACTTGTGGAAGAAGACGGGACTCGAATCGGGTTCCTGGTTTGAGAGTTAGAGCTGGATTTTGGTCTAGGCAAACTAGTTCCTCAAGAAATTTGTGAACAATGCTTACATAAGTGACATGTATTATATTTTGATAGGCAAAATTATAAATTTGTTCAAATCAGTGAGTTAATTTCAATCAACTTAGCAACTATTTTCTTTCAAAATTCTAATCAGCATTACCAATTGGACCAAATTAATATAAAATTTAAAATTTAAAATCAAAATCGAGTTAATTGAAATTACAGAAACCAAAATAACATAAACGGAAAAATATAGGCACTACCAATGTAATTTATCATTATTTTTATTAAATTACACTGATTTCTCTTCAAGTTTGAAAAAAATACAATAAGATAATGTGATACCCCTGTTCTGTATTATGTTAATTGGTCTCTAATACGTATGTGGTTATATGTTTTGATATGATTTTGCGTACCATTATATGGATATATGTGATTTTGGAATTCTATCTGTTCACCATAGGAATATCTGTTGAATAATCCGCTTCAGAGATTAAATTGAGGGCCTTATCGGCCACAGAATCTGAAATTGATTACGCCTTTGTGATTAGCGTAATTTTTAGAGCCTACGGTAAAATTTAATTGAAAATTGATTCGGGTTAGACTAAATCGATTAAATTGACGAATAGTGCCAAATTGCCTTATTATTATTATTATATTGTGAGTGGGGATTTATGTAAAGGCATTTTACACTCAATTCCCTTCCCTTCACTTCATTTGGCTGATCAAAAACTCAAAGGGAAAAGAGAGGGTCGGCTAGTGAGAGAGGGAGTGAGGGAATTTGGGATTTTGGCCTCAAAGCTTGATAATTTTGGAGATTTAGCTCAAGAATTGTCTAGAGCTTGAAAGATCAAAGCTTGTAGGTGAGTAATTCTTGAATTATAGTTTGTAATTTTGTGTGTTCAAGCTAAATTGGTGATCAAGAATGAGATTGAAATGAAATTGGGTTGTATTTGTTGAATTGAAGCCTAATATGTACATGCACGTAAGAAGTGGCCAAGAATCTTCATGTTTGAGCACAATGTGTATGATTTGGGTTGAATATTGTTTAAAAACCATGTATTGGGACCCCTCTTCACCAATTAAGTTGATATGAAGGCATATTTCTCACATGCAAGAATGAATCATGTAAGAGTAAGCTTTGCATGTTTGAATGTGATGTGTTGGTGATGAATTTGGGTTAATTTGAGGCATGCATGTAAGTAATACAAGGAATTGAGCTCCATTGTGATGTGTTTTGGTGTCTATGTCATGTTAGTACAAATATATGTGAGATTGGAGCCTTGCATGCAAGAAAAATTGGTTGAATGTCGAGTTTGAACTCAAGGGAGTGTTCTGGAAAACCCAGAATTTTCGACGTCCGCTCGAGCGGGGGAAGTGCCGCTCGAGCGGAGAAATCGAGCTCCCAGCATTTTCTGCAGACATGGTTCCCGCTCGAGCGGGGAAGTTGACGCTCGAGCGGGGAGCTATGTAGACAGGCAGTCCGCTCGAGCGGCCGAGTTCACGCTCGAGCTGGAATAGAAGGCAACCAGTACTTTTGCAGACCTGAGGGTCCGCTCGAGCGGGGAAGTCCACGCTCGAGCGGGGACCCTATTTTCTGAAATCCTGTTTTTGCATTTTGTGTTCTGTTTTCCGTTCTCTTTCACTTGCAAGCACTCTTAGGCATATGTTAAGCATTGTAAATGAGTTAATGAGATAATAATAAAGCCTAAAGAGGAATATGTGAATTAAAGAACGGATTGAACTGTTAATGACCCTTTTGTGTTCATGAAATGTGTAGGGTCAAGCTCCAGGGCCAATCCACAAGCCGATCATTGTGAGTAATATCAATATTTGAATGCTTGTGAATGTCCAATTGTTTACTCCCTTTAAAGCTTTATGAATTACTAATTGGGATTGTGGACGTAAGCCTGATATGAATGCATAAATGGACCCGAGGTCGTTTTGATAAGCATAAATGGACCCGAGGTCGTTTTGTTAAACATGAATGGACCAAAGGTGGTTTTGATGAACATGAATGGACCAAAGGTCGTTCGGATACGAATGTATGGGCCGAAGGCCGTTCTGACATGAATGAGTGGGCCAAAGGCCGTTTTGAAATGAATAAGTGGGCCAGAGGCCGTTTTGAAATGAATGAGTGGGCCAAAGGCCGTTTGAAATGAATGAGTGGGCCAAAGGCCGTTTTGAAATGAATGAGTGGGTCAGAGGCCGTTTTGAAATGAATGAGTGGGCCAAAGGCCATTTGAAATGAATGAGTGGGCCAAAGGCCGTTCTAAAATGAATGATTGGGCCAAAGGCCGTTTTGACATAACCGAATGGGCCGAAGGCCGTTTCGTCATGAATGTAAATCTGAATGGGCCAAAGGCCCGTATGTACAGAACTATGGTTACTTGATTTAAATTACTCTTATATATATTAACTACAGATATGAATTTTGCCCAAGGCCGTTTGGAAAATGTTGTCCTACGTCTTGTTGCATAAATTCTGTAATTCATATTATTCACTGGGCTATCGCTCACGCTCATTCATGTGTTTGTAGGTGAGCCAAGAGAGGTCCAAACCCAGCCCCAGTGAAGTCCACCAGGAACAACATAAGTTTTGAGAGAGCCAGCCTTGTGTCTCACGCACGAGACCTATCCTTGCCATTTTGCCATGTATTTATATTTTGTCTTGCTAGCGAGGACTTTATGTACATTTGTATATAGTCTGTTGTGGGTTGGCTCAGTTTGAATGATCTTGTTTATAAAAATTTTTATGTTACTGTAATTTTGATGTGGGTTATTAACGCGTATGTATATGGTTGTTTTGATGTGCCATGTGAGCACAACTCTATGGACAAACTTTTGATTTGCTTCCGTTTGGCCCCCATTAACTCTGTTAAAATACGTTTGGATCAGTTTGAGGCCGTAGGTAATCTCATGATTACTGGCCGGTTACGTCCTTAACCCACGGGGGCGGGCTAGGGTCGTGACGGAGTGGTATCAGAGCATGAGTTAATAACTCACACACTTGTCCAAAAAGAGCAATAAGCGTCTAGATAAGATCTAGGATGCATTCATGTGATGAGTATGAAATTGGAAGCGTTGATTATGTGCTTAAATGTTTTGATATGAACAATTATGTGTTGTAAGTTGTGAATTACTTGCATTGCGAATTATTTGGATACGTATGCTCCTTGTACATGCATACTTGTGTATATCTTGTATGAAAAATAATGCAAGTCTAATCAGTGTTGAGAACCCGAAGTGATGAGATAGTGGAATGTTCTACTGCCAGACTGGACAGAATGGAAAGAATGATTCATGAAATGGCAGAAGCTTTGAGACAACAACAGGAGTGGCAACAACAGTGGCAGCAACCACACCCGCCACCTCCACCTCCGGCACCACCTGTGCCAGATAATCAAAATAATGATCGAATAATAGCTCTCACCAAGGAATTCAAGAAAATGAAACCGCCACAGTTCCATGGGGGATTAGATCCGTTGAAAGCCGAAGCGTGGGTCCTCGGCATTGAGAAATCATTTGAAGTGTTCCCCTATTCAGAGACTCAGAAAGTGCTTCTAGCTACCTTTATGCTAGAAGATGAAGCAAGGAGATGGTGGATGTTAATGCGAGAAAATCATAAAGATGTTGACTAGGTAAAGTTTCTGGAAATATTCTATGACAAATACTTCCCACAATGTGTGCGGGATAGGAAGGTAGCAGAGTTCATGGAATTAAAGCAAGATAACATGACAGTGGCTGAGTATGAGGCCAAGTTCACCGAGTTGGCCAGGTTTGCACCACATGTAATTGACACTGATTACAAAAAGGCGAGACACTTTGAAGGTGGACTCCGCAATGACATCCTCGAGAGGGTGAATGTTCTAAAATTGGAAACTTACATTGGGGTGCTTGACAGGGCCATCATATCAGAGGCTAATATAGCTAGACAAGCCAAGCCAGCAACATAATGGAAGGGTAACAAAAGGCAAGGCTTCTTTTCGAAGAAGAAATTTCAGAAAAGGCAAAACACGGGCTCCTCCACTACTTCAAATTCTTCCCGAGACACAGCTCCCATGTGCAATATCTGTAGCAAAAGGCACCGTGGGGTTTGTCACCGTGCATCAGGAGGCTGTTTCAAGTGTGGGAAACAAGGGCACATAGCCCGAGAGTGCAACCAGAACGGTGGGAAACTAGCAGCTAGTTCAACTGCATCGGTTCCAAAGTCGGGAAATACTGCGAGATCCGCTATTACCGGGGACACAGTGAGACAGGGAAGAGTTTTTGCGCTTGTTCCGGGTGATACACGGAATGCCAATGCCGTTGTCTCAGGTACTATCTCAATATGTAATCAGGATGCTTTTGTATTAATTGACTCTGGATCAGCGCACTCATTTGTGACATATGCATTTGCATCTAGACTGAAAAGACCTCTAGAATTGTTGCCATATTTGTTATGTGTGTCTGCACCATCAGGGGAATCTGTGTTATGTGACTATATATATCGGTTTTGTGACATGCATATTGAGGATACTACCCTATATGTAGATTTGTTGCCCTTAAACTTTAGACACTTCGATGTAATTTTGGGCATGGATTGGTTGATCAAATATTGTGCCACCATAGATTGTGTGACAAAGAGGGTTGTGTTTAAACCACCAGAACAGAAAGAGATTGTGTTTGTGGGAAATGGGGGTAGTGCCTCACCATATTTGATATCTGCAATGAAAAGCATGTAAATTGATCAGGAAAGGGTGCTGTGGTTATTTGTGTTATGTATTGGTGAACAATCTGTGAATGTTGAATTGAATGATATTCCCATTGTTAGAATTCCCGGATGTGTTTCCAAATGAATTACGGGGAATTGGTAGACAGGAGATAGAGTTTACTATTGAGATCGTGCTGTGCACCCAACCTATTTCTAAAACTCCCTCTGAGGATGGCTACCGAAATGAAAGAATTAAAGGATCGATTGCAAGACCTTCTTAATAAAGGGTTTATCCGGCCTAGCACTTCGCCTTTGGGGCACACGGTGTTATTTGTGAAAAAGAAGGATGGTACTTTGCCTATGCATCGATTATCGAATTGAACAAGGTAACGATAAAGAACAAGTATCCCTTACCCCGTATTGATGATTTATTTGATCAGTTGCAGGGATCACAGGTGTTTTCTAAGATTGATTTGAGATCCGGGTATCATCAGTTGAAAGTTAAGGCAGAGGATGTTGAGAAAACAGCATTCAGAACGAGGTATGGTCATTTTGAGTTTCTTATTATGCCATTTGGAGTGACTAATGCTCCGGCAGCATTTATGGACTTAATGAATAGAATTTTTAAAACCTACCTTGATGAGTTTGTTGTAGTCTTCATCGACGATATCTTAGTATATTCTAAAGATAGACTTGAACATGAACAACATTTGAGGATTGTTTTACAAATACTTCGGGGAAGGAAATTATTTGCTAAACTAAAGAAATGTGAGGTTTGGTTGGATAAAGTTGTTTTCTTAGGGCATATGATCAACAAGGAAGGAATTTTAGTGGACCCACAGAAAATAGAAGCAATTGTGAATTGGCCTACACCAACCAATGTAACAGAAGTTCGCAGTTTCATGGGCTTGGCTGGGTACTATAGGAGATTTGTGAAAGATTTTTCAAAACTAGTTGTGCCTCTTACCCAATTGACACATAAAGGGAAACCATTTGAGTGGAGCAATGAAACAGAATCAGCCTTTCATGAATTAAAGACGAGATTGACTACTACACCAATTTTGACATTACCTTCAGGTACGGAAAATTTCGTGATTTTCAGTGATGCGTCTTATAAGGGTTTGGGTTGTGTGTTAATGCAGAATGGAAAGGTTATCGCTTACGCCTCTCGACAGTTGAGGCCACATGAGAAGAATTATCCAACACATGACTTGGAGTTGGCCGCGGTTGTTTTTGCTTTGAAAATTTGGCAGCATTACTTGTATGGGGCAAAGTGTGAAGTCTACATGGATCATAAGAGCCTAAAATACTTCTTCACGCAAAAAGAGCTCAATATGCATCAGAGAAGATGGCTAGAACTGATAAAAGACTACGATCTAGAGATTCAGTATCACCCCGGGAAGGCTAATATAGTGGCTGATGCTTTGAGCAGAAAATCAACAGGGAGTATGGCTTGCTTACTTACTGAGCAGAGGGAGATTTTGCAGGACTTTGAGAAGTCTGAAATTGAAGTGGTGGTATGTGAATCGGGCGGATTGATAGCCGCCATTACAGCCGAGCCGGCGATCATTG
The DNA here is from genome assembly GCA_025200525.1 of Camellia lanceoleosa. Lineage (NCBI taxonomy): Eukaryota > Viridiplantae > Streptophyta > Magnoliopsida > Ericales > Theaceae > Camellia > Camellia lanceoleosa. The sequence goes on along the minus strand of JANUSC010000031.1, from coordinate 888,220 downwards.
ATGAAATCAAACAGAAACAGAAAGAGGATGGGTTCCTCAGGAAAGTAATTGACGAATTCGAGGCAAGCCCGAAAGCAGAATTCAGTATTAAGAATGAAATGCTGAAATTCTGAAACAGAATATGTGTCCCAGATGACCCAGAACTAAAGAGGAGAGTTTTAAATGAAGCCCACAAATCGGCATTTGCTATGCATCTGGGTAACAATAAAATGTATCGGGATTTGAAACAAACCTATTGGTGGCCTAAAATGAAGAAAGAAATTGCAGAATATGTGTCCAAGTGCCTTCAGTGTCAGCAAGTTAAGGCTGAACATCAGAAACCATGCGGTCTACTTCAACCTCTCCCTATTCCAGAATAGAAGTGGGAACATGTGACTATGGATTTTGTCGTTGGCCTACCTCGGACTTCTCGAGGTATGGATTCTGTTTGGGTAGTAGTTGATAGACTGACTAAATCTGCACATTTTCTGCCTATCAAAACTACGTTTACTGCTTATAGATTGGCTACTATTTATGTTGATGAGATTGTCCGTTTACACGGTGTTCCAGTATCTATTGTATCCGATAGAGATCCGAAATTTGTATCTAGATTGTGGAAGAGTTTGCTGGAAGCTATGGGAACAGAACTAAGGTTCAGTACTGCATTCCACCCACAGACAGATAGGCAGTCAGAAAGAACGATACAAACTTTGGAAGATATGCTTCGCATGTGTGCTTTGGATTTCCAGGAGAGTTGGGAAGATTATTTGCCGCTTGCAGAATTTGCCTATAATAACAGCTTCCACTCCAGCATCGGTATGGCACCATACGAGGCTTTGTATGGTAAAAGGTGTAGATCACCTATCTGTTGGACAGAGGTCGGGGATAGAGCTTTGCTTGGGCCAGAAATTGTGCAAGACACTTCTAAGAAAATCAAGACTATTCGCCAAAGGCTAAAAACAGCTCAGGACCGACAAAAGAATTATGCAGACGTTCGGAGAAGACCTCTTGAGTATGAGGTTGGTGACCATGTGTTCATCCGTGTTTCTCCGATGAAAGGCCAAGTCAGATTTGGGAAAAAGGGCAAGTTGTCGCCCCATTACATCGGGCCGTTCCAGATTCTGGAGAGACTTGGTCCAGTTGCTTATAGAGTTGCTTTGCCACCGAAATTTGAACAAATCCACAATGTATTTCACGTATCGATGTTGAGAGGTTACCTCCGAGACCCGTTCCATGTGATTGATTATCACCGGGTTGCTATTGATGAAAATATGGAATATGCAGAATGGCCAGAAAGAATTGTTGACCGACAAGTGAAAGAATTGAGAAACAAGTCCATCCCAATGTTGAAAGTAGAATGGAAAGAGCACTATGGGACGGATGCCACGTGGGAAAAAGATGAGGAAATGCGACTACGCTACCCACATTTGTTTCCTGACGAAGGTAACTTAAGTTTGGAGGACCAAACTTCCTAAAAGGAGGAAGACAGTGATACCCCTGTTCTGTATTATGTTAATTGGTCCCTAATATGTATGTGGTTATATGTTTTGATATGATTTTGCGTACCATTATATGGATATATGTGATTTTGGAATTCTATCTGTTCACCGTAGGAATATCTGTTGAATAATCCGCTTTGGAGATTAAATTGAGGGCCTTATCGGCCACAGAACCTGAAATTGATTACGCCTTTGTGATTAGCGTAATTTTTAGAGCCTACAGTGAAATTTAATTGAAAATTGATTCGGGTTAGACTAAATCGATTAAATTAACGAATAGTGCCAAATTGCCTTATTATTATTATTATATTGTAAGTGGGGATTTATGTAAAGGCATTTTACACTCAATTCCCTTCCCTTCACTTCATTTGGCTGATCAAAAACTCAAAGGGAAAAGAGAGGGTCGGCTAGTGAGAGAGGGAGTGAGGGAATTTGGGATTTTGGCCTTAAAGCTTGATAATTTTAGAGATTTAGCTCAAGAATTGTCTAGAGCTTGAAAGATCAAAGCTTGTAGGTGAGTAATTCTTGAATTATAGTTTGTAATTTTGTGTGTTCAAGCTAAATTGGTGATCAAGAATGAGATTGAAATGAAATTGGGTTGTATTTGTTGAATTGAAGCCTAATATGTACATGCACGTAAGAAGTGGCCAAGAATCTTCATGTTTGAGCACAATGTGTATGATTTGTATTGAATATTGTTTAAAAACCATGTATTGGGACCCCTCTTCACCAATTAAGTTGATATGAAGGCATATTTCTCACATCCAAGAATGAATCATGTAAGAGTAAGCTTTGCATGTTTGAATGTGATGTGTTGGTGATGAATTTGGGTTAATTTGAGGCATGCATGTAAGTAATACAAGGAATTGAGCTCCATTGTGATGTGTTTTGGTGTCTATGGCATGTTAGTACAAATATATGTGAGATTGGAGCCTTGCATGCAAGAAAAATTGGTTGAATGTCGAGTTTGAACTCAAGGGAGTGTTACGAAAACCCGAAATTTCGACGTCCGCTCGGCGAGGAAGTGCCGCCGGCGGAGAAATCGAAACTCCCAGCATTTTCTGCAGACATGGTTCCCGCTCGAGCGGGGAAGTTGGCGCTCGAGCGGGGAGCTATGTAGACAAGCAGTCCGCTCGAGCGCCCGAGTTCACGCTCGAGCTGGAATAGAAGGAAACCAGTACTTTTGCAGACCTGAAGGTCCGCTCGAGCGGGGAAGTCCACGCTCGAGTGGGGACCCTATTTTCTGAAATCCTATCTTTGCATTTTGTGTTCTGTTTTCCGTTCTCTTTCACTTGCAAGCACTCTTAGGCATATGTTAAGCATTGTAAATGAGTTAATGAGATAATAATAAAGCCTAAAGAGGAATATGTGAATTAAAGAACGGATTGAACAGTTAATGACCCTTTTGTGTTCATGAAATGTGTAGGGTCAAGCTCCAGGGTCAAGCTCCAGGGCCAATCCACAAGCCGATCATTGTGAGTAATATCGATATTTGAATGCTTGTGAATGTCCAATTGTTTACTCCCTTTAAAGCTTTATGAATTACTAATTGGGATTGTGGACATAAGCCTGATATGAATGCATAAATGGACCCGAGGTCGTTTTGATAAGCATAAATGGACCCGAGGTCGTTTTGTTAAACATGAATGGACCAAAGGTGGTTTTGATGAACATGAATGGACCAAAGGTCGTTCGGATACGAATGTATGGGCCGAAGGCCGTTCTGACATGAATGAGTGGGCCAAAGGCCGTTTTGAAATGAATGAGTGGGCCAGAGGCCGTTTTGAAATGAATGAGTGGGCCAAAGGCCGTTTGAAATGAATGAGTGGGCCAAAGGCCGTTTTGAAATGAATGAGTGGGTCAGAGGCCGTTTTGAAATAAATGAGTGGGCCAAAGGCCGTTTGAAATGAATGATTGGGCCAAAGGCCATTTTGACATAACCGAATGGGCCGAAGGCCGTGTCGTCATGAATGTAAATTTGAATGGGCCAAAGGCCCGTATGTACAGAACTATGGTTACTTGATTTAAATTACTCTTATATATATTAACTACATATATGAATTGGGCCCAAGGCCGTTTGGAAAATGTTGTCCTACGTCTTGTTGCATAAATTCTGTAATTCATATTATTCACTGGGCTATCGCTCACGCTCATTCATGTGTTTGTAGGTGAGCCAAGAGAGGTCCAAACCCAGCCCCAGTGAAGTCCGCCAGGAACAACATAAGTTTTGAGAGAGCCAGCCTTGTGTCTCACGCACGAGACCTATTCTTGCCATTTTGCCATGTATTTATATTTTGTCTTGCTGGCGAGGACTTTATGTACATTTGTATATAGTCTGTTGTGGGTTGGCTCAGTTTGAATGATCCTGTTTATAAAAATGTTTATGTTACTGTACTTTTGATGTGGGTTATTAACGCGTATGTATATGGTTGTTTTGATGTGCCATGTAAGCACAGCTCTATGGACAAACTTTTGATTTTCTTCCGTTTGGCCCCCATTAACTCTGTTAAAATACGTTTGGATCAGTTTGAGGTAATCTCATGATTCTTGGCGTTCGCCCTTAACCCACGAGGCGGCTAGGTCGTGACAAATCTGTCGTCTAACAATTTTAACACAATTTCATTGATCTTGCTTTTAGTATGGTTAAATAAATCAAAACTAATACAAATAGTGTAAAAACACAAATACAAACAATATAAAATATATATTTTCATGTAAAAGTGATGACAATATCGTCTTTTCATTCATATAACTAACAAATTATTAATGAAAATAGGACCAAGTGTTGTATAAATTAAAATTTCAAGAAAACTCAATATAATTATGTCAAAATTATGAAATTTATTGTATTTTTTCAAATCTCAAGGAGATAATGTAATTACCCCTATTTTTTAAATTTAAACATGAAAACTTTCTTGTTTAAAATTATTTGATTCTGTAACCTTTTTTTTTTAAACAAAAAATAGAACATGTCCGACAGTTTTTTCAAAGTCCCCATATTTTACTTTCTTTGATCTTAGAAAGCCCAACAACAAATAATAATGATTCATCCATCTAATTTAGGAGTTCTAATTGAGTACTAATGAGGTGAGAATTCAAAAAAAAAAAAAACTAAGGCCAAAACATCATATCAATAAGTGGGACTCACCCCTTGGAGCTCCTTTAAAGCTCATAGTTTATAGTTCCCAAACATTTTTATTTTTTTTAACCCATAACATTTCTATTTTTAAAATATTTATGTATATAGAATTATTTTACCCTTATTAAAAGACTGAAGAAATTAAGAAGTGTCAATTCATTGATTGCTAATAAAAAATTATTAGGTGTTAAAAGGGCTCCACATGACAATATTATCCATCAATCTCCAAGCATTATGTCTTATGCCCCAATACAAAATTGTGAGTCTCACCATCTTCCCCATTCACAAATCTTTTGAGAATCAACTAACCATGCCTCAAAAATACTAGATATTTTCTCTTATTCAAGTGATATTGTTGATGTGATATTGTACGCTTTTTTCAAAATTTAAAAATTTCATATCTTTATTATACACATTTATTTTTAATAAAATTTATATTTTTTGAGTTTACACAATAAAAATATCAAAGAAGAACAATATTGAATATAAAATTTTATAAAAATAAAATATTATTTTTTTTAGCTATACAAAACTAACAATTTTTCAGTTTACAAAACTATCTAGTAAAACTGAGAAATCTCTTAGCTTTTTTTTCAATATTAACAAATAATATTATCAGTTTTTGAGAATTTTCTCAATTTTTTATAATTTTAAGACTGAATCCATTTTTTCAGTTTTAAACTGAGTATATTCTCAGATTTAAACTTGAAAAAATTAGACCCAAAAAATATTATTAGTTAAGTAAGTTAATAAAACTTACTATTAAAAATAGTTTAAACTGTAAATTTATAATAAAAATATATATTTTATTTTTATATAATTTTGCACCTTATATTAATCTTGTTTGATAGATTTTGTTGTATTGATTCTAAAAATATAAATTTTATCAAAAATAAATGTATATTGTAAAAATTATGATGATTTAAAATTTTAAAAATCAAAATATCACATAATCATATTTTTTTTATATATAAATAATTACAAACAATAAATAACCATTGTTCGAAGGGTAATTTTTGTCTATTAAAAATTAATTGGAATTAAATGAGTAAAAAATCTTATTACGGCTTAATAGAATATAAGTGTGCAAAATGAGACTTGTGCTTAAATGCCCTATTATTTTTTACCTTATAAATTTATTTTCTTCACAAGCCTGTTCTTCTAATAAATTCCATCGGGGTTGTTAACAACTCTACAGGTCCCAAGCCCGGGTTAAGAAGGAGGGTTGTGTGTTAGGTAGCTGACAGCCAACACGTAAAAATAGCCGTTCGGATCCCTTATGAAAATGAATCCTACTTTGAATCGTTTAAATGCTAGGTCGTTACCCTCAAGTAACGTGTTGCGCCTGCCTCCGAGTGTTTCGAAAAGTGAGCAATGGGCGCCACATCAACGCCTGGATGCGGTGAAAAATGGACAAAGGTTCCTGTGTTTTCCTGGACGAGCGCAGGTAAAGAAGCTAGTTCAAGAATACAGGTTTAGGGTAGCCACTTAGAATATAGGAACCTTAACTAGTAAGACGATGGAATTGGTAGATGTTATGATTAGGAGAAGAGTTAGTATAGCTTACGTACAAGAAACTAAGTGGATGGGTGAGAAAGCTAGGAAAATTGAGAATACCGGTTTTAAACTGTATTATAGTGCTAAAGACAGACGCAAGAATGGGGTAGGAATCATAATTGCCAAGGGTCTGGTAGAGAATGTAGCGGCGGTCATTAGAAAAGGGGATAGGATTATGTCAGCTAAACTAGTTATTAGAGGGAATATAGTGAACATTATTAGTGCATATGCCCCTCAAGCAGGATTAGATGATCAGACAAAGAGAGATTTTTGGCAGCAAATGGATAAGATTTTACAGGAGATACTCGTAGGAGAGAACTTGGTTATAGGTGGATATTTTAATGGCCATGTAGGCATAGATAAACTAGGCTATGAAAGGATGCATGGTGGATACGATTTTGGTGACAGAAGTTAGACTAGAGAGAGTATCTTAGATTTTGCGTTGGCTTCTGATCTGGTAGTGGCCAATACTATGTATAAGAAGAGGGATGATTATTTGATAACTTTTAAGAGTGGGTCAGTTAAGAGCCAAATAGATTATTTCTTAGTGAGAAAAGTGGACCGCCTAAAATGCAATGATTGTAAGGTGATTCCTAGAGAGAGCCTGGCCTCTCAACATAGGATTTTGGTACTAGATTTATGTTTTAGAGGGCAATACCAAACTAGGAAGGATGGTGGGCATCGTAGGACGAGATGGTGGGACCTAAAAGGAGATAAACTAGAAATATTTAAGAATAGAATGGATAAGGAAAGTACTTGAAACTTGGAAGATGATGCTAACACTATGTGGAACTTGATGGCCAATTGTATGAGGAGAATCTCAAAGGAAGTGCTAGGAGAGTCGAAAGGGATGGGACCCAGTTCTAGGGAAACTTAGTGGTGGAGGGAAGAGGTTCAAGCGGTAGTTAAGACAAAAAAAAGAGTGCTTTAAAAAGTGACAGAATGATAAGAGCTATAGACTGGCTAATAAGGAGGTCAAAAAAGTAGTGAGTAAGGCAAAGTTGAAAGCTTATAATGACCTATACACTAGACTGGATAGTAAAGAGAGAGAAAAGAAGGTATATAAACTTGCTAAGATACGAGAAAGAATGACAAGAGATTTTAATCAAGTTAAGTGCATCAAGAGTAAGGATTCTAAGGTGTTGGTGAAGGATGAAGAGATTAAGGAAAGATGGAAGAACTATTTTGAGAAACTATTAAATGAGGAACATGGAAGTACGACAATAAGGGAAGAAATGGCCAATAATACAATAAACCAAGACTATGGTTTTATCGCAAGATTAGGAACTTTGAAGTGAATATTGCACTTAAGAAGATGAAATCAAATAAGGCTTTAGGACCCGATGATATCCCTATTGAAGCTTAGAAGTGCTTGGGTAAAAAGGGGGTTGCTTGGTTGATTAGGTTGTTTAGCAAAATTTTGTTGACTAGAAACATGCCAGATGAGTAGAGGAAGAGTATTTTAATACCAATATATAAGAATAAAGGAGATGTCCAGAATTGCAACAACTATAGAGGAATCAAGCTAATGTGTCAAATAATGAAAGTGTGGGAGAGGGTGATGGAACGGCAATTGCGAGATATAACAAAGGTGTCAGAAAATCAATTTGGGTGTATGCCTGCCAGGTCAACAATGGAAGCGACAATGGAAGCGATTTATCTTTTGAGGAGAGTAATAGAAAAGTATAGAGAAAAGAAAAGAGACATTCAAATGGTGTTTATCGACATTGAGAAAACATATGATAGAGTGCCTCGAGATATAATATGGTGGATGTTAGAGAAGAAATGAGTGACAAAATGTTACATTGATGTGATTAGGAACACGTATGAAGAGGTGGTAACCACTATTAGATCGCCTGCTAGAGAGACAAATGAATTTCCTATCACTGTTGGGTTAAACCAAGGATCTATCTTAAGCCCTTATCTTTTTACTTTGGTTATGGATGAGTTCATGAGAAATATTCAGGATGACATACCATGATGTATGTTTTTTGCAGATGATATCATGCTAGTGTATGAGACTAGAGAAGGAGTTAACACAAAGTTAGAGATTTGGAGAAAAACTCTTGAATCGAAAGGATTCCTAATAAGCAGAACTAAGACAGAGTACATGGAGTGTAAATTTAGTAACAGTTACAATGAAAGCAGAGGAGAAGTGAAGATTGAGAACTAAGAGCTGCCTAAGAATGAACATTTTCGTTATTTAGGGTCGATTATCGCAACAGCGGGAGAGATTGATGCGGATGTGGCCCATAAGATTAAAGCGGGATGGTGTAAGTGGAGAAGTGCGTCTGGGGTACTGTGCGCTAAATGAATACCCACTAAATTAAAAGATAAGTTCTATAGAATGGCTATTAGACCAGCGATGTTGTATGGAATGGAGTGTTGAGCAACCAAAAAACAACATGTAGATAAGATGAGTGTAGCTAAGATAAGGATGCTAAGGCAGATGTGTGGCAAGACAAGACTAGACAAGATAGAATTAGGAATGAGTGTATTCAGGAATGGGTAGAAGTAGCACCGATAGAAGATAACTTGAGAGATAATCGATTGAAATGGTTTGGTCACATTTAACGGAGACCAACAGAGGCAGTAGTGAAGAGATGCGATACTGTAATGGTAGATGGGAGTATTAGGGGACGGCGTAGGCCTAGATTAACGTTGGCTAATGTTGTAAATAGAGATATAGATTTACTTAGTTTGACTAAAGAAATGACCTTTGATAGAGCCGCGTGAAGAAGAAAGATTCATATAGCGGATCCCATTTGATAGAACTCAAGGCTTGGTTTGATTTGATCTGGTCTGGTCTAGTCTGTTCTTTTAATAAAAGCAAGTTTTATCCCCATTGTGTAGGGGCATTCGCACAATGATAATTATTATTTGAAAAATGCAAAAGAAAACTTATAAGCTGTTGTTAACGTTATGAAATATATTTAAAAAATGTACAAAAATATATGAAGATATTTTATTAAATTTTATGTTCTTTTTAAGCTTTATTCTTGCTTTGAAAAACGAATTCATCACTTAGATCAAGTTTGGCAACTCAAAAATAATTTATCTTTTTATCTTTTTTTCATCACATCACATCTCTACTTTTCTGTACATCTTTTCGTAAAAAGACAAAAAGTACACTTATTTAGGTCATCTCAAACAACCCTTATTACTGAAGAAAATAGATAGAGAGAGTTTTTTTTTTTTTTTTTTTTTTGGTCCTTTGATAATTTTTTTTATAAGCCTATAAATGATGATTTTTTTTTTCTTTGAGCCTTCGACTAAAGAGACTTTATTATTATTATTTTTCAATGTTTTGTTGTAGCATAAATGATACATTCTTTTAACGGTGAATTACACTAACGGTCCCTATAGTTTGGGATTTGTGTCATTTTGGTCCCTGACTTGTCAATTGTAACACATTTGACCCTGAATTTTGAATTTTGTTTCAAATAAGGACAATTGAATATACTATTAGATTTTTCAAGGGCAAAATCGTCAATTTGATAAAATATAAATTATTTTGGCAAAAATAAATGTTAAAAAATTATTTTTTAATTTTTAAAAATTATTTATACCTATTGAAGATAAAATTATATAAAATTGATAAATCTTTTAGACATTTATTTCTTTTTTTTACCAAATTAATTTTTATTATGTATTTGGATGATGATCACATAAAATTAATTTTTAAAAATTAATCATGTAATTTTTATTAATTTTTATCAATTTTACATAATTTTGTTTTTGGTGGGTAGAAATAATTTTTAAAAATTTTAAAATATTTTTTTGACATTTATTTTTGTCAAATTAGTTTATATTTTATCAAATTGACGATTTTGTCCTTGAAATTAAGCAATGGTATGTTAATTGTTCTTATTTTGAACAAAATTCAAAATTCAGGATCAAATGTGTCACAATTTAAAAGTCATGGACTAAAGTGATACAAGCCCTAAACTATAGGGACTGATAGTGTAATTTGCCTTTCTTTTAATTTGGGAATTCTAAAAAAGTACTAATGATGTGAAAAATCAAAAAATAAAAAAAACTAAGGCCAAGACATCACATCATATAAGATCTACACATTAATTAAAACTCTTAATTTAGCACTCCCAATCTTTTTTAAAAATATGAAGGAAGACTTAGGGTTGGTTTGGTTTGGGAAGTAGGTTGGCTTTTTGAATTTTTTGGCTATTTTAACCTGAGCTAAAAAAGTTGGTTTGTGAAGGACTTTTTGACTTTTTTGACTTTTTTTTTTTAGAGAATAGTGTAATAATATGGGTTGGATGTGATGTTTTGTTTGTTGAGACTAAAATAATATATTTTGTCTTTTGTGACTATTTTAGCCACAAATCATCTTCCCAAACGGACCCTAAACATGAAGGTTATCAATAAAACTTTTAAATAATTAATCTTAAAATAATAAATGTAACATAAAATTAATATTTAAATATAATATCTTATCTCTTCTATCCCGAAGATTATTGCGCCGACCTTGGTTGTCATGTCCGCTAATATTAGGGCTGGGCGCGGGTCGATTGCGGCCACGAAATCTTCAATTCGTCATCCGTTTGCCAGATTGGCGGATTAGAGAAAATCAATCCACATCCGTTCGTCAATCTGGCAGATGCGGATTGAACGGATTGGCGGTTTGGCAGATGGATGCGAATCGGTTTGGTGGTTTGAAATTTTATAAATTTTCAACATAGTTCAACTTGTGCACTTCCTAAAAAAAAAAAAAAAAAAAGTGTAGCAGTCAATAACTTAAAAAAGTATTACAATTATTGCATGTCTCATCCAAAGAATGAAAATTTTAAATTTTAAATTATCGCAATCACTGCAAGCCTCATCCACATAAAGTATTACAATCTGTGGTTCTTAAAATATAAAAACAATTCAAACCACCAAAACCATGAACAGAGCAACAGTAGAGATTGTATGTCTTTGTATTGTTACATTTATATATGTTTTTGAAAACAAAAACCAACCAGTATATATCATATTTTCTATTTATTACTTTTAGAGTTAGATTTAAAAACCAAAAAATATAGATAAATAATACGTTTATTTTTTCCAATTCAAAAAATATATTCAAGTTAAAAACTTTTAGAGTTAGATTTGAACTCTTTTTCAATTGAAAATACAAACAAAATATTTAAACCATTAAAAACACAAAATCTTATAAATTACTAAGAGTGCTCACGGTTTGGCGGTTCGGTTGCGGCCAAAAGAACCTCAAATCCGCCATTCGTCTGCCAAATTGGCGGATTGGAGAAAATCAATCCGCAACCGTCCGCTCGTCATTACGCATCCATCCAAAATGAGGCGGATCAGTTCGATTCGGTCGGTTTTAGCGGATCAGAATATCCGCTGCTTACCCCTAACTAATATTACTTATAATATTATATAATAATAAAAAAATCCGGTCTAAATCTTAATATTGAGCCTTTATTAATAAATAAAAAAAATTGAATGTTGAGAGGGTTCACCTGAACACCCTCACCACAACGTAGCGTCGCCTGTGCTTATAATTGGGATTAGGTGTCCAATTTAGGCGGGTAGTAATTTGAATTCAATTTGAATTTTTTTTAGAGTTTAGATAAGATATTTTTAAATTCAATACGGATTTGGGTAAAAATTTAGTAGTCCAAATTAAATTTGAACGGGTTTGGACAAAGAGGTCAAACAATTCGAAACCCGAATTATACATATATAGATATATAAAAATATTAAATATACATATAAATTATTAGTCATTACATGATATTAAAGTAATTTAAATTGTTAAATCATATTGAATATATATTATATATATAAATAGCATAAAATTTTACTTTTTTTTTTATTTCCACTCATTAATTGTAAGTACTTCTATAGCGGCATCTTCCTTATATTATATAAATTATTTGTTTCAATGGTATTAATGGTTTTCTATAATATATATATATATATATAAATAGAGTCAAATTTTAATAATTTAATAATGTAGCAGTAAAAAAGAAAAAAGAAAATTGAAATTTATTTACAATTCGAACGATTTGGGATTAACTTGGGCCAGGCTTGAGCAGTCAATCTCGGATTATAATTCGAGCATGGACAAATCTCAACACAAGTTATAATGAGATTGGACAACCTCTTAATCCGACCGAACGTGGCCGAATTACACCCCTAATTAGGATTGGACAAAATCGGACAGAGCCAATACATTTTGTAGCTGTCAAATCTAGTCTATCTTAATATTCAGCCTTTATAATTATCCAATCTAATTTCAAAAATGTGGGAGCCGAATAATTAGAGGAACAAAATCTCGAATACCCGGTGAGCCGGTGACTGAACGGCTCCATTCTGCTCAACTAGGACGCCGAATAATCAGGCGAGGATAAGGGAGGTATATTTCAGAAGCTTGACGCTAGCCGGCATATACCCCGTAGGAATAAGGGGCCGAATAGGATAGATAGGCCGTATTTGGATCCCTCCCTAGAGCCGAATAGAGGAAAAGATAATGATTGAAAAAGTAGGCCCAGGCCCCGAGGCCCAGAGAATGGATATAAATACAAGAGCTTCAGATTTTGAAAGGTATGTATCGCTTCTAAAAACTTAGTAAACAAGCTTTCTTGAGCAGAGGAACTGACTTGCCCGTCGGAATGCTAATTCCGGCACCCCCGACCGGAGTGTTCTTATCTTTTCAGGTGACTAGCTGAGGATCATTGGCGTCTTTCAGGATCTAAAAAGTATTTCCAAACCCTTTCACCACAAAAAATAATTATAAATTTCACGTCCACTCATCCGTTAAAAAAACTAAAATATTTCAAAATTAAGTTTAATTATATATTATATTTCTTAAATAAATATATTAATATTATTATAAATTAAAAGATTTTGTATATAAATTGAAGGATTTCTTAAATAAATTCAATCACATCATCACAAATATAATTTTCAGTAAAATCAATAAAGATAAAGTCTAAATCTTAATAAAAAAATTATATTTTTTAATATATTATAAATAAATAAATAATTTAATAGAAGGCCGGGCTTGATTAGGTTAAAAATAAAAATTTGACTGAAAATGTTACTCTAACTCGACTTTATGAACTAAAACAATATTTTCAAGTCGTAAAAAAATATACTTAAGTGGGCCAGCGGACCAACATCCACTCACACTCGCAATGGTATAACAAGGAAAGTCTTACATGACAAAAGTGGTGATAAATTAAAAATTGGTAAACAGTATGTTACGTTATTATGGACAAAATTATGAGGCTTAAATTATACCTTTTAATTTTTTTCTTATTATTATTCAGCAACGTTGATAGGGAGTAGTTCCTTCCTATATCAATATCCCACTATACTTTTCTGGTTGGCGTCAATTCATACATGTACAAATGATTTGAATTGTATATTTCTTAAACTTTGTAATAAGGTAAATACATAAATAAATCACATTTTATTTTATAAAATTAATGATTTAAGATTTGTAATTTATGAATTGTTCATTTTATAAGCAAAATACAATTGGTTATTTTATTTATAGTTATTCGATGAAACTGGACCTCATTTGGGAACAGACTATTTTAGTAACTTTTTTACTGTTTGACTAAAATATGAGGTAAAAAAATTAGTATGTCTGGAATAACTTTTTGACTTTTTATGAAAAAATGTACAAAAAGTAGAGAGAAAAGAGAATATTTGACTTTTTGGTATAAGTTGTTGACTTTTTGATTTTTTTTTTTTTGTAACTTTTTTACTTTTAGACTAAAACAACCAATTGCCAAACGAGGCGTGATTTTTTGCATAAATAACTTTTTCTACTATGTCTATGTGATAGAAGGTTTGGATTATTTGTATGTGTCTGAATTAAATTCCGCAAGAGAGGTATGAAGAAGGCGAGCGGATCCTCTAGAGTAATCCTCTAAAGTGATCCCCTAAAGTGGACAATCAGACGGCTCTGCTTAATACTAACCAAAACGACGTCGTTTTGGTGAGTATTTTGAAAAAAAAAAAAAAAAAACAGATTTTCCGATTTCAAAATTCCCCCCAGGCTGAAGAACTATATAGACGAGCGGGAAGAAGCAAAACGACGAAAGAAAGAGAGAGGGAAGAAGAGTTCGAGAGGCTGCTCCGTCGTGCATCCCGTCGCCCCACGGTCGCAGTCCCCCCGCTGTCGCCGCCGTCGTGCCGTCGCCACTGTCTTGCCGCCGCCGTGGCCGTCGCCCCTGCTCCAACCGATTGAAGAAAATAGGTATTTAGAACATACAATGTTTAAATATATGTTTTAAGTTCGAACATACTCCATTGAGAGGTGGATGTCCAACTTAGGTATTTCGATCTGTTTATGCAGGTGTTAATTTATTTGAAATTTTCATTTTTTGGTTATGATAACATTCAACATATTTCATCTCAATATGTTGAAAAAAGTTGAAATGTTGAAATGATAACATTCAACATTCAACATTTTCAGTGATATAGATTTTAAAAAAAGTTGAAATGTTGAAAGTTATGATACAGATTCAATGATAACAGTGTGTTGAATGTTGAAAGTTGAAATGTTGAAATGATAATTTGAATGTTGAAATGTTGAATGTTGAAAATGTTGAATGTTATCATACAACAGGTTTTTTGAAAATGTTGAAAAAAGTTATGATACAGATTTTTCGAATTGGGTAATGTAACAAACAAGTTGGAAAAAAAAAAAAAAAAAAAAGTAGAAATGATAATTTCTGCTTGCGATTTTCAGTGTCTGTCAGCTTCATTTGACTCTCTTGCTTGCACATGCTCGCATATACATACAACCTTAGATGCATATTTTCTTATTTTCTTTCTCTGTCTCGATTCTGGGAGTAGTACATGGCTTTCACTAATTTGCTATTTGATGACATTCCATTCCATTTCAGTTTTGTATGCTCATGTTGTCTAGATAGTGAACATATATTAAGCAACATATATAGTGCAAATTCAGTTTTTTTTTTTTTTTTTTTTTTTTTTTTTTTCTGAATTTAACAATGAATACCTGCTGTAGTGAACATCTTAATGAAAACCACACTGTGATACATAACAAAGACCATAATTTAGTTTGTATTATTCAGTTTGTTATTCGTTGATTATCTTATTCAGTTTGTATTATTTTGCAAACATAAGTTACAGTTTTTATGCTAATATTGAGCACTTCTTTATTTTTTAAGTAACTTGGCACATTGATATCGAACCTAACAATCATCAGAATGACGAGGGTGAGTGTGATTAGAAGCCTAGAGTTCGCATGACATTTGATACAGAACAAGAAGCATATGATTTCTATAATACTTATGAAGGAAGGTTGGGTTTGTTATTGTTGCAGCCAAGTTTTCTTCATCACAATATGCATTTTTCAATGCCATCAATGTATTCCATCCATGGAACCTATCAAGCATTGCTTAACAATGCAAGTAGTTATTACTCGCAAGTCTCAAATAGTCCCACATGTAGTGAAGTAATTTATTTTTCACCTTTCCTCTTTTATTTTGTCATTCATTCATTTAAAGTTCCATTTTATTTTATGGTTCCTTTGATGTAATATTATTTTATTTTTTTTGTAGGTACTATATGGTTGTGGTCGTGGCCGTGGCTGTGGGCATGGGCATGTGGATCACACGCCAACATCTTAGCGTTATTTTTGTTTTGGGAATTTTTGTGAATTTTTTGTTGGATATGTAATATTGAAAATCTTTCATAAAACTGTTGCTAAAAATTTGCTGATACCATTCTTGGAATGTTGCTGAAATTTGGGTTCAATTGTTGCTTAATTTTGCTGAAATTTTTGTTCAAATGTTGATGAACTTTTGATTAATTTTTGCTTAATGTTTGTTGAAATTTCTGTGCAAATGTTGCTGAAACTTTGGTTCAAATCTTGCTCAAATTTGGGTTCAAATCTTGCTGAAATAGAGTTGATGGAATGTTGCTGAAATTTTGCTCAAATGGAGTTAAAATGTTGCTGAATTTGTTGCTGAAAATTTGCTGAAGTAGAGTTGAAATGTTGCTGAAATACAGTTAAACTGTTGCAGATTTTTTTGCTGAAATAGAGTTAGAGTTGCAGTAGGATTTAGTATAGTAGGTGGGTTGCCATGTTTCATCATGATATATGTTTGCCAATCCTTGATGCACAATTTGTGCTTTACATTTGATATATGTTTGCCAATCCTTGGATGCCTTAATGAAATGATATATAGGATTGACTTATTTTAGAGTGACACAGAACTGTTACATTGATATGTATTGACTATTTCACAAAAAAGAGAGAGCTTGAACATGTTCTGAAACACCTACAGGTTGACCCCTTTTGGAAAAGTGTTGATATTATACAACATTCAATATTTCAACAAAGGTGTGGACCCCTTTTGTGAGAAAGGTACTTCAATGAACAACCTGAATTTCAGAAACCTGTTATACAACATTGAACATTTCATATAATACAGCAACCTGTTATACAACATTCAACATTTCAACATTTTCAATAGATTTCAGAAACCTGTTATACAACATTTTCAACATTTCAACATTATTCAACATTTCAACATTCAACATTATTCAATATTTCACAAACCTGCTATACAACATTCAACCTGAAGTAATAGATTTTACAAATTGTTCATTCAACATTTCATCTCAATCAAACATGTTACACACTTGTTTTTGCAAAACATCAGATTTTTAAGCACCAAAAAAAAAATTTCCAAAACCTAAGAACTGAGTCATTTACATGATAAAGTACAAAAATACACAAAATACAATGACATAAGTCATTGCCTTGAAAATCTTCTCAATCCTTTGAAGCCTTCAATCATGCTCACCAACCCTTCTCCTTAGATCATTAATTTCTTATGTTCTTGAATCTGTCGGAGGTCCAGCATTGGCACGGATTGATGAGGTAATGTCGTCGTCGTCGTCGTCGTCGTCGTCGTCGTCGTCACCTGCGAACCATCTGAAGTAATTGCAGTGCTCGTTCGTAGTCTACAATGGACAAGAATCAGTTAATCAATAAAGGACTATAGTTGTATTGCATAAAAACTATTCTTTCAGATATCCAAACTTGAGAATTCCAATGCAAGAAAATAGAAAGAGAGTAGGACTATAGCTGTATTGCATAAAAACTATTCTTTCTTCTATAAAGAGAAAGGGGCAAAAAAGAATGGAAGCTTCTTGCTTCACTTAATATGTGTAGACACTAGAGTCAAAATACATTTTTTTTTTAATTATATTATTATATTATATATATTTTCAAAGTGATTTGCCTATTCCATGGAGATAGTTGTAGTTGTAGTAAATGACTAACCATTCTAGTAGAAAGAGAGAAGTTATTTGTTTGGTTCAGGTGTGGTGTAGTGTGAATGGTTTATATTCATTGTGTTAATGAAAAAGAGTAAAATTTATAATTTTGTATTAAATAATTAAAAAATATGAAGAGATATGAAAATTTATGATTAATCTGAAACATAGTTATGTGATGTCTTAAAACCAATTCATAATTTAGTGAGAGAGAAGAGGCACTGTTGGATTCCAGGGTTGGGTTTTCGTTTTATAAATTTAGAAACCACACTAGTCTACTTTAACAGTTTACACTCTATTGGGTGAAGCTTTTGTCTGGATTCAGTTCTCTCTTTGAAAGCAATGGAGTTGATTGTTTGGATCATACCATGTAATGCAACATAACAGAATCATGCAGAAAAAAAATGGCTATTTCAATAGAGTGGGTAAGTAGATTGTTTAGTTTGGTGGCTATTTCAAAAAATGGCTATTTCAACAGGATCATACCATGTATTTCAATAGATTGTTTGGATCTAGTTAGCATTCTTATTTTTACAGTGTTTGATGTGATTCAAAGCATGCTCCTTCTACAAAATGCAAACATGTATGAAATTTGGATAACAGTGCCTATTTCAATAGTGGGTAAGTAGGTAATATTAATGTTCATTTTGATTTTTAAAAAAAAAAAAAAAAAAAAGGAAGAAAAACTTTGAGCTAAAAAGGTACAGTTCTAATAATTTTTTTGCCTGTGCTACAGATTTCTGGATCCAGCAAGTAGAGAATGGACATAAAAGGATGCAAAAAAGGAAGAAAACACATGACAACTAATGAAGGAACAGGATCATACCACAACAGCAAAAAGTTTACTTAGTTTTGGTATACTTTAACTGCTTATACACTTAATATATGACATACTCTGAAGGAACTCTCCAAAGACCATACTCTGTTGCAGATGTGTTTGCAAAACATTCCTCAAAATCCTCACAGACCCTTATTTTGCTGAAATCTACCTTATTTTGCTAAAATCCGAAACCCTAACACGAAATAGCAAACAAAAATAGCAAACAAAATCCAACCCTAACTTTGCGATTTCAGGTTTACCTCAGATTCCCGTTCGTCCTCCGTCCTCCGTCGTGCTTCGTCTGCCTCCGCCGCCGTTCGTCCTTTGAACCCCAAACACTCCTCTGAACTCCTTCGCACTCTCACCCTCTCCCCGTCTGTATACATATCAAAAGGAATTTTGAAATCCCTGATTTTGTTTTTTTTTTTTTTCAAAATACTCACCAAAACGACGTCGTTTTGGTGAGTATTAAGCAGAGCCGTCCGATTATCCACTTTAGGAGATCACTCTAGAGGATTACTCTAGAGGATCCGCTCGCATGAAGAAGAGCCACTCCCACATTGATAAGGATGTGATTAAGAAATTAATATTATTTAATTTGGCTAATAAATTACTTTTAGCCTGCAATTAAGACCAATAAGGTTATTAAAGCAAGGTGGACAAGATTAGTATTTTTAATATGAAAAAAAAACTGAGATTTACAATTTAAGTTTTATAATTTTATTTGTAATAACATGTATATAACGTATCAATTTTAATTTGTCAAAGAATAAAAACATATAAAGTTTAACTCCCTTATCATGTTATTGTAAAAAAATTATGATTCTTTAACACTTTTCTTTTATTACATAATAAAAAAAATGAGATCCACAATTAAGTATCAAAAAAAAAAAAATATATATCCAAAATTATGCTGTTAATGAAATTTTTCTTTGCTGATCCAAAAAAAAAAAAAAAAAAGTATCAATAATGATTTATCTCACTAATTTGGGAGCAATAATTGAGCACTAATAAGGTGAAAATTCACCACCAAAAAAAAAAAATAAATAAATAAAACCTAAGACCAAAACATCACATCAATGAGTGGAACACACCCTCTAAAACTTTTAGAGCTCATAATTTAAAACTTCCAAATATTTTTCATTAAGTATCTCTGTTAGGGTTCTAGATGCGATATTCAAAGCATCTCTCACTACGCAAATTAAACAATAAAAAATAAAATGGTAGATAATTACAATCTATCCATAATAATATGGTAAGAGAGTTAAGTTTTATATGATTAAATTTGTGACAAATAAAAAATTATAATAATATTATAAATTTAGATTTAATTATTTGGAAATTATTCAGAATTATCATCTTGTTGTTGAGATTTATTCTATACATAGATCTCACACCATACAAATATTACAACATATAAGAGTTTTAGAAATTGAATTTTTTAGTCTCTAAAAGTGAAATTTTTTGCAAAAGACATTTAGGGATCAATTTCTATTATCGTGAGGATAGTCGCTAAAAGATCATCCAAAAAAGTCAAAAACAAGACTTTTACCGATAAAATTTTAAAAATGTCACTAATAAATAGATTTTTAGGGACAAAATAATTTGGTCTAAAAATGGTTTATTTTTTTAAACAAAAAATTTGGTAACAAAAAAATAATAATTCATCACTAATGTTCAATTTTCGTTACTAAAAATATAATAACAACACTTTTCGCAACAAAAATATTGGGTCCTTAAAAATTAATTTTGTCCTTAAATTTTAATCTCTAAAACATTAATATTTTGTAGTCAAATTCAATCACAGCCACACAATTTCATTCAAATTAAATTTAAGGAAGTTAAGGGTGGGTACCTAAAATTATTCAATCAATTAACACATAACATACTATGTTATTAGAGGTAAAATTATGAGATTTAAATTGCGGGTCTCAATATTTTTTCTAATAAAAATACTATAATCACGTCGACCTTAGTAGATTTAGGATGTCTGTTATCCACAACAATCATTGTTGTGTGTCTTATGTCCTATTTCAATGATTTAAACCGTTCATTTTTAGAGTATATCTAGTACCAAAAATTATGTTCATTTGATATTGATAGTTCTTTTATCAAATTACATTTGTATACAGTTTTATATTTAAAATCACAATTATTATTTATTTTTTAGATAAAAATATAATTTGATGAAATATTATTAATATTCAATCAAATTGACTTTTTTAAATATCTATGTTCATAAAAATAGGCAGTGGCTTCCCTCCAATCCCAGATCGGATTGGAGGGTACTATTGGGCCCGTGAGGATTCATTAAGGGTCCTGTTTCAATAATATGAACTGTTCGATGTGTAGAACTCGTCGAGTATTATATGCTTGTAAAAAATCACATTGATCGAATATCGCTAACTGTCTCATCAAATCAATTTTCCGTCAACCGTTTATTTTTCACCATTCATTTTTTTTATACAAAATTGATTTGATCACGTAACTATCGATATCCGATTAACTTGAATTTTTACAAACATATAGGGCATGTTTGGTTTGGTTTTGGGAGAGTAATTTTTAAAAATTGTTTTGGGGAAAGAGTTTAGAAATTTTTTTGGTTTGTTTGGTTGTGTATTTTAAAAGTAGTTTTGGAGTTTGAGAGTTTAGAATGATTTGATATTTTGTTATAATTGAGTAGATATGTGTGAGAGAAAAAGTGATTGAGAATGAGAGAGGAGAGAGAAAAAGTGATTGATAGATAAGTAAGAGAGGGAAAGTGATTTTGAAAAATTTACAAACCAAACAAATTTTTAAAAAAAAATTTTCCCAAAATCACTCTAGAAATCCAAACCAAACATACCCATAGTACTTGACGAGTTATACATATTGAATAGTTAGGATTATCAAAACGAGTCTCGTGGTGAGTCTCTATAGATCTAATAATACCCTCTAATTCAATCTTAGATTGAAAAAAATAAAAACTTAAAAATAAATGGTACGAATTATTAAAGTAGACTCGAACGTGCAACGGCAACCTCCAAATCCCAACCATGGTTTGGTTCCTTCTAGAAATGATTTACCAACCAAACTAAAATTGAAAATTCATAGTAAATGGTACGAATTATTAAAGTAGACTCGAATGTGCAACATACAAAGCTCATACCTCCATGATCTACTCTTGCATGTGAGAAATATTCATTCATATCAACTTAATTGGTGAAGAGATGATCAAATACATGGATTTCAAACAAGATTCAACATAGGTTATACACATTGTGTTCAAATATGGAAATTCATAGTAATTTCCTATATGCATGCATCTATTAACTTCAAATATAACGAAATCAACCCAATTTTCTTATGATCAAACTAACTCATGTTCTTGACCATTAATCAAACTTGAATTCACAATTTACAAACAAAAATCCATGAGTCAATGGTTGGTTACTCACCTGGGAGCCTTGATTCTCACAATTGTGGCCAAGTCTTGCAGCTAGCCTTCCCAATTCACAAATTATAAGCCAAAAATACACCAAGATGCCTCCTTTCCCTCTCAAGGTCGGCTCTCTCTCTTTTCTAAGACACAAATTCTGATTTTTGAGCTCAAGTGAGTGAATTGGGTGTAGTGCCTTTCCTTACATAAGTCCCACTAATTCCAATTTATTAATATAAAACAATTGGGCACTTAATTCGTTAATTTAATCTAATTAATTTGATCCGAATCAATTTCCAATTAAGTTTCACCGTAAGTTCTAAAAATTGCGCTAATCACAATGGTGTAATCAATTTCGAGTTCTGTGGCTGATAAGGCCTTCAATTTATTTTCCAAAGCAGATAATCAAACAGATACTCCTACGGTGAACAGATAGAAATTCAAAACCACATATTTTCACATAATGGCACACAAAATCATATCAAACACATAATCATATTCATATTAAGGACCAATTATCATAATAAGGGACAGGGTTATCACAGTCTCCCCCCCTTTAGGAAGTTTAGTCCCTCAAACTTATTTTACCTTCGTCGGGAAACAAATGTGAATAGCGTAGTCGCATTTCCTCCTCTTTTTCCCATGTAGCATCCATCCCATAGTGTTATTTCCATTCCACTTTCACCATTGGGATGGACTTACTTCTCAACTGTTTCACTTACCGGTCAATGATTCGCTCCGGCCATTCGGCGTACTCCATATTTTCATCAATAGCTACCCGGTGATAATCAATCACATGAAACGGGTCTCGGAGGTAACCCCTCAACATCGACACATGAAACACATTATGGATTTGTTCAAATCCCGGTGGCAAAGCAACTCTATAGGCAACTGGGCCAAGCCTTTCTAGAATCTGAAACGGCCCAATATAACAGGGCGACAACTTGCCCTTCTTTCCGAACCTGACTTGGCCTTTCATCGGAGATACACGGATGAACACATGGTCACCAACCTCATACTCAAGAGGTCTTCTCCGAACATCTACATAATTCTTTTGTCGGTCCTGAGCTGTTTTGAGCCTTTGCCGAATGATCTTGATCTTTTCAGAAGTGTCTTGCACAATTTCAGGCCCAAGTAAAGCTCTATCCCCGACCTCTATCCAACAAATTGGTGATCTACACCGCCTACCATACAAAGCCTTGTACGGCGCCATATCGATGCTGGGGTGGAAGTCGTTATTGTATGCAAATTCTACAAATGGCAAATAGTCTTCCCAACTCCCCTGAAAGTCTAAAGCACACATTCGAAGCATATCTTCCAAAGTCTGTATTGTTCGTTCTGATTGCCCATCTGTATGTGGGTGGAATGCAGTACTGAACCTTAGTTCTATCCCCAAAGCTTCCTGCAAACTTTTCCACAATCTAGATACAAATTTCGGATCTCTATCCGACACAATAGATACTGGAACTCCATGTAAATGGACAATCTCATCAATATATATGGTAGCTAATCTATAAGCATTAAACGTAGTTCTAACAGGTAGAAAATGTGCATATTTAGTCAGTCTATCAACTACAATCCAAATAGAATCCATACCTCGAGGAGTCCGAGGTAGGCCAACAACGAAATCCATAGTCACATGTTCCCACTTCCATTCAGGAATAGGAAGAAGTTGCAGTAGACCGCTTGGTTTCTGATGTTCAGCTTTAACTTGCTGACACTGAAGACATTTGGACACATATTCTGCAATCTCTTTCTTCATTTTAGGCCACCAATAGGTTTTTTCAAATCTCAATACATTTTATTATTGCCCAGATGTATAGCAAACACTGATTTGTGGGCTTCATCTAAAACCCTCTTCTTTAGTTCCGGAATATCTGGAACACACGTTCGGTTCCGAAACCTCAACACTTCATTTACAATGCCAAACTCTGCCTTCGGACTTGTCTCAAGCTCATCAATCACTTTCTTGAGGAATCCATCCTCAATGATTGCCGGTTCGACTGTAATAGCGACTATCAATCTGCCCTGTTCACACAATACCACTTCAATTTCAGACTTCTCAAAATCTTGCAAGATATCTTTCTGCTCGTTAAGCAAACAAGCCATACTCCCTGTTGATTTTCTGCTCAAGGCATCAGCAACTGTATTGGCTTTCCTGGGGTGGTACTAAATCTCAAGATCATAGTCTTTTATCAGTTCAAGCCATCTCCTTTATCGCATATTCAACTCTTTCTGTGTAAAGAAGTATTTCAGGCTCTTATGATCTGTGTAGACTTCACACTTTGCCCCATACAAATAATGCCGCCAGATTTTCAAAGCAAAAACAACTGCAGCCAATTCCAGGTCATGTGTTGGATAATTCTTCTCGTATGGCCTCAACTGTCAGGAGGCATAAGTAATAACCTTTCCGTTCTGCATTAACACACAACCTAAACCTTTATGAGATGCATCACTGAAAATTACAAAAATTTTCGTACCTGATGGTAGTGTCAAAATCGGTGTAGTGGTCAATCTTGTTTTCAATTCATGAAAGGCTGATTCTCTTTCATCGTTCCACTCAAAAGGTTGCCCCTTGCGTGTCAGTTGGGTAAGAGGCACAGCTATTTTCAAAAAATCTTTCACAAACCTCCTATAGTACCCAGCTAAACCCATAAAACTGTGGACTTCTGTTACATTGGCCGGTATAGGCCAATTCACAATTGCCTCTATTTTCTGTGGGTCCACTGAAATCCCTTCCTTGTTGATCACATGCGCTAAGAAAACAACTTCATCCAACCAAAACCACAACAAATTCGTCAAGGTAGGTTTTAAAAATTTGGTTCATTAAGTCCATAAATTTTTCCGAAGCATTAGTTACTCCAAATAGCATAACAAGAAACTCAAAATGTCCATACCTCGTTCTGAATGCGGTTTTCTCAACATCCTCTGCCTTAACTTTCAGCTGATGATACCCGGATCTCAAATCAATCTTAGAAAACACATGTGATCCCTGCAACTGGTCAAATAAGTCATCAATACAGGGTAGGGGATATTTGTTCTTCATTGTTACCTTGTTCAATTCCCGATAATCGATGCACATGTGTAACATCCTTCTTTTTCACAAATAATACTGGTGCACCCCAAGGCGAAGTGCTAGGTCGAATAAACCCCTTGTCAAGCAGGTCTTGCAACTGTTTTTTCAATTCTTTCATTTTAGCAGTAGCCATTCTGTGGGGAGTCTTGGAAATAAGCTGGGTGCCTGGCACAGTTTCAATAGTAAACTCTATCTCCCTATCTACCAATTCCCCTGATAATTCATTTGGAAACACATCTGCAAATTCTCTAACAATAGGGATATCATTCAATTCAACATTCACGGATTGTTCAGACAACACATAGCACAAATAACCCTGGCACCCCTTCCTGATTAGTTTACATGCTTTCATTGTAGATATCAAATAAGGTGGAGGCACTACCCCATTACCCACAAACACAATTTCCTTATGTTCTAGTGGTTTAAACACAACCCGTTTTGTCACACAATCAATGGTGGCACAATATTTGGTTAACCAATCCATGCCCAAAATTACATGAAAATGCCTAAAGTTCAAGGCAACAAATCTACATATAAGGTAGCATCCTCAATACGCATGTCACAGAACCGGTATATGGATTCACACAATACAGATTCCCTAGATGGAGCAGACACACATAGTAGATATGGCAGTAATTCTAGAGGTCTATTTAGTCTAGATGCAAATGCACATGTTACAAATGAGTGTATTGATCCAGAGTCAATTAACACAAGGGCATCCTGATTACATATAGAAATGGTACCTGAGACAACTGCGTTGGCATTCCAGGTATCGCCCGGAACAAGAGCAAAAACTCTCCCTTGTCTCACGATATCTCCGGCAGGAGTAGATCTCGGAGCATTTCCCGGTTTTGGGACTGACGCTGTCGAACTAGCAGCAAATTTTCCACTATTCTGTTTGCAATCTCTGGCCATATGCCCCTGTTTACCACAATTAAAACAAGCTCCTGACACACGGTAACAAACCCCACGATGCCTGTTACTACAAATAGTACACAACGGGGTTATATCCTGGGAAGAATTAGAAGTATTCGAGGGGCCCGTATTTTGCTTCTTTGAAAACTTCTTCTTTGAAAAGACGCCTTGCCTTTTACTACCCTTCCAGTTAGTTGTCGGTTTAGTTTGTCTAGCTATATTAGCTTCTGATATTATGGCCCTATCTAGTACCCCAATGTAGGTTTCCAACTTCAAGACATTCACCCTCTCTAGGATGTCGCTTCGAAGCCCGCCTTCAAAATGTCTCACCTTCTTATAATCTGTATCAATCACGTGTGTCGCAAACCTGGCCAATTCAGTGAATTTGGCCTCATACTTGGCTACAGTCATACTATCTTGCCTTAGTTCCATGAATTCTGCCACCTTCCTATCCCGGACACACTACGGGAAGTACTTGTCGTAGAAAATTTCTAGAAATTTTGCCCAATTAGCATCTTTGTAATTCTCACGCATTAACATCCACCATCTTCTTGCTTCATCTTCTAGCATAAAGGTGGCTAAAAACACTTTCTGTGTCTCCGAACACGGGAACACTTCAAACAGTTTTTCGATGCCGAGGACCCAAGCTTCAGCTTTCAAAGGATCTAATCCACCATGGAACTGTGGTGGTTTCATTTTCTTGAACTCTTTGGTGAGAGCTATGGTTCGGTCATCATTCTGATTATCTGGCACAGGAGGTGCCGGAGGTGGAGGTAGAGGATGTGGTTGCTGCCACTGTTGTTGCCATTCTTGTTGTTGCCTCAATGTCTCTGCCATTTCCTGAATCAGTTTTTCCATTCTATCCAGTCTGGCAGTAGAAGATTCCTCTATCTCATCACCTCTTGTTCTCACCATCTGATTAAACTTGCATTATACTTTATACAAAAGATACATAGGTATGCATATACTAAAGAGCATACATAATCAAATAATTTGAAATGCAAGCAGTTCACAAACTTATAACACATAGTTGTTCACATTTAACAGTTAAGCGTATTCTTGATGCTTTCAGATTCATACTTATCACATGAATGCATCCTAGATCTTTTCTAGACGCTTATTGCTCTTTTGGACAAGTGTGTGAGTTATCAACTCATGCTCTGATACCACTCTGTCACGACCCGAACCCACCCCTATGGATTAAGGCCATAACTGACCAGTAATCACGAGACTACCTATGGCCTCAAACCAAATAAAATAAAACTCATCAGAGTAAAGGGGCCAAACGGAAGCAAATTTAAAACTTTGTCCATAGAGCTGTGCTTATATGCACACCATAACGTTCCAAACATTTATACGTTAATAACTCACATCAAAATATGTACTAACACAGAACACTGTACATACAGGATCATACAAGTTTAAGTCAATCGAACCCACGACTTATATACAAAAGTAGTCCAATGCTTTCGCGAACATAACAAAACTATGAACAAAGGACAAAGGTGAAGACAGTCTCGTGCGTGAGACGTTTGGGCTGACTCCTCAAAACTTTGACTGTTTCTCACAATTTCACCGAGACTAGTTCTGGACGTCCCTTGGCTCACCTACATGTACATGAATGAGCGTGAGCAAAAACCCAGTGAATAATATCAAGTAAGGAAGATACACAAGCAATCTTTGAAATAGTTATAGCAAACGGCCTTTGGCCCATTCACTTGTATCAATCGCCCTTCGGCCCAATCATTTATGTCAATCGGCCTCGACCCAATCATTCTTGTCAATCGGTCTTCAGCCCAATCATTCATGTCAATCAGCCTGTGGCCCAATCATTCTTGTCAATCGGCCTTTGGCCCAATCATTCATGTCAATCAGCCTTCGGCCCAATCATTCTTGTCAATCAAACTTACAAAACTTACATAGAGGTAAACAATTGGACAACAACATATTTCAAATATCTTGTTAGGATATTACTTACAGTGATCGGTTTGTGGATTTGCCCTGGAGCTTGACCCTACACATCATATAGCACATATGGGTCACAAACGATTTAATCCGTTCTTTAATTCACATATTCCTCTTTAGGCTTCATTCTTATCTCTTTAACTCAATTACAATGCGTAATGCATGCCTAAGAGTGCTTTCAAGTGAAAGAGAACGGAAAACGAAACACATAATACGCTTTCAAAATTTCAGAAAACAAGGTCCCCGCTCAAGCATGGGATTCCCCGCTCGAGCGGACCCATTAGGTCTGCAAAAGTGCTGGTTGTATCATTTTTACGCTCGAGTGTGAACTCGGATGCTCGAGCGGAAGTTCATTCTACATAGCTCTCTGCTCGAGCGTGAACTTCCTTGTAGACACCTCATTTTTGACTGCCCTTAAGACTTGGACGCCGCTACTGACGGTTTACTTGGTGGTGAAAGTTATGCAGTGCAAGGGTTCCATTTCTTCAGCGATGAGAGGGTCAAATCCCAATTTCATACCCCTTTTTGGACCAAAACTATCTTGATCAAAAGATTTTGAGACCTTGAAACCCTCTCTTTCAAAATATTTTTGAAAATAGGTTCCTACGATGTCCCGACGCTCGCATTTTGTTAAATGTTGCGTTTTTCGACAAACCGAGCGAGGACAAAGTGGAAATGAATGAAAGAGAGGTGAACTCATTTGAAAAATCTTTCAAAACACCTTGTTTAGGGGTTTGGAGTTGAAGAAAAGAGGAGAGAAGAGAAGAAACCCAGTTGGGGAAGGAGTTGGGCATGAACCGTTAAGAGAGAGACGAGAAGTCCTCGCCAAATCAGGCCTATCCTTTTGAATTCTTGGATTTCAGCTATGAGGCCACCACCGTTGGAAATCTTACTTTCGGGGCTTCAATTTTCATTCAAGAATCTCCTCGAACCGAGTCCGGATGGGAGAGATATGGTTGTTGAAAGTTGGGCATCAATCCGGTTGGACCAAAACTGAGCAGTCTTCACTAAAAGGGGACAACTCTTAGCACACATGGAATTTTGAGGTGAGGCTTCCAAATTTGGAAAGAAGACTTCCAGGGCTACAGTTTAGGCTCAAGAATGACCTGAAAAGGCATCCAGATGAAGGATTTAGGCTTTCTTCAAAACAGGGACTAGGACTGATTTTTGTTGCCGGCCTCTATGGGAGTGTGCCGGCCATGAATGGCCAATGCCGGCCAAAAATGACCCCTGCCGGCCATCAATGAGTCACTGCCTACCATCACTAATGGCCGGCAGCACCCCTCTCAGAGTAGGTTTCACGGCAGATCTTTTGAGCCAGCTGGAATCCTTTAATTCCCCCTCCATACACGTGTATGGAAGAATGAAGCTCTTGCCAAGCTTGTTCAAGAAGCCTTGAATTGATTTTCCTCTATATAAGGAGAGGCCCTCTCTCCCCAGCAGGGGTTCAGCACTTGGACAAGAGATATAGCTCTCTCTCTCTATATTGTTGTTGTTTTAGTCCCTTTTCCTTGCACATTTGCACTACACATCCTAGGACAACACCTCCATCATCCATTCCAAAACTATGGGACTGATTTGCAAGGGTGGAAGGTTCATCAACTTGGTCCAAAAGCTCCAGCTTTGCTGCTCTTCAAGGGTAAGCACCTATTTCCCTTAAACTTGCATTTTTTTCTCCATTGATTAACCTTGCTTGCAAGTATTTTTGGACTTTGTCATAAACTAAAAAGTGTCATATTTTGATCTCTTCTTGAATATTGATCAAGGACACTTTTCTGTTTGAGGTCTCCTACACCCTTGTATGCTTTATCCCTCTTTGTAGGCCTATTTTTGCATCATATCTTAGCCCTACTTGTGAGCATTTTTGAGCTTGGTCATAAACTATAAAAAGTTTCCTTTTGAGCTTATAAACATGTTTTTTTAATATACTTTCTCTGTTTGGGGTCATCTCCCCTCTTTCATGCTTTATTTCTTCATATTTTGAGCTATGCATGTGAGCATTTGCATTGGCCTTGATTTGGCCTTTTAGCCACTGAAATCCAGTAGATTTTTAGTGGCTTAGATGTGTCTTTGAGCTTCAAAATCATAGAGGGGTGACCCTCTCACCCCTCATTCTCTTTACTAGCTTTATTGGCCTTCCAAAGGAGCCCCATTTTGCATGCATTGAAGTCATGTTTCAAGCCTCATTTTGTGAGTTTTGAGGTCTACCTTGGCTCTGTCCAAGGCCCTTTTGGCCACATTTTATGTCTTTAATGCATGTGTGGAACAATCTTATTCAAGGCCTTTCAAAGGAGCCTTTCTTTGCATGTTTCCTAGACTCATTTCAGGGCCAATTTGGTAAGTTTTAGGGCTGTCATATTTGATTTCCAAAGTTGGTTTTTCTATGCTAAGTGTCTATCTTCTATGTGCTTAACAACCCCTTGCATGGCCCTCCAAAGAAGCCCCTCATTTTTGTATGCATTGGCTGCATTTCAGTGATTATTTAGGCATATTTTGACATGTTTTGTTCACTGATTTTGTCTAGTTTGGTGAGATTTCATATGCTTCATATACATGCCATACAACTCATGTTTACTAGCCAATCTTGCATGTTGCCTTAGCCCTTCATGTGAGCACGTTTTGGCCATGCTTTGAACTAGAAATGTTCATGTTTTGGGACTGCCTTGGCTCTGTATTTGTGCTTCATAGTCAAATAATGCATGCTTTGTATAGCTATAAGTCAATACATGTGCCTAGTTTTGAGTTTCGGGGCTCATCTCATGCATCGGGTGCCATGTTTCCATGTTTCGGGACCATTTAGCATCATATTTCAGTACTGAAATTTGCATGTTTGTATGCCATGTTTCATGCCTTGCCATGCTTTGGTAGAGTGGCATTTTGTGCCTTAGGTTCAGTCCTCGGTCTACGTGCATGTGTGCACGCATTTCGAGTGTCTCTTTTTTCATCTCATGGCTACTGATTTGGACCTAGTTGAGAGTTGTCCATCTTTGGTGTAAGCCCATTTTTCCATGTTGTCGCATGCTCGTTATATGTAGTATGTTGTTGCATACTTGCTTAGCTTTACATGCCTTGCATGTTCATATGTTCATATTGCATTTTGTCATAGGTTGCTGCCTCACATTATGCTCATATACTTGTCGCATGTTCGGTTTGATTGCATGTTTGCATACTTAGGTTATGTTGCATGTTTGCCATGCTTATGTGTTGCATTGCTTGGATTAAGTGTTAATCCGAGCACGAGGATCGAGGGGCGTTTCATACTTCAAGTGATGGAACACGTCTCAATTCTCGGTCGCCGAAGCTCTTGATGATTCATGATAGAGTTCTAGGCTTTATTTGTTGTATTTGTGCATTCATTTCTATATTGATTTGCACAAGTTGGATCTTTGGCCATCATGCATTGAGATGCGTGATTGATGGTCGTGGATCTGACTTGGCCTCTCCCTTGACGTTTTGAGGTGATTTGGAGTGCCATGGTGCATACATGTCCTAGGGAAACCCTCTTTTTCCTCTATTTTGTGCTTTGTTACAGTTTGGTGTCACAGCACACCAGTGGCCGGCAGCCTGCCATTAATGGCCGGCAGTGGGCCATCTCTGGCCGGCAGCTCTCCTTCCTTGGCCGGCAGGCCACTGGGAGCTTCCCCTGCAGTGTTTTGGTAAGTTTCAGCACCCAGAACTAGAGGACACCCTGCAAACAGAGCCTCCAAAGAGCAACCGGAAGGCATTCCAAGGCGAGGAACCGAAGCGAGCATGTGCATCCCTCGTGTCCCAAGGTTTCTAATTATGTAATAACTTAGATTAATTAGCTTCAGTAGCTAGCTAGATGCATGCTCAGTTGAAGTTAGTTAATTTGTTAATTGGCTCATTTGTTTTGTAATTATTTAATTAGCTTAGATAGTTGATTAAATTAGTTTGTGATGTAATAAGTAATTAGCTTAGACTAGCTAGTTGTTTATTTTGCTTTGGACTGTACCTATTTTGGACATTCGGACCCTTTTATTCGGTCCCTCCCTGTGAGGGCACAATGTTGTAATGAGGGTGCGTGTGTGTGTGCATGTCCTCCAACCCCCTTTCTTTCTCCCTTTTATTTACCTGCTTATGTTGGTTAGTTTTAGGGACACGTTTGTTTAGCATACCGTATGTTTGCATGAGTGCATCATTCATTTGTCTTTCATGCACCGAAGGCTCGGTTCATCATTCAAACTGCATTGCAATTTTCAATACACTTTCTTGAATACGTGTTTCAAAGCATGTTTTGAAGTAAGTGCCATGCCATGTCATTAGTAGCCGAGCCTACTTAGTTACATTTTGTATGCGATGCATTAGCCACTTAACATGAATTAGGGTCATGCATGCTTTGCTAACTAGTTTCATTGTTTTGGCACGGAGTACGATGTAAGTATTTATGCTTTAGCATCTCGCATGAGTGTGAATGTTAACATGACAGCATGCTTAACATGTGGCTAAATGCTTATGTGATAAACTGCCTGAATGCCTGTGGGTGAAGGTTGGATTGTTTGAGTTGGAACAACTCGTTGAAATCCGTGTTTTAGCCTACTTGCGAGTAGCAAATTTCAAAACGTTTACAAACAAACAGATATGCAATGCTTTGCTCCAAATTAGGCGGTCTAGTCTATACTTGTTTTGCTGTGCGCATCACATAGTAATTCTAGCTAATAACCGGAATAAGAACACATAACGTTTTCAAAACAAGATATCACGGTTAGTAGAGGCCGATCTTCGGATTGGGCGAGAGGGGGTGCTCATAGCTAACCTTCCCCAATCGTACCCAAGTTCCCGAGCCAAGGCAACTTTTGTGATGACGGACACGTGGCCTTTGGCACCGAGTCAGGGTTTCCTAAATTTCCCCATTAAAAAATATTTAGGTGGCGACTCTGTATCGGGCAAAGCAGTCCATGTTTGGCACTTCTTTTCTAAAAATCTGTTTTTCTCAAAACGATTTACTGGATTTGGACTCTTTGGTTCAGATTTAGAACCGTGACAAATTAAGTCCGAACTGTAGTAAACCCCACAAATGAACAGAACGGGATTCATCCTCCCGGGCGTTCGGGGACGTCTACATTCCCCGCTCGAGCAGACACCATGGCTGCAAGAACATATTGGGAGCTCAAAATCCCCGCGGACATAAAAAATTCAAGGTTTTC
Organism: Camellia lanceoleosa; assembly: GCA_025200525.1. Lineage (NCBI taxonomy): Eukaryota > Viridiplantae > Streptophyta > Magnoliopsida > Ericales > Theaceae > Camellia > Camellia lanceoleosa. The sequence continues at coordinate 855,395 of JANUSC010000031.1, read as the reverse complement.
TAGAATGGTTCTTGAGCTCGAATTCAACACTCTAACCAATATTTCTTGCATGCCATAGCTCAAATTTCACATATACATATACTAACATGATACCAACACCAAATTACAACACAATGAAGCTCAATTTCTTGAATTACTTACATGCATGCCTCAAATTATTCCAAACTCATCACCAACACATCAAATTCAAACATGCAAAGCTCATACCTCCATGATCTACTCTTGCATGTGAGAAATATTCATTCATATCAACTTAATTGGTGAAGAGATGATCAAATACATGGATTTCAAACAAAATTCAACATAGGTTATACACATTGTGTTCAAATATGGAAATTCATAGTAATTTCCTATATGCATACATCTATTGACTTCAAATATAACGAAATCAACCCAATTTCCTTATGATCAAACTAATTCATGTTCTTGACCATTAATCAAACTTGAATTCACAATTTACAAACAAAAATCCATGAGTCAATGGTTGGTTACTCACCTGGGAGCCTTGATTCTCACAATTGTGGCCAAGTCTTGCACCTAGCTTTCCCAATTCACAAATTATAAGCCAAAATACACCAAGATGCCTCCTTTCCCTCTCAAGGTCGGCTCTCTCTCTTTTCTAAGACACAAATTCTGATTTTTGAGCTCAAGTGAGTGAATTGGGTGTAGTGCCTTTCCTTACATAAGTCCCACTAATTCCAATTTATTAATATAAAACAATTGGGCACTTAATTCGTTAATTTAATCTAATTAATTTGATCCGAATCAATTTCCAATTAAGTTTCACCGTAGGTTCTAAAAATTGCGCTAATCACAATGGCGTAATCAATTTCGAGTTCTGTGGCCGCTAAGGCCTTCAATTTAATTTCCAAACAGATAATCAAACAAATACTCCTACGGTGAACAGATAGAAATTCAAAACCACATATTTTCACATAATGGCACACAAAATCATATCAAACACATAATCATATTCATATTAAGGACCAATTATCATAATAAGGGACAAGGTTATCACAAATTGGGCCGGAGTCGAGATACATACCCGATCGGACAGAGGACATGCGTCGGACGGAGGACTTAGTCCGGCCAAGTTAGGACTAGGAACTGCTTGCTCGGTGGAGATGTACGTTCAGCTAAGTTGGACGGAACTTGTCCCCAGAAGGGTAGATCTGATCGAGCGGAAACTTAGTCGTGACTATGGAGCTTGATCGGGCCCACGTACGAGATTTATTGACAAGACCAAGCAAGTAGTGCGGTCCTTGGGTAAGGACGCGATGCCATGATGAGCTTAGCTCGGTAGGAAATTCTATGTGGCGCAGTGGAACTGTAGGAAGAAGATTCCACGATCCGTACGCGTCAGTACTTTTTTGCGGTTTCGTCATTCGGTGTTTGGCTGTATTGGTGCCCACATGTAGCAGGATATGAGAGGGGAACATATCCACGCATCAGAAGGAAATGGACAGAGAAGAGCGCGCAGAAATTATATAAACAGTGCTGCGCCTCCATGCACAGGTATGAAAAAATCTGGGTAATAGAGCTCACCTATCACTTTGTCTCCTCTCTCTCTTTCTCTCTTTCTCTCTTTCTCTCTCTCTCTAAGGGTGCTAACTTGACCGTCGGAAGGTTTTTCTGGTAATCACCCACCGGGTAGCTCACCGTCTTTGTGTTCTCAGGTCATCGGGAAGAAAGCGAAGTTTGGACATGAGAAATACGGACAGCGACGGATATTTGCTCCCCGTACAAATCCCATTCTAACTTGCAACTTAATTGTAGAAGGAAATCTTGCTATAGTATCTAATTTATTTTTTACAATATGATTTATTATATAGATTATTATGTGTATATACATATAATCAAAATCTATATTTGTATAAGTTTTCAAAAATATAATTTTATCATAAATTGGTATGTATTTTGAAAGTTGTACAATTTTGAAATTTTGAAACATAAAAGAAAATAGTTGTCATATAAACATGTTGACTAAAGTAAGGGTAAAAATGTAATGAAAAAATATCTAATTTCAAAAAAAAAAAAAAAAAATTGATCTCTTAGAATACAATTTCAAACCTATAGGACTTATGACATCACAAGAATTTTAATAGGATCTATGAGTGAACAAGTTTTCAGAAAGGGACTTTCAACCAAATTTTCCTTAATTTTTTTATTTTATCATTAATGAATTTTTTTTTAAAAATTCCTTTTACCCTTTAAATACTTCTAGGTTAGAACAACTTGACAAAAAAAAAAAAAAATACAACTCTGAGGGCAAAATAATTCAATAAAAAAGATGTGATTTTTATAGCACTTCCCATGTTGGATTTTGTTAAAAGCTTTACATTTTTTATTTTTTATTTTTTGTTAAGCCAAAATCAAACATGTATTGTTGTTATTATTACAACTTTGTTGTGTAGCTCGAAACTTATGGCTCGAGGAGTGGCCCGAAATCATGTCTTCTTCTTTCATCTCTTCTCTTCCCTTCTCATCTCTCCTTCTCATCTTTCCAAAAATCCTTTCCTTTCTCTGCAGAACAAAACCCCCAAATCTTTCATCAATAGCAACCAAAACCAAAACCACTCACACACTCTCTCTACCTTTCTCTCTACTCCACTTGTCTGAGTATCCAAAACCTTGCTCTTCAAACTCTCTCTTATTCTCTCTCCCCAAAACCCATAATCTTTTCTCCTACCTTGCACTGTGTGGACATTAGCTTTCATTGCGGCACAACAAGAATCGAATCCATTGCCATTCATTAAGAAGGTAATCCAAAGAAATCAAAACGAGATTCTTCAGGTGAATCAATCCCTCTCACCAATCCAAACCCATCTTTAAATTCAACTCCACTTTATCAAACAGCTAGAGTTTTCACCAAAGCTTTGAGTTACGAGTTCGAAATCAAGAAATTTGATGCTAACACTTACAGAATAGCTTCCATGGAAGGTGGGTCATCCTCTTTTCCAAAGAATGCCCATGAACACTGAAGCGACAAATTATCAAATTATTTACCTTCAACCCAGATTCAGATATATGAAGCAAGAATTTTCACTGAAGCAACAAACCCACTTGGAAATTTCCTCCTCTGTTTCCCCTCTCTTTTGTTCTTCTTCTCTCTGCCTTCTCTCTTTCTCTCTCCCGTTCTCAAACCAATTTCAGATAAGAAAAAAGAAAAAAACAAAAAAAAATTGAAAACGACATCATTTTCGAATTTTGGGGCACTCGAGCCGCGAGAATGTGGAGCTACGAAGCTTTATTCTTATTATTATTAAAACATAAAAAAGTTGCTTTTCTATTAACAGATTGAAAGAAGGAAATTGTTAATGATCAGTTAATATAGTCATTATCATGGTAAAAGAATATTAAATATTTATAAATAGTCTGTGCAAAAATAATTTTTTGAAATTTTAAATTTTTTAGTATTTTTTTTTTCTTTCTGACAGATTATTAAGTAGTCTTTCAACAAGGGTAGTTAAACTATCAATTTAGCTAAGATAATTAACCAAATTTTCAAAAAATTCATCTAGCAAACTAGTTTTTTTTTTTTTTAAAAAAAAAATCTAAAATAAATAATTAGTGATTATTGAAAAAATTATTTTAGATAGTTTTTTTTTTTTTTTTTCTCTTTTTGATTTTCTCTATATAAAAGCATCAAATGAACATTTTAAAAAAAGATATCTAAAATAAAGAGCATCATGAGAATGGAAATTAAAAACTGATTAGTTAAAGTAATAAAGTGGTATTTGCGTCACCATTCTCCTCATTGTATTGCAACCCAATTGTATGATAATACTAGAGGGGATTAGCTATCCCAGAACTATGTACGCTACTATTTAAGTTTTAATCTAAGGGTTTATTTGGGAATAGGTTAATTTAGTAACTTTTTAGTTATTTGGCTAAAATATGAGCTAAAAAAAATTAATATGTTTTGGATGACTTTTTGATTTTTTACGAAAAGATGTACAAAAAGTAGAGAGAAAAGAGAATTTTTGACTTTTTAGTATAGATTGTTGATTTTTTGATTTTTTTCATAACTTTTTGACTTTTTAGCTAAACCGACATGTTGCCAAACGAGGCCTAAGTTTCTTTTTTATCAGGGAAAAAAAAAAAAGATGATATTTTAGTTAGATATTCTGAATAGTATTGAGAGAAATAATCTTTAGATCATTTCTATCAAATTATTTTGTTTTTTTAGTTAGAGTAGTGGATAATCACCAGATTTCACTTTTATCAAACTAAGTATCAAGATAACCATTTAGTTTTGGTAGTTTTGAGATTATAAAAAATCATAAAAAAAACTTAATTTATATACATTTTTTGACTTAAAAAAATCCTAAACCCTAACCCTAAACTGTAAAAAAAAATGTTTTTTTATTCGTTATGAATAAAAATAATATTTAAATGGGATAAAATAATAATAGAGACTTTGTCGGAAAGTGTTTTTAAAAAGTTGTATAGTCACAAAAAAAAAAAAAAAAAAAAAAAAAAAAAAAAGAAAAAAGAAGAAGAAGAAGCAAAAAGTGATTTTTAAATTAAAATATAACGAAGATTTTTTTTTTTTTTACCATAATTCTCTTACTCAGCTATACTATTGTATATGTAAAAGTTATAAAAGTTAGAGTTGGTGTTGACGTCTTATTTTTTAGATTTTTTTAAAATATCCTTATAGTAGTTATATGCTCAGTTATCTCCTAAATTCAAGATTTTTTTTTTTTTTTTTTCAAATCTCTCAATTTTTTATTTTTTTAAATACATTTTAAATTCAATTATATAATTTATAATCTTATTTTTTTAAAATAAAATATTATATGCACACGGATCACATGTTCCCTCATTTTTTACTATACAAATAAAAGGACGCGTTTGGATTAATTCCAATGGGCTAGCAGTTTGGATGGAAGATGGTTGGATTAATCTGTTTGGCTTTATCCAATCTGAAAAATTAAATGAAAGGAAACGCATTACATACATCATCGCCAAAAGTAGAGAGTTGTCACCAAAGTGTCATGTTGGAGCAACCCATATATTTTATGGCATTTGTGATATGGTAAATTATACTCATCTCAATTAAAATTAAAAAAGAAGAAAGTAATTTTATACTTTTGACATAATTATATTAATTATATTTTAATATGGTTAACAATGACGTCAGTTTCGTGCATACACATTGAAATAAATAAAAATTAATATATATTTTAATTGAAAAAAATAATAATTATTGATACAACTGACAAATTACTCATGAAAAAGGGTTTAGATGTTATATGAATTAAAAATTTAAAGAATGTCTATGTTATTATGTTAAAAGTGTAAAACCAACTGTATTTTTTTTCTTAAATCTTAAGAAATGTGAGTGCAATTTCCTTTACGCAAAAGATAATTTGACCATCTTTTATAAAATAAAATATTCCCATTAAAATTGGAAAAATATTTGTGGGGGTCAATTTCTTGTCTTTTTTGCATATGTTTAAAATGACAACCAACAAAAAAAATTTAAAGGCTTGATATTAGTATATAAAGTAAATTTTAAATACATCCTTTAAAATTTGCTTAAAATACGGATTGTTTTATGTGGTTTTAAAAATTACAAATATTATTTTTCAAAATTTGTCATTTAACATAGTCCAGAAAAAAAAAAAAAATCGTAATTGACTTAGTGATTTATTAAGGGCCTGTTTGGTAATACTTACGTTTTCAGTTTATATTTACAAAAATTTTACAAACTGGTTTTTGTTTATTTTTAAAAAAACATAAATTGCAAACGCGTTTGATTTAGACAAAATGTTTGAAAATTTAAAAAAATATAAACTAAAAGAGTGAGAAATGACGAGTGGTGGTGTGGCGGGTGGTGGGTGGTGACAAATGGTGGCGGATGGTGGTAGCAGAAGACGGTGGTGGCGGGTGGGTGGCGACAGAAGACGGTAGTGGTAGGTGGTGGCGAGTGGTGGTGACGGAAGACGATGATGGCGGGTGGCGAGTGATGGGTAATAGCGGCAAATGGTGGGTGGTGGCGGCAGAAGACAGTGATAGAGGGTGGTGGCGGAAGACGGTGGTGGAAAGTGGTAGCGGAAGACAATGGTAGAAAGTGGTAGCAGGTGGTGGCAGCGGAAGACGGTGGTGGGAAGTGGTGGTAGATGGTGGCAGGTGGCGGGTGGTAGATGGTGCTAGCAGAAGACGGTGGTGGAAAGTGGTGGCAGGTGATAGGTGATGGCAGTGGAAGATGGTGGTAGAAAGTGGTGGCAGGTGGTGGTGGAGGGTGGTGGCGGCGGAAGACGATGGTGGAAAGTGGTGGCAGGTGGCAGGTGGTGGCAGGGGAGGAAGGTACTGGAAAGTGGTGGTGGGTAGTAGTGGCGGAAGATGGTGGTGGCAAGTGGTGGCGAGTGGTGGTGGAAAGTGGTAGCAGGTGGCGGGTGGTGGTGGCGGCGGCGAAAGACGGTGGTGGAAAGTGGTGGCAGGTGGTAGCAGCGGAAGATGGTAGTGGAAAGTGATGGCGGGTAGTAGTGGCGGAAGATGGTGGTAGCGGGTGGTAGCGGCGGAAAACGGTGTGGAAAGTGGTAGCAGGTGGCAGGTGGTGGTGGTGGCGGCGGCGGCGAAAGACGATGGTGGAAAGTGATGACAGGTGGCATGTGGTGGCAGAGGAAGAAGGTGGTGGAAAGTGACAGCGAGTAGTAGTGGCGGAAGATGGTAGTGGCAGGTGGTGGCGAGTGGTGGCGGCGGAAGATGGTGGTGGGTGGTGGCGGTAGAAGACGGTGGTAGAGGGTGGCAGTGGGTGATGGTGACGGAAGACGGTGGTGGAAAATGGTGACAGGTGGTGACGAGTGGTGGGTAGTCAAAAAAAAAAAAAAAATTAAAAATTGAAAACATAAACTCATTTTTTGAGTTTACAAATTTTGGCCAAATTTATAAACTGAGACCACTAGTTTATAAATCAAAATATTTACCAAACAAGTTTTTATGATAATTTTTAAAATTTTTATAAATATAAAATAAAAATTAAAAATATAAATATTACCAAACTCCACCTAATAAAATGGATAATTTGTTATACTTATCTCAATTTTATGCCCACAGATCACATGTTCCCTCATTTTTTACTATATAAATAAAAGGACACGTTTGGATTAATTCCAAAGGGCTAGCAGTTTGGATGGAAGATGTTTGGATTAATCTATTTGGCTTTATCCAATCTAAAAAACATAAATAAATGGACGCGTTTTGGAGACAAATTATGAAATTTTCAAGGAAACGCATTACATACATCATCGCCAAAAGTAGTGACTCGTCACCAAAGTGTCATGTTGGAGTTAGGGACGAGTATGGTTAGGATTGAATCAGATTGGGGTAAAATCAGAATCAATTTGTTATTTACGATTTTTGAAAAATTAAAACCAACCCAATCCATTTAAATTATGGAACCAATCTGAACCAATCCATTTAAATACGGATTGAATCGGTTTAGAACCACGGATTTACATAATTAAATAACAAAAATATATATATAACACTTTAATTTCATGAAAATATAAACATAACGCTATATTAGTTCCATAATAGCAACATGTTTTTCTATAATAACCACATACTGTTCTAGAATTTAAACAATCATAAGAAAACTAGTTTCACCATAAGTATTTAGACCATTACAAATTAAAACTAAAAACTAACAAACAAAAGTAATAAAAGAAAATATTATACGATTTTATGTTTGAGTTTTGATTTTATATAGAATAAGAGAAAATACTATGGGGAGGATGTATAACAAAAATATAGATTATTTGTATACGGTACGGATCGGTTCCAATTCGGAACCGTGGGGTTCAATCTGGAACCAATCCGTGGACTACGGATTTTTAATTCTTCAATTCGGAACTGAACCGCGAATTCAAAAAATCAATCCAAACCCATTGGATTGAATTGGACTGGATCGGATTACGAATTTTACGGATTCCTTACTCAGCCCTACTTGAAGCAATCCATACATTTTATGGCATTTGTGATATGGTAAATTATGCTCATCTCAATTAAAATTTTAAAAAAAAAATTTAATTTTATATTTTTGACATAATTATATTAATTATATTTTAATATGGTTAACAATGACATTAGTTTCGTGCATACACATTGAAATAAATAAAAATAAATATATATTTTAGTTAGAAAAAATAATAATTATTCATACAACTAACGAATTACTCATGAAAAATGGTCTAAATGTTATGTGAATTAAAATTTTAAAGAATATCTACGTTATTATGTTAAAAGTGTAAAACTAACTATATATTTTTTTAATTTTAAGAAATATGAGTGTAAGTACGCAAAAGATAATTTGACCGTCTTTTATAAAATAAAATATTCTCATTAAAATCGGAAAAATATTTGTGGGGTCAATTTCTTGTCTTTTTTGCATACGTTTAAAATGATAACCAACAAAAAAAAAAAAAAAAGGTAAACTACCAATAGGTCCTATTTTGGAGACTTATTACTCAATAGGTCCTACTTTGGAGACTTATTACCCATTAAGTCCTATTTGATATAATTTATTAAGTGATAAAGATAAATTTATCAGTCTTTTTTTTTATGAATAATTTTATAGTGATAAATTTATCAGTCTCTTTGTTTTATGAATAAATTTTTAGTGATAAATTTATCACTCTCTTATTTTTATAGTGTTAAATTTATTAGTTAGGACCTATAGGTAAATAAGTCTAGTTAACAGGACTAATTGGTAAGTACCCAAAAAAAAATTTTTAAAGGCTTAATATTAGTATATAAAGTAAATTATAAATACATCTTATAAAATTTGTTTAAAATAGAGATTGTCTTATATGATTTTAAAAATTACAAATATCTTTTTTTTTCAAAATTTGTCATTTAACATAGTCACAAAATAATAATAATAATAATAATAATAATAATAATAATAATAATAATTCATAATTGATTTAGTGATTTATTAATAAAATGAGTAGTTTGTTATACGATTAGAAATTAGAAAGGATGGGATCTAATTTCTAAAATTACAAGTAATTATTATTTTAAACAAATTTCAACATGTGCACCATATTCATCTTATGATTAAAATTAAAAAAAAAACATAATTCTAATTTTTTAAGTCATAACTAAAAAAAAATAAAATTATCATAACTAAATACAATATGAGACATAACTAAAATAATGTCATAATTAAATAAGAAAATTGATCATAATTTTAAAAAAATAACATAATTAAAAGTATATATGATATATATATATATATTAAAGGAGGTGTACATTACCATTTCCCTAGTTGTTTGGGATGTCCTAAATAAGTGTACTTTTTGACTTTTTAGACTAAAAAATTGAGGAAAAAAATATAGTTGTTTAGGATAACTTTTGGCTTTTTATAAAAAAATGTGCATTAAAAATTATATAAATTAGTGTATATGAGAAGATTGGATGGAATGGCTGAATTGAGGAATGTAGAGGCTGGGAAATGATTCCCTGCTTTTCAGGCATTGAATTAGAGGTGCTATTCTGCCCGTGAGGACCCACCATGGGTCCCTTTTTGGTAATCAAAACCGTTCAATGTGTAGAACTCGTCGAGTACTATATTCTTGTAAAAAATCACGTTGATCGGATATCAATAGCTATCTGATCGGATTAGTTTGTTTTCAACCATTAACTACAAAACCATCCATTTTATAAATTTTAACTGAATTGATATCGACGAGTTCTACACATTGAACTGTTCAAATTATTAAAAAAGGACCCGTGATGGGCTCTCACGGACCGAATAGTACCATACTATTTGTACACCTAAATAAGTGCAATTTTTTCCAAATGTCAGCTTCGTTGCTTTGACGTTAGAGTTGTTTGAAATGGAAGATTGTGTAAAATTAATTTTTTATTATTTTTTTTAGATAAATAGTGATAACTTTTTAATTTTTTGAATAACTTTTTGACTTTTTGACTTTTTGTGGGTACCCAAACCAAGCTTGGGAATCAAAAACCAACTTGATAGAAAAAGATGATCATATTGAGTTCAATATGAATGCTAAATTTTCTGTTATTTATATTTTTATACAATAAAAATATATACAAACCTAAATTAATTAATTAATTAATTTATTTTTAGCATCAATTAACCCCAACCGTTAGTTCCTCGGTAAAGACTTTAAAAGAGATTCAAAGTCTTGAGTTTGAATTACTTTGAGAGATCAGTAGTTTAGAGCCTTATTAATTCTAGAGTTTGACTTTATAATAAAATATATTCTGAATTTTTTATTTTGTCAATTTAAATCTTAAATTTTTCTAATGCTATACGCATTAATTATTGTACTAACATATGTTATGACATTATCACTTCAAAATTATGGATCCAACCCATTATGCAAATTACAAATATCTGGAGCCTCTAAAATTATAATATATCATTCATTAGTAGATTAATTAGTATACCAATCGATACATATAACTTTATTCTAAATTTTTTCTTTGTTTTTAACATAAACTATTTTCCTATTTCTCAGAAAAATAGTTATACCATTTACCTGTTTTGTCAACATGTGTGCATCTCGAAAACATGTTTATTAAGGCTTAAAATATTGATATTTATTTATTTTTATTATTTATGATAATAAGAATTATACAAATCATATGATTAATAGTCTCCTGGAACTCCAACTTTCCGTTTAAATGATTATAGTCTCTTATTTATATTAGAAAATAAAGAAAATGATTGTATTTTATCACTATCATATTTAAATGGGTAAAGAAACAAAATATGAGATATATATAGGAATATAGGTGGAATTTTTTTTTTTCTTTGCATTTTAATAGGTGATCTTGATATTATGAGCATCTTCAACCCACTAGGTATATAATGCTTGTTAGTCAAAATGCTTAATATGATTTACTTTTTTCAATTCTAATACATTAAGCATATGATTAGGCATTTTGGCTCAGCTCACATTCATTAGCTACATATAGCTAGCCTTCAAGGCTAGGCAAAATGTATTTAATCATTATGATTATTTCTCTCCATCTTTGTTGTTGACGTGGCATGCTAAAAAGTTGATAGTATTTGGATGAATAACTAAAATAAAGAGCATGATTAGAGTAGAAATATGAAATAATTGACAGGCAAAATAAAATGTATATTTTATAGTAATATTTAGATAGATAAAATATCTACTACCGTTGGAGATGCTCTGAAACAAAAAAAGATACCCCAAATAAACTAAACACAAAAAGAAACAAGAAAAAAAAAAAAAAAAAGAAGGTTTTTTTCTCTTCATTTCTTACCAAATCACTCAATTAAAATGGAAGACACCCCAAATAAGTTGTTTATTGGTTTATTTCTATCATTATCTCTCCATTTTTTTATAGGTCTTTTAGTAATAAGTAAAAAAAATTAAAAGGGAAGTGATTGAGACCCCCTCCAATCATCACCCCCACTACCCCCACACACACGTGGCGGGTGGTGATTAGAGGAGAAGGAAAAAAAGAAAAAGAAAAAAGAAAAACTGGCTAATCAGAGAGAAAGAGGGTCAAAGGAGGTGCCTCCTTGAAGGGGTCCAACTCATTTTCCAAATTAAAAACTAAACCATATCCAAAATAACCTTAGTCTCATAAATTTTTCTTCAACCAAACATATGTTTTTTGTAGGACCTATGAAATTACCAATCCAATCCCATGACCATGAATTAAAATAAACATAGGCATAGAAATGCAAAATAGAAATAAGATAGAAAATGACTTCTAAGCATATTCGAATCCGGCGAAAAGTTCTGCGTCGCTTTCTTCATTTCAATTTTAGTTTATAAAACCAACTTAAACAAGATTTTTGAGTTTATATATTTTAGATCAATTTGAAAATGAGACCACCAATTTACAAGTACAAAAGTCTTCCAAACAAGTTTTTATGCTAAATTTTTAATTTTTACAAATCTGAATAGAAAACTGTAAACGTGATAGTGACCAAACAGAGCCTAGACTTTTAGCGATAATTTTCACATAACTTGAAATTCTATAAAGGTATTATCTGTTTGGAAAACTTTGTTCAAGCTGAAGCCAACGCATCATGTGATTATTTGACGTTTTCGTCATCTGACGGCTTATTTAAAGTTTGGGAAATTTTAATTTAGTTTATATTTAAAAAATAATTAAAGATCAATAATTTTTTTATAAACATTAATAATTAAAATTCTAAAATTTTTCATCAACTTGTAATAATTTTGAGAGAAAATTTTATTGTTACCTCTATACTTTTCCTCGATTTTCATTCACACTCCAAACTTCGAATAATTTCAATTTTATCCCCAAAATTTTTAAGATCGCCGCATTTTTACCCCTACCGTCACATTTGTAATGGAAATTTAAAAAAAAAAAATACATTTTAGTCCTAAATTTCAAAAGAAAGATATAAATTCACCCTCTCCTATTCAAACTTACCATCTTTCCTCACCCCTTCCACTTTTTCCTCCTGTACACCTCATTCCCCACCCGTGGCCACCCTTCTCCACTGTCATCTTCTACAATGACCATAAACTTTTTCATAAATTTTTATCCATAAATTAAAATCATAAATGAATGTCATTGATATATCAAAGAAACCATTTTGGGTTTATCAATGAAACCATTCTCAATGACATGTAACCCAGAACTCCAAAACCTCCATACATCAAAGAAATGAATGTCACTGATAAACTCAAAATTTTTCTATAGCGTTGCCACCACCACCAAACCACCATCGCCAACCACTACTTCAAGTATTTTTATCTCCTTCGTTATAACTCCGTTTTGCTTCATTTTTATGCCGCTGAATTCACCTTATGACCTAGTTTTCATATCGCATCTCACACATTTCATTCTTCCTTTTTTTGCATGACATCGGAGCTCTAAAAGTTAATATATATATATATATATATAAAGAACTTTTTTTCCCATTTCTAACTTTTTTTCCAGCCATATTTTGGATTTCATATCTTTCTCAATTCTTGATGGTTCTACTTTATTATTTCGCCATTATCTTCACCTAACTTCCTACTTCATCCTATACTATCTCACTTTCTCACTTCTTCGTGTAATGTACTGTTTCGATATGCTAAAAGTTGTTCGAAAACTAACTACAAAAATTTCGAAACATTCATCTGTTGTTTCTTTCTCCTTCGTCTTCCGCATTCTTCTTCTTCTTCTTCACTTATAACATGATGTGGAGCATGGTTCTAGGTGGTAATGGAGCTAGTGATGGTGGTGGTGGTGGTGGTGGTGACGATGGTCCGGCGATGGGGGCAAAGCTCGCGGTGATGGTGGTCATGGAGCTTGATAATAGTGGTAATGGAACTTGGTTGTGAAGGAGGCGATTTTGGTGTTGAAAGGTGGAGGTGGCGGTGATGGTGATGTAGATGGTGGCGGTAATGGAGTTTGGTGGTTGTGGAGTTGATGGTTCATGTGGTGATGTTGGTGAAGTTGATGAAGGTGATGAAGTTGATGAAGAGATGATATGTATATATATAAATAATTAATATGGGTTTGAGAGAATATTGAGTGAGAGAATTTGGGTTTGAGAGAAGTTGATGAAGAGATGATATGTATATGTGTGTGTGTGTATATTGAGTGAGTAAATTGGGTTTGAGAGAAGTTGGGTTAGAGAATTGAGTGATTGCGGTGGTGGTTGGTGGTGGTGGCAGCGCTTTGCAAAAGCGGAAGAGAGGGAAGAATTGGAGGAAGAGGAGAGATGGTGAGTCTGGGTAGGAGCGGGTGGGTTTGTATCGTTCTTTTAAAATTTGAAGTCAAAATATATAGTTTTAAAATTTTTCCCTTACAAATGTGACAACAAGGGTAAAAATGATACGATTTCAAAAATCTTGAGAGTAAAATTGAAATTATTCGAAATCTAGTAGTGTCATTGAAAATCGAGGAAAAATATAGGGATAAAAGTAAAATTGTCTCTAATTTTGAAGTGTCAAGTTTTCTAGCTTTGTTTCTGAAATCTCTACTTATTTTCCCATCGACGTTCTACCTGTGCTAAAAGCTTCTCTAGGCATGAGATGCTTGAGCCAGTTGCAGGTCTACTTTTGGGTTTATTTATTTTTTTCAGTTCTCTAACAAAAACTCCAATCAAGATGTCATTTATTTCTAAAAATTGTATATTTAAGCTTGGTTAATAGCCCTATTTGATATTTCTTATAAGTTATACTTTTTTTTTTCATAATTGTGGAGAGATAAACCACTACAAACGATATAAAACTCCTTCTATTTATGGGAGTTCAACTCGCAACCTTACACCACAAATGTGTTACATAACAACTGTTAGAAATGGTTTTTGGAAATTCTAGAAAAATAGAATTTTTCCTAAACTTTAGTCTATTTTTTAGGTGGGACCCGTGTGCCAAATTTGGCTTGTCTAAGTGGTAACGTGTTCTATGCCGCGTTGTGATTCACGTGGTATATTTGGTTGCTCAAAACCATTGTCGGGTGAATAGAAAATTGAAGCTAAAGTGAGCTCCATGGAAATGGAGTTTTTGATGGAAATTTCTTAAGGTTTGAATAATAGCATGTTCCACATTGATTTGGTGGGAAACTTTGAGTGGGTTTATAAGGCTTGGAGTTGGAACTTGGGGTAGGCCCCAATGGGCACCCAAGTTTTGTAGAGAGGGAGGTTATAAGCAAAGTGAGCTAGACCCATTAGACCAAAAAAAAACACACGAACATGCTGCCGCCACCGTCCGTCCCGGGATTGGGCGCAACTGCGTGGTGTGAGGTTGGGCTTGTTCGACCCAATACTTATTTTTTTGGACCAAAAACATTTGAATTTATTTTTTAATTTTTGGAAAATAAATTTTGACCTTTTGAATTCAAATTTTATTTTGAAAATTTGCACCCTTCTGTTTGAAATCTGTCTGTTCCATTTGTACAAATTTCAAATCTATCCGTTACAATTCAAAAAACCCTTACCTATTCAGTTTAAAATTTAAACAGATTTGTATCTGTTTAATTTAAACTCAACAGGTACCATAACTGTGGGATTCAAAACTAAGAGGCACCATTGCACCTATAAATAGACTAGTCATCACTTGTATTTTCAATTCAATTTTCGTCTAGAAAAATACTGCATTACTCTACATTTTGCTGTATTATTGTTCTTGTGAGAAAGTGTATAAACACATAGTGTGTTCGTTGTACGGAAAATTTGTAGTGCTGCAATTTTTAGTCGATTGATCATTTTATCTTCGGAGATAGACGTCCGCAAATCTGAAAGCACTGTGGAGAGAACGAATATGTCTTAAGGACACAGTGTCTAACACTAGACTTGATCAGAATACTGTTCAAGAAATTAATCAAGTAATTTGTTAATTTATTTTTTTGTTTATTATTTATTTATGTTAGATTTTGATTTTGTTTTTGCAACAAAATAATTTTTTTATATTTATTTATTTTATTTTCTAATTTGATTTTTGTAATCAAATATTCTCCCTCATTTCCTTTATTTCTTTTGTTTGTTGTTAAGTACACAAACTTAAATTATTTAGAATACAGTGAAGATTGTCTAACAATCTTAAAACAGATTAATTTTTGGTGTCTTCATTGTATTTATTTCTATGTTTTTACAAAGTGATATTCTGGTTGGAAAATACAAATAGTAGTAATATACTGTTTGACAAATAGTAGTGATATACTGTTTATTTTCTTTGACAATTAGTAGTATATACTGGTGTCATTAGCAATTGAAAAATATTAATTTGTGTTACAGAAAATTATTGTGGCATTTTATTTTTCTAGTTTTAGTAACGAGGAAAATAAAATTATTTTGTATTATAATTTATTTTCTGGTTTTAGTAATTAGAAAATTAATTTGTGTTTTGGTTTTTCCTGATTTTTGTAATCAAACATTATGGCTGCTGAAAGTAGTACTCCAAATCCGATTATTACAACGACTTCGGTTCCTATTCAGAACCATGTTCAAGTTCCAATAAATCATGGAGAAAAATCGAAAAAATTTAATGGCACTGAGTTTAAGAGATGTCAGCAGAAAATGTTGTTCTATCTTACAACTCTAAATTTGGCCCGGTTTCTCCGTGAAGAGGCTCCAATACTTAGAGAGGATAAAAGTGATCGGCAAGTTGTTGCTGTTGTAGATGCTTGGAAACATTCTGATTTCTTGTGCAGAAACTATATCCTCAATGGCCTTGACAACATGCTGTATAATGTTTACAGCCCTCTGAAAACATCAAAAGAATTGTGGGATTCTTTGAAGAAAAAATACAAGACAGAGGATGCCGGCACGAAGAAATTTGTTGTCGGTAAATTTCTGGACTTTGTTATGGTAGACTCCCAAACGGTAATTTCTCAAGTTCAAAATTTTCAAATAATTTTGCATGATATTCATTTTGAAGGTATGTCTCTTAGCGAGTCTTTCTGAGTCGTTGCTTTAGTGGAAAAGTTATCACTGGCTTGGAAAGATTTCAAAAATTATTTAAAACATAAATACAAAGAGATGACCATGGATGAATTGATTGTAAGGATGAGAATTGAGGAAAATAACCGAAAGGCTGAAAAGAGGAATGGTAAAAATCTCATTAAGTCTGAGGCTAATGTGGTTGAACAAGTACACAAACCACATAACAAAAAGAAGAAGTTTACTGGAGATGGTCCTAAATAAGGCGACGACAATGGCAACACAAAGTTCAAAGGAAAATATTTTAATTGTGGCAAGACCGGACATCAAGCTTCTAATTGCCGGCGCCCTAAGAAGGATCGCGCAAGTACAAGCAAGAAGACCACCAATCAAGCCAATGTGACAGAGTTAGATTATATCTCTGACGGGGTAAATGACATCAATCTCTCTGTTGTGGTATCTGAGGTTAATTTGGTTGGAAATCCCAAGGAATGATGGGTTGACATTGGAGCAACTCGTCACATTTGTGCGGACAAGAAGATGTTCAAAACTTACAATGAGGCTGCAAATGGTGAACAACTTTTCATGGGAAATTCTTCTACTTCTACTGTGGCTGGACAAGGAAAAGTGATCTTGAAGATGACATTAGGGAAAGAACTTGCCCTCAACAACGTGCTGTATATACCAAACATCTGAAAGAATTTAGTTTCTGGCTCTTTGTTAAGTAAAAATGGTTTTAGGCTTGTATTTAAGTCTGATAAATTTGTATTATCAAAGAGTGGTATGTATGTTGGTAAGGGATAGATGAGTGATGGTCTCTTCAAATTGAATGTAATGACAGTTGTACCAAAACTTGTTATTAATAAGAATAATACATGTTTTGCTTATATTCTTGAGTTGAATTTATGGCATGATAGATTAAGACATGGGAATTTTGATACTTTGCGTAGATTAATTGATTTGGATTATATACCGAAATTTGAAATTGATCCTAATCACAAATGTGAAATTTGTGTAGAAGTGAAACTAACTAAGGCTCCATTTAAATTGGTTGAAAGAAAAACCGAACCTCTAGAATTAATTCATACTGAAGGATGTGATCTTAAATTTGTTCAAACTAGAGGAGGCAAAAAGTATTTCATAACATTTATGGATGATTACACAAGATATTGTTATGTATACTTACTTAGAAATAAAGATGAAGCTTTAGAAATGTTTAAACTCTACAAAACTGAAGTTAAAAACCAACTTGGTAAAACCATTAAAATGGTAAGAAGTGATAGGGTGGTGAATATGATGCACCATTAAATGAATTTTGTGTACAACATGGTATTATTCACCAAACTACAGCACTCTATTCTTCACAGCAAAATGGAATTGCTGAAAAGAATAATAGAACTTTTAAAGAAATGATGAATGCCATGTTACTAAGTTTGGTCTTACCGCAGAACTTGTGGAGGGAAGCAATATTGTTTGCTAATTATGTTCTTAACAGAATACCCCACAAAAAATCCAACAGCACTCCTTATGAATTATGAAAAGGTCGATCACCTTCCTATAAATACTTAAAAGTGTGGGGGTGTTTGGCAAAAGTTGAAATTCCTATTTTGAAAAAGACAAAGATAGGACCAAAAACAGTGGATTGTGTGTTTATTGGTTATGCTCAGAATAGTAGTGCATATCGGTTTCTGGCTTATAAATCAAAAATACCTGATATAAATATAAACACTATTATAGAGTCAAGGAATGCTGTGTTTTTTGAACATGTCTTTCTTTATAAGAAAGGACAAAAATTTTGTTCACAGAAAAAAACTTATGATTGTACACAAAATCAAGAAACTAATGACAATCAAACACAAGTGACTAGTAATGGTCTCGACCAACAAGATTTAACTGATGATGAGCCAATATGAAGTAAGAGAGCAAAAACATCAAAATCTTTTGGTCCAGATTTTCTGACATACCTGTTAGAAAATGAACCTTAAAGCTTCAAGGAAGCGATTATATGTCCTGAAGCACCTTTGTGGAAAGAGACGGTTAATAATGAAATTGAATCCATTATGCAAAATCATACTTGGGAATTGGTGGATCTTCCACCAGGTTCTAAACCTCTTGGATATAAATGGATATTCAAGAGAAAAATGAAAGAAGATGGTTTAATAGACAAGTATAAAGCAAGACTTGTAGTAAAAGGTTACAGACAAAAGGAAGGTCTGGGCTATTTTGACACATATTCCCCTGTGACAAGAATAACATCTATATGCATGCTTATTGTTATAGCAGCATTGCATAATTTAGAGATACATCAAATGGATGTTAAGACAGCTTTCTTAAACGGTGATCTAAATGAAGAAATCTATATAGAGCAACCCGAAGGGTTTGTAGTGCCGGGGCAAGAAAAGAAAGTTTGTCGGCTTGTAAAATCTCTTTATGGATTAAAACAAGCACTTAAGCAACGGCATGAAAAATTTGATCATGCAATGCTTACTAATGGGTTTAAGATAAACAAATGTGACAAGTGCGTCTATGTTAAAAACACTGACCAAGGATATATCATAGTTTGTCATTATGTGGATGATATGCTTATCATTGGAAGTAGTTAAAATATGATCAAATCAATTAAGCAAATGCTTAATAGAAGATTTAATATGAAACATATGGGGGTCGCAGATATTATATTAGGAATGAAAATTACTAAATCATTTGATGGATATACATTATCTCAATCACATTATATTGAGAAAATTCTTGATAAATTTATCAAGAATGATATGAATGCAGCTAGAACACCTGTAGACATCAGTTTTTATTTATTAAAAAATAAAGGTGATGCGGTGTCTCAGTTAAAATACTCCCAAATCATTAAAAGCCTAATATACCTAATGAATTGTACTTGTCCTGACATAGCTTATGCAGTTAGTAAATCGAGTAGGTACACTAGTAATCCTGGAGAATACCAATGGAAAGCGATCATTCGGGTTCTTAGATATCTAAGATTTACTCGTGATCATGGTTTGAACTTTACTCGATATCTAGCAGTGCTTGATGGTTATTGTGATGCCAATTGGATATCGGATACTAAAGACTCAAAATCCACTAGTGGATATGTCTTTACTGTAGGAGGCGTTGCTGTTTCTTAGAAATCCACAAAGCAAACATGCATCGCATGATCCACAATGGAGTCTAAGTTCATTGCTTTAGACAAAGCAGGAGAAGAAGCAGAATGGCTTTGTTACTTCTTAGAAGACATTCTAATGTCGCCAAAACTCGTGCTAGCTATCTTCATTCATTGTGATAGTCAATCTGCAATAGGCAGGGCACAAAATCATATATATAATGGTAAGTCACGACATATTCGTCGTCGACATAATAACGTAAGGCAATTGCTCTCAAATGGAATAATCTCAATAGATTATATAAAATCTAAAGAGAATGTTGTGGATCTGTTAACAAAAGGTTTGACAAAAGAGTAAGTATATAGTTCATCGAAGGGGGTGAGATTAAAGCCTATTACATAAGAGTCATCATAATGGTAACCCTACTTATATGATTGGAGATCCCAAGAACTAAGTTCAAAGGGACAACTAAGTTATGTGTGGCTCGCCAAAAATCACCAAGGGATTAAAATTCCCTACCCATTCCTATGATGAGAGTGATTGCTGCAACATGTGTTGTATGTAGGGGTCTAAGGATAAGCTTAGCTTTTAATGATTACTTATATCTTGATTTAGGCATAAAATCAAGACGAGTATAAGAGATACTCATAATAAGAATCACCTATATGAGCGTCGAACTGGGGCCAGTTCAATGAGAATGAAGAGGCTAAATTCTCTAGAAGCACTCATGAAAACCAGGAGCATTTAAGGCCAAAATGAGCACAATAGTGAGAATCACGATGTGTTAGAAGATATTTTGTGTGAAATCTATTTTCTTGGCTTACATAAACGGCTGAACAATTCAAGGCATCGCATCTATTAGTTAGCTAGTAAGTCCGATAGGTTATCACTAAGGAAGGTTCAAAGCCGAAAGCTACCTATCCTGATGCAAGATATTTTCAATTTATACTCTTTCGAAAAATTCTGCATATTGGTGCATTTCCATTGTCATCAAATTTCATTCATGTGGTGGATTGTTAGAAAAGGTTTTTGGAAATTCTGGAAAAACAGAATTTTCCTAAACTTTGGGTCTATTTTTTAGGTAGGACCCATGCACCAAATTTGGCGGTTCTAAGTGGTGACGTGTTCTATGCCGCGTTGTGATTCACATGGTATATTTGGCTGCTCAAAACCATTATTGGGTGAATGAAAAATTAAAGCCAAAGTGAGCTCCATGGAAATGAAGTTTTTGGTGGAAATTCCTTAAGATTTGAATAATGGCTTGTCCTACATTGATTTAGTCGAAAACTTTGAGTGGGTTTATAAGGTTTGGAGTTGGAACTTGGGGTAGGCCTCAAGGGGCACCCAAGTTTTGGAGAGAGGGAGATTATGGGCAAAGTGGACTAGACCCATTAGACCCAAAATAAACATACGGCCGGGCGGGTTGGGTTAGGCTTGGACGCGGGTGCGAGGCTTGTTCGGCCCAATATTTATTTTTTTGGGCCAAAAACATTTGAATTTATTTTGTAATTTTTGGAAAATAAATTTTGACTGTTTGAATTCAAATTTTGGTTCAAAATTTTGCATCATTTTGTTTGCAATCATGCATTCGTTTGTCTGATTTCAAATATGTCCGTTACAGTTTAAAAAATCTTTACCTGTTTAGTTTAAAATTCAAACAGATTTGTATCTGTTTAATTTAAACTCAACAGGTACCATACCTGTTGGATTTAAAACTAAGAGGCACCATTGCACTTATAAATAGACTAACCCTCACTTGTATTTTCAATTCAATTTTCGTCCAAAAAAATACTGCATTACTTTACATTTTGCTGCATTATTTTTCTTGTGAGAAAGTGTATAAACACATAGTGTGTTCGTTGTACGGAAAATTTGTAGTGCTGCAATTTTTCATTGATTAATCATTTTATCTTGGGAGATAGACATCCACAAATTTGAAAGCACCGTGGAGAGGACGAATTTGTCTTAAGGACACAGTGTCTAACACTGGACTTGATCAGAATATTGTTCAAGAAATTAATCAAGTAAGTTATTAATTTATTTTTTGGTTTATTATTTATTTATATCAGATTTTGATTTTGTTTTTGTAACAAAATAAAAATTTGTTTATTTATTTATTTTATTTTCTAGTTTGATTTTTATAATCAAATATTCTCCATCCTTTCATTTATTTCTGTTGTTTATTGTTAAGTACACAAACTTAATTTATTTAGAATACAGTGAAGATTGTCCGACAACAACCACTAAACTGCGTTTAAAAAACAACCACTAAACCAAATATCATGATTAAGTTGGTTTTTATGATTATAACTTTTTTTGATTATTATCTTAAAAAATTTTAACTATAGGTAAATTATACTTTGCACCTCTGCACTTTGCACCAAATCTCACTTTGATCACTATACATAAAATTATGATAGTTAATCTCCTATACTTCTGGTCAAATCCTATTTTGGTCTCTGCACATGAAATTGTAATGGTCAACCTTATAGCGATCCCGGTTTTCCCTTCATTTTTTAATTGTATTTCAGACTCGGTTCCGTGGATGTGTTGTTGTTTTTTTCGCGTTTCTATCATTTACTCTTTGTATATGGGTCTTGGGTCGTGTTGGGTAGGGTTTAAAACAGGTTGGTTGTATTTGGAAACCAAGGGTTAGTGTCCATTTAATTCCAACTAGTGTCTATTAAATTTTCATAATGGTTCATTCAATTCCAATTAGTGATCCATTCATATTCCATTAGTGGGATTTTATGACATAACTTGTCCATTTATATTTCTAGCTAGTGTTCATTTAATTCTAGTTAGTGTTCATTTAATGCTAGTTAGTGTTCATTTAACTTGACCTTTCATTTTCCAATTAATGGGCTTTAATAACAACCTTTCAATATCACTTGTCCATCTCCCTTTTGATTTCAAAACCCTAGAACTATCTTCTCTATCTCCTTACACACCTTCTCTCTAGGTTTTCATCTCCCTCTAGTGTAAATCTATACTAAGTCCTTTGTAAGAAAGGTAGAGTGGGTTGAGGGCTTCATTTTAATCTGAAAGTTTGGCGATTTGGAGCACTTTGGTTTTTGGCCTTCATCTTCTTCATTTGGTCTCTCCATTTGAGGTATGGATTTCTTTGTTCTTTTTCAATACTCCGTCTATAGATAGACATGTGGTAATTTTGTATTGCATGAAAATCATATCCGTGTTGGATTTGTTTGAAAATCATGAGGGGAACCAAGGGTTGGTTGTTTGAGAATGGTTTTGTTATCATTGACTGTGGTTTGGACTAATTAGAGAGTAAAATTAGCATGTTATTGTTGAAAGAAGAGAAAGCCCTAAATTATATTTTGATTTGGTTATATAAAAAGGGTTTATGGTTGAACAATGTTGGTAAATTTCTATTGTTAATATGAGTTGTGTAGAAGGTGTTAACAGTTAAAGGATTAATTATGGTATTGGGGTTATTTTGAAATGAACGTATTGAATTAAGTTGGGTTATGGCTTAGTATCCATGGAATTGATTTTGTAAAATGAAGAGAATGTAATTGGTTTTGTGAAAAGGGAAAAGTGTTTTTGGAATAAGTGATGGAACATGTTGACTTAAGAAAATTACGAAAGTTGATCATGAAAATGGTAAATGAAATGTTAACTCTATGAGAGTCTCGGAAAATAAATTTGAGAATTGAACTATTGTATCATGAGTGTTGAATACACACATTTGGGGGTTTTATCCTTACCTATCGTACTAGTGTCGTTGTTGGGTTTAAGGTTTGCTTGAGAATTGAGTCTCTTTTATTAGGTGTATTGAATACATGCATCTAGAGGTTTTGTCTTTGGTCATCGGTGGAGGATGACATTGTTGTGTTGAATTGTGATGTATGCATTACACTTGTGTTGGTTAAACATTATTGAATAGTTTATGTGTATGTATTACACTTGTTATTTATGCTTTGTTGTATTGAGGAATTTGTATATGATAATCTCTTATATACATTGTTTTGTGTGGGAGGAGATAGGGGATGTACTCCACGGTTTAGGGAAAGATAGGGGATGGACCTCTAAACCGGATTTTGTTTGGGAGGAGATAAGGGATGGACTCCATTGATATAGCACTAAAATGTGTATCATTTGTGAAGTATAGAAGTGTTTTTGTTTGATATTGATACAACACTAAAATGTGTATCATTTGTGAAGTATGGAAGTGTTTTTGTCTGAGATTGATACAGTACTAAAATGTGTATCTATTATGAGGTATGAAATGTTTAAAATGAGTTATTATCTCGTTTATCGCTTTGACATATCCTTAGCTTACTGTGCATATAGCCGATAGAGCAGAGTTTTAATTGTTATCATCAGTGTATCTGAGTATGTTATGGGTTGCGATGGTTACAATTTTGAAAGGCCGGACTGCCTCATTTGTGGATTATATACATGATTGATGATTTGTTATTTCCCTTTTTATTTAAGGCATGCATGTATTGATATGAATGTATTAGGAACAAACCAAAATGCCATTTTGAGATTTTGGAAATTGTGAAGGAAAATGGGGTATTTGTGAACATGTTTTCAAAAAAGGTCATTTTGTTGTAAGTACGGAAAATGGGGGAAGAGTAATGGGCTTGGTGAAATTGTTTTTTTCTAAAACTGTTATAGTCATGAAAGTTTGGAAAAATGGGTAATGAAAAGGAAAGAAAGGTGAACCGCTTATAGCGTTGAATGAAATGGTTGTTTTCGAGAAAAGTTCATACTTATGTATATTTTGTGTAAACTGTCACATTACTATTCTAGTATGAGATGAACATTCATGATCATAGCTATCTGTAAGTTGTTATTGTTGAGGATCATGTTGAGATCTCTACTGGACTATATGTTCATCCCACGTTGTTGAATTTTTTTCAGGTGATAGCCAGGATGTGCTACAAGGTTTTGGATCTTCTTATTTGTTGGCTACGGGGCCTCTTTTGTGTTGGCGGAATGCCATTTATGTAAAAGGGTTATACCCTTCTTCTTGACTTTTAATGATGTAAGCCCAAGGGCAATTTATTTAGTGTACTCATGTTATATTTACTTGCATACGAATGAGAGCAATGTTATTCACTTCTACGAGTTGAATATACGAGTTTATTTCTGCATATTATCCTTGAAATGGAATTAAGTAAATGAAATTGGTAATACTTCGAGTAATAAAAATTGGGGCGTGACAAACCTCCTGCACTTTTGGTCAAATCTCAATTTGATCTCTATACAAGTATCAATGTCCCGTTCTGTTACTCAATTGTTTAAATCTTTAACGGAATCTAATCATATAATGAGAATGTGGCTACAACATGAGGGGTAAGAAAGGAAAATCATCTGCATTTTTCACCAATACATACTTTATCCAAAAATTTACATCGAAATATGACAATATTAGGGTAAAACAAAACGCAGCTTGTGAAAAATTAAGAAAATAAACTAGGGTTTTGCATAAATTGGAATCACGAAACTCTGTATTTCATAGTAACACAGCCTTCTGCCTATTCATCTTTCTTTCTCTTTGATTTCGTTGTCGTATTTTTTTTCTTCGAAAGCTTTACTTTCTTGCCTTTTTGTCCTAATTTTTACCATACGAACATATATATATGTATTGTATTATATAGCTCTCATGTGCTTAGCATGTAGAACAAAGTGTATTAGTGAAAAACATGGATTATTTTCCTCTTTTACTCTCATTTTGTAGTCATATATTTTTTACATGACTGGATTTTGTTAAAAATTTAAAAATGAAGTAACAAAAGAGAGATATTGACACTTGTGTAGGAATCAAAATGGGATTTGACCGAAAATTTAGGGGGTTGACAGTCATGATTTCATGTGCAGGGGCCAAAGGTAAATTTGGTGTAAAATGCAGGTGTGCAAAGTGTAATTTATCCTAAAATAAATTATAATTTTTTTTTTTGTTGTAACTTTTCATAATTTGTATATATATAAAAAAAAGAATCAACCTGTTTGATTAGATAAGTTATCATATAATATTTTTATTCTACAAATATTCACAATTTGGAGGTGAGAAATGAATGCATTTAGTAATAAATTTTAAATTCAATCAAACAGAATGTGTCTAAATATTATTCTTAACTTTAATTTGCATAATTAAAAATAGTTTTAATTTTAAATATTTCAAAGAACTTAAAGTCACAAAAATAGTGGATAAAAAGTCATTTGTGAGTGTAGGTGTTGAAATATTACTACAAAAAATTAAGGTTTTAGAAATCAAAATTTAAGAATAAAATAATTTTTTAGGAGCCAAATATTTTTGTTGCAAAAAGTGTCGTTATTATATTTTTAGCAACAAAAATTAGACATTAGTGATGAATTATTATCCTTTTGGTCCCAAAATTTTGGTCTAAAAAAATAAACCATTTTGAGACTAAATTATTTTGTCCCTAAAATTCTATTTATTAGTGATATTTTCAAAATTTTGTCTTTAAAAGCCTTGTTTTGGACTTTTTGGGATGACCTTTTAGCGATTATCTTCATGACGATAGAAATTGGTCCCTAAATATCTTTTGCAACAAAATTTTCACTTTTAAAGACCAAAACATTTTATCTTTAAAACTCCTATTTGTTGTAGTGTATGATCTCACAATTAAGATCAAATTCCTTTTCGAGATTCTAAGAACTAAGTTGTAGAGCACATGCAAGAATAGAGAAATCCAACACATGCACACAGAAAGATAACAAAATTGGTGACTCGTCCACCCAAGGACACTCTGTCGATCAAGTCAGTCAACGATCTCTCAAAGATGTCGACTTAAGTAAATAACTCTTAATTAAAGCATCTCTTAGACCCATAGGGCGCATTCTTTATATAATAACTAATGTCCACTTTTCTCTAGAAGTCTTACTTTATAGACTCTGTTTAGGACTCTTCTAATTTGAAATAAGATTAACTATTCCAAGAGTCCTTACTTACTCAAATAGATAATTCGTCATCATTTAGGACTCGCAATACTCATCCGACTATCTCAACTTTTGCTTTAGGTGCAATCTGTCCACATGGCGGCAAGTCAAAATCACCCACGTGGCACCTTAGCTACCCTCCCAGGCTACATGAACAACTCAAAATTTTGTCCCCACAATGAATTAGATATGTATATATATATATATATTTAAAATGAACCATTCAAATCAAAATCTTTTATCTTTTTATGCAGTTTTACATTTTAAAATTCATGGGTAGAATGGTTCACTGCTATTTTTGCAGGTACAAATCACTATAACAAAAAAGAGTTTTAAGGATCAATGTTTTTTATCCTTAAAAGTGAAAAAGTTTGTCCCAAAAAATGTTTGAGGACCAATTCTTATCGTCGTGAGTATGGTCACTAAAAGATTATTTCGAAAACTAAAAAAAGAGGTTTTTAGTGACAAAATTTTAAAAATAATGTTAATAAATACATTTTTACCGACCAAATAATTTGGTCCCAAAAGACTTATTTTTTTAGACAAATAAAAAAAAAATGGTTTCAAAAGGATAATAATTCATCACTAAATATTCAATTTTATCGTTAAAAATACAATAATAACACTTTTAATAACAAAGATATTGTCTCTAAAAAATAATTTTATCTCTATTTGTTGTAGAGAATGCGTTGGGACACGAGTTCACTGCTACTTTTGCATATACAAAGAGACAAGTAGGGTCAATTTATAGATGAGTTAACAAATTTTACTCGGATCAACGATTCTCTTTGTATATGCAAAAGTAGCAGTGAACACGTGTCCCAACGCATTCTCTACAACAAATAGAGATAAAATTATTTTTTAGAGACAAAATATCTTTGTTACTAAAAGTGTAACAAAGATATTTTGTGGAAATCATTAGCTCCTTCCAAAATCAAAGCTTTTGGTTGGCTTGTTTGGTGGAATCGGATTGCCTCTTCGAATCTTCTTGTCCGAAGGTCCATTATTCCAGCGGTTAATCATTGTGCATTCTGTGGTTTGGATAATGAAAATGCATCTCACCTGCTCTTGCTTTGCAATCATGCTTGGAAGATTTGGTCTGAAATTATGTATTGGTGGGGCTCTCAGTGGGTCTCTCCTTGCTCTTTACAAGACTTGCTTTTATGGTGGTATAGTCAAAAAATCAAAAATCTGGGTACACTCATTTGGGAAGCAATTCCATTAGCTGTGCTTTGGAGCCAATGGATTGCAAGAAATGACAAGATATTTAACTCTAAAGCTCCTATATGGGAAAATATTGTGGAAAGCATCAAAATCAAAGTGGCCTCTTGGATGAAGTTTTCTAGTCATTTGCCTGAATTTGCTATCCATGATTTTCTATACTGTCTGGATGGGTTGAAGGATCATAAGTTGAAGGCTCTAGCTGGTTGATGGGTTTTGTAATTTTTATTATTTTTTGTACTCTCTTCAACCTTTTGTATTGGTCTTGGCTTGCATATGATTGGGCTCAATTATAGGTGCCAACTTAGTTGGGATGTATTCTTGAGCTATGATACAATTCAGTCAAGTCCCTTCTTTCTTTTCTTATTATTAATAAAACCTTTTCTTTGCTGATCAAAAAAAATAAATTTGGACCTCTGTTCAACTTTTTTTATTTTTTATTTTTACGAACTGGACAAATTATTTTTTTTGGTTCGGCACACTCCTAGCATTAATCAGCTTTCTTTAGTTTGGCCATTACCTTCACAAAATACAATAAATGAAGGGGCCAGTATGCCTTTTATTATTATTATTATTATTATTATTATTATTATTATTATTATTATTATTATTATTCAGTTGGTTTGGTTTTATTTTTCTGAAAATTAAATTTTTTATTTTTCATATTTTTTTATTTTTAGTGAATATTTTTTAAATTTTAAGCATTTTTTTTTTCTTTTTTAGGTGTACCTTAGATGTATCAATTATTTGTGAATAAATATTTAAAAAAAATTAATAAATGCACAAAAATACGAAAAATGTATTGAATTTTTTGTATTTTTGTATTTTTGGTATTTAGTTAATTTTTTAAAAAAAAATTCACAAATATTATACTTTATAAGTTATTTATGTTAGGTGTGTCTAAAATTAAAAAAATTGCTTAAAATATTTAAAAAATTCAATGAAAACAAAAAAAATAGGAAAAACGAAAAAGTAAAAATTTCTAAAAAGTAAATTTTGAAAACTAGAAACAAATAGAGTTATTATTATTATTATTATTATTATTATTATTATACATGGGTAAAGTTCACTTTACACCTTATAATATTTTCTACCACTACTTTTTATAGTTCAAATATAAATAGAGAACTCTTTAGGATTTTGAACTAAAGTGTAACGCTTAATAATAGTAACAAAATTACGTAATATTCTCTTTATTTCTTCTCTAATACATACATATAACTTCCTACCTTAATTACATATTAAACAAATTTGATAATAAATTAATCTATACACTCTAATTTATTACGATAAGTTTACTTTAATTTAATTTAATTTTTAACCCAATTTCTTATATAATAACATTTTAAATTAAACATAAATATTATATATAACAAATTAAACCATAAATTAACATAAATAGATTAATTTATTACTATAAAAAAAATCAAAATACTTTAATCTAAATTTTAATTTTTAACCTATTTTTTTATTTAATAACATTTTAAAATAAACACAAACACAAACATAAACATACAAATATATATATAACAAATTAAACTAAACACCTTAATTTATTACCATAACAGAATCTGATTTAATAATATTTTAAATTAAATATATACAAACGAATATATATATATAACAAATTAAATCATAAAAGTACTTTAATCTAATTTTTAATTTTAACCCAAAATTATTATTTAATAATATTTTAAACTTAACATCTATATAATAAAGCAGGATGGATTTTGAAAATATGTAAAATGTATTAGAGATACATTTCATTTTAAGGGCTCAAATCAATTGTGATACACATCAATGGTTGAGATTTTGCTTCAATTCCCGCCCAAACACTCGATGCTCTCTCCCACCTACCCACGTCTCCTCCCCCATTCCATCTTTATCTCCTCTCTGTTGCACGTCTCCTCCCATTCCCTCATTATCTCTATCTCTCTCTTTGTTCCTCTTCTTTATCTTTCGCAGAGACGCTACCCGATCTCTGCCTCTCCTCCCACTCGCTGCCTCTCCCCGTCTCCCCCCTTTCGCAGAGACGCTACCTCTCTCATTCTCTCTCACCCGATCTCTGCCTTTCCCCCTCTCCCCCCACCCTCCCGTTCGCTGCCTCTCCCCATCCACCTGATCTCTGCCTCTTCCGTCTCCCCCTACCCTCCCACTCGATTAAGAATCGCGATACCTTTCTTTCTGAACCCCGACTCTCCCCCTCTCCCCATTTCGCAACCCTTCCACTCGCTTTCTGAAGGCTAGGGTTTTCGATCTTGAATCTTCAATTTTGCTGTTAAACGGCTTTCTGAAGGCTAGGGTTTTCGATCTTGAATCTTCAATTTTGCTGTCAAACGGGTAAGAACCATGAATATGGTTTTTTTGTTTTTTGTTTTTTTTTTTTTTTCATATAAAGACACTTGCCCTATTCAGATTAAACTTAATTTTCAATTTCTTTTCAGATTTTCCCTCTGCTGCTCTCCAGCCCTGTTCTTCTTCTTCTCAATACCCTCGCTCCCGAAACTGCTGCTCTCCAAGTAAGATCACTCTTTTCATTTTATGTGGTGACTATGTACTAGATTGATTTACCCTTGGTTTTTTCTTCTTGAATCTTTGTCTATTGGGTAGGAAATAATTACATAGTAGTTGTGTTTCTTGAATCTTCTATTTTGCTGTCAAACGGGTAAGATAAGTGTTCCTCAAATGCTAACAAAAGGATATACTTATATTTTTATATTTTTTATAAAAAAAAACCCCGAAATTTTGCCCTCAAAATTTTGAAGGAGACGATAATTGTGGTCATATAAGCCAATCAAAATTTAGAAAGTGCTTCATCTGTTTTATTTGAAGTGAATTTTAGTGCAACATTTATGCTTCAAATGCTGTGAATTAAATTAGTCATGTTTGAGAAAAATTTCTTAGGCCTAGATTGTTAATAGTTTATTTTTGAAAAAAAAAATTAAAAAATATTACAAATTATCACATTACTCTCCATTTTTTTACATATTTTTTTAATAAAACATTAATAAAATAACCATTCTCAAACTTCTTCTTAGTAGCAATCTCTCCCATCTTTTGTCTTTCTCATCATTTTTTTTTTCTTTATCTTATTTGGAATTGAGATTGCACATCAACAAATCCATTAAGCTAAAATATTTAATTCTTGAGCTATATGCTTTGAAGGGTTCCTAATTAACTATACTAATTCTTGAGCTATATGCTTTGAAGGGTTCCTAAAATCCAAAATAGAAGAAGAAAAAGAAGAACTTGAAGTAGACATGTAGAATGAATCTCAAAAAAAACAGAAGATATATATATAGAGAGAGAAGATTAAATTACCCGAAATGAGAAGAATGAGAAACAGAACAAACTTTTGTCTATGTGGTGGTGGTGCTTGTTTTTTGTTTTGGTTTCAGAGACATAGGCCTCTTTTGGGTATATGGTTTTTAGCCACTTTTTTGAGTTTATAAAAGCCAAAAGTTAGCTTTTTTGTATTTAAAGACATTTGAAAAGTTGGTTTTTAATAATTGGTGAAATTATAATTTAACTCTCATGGGTCAAAATATGTTATATAGGTGAAGTTGTAAATATTTTAAATTAAATGTGGATAGTTTGGTCATTTCATTGTGATTTGATATCATAAATAAATATTAATAAAAAAAGCCAAAGTAACTTTTTATCAACTTCTCAAATCATTTGTTTAAAAAAGTAAAAAACTTAATTAAAAGTCAAAAAAATTATTTTTTACTATTTTTCCAAAAACATCCCATAGAAGGGTATGAGAGAGAGAGAGAGAGAGAATGTTGAGCAATTCAGAGAGATAATGTAAGATATATATAGTAGTTAGGTGAGGGAGGAGAGTGGTTGGGAATTGAGAAGAACAAGTAAAAAATGGTGTACAATTCATTACCAACATAATATAGAAAAACATATAGAAATGAATATAGAAACCCATATCAGTTGCTATCAGTTTAGAGTAACAATTACTTTGGGCTTTATTTTATTTTTTTAGAGCAATAAAGGAAGTTAGGTTGCTGGACATCAAGTCCATTTCGTATTAAATTCGTATTATGAATACCATGTTTTACAACTTAAAAAAAAAAAAACTTTTTCATCATTAGGTGAAGTTTTGATATGGTGTTTAGTTTTTATTTTTATTTTTGGTCACATAATAGGATTAGGTACGTGTTTGGGTATGATTTGGATTGGTGTTTATATTTCCAAAATGGTGAGCAACTTTGTATTTGTGTTACGAAGGTAAGAATGAAAGGAGATGTGAACTTGCCAAAAAATTAGTAGAGCAACTTTATCGAAATATTTAGGTGGGTTGAAAGAGCAGTTTTTTTTTTTTTTTTGGACGCATTTTGTAGTATGGTATACAACCTGATCCTTGGGTTTGAAATAATAATTGATCCTCATAAAATGGTTATCAAATGGTTTTTAAGATATTCTTAAGTGATTTTTCAAATGGTTTTCAATGTTTCATTGTGTTGGATTTGTGTTTTTTTTATTATTATTTATTTTTGTTGATTAGGTTGTGTTTCTAAGATTTCAGTTTCGATTTGTGTTTGTGTTTCTAATATTTATGTTTCTAAGATTTTTGTTTGGGTTTGTGTGATTAGGTATGCATTCAATGGAATCACAGAAAAAGTTGGAAAGAAAGCTTAAGAGACACAAAGCATTAGAACAGAGCATTGAAAATCATTCTGTTTCTTTTCAATCAAAGCAAAAGAGACCCATTAATTTGGGTTTGTGTTTCTAAGATTTGGATTTGTATTTGTATTTGTTTTTCTAAACCCTAAACTAATGTTTTTGTGTTGGATTTGTGTTTCTAAACCTTAAACTGATATGTATTTGGGTTTATTTTTCTTTTTTTGTGTTCTATTTCTTTTCATTTTTTTATTTATGCAGCTTTCAATTTATATGGGTTGGTGTTAAGTTATGTTATGTATTTGGGTTGGTGTTTCTAAACCTTAAACTGATATGTATTTGTTTTTCATTTTTGTGTTGTCAGGCGAGGGTCTTAACATTGGTTTGGGTCTCAACATTTTCTTTTTTATTTTTTTTTCTTCAACCCACATGTCTCTCACAGGTCATTATTTTTGTTTTATTTTATTTTATTTCTATAACCCAATTTAAATTTTCACTCATAATTCATGGACTATTTCTTCATCCCTGTTGAAGACATGGTGAAGAACTTGAAAAGAAAGAGAGTAAGGAAAGAGATAGTGGTTGGTTTTCTTAATTGTGCTGTGCATTCAAATGCTTGGCCACTATCACATATTTATTTATTTTATGTGTTATTCAAATTGTGTTGATATATTATTATTTTTTTTCAATAGGAATGCAAAATGTGTTGATATATTATTATTTTTTTTCCATAGGAATGCAAAAAAATATGTGAAAGATAGACCCCGTAAAGGACTGATGGCTACTTCTTTCTACCGACAAATTGCTTGGATTGTTAATGGTATTTATTTATTATTTATTATTTAGTAAAATACGTACAAGATCTCAAATTGTTTAGATTGAAAACATGGAAATAGTTTAAATTGAAAATAAATCAAAAATTTAATATTTAAATTTATAAAATTAAAAACTCAATAGTTTATTTTGTTACAAGTATTAAATTGTAAGTTTTTTTTTTTTTTTTTTTTTTTTTTTTTTGGAGTAATTTTTCCTAAATTTTAATAATACCTAAAATTATTCAAACAAAATTGGCTTATGTGTGGTGGCAGCATACAATGTTTCTAATATATTCATGTTCCCCATGATTAATTAAAATGTTGAGGATGTATTAAATTAATTAATTAATTGACATTATACGTAGAAATTATAACTACATTTTAATCCCAACATTATTTACACCGAACGTTATTTATGTCGTGCCTTCAGGCACGGGCATACACTAGTGTATATATATTTAACAAATTGAAACATAAATTAACTTAATCACCCTAATTTCTTACCATAAAAGTAGCTTAATTTAACTTTTAGTTTTTAACTTAATTGCTTATTTAATAATATTTTAAATTAAACTAAATTAAATTTTGACCAAAGAGGATATTTGATACGATTTTGAAATACTCTCAATTTGAGAAAATGTGAAACACCTTCTGTTACATTTAATGAATAAACTAATGGTAGTATTTTAATTCAAAATCATAAAAGAGATCTCAGCATAAATTTGAAGCATATGGAAATAAAGTGTTCCGAAACGAAAGCACAATAGGATAAATTGAATTTTGCCCTTATTTATTTTGGGCTTGATGTCTAGTTTTCTCACGAATGCTACTTTCCGTTACTCAAATTTTTTAGATAATGAGTTTGTGTGGTAAAAGTTGAAATAATAGTGTGAGAAGTATAAAATGAATCTAAAATGTAAATTAGTATTTCTAAGTAAAATTTGAAGTTAAATTTTTGAGATTGTAGCTGTTTCTTTTTGCTGTGGCTTTGTTTCAACTGAGGTTTCATTTGGGACGTGGGTTTATTGGCTATTTTAGTCAATAAAAATAGAAAGGATTAAAATAATTAATAAGATAAAATGGAATATTCAAACTTTAATCACTTTTTTTTTCTTTCTTCACAGCTATCAATTCAATTACAAAAGAAAATTAAAAATTATCACAAACACAACTTTTTGGATAAATTATACAAATAGTCCCTATACTTTATACAATATGTCAATTTGGTCTCTATTGTTTCAATTTGCTCGATTTTGCTCCTTAATTTAACGGATTTTTTCATTTTAGTCCAATAAATAATAGTTGTTAAGTTTGGTAGACAGAAAGTCAAATAGTGTGTCAATTTGGCCCCTGTAGTTTACACAATGCATGTGTCAATTTGGTCCCTATCAAAATCGAGCAAATTAAAACAATAGGGACCAAATTGACACATTGTGTAAACTACAAAAACCAAATTGACACATTATGTAGACTTTCCGCCCACAATATTTAACAGCCGTTATTTATTAGACTAAAATGACACAATCTGTTAAATTAAGCAGTAAAATCGAGCAAATTAAAATAACAATGATCAAATTGACACATCGTGTAAACTACAAAGACTATTTGCATAGTTTGTCCTAATTTTTTTTTAATTAGATTAAAATAATCAAAAAATTAAAAAAATAAAGCTAAACAAGCATATCCCCAAAGAACACTGACTACCAGAATATTATAAAGGTCAACTAACAAGATTCCTATTGGGTGACAATTGAGACTTGGAGGTTTGCTTCCTCTCAAGTCTCACGTTCAAATCCTCTAGCTAGCAAATTCATACCTTGGGGCCACAGATCGCATGGCGTAAGCCCTGTTTTGAAAGGCTTGTTTGCAAATTCATACCTTAGGGCCACGAACCGCAGGGCGTATGTCCTATTTTGAAAGGCTTGTTCAGGCTGTAGGGATTTAATCTGATGCGCGTAAGTTAGCCCAAAATAGCCTATATAACAATAAAATAAAATAAAATAAAAATTCTTTTGTCTTATATATACTTGGTGCCATCTGATTTTCATGAAAAAAGAAACAAAATTAAAGGGCAAAATTATTATTTGGGGGAAGCTTGTGGGGGGAAGTTTAGAGGACAAAATTATTATTTTGCTCTTTGAATTCAAATACCCAAAAGTCAAAAAGTTAAAAGTCAAAAAGTCAACAAGGTAGAATAGTCATTTTGATTTTACTATAATATTTTATTACACATCTTTTCATAAAAAGTCAAAAAGTTATCCCAAATATGCATATTTTTTTCTTTATTTTTTTAGCCAAAAACTTAAAAAATGCACTTATATAGATTATCCTAAATAACCCCTAAATTTCAGTTATTAACTTTGACTGAGATCAATGTGTATAGGGAGACCATGTGCACTAAATTTCGGTTATTTTTATTCACCACTTGGAAAACGGTTTGTGCCTGTTAAAATAGTAATGAGAGAGAAAATAATATGTATTATATTTAATGTATTAATTTTATACAATAGAAAACCTGTATATATAAGTTGAAAAAAGAATATTCTACTAGAAACCAAATTATGAGAAAGAGTATCTTATAAAAAACCTAACTATGGCTATTCCCAAATATATCTAAGAATACCACATATACATTAATATCCTCCCTCAAACTCAATGAGGATAAACATCTTGATTTTGAAGAGAGAAACTAAAACATGAAATAAAACTAAATAAAATAAAAGGCAAATAAATTGCAAAGTCCAAACGGGAGCGTAAGGACGCTTGAGATATATTAGAGGCCAAAACTAATGCCGGGATACAGTTTATGGTCGTGTCGGACCGATGTAGGAAATGACCGAAACTAATTTCGGAACAGTTTAAGGTCGTGCTAGACCGTTGTAGGAGCTAACCGGAACTAATGTCGGGAGAATTTAAGGTCGTGTCGGACCATCGTGGTCGGGATAGTTTAAAGGGGTCATGCCGGACCGATGTAGGAGTTAACCGAAATCAACGTTGAAATAGTTTAAAGGGGTCATGTCGGACCAATATGGAGACCTGGATGTTGAACCAGCAAGCGTGACAAACACATAACTTATGATGTAGTGCTGAACGATGATAGCAACAGATAATTGAGTCCGCCAAAGAAGGCAGCTTGGATTGTGCGCCAGAGGGGCAAATTGGTGTGCCAAAGGGACTTGGGTTGTGCACCAAATGGGGCAGCTTGGATTGTGCACCAAAGGAGGCGGCTTAGGTTGTGCACTAGAGGGGGCAACTTGGATTGTGCGTCAAAGGGGGTGGCTTGGGTGGTTTGCATGGTGTATAACCATACTCACAATGATATAGGTATAATACTCCATTTCAAACGCAAATAGGTTTAAAGATAGAAACCTATTGGAGGTTGAAACAGAGGAAAAGACAAAGTGGAGTAGAAACACACACACAAAAAAAAAAAAAAAAGGATTGCGAGCAAAAAATAAATAAATATATATATATTTGATAGAGATATTTGGGGTAGAAATAAACCAGCAGATAGAGGAAGAGATCACCACGAAGCGATACTGAAAGAAAAATATGGCAACGGAATAGGTTGAGGTCTGGCAGGCGGCCAAGGCAAGGCTGCCGCCTGCCGGTAAGGCAAAGAACACCAAGAGTTTAACTTATAGCTCTGATAAGTTACAATAGTAAAGGCGCAGAAGAAATAATATGTATTGAATTCAATGTATTAATCTTATACAATAGAAGACCTGTATATATAGGCTGAGAAAGAATATCCTATTAAAACCTAACTGTATTCCTAAATATATCTAGAAAATCAATACCTAATATATCTAGAAATACTACATAATACATTAACAATGTATTTTGTTTTGTTTTTTATTATTCAACTCTATTTGTTTGAAAAATAAATTTTCAACAGTAAATAATTTTTAGAAAAAAAACTGCAGCCTATTTGGATTTGATTGTCTTTGTGAGAAATCAAAAGAACGAAAAAAAAAATAAAAAATAGCCTATCTTATATATAACTTTTGTAATACTTATTGATTTCTTGTTGAGCCGTAGTCAATAACTTTATTTGATTTTTTTTTTATGATGTCCACATAATTGGGATGAGTTGAGTGTCCATTAATGCAGTTTACATTTTCCTTTTTGTCTTTTTTGATGACTGTATATATCCGCGTAGGTATATTCTTCATCAATAAGTTTTATTTTGCCAATAAAATAAAAGAAAAAAAATAGTATTGATGGTGAAGTTTGAAACATAAAAAGGTGAATTATACTAATCTCTCCTATAAACTTTAAAAATAATCAAGTCCCACAATTTGGTATAATTACACTGACCTTCTTTTTAGTTAAGGTTAAAGGAACTAAAATTAATACGAATGTTGTGAAAACACAAAGATAAACAATACAGAATATATATTTCAATGTAAAAAAATAACAAATTAATGAATTATTTATGAAAATAGAAACTAAATGCTATGTGAATAAAAATCTTTAAGCTGTCGAATGTAATTATATCTAATTTGTGATGTTTGCTGTATTTTTTTTTAGAACTCATCAGGGGAGACATTGTGAATTCTCCAAAATAAAAAGTTGTGGAAATGTTCATTTTTGTAGCTGAGTTTATTTTACTCTGCTGAGTTTTTGGTTGATCCCTGTGATAATGAGAGTTTACCATCCTTTGTGGTTTTTAATGAGAGTGTTATTTGCAGGGTATAGATGGCAGATGCTCCGGAAATAGAACAGCTACCGGTTTGTTTCATAATTTTTGGCTGATTATAGAATTAAACTTTTAGTTATGCATTTATTCTTGCTATATTTTATTTTGAGAAAATTACAATTCAATTTTTAAAAATAATTTTAAATCAGTGGTAAATTCTTAATAATTATATTCTTAAACTTTTTCATGAACTTATAATTATTTTGTGAATTCCTTTTATTTTTATGACAGGATCTCTTAGGTTAGTAATTCAAAAAGAGTGTTGTTGGTCTTTCGTGGGTCTATGATAGGACACACTTTAATAATTTAAACTGTTTATCTTGTAAAATTCTTCAAACAAATCATTCATACAAAAAATTAAATTGATCGAAAAAATGTAGCCACAAAATCAGACTATATTTCTCTTTTTTAAAAAATAGCAAATATGATTTTAAAAATAATTCGTTTATTTTTTTGAAGAAAAATATGATTAAAGTCACCTATTTATATTTATTCAAGGGAAATTCTAATATATACCCCTTTAAAAAAGGTATATCATATGTGTGATACCCCTGTTCCATAATACGCTAATTGGTCCTTAATTTGAGTATGATTATGTGTTTAGCATGATTTTATGTGTCATTATGTGAATATATGTGATTTTGAAATTCTATCTGTTCACCGTAGGAATATCTGTTTGAATAATCTGTTTTGGGAATTAAATTGAGGGACTTATCGGCCACAGAATCCGGAATTGATTACGCCATCGTGATTGGCGTAATTTTTAGAGCCGGCGGTGAAATTTAATTGAAAATTGATTCGGATCAGATTAAATCGATTAAATTGGTGAATTAGTGCCCAACTATTTAATATTATTAAATAAGCATTAGTGGGACTTTTATTTATGGCCACATACACTCTCTTTACTCCTTTTTGAACTCAAAAACCCGAGGTAGGCATTGAGAGGGTGTGAAGGCCGGCTGTAGAGAGAGAGAGAGAGAGAGAGAGAGAGAGAGAGAGAGAGAGGAGAATTGTGCAAGTTGCTCTTGATCCTTGCATGCATTGAAGATAACACAAGAATTGTCATAGATTGTGAAGATTAAACTCCTTGCATGCAATGGCTCAAATCTCATGTATATTTTGTACTTGATATTATTCACTAGGCTATCACTCACACTCATTCATGTGTTTGTAGGTGAGCCGAGAGAAGCACAAACCCAGCCCTAATGAAGTCTGCCAGGGACAACATGAGTTTTGGAGAGTCAGCCTTGTGTCTCACGCATGAGACCATCCTTGCCCTTTTACTATGTACTTATGTTTTGTTTTGTTAAGAAGGGCTTTGTGTATGTCTGTACATAGTCTGTCATAGGTTGACTCGTTTTTGAATGATCCTGTTTGTGATGAATTTTATGATACAGTACTTTTGATATGGGTTATTAACGTATTTGAATATGGCTTGTTTGATGTGCATATAAGCACGGCTCTGTGGACAAAGTTTTAAATTTTTACTTCCGTTTGGCCCCTTTACTCTGATGAATTATGTTTGTTTTGGTCTGAGGCCGTAGGTAGTCACAGGATTACTGGCCGGTTATGTCCTTAACCCATAGGGGCGGGCTTGGGTCATGACAATATGCACCCTTAATTATGCCATTTTCTTCTTTAGTTTATGATATTATTTTAGTTATGACTTATGAATTCTTTAATTATACCTCATGTTGTGTTTAGTTATAATATATATGGAAGTGGCTGAGTCTAGTAGCATAGTAGGCAAGGAGCTCGAGGTTGAAGCATGCAAGGAAATGGTGGCAGGTAGCAGTGCATTTAATGCCTCAAAACCAGCTGAACAAGGTAATGATGGGCATGTCTTCTCACCTGGGTGTATGAGAAGATTGAGTGGTTCTAGTCTAAATTTACATGGGTTGAACTTCAAAGTGGAGTTGGGCCAAAAAAATTTAAACCAAGAGGACTTGGGCCATAATATTTTAAACCATGGGTTGTGTGGGCCGACTGATTTGAGAAAGGCAGCTTTTTCTGAGAATGTCTGCCTAGTTGAGGAAGTGGGCAATTCTGATGATAAGATTAGCAGCAGTGAAGATGAAGGTGTAGTGGCCCAACCTGTTGTAGCTGCTTGGGCCAATAATGTTAACACCCAAGGGAAGGAAATTAGTAGGCCAAGATTAGAGAATGAGATGGCTATCAATGTTGGTCCTCAAGGTAGATTCTGGAAAAGTAAAGGAAAACTGGGAGCTTTCTTAAGAAAATCTCAATAGTGCTATGATCAGGTGTACACGCCTGGGTATATGAGAAGTTTAAGTGAGTCTAGCATGCTTAAGCCTGGGCTGAATTTGGAAGTGGTGTTGGGCTGTAATATGGGGTTTACTGATCAGGTTATCCACACAGAAGTGGGCCCATTAGCCCTGTTGAACAAGGGACTAAACAAGTCAGTAAATGTGAGGAAGGAAGGTAATAACAACCGGAACCGTAAAGGGAAAGCATCAGCAAGGGATGAACATGGAGAGCAGCAGAGAGATTCTATTAATCATGGGGAAAAAGCCCAACCAAAGGCTACTATTGAAGCTATAGTCGACCCAGGAGTGGAGCAGCTTGTTCGTATTGGATCAGACATAGGGAAGAAGGATCCTCAGAGTCACGTTCCCTCAGTTTCTGCGCAATCACCAGCAAATGGAAGAGACAAAGGAAAGAAAGTGGTTGTGGCTTTTGTTAGGTCAACTGGGGATCAATTGTTGTTGGAAAATAAAGCAAGAGTGCAGGAGGGTGGTCAAGTTTCGAGTAGTAAAATAAAGGGGCAAAGACAAAGAAGAATGAGGAAATTGCAATTTACTCATCAATTCTGCCAAGGATTTCACAGAGGAGCTATATTCAGAGCTGCAGCAGTTGTGATGTCTTCATCTCTGTCAATCAGTAGCGGTGCTTATAAACAGATTTTAAGCCAAAATGAAGCTCAAGAAACCGTGAAGGTAGGGAAAGTTTTGGGTATTGAATTTGGGGCTAATGAAGATAGTGTTATCCAGAAAATTTCGGAGATGGACAGGCAAGATGAGGAAAGACTAACCAAAAAAGGGGTGAATGGTGGTGCTTAAGTCTGCACCTGCAGGGGATTTTGCAGTCAAAAATTGTTCCATAATGAAAGTTCTTTCATGGAATGTTAGAGGCTTGGGTAAGCCTGAGAAAAGGAGGAGGATTAGAA
Source organism: Camellia lanceoleosa (assembly GCA_025200525.1). Lineage (NCBI taxonomy): Eukaryota > Viridiplantae > Streptophyta > Magnoliopsida > Ericales > Theaceae > Camellia > Camellia lanceoleosa. Next base: position 814,417 of record JANUSC010000031.1, on the reverse strand, counting down.
ATTTCATAAAGTCAAAAAGGGTGGATATGGTGTTGATTCAAGAAACTAAAAAGTCAAGTATTGATGAGAGATTTGTCAGATATCTATGGGCAGAAGATGAACTGGGGTATATGGAGGTGGATGCAGAAGGGAGTACAGGGGGTTTGTTATGTCTATGGAAACGTCATGTGTTTCAAGTGAAGAATTGTTGCAGTTCTAGGAATTTTATTTTGCTATTAGGTCTGGTTTATCATAGTTTTGATTGTGTTATTGGTAATTTCTATGCTCCTAATGATTGTAGAGTTAGAAGTCAACTGTGGAAGGTCCTTTATAACTTGAAAGCATCCTTTCCAAAACCTTGGTGTTTAGGGGGGGACTTTAATGAAATTAAAGCTATTGGAGAAAGGAAAGGCTGTGTGAGAAGAGATAGGGAGATGCAGGAGTTCAATGAATTTTTAAATAATATTGAATTGGTTGATGTTCCTATGCTTGGTAGGAAATATACATGGAGTAATTCACAGTCAGGTGCATGTTGGAGTAGGCTTGATAGGTTCCTATTAAATCTGGAATGGCTTGTGTGGTTTAACTTTAAGTTATGGGGCCTGCCTAGAATACTGTCTGATCACTGCCCAATTTTATTGAAGGAAGATGATAGGGATTGGGGTCCCAAACCATTCAAGTTCTTAAATGCCTGGGTGCTACATCCCAGCTTTCTTAAAGAAGTTGAAAAGGTTTGGGTTGGTACACAAGTGGAAGGGTGGGCTGGTTTCAGAATTATGGTCAAATTGAGAACACTTGAACAAGCACTGAAGATTTGGAATGTGGAGGTATTCGGTCATGTAGAGTCTAAGCTCAAAGCTGCTGAGGCTGAGTTACATTCATGGGATCTAACAGCTGAAGAGAGAGATCTTGTAGAAGATGAAGTTAGACAAAAAAGTGAGATCAGAAATGAAGTGTGGAAGCTTAGAAAAAGGCTAGAGTGGATATGGTTGCAGAAATCCAGACTGAACTGGGCCTTAAAAGGGGACAAAAACACCAGGTATTTCCATATCATGGCATCAAGAAGGCATAGTAAGAACGTCCTTGATTCACTGAAGATTAATGGTACTCTATATGAGGATCTTGCGGAGTTGAAACAGGCAATGGCAGCTCACTTTAAAATTTTGTTCTCTGAAGTTTGGAAGATTAGACCAAGGCTAGGGGGTGAGTTTAGAAGCATTGATCAAAATCAGATTCAATCTTGTTTGGTGAAGGAGTTTTCAAGAGCAAAGGTTTGGGCAGCTATCAAGGAATGCGATGGCAATAAGGCCTCGGGGCCTGATGGATTTAATCTCACTTGCTTCCAAAAGGGATGGAAATTTATGAAGGATGATATCATGAAATTCATGCAAGAGTTTCATGATAATGGTGTATTGGGTAATGGAATTAATTGTTCTTTTGTGACCCTCGTTCCCAAAATAGTTAGTCTAGAATCAATTACAGACTTTAGACCTATCAGCCTTATTAGTTCAGTCTATAAAGTGGTGGCTAAAGTTCTGGCCAACAGGATGAAATTAGTGTTGCCAAAAATTATTGATAGAGTCCAATCAGCATTCCTAAGTGGTAGGAATATTATGGATGGTGTTCTTGTTGCAAATGAGATTGTGGATTGGTGGAAGAAGACTAACAGAAAGGGGCTAATCATTAAGTTGGATTTTGAAAAAGCCTATGACACTGTTAACTGGAATTTCCTCATCCAAATGTTAGAGAATTTTGGTTTTGGAACTACCTGGACCAAATGGATAAAGAAATGCATTTCTTCTGCAAGAGTGTCAGTTCTTGTTAATGGGTCACCATCACTAGAGTTTTGCCCTCAAAAAGGTTTAAGGCAAGGTGATCCTTTATCTCCTTTCTTGTTTAATGTTGTAGCTGAGGGTCTGAATATACTCATATCAAGAGCTAAAGATATGGGTCTGTTTAGAGGTATATTTTTAGGTGCTAATGGGTTGAATATATCTCACTTACAATTTGCTGATGACACAGTGTTGTTTTGTGAGGCTGAAGGGTCACAAATTTTGGCTATAAAAAGAATCCTTAGGTGTTTTGAAGTAATTTCAGGTCTAAGGATCAATTTTGCTAAAAGTGTTGTGTGTGGGGTCGGTGTGGCAGATGTGGAGGTTGATGAGTTTGCTGGGAAATTGAATTGTCTAAGCAAGAAATTACCATTGAAGTATCTAGGATTACCACTGGGAGCCAGGCCTAGCAGGAGTTTGATTTGGAGGCCAGTTGTAGAGAATTTCAAGAAAAAGTTATCTGGGTGGAAGAGAAGAGTGTTATCTTTCGCTGGTAGAGTCACACTCATTAAGTCTGTGTTGTCTGCTTTACTTGTGTATTACATGTCTCTTTTTAAAATACCTGAGTGTGTTGCAAAAGAGATGGATAGGATTCAAGCATCATTTTTATGGGGTGATTCTAAGCGTAGTAGGAAGTTGCATCTAGTTAGGTGGAATGAAGTGTGCATGAGTTTAAGGAGGGTTGGGGATCAAAAACATCAGGTTAGCCAATGATAGTTTGCTTTTAAAATGGTGGTGGAGATATGGGCAAGAGGATGAGGCACTGTAGAAGATGGTTATTTGCGAAAAGTATGGTTCAGTTGGGGGTAGGTGGTTCCCCGATAAGAATGTTCACGGTCCTATATCTCAGACTTGGAAAGACATCTTATCAGTGGCCCAAAGGAATGGCAGTATTCTCCAATTTTATAAGGATAATGTGGAAATCTTAATAGGTAATGGGCAAAGAATCAGTTTCTGGAGAGATAATTGATTGGGTTCAACAAATCTTTTATGCCAATTTCCTAGATTATTCCAGTTGGTTAATGATAAAGAGATTTCCTTGAATGTTCAAGTAGCTAGAAGAGAAAGTCAATCTGGGTGGTTTTTCAATTTCAAAAGACTACTTCGGGCTTGGGAAGAAGGCGAGTTGGTCAGATTAACCACTGCTCTGGGGTCAGGCCCTCTTTTAAGAAGTGATGTAGCTGACAGTTTGGGTTGGAAGGCTGCTCAGCCAGGTATTTTTAAGGTTAATGCTGTTTATGCTTGGGGTATGCTCAATGATGGTCCCATTCATAGATCAGTTGATCTTATCTGGAATAATTTTTCCCCACCTAAGGCAAAAAAATTTTGTTGGTTAGCTTGGAGAGGAAGACTGAAAACTAAAGATTTGCTACAAAGGTTTGGAATTCTAGAGGGGGAAGATGTCCTTAATTGTATATTCTGTCATGAGGCTAGAGAATCTCTCGACCATGTTATGCTTCATTGTTCTTTTACTTGGAAAATTTGGTCTGCTATTATCGATTGGTGGGGTATTTAGTGGGTTATTCCCAGATCCATAGATGGTCTTTTACTCTGGTGGATGGGTTGGAAGTTTAGGAAGAAAGTTAATCTGGTGTGGAAGGCCCTTCCAGCAGCAGTGTTGTGGTCTGTGTGGAGTTATAGAAATGAGTGTGTGTTTAAGGCAGTCCAGCCCAATTTTCAGGTTCTGTGTGAATGTATCAAGGTGAGGTTAGCAATTTGGATGAGATCTCAGTTCAGGGATGCTTCATTTTTAGTCAATGATGTCGTGTTTAATTTTTTACAAGTCAGGTGTTGTCTAGGATCTCAGTTGGTGAATTCTGTTTTGTTATGTTGCTACTAGCCTGGCTTAGCTGGATTTCAGTCCATCAGAGCAGCCACCAATTTGACGTAAGGGCATGATGTGGTTGGTTTGATTAAAGAGTGATTCTGTGATGCATTGCTGGTCTGGTGGTGGATAAATAGGTAGTTGTGGGTCAAGTTCTGCTGGTTGCAAGTGTTGCTGGCTGAAGGGGGTGCCCAGTCTTGTTGGTCTGATGTGTCATGTCTTGGGTCTAATTTGTCTCAGGTTTGGTGCTGATTGCTTTGTTATCTTTTGAGAACTGGTATGATTATGGGTGATGTTTCTGTCTTCCTGCTGCTGTGGAGCTTGCTGCTGTCTGCGAGTGTTTTTTCTTTTTTTTGTTTCTGTTCTGTACGTTGGTTACTCACCAACTTGGTGCGTGGAGTTGGTGCTAGCAAATGATTTGGTGTGCATCTAGGTGCCAACCTAATTGGGATCTTAATGTTTCACTTTGATGTTTTTTGCACCCTCCTATTTATTGATGTACGTTATCATACTTTGTATGTTTTCTTCATCAATAAATTTTCTTTTCGCTGATCAAAAATATATATATATATATATTTTTAGTTACAACTTAAAAAATTAAAATTATGTCATGTTTCTTTTTAATTATAAGGTGCATATAAGTGTGCACAGTGGTGTTTCCCTTTCTTCAATGGTAAATTACACCACCGTCTCCTTGAGTTTTTGCTTAATTAGAGGGACCTTCCTTGAGATTTAAAAAGTTATGCTAACATCATTTACTTTTGAAACTAATATACATTATTGTAGTTTACCTTTAAGCTCCTGCAATTACACGAAACCTCATACTCGCTTTGTCCCAATTTATTTGTCTATTATAGAAAATCTAACTTACATTTTAATTTAAATTTTGAAATAATTTTTCCACCGTTGCCCTTCTATTTGAATTTTAAAATGTGTTTATAATGATTTATAAAGGTAATTTTGAAAATCTAACAAAATTTAGTACCCAAAATAAAAAATGAATAAACATTTTAAGAAAGATTAAAATAAAAAGGGGGACCAACAAAATGAGACGGAGGAGGTTTATAACAAAAATTTTCCGTACTTGATGCTTTTTCACATTTCCAGATGGAGGATGTCATACCTGAGGGTCGATACCAAATACGGACACTCGAGGAGGAAGATTCTATTTGGGCATGGTTTTATCATACGAACAATGAATAATATTGAAGTTGGGATTGAGGCGTCATTTTTGCGGTGTAAAGATGAAGAAGACTCAAGAATCGTTCACCGTAATTTGTCATATTTCAATACTGAAAGTTTCCTCAGATCACATTTCGTCATTGAATGGAACAACTTCTGGGTTGCTGTGGAAAAAATTGACCATAGCTTACATGAGTATAGAAATTCTCATTTCCCATTTTCTAAATTACATGTTCAACAAAATCCATCATCAGCAATACCTGTTCAAGAAATTCAATTTTCAGATACACGCCTCCACCTGAATTATCAAAATATCATCCGGTAAGTCCTATTATAATCTCTCCTCTGATCATTTTACTTTCATTATTCCATTAATAAAATTTGTTTCTTTGCCTATAATTTAAAAAAAAATAAAAAATAAAAAAAAATAAAGAGAGAAAGAAAGAAAGATAATCTTCACATATATATATATATGTATATGGTGGCAATCCGTATTCGGTGGGCTTATGGACCAGTTGGCGAAGCTGGTGAGGGGAGTGAGTCGTCCGGGGTTCAACCTGCAAATAAACCCTTCACCTGTTGGTATCCTTCTTAAGAGTTCTCCGACAAACAAGTTAAGCTGTATTTAGTTCATAAATTTGAGTAGACATTTAAAAATTGAAAAAAAAAAAATGTGAGTGAAATATGAATCAAATATAACTACTTCTCACACATTTTTTCTTTTTCCTTATTCAAATCTATAATCCAAACACTAAACTGAAATTTCTTGAAGATAGAGACCAATGAAGAAATGTAGTAAATGAGGGATAGATTAGATACCTAAAATGTATTTTTCGGTTGCCGTCGGAGGGGGTCAGTGAACCTCGACCAGGCCTTGGATTGGAGGGGTCAAGTTGGGTGGGTCGGCCCACTTACATATGCATTCTCGTGATTTGTATCCAATGATCAATTAGAAATTAAAAAATTGAATTCTGAAATTACGAACCATAATTTTTGAATTGGATTAATACTTTCAATCGAATAAGTATGGATAAAGAATCCTGAATGAAGATAAAAAAAGTAGATTTGTAATTGTATCTAAATATTCAATTTAAAATTTGTTATATGTATATGTTTGGATTTAATTATTTTAGACGAATATATTGATTGCAGTGACATTTTAAGAGGTATGCGCCAACTTCATCAAAAAGGTACTCATGGGATGCTCTCAAGCCAAGACATTATGATTATTAATCACCGGGCAAAATTCGCCTTCATAAGAAATAATTCTTCTGTTGAAGACGATTTTACAAATTTGAAGACAATATTCGAAAAAGTTCTTCTTGAGAGACCAAATGATCAGGCAATAATCGGGAACGTTCCTGGTGCCAGACTGAATGATCGCAAAGAGTTGAAGCATTTTCGTCAGTGTGCAGATATTAAACTTCCGTAAGTGAGAGGGTAATTTGTAAACAAGTTGGGCCGAGCTATGGAACCTAGCTACGAGACCGAGCTACAGGACCTAACTACGAGACCGAGCTACAAGACCTACCTACGAGACCGAGCTACAGGACCTAACTACGAGACCGAGCTACAAGACCTAGCTACGGGACCAAGCTATTGGACCTAGCTACGCGGCCTAGCTATGAGACCTAGCCACGGGACCTAGCTACGGGACTTAGCTACTTCCTAGTGGCAATCAATGCTATGGCCGAGCTACCAAGCAAGGTATTCAAACAGAGAGAAGAGCCGAAGTAACTTGGTTGACCGCAATGTTAACCGTGGTAAAGATATCAGTCGAGGTAAAAGGGTCAGCCGAGGTAGAGGTGTCGGCCGTGATCCAAGTGTTAGTTTGGTCCAAGTGTGGAGACGGTCACCACGGTCGGAGTGGAGAGTGGTAGCTCGGTCCAAGTGTAAAGACGGTCACCACGGTCGGAGTGGAGAGTGGTAGCTCGGTCCAAGTGTAAAGACGGTCACCACGGTCGGAGTGGAGAGTGGTAGCTCGGTCCAAGTGTGGAGACGGTCACCATGGTCGGAGTGAAGAGTGGTAGCTCGGTCCAAGTGTGGAGACGGTCACCATGGTCGGAGTGAAGAGTGGTAGCTCGGTCCAAGTGTAAAGACGGTCACCACGGTCGGAGTGAGGTCTGGAGCTCGGTCTACTTTGCGGCTTAAGCATGGTCATGTTAGTTCGGCTGTATTGACATTCAACCGAGGTAAAACCATCTCACTTGGTTTAAGCAGTGAGGGGGGGTGTTGGAGGATAAGCATTGTCTTCCAGGAATATGAATCCAAGGAGGACTCTATGCAAGGAGGAGTAATCCTCGAAGGACTCTGCACATGGAGGAATAAGAGTCCTACCAGGATTATGCCACGCGAAACCTATATAAGCTCACTAATATCACATTTGGAGAGGTAATGCAACTTTTGCTCCCTGAATACACAGAGCTTTTGCCTTCTTGTCTTGCTTACTGACTTAGGCATCGGAGAGGTTTCCGGCACACACCCGCCGGCTAGCTCACGTCTGTATTTTCAGGTGGTAGAACGACGACGCACGAGGAACGCAGACTTGATCAACAGGATTATACGAGAAGGTATATTTCTTTCCCGTACAGTAAGAATTCTCGTACTTCTGATCTTCAGAATCGTATGAATGTTCCTTCTTTTTTTTTTTTTTTTTCTTTATATATATATATATATGTGTGACAAATTAAAAGTTAACATATATCATGCCATATCATTATAGATCAAATTGTGATAGTTTTTTTTGTGAGTCTTAAATATTTTCTATATATATATATAGCCTAGTACCCCAAATAAATTACAAAAATAGTAAGATTACAGACCTACAATTTATTTATTTATTTAGAATTTACCTAGAAACGGTCATTAATAGTTCAAATTCATTTCACTAATGGATCCCAGACTTTATTAATTTAATCTGCAGCACACAAATTGATTTTTGACAAGTTCTGGTTTACTAATTTTTTTATTTATCAAATATTCTACAAAATACTTACATGACCCATGTGGGTTCTATGTGGTGTGGTTCTACACTCATACTAGTATTTAATAAAATATTCGATAATTCATTTATGGTCTTTAATATTTTTGATATATATACAAGAGATGTGTCCTGTATGAGTGATTTTCCGATCACCTTGCTTGACTTAGTAATTAAATTGTAGAACACGAGTGTAATAGATGGCACCCGTCTGTCTGCAAGAGAAGAGAAGGCTCCAGCGGTGGTTCTTCCACCCGGGGGCACTCCGACGATCAAGTCAATACTTCATATCTCTCATAGATAATCAATAGCTAAACTCATAAGCTTAAGCATAAAAGCATACCTTAGACCCATGGGGATGCCTCTCTTTTATAGTCAATACAATCCTAGTCCTACTAGAAGCCTGATTTCTATGGACTCCAATTCCGTACTTACTTTGGACTCCTCAAGAGATAAGGGTAGACTCCCTAAGAGTGTTATCTTTATCCATCCTAAAGTCTTTCTTCATCCTAGGACTCTTGTCCTTTATCTGTTTATCTCGGATTCCGATGTCTTCGGAGGTAACCTCGGCCTTGCCGAGATAACCTCGACATAACTACCACGACAGGTGGCACCTCGGCTGACATGTCGGCGTCCCCTTGCCACGTGTTGGTACTCAGAAAATATATCCCCATAACTGCCCCCTAGGTTCTATTACCTCGGCATTCTGAGGTGATGGAACCTATATCGTTCCTTCCTTCCATTACGTCGGCTATGAACCCCTCAGCCGAGATCATGTTCTTCAGGCCGATATGTCTTCTTTCAAGAACAAGAATTCAAATGAACTCTCCCATGCGCATGAGCTGTCATGCATCACTTCTCAACCGTTCCACTTATGCGTTTCATCTTCATTGGCTCGTGCCTGTGATGCGCTTATAAGCCGTCTTTCATCTGTCTGCGCCATCTGACGTGTGCGTTGCTCCAGGTATATTAAATGCCCTGTTTTGCTGCCGTTTCAAGTTTTTGACAAAAACTTTTCTTTCATCTTCTTTTCTTCACTTTTACATTCGATTTTCTTGCTTTCTCTCTCTCTAAACTCTTTCTCAAATCCACCATTGCTCAAGCTCCAAGCTCTACAACTATTTCCATTCTTCCATTCCAGCAAAGCTTTCGCCGTTCCGTCGTGTCTGCAACCGTTGCCTGACCTCGGCGACCTTCATACCGGCTCCACTTTTCCTGGTAAGCCTCTGTTCCTTTCATTCTAAGTGCTTCTATGCTCTTTTGTTTTCTTGCTGCCATTACTGCTTTATTCAAACCTTTGATTTACTGAACTATTAATCTGGATGTGTCTATACCATGATTTCGCTCATGTCTTGAACACTTGCACTATTTCACCACTTTCTTGCCATTGTTCTTGAGCCTGTATTTCTTGTTTTTTATGCTTTTGAGAGCCCCACCTCTGTTCTTGATTCTGAAGCTTCGTCTTTTGTTTCTTGTTTTCTGTGTTATTTTTTCCAGATCTGTGTCCTTAATCTTTGTCTTCATATATTTAGGTTTGGGATTTGTCTATAGAACCTTCCAACTCTTAGGAAAAACTAAAACAAGCTTAACCAGTATTTACCTAGGTTTTTGCCAAGGTTCCAATAACCCTTTAAGAACATCTTCTTTCTGTAATCAAATTCCTTTACGCCGAAATCATGGGTATGTGGAGACATAGGGTAGATACCCCAACCAAACTTGAACACTTTAGGGAAGAGTTCACCATTCCTGCCGACGTCCATCTGAGGCTGGCTGGGGATGACGACTCTATCATGCCTACAGATGATACGATCCCCTTTCCCATCGTTGCTTTTACTGAATGTGGACTTCGGCTTCCACTTAATCCCATTTTTCGTGAAGTTCTCCACTACTACAAGTTGAACCCCATGCAACTTATCATTAACTCCTATCGAGTGATTAATGGTATCGTAGCCTTAGCTAGGCAGGAGAATATTAGGATCACTCTTGCCGACATCCAATATTGTTATACCATGTGTGCCCTTAACTTGAAATAAAAAGGTTTCGTCTATTACCTCAAGCCGAGTTCCACCGAATTCAAAATTGTAGCCGACCTCCCAGACTCCAACAAGGGAGCTGGAGATGACTACTTCATTATCTCTGGAAATTGGAAGTTTGCCCCAGACGAGGATGCCCATCTTTACCCTCTTCCTCGAACAGTTAAAGAGGGCAAGGGTAAGAACCCAGTATCAATACTTAGTTGTTTCTTTTCAAGTCTTCAATATTTTATCTGTTTCTAATGTCTATTTTCTTCTTGCAGATGTTCGTAGGCCACCGAAAAGCTTTTGCCAATCTTACGTTCCCAGCAAGGACCTGAAAAAACTCCTGGACTTGCCAGTTCACAAGAGAAAAGCGTCTCTTCTTCTCAACTTTATTCCAACATACAAATTGATTTTGCCCGACGTCCCCAAAAGAAAGAAGAAAAGCCTTTCTCCTCCTACTGCCACAACTCAAACCGCTTCTACATCTCGAACAGATCAAGGATCGACATGTGACCTAACCAATCAGCCATCTACTTCGGCCCTATACTTGATCCCAGTACAAGAACGAAAACGTCGGCGAAGACTTGTCCTTACATCCGAAATGGGTCGTACAAAACCTGTTGCCCAGGATCTTCTGGCCGACCTCCCCACTGAGGTTGACGCTCAGCCAACACAGAGCATGCCCCCATCAAAGCCGAAAAGAACCAAAAAGGATCAGCCAAAGGCCAAAGCCACTATAGTTGAGACTGAGGATACCCTGCCAATTTCACAATTGGCCGAAGAAGGAAGCTGCTGCTTCCCTCAAAAGGTCTCAATAAAACACCAGAGTCCACACAATCAAAGAAGCCGAGGTCATCATCTGCGACGATCTCGAGGTCCAGAATACCAAAAATCCCCTGGACACCTGAAATTACTTTAGAAGATAAGCTTGTTCTTGCCAGCGATAGCGCCGATGACATTAACGTCGGCGTAGCACTCAGTATTGCTCTACTTCTCTCAGGTGATCTTGAGCGGAATGCCAAGATGAGTGAGTACGAGAACTATGCCTTTATGCTTGAACGCTCTATCCAAGTAAGTGCCTTTACGTGGAAACTTGTCTTCTCTTTCACTTTGTAAAATTTCGTAACAATATTTGCCTTGTGTCCTTTCAGGCCATTCAACATGCCCACTCTCTCTCTATGCAAGCTTTTGAAAATCGGGAGAAGTTGGCCGACATGAGGAGGGAGGTTTCTGCCCTTAAAAAGGAGAACAAAACTCTTCATTCAAAAATGAAAAAGCTGGAAGACCAATTTCGCCACCAAAGCCCAAACCTTAGCCAGAAGAAAAAATTTGAATCTGCCGAGGCCATTAAGACGATTCTTTGAATCCCAAAAGAAAGAGGCCGAGGAAAAGCGGCCCGGTGAGAAGGAGCTTCAGGAGGCCTTAGCCACGAAAGAAGCCGAAATCAAAGAAGCTGATGAGAAGGCTTATGCCCAGGGTATAGCCGATGTCACTGAAGACTACAAACTGCAAGTCAGGCAGGCATGCAACAGGGGCTTCTCCCTTGGTTGGATGTCCCTGATAAAGAAACTTGACCTCCCTACCGATTCACCATTCCGTAATGCTGACGCTATTCCTCTTCCATTTCCTCTACCTCCTCCTCCAAGTCAACCTGAAGGAGAATCTAAATCTGAGTCTGAAGATGAGGAGGAGGGTGAGGATGAGGCATTGGTAAGAAAATCCAAGGAGGCTGCTGGGACTAAGTCTCCTTCTTTGAATGAGCAGGTCTTGGACCTGACTCAAGACGATGAAGGTGATGAAGTTGCCAAGGAAGCTACTCCAGAGTAGGCTTCCTCCGACGTTCCTGTAGTCGAAAAAAGTATTGAGGAAACCCTTGCTCAGATCGATGCCAAAATCGAGGCGGAAAAGGTTGCCGAGGTATCTACCCAGCAATCATCTGATCCCCAGACTCAACCAACCGCCACTGTTAAGGAATCCTAGCTTTAAGTTTATCTTCTTCTGAAAATAGTATGAGTTCTCTTCATGGCCGATGTGCCTTCTTTGTAACTTCTGAACAATTACTTTTGGTAGGCCGTAGTGCCTTCTTTTGTACCTAGCTATCGTTTTTTTCTATGGATGCTTTAATCTTTAATTTCTCTTGATTGCTTCTGCATGGTTCTATACTTAGAATTTTTTTGCATGCCTTTCATACTTTGCCTCCTTTGTGCAATCTTCTCGGGGTTACATACCTTGGGTATAATAACTACAAGCTTTACTTCGACAAGATACTGACTTGCAAACTTTTCATGAATTTCAACAAGTGTTTAAACAGTGATCTCGGTCTAACCTACTTGTAAATTACTACAAATTTCAACAAGTGTTTAAACAATATACTCGATCTAACAACTTGTAAATTGCTACAAATTTCAACAAGGATTAACATATACTGTAAACTTTTCTCAAGTTATAAAAAGTGCTAAATAATGATCTACTTGTAAATTGCTACAAATTTCAACAAATGTTTAAACAATATACTTAGCTTTTACTTCAACCTGTAAATTGCTGCAAATTTCAATAGATGATCATATGTCGGCTTAACGTTATCTTGTAAATTGCTACAAATTTCAACAAGTGTTAAGCATTTCTCTGATCTAACCAACCTGTAGATTGCTATAAGTGTTTAAGTAATAACCTCGGCTTTACTTCGACTTGTAAATTGCTACAAATTTCAACAAGCGAAGAGAAATAGTTATCTCGGCTTAACTTCAACTTGTAAATTGCTACAAATTTCAACAAGTGAAGATAAGGAATAATCTCGGCTTACTTCAACTTGTAAATTGCTACAAATTTCAATAAGTGAAGATAAGGAATAATCTCGGCTTAACTTCAACTTGTAAATTGCTACAAATTTCAACAAGTGAAGATAAGGAATCAGCTTAACTTCAACTTGTAAATTGCTACAAATTTCAACAAATGAAGATAAGGAATAATCTCGGCTTAAATTCAACTTGTAAATTGCTACAAATTTCAACAAGTGAAGATAAGGAATAATCTCGGCTTAACTTCAACTTGTAAATTGCTACAAATTCCAACTAGTGAAGATAAGGAATAACCTCAGCTTAACTTCAACTTGTAAATTGCTACAAATTTCAACAAGTGTTAAGCATATTCTTCTTCTCTTTGCCCCCAATGTGAACCTGAGTTCCACTTGGGTTCTCATTATTCAGAAATAATATTGCGCATCTTTTATCAGTGTAGAGGAATTCTGCTATGATTTTATTGATAACGTTGAAAAAATAACAAGGAACATCTAGTGATAGAAAAATTTCAGATTACAAGTGTTCCATGGTCTAGGCAATGCTTTGCCCTCATTATCTTCAAGTCGATAGGCTCCATTGCCTATCATCAAGTAATGCAGAGGGTCCTTCCCGCTTTGGGCCAAGCTTGCCCTCTCTGGGATCCTTCTTGTTGCCGACGACTTTTCTCAGGACTAGGTCGCCGACTTGAAAATCCCTTGGATTGACCTTTTTGTTGTAAGCTCGCAAGTTTGTTGGTATGTCATGAAATGAATTGCAACTTTCTCTCTTCGTTCTTCCAAAAGATCCAGATCTTGGGTTAAGAGTATGTCATTAGTCCCATTCTCAACTCCCTGGGTTCGGATCCCTGGGATGTCAACTTCTAGCGGAATGACTGCTTCTGTGCCATAAGCCATGGCAAAGGGGGATTCTCCTGTTGATCTTCTCGGCGTAGTCCGATATGCCCAAAGCACGTTGGGTAATTCATCTACCCACTTTCCTTTTGCTGCCTGCAGCCTCTTCTTTATTCCATCCAGAATTACTTTGTTGGATGCTTCTGCTTGACCATTACTTTGGGAAAAACTTGGTGTTGAAAAGTAATTCTTGATTTTGAATTTCGCACAAAAGTTCTTGATGAGTTTGCTGTCAAACTGTGTTTCGTTGTCGGCAACTATGGCTCTTGGAATGCCAAATCTGGTGATGATGTTTCTCCATATGAAGTTCTTGACGTCCACATCTCGGATTTTGGCAAGAGGTTCTGCCTCTATCCACTTCGTGAAGTAATCTGTTGCTACCAGCAAGTATTTTCTCTGCCCAGTTGCCTGGGGAAGTTGTCCAACAAGATCCATGCCCCACTGGGTAAACAGCCAAGGGTTGGATACTGGATTTAGGTTAGCAGCTGGCTGGTGTATCAAAGGTGCAAACCTTTGGCATTGTTCGCACTTCTTTACGTATGCTTCTGCATTTTTTGCATATAGGGCCACCAATACCCCTGGGTAATGGCCCTGTGAGCTAGTGATCTGCCTCCAGCGTGGCTTCCACAAACTCCTTCATGAATTTCATATAAAAAATCTTCAACTTGCAAAGGGTGTACGCACCTTAAGAGGGGTCCAGTGAATGACCTTCTATAGAGATGTCCATCCATTGTGAGACTGAATCTTGCCGACTTCAATCTGACCTTATGTGCCTCCTTGCGGTCTTCTGGTAGCTTTCCTTCTTTCAGGAATGCAACAATTGCATCCATCCAGCTTGGCCCCATGTCCACACACATTGCTTCCTGCTCTGTGTTCTGTGGTTCTATGTTCGGGCCCGACATATAGTCAATCATAGTTGTCCTTGTTTTTCCAGTCTGCATTGAACTTGCTAGGTTTGCCAACGCGTCGGCGTGGCTGTTATCATCTCGGCTTACTTGGAGTAGTCGGCAGTTCTGAAATAAGGCTGCCAATCTGATGACCTCTTTTGCATATGCCGACATCCTTTCGTCTCTGGCTGCGAATTCTCCTGTTGACTGGTTAACAATAAGCTGTGAATCACAAAAAACTATTATCTCATCTGCTTCTGCTGCTGCTGCCAGCTTTAGCCCTGCAATTAATGCTTCGTATTCCGCTTGATTGTTTGAGGCCTTGAACCCCAAATGGATGGACTGTTCTATTATTTCTCAATCTGGAGATATCAGTAGTACTCCTGCCCCTGCTCCTTGTCGGTTTAAACTTCCATCGACAAACAGTCTGAAGGAGTCGCTGATGTAGATGCTGCAGGGTCTGAGATTTTCCTTCCTTTGTTCTTTTGTCTTTGGCTAGGATTCTCCTTGCTTGCTGGGACAACGTTCATCTGGGCTCAATGGAGCCTGATGTTCGTTGGATTCCGGGGTGAACTCGGCCACGAAGTCGGCCAAAACTTGGCCTTTAATTGCCGTTCTCGGCCTGAACTCCAGGTCGTACTGGCCCAAGGCCACTGCCCATCTGGCTATCCTTCCAGTTAAGTCTCCTTGTTGTAACAAGGGTCTCAAAGGGTGCTCTGTTAGCACTACAATCTTGTGTGCCTGAAAGTAATGGTTCAACTTCTTTGAAGCCATTACCAAGGCTAGTATTAATTTCTCTAGGGGTAGATACCTTGTTTCTGTGTTGGCCAAGGTTTTGCTTACATAGTAAACAACCTTTTGCTCCCCCTTTTCTTCTCGGACTAACACCGCGCTTACTGCGTGTTCTGAAATTGCTAGGTACAAAAGTAGCTCTTCCCCAGGTTCAGGTGTTGAGAGGACTGGAGTCGTAGTCAGGTACTTCTTTAGGTCGGCCAACGCGGCCTCACATTCCTCTGTCCAAAGGAAATCCGTGGCTTTCTTTACCAGGTTGAAGAAAGGTTTACATTTGTCTGAGCTTCTGCTTATGAACCTGTTTAGGGCTGCGGCCCTTCCTAAGCATCTGACTGCTTTTGCCGATGTCGGGCTCTGTAAATCTAGGATGGCCTTGATCTGATCTGGGCTGGCCTCAATGCCTCTTCTTGTCACCAGGTACCCCAAGAACTTACCAGATCCAACTCCAAACGCGCACTTTGATGCATTGAGTCGGAGCCGATATGTTTTGAGGATTTCAAAGACCTCTTTTAGTTCAGCAGACGACCCCTAGGCTCCTTGGTCTTCACGACCATGTCATCGATGTAGACTTCTACTATTTGGCCAATCAGGTGTTTGAACATCTTGGTTACCAGCCTTTGGTAAGTTGCTCCTGCATTTTTTAACCCAAAAGGCATTACTCTGTAACAGTACAGGCCTTTTGGGGTGATGAATGCTGTCTTCTCCTCATCTGGAGGGTACATGGCTATCTGGTGGTACCCTCTATAAGCATCCAAAAAGCTCATCCTTCCATGTCCAGATGTGGCATCCACTTGCTGGTCAATCTTGGGTAGAGAAAAGCTGTCTTTGGGACAAGCTTTGTTCAAACTCGTAAAATCTACGCAGATCCTCCATTTACCGTTTTTCTTCTTTACCACCACAGTGTTTGATAGCCAAGTCGTATAATTGACTTCTCTGATGGCCTTGGTTTCCAGAAGTCTATCTACTTCTTCCTCCACTGCTTCGATGTGCATCAACGTCGGTCTTCTGGCTCGTTGTACTACAGGTTTGGCCGACCTATCGACGTTCAGCTTGTGACATGTGACCTCGGGGTCAATGCCAGGCATTTCATAAGGTGTCCAGGCGAACACCTCTATGTTTGTTCTCAAAAAAGCTTCCAGTTCCCTTTCTTCTTCTTCGGCTAAGCCTGAGCCGAGAAGAAAGAAGCGTTCTTCATCGCCCTTCCGGACGAGGATTTTCTTTAGTGTTTCTTCACTTTTCTCGGCTGGCTCCTTGCCGACATCATTTAGGACCTCCATGTCCTCGTCTTCAATCTCTGCCTTCCCTGGTTCTTGAATGTTGCAGGTAGTTTTCATTGCTGCCATGGAGCAATTTTTTGCCTGCAGTTGATCTCCTCTGATTTCTTCAATCCCATGTTCTGTTGGGAACAACAATAGTTGATGCAACGTTGAGGGAACTGCCCCCATTGTATGCAACCATGGCCTTCCCAAGATGATGTTGTAAGGTGAAAGTGTATCAATCACAATGAATTCTGTCTTGATTTTCTTTGTGCCGGCTTGTACTTCCAAGCTTGTTGCGCCTAGTGGCCATGTCGGCGTTCCATTGAAGCCGACCATCGGGCCATTGGATCCTTCCATGTCATCCGGGTGAAGGCCAAGCTCCTTGTAACATCTAACATACATGATGTCGCAAGAGCTGCCTTGATCAATCAAGATGCGCTTCACTTGGCACTCCCCAACCTGGAGGGATACTACTAAGGCATCATTATGCGGATGTTGGACCATCTCTAGGTCGGCTTCAGTAAAAGCTATCATCGGTCCTTGGCACTCCTCTGGCCGATGTCTTTTTTCCCCGATTTGGTAGACATGTTGTAAATGCCTTACCATCTGGGTTTCTCCTCTGACTTTGTTTTCGTTGACCCTTGAGTGGATCACGTTAACCACCCGTGGTCCTCCTGCTTGTGGTTGCTGTGCGGGGGGAGGTGGGGCTGCTAGTGCTTGAGGCAATCTTGCCTGTTCCTCTCTTGTACTGGCTTCATCAACAAGGTCTCTCAGATGGCCTTGTCTTACTAAGTTCTCTAAGTGTGCTCTGAGGGCTCTGCAGCCCTGGGTTGGGTGCCCTTCCTCATTGTGGTAAGCACAACGCCTGCCAACGTTCCTTTCCATGTATTCTCCTGGGGTCTTTGCCGGTGCTTTGAAATAGGGTTGGTTTCGGATTTGATCCAGGACTTTGTGGATCGGGATTCGGAACACAGTCGTTGCTGCCTGTTTGGCCCTTAATTCCGTTTCTTATTTGTTGAACCCGTTGTTACCTTGGCCTCGCTTCGACGAGCCGTTGGTCCTTTCTTGTTTTATCTCTTTATTCCCCGATATATCTTCCTCGGCTCTGGCATACTTCTCGATTCTTGCCATGAGCTCCTCCATGCTTTTTGACAATGTTTTTGCCAAAGATTTCCGTAGTGAACAATCATCTTTCAGGCCATTCTTGAAAGACACGACCGCAACTTCTTGGTTGCATTCGGGTATTCGATTGAACACCTCGTAGTATCTTTTTGCATAGGCCCTAAGGCCTTCATCCTTGCTAATCTTCAGAGCCATCAATGCGTCCACCCTTAATGGCTGCAGTTTGTTTGTCACGAACCTGGCCACAAACATCTCGGCCAGGCCTTCCCAAGTCTTCACGCTTCCCTTTGGTAGTTTGTGGAACCAATCTGATGCAATCTCCCCAAAGGACGAGGGGAACACTTTGTAGAGCAACGGCTCGTTTCCACTGTATAATGCCATTGAGTTCAAGAATAATCCAACGTGGAAGTTAGGGTCTGACTTACCATCGTATATTTGAAACCTTGGCATACTGAATCTCTTCGGTGCCTCAAATTTGTCCAGCTCTACCGAGAATGGTGTCCTTGGCTTGTCGGGTGATGTAACCTCGGCTTCAGCATTATGTTCCTTCCTCTTGAGGTAATTTCTCAAGTCTTCTTTACTTCTCCTTGGAGCTCGGCTATCTTTTGACTTCAGTTTTTTTGGCACACTACTTTTGGCCTCGTGGTGGGCCCGCTTTGATCTTTCTCCATGGGTTGTGTCAAAGCAGAGTGCCTGCCCTTGGACATGCCGATGTTCTCTGGGCTTTGGGTCCTTCGTGTGATATGTCCTTTGGGACTTCTCTTGTCTTGGCTCCTCTCGTTCGACTTCCTTGGAAGGCGGGTGAGAGTTCCTTCCGCTCCTGGTGTGCTGAGGTGCTTCGGGAATTATTTTCCTTCCTCCCTTCTGGGTATTAATTGCTGGGATCGACGTGTCCTGCAGTGGGTACGGCGGCTACATGACATTGTTTTGCATCATGAAGTTGACGACCGACTGTAGGTCTGCCAACTTGTCTGCCAAATCTTTTACTTCCTCATCCCTCCGTAGACACTTATCCCTCAATACCTGGAGGTTATATTCGTTATAGTACCTGCTTTGGTCTGTCTTTTTTGAAGTGTCGCCCTCTTGGCTGACGTCTTTTCCATCGTGCCCCTGGTCACGAGCTTCTTCGTTGTGGTTGTCTCCTTCAATGTCAAGGTCGATAGGCCTGCCACTCCCAGCGGGAGCGTCGTCTCCAACCTTTTCTTTTTGTGCGTTACTGGCCATCTATTCGTCTTTCTTTCCCACAGACGGCGCCAAATTGTGTGAGTGATTTTCTGATCACACTGCTCACTTTAGTAATTCAGCTGTAGAACACAGGCAGAATAGATGGCACCCTATTGTCCTGCACAGAAAGAGAAGGTTCCGGCGGTGGTTCTTCCACCCGGGGGCACTCCGACGATCAAGTCAGTACTCCATATCTCTCATAGATAATCAATAGCTAAACTCATAAGCTTGAGAATAAAAGCATACCTTAGACCCATGGAGGTGCCTCTCTTTTATAGTCAATACAATCCTAGTCCTACTAGAAGCCTGATTTCTATGGACTCCAATTCTGTACTTACTTTGGACTCTTCAAGAGATAAGGATAGACTCCCTAAGAGTGTTATTCTTATCCATCCTGAAGTCTTTCTTCATCCTAGGACTCTTGTCCTTTATCTGTTTATCTCGGATTTCGATGTCTTCGGAGATAACCTCGGCCTTGCCGAGATAACCTCGGCATAACTACCATGACACGTGGCACCTCGGCTGACATGTCGGCGTCACCTTGCCACGTGTTGGTACTCAGAAAATATATCCCCACATGTCTATTTGGGATTTGTGGGGCTTACTATAGGACCCACTATAACAATATGAACTATTTATTTATTTATTTGATTATATGTATAGGTCACTCATTCAAAAAAAAAAAAAAAAATAAATTCATTCAATCATAGTGTAATTTTATTTACAAAACAAAACAGTTGTGAATATGGCTTATTTACAAAAATGTCGGTGTAAATTTCTGTATAAATAAAGTTTTTCTCATGCAACAATAAAGGGATGTTATCAACACTACAATATAAGTTGTTAGATGAGTTGGATTGAAGGCAATTAACAATTTGTCAGAAATTATTATTATTATTATATTGTATGTCACACAAATTAAGTTATATATATTTTTTTAACACAAAAATGCTCTATTCCCAAATTTTTGAGTTCATAATTTTCTAGGTAAGATATATTTGTGATGGAGATTAAATTGGTATAATATGAGTCCAATTATGAAATAAATTTAAGTGATAAATTGATATTTTTAAATAAAATTTAGAACAAATTTTTTAAAATTGTAATATTATTGTTTTATTTTATATATATACTAGCGTATGCCCGTGCCTGAAGGCACGACGTAAATAACGTTCAGTGTAAATAATGTTGAGATTAAAATGTAGTTATAATTTCTACGTATAATGTCAATTAATTAATTAATTTAATACATCCTCAACATTTAATTAATCATGGGGAACATGAATGTATTAGAAACATTGTATGCTGCCACCATACATAAGCCAATTTTGTTTGAATAATTTTAGGTATTATTAAAATTTAGGAAAAATTACTCCAAAAAAAAAAAAACACTTACAATTTAATACTTGTAACAAAATAAACTATTAAGTTTTTAATTTTATAAATTTAAATATTAAAATTTTAATTTATTTTCAATTTAAACTATTTCCATGTTTTCAATCTAAACAATTTGAGATCTTTTACGTATTTTACTAAATAATAAATAATAAATAAATACCATTAACAATCCAAGCAATTTGTCGGTAGAAAGAAGTAGCCATCAGTCCTTTGCGGGGTCTATCTTTCACATATTTTTTTGCATTCCTATGGAAAAAAAAAAAAATAAATCAACACATTTTGCATTCCTATTGAAAAAAAATAATAACATATCAACACAATTTGAATAACACATAAAATAAATAAAGATGTAATAGTGGCCAAACATTTGAATGCACAGCACAATTAAGAAAACCAACCACTATCTCTTTCCTTACTCTGTTTCTTTTCAAGTTTTTCACCATGTTTTCAACAGGGATGAAGAAATAGTCCATGAATTATGAGTGAAAATTTAAATTGGGTTATAGAAATAAAATAAAATAAAACAAAAACAATGACCTATGAGAGACATGCGGGTTGAAGAAAAAAAAATAAAAAAGAAAATGTTGAGACCCAAACCAATGTCAACAGCCCCACAAACCAATGTCAAGGTCCTCGCCTCACAACACCAAAAAGAAAAACAAATACATATCAGTTTAAGGTTTAGAAACACCAACCCAAATACATAACATAACTTAACACCAACCCATATAAATTGAAAGCTGCATAAATAAAAAAAATGAAAAGAAATAGAACACAAAAAAAGAAAAAGAAACCCAAATACATATCAGTTTAAGGTTTAGAAACACAAATCCAACACAGATACATCAGTTTAAGGTTTAGAAAAACAAATACAAATACAAATCCAAATCTTAGAAACACAAACCCAAATTGATGGGTCTCTTTTGCTTTGATTGAAAAAAAACAGAATGATTTTCAATGCTCTGTTCTAATACTTTGTGTCTCTTAAGCTTTGTTTCCAACTTTTTCTGTGATTCCATTGAATGCATACCTAATCACACAAACCCAAGCAAAAATCTTAGAAACATAAATATTAGAAACACAAACACAAATCGAAACTGAAATCTTAGAAACACAACCTAATTAACAAAAATAAATAATAATAAAAAAAACACAAATCCAACATAATGAAACATTGAAAACCATTCGAAAAATCACTTAAGAATATCTTAAAAACCATTTGATAACCATTTTATGAGGATCAATTATTATTTCAAACCCGAGGATCATGTTGTATACCATACTACAAAATGAGTCCAAAAAAAAAAAAATAAAAAAAAAATGCTCTTTCAACCCACCTAAATATTTCGATAAAGTTGCTCTACTAATTTTTTAGCAACTTCACAGCTCCTTTCATTCTTACCTTCGTAACACAAACACAAAGTTGCTCACCAGTTTGGAAACACAAACACCAATCCCAATCATACCCAAACACGTACCTAATCCTATTATGTGACCAAAAATAAAAAGTAAAAACTAAACACCATATCAAAACTTCACCTAATGATGAAATTTTTTTTTTTTTTAAGTTGTAGAACATGGTATTCATAATACGAATTTAATACGAAATGGACTTGATGTCCAGCAACCTAACTTCCTTTATTGCTCTAAAAAATAAAATAAAGCCCAAAGTAATTGTTGCTCTAAACTGATAGCAACTGATATGGGTTTCTATATTCATTTTCATATGTTTTTCTATATTATGTTGGTAATGAACTGTACACCATTTTTTACTCGTTCTTCTCAATTCCCAACCACTCTTCTCCCTCACCTAACTACTCTATATATCTTACATTATCTCTCTGAATTGCTCAACATTCTCTCTCTCTCTCTCTCTCTCTCTCTCTCTCTCATACCCTTCTATGGGATGTTTTTGGAAAAATAGT
The DNA here is from genome assembly GCA_025200525.1 of Camellia lanceoleosa. NCBI lineage: Eukaryota > Viridiplantae > Streptophyta > Magnoliopsida > Ericales > Theaceae > Camellia > Camellia lanceoleosa. Next base: position 792,306 of record JANUSC010000031.1, on the reverse strand, counting down.
AACAAAATAATTTTTTTGACTTTTAACTAAGTTTTTTACTTTTTTAAACAAATGATTTGAGAAGTTGGTAAAAAGTTACTTTTGAATTTTTTGATTAATATTTATTTATGATATCAAATCACAATGAAATGGCCAAACTATCCACATTTAATTAAAAATATTTACAACTTCACTTACGTAACATATTTTGACCCATGAGAGATAGAATTGTAATTTCACCAATTATTAAAAACCAACTTTTCAAATGTCTTTAAATACGAAAAAGCTAACTTTTGGCTTTTATAAACTCAAAAAAGTGGCTAAAAACCATATACCCAAAAGAGGCCTATGTCACTGAAACCAAAACAAAAAACAAACACCACCACCACATAGACAAAAGTTTATTCTGTTTCTCATTCTTCTCATTTCGGGTAATTTAATCTTCTCTCTCTCTCTCTCTCTCTCTCTCTCTATCTATATATATATATATATCTTCTGTTTTTTTGAGATTCATTCTACATGTCTACTTCAAGTTCTTCTTTTTCTTCTTCTATTTTGGATTTTAGGAACCCTTCAAAGCATATAGCTCAAGAATTAAATATTTTAGCTCAATGGATTTGTTGATGTGCAATCTCAATTCCAAATAAGATAAAGAAAAAAAAAATGATGAGAAAGACAAAAGATGGGAGAGATTGCTACTAAGAAGAAGTTTGAGAATGGTTATTTTATTAATGTTTTATTAAAAAAATATGTAAAAAAATGGAGAGTAATGTGATAATTTGTAATATTGTTGGCTACATATTTTGTAAAAGCCAGTTACAATTCTACATGTGGCAGAGTAAGGGTATTGTGGGGAGATTATTCAAGTCTTTAATCCTGATCATACACGTGGCAATTAATATTGGTTCTCACGTGATCTGAGTAGCACTAGATCAATAAAGAGATGCAAGATGACGTGGCTTCAACGGTTACTAATATTCAAATTCAAATACAGGAGGGAAACTCAACTGTAAGTGATGGCATAGTGGAACTACTTATAAGGCAATATGATCAGCGATCATGGAGGAGCAGTTCGATGGTTTGAAGTGCAGTTCGAAGGTCATCCTTGAGAAGTATAAATAGCAGGGAAGGTCCCAGGAAAAAGCCCCAGACTCAAATCCAACAAACCAGTCATTTACTTCATATTTTCTTTTCCAGTTTTACATTTCCTGGACTTTAAATTCCTGCACTTTAAATACCTGTTCTTTACATTCCTGCACTTTAAATTCCTGCACTGCACTTTGTAGACACCCCATTTTTGACCGTCGTCAAGACTTGGACGTCACCATTCGAACACTTGGTGATCATCCTTGTTTGTGTTCGTTTGGGGTTTCCGGAGGTTTCGGCTATGCGCCTTGCCTCAGAACCCCCGAATTCGACTATTTTGTGTCTGGTTTTGCACCAAACACTTGTGCTTTGCCTTGGAGGGGCAGGGAATACCTTGTGAGGCATCCCCACACATCACCAGCCATGGCTAGAGGCCACCGGCCAGGGTTTTATGCCATCGGCAATGTATGTTGCCGGTCGGCATTATTTGTTGCTGGTCGGCAGTAAATTTTGTCAAAATGGCATTTTTGAGTAGCCGACTACTGTCCATCTACTTTTGCAGATATTTTAAAATAGCTGTTTTGCATTTGCTTCCCCTCCATACACGTGTATGGAGGGATGGCCCTCTTGTTAGCTTACCTTGTAAGTTTTACAAGAGTGGCTCCTCTATAAGAGGAGGCCCTCTCTCCCTTGTTCTAGGGTTAGAGAAGTTGGAGAAGAGAGTGAGAAGACTCTGGTTTTAGAGTTTAAGTTAGTGTATCTAACCTATATCTATATCTCTCACTCTCTTGCCATTGTGTGTGTTTTAGGCTTAGTTTTGTGCACAAACACCTACCATCACACCATCCTCTTCGAACTGAGGTTTTTGAGGCTTGTTTTTGGAGCTTTGAAGCTGGTTTGGAGCTCAAGGGGCTGTTGGTCCATCATTGTTGAAGAGGTTCTTCAAGGGTAAGAAACTAGTCCTTTTTACCCCTTTCTTGCATTCTTTTTTTCCTTATCTTAGAACTATTTTTGTGCTTAGTGTATAACATAAAAAAGTTTTGTTTTTAGGCCCTCTAAGTAGTTGGTTTAGAGTGTTTTGTGGTTTGCAGGTGTTTGGACCCTCTTAAGCCTTGAGGGGCTTCATTTTTTGCAATTTTGAGTGAACTCCGGGACTTTGGTGTTTGGGCCTCCTCACCACTGAAATCTTGAGGGATTTCAGTGGTGAGGATGGTGCTTTGAAGTCCCAAGAAGGAGAGGGCCACCCCCTCTCCTTGTTGTCCTTGAAAAGGGCACTTTTTGGCCTCTTGAGGGAGCATCATGTTTGAGTACTTGTTGATCATGCCATGGCTATATTTTATACTTATTATGCCATGATATAACATTGTTGTGTGTTGGTTTTGGTACACCATGTTAGTTTAACATACATGCCATGTAATGCCACTTTGATGCCTTAACATGTCTTAGGTTGTAAACCCTTATTCTAGCATGTTTTAGGCTTGGTCTTGTGAAGCTTTTGTGCTTATTTCACCATGTTTAAGGTCTGTCCATAGTTGTTTGGGTCGATCTTGGCATGCTTTGTGTGGCCCCCTTGCATTTTTGGTTTGTTGGCCTTAAGTGTGTAAGTGTGTAGCTTGCATTACTTGCTTCGGTTTAAGTGGTTTGGCACCATTTGTAGCATCATTTCAGTCCCTAAGATATGCTTGTATGCTTGCTTTGGACACCTCTTTAATGCTTTGAAAGCTTGTGTTGAATGCTCCATGTTTTGGCCATTGTGCATCCTTCGGACTTGAGCCACTTAGATGTCATCTAGATGCACCCATGGCTTTGTTTAAGTCTGCCTTTGACTTGTTTTAAGTCCCCTTTAGCCTTGTGAGGCTTGGTGGACTTGACCTTGGATTAAGCCTCCATGGCTTGTCTTAAGTACTTAGACCATTGTGGCATGTTTTGCTATCTTGTTTAAATTGACTTGGCATCATTTTATAACATGATTTCAGAGCTTAGTTTGCATGCCATTAATCCATGTTTGTCCCTTTGAAATGTGTTTAAAAGTTGCTTCATTATGCTTAAGTCTTGAATCATGTATCTATGCATGTTTGCATGAACATTTGCCTTCATGTACTTAGCATTTTTGACCACTGTTTAGGCCTATTTAGAGCTGTCTAAATCATGTTTAAGTGCATCCGTTCGTTGATTGCATATGCTCCTTGTGTGTTGTAGCATATTGGTAAGTTGTTGCATGTTGGAACTTGCATGATTGAATGAAGTCATATGCTTGTTTGCATGCTTGGACATCCACATTGCATCTTGCATGCTTGTTGGTTAACATTCATGTTTCATGTCTCGTATGCTTGTTAGCTTGTATGCTTATTTGCATTGCCATGGTTGCATACTAGTTAACATGCCTAGGTTGCATTCCATCTAGCATGCATGCCTTGTCCCTTGATCAAGTGATAGGGAGTGGGCCTTTGTTTGTTTGGTTTGCATTGCATTTGAAATCAATGTGCACAGCTTGGTTCTTTGGGCCATCATGCATGGAAATGCTTGATTGGTGGTCCAAGAACCAAGGACCATGTCCCTTTGAGTCATAAACATGATAAGAGGCTTGGTTGGTGCATACATGGCTTGAATTGCATTGCCATGCAAGACTTTGTCCTCTGCTGCTGTCAAACAGGTTCTGCAGGAATTTATTGCCGATCGACTGCACAGAGTGCCGATCGGCAATCAATTGGTGGCCGATAGCTTCACTCTCAACCGATGACCAGACCCCACTGTCGGTGGCAATTCTACTGAGCCGATGATGTCTCCCAATGTCCAGGAAAGCAATTAAGAGACTTTGACAGTCTTCAGAGGGGCAGAGCAGGGAAAATAGAGGCAGTCTATGCATGGCTGTGTGCTTCTGAGCAGGACCCGAGCATGCATTGCATTGGACCCGCTTCCCGAGGACTTTACTGCTTTCCTTAGCTTAGTTAATTTGTAAATTAATTAAGTGGTCTGTAATAATTAATTAGCTTATAGGTTAATTAATTTGTATATTTATCTGGCCCCTCCGGGCGAGGGCGAATCTGTAATAAGTGTGGGTGCGTGTGTGTGCATGTCTTCCAATCCCTACTTCTTTCTTCCCTTTTATTTACCCGCTTATGATGGTAGATTAGGGTATGTTTAAATTAGCATACCTTATGCTATGCATGCGTGCATCCATACATTTGTCTTGCATGCACCGGGCTCGGCGCATCATGCTAACTGCATTTGTACTTCAATTCCAAATTGAATACGTGCATCAATTGATTGCATTTTACATGACATGTTTAGGTTAGCCGAGCCTACTCTAATTACATCTTGTATGTGTTGCATTAGTCAATTTGACATGAACTAGGACCATGCATATCTGCTAACTAGTTTATTGTTTTGGCACGGAGTACGATGTAAGTATTTTCACGCTTTAGCATATCGCATGCGTGTGAGTGCTATAATGACAGCATGCTTACCATGTGGCTAGATGCTTATGTGAAATAAACTGCCTGAATGGCTGTGGGTGAAGGCTGAATTGTTTGAGTTGGAACAGCTCATTGAGATCTGTCTTTTAGCCTACTTGCGAGTAGCAAATCCCAAAGCATTTTCTAAAACAAACGGATATGCAATATTGTTCCAAATTAGGCGATCTAGTCTATACTTGTTTACTGTGCGCATAACATAGTAATTCTAGGCTAATAACTGGAATAAGAACACATAATGTTTTCAAAAACGGATATCATGGTTAGTAGAGGCCGGTCTTCGGATCGGGCGAGAGGGGGTGCTCATAGCTGACCTTCCCCAATCGTACCCAAGCTCCCGAGCCGAGGCAACTTTGGTGATGACGGACACGTGGCCTTTAGCACCGAGTCAGGGTTTCCTAAATTTCCCAAAATAAAATATTTAGGTGGCGACTCTGTATCTAGCAAAGCAGTCCATGTTTGGCATTTCTTTTCAAAAATCTGTTTTCTCAAAACGATTTGCCAGATTTGGACTCTTTGGTTCAAGATTAAGAATCGTGACAAATTGAGTCCGAACTGTAGTAAGCCCACAAACGAACGGAACGGGGGTTCATCCCCCTGGGGGCGTTCGGGGACGTCTACAGTTTCTGGCGACTCTGCTGGGGAATTTAGAGAGTTTGACTCGAACTCGTGATATCCTGTTTTGACTACACTTATGTGTTTCTTTGCATTGCATGTGCATTGGTGCGCCTAGGACACCGTGTTGGCCATTTGCTATTCCTGAGCGGTTTGCCGGAGGCTTGTCTTGTCAAAGCATGCGATAAGGCTAACCGGTTGTGGGCTCTGCCAGTATGGGAACACAAACCCCGGTTTTACCGGGGCACCCTTTTTGACCATTCGACCTAGTGCATATTCGGAATCCATAGTGACCATTCCAAACTAGGACATGTTGCTTACCCGATGTTAGGTTGTTTGAAACCGCTATGTGCGTAGTGAAACCTTAGCTCCTGACAAAATAGGACAGGGAAACCCTACCCCAACATAGGGGTGTTTTTGCTCTGTCTACTTGTTATGTGCTTTTAGAGTGTATCTCTGCAAGAACGCATACATCAGTTTGCAAAGTTTGAGCATCAAGCCCAAGGGCACCAATGTCAGTATTTGATAGAATCAATTATGTCTGAGGGTATCCGATTCAGTGTTTTGGACAGTAATTTCTGGGGAACAGTGATCAGTAATAGAGTACAGTTGTTTGGCTGCACTTGTGTTTGATCCGTTTGGGCTGAAATGCTACTTGCTTTTTTTACTTACAAGGGTTCAGAGGGTTCCAGAATAGTCAGTGTTCCCCCTTGCTGAGGCAGGACTTACGATGACGCAGAATTCGAAAGAGATAGTGGTTATGACAGCTGCATTAGATCAAGGGATCACTCTGCAAAGTGAGACCAATGTCGATGTGCCGCATCCACCCAGATCGCCGGTTGCGCACCCGGTCTGGACCCCCCAGGTATATCAGGCTCGCGAGCCCACCACATTCGAGTTAATGGGGATGATAGGTGATCTCTAAAGGTCCGTGGCGGATCTCACTTACGGGATGTCAGCTTCGCCACCAGCCGCACCATATGCCGGGAGTTTTGTACCCCAGGAGCCCCCGCTGTTGGGACGGATTGTGATTGAACTTAGCCAACCGGAGATGGCCTCCAGCTATGGCAACGACATACCAACCCAAATCCTAGATCAGGCTGAGGCCAGAAACAAAGACAAAATGAAGGTAGATGCTGATCCTATCGAACAACTGCTGTGGGCAGTCGAGGCTTTGAAAGCCGGGGGGATGAACAAGCAACAGATATCTGCAGTTGCGGCAAAAGCTGTGGAGGATGCTTTCCCCATTCTGCCTGCGGGTAGTTCAAGCCAATTAGAGAACCGGGACAAGCCCCGTCATGCCAAAACAGTTTCTTCTGCTCCCAACCCTGCACCCGGGAAGGACCAGAAAGTTAAGGCAGTGCCTGCCAACCCGGTCGCTAGTGCGTCTAGGAAAAATGCTCAGACTTCGAAGTACTTGCCCTGAGGGTGCAGAGTCTTTCATGCTCTCTACATGCCATTGTCCAAGGCGCTTCAGATCTTTGCCGAGAGGGGACACCTTAAACCCTTGGAGCCTCGGCCTCTCCCGAAGAATCTCCCTGCTACACATGATGCTGCTTTGTACTGTGCGTACCACCAGCAAACCGGTCATGCTACCGATAATTGCTTCCGCCTCCGTCATGAGGTACAGGATTTGATTGACAATGAGGTTATCCTCCCACCCACCTCAGCCAAGTCCGTTACTACTTAGCTGTTGGACTTTGAGGACACTGATACTGCAAGTATGCAATCAGAGAGTGAACCATCTATGAGCGGCACTTGGTATATTTTTGATGTGGCGTCTGGCACGTATTTTTTAGCATCTGCGAATACTAATTTTGTAAATTCTGGCTTGGGTGTCGAGTCAGTCTTTTGTTTTGTTTTGAGTCTGTCTCATTGTCTTGAGTCAATCCTTTTGCTTACGGGTCTGTCCTGTTATAGCGAGTCAATCCCTTTTTTTTTTTTTTTTTTGTATAGAATGCCTGGTGATTCCGGGGTTGTTGCCTCGAACACCGTTTTGTCTTGTAATTCCCATTTTTTTTCTTGGTTTTTGAGTCTGTCTTTGCCGAGGGGCCAGTTATACCAACAAATCTGAATGAAACAGCTGTGGCTATCTCATCTTCATGCTTGCTTTCAGTGTGAGTTAGTTGTGCCGGAGGAGGCGAATGGAACGGCACTACATCCTACCTACTCTCTTGTGCCTTGAACATCATTGTAATGACCTAAGTTTTTTTTTTAAATTCCCTTTTGAACACCACGGTGATAAAAACGAAGTGGGAGGAATTCCTTGGGTTTTGCAAAACTTGATCATATTTGAGAGAAGGGCAGGCATGCTAAGCCTTTTTATGAATGAAATCATGCTTATCAGCGTGAGTACTGAGAAGGACCCTGGCTTGATCCAGACTGGTTTCACACTATCTTCAGCGCAGGCGATTTTTCGCTTTCTTAAAAACTTTAAAAAAATAAAATGTTTTGCGCGGTCCTGTGAAGTCTTGTGTGGAATTGCTCTTGAGATTGTGCAGCCTAGGATCGCTCTCAGCCTCCAGATTTAACCTATCTGTTTCGAACCTGGAATCCATTCAAAATGTTTAACAGTTAACTGCCATAAGAGGCCTGTGCGGTCCAATTCGAAGCAACCCTCGAACAAGAGGCACCAAAATCAGATCAAGAAGATCATATCACATCGGAAGAAGCTCGTGAAGCAACCGTGATGGATTCTTCTGTAAATAAGTACAACAGCCATCCTCCTGGATACAGAGAGGCTTCAATTTCAAAACCGTTTGACATGGGCTTGTTACACTTTTACGCTTTGAGAGGCTCGCTGGGCTGAAAACCCGGAAGGGCGACCCAGGCAAAAATTAGAGCAAGAAAAAGATAAAAAAGAAAAAGAAAAAAAGAAGAGAAGAAAAAAAAGAAAAAGAGAAAAAAAGGGAAGAATTAAAAAAAAAGAGAGAAAGGAAAATATTTCGAAAAAAAGAGAACAAAGCTCGCAAGGTCGAAAACCTGCAACAGGCGCCTTGGCAAAAATTAGAGCCTAAAAAGTGAAGGTTAATACCCGAGTGTACCTTAACCGGAACTACGTAAGGCTTGATTCCCATGTTTGGGATACGTAGGCAACTTCATCCTGAAGTCCAGCCCCCAACGCTTTCACAACGCCCCAGTTCATGTAATGGTTTTGATCATCCTTGCTTCCTCTACATTCGACAATTCGGTTGTAACAACCGCGAACTACGTAGGCTTGATTCCCATGTTTGGGATACGTAGGCAACTTCATCCTAAAGTCCAGCCACCATTGCTCTTACAGTGACTGTGTCCATATATTGGTTCAAACTGTCGTCTTCAGAGTTCAGTCGTCATTGATAAAAGCAGTTTACAGCATGCTGCGGCACCATCCAGACAAGGGGCAACTTTCCGTTGCTGCAAGTTATCATCCAAACCAGGGGCAACTTTCCGTTGCCATGTACCCCCTTCAAGCAAAGGGCAATTTTCCATTGCCTCCTATCCGAGGTTGCGCATCTCGAGGGTAAGTTCCGCGCTCGTCGAGCGTTGATTGTTTGCAAAAGATAGCTTTTGAAAATTTTTGTTAAAGTTGACTATTTCCTCGAAAACGATTCCATTTTCCAAAAATTGGACCATCCTCTTGGACCCAAAAAGGAAAATTTTTAGTGCTTACAGCCTGACTTGTATGATTTTCAAATAAAAAAATCGAACAAGTGTGTTAATCCGACTCTCATTTTTGGTCAAAACTGTTTTAGAAAACAAAAAATGGTCAAAGGGATGAACTAGGGGCGCAATTGAGTCAGGTCTGCTGTCTGTTCCCCGCCGTCAACATACTTGCCAGAAGGGCACTCTATCCACCGGGAGAAATAGCCGTGAGCTAACAGTGTTGTGCACGGACCCGCAACTTCCTATTCATCCATCAATCACCCTGGAGAGGGATGAAAAATGAGAGATTAAAGAATAGAGAGGTGTAAGCGGAAAGAGAAGTGAGCAAGAGGGTTTTGAGAGAAAAACTGTCACACCCCAAACTCGCCCCTAAAAGTTTGGGCATGACCATTACAGAAACGGACGCAAAACCTGATGTAGATAACCTATGGGGCCTGAACGGAAGCATTCAATAACCTATAATAGCGTAAAAAAATAATATCCATTGAGCTATCACTACTATGCCAGGACCGCAGACAAAGTGTAATACAGATAAATATACAGTGACGTGTAAGTGAAGATAACTATGTACATATACATCTACATTACATACACATGAAACATCATAATAGACATCTATAGTACAAATTAAAACTTAACAAAACTCCATAATTGCACGGTCGACACCTAAGAGCTTAGATACTCAAGGCTTGACAACTGGTAACGGAAAGCACAGGTTAAGGTTGACCTCCTGGTTGAGTGCCTACAGAAACAGACATAGAATAAAGTGAGTCAAGCTCAGTGAATAATAGTACGTAAATCTTATAATGTTCAATTCAACAGTAAAGTGTATATATATCTGCAGCAGTATATAATTAACTACATTCAGTAAATATATCTCAAACAATCATAGTTCTAGTTTTCATAATAGAGCAGCTTTAAGCCCAGTATGTACAGAAGATACAGAATGGCCATATGCCCAAAATAAGAGAACAGCCACCGGCCCAGAAATAACAGAACGCATAAGCGTAATCATTTTCATATTCAGATCAGGTAGGTTCGAAGACCACAACAGGTTGGTCCGAAGACCACAATAAAGTTGGTACCAACAACCACGATATACACAAATCATCTCATGGTCTATTACAATTAGTCATAATCGTCTCATGTATATCAGAATATTAATAATACTCCTTGATAAGGACGTTATCATTTACCTCGTACCACTCTTGATCCATTATTAACAAAACAGAATAAGTCGGAATACACGAGCATTATTGCTTCTCTTGTTCACTACCAATCAATAGAAGTATTTTACAGATAACAGAACGTTAGTAATGCTGAACAATCTCAATAATTCACATACATTTATTGTGCGTGCTCATATCACATTACCAATGATCCTGAACCGTAATCGGAATACAAAATTAAGCCAATTCTTTCCATGTTTACATAGATTACACCAAGTGTTACCATATTGTCATGGATAATGTAATATTATTAACAATGATTATTAACGGAAAAGAATGTACATGTGAAGTACTATTACTCACAGTGTTTGGCTGCTTGGTCTGCCCCTGTAGTTGTCCCTCAAGAATCAAGCAAGGGGCAAAGCTTTGAGACGAATCCCCCAAATCTCGAAATTCCAATCGGTTGAAGTTGTTCGTCTTCTTGTCTTTTTCACTTCTTGGTGGAAGGTCTTGCTCAAACCTACGGGAAATGGAAGTATTTGGGGATCAAAACCCTAGGGTTTTCGGACCTAGGGAGAGAAGAGAAGAAGGGAAAAGGAAAATGGAAGAAATGATCCAAAAATTCGTGTTTAAAGCTGCTGTCCCGTAATTCCCACTCGAGCGTAGAAATTCCCGCTCGAGCGGACCTGTTTTCAGCACAGATCCCGAAACTTCAAACATGCGTAACTCTTCCATCCGGACTCCGTTTTAGGTCGTTCTTGTGCCCAAATTGAAGCCCCGGAAATAAGCTTTCCAACGATTCAAACCTCACATCCAAACTCAAAGTGCGGAAAAAGAAAAGGGCAAATGAGTGACGGTTGGTCGCAAACAAATTATTCAAACTAAAGTTTTGGATCAAATCTTACTCTACCATCATATTACCACCACAATCAGTACCCCAGAATAAAATAAGGAGGTTCCAAATACCTTATAAAAAAAATGCCTCGCATTTAACCCACGTGCCTCAAAATTCAAGCCGAACTAGGCGACCCGCCGAAGCGCCCACCTGCGCCGAGGCCAGACAAACAAAGCCATCCGCTCGAGCGTCCATTTCTATGCTCGAGCGGAAATCAACAACCCTCAGAATCTCGAGCAGCCTGCAAAAATACTGCAAGTTTCACAAGTCCGCTCGAGCGGCCACTCCTCCGCTCGAGCGGAGGGAGAAATTTCTGGGTCGTCACAAAAACCGAGCCTGAGAGCCGAGTGATGTGAGAATCACAAATCAGAAAAGGGTGGGAATATACCCGGAGGAATTGGCTCCTCAAGATCTGAGGTCTTTTGTTCTTATAAACACGTCCATGTGTCGCGTCTTCTGTCTAGTTTACCTTAACTTTCGTCTTGAGTCTTTTCCGGGCGTGCCTCGTTGTGTACAAGTTGCTCACCTTTCGTTTGAGTCTTTCCCGCTGTGTTCGGTTTCTAGGCTCGATACCCCTATTGCAGAACCCCTCTTCAAAAGTTAAAATCGCTTATACTTGGAGTGCTGTGCCATTCTCTACATTGTATGCAAAACAAAAGAAGAAAAGGGAAAATTTGAGGCATCTGAGTGTGTTTTCAACTTCAACCGTTTCAGCTATCGTAGCCCGACTTGTCAGATTGGGGCTGTTTGTTCAGGATTTGCTGTATGCAGAATGAACCAAATACTGTGTTACGGGGTGTATGCAGATTAATCCCCAGTAGAGTAAGGGCTGTGTGTTCAGAATCAGGCAGTGGGTTGCTTGGGTTGTTTTTCTTTTTGCTGGTTAATTATCTGATTATCACAGTGCAAGTGTTCAATTTTTACACAATAAATCACTTTCATTGAGGTGTAACGCGATGCAATGCGTGAGACATACAAATGGAAACACTTTTTTAGACAAAAAGTTTGTTCCATTTCACAAATCTTTTCAAGTACATAAGTTTTGGAAACAAAATCTACCTGTGGCAGTACAAAGTACCCTAACTACTAACAAAAGGGGGAAAGTGCAAAAAAAAAAAAAAGGGGGGGGGGGGGAGAAAACAAAGAAGAACAGCAAAAATCTGTATCGAATGTCAAAATGGCTCCGGGGCTATCAGTCTGTCCTAGTTCTCTTCCTGGACGAAGGTCTTGGAGCATCATCAGCATCGTCACCAGAGCCCAAGTCAGTACCGCCTCCGGTCTCCTCCTCAGATGACCCCGCCTCTGCCTCTGCCTCTGCCTCTGCCTCTGCCTCGGAGTCGGACTCGGACTCATCATCCTCGTCATCAGGGACGGGTGCCCGAGAGCTACCCTCAACATGAGTATGCCTTCCCCTAGTACGGGGACGTGCAGTGTCTCCGCGCCCTCCTCGAACAGGGATAGAAGGCCCAGCTGGAGCACCACCCACCGGAGGGATCTGGAAAGAAGGCTGAAAGCATAAAAGGAAAATGCATCAGAATACTATGAGCTTTTATCGGTCGAATCCAAAGATGCGAGTACCAGGAGTGCCGTGGAGTCGTGAATCGCGCATAATACAGGTATGAGTACATACTGTGAGTGCCGTGAGCAAAGGAATCGCTGGTAAAATGTATGAGTCTGATCGGTGAGTGCCGTGAGCAGTTTATCAGTACAGAATGCAGTGTATGAGTACAGTGTGTGAATATAGTGTATGAATGCTGTGAGCAGTTTATCAGGTGTTGTGTTGTGCATCAGATTATGTAAAGCAGTTTGTGTATGGTTTGAGACCGTGGTCAGCAAGAACATACCGGAATGCTATAGAGGGCCAAGAGGTCGAAGGTCCGCTGAAGCATCCCCATCATGGAGGCATTCAGCTCCAATGACTGCCGGGTGTACTCGGAGGACGCCTGCAAAAGTATCAGATGCATCAGTATTCTGCAGAATATCAAATAAACTGAAATGAAATAACAGTACAAGATGCGAAATGAAGTAATACATACCGGAGGCAACTCGGGGACATCAACCAGCTCGTGATCAGCCGGGGGAGGAGCAAAGGGGATCTTGTGGATTGCCCCCTCTGCATGTCAGTGAAGTGGGAAGAGCAGGCCAGCCGGTCCCCCGCCCTCTATGAACTCCGCCCTTGCCACGGACTCGAGCCCTCCTAGACACACCCGCTCCAGCTGCCGGTACTGCTGGCCGCTCCCTCCTAGCTCGGCGATCGCCGCCCAAAGGCCGCATGATGTAGGTCCGGATATACTCAGTGTAGTCGCCCTCGTCTCTGTGATGCTCCACGCCCCAGCCAGCGGTATACTCTCTCAGGTGCTCGAGGGAAAGCCTCTCGGTATGCCTCATGTGTGTGGGAGGCGGACCCGGAACTATCTGCTCCGGTAAACCCAGGGTCTGATGCAAGAAGCGCTCCTCCAGGTACCAAGCCCGACAGACCGGGCCCTCCAACAGAATCTGGAGGCGGGCAATCTCCTCAGCACTCTCATAAGGGTCCCTCACCACGGCCGGCAACGGAGCCCAAGGCTGCCAGGTGATCTGCAGGTACAAATGTAGTTTGTTATCTATCTGTCATCGAAAATACAGTGCTAAAGCGAAGGTTAAACAAACTCTAAAAGTTGAACATACCTCCGCAGCGGTGATGGTGTCAAAGTAGCGGCGGAAGAAGATAAAAGACTCCCGAGATCTCCGCACACACCGTACGTCAAAGTGATGGGAAAAGAGGACATCGAGCGGGATCTCCACATCGGGTACTGGGGCAAGCCTGGGAAAGTAGGCATAGACCCACAATTGCAGAACAGATATTAGTATGATTATCAGATAAAGTAGAATACAGAATAAAGAAAAAATGGCAGAGCCGTGTGTTGTGTAGTGTATTGTGCAGGGTATACAGTGTGTGCAGAGTACAATCAGTATAAAGCAGAGTATATGTATGTACCGCGTGTGCAGTATATAGTCAGTAATAGATAGACCGTGCAGTGTATAGAATATAGAAAATGTAAAGCAGAAAGCAGAAATGTAAAAGGGGAAGAAGATGTACCTTCCAAGCTCGCCAAGATCCGCCATGAGTCATTCACGAGGCGAAGAAGAACTCATGTAACCATACAAAGTGGCCAAGCTGCGCCACCCCAAATATAGCGGCGATTCGCCGACATCCACCAGTGCGCTCAATAGACATAGAGGCACGGTGTTCGCCCGGTCGGCGAATAGGGTCGTCCCAAGCAGAAACATGATGAAGCCCCGCGTATACTGATCTACCTCCTCTGGGGTCATCTGCGCCTCCTCCTCCAAGGTTTGCTGAGTCCGGAACTGAGTCTCGAACCATGAGTATTTGACAAACCCTGCTCGAGCAAGGGGAGGCTGAGTGCCGAGTAGGTACAGCTGGGCGGCGTCCCACTCACCCATATCAGTGTCGAAGGGAATCGGATCCCCCCCTACCCCAATGCCAGTAAGCATCGAGAAGTCATAAGGGGTCATCGTCATGTCCCCTGCGACGGGGAAGTGGAAGGAGTTGGTGGTATCCCACCACCTCTCCACTAAAGCAGCGAGCAAGGGTCTGCAGGTAGTAAGGTGGGAGAGCCCCCTGCAGAAGATGCCGAAACCCGCCTCGTCGACGATCCAAGAAGCTGCGTCGCAACTCTGCAGATACCGCCTCGGCAACGACATTCCCATACCCACGGATGGTATGGGAGTCCTCCTGTAATCAAAAACAGCAATTGCGAAGCAATATTCAAGATGCAGTTTTGAGAAGCATGCATATATAGTGTGTGTGCACGTGTTTTCAAATGTAAAGCCGGCATTGGGTGTCAGTGTGTTAGCAGAGAACTACAGCATATGATATGTCAGTGTGTTGAACGGTTCAGTACAAATGTAGCATATGTGCACGTCTTTCAGATTGAAGCCAGCTTTGAGTGTCAGTGTGCTAGCAGGGAACTACAGCATATGATATGTCAGTGTGTTGAGTGGTTCAGGGTAAATACGGCATGTGTGCATGTTTTCCAGAAATCAAACAGATACCGGGTATCGGTGTGCCCACAGTGAAGTGCAGTAGGTGTTGTGTCAATATGTTTAAGCAATTCAGGGCTAGTGCAGTGTATGTGCACGTGTCAGATTCAAGCAGTTATCAGTTGCCAGTTTATTCACAATCAACTACAGTGTACAGTGCATCAGTGCATTTGAACTAAGCAATTAAAGAACAGAATCAACAATAGCAGTTTAAGTATCCTACATTGTGAAAAATTGAAACCGGGGGAAGAATGTACCTCGGAGGCGCCGTGTGACAAGTGTGACTTGGGCTCACGAAGTAGTAGCTCGGGTGCCACGCCCCTCTCAAAGCTCCGGAATTGGCGTAATCCATCGGGGAGCATCATGTGAACCGCAGGCCTGTAGGTCTCCGGATCGAACGGCCGGAGGCGGAGTGGCAAGGGCTCGGCCTCGAGGCCCATCTCAAGCTCTGGAGGAGCCCCGCCCTTTGGAAGATCATCCGCCATCTCGAAGAGAATGTGAAAATGGCCGGAAGAGGGAAAAACGGGTGAGAATATGAAGAGTCAACAAAAAAGTCAACCTTGAGAGGGCCGGAAAAGGCCGAAAAAGCCGGAGTTCGGAAAAGTCACAGTTATCGAGAAAAACTCGAGGGAAACAAGCCCCGAGTGGCAAAAATCAAGAAAGAAACACCGAAATGAAATTTCAATCGGTTCAAAACGTCCAAAACGCAAGCGTGAACACGAATCGAATGACGAAATCAAGGCTAGAACGCATGAAAATGAGAGGATCGAAGGACGAAAACACCCTAGGGAGAGGGAGGAAGGATTTTCGAGCAAGGAGGAAGTGAGAAAATAGGGTTAGAAACCCTATTTTAAAAGACCCGTGGCAAAATGTCAAAACTGCCCCGATACAGGAACACTTTGTCGGTCGGCCACATTCTTTGCCGGTCGACAATATATTGTGCCGATGGAACTGTTTGATGGCCGATGGACGGCCGGTGATGCATTCTAATGGCCGGTGGACAGCCGGTGGTCTCCCACAGTGGTTTTTGAGCCTCCTACACCTTTCCTTGGGTTATACGAGTGGTCCAGAGCCTTCATTTCTTAAAATAGTGCAAAACAGTGCCTCTCCGACGCTCAACCGGCTTCCGTTTTGGCCTTGGATTGTGCCTTCTACGCGTGGCGCTCAAATTCGTGTAAGGTGTATCCTTCTCATATCCTTTTGGCTTTTACAAGACTCAAAAGTTGCCCCATGTACATCGCATTTTAATCGCACTGTTTTGTTCATTGCATTTCAATCGCATTGTTTTGTTCGTACGGTCTGGCGAGACCTTAAACACGCACGGTCTTGAAGACCTGAAACCCTTGGGAGGCGCAAGACCTTCACTCGCGTTGTCTAACGCACCGCACTGTTTTGCGCATCTCATTGCATTTGGCATGCATTCTATCGCGCGATCTTGTGTATCGCACTGTCTTATGCACCGCATCTCAAATTCATGCATTGCCCCAAAATGGATCCGGCGGGACCGAAAACACGCCACGGTCCGGCGGGACCAAAAACATGCGCGGTCCGGCAAGACCATAAACCCGTCCGTTTGCATTGTCATGCATCTAAAGCCGCGCGTCGCCGCGCGTCAAATTTTCATGCATTATCATGCATTTCGAGTAAACTTGGGTTGTCGCGCACTCCAACATCATGCATCCTTCGCATTCCAAAACAAACAAAAAAAAAAACATGCATTGTCATGCATGCATTTTGCATCACGGTCTAGGAGACCTTAAATCCTGTAAAGGTGCAATTCCTTTGGTGTTTGTCGTGCCCGAACGACTTTCAGTGGTCTGGTAAAGCCACCTGCCTGTGTTTGCGGTGAGTTCCTAGAAGACCAACTGGGACGGTGGAAACTAGAGTTCGAACAGCTTATGCCTAGAACGCAAAGGTTCGGGAGTTCCGAGACTAAAGTCTGGTTTAAATACCCAGGGGTGTATCCTCGGCTTAAAGTCTGTATGGAAGCCCCATAGGTTGAGGTGGCATGTCTGCGCCTCAATTCTGGATACTGAACCAACCTAGTATATCGCCTTGTTGGTAAGATAGGAAAAGCTGCAATCATAGCCATTGCATCATAGTGCATTGTTATGCATCCATTGTAAGTAGTGCATTGTCATGCATACATGGTAAATGTTGCATTGTCATGCATTGTAGAAAATAAACATGTATTGTCATGCATTTCCATTGTAGTTGCGTGCATCCATTGCCATTTTCCCCAGCAGATCACATCACACTGCATTGTCATGCATTTTTCTTTTTGTAAATATCCATTCCATTGCATATTTGTAAATATTGCATTTTAGATTGCATGCATTCATTGCATCACCTTCCACCTATGGCTTGCGCCTTTCCATGTTGAGCTTGGTCTGGTATGTGCCCATACTTCTCACGTCGAAACATAGTTCAGTAGACCGTTCTATGTTAGCCACGGCTCGTATGCGTACATGTCTTTCCTAGGCAAGATTTGGTTTGGCCCGCGTGCCATATCCATTGTAAATATCCATCCCATTGCATATTTGTAGATGTTGCATTGTAGATTGCATGCATCCATTGCATCATCTTCCATCTATGGCTTGCACCTTTCCATGTTGAGCTTGGTCTGGTATGTGCCCTTACTTTCCACGTTAAAGCACAGTTCTGCATGTGTATGCGCCTATTCCACGCTGGTATGTTGGTTTGAGGGTTGCGGCACCTTTTCTATGTTAGACATGGCTTGTTTGTGTACATGCCTTTCGTAGGCAAGATTTGGTTTGGCCCGCGTGCCATATCCATTGTATCCATTTCTACTCCATTGCATATTTGTAGATATTGCATTGTAGATTGCATGCATTCATTGCATCACCTTCCACCTATGGCTTGCACCTTTCCATGTTGAGCTTGGTCTGGTATGTGCCCATACTTCTCGTGTCAAAGCATAGTTCAGTAGACCGTTCTATGTTAGCCGCGGCTTGTTTGCGTACATGCCTTTCCTAGGCAAGATTTGGTTTGGCCGCATACCATATCCATTGTATATATTACATTGTAGTATTTTTGCATCCGGCATTAGGATCATCATTCTTTCTCCAGCGGGTCGTTACCCCACTTATGTCATTCCACCCAATACTCGTTTTTGTGTTTGTCTACATTACTCATAGTTCAGTTGATCGTTCTATGGTAGACGGACTTGTCACCTCCATCCATCTATTTGACATTTGTGTGGTTTTGAACCGCTCATGATTGGATCATGATTCAATTGCTTTGCATATAGTCTGCATTTTCTTTTGCATTATTCATACATTGTTTTGTATATATTGCATATCATTTTGCATTCATTCTTACATTGTCATGCATATTGCTAACAATATCATACCTGTTAAGTTGTTTTCTTTATAGGCACGATATTGTATGTACGGTTCATTTACCGCTGGTGGAACCAGACGAACCGCGCAGGTATTGCATCCTCCGAGTGAGACGTCTCGAGAATTGCATAATTCTCTTACATCCTTTCTGCATTGTAGTGTAGTTTGGTGTATGCTAGCTTAAAACTGTTGCATGTGTGCTTCGTTACAGCTTTTCTTTGCATGATCATAAGTTATGCTTGGCTTCGTGCATTGTCTTGCATTTTGCCCCTGCTTTCGGGCGCATACCTTGTTTGTCTTGCATGTTTGTCTAAGTCTTCGGCCTTGTCAAAAATGGGTCATCTCTGGACTTTGACATTCACTCCCGTCATTGTTATGACTTTCGAGTTCTGTCAAAGAGGGGCAACTGTAGACACCCCATTTTTGACCGTCCACAAGACTTGGACGTCACCATTTGAACACTCGGTAATCATCCTTGTTTGTGTTCGTTTGGGGTTCCCAGAGGTTTCGGCTACGCGCCTTGACTCAGGACCCCCGAATTCGATTGTTTTGTGTCTGGTTTTGTACCAAACACTTGTGCTTTGCCTTGGAGGGGCAGGGAATACCTTGTGAGGCATCCCCACACATCACCGGCCGTGGCTAGAGGCCACCGGCCAGGGTTTTATGCCATCGGCAATGTATGTTGCTGGTCGGTATTCTTTGTTGCCGGTCGACAGTAAATTTTGTCAAAATGGCATTTTTGAGCAGCCGACTACTGTTCATCTGCTTTTGCAGATATTTTAAAACAGCTGTTTTGCATTTGCTTCCCCTCTATACATGCGTATGGAGGGATGGCCCTCTTGTTAGCTTAGCTTGTAAGCTTTACAAGATTGGCTCCTCTATAAGAGGAGGCCCTCTCTGCCTTATTCTAGGGTTAGAGAAGTTGGAGAAGAGAGTGAGAAGACTCTGGTTTTAGGGTTTAAGTTAGTGTATCTAACCTATATCTATATCTCTCCCTCTCTTGCCATTGTGTGTGTTTTAGGCTTAGTTTTGTGCACAAACACCTACCATCACACCATCCTCTTCGAACTGAGGTTCTTGAGGCTTGTTTTTGGAGCTTTGAAGCTGGTTTGGAGCTCAAGGGGCTGTTGGTCCATCATTGTTGAAGAGGTTCTTCAAGGGTAAGAAACTAGTCCTTTTTACCCCTTTCTTGCATTCTTTTTTTTTCCTATCTTAGAATTGTTTTTGTGTTTAGTGTATAACATAAAAAAGTTATGTTTATAGGCCCTCTAAATAGTTGGTTTAGAGTGTTTTGTGGTTTGGAGGTGTTTGGCCCCTCTTAAGCCTTGGGGGGCTCCATTTTGTGCTATTTTGAGTGAACTCCGGGACTTTGGTGTTCGGGCCTCCTCACCACTGCAATCTTGAGGGATTTCAGTGGTGAGGATGGTGCTTTGAAGTCCCAAGAAGGAGAGGGCCACCCCCTCTCCTTGTTGTCCTTGAAAAGGGCACTTTTTGGCCTCTTGAGGGAGCATCATGTTTGAGTACTTGTTGATCATGCCATGGCTGTATTTTATGCTTATTATGCCATGATATAACATTGTTGTGTGTTGGTTTTGGTACACCATGTTAGTTTAACATACATGCCATGTAATGCCAGTTTGATGCCTTAACATGTCTTAGGTTGTAAACCTTTATTCTAGCATGTTTTAGGCTTGGTCTTGTGAAGCTTTTGTGCTTATTTCACCATGTTTAAGGTCTGTCCATAGTTGTTTGGGTCGATCTTGGCATGCTTTGTGTGGCCCCCTTGCATTTTTGGTTTGTTGGCCTTAAGTGTGTAAGTGTGTAGCTTGCATTACTTGCTTCGGTTTAAGTGGTTTGTCACTATTTGTAACATCATTTCAGTCCCTAAGATATGCTTGTATGCTTGCTTTGGACACCTCTTTAATGCTTTGAAAGCTTGTGTTGAATGCTCCATGTTTTGGCCATTGTGCATCCTTCGGACTTGAGCCACTTAGATGTCATCTAGATGCACCCTTGGCATTGTTTAAGTTTGCCTTTGACTTGTTTTAAGTCCCCTTTAGCCTTGTGAGGCTTGGTGGACTTAACCTTGGATTAAGCCTCCATGGCTTGTCTTAAGTACTTAGACCATTGTGGCATGTTTTGCTATCTTGTTTAAATTGACTTGGCATCATTTTATAACATGATTTCAGAGCTTAGTTTTCATGCCATTAATCCATGTTTGTCCCTTTTAAATGCGTTTAAAAGTTGCTTCATTATGCTTAAGTCTTGAATCATGTATCTATGCATGTTTGCATGAACATTTGCCATCATGTACATAGCATTTTTGACCACTGTTTTAGGCCTATTTAGAGCTGCCTAAATCATGTTTAAGTCCATCCCTTCGTTGATTGCATATGCTCCTTGTGTGTTGTAGCATATTGGTAAGTTGTTGCATGTTGGAACTTCCATGATTGAATGAAGTCATATGCTTGTTTGCATGCTTGGACATCCACATTGCATCTTGCATGCTTGTTGGTTAACATTGATGTTTCATGTCTCGTATGCTTGTTAGCTTGTATGCTTATTTGCATTGCCATGGTTGCATACTAGTTAACATGCCTGGGTTGCATTCCATCTAGCATGCATGCCTTGTCCCTTGATCAAGTGATAGGGAGTGGGCCTTTGTTTGTTTGGTTTGCATTGCATTTGAAATCAATGTGCACAACTTGGTTCTTTGGGCCATCATGCATGGAAATGCTTGATTGGTGGTCCAAGAACCAAGGACCATGTCCCTTTGAGTCATAAACATGATAAGAGGCTTGGTTGGTGCATACATGGCTTGAATTGCATTGCCATGCAAGACTCTGTCCTCTGCTGCTGTCAAACAGGTTCTGCAGGAATTTATTGCCGATCGACTGCACAGAGTGCCGACCGGCAATCAATTGGTGGCCGATAGCTTCACTCTCAGCCGATGACCACACCCCACTGCCGGTGGCAATTCTACTTAGCCAATGATGTCTCCCAATGTCCAGGAAAGCAATTAAGAGACTTTGACAGTCTTCAGAGGGGCAGAGCAGGGAAAACAGAGGCAGTCTATGCATGGCAGTGTGCTTCCGAGCAGGAGCCGAGCATGTATTGCATTGGACTCGTTTCCCGAGGACTTTACTGCTTTCCTTAGCTTAGTTAATTTGTAAATTAATTAAGTGGTTTGTAATAATTAATTAGCTTATAGGTTAATTAATTTGTATATTTATTTGGCCCCACCGGGCGAGGGCGAATCTGTAGTAAGTGTGGGTGCGTGTGTGTGCATGTCTTCCAATCCCTACTTCTTTCTTCCCTTTTATTTACCCGCTTATGATGGTAGATTAGGGCATGTTTAAATTAGCATACCTTATGCTATGCATGCGAGCATGCATACATTTGTCTTGTATGCACCGGGCTCGGCGCATCATGCTAACTGCATTTGTACTTCAATTCCAAATTGAATACGTGCATCAATTGATTGCATTTCACATGACATGTTTAGGTTAGCGGAGTCTACTCTAATTACATCTTGTATGTGTTGCATTAGTCAACTTGACATGAACTAGGACCATGCATATCTGCTAACTAGTTTATTGTTTTGGCACGGAGTACGATGTAAGTATTTTCACGCTTTAGCATACTGCATGTGTGTGAGTGCTATCATGACAACATGCTTACCATGTGGCTAGATGCTTATGTGAAATAAACTGCCTGAATGCCTGTGGGTGAAGGCTGAATTGTTTGAGTTGGAACAGCTCATTGAGATCCGTCTTTTAGCCTACTTGCGAGTAGCAAATCCCAAAGCATTTTCTAAAACAAACGGATATGCAATATTGTTCCAAATTAGGCAATCTAGTCTATACTTGTTTGCTGTGTGCATAACATAGTAATTCTAGGCTAATAATTGGAATAAGAACACATAACGTTTTCAAAAACGGATATCATTGTTAGTAGAGGCCGGTCTTCGGACCGGGTGAGAGGGGGTGCTCATAGCTGACCTTCCCCAATCGTACCCAAGCTCCCGAGCCGAGGCAACTTTGGTAATGACGTACACATGGCCTTTGGCACCGAGTCAGGGTTTCCTAAATTTCCCAAAATAAAATATTTAGGTGGCGACTCTGTATCTGGCAAAGCAGTCCATGTTTGGCACTTCTTTTCAAAAATCTATTTTCTCAAAATGATTTGCCAGATTTGGACTCTTTGGTTCAAGATTAAGAACCGTGACAAATCGAGTCCGAACTGTAGTAAGCCCACAAACGAAGCAGGCAGGGGTTCATCCTCCAGGCGTTCGGGGCGCCTCTGTGGCACTCACTGGGAATTTAGAGAGTTTGACTCGAACTCGTGATATCTGTTTGACTACACTTATGTGTTTCTTTGCATTGCATGTGCATTGGTGCGCCTAGGACACCGTGTTGGCCATCTACTATTCTGGCGGTTTCTTGGGAGGCTTGTCTTGTCAAAGCATGTCATAAGGCTAACGGTTATGCGGCTCTGCGATGTAGAACACAAACCCCGGTTTTACCGGGGCCCCCTTTTTGACCATTCGACCTAGTGCATATTCAGAATCCATAGTTACCATTCCAAACTAGGACAGGTTGCTTACCCGATGTTAGGTTGTTTGAAACCGCTGTGTGCATAGTGAAACCCTAGCTCCTGACAAAATAGGACAGGGAAACCCTACCCCAACATAGGGGTGTTTTTGCTCTCTCTACTTGTTATGTGCTTTTAGAGTGTATCTCTGCAGGAACGCACACATCAGTTTGCAAAGTTTGAGTATCAGGCCCGAGGGCACCAATGTCAGTATTTGATAGAATCAGTTATATCTGAGGGTATCCGATTCAGTGTTTTGGACAGTAATTTCTGGGGAACAGTGATCAGTAATAGAGTACAGTTGTTTGGCTGCACCTGTGTTTGATCCGTTTGGGCTGAAATGCTGCTTGCTTTTTTTTCTTACAAGGGTTCAGAGGGTTCCAGAATAGTCAGTGTTCCCCCTTGCTGAGGTAGGACTTACGATGACGCAGAATTCGAAAGAGACAGTGGTTATGACAGCTGCATTAGATCAACTGCGGGTAGTTCAAGCCAATCAAAAGCTGTGGGCAGTCGAGGCTTTGAAAGCCGGGGGGATGAACAAGCAACAGATATCTGCAGTTGCGACAAAAGCTGTGGAGGATGCTTTCCCCACTCCACCTGCGGGTAGTTCAAGCCAGTCAGAGAACCGGGACAAGCCCCGTCATGCCAAAACAGTTTCTTCTGCTCCCAACCCTGCACCCGGGAAGGACCAGAAAGTTAAGGCAGTGCCTGCCGACCCGTTCGCTAGTGCGTCTAGCAAAAATGCTCAGACTTCAAAGTACCTGCCCCGAGGGCACAGAGTCTTTCATGCTCTCTACATGCCATTGTCCAAGGCGCTTTAGATCTTTGCTGAGAGGGGACACCTTAAACCCTTGGAGCCTCGGCCTCTCCCGAAGAATCTCCCTGCTACACATGATGCTGCTTTGTACTGTGCGTACCACCAGCAAACCGGTCATGCTATCGATAATTGCTTCCGCCTCCATCATGAGGTACAGGATTTGATTGACAACGAGGTTATCCTCCCACCCACCTCAGCCAAGTCCGTTACTACTCAGTTGTTGGACTTTGAGGACACTGATACTGCAAGTATGTAATCAGAGAGTGAACCATCTGCGGGCAGCACTTGATATATTTTTGATGTGGCGTCTGGCACGCATTTTTTAGCATTTGCGAATACTAATTTTGTAAATTCTGGCTTGGGTGTCGAGTCAGTCTTTTGTTTTATTTTGAGTTTGTCTCATTGTCTTGAGTCAGTCCTTTTGCTTACGGGTCTGCCCTGTTATAGCGAGTCAATCCCTTTTTTTTTTTTTTTTTTGTATAGAATGCCTGGTGATTCCGGGGTTGTTGCCTCGAACACCGTTTTGTCTTGTAATTTCCATTTTTTTTTCTTGGTTTTTGAGTCTAACTTTGCCGAGGGGCCAGTTATACCAACAAATCTGAATGAAACTGCTGTGGCTATCTCATCTTCATGCTTGCTTTCAGGGTGAGTTAGTTGTGCCAGAGGAGGTGAATGGAACGGCACTACATCCTACCTACTCTCTTGTGCCTTGAACATCATTGTAATGACCTAAGTTTTTTTTAAAAATCCCTTTTGAACACCGCGGTGATAAAAATGAAGTGGGAGGAATTCCTCAGGTTTTGCAAAACTTGATCATATTTGAGAGAAGGGTAGGCATGCTAAGCCTTTTTATGAATGAAATCATGCTTATCAGCGTGAGTACTGAGAAGGACCCTGGCTTGATCCAGACTGGTTTCACACTATCTTCAGCGCGGGTGACTTGTCGCTTTCTTAAAAACTTTCAAAAAATAAAATGTTTTGCGCGGTCCTGTGAAGACTTGTGTGGAATTGCTCTTGAGATTGTGCAGCCTAGGATCGCTCTCAGCCTCCAGATTCAACCTATCTGTTTCGAACCTAGAATCCATTCAAAATGTTTAACAGTTAACTGCCATAAGAGGCTTGTGCGGTCCAATTCGAAGCAACCCTCGAACAAGAGGCACCAAAATCAGATCAAGAAGATTATATCACATCGGAAGAAGCTCGTGAAGCAACCGTGATGGATTCTTCTGTAAATCAGTACAACAGCCATCCTTCTGGATACAGAGAGGCTTCAATTTCAAAACCGTTTGGCATGGGCTTGTTACACTTTTACCCTTTGAGAGGCTCGTTGGGCTGAAAACCCGGAAGGCTGACCCAGGAAAAAATTAGAGCAACAAAAAGATAGAAACGAAAAAGAAAAAAAGAAGAGAAGAAAAAAAAGAAAAAGAGAAAAAAAGAGAAGAATTAAAAAAGAATTCAAAAAAAAGAGAGAAAGGAAAATATATCAAAAAAAAGAGAACAAAGCTCGCAAGGTCGAAAACCTGCAACAGGCACCTTGGCAAAAATTAGAGCCTAAAAAGTGAAGGTTAATACCCGAGTGTACCTTAACCGGAACTACGTAAGGCTTGATTCCCATGTTTGGGATACGTAGGCAACTTCATCCTGAAGTCCAGCCCCTAACGCTTTCACAGCGCCCCAGTTCATGTAATGGTTTTGATCATCCTTGCTTCCTCTACATCCGACAATTCGGTTGTAACAACCGCGAACTACGTAGGCTTGATTCCCTTGTTTGGGATACGTAGGCAACTTCATCCTGAAGTCCAGCCACCATTGCTCTTACAGTGACTGTGTCCATATATTGGTTCAGACCGTCGTCTTCGGAGTTCAGTCGTCATTGATAAAAGCAGTTTACAGCATGCTGCGGCACCATCCAGACAAGGGGCAACTTTCCGTTGCCGCAAGTTATCATCCAAACCAGGGGCAACTTTCCGTTGCCATGTACCCCCTTCAAGCAAAGGGCAATTTTCCATTGCCTCCTATCTGATGTTGCGCATCTCGAGGGTAAGTTCCGCGCTCGTCGAGCGTTGGTTCTTTGCAAAAGATAGCTGTTGAAAATTTTTATTAAAGTTGACTATTTCCTCGAAAACTATTCCATTTTCCAAAAATTGGACCATCTTCTTGGACCCAAAAAGGAAAATTTTCAGTGCTCACAGCCTGAATTGTACGATTTTCAAATCAAAAATCGAACAAGTGTGTTAATCCGACTCTCATTTTTGGTTAAAACTGTTATAGAAAGCAAAAAATGGTCAAAGGGATGAACTAGGGGCGCAATTGAGTCAGGTCTGCTGTCTGTTCCCCGCCGTCAACATACTTGCCAGAAGGGCACTCTATCCACCGGGAGAAATAGCCGTGAGCTAACAGTGTTGGGCACGGACCCGCAACTTCCTATTCATCCATCAATCACCCTGGAGAGGGATGAAAAATGAGAGATTAAAGAATAGAGAGGTGTAAGCGGAAAGAGAAGTGAGGAAGAGGGTTTTGAGAGAAAAACCGAGCCTGAGAGCCGAGTGATGTGAGAATCACAAATCAGAAAAGGGTGGGAATATACCCGGAGGAATTGGCTCCTCGAGATCTAAGGTCTTTTGTTCTTATAAACACGTCCGTGTGTCGTGTCTTCTGTCTTGTTTACCTCAACTTTCATCTTGAGTCTTTTCCGGGCGTGCCTCGTTGTGTCCAGGTCGCTCATCTTTCGTTTGAGTCTTTCCCGCTGTGTTCGGTTTCTAGGCTCGATACCCCTGTTGCAGAACCCCTCTTCAAAAGTTAAAATTGCTTATGCTCAGAGTGTTGTGCCATTCTCTACGTTGTATGCAAAACAAAAGAAGAAAAGGAAAAATTTGAGGCATTTGAGTGTGTTTTCAACTTCAACCGTTTCAGCTTTCGTAGCCCGACTTGTCAGATTGGGGTTGTTTGTTCAGATTTGTCAGATGCGTACGAACCAAATCTTGTGTTACGGTCAGTATGCGATTAATCCGATGAGAGTAAGGGTCGTGTGTTCGAGAATCGTGCAAGGTTGCTTGGGTTGTTTTGCTTTTTGCTGGTTAATTATCTGATTATCACAGTGCAAGTGTTCAATTTTTAGACAATAAATCACTTTCATTGAGGTGTAACGCGATGCAATGCGTGAGACATACAAACGTAAACACTTTTTTAGGCAAAAAGTTTGTTCCATTTCACAAATCTTTTCAAGTACATAAGTTTTGGAAACAAAATCTGCCTGTGGCAGTACAAAGTACCCTAACTACTAACAAAAGGGGGAAAGTGCAAAAAAAAAAAAAGCGGGGGGGGGGGGGGGGGGGAGGGGAGAAAACAAAGAAGAACAGCAAAAATCTATATCGAATGTCAAAATGGCTTCGGGGCTATCAGTCTGTCCTAGTTCTCTTCCTGGATGAAGGTCTTGGAGCATCATCAGCATCGTCACCAGAGCCCGAGTCAGTACCGCCTCCAGTCTCCTCCTCAGATGACCCCGCCTCTGCCTCTGCCTCGGAGTTGGACTCGGACTCATCATCCTCGTCATCAGGGACGGGTGCCCGAGAGCTACCCTCAACATGAGTATGACCTCCCCTGGTACGGGGACGTGCAGTGTCTCCGCGCCCTCCTCGAACAGGGATAGAAGGCCCAGCTGGAGCACCACCCACCGGAGGGATCTGGAAAGGAGGCTGAAAAGCATAAAAGGCAAATGCATCAGAATACTGTGAGCAGTTTATCAGTGCAGAATACAGTGTATGAGTACAGTCTGTGAGTGCCGTGAGCAGTGAATCAGTGCAGAATACAGTGTATGAGTACAGTCTGTGAGTGCCGTGAGCAGTGAATCGCTGCGTAATCTGTATGAGTACGATCGGTGAGTGCCGTGAGCGCTTTATCAAGATGTATGCAGCAGGCGAGTACAGTGTGTGAATATAGTGTATGAATGTGGCGAGCGCTTTATCGTGTTGTGTTGTGCATCAGATTATGTAAAGCAGTTTGTGTATGGTTTGAGACTGTGGTCAGGAAGAACATACCGGAATGCTGTAGAGGGCCAAGAGGTCAAAGGTCCGCTAAAGCAGCCCCATCATGGAGGCATTCAACTCCAATGACTGTCGGGTGTACTCGGAGGACGCCTGCAAAAGTATCAGATTCATTAGTATTCTGCAGAATATCAAATAAACTGAAATGAAATAACAGTACAAGATGCGAAACGAAGTAATACATACCGGAGGCAACTTGGGGACATCAACCAGCTCGTGATCAGCTGGGGGAGGAGCAAAGGGGATCTGGTAGGTCGCCCCGCTCTGCCCTCTGCATGTCAGTGAAGTGGGAAGAGCAGGCCAGCCGGTCCCTCGCCCTCTATGAACTTCGCCCCTGCCACGGACTCGAGCCCTCCTAGACACACCCGCTCCAGCTGCCGGTACTGTTGGCCTCTCCATCCCAGCTCGGCGATCGCCGCCCAAGGGCCGCATGATATCGGTCCGAACATACTCAGCGTAGTCGCCCTCGTCTCTGTGACGCTCCGCGCCCTAGCCAGCAGTATACTGTAGACAACCCATTTTTGGCCGTCCTCAAGACTTGGACGTCACCGTTGGAACGCTCGATGATTATCTATATTTGTGTTCGTTTGGAGTTCCCGGAGTTCTCGGCTGTGCGCGCCCTGCCTCAGGACCTCCGAACTCGACCAGTTGTGTTTGGTTTTGCACCAAACACTTGTGTTTTGCCTTGGAAGGGCAGGGAATGCTTTGTGAGGCATCCCCACACACCACCGGCTGGGGCTAGAGGCCACCGGCTGGCTAGAGTTGCCACCGGCACTTTATTGTGCCGACCGGCACCTTTTTGTGCCGACCGGCACTATTTTTTTCCATTTGGTACTCTTTGCCGGCCGAGCACTGTACAGTTGCTTTATGAGATATTTTCTCACAGCTGTAAAGTTTGTTGCTCTCCTCCATACACGTGTATGGAGGGATGAGGCTTTGGTTTGCTTAGCTTGTAAGCATTCTTTGCCTATAAGAGAGGAGCTTCTCCTCTTGGTTTAGGGTTAGAGTTTTTTTTTGAGACAAAAACCAGAGCTCATATACATATATTCCTGCCATATATCTATATCTCCATCTCTCTCCTCTTGTGTGTGTGTTTTTAGGCCCAAGTAGTGTGTTTTACCTCACTTTTGCACCATTACACACACTATTACACCTAGCTCCGAGATTGGGAGACTTGGAGGCTTGTTTTGAGTGATCTCGTGGTTTTGATCATTTAAGGAGCTGGACCAATGTTCTTCATTGGATCTTCAAGGGTGAGCTTTTCACTTTAGTTTCCCCATTCTTGCAACCACTTTCTACCCTCTTTACTTTGTGTTTTCGACTTTGTGTTTAACATAAAAAAGTCTTATTTTTACTTGTTCTTGAACCTTCATTAAGGTCATTTTATGGTTTGAGTAAAGCCTCATCCCATTAGGCTTCATTTGGCCACTTATAGTGCTTTTGCTTGAGACCTCCTTTGCTTGGTGTTCTTGGCCTTCTCACTACTGAAAACCAGTGGGTTTTTAGTGGTGAGGAAGATGATTTTAAGTCACATATAGGGGAGGGACACCCCTCTCCCCTTGGCTCTTTGTTTGCCTTTGTTTTAGGCCCAAAGAATAGCATGTTTGTATAGTTGTTTTGAGCCTCATTTCAGAGCATATTTGTGGTTCATTTGACATGTTGTGCCTCTGTTTTAGGTTGGTTTCATAGTCCTTAACATGTCTCTTATGTTTGCTTTGAAATGCTTTCTTATGCCTAGAAGATGCCATGCTTTGAGGTCATGTTTCCTTGCATGTTCTAGCTTAGTTTCATGAAGATGCTAGCATTATTTTGTTATGTTAGAGGCATGAACCATTGATTTTGTCATATTTGAGATGCTTGACGTGGTTGTTTTGCATTGATGCTTGTAGGCCTTGAACACATGACCCATACATATGCATTGGATAGGAGGTTTAGATGATTTGAGCTCATTTCATATGTCATTTTAGTCCCTATTTCATGCCTCTATGTCTTCATATATCATCCCATCCATGCTTGGAATTGTTGGTTTCTTATGCCATAAAAAGAGCATTGTGTGTGCTTCTATGTTTATTGAATTTTGGGGTTGCCATGAGGGGGGGATTTGGGCTCACTTTGCATGCTAGAAATCTGTTCTTGCTTGCTTGGTATATACCATGTTTGGTCTTGTTAATGGTAGCAAGGTGTGCTCCTTTTGGTGCCTTAAACTTGGCCTTATTTGGTTCGCATATTGGCATGCTCATTGGTCACTACTTTAGGCTTGTTTTGCTACCTTTTTTTTGGGGTTTTGAAGGCTGCCTCATTGTAGTTAAATCCATGGCATGCTTGCTTTATGATTGTTGCATGTTTGATTAACTTAGTGTTGTGAAAGGTTGGCCCTATTGTTTGACTTGTCCATGTTAACATTGCATGTTGCATCTTGTATGATTGGCATTGCATACTTAACATGATAGTTGCATTATTAGATTGCATCATTGAACCATGTTGCATACATGCATTTCATTACTTGGTTTGGGGTGTCAAACTAAGTGTGGGAAAATGAGGGGTGTTTGCACTTCAAGTGGCAAAACATACCTCTATTCCCAAGTCACCAAGGCCTTTGACTTAAGGATGATAAAGTTTTGGTTCCATTTGTTTGTTTGCATGCATTTTTACATTGAAAATGCAACCTTGGTTCTTAGGCTATCATGCACCAAAGTGCACAATTGATAGCCTTAGAACCAAGAGCCATGCTTCCTTGAGTCTCCTTCATGATGGGGAGCATTGGCCATGCATAAATATGTCCAAAAAAACCAATACCATGCCTCTTTGTTCTTCTTCTTTGTCAACATCTCTCGCAGAATTTAGTGCCGACCGGCACTCTATAGTGCCGACCGGCGCTCTATTTTGGCCGATAAAAACCATTAGCAGCCGGTGGTCAATGGGAGGAGCCGGTGATCAATTATTTCAGCCGGTGGGGGATTTCAGATCATCCGGGAGGCATTCTGAAACTTTGGGAATTTTCGGAGAGGCAGGCGGTGAAAAGCAGAACCAAAGATGTACGACGGGTTTTCCGGGCGAGCCGCGACGAGCATGCATCATTCGCGCATTCCGAGGCAGGGCTGAGGCTCCATTTATTTTATTTGTTTAATTTAATTTTAGTAATTAGAATTTGTAATATTTAACCATTTATTCTTTCAAGACTGTATTATTCTTTTGGTCCCTCCGAGTGAGGGCATAATTGTAATAAGTGTGGGTGAGTGTGTGTATGTCTTCCAACCCCCACTTCTTTCTTCCCTTTTATTTACCTGCTTACGATGGTAGATTAGGGCACTTTTATTTTAGCATACCTTATGCAATGCATGCGTGCATCCATGCATTTGTTTACACGCATCGGGCTCGGCACATCATACAAACTGCATTGTATTTCAATTCCAAATTGAATACGTGTTATTTGTAGCATTCCACATGCCATGTCTAGGATAGCCGAGCCTGTTTAGATTGCATCTTTGCCTGTGTTGCATTAGCCATTTAACATGAACTAGGTCATGCATGTTTGCTAACTAGTTTCTTGTTTTGGCGCGGAGTACGATGTAAGTATTTATGCTTTAGCATATCGCATGCGTGTGAATGTTAACATGACAGTATGCTTACCATGCGGCTAAGTGCTTATGTGAGATAAACTGTTTGAATGCCTGTGGGTGGAGGTTGGATTGCTTGAGTTGGGACAACTCGTTGAAATCCGTATTTTAGCCTACTTGCGAGTAGCAAAATCTAACACGTTTTTTTGAGACAAAATGGATATGCAATGTTTATTCCCAAATTAGGCGATCTAGTCTATACTTGTTTGCTGCGCGTACAACATAGTAATTCTAGGTTAAATAATTGGAATAAGAACATGTAAGGTTTTCAAAAATGGATATCATGGTTAGTAGAGGCGGTCTTGGACGGGCGAAAGGGGTGCTCATAGTGACCTTCCCGATCGTACCCAAGCTCGAGCCAAGACCACTTTGGTGATGAGCGGACATGTGGCCTTCAAGATCGAGTCGTGGTTTCCTAAATTTCCCAATTTAAAAAATATTTAGGTGGCGACTCATGTCAAAGCGATCCATGTTTGGCACTACTTTTCAAAAATCTGTTTTCTCAAACGATTTGCCGGATTCGGACTCTTTGGTTCAGATTAAGAACCGCGACACAAAAGGAGAGTCCGAACTGTAGCCGAGGTCCCCCCGTCGGACGTGCTACAGTTTCTGGCGACTCTGCTGGGGAGTTTAGAGAGCTTGACTCGAACTCGTGATATCCTGTTTTGACTACACTTATGTGTTTCTTTGCATTGCATGTGCATTGGTGCGCCTAGGACACCGTGTTGGTCATCTGCTATTCCTGAGCGGTTTGCCGGAGGCTTGTCTTGTCAAGGCATGTCCATAAGGTTGACCGGTTGCGGGCTCTGCCAGTATGGGAACACAAACCCCGGTTTTACCGGGGCACCCTTTTTGGCCATTCGACCTAGTGCATATCGAAATCCGTAGTGACCATTCCAAACTAGGACAGGTTGCTTACCCGATCATAGGTTGTTTGAAGCCGCTGTGTGCGTAGTGAAACCCTAGCTCCTGACAAAATAGGACAGGGAAACCCTACCCCAATATAGGGGTGTTTGGGTTCTCATTTATCTGTTATGTGCTTTAGAGTGTAACTCTGCAGGAACATCTGGTCGGTTTGAAGTTTAAATGCTCGGTCCGAGGGCATCGATGTCGGCGTTTTGAGAATCGGTTATGCGTGGATATCGATTCGAGCTGGGGCAATGGTTCATGAATCAGTGATCAGTGGTTGAGAAACAGTGTATCCAGCATTCGATCGTTCATTTTAAATACCCGACCGTGTGTTGTGTGTTTATTTACTTTATGCTGTTATGCTGTCCGATTTTCTGCTTATTTATACGCTTTATTTATCTTTTTATTAGGTAGTTGAGCACGATTGCTACCGACCCGATAGATATCCCCCAAGCACCCTGGGTCAGAGGCCGTCGACTCCTTCGATCTGAGGATCTGATAGACGGACAACCAGTGTACTACTCACTACCCCCGGTTACTAAACGAGAGGTCGAAAGGCGTAAAGCATCGATGACAGAGCGATTCAGAGAGCTTTGTCTACCCCACCTGTGTTCAGTAGGGATCCGGATTCTGTGTCACCAACAGAGAGGGAATATATACCAGTAATTCAACCAGAACAAGATAATATGGCTAGTTTGGAGGAGATGGTGCGCCACCTTCAAGAAAGCATGAAAGCGATGCGAGATGTCCGTCAGCAGACCGCCCGAACAACGAGCCACAGTTGTAAGAGAACAGGCAGAGACAATTGCCAGATTGGAGCAGCAAACCGGAGCATCTGCTTCGCATCAAGTTCCTCCCCCACCAGGAGTCCCTAACGTCGGGGAGACAGCCAATACTCAGACTGATACAGAACTTCCCACAGGACCACCTCCGCCTCCAGCTCCACCCCAAATCCAACCCCAGCTGTCGAAAACACCCACCAATTTACCGGACTCTCCCTTTGAGTTCGAGACTGATCCCACCGCATTAAAGTTGAGCAAGCTTGAGAAGCTGTTCAAGAGATCCCAGGGAGTCAAGACCATCCCTGACATTGAAGATGGATACACAGACGCAGCCGTGACGCTACCAGATCGGTTCAAAATGCCTCATATCGATCGGTTTGATGGGTCCGGGGACCCCATGGTGCACTTAAGACTGTTTTCGGACGTTCTAAGGCCAATGGGCCTCAGTAGGCTCCAGAAGTTGTCTCTATTTGGTCGAACCCTGTCAGGTGTGGCATCTGCCTGGTACGCTAAACTAGAAGACGACGTCAAGAGAAATTGGGACGAAATGGCTGAGGCCTTCATTGCGCAATATTCATACAATACACAGATTGAAATCACGACCCGCGATCTTGAAACAACTAGGCAGGAGCCTAAGGAGAGTTTTTCGGAGTTCGTAACTAGGTGGAGGGCCAAGGCTTCAATGATGACCTTGAGGCCTACGGACAAAGACCAGATTCGGATGATTGTGCGCAATCTACAACCGAAATTGATGCAAAAGATGATAGTAGTCCCATTTCCCACCTTTTCTGACCTACATGAAATGGGGGTGCAAATTGAAGATGCCTTGAAACAAGGCTGGATTGATAATGATCGGGAGCAACCCCGAAGAGCCTTCAATCGTAATAGCAATGCAGGCCCGAGTGGCGTTACAACTGCAAGAACTCAGGAAGTGAGCATGGTCACCACTAACCCCCCACAAAGAAATACGGCAGCCTCGCCATTTTCCGGTGCATCCGGAAGCAACCCGCAAACAACCAAATACCCACCCAAGAACACCCGAACCTTCGCTCCACTATACATGCCCCTATCCAAAGCTCTGGGGGTTTTGATTAAGAAAGGGCACCTGAAGCCCCTGGAGCCGCGGCCCCTACCAGAAAAACTTCCCCCTAACCATAACCCCGCCAAATCTTGTGCGTTTCCACCAATGCAGTCCGACACCGACCAGTGTTATCGTTACGCCATGAAATCCGGATCTCATTGATAATGGGGTGATTTTACCTCCTGAGAGACCCAACGTTACTACAAATCCCCTCCCTACATACAACCAAGCTCCACCACCCAAAAGACTCAACTTCATCCACATTGGGGGCGTGTCTTACGACCCTAGTATCTACATCACACCTACTCATCTGCCCAAACCAGAGGTGTCCCTTCCCGATTGCACTAACTTGTGCATGATAGGCACCTCCATCACCCAACCTAAGCGATGGTGGTGACCGAGAACAAAGGAGAGGAGATCCGAAGGAAAAGCGAGTTGTTGAGCGAAGTCTGGGGATTCTGACTTGCATTGAGAAAGCGTATAGTCCGAGTGACTACATTGTACCGATAGGCGGGATGTGTCGGTGGTGAAGCTTCCAGGAGGAGGCGTGTGTAATCCAAGGAGATAGTCTAGGACGAAATGGATAGTGTAACAACCGTGGGAGGACTTTGCCAACCTTGGTTTTACTACAACCAAGATCCAGAGGACTCAACGGTCAACTGGTTCGATCATGGGGAAGCAATGAGAGGCCCTTTGGGTGGTTAGGCGATCACCCAGATGTGATAGAAGAGTTTGACGAAGGGAGCCCAATGAGGGCAAGAACATCGATATGACGAAGGTTGAAAAGCGAGTATATTGCGGAGAGCGCCCGGCGAAAAATTCGCTCGGGATTGGAGCATCTTGACCACAGGAATTGTTGAACAGCCAGATGTATTGGCATAGTCAGAACAGGAAAGGTTTGAGGGATCTGAGAGAGCCAGGAAGGCAAAGGCCCATATGGGGACTGAAACCGCTGTGTGCACAGAGACAGATAATGCTATGAGTACGAGAATGGAAAGTGCCGAGTACGAGAACGTCCATGCGAGCCCGCCAGATGTTTGTCGATTCTTGATGGGATGTGGTGGGAAGATGAGGATCTTTGTCTTGCCCATCTGACGAAGTGGGGAAATGATCAACCCGACGCACACGGTACTGGGGAAATCGACCACATGACTAGGAGGTGGGCGGTATTTCAAGCCTCACTTTGGAGCAACCAGAGCGTCCGGAAAGGATAGGGAGGCGAAAGAGCGAAAGAAAGGCAACTTGAGGATGAGGCCGTATTAAGACAGTTGAAAAAAGATACAAGCGACATCTCCATCGGGGAATCGCTATGGCTTCTCGAGTGCATAGGGAGGCTGTTTTATCGACCATGGATAAGGCAAAGCTTTCAATAGAGACAACGGAAACGGCTAGTGGGGTTAGTCTTTCCGGAGGAGCTGCCCGACGTTGGCGTCACGATAAGAATTACCGCCTGAGGGCACGAATCACAACAAGCCACTCTACATCTCCGTAGAGTGTAGAAACAAATGGATACCGGTAGTCCTTGTCGTCTGAGGTCCGCCATCAACGTCGCCTGCAAGGACGACTTCTGTGATCGGTCTGAAAGTCGCGGACTTTGTACCAACAGTCCAGGTCATCAGGGCATATGACAATACAAGCCGAGAGGTGATGGGAACCGTTAAAATCCAGACCAAGGTTGGCCCGGGACAGCAGGAGATAGATTTTCATGTCTTGGAAGTACCTGCAACTTTCAATTTGTTGTTGGGGCGGCCGTGGCTACATCAGGTGAAGGCAGTATCATCTACTTTGCACCAAATGGTGAAATACCCTTATGGGAAGGGAGTA
Organism: Camellia lanceoleosa; assembly: GCA_025200525.1. Taxonomy (NCBI): domain Eukaryota; kingdom Viridiplantae; phylum Streptophyta; class Magnoliopsida; order Ericales; family Theaceae; genus Camellia; species Camellia lanceoleosa. The sequence continues at coordinate 756,372 of JANUSC010000031.1, read as the reverse complement.
GCCATCGTTTTCGGGAATTCATCAATTCATCCACCACCGGAAGTATCGACGCTGTTCGGAGATAGAGCATGGCCTGGAAGACGTGTTCATATCAGGTTTTACCTTGGCTGAGGCTCAGGTTGTACAGAACATCATGGCAGCTAGTGAGGGAGTATATGTCAGTGCGCAGGCAGTATATCTCATGAACAAGCTCCAACACATCCCCGGGATGGGATTGGGAAGAAGCGGTCGGAAAGGCGTCGCAACATTGGCCGAAGCGCCGCACAACCCTCACACCTTCGGCTTGGGTTACCTGCCCACTAAGGAAGATTGGGTAAGAAAAGGAAAAGAGATGGCTGGAAGAGCCAAAGCAAAACAGATGGGGAAACCTTTTGAATTGATGCACCGGCCCATCCGGGGTACCCTGAGCAGACGTTTAGGTCCGGAGAAGACTTCCCATTTTGTGGTTTTCCGGAGCCGTGGCTGAATAAAGAAGGGAAACGCACGCCGGGATTTGAGATTTTCTTTGACTTGCAATTATCTGGGGATGATGTTGCTGAAGAGCAGACCGACAGTTGAAAATTTGAACATAGCAAGGAATTGGAGTCTGCGGACCGCGAGTTCAAATGGGGTAATGGCATGTCTACTTTCAGATCCTTTGATCAACCAGGTGTGCTTGGGGGACGACTCTTCGGTGTCCATGATCGGAGATGAAACGGCTGCGGGCCTACCATCAGCTATTTTGGATGCATCCATCGCACCCTCCCTCACCTGGCAGTACGAAGAGGGATTTTTATCAAGCAGCACCGGGTCAGGTAGTGAGCCGGAATCTGATTCCACTGAGTCTTGTGAGTCGGAATCAGGTTCCAGCTCGTCTGAGTCTGAGTCCGGTATTCCTGGGAGTGATAACCCGGATGCCACAGTCCTGTCCAGGTCGTCTTTTTCTTTCTCTTTTGAGTCTGTTGTAACAGAAGAATCGGACGGTTTGGAAGTATCTAATGAGAATGAGGTAACTGTGGTTTCCGAGTACTTTTCTGTGCCTTTGGTTTATTGCTTAAATCAGGACTTTCAAAATTTTGATAAAAACGACGAGGACGAAATTCCTCCGGTTTTGCAACGACTAATTGAACAAGAGCAAGAGAGGTTTGTTAAACCCTTAATTGATGAAATCACTACCGTGAATGTTGGTACTGAGAAGGACCCTTGGTGAGTCGGATCGGGTCCACGTTGTCTTCCGAGGAACGCGAGCGCTTAGTCGCTTTATTAAAAGATTTCAAAGATGGTATCGCGTGGTCCTACGAAGACTTGCCCGAATCGATCTGAGATAAATGCGACACCGAATCCCTCTTGACCCGAGGCTCGACACATCAGCGAAACTCAGGAGGATCCGCCTGATTGGGCCATTAAGATCAAGGAAGAGGTCACCAGCAGTTGACGCGGGCTTCTATTGGTATCTGAATACCCGACTGGTGGCCAACATTGTTCCAAAGGCCGAAAAGGATGGCGTAATCCGGGTATGTGTGGATTTGAGGATTTGAACGAGCCGGTCCAAGGATGACTTTCCCTTGCCGCATATCGACGAGTTGGTAGATTTCCGCAGAGGGCATGCTTTGCTCTCGTTCATGGATGGCTTTTCGGGCTATAATCGGATAGTAATGGCACCGAAGACCGGAGAAGATCGCTTTACCACCCGTGGGACATATTACTCTGAGTGATGCCGTTTGATTTGAAGAACAATGGGCTACATATCAACAATTTGCAACCACAATATTACATGACATGATCCATAAAGAGGTTGAGGTGTACGTGGACGACATGATTGTCAAGTCCAAAGAAAGAGAGGGCCACTACACCGCCTTACAAAAGTTTTTCCAAAGGATCAGGGAATTTCGGCTGCGGTTGAATCCTCAGAAATGTACGTTTGGTGTTACAGCGGGAAAAATGCTGGGATTTCTGATTACACAAAGGGGCATCGAAGTCGACCCTTCCAAAATCAAGGCCATCTTAGAAATGCCACCACCAATGACTGAAAAAGAGGTGCGAGGCTTTCTGGGTAAAGTGCAATTCATAAGGCGATTTATCTCAAAACTAACCTTAACTTGTGAACCGCTTTTTGGTCTCTTGAAGAAAGGAACGAAGTTCCAATGGGACGGCCGATGCCAAGCCGCATTTGAACAGATTAAAAAGTATCTACAGAATCCACCCGTATTGTCACCACCAAATCCAGGAAAACTGTTGATACTGTACCTATCAGTAACTGAAACCACAATGGGCTGCATGCTCGCGCAAGAGTCGGAAGACAAAGTAGAAAGGGCCATCTACTATCTGAGCAAGAAGATGTTGGATTACGAGACCCGCTACACTCCGCTAGAGAAGGCTTGTTTGGCCTTAGTATGGGCTACCCGGAAGCTGTGGCACTACCTGTTAGCTCACTCTGTAATGTTGGTTTCACGACTTGATCCCATCAAATATCTTTTCGAGAAACCAACGCTTACGGGTAGGCTAGCTCGTTGGTTGCTGTTGCTCTCAGAATTTGACCTCAAGTATGTGACGCGCAAGTCTGTAAAAGGGAGAGCGGTGGCAGAGTTCCTTGCCGACCACCCGGTTGAAGGGGATGAAGCGGTTGAGTACCTATTCCCAGATGAAGCTATTCTGCACATCGAAGATGAGACCTGGTCGCTGTACTTTGACGGGCGTCAAATCAATACGGATATGGGATAGGGTGTTCTTGATAGAGCAAGCGACTCCCGTATCCCTTTAGCATTTAAGCTCCGGTTAAAAGTCTCGAACAATGAGGCAGAGTACGAGGCGTGTATTGCCGGTTTAGAAGCTGCCCTAGAACTAGGGGCAAGGCGATTGGACGTCATTGGAGATTCGAACCTAGTTGTGTCTCAAGCGAAAGGAGATTGGAAAGTGAAGGAGGAAAAGATGATAATATACCACCAGACCCTGGATTTGTTAATCCCTCGGTTTGAAAAGCTAAAATTCACTCACCTAGTGAGAGAAAACAACAGGTTTGCAGATTCGCTGGCAACTCTATCTTCTATGATAGACATCCCATCTGGGGTTCGGATGCGTCCAGTCATTATTGACCAAAAATTTGCACCCGCCTACGCATCAATCTCTGCCATAGATGAAGTACAGGATAACAACCCTTGGTATCACGACATATGGAATTTCTTGGAAAAGGAGGCATATCCACTAGGGGCAAATGCCAAAGACAAAAGGGCAATCAGAAGAATGGCTGTTCAGTTTATCATCTGCGGGGGTAAATTGTACAAGAGAGGTCATCTGGGAATGCACAAGCTGTGTGTGGAAGCCGAGGAGTCGAAGCGCCTGATGGAGGCCATCCATGGAGGAGAATGTGGGGCACATATGAACGGGGTGATGCTGGCACGAAAAATTCTCAGACAAGGCTACTACTGGTCTACCATGGAGGAAGATTGTATCGGTTTTGTTCGGCGATGCCACAAATGCCAGATTCACGCGAACCGTATGAACATCCCGCCATCAAAGTTATACAACATGACATCACCATGGCCGTTCTCAGTTTGGGGAATCGATGTGATCGGAGCTGTTACCCCGAAGGGGTCGAATGGGCATGAGTATATCTTGGTAGCAATAGACTATTTCACAAAGTGGGTCGAGGCCCAATCTTATGCTGTATTGAAGGCTTCGCACGTCGCGAAGTTTATCCGAAACAACATTATTTGCCGTTATGGAGTCCCGAACGAGATCATTTCAGACAATGGTTCTCACTTCAAGAAAGAGGTGATTGATTTGCTGGAGAAGTATAATGTGGCTTTTCATAAGTCATCCACATATCGGCCGCAGACCAACGGAGCAGTTGAGGCCGCCAACAAGAACATCAAACATATACTGCAGAAGATGGTGGAAACTTACCGGGACTGGCCAGACAAGTTGCCATTCGCTCTGTGGGGCTACCGGACTTCAATTAGAACTTCGACTGGAGCAACCCCTTATTCGCTGGTCTATGGGATGGAAGCCGTTCTACCGATTGAGATTGAGGTTCCATCATTGCGAGTCTTTGGTGAGTGTCGAGATAAATGATTGGCATACAGCAGAGTAGGTTCGAGGAACTCATGCTCTTTGATGAAAGAAGGCTGAAAGCACTGTACCATGTCCAAGGTTATCAGCGCAGAATCGCCCGGGCTTTCAACAAGAAGGTTAAGTCCAGGAATTTGAAGGAAGGAGATTTGGTGCTCAAAGACAATCGAGCTCCCATCCACGACCCAAGGGGCAAGTTCAGACCTAATTGGACTGGTCCCTATATCATCAAGTCCATATGGTCAGGTGGAGCTGTGGTTCTGATGGACCTAGATGGCCTAGAGTTCTCCCAACCGATCAACATGGACAAGCTGAAGAAATAATACCCCTGAGAGGCTCGCTAGGCGAAAACCGAGGCGACCTAGGCAAAATTCAGAGCACAAAAAATTAGAAAATATAGAAACTGAGCTCGCAAGGTTGAAAACCCGCAAAGGGCGGCCTTGGCAAAAGTTAAGGCGCAAAAGGAGAGTGAAAATACTCGAGTGAACCCAAGCCTGAACTACGTAAGGCTTGATTCCCATCCTTGGGATACGTAGGCAGCTTCATCCTGAAGTTCAGCCATAAACATTTTCCCCGATCAGCTTTGTCCGTTTGATCATCTTGGTCATCTTTGTCCATCGGTATTCATCGCAATCTCCGGTGCAGTGCTATTCAGACTAGGGGCAACTTTCCGTTGCCAATGCAGCGCCGCGGCACTATTCAAACTAGGGGCAATTTTCCAATTGCAGGAATCCGGGGTTGTGCATCCCAGTGACAAATTTCAGGCGTGTCCAGTTCTGATCCATATCGAAAATGGTTTTGAAAAGTTTTAATGAAGATGACTTTGTTCAAATAAATCTTTTTACAACTAAGACCATTTCCGGACCAAAACGGAAAATTTTCAGTACCACAACCTTCAATTTCATTGATTTCAAATAGAGTTCTCTTGCTCTTGCATACAATTGAAGTTGCTTTTTATTACATTCATAAAGAAAACTTGAAAGTACTGATAAAGCAATAAATCCGGGGCATGGTAAAGTCAAATGCCCCTGTGCCCCCTCCCAGAGCTGGTCGAAGCCTCTGATGCCAAAGTGGGCCCTTCCTGTGCCTCTTCATTAAGCCAATCCAAGCACTCATCAGACAAAGTGCAACTGAAAGCGGGAGCGGGGGCCAGGAGTTCTCTCGTCCTCCATGCTGTGGCATACCTGGCCAGCTGTGAGCCTCGGATTAGGAATGCAGCCGGGTACTCTATCCCTTCCGGCGGGCAAGTCTGGTCATGACCAAACTGGCGCAGGATACGGAATGGGAAGTAGAAAACACAGTGAGTCAAGCCAATCAATTGGATCCCCGGCTGACGGGTCATGCTGTAACTCATCATTGGGAGGTTGAGCCAAAGGGCACCGCCAAGCAATGCGATCTGCAGACAAACTGCACATCCATTCAAACCACCAACCCTCATCAAGGGCGTCAACAAGGCGTTGCCTGAAGAAATAGCCGCGCGCTGAATATGCTGGGCAAGAGTCCATGACCTTCAGTTTATCCATCAACCACACCTGGGGAGGGATGAAAAATGAGAGAATAAAGAATAGAGAGAAGTACGATGAGAGAAAAAGTGAGAAAAGGTTTTGTGAGAAAAACCGAGCCTGAGGGCCGAGTGATGGGAGCAAACATAAAAAGTGAGATTGGGCGGGAAACATTACCTGTAGTAATAGTGGACTCCCTGCTAATCTGATCGTCTCCCGACGATAAAAGGCGTCTAAACCCAGCAGTGTCTCAGCCAGGACCATGGCAATGCAGCTTTTGCCCTCCTTCAAGCCTTGGGCAACTTCAATCAACCGGACCTTTGGATCCTCCGAACGAGCAAACGAAAAATGAGATAGCATGCAGAGACAGAGGGCGCGCCGCCGAAAGCCTTGCCAGTGATGGTCGCCACGATCACCAGTCTCAGAAAAACGACAAACCAAACTCGGAACATCTAGTGTCCCGTCACAAATCAGAGAACGAGCATCGGGTATTGAGAGCCCGCACATTTGTCCTAAGGCTTGAGCATGGCCAAAACGAAATTGGGGTAGGATTTCCTCATTGCGCCCAGATTCCATTAGAGCTTGGAAATCTTCGAAAGTGGGACACACCTCTTGCCCGCTAAAGCTAAAGACATGTGTTACCGGGTTCCAGAACCTTGCCGCGGCATGGAGGAACGGAAAATGCAGCGGGGTGCGGCGCAAAGTGAATAGTGCGTTTATGCCGAAAGTCCGGAAATTCAGCTTTTCTGCGCCATCCAAGTTGTTAATCCAAGTTGCGAGATTTTGAGCAAGAAATTCCTTCATTTGGAGCCAATCAGTGTGGAAATGAAGAAGACCACGAAGCTGAGACCCTTTTGTAGAGGATAAGGTTGAGTGGAGGACACATGTCAATATTCTGCTGGCGCGGGCAGTCTACAGCCGACCGGCATTAAATAGTGCCGACCGGCCATAATTTTGTGCCGACCGACCAAATTATGTGCCGATGACCATTCCCCCCGACCGATGATCTTTGTGTCCAGCCGATGGTCTTCCTCCTGTGTTTTCTAAGCTGTTTTTGCTGAATATTGGGGAATTCCGTCACTTACAGCACTCTCTGGTGATTTGATTCCCACCGAGTCGTGCATTTGTTTATCGAGTTGTTGTATATTTGCTTATCGAGTTGTAGGTCACTCACTTTAAGTCTTTGCTGTGTCTATCAAGTTGTGCTTGCACTTGGCTAGTCTGTCGAATCTTTGATTTGCTTATCGAGTTGTAAGTCGGTCCACTACCTGATTATTACGATGCGATGCTTTGTTTTCAAAAAAAAAAACAACAGTTTCAATTTCATTCACATTGTTATGAGGTGCCTTGTGATGCGAGGCACACAAGTACAATACCTTTTCAAGCGGATAGCTGTTTCATTTCCATCATGTGTTTTTGTAAAAACCCGCAATTTCAAAAGAATTTAAACCTGCCTGAGGCAGTGCAATGTGCTCAAACTCCTAGTAAAAAGGAATGTAAAGCAGAAGGCAGCGGGGTAACAGAATACCGGATTGGATACCGAAAACCTCCCCTTGCAATCAGAATACCTTTCATGCCCTTGTCCGGCCGACATTGAGGTCCGCACCTTCGCACTTAAGAACGACAGGAAGTGCACTTCTGGAATGATAATGGATCTTCGAGTTGATTTCAAGCCATGACTTTTGTGAGCAATGCTCGGAACATGCGAAGGATGTCCCTTCTCGTATCCTTTTATGTCTTGTAAGTTTCAAAAGAAATTGTTTCAATCATACTGTGTTGCAGTACGTTGCATTTCAACATCATGTTTTACCATGTTCAATTTCAAGTTCGATTTTCTCTATACACATTGCATTGTATGCGTGCTTTGCTTTACTTATATGTGTTCAATTTTCTCTATACACATTGCATTGTATGCGTGCTTTGCTTTACTTACATGTGTTCAATTATCTCACTATACACATTGCATTGTATGCGTGCTTTGCTTTACTGATATGTGTTCAATTTTCTCTATACACATTGCATTGTATGCGTGCTTTGCTTTACTGATATGTGTTCAATTTTCTCTATACACATTGCATTGTATGCGTGCTTTGCTTTACTGATATGTGTTCAATCTTCTCTATACACATTGCATTGTATGCGTGCTTTGCTTTATTGATATGTGTTCAATTTTCTCTATACACATTGCATTGTATGCGTGCTTTGCTTTACTGATATGTGTTCAATTTTCTCTATACACATTGCATTGTATGCGTGCTTTGCTTTACTGATATGTGTTCAATTTTCTCTATACACATTGCATTGTATGCGTGCTTTGCTTTACTGATATGTGTTCAATTTTCTCTATACACATTGCATTGTATGCGTGCTTTTGCTTCTTGATATGTGTTCAATTTTCTCTATACACATTGCATTGTATGCGTGCTTTGCTTTACTGATATGTGTTCAAGTTCCTTTTTCTATACACATTGCATTGTATGCGTGCTTTGCTTTACTTATATGTGTTCAAATTCCTACTATACACATTGCATTGTATGCGTGCTCTGCTTTACTCACATGTGTTCAATTACAACTGCCTATACGCGTTGCATCTGCCACACACCTCCAATTGTGCAACATGCATATTGCTAACAATATAGTACCTGTTAAGTTTGCTTTCTTTTCAGGCACGATATTGTATGTACGGCTCATTTACCGCTGGTGGAACCAGGCGAGCCGCACAGGTATTGTATCTCCCGAGTGAGACGTTTCGAGAATTGCATAATTCTCTTACATCCTTTCTGCATTGTAGTGTAGATTGGTGCATGTTAGCTTATAACTGTCGCATGTGTGCTTCATTACAGCTTTCTTTGCATGATCATAAGTTATGCCCGGCTTCTTGCATTTTCAGTTGCATTTTGCCCCTGCCTTCGGGCGCATATCTTACTTGTTTTACATGATTGTCTAAGTCTTCGGCCTTGTCAAAAATGGGTCGTCTCTGGGCTTTGACATTCACTCCGCTATTCTTATGACTTCCGAGTTCATCAAAGAGGGCAAATCAGAGACACCCCATTTTTGACCGTCCTCAAGACTTGGACGTCACCGTTGGAACGCTCGGTGATTATCTATATTTGTGTTCGTTTGGAGTTCCCGGAGTTCTCGGCTGTGCGCGCCCTGCCTCAGGACCTCCGAACTCGACCAGTTGTGTTTGGTTTTGCACCAAACACTTGTGTTTTGCCTTGGAAGGGCAGGGAATGCTTTGTGAGGCATCCCCACACACCACCGGCTGGGGCTAGAGGCCACCGGCTGGCTAGAGTTGCCACCGGCACTTTATTGTGCCGACCGGCACCTTTTTGTGCCGACCGGCACTATTTTTTTCCATTTGGTACTCTTTGCCGGCCGAGCACTGTACAGTTGCTTTATGAGATATTTTCTCACAGCTGTAAAGTTTGTTGCTCTCCTCCATACACGTGTATGGAGGGATGAGGCTTTGGTTTGCTTAGCTTGTAAGCATTCTTTGCCTATAAGAGAGGAGCTTCTCCTCTTGGTTTAGGGTGAGAGTTTTTTTGAGACAAAAACCAGAGCTCATATACATATATTCCTGCCATATATCTATATCTCCATCTCTCTCCTCTTGCGTGTGTGTTTTTAGGCCCAAGTAGCGTGTTTTACCTCACTTTTGCACCATTACACACACTATTACACCTAGCTCCGAGATTGGGAGACTTGGAGGCTTGTTTTGAGTGATCTCAGACTGGTTTTTGATCATTTAGGGAGGGCTGGACCACCTGTTCTTCATTGGATCTTCAAGGGTGAGCTTTTCACTTTAGTTTCCCCATTCTTGCAACCACTTTCTACCCTCTTTACTTTGTGTTTTTGACTTTGTCTTTAACATAAAAAAGTCTTATTTTTACTTGTTCTTGAACCTTCATTAAGGTCATTTTATGGTTTGAGTAAAGCCTCATCCCATTAGGCTTCATTTGGCCACTTATAGTGCTTTTGCTTGAGACCTCCTTTGCTTGGTGTTCTTGGCCTTCTCACTACTGAAAACCAGTGGGTTTTCAGTGGTGAGGAAGATGATTTTAAGTCACATATAGGGGAGGGACACCCCTCTCCCCTTGGCTCTTTGTTTGCCTTTGTTTTAGGCCCAAAGAATAGCATGTTTGTATAGTTGTTTTGAGCCTCATTTCAGAGCATATTTGTGGTTCATTTGACATGTTGTGCCTCTGTTTTAGGTTGGTTTCATAGTCCTTAACATGTCTCTTATGTTTGCTTTGAAATGCTTTCTTATGCCTAGAAGATGCCATGCTTTGAGGTCATGTTTCCTTGCATGTTCTAGCTTAGTTTCATGAAGATGCTAGCATTATTTTGTTATGTTAGAGGGCTGTGAACCACTGATTTTGTCATATTTGAGATGCTTGACGTGGTTGTTTTGCATTGATGCTTGTAGGCCTTGAACACATGACCCATACATATGCATTGGATAGGAGGTTTAGATGATTTGAGCTCATTTCATATGTCATTTTAGTCCCTATTTCATGCCTCTATGTCTTCATATATCATCCCATCCATGCTTGGAATTGTTGGTTTCTTATGCCATAAAAAGAGCATTGTGTGTGCTTCTATGTTTATTGAATTTTGGGGTTGCCATGAGGGGGGGATTTGGGCTCACTTTGCATGCTAGAAATCTGTTCTTGCTTGCTTGGTATATACCATGTTTGGTCTTGTTAATGGTAGCAAGGTGTGCTCCTTTTGGTGCCTTAAACTTGGCCTTATTTGGTTCGCATATTGGCATGCTCATTGGTCACTACTTTAGGCTTGTTTTGCTACCTTTTTTTTTGGGGTTTTGAAGGCTGCCTCATTGTAGTTAAATCCATGGCATGCTTGCTTTATGATTGTTGCATGTTTGATTAACTAAGTGTTGTGAAAGGTTGGCCCTATTGTTTGACTTGTCCATGTTAACATTGCATGTTGCATCTTGTATGATTGGCATTGCATACTTAACATGATAATTGCATCATTGAACCATGTTGCATACATGCATTTCATTACTTGGTTTGGGGTGTCAAACCAAGTGTGGGAAGTGAGGGGTGTTTGCACTTCAAGTGGCAAAACATACCTCTATTCCCAAGTCACCAAGGCCTTTGACTTAAGGATGATAAAGTTTTGGTTCCATTTGTTTGTTTGCATGCATTTTTACATGAAAAAATGCAACCTTGGTTCTTAGGCTATCATGCACCAAAGTGCACAATTGATAGCCTTAGAACCAAGAGCCATGCTTCCTTGAGTCTCCTTCATGATGGGGAGCATTGGCCATGCATAAATATGTCCAAAAAAACCAATACCATGCACTGCTGTTTGCTGCTGCTGTCAACTGTCTCCTGCAGGAATTTAGTGCCGACCGGCACTCTATAGTGCCGACCGGCGCTCTATTTTGGCCGATAAAAACCATTAGCAGCCGGTGGTCAATGGGAGGAGCCGGTGATCAATTATTTCAGCCGGTGGGGGATTTCAGATCATCCGGGAGGCATTCTGAAACTTTGGGAATTTTCGGAGAGGCAGGGCAGTGAAAACAGAACCAGCAGTGGCACGGTACGGGTTTTCCGGGCGAGCCGCGACGAGCATGCATCATTCGCGCATTCCGAGGCAGGGCTGAGGCTCCATTTATTTTATTTGTTTAATTTAATTTTAGTAATTAGAATTTGTAATATTTAACCATTTATTCTTTCAAGACTGTATTATTCTTTTGGTCCCTCCGAGTGAGGGCATAATTGTAACAAGTGTGGGTGAGTGTGTGTATGTCTTCCAACCCCCACTTCTTTCTTCCCTTTATTTACCGCCACGATGGTAGATTAGGGCACTTTTATTTTAGCATACCTTATGCAATGCATGCGTGCATCCATGCATTTGTTTACACGCATCGGGCTCGGCACATCATACAAACTGCATTGTATTTCAATTCCAAATTGAATACGTGTTATTTGTAGCATTCCACATGCCATGTCTAGGATAGCCGAGCCTGTTTAGATTGCATCTTTGCCTGTGTTGCATTAGCCATTTAACATGAACTAGGTCATGCATGTTTGCTAACTAGTTTCTTGTTTTGGCGCGGAGTACGATGTAAGTATTTATGCTTTAGCATATCGCATGCGTGTGAATGTTAACGTGACAGTATGCTTACCATGCGGCTAAGTGCTTATGTGAGATAAACTGTTTGAATGCCTGTGGGTGGAGGTTGGATTGCTTGAGTTGGGACAACTCGTTGAAATTCGTATTTTAGCCTACTTGCGAGTAGCAAAATCTAACACGTTTTTTTGAGACAAAACGGATATGCAATGTTTATTCCCAAATTAGGCGATCTAGTCTATACTTGTTTGCTGCGCGTACAACACAGTAATTCTAGGTTAAATAATTGGAATAAGAACATGTAAGGTTTTCAAAAATGGATATCATGGTTAGTAGAGGCCGGTCTTCGGACCGGGCGAAAGGGGGTGCTCATAGCTGACCTTCCCCGATCGTACCCAAGCTCCCGAGCCAAGACCACTTTGGTGATGACGGACATGTGGCCTTCGGCACTGAGTCAGGGTTTCCTAAATTTCCCAATTTAAAAAATATTTAGGTGGCGACTCTGTAATCTGGCAAAGCAGTCCATGTTTGGCACTACTTTTCAAAAATCTGTTTTCTCAAACGATTTGCCGGATTCGGACTCTTTGGTTCAGATTAAGAACCGCGACACAAAAGGAGAGTCCGAACTGTAGCCGAGGTCCCCCCGCCGGACGTGCTACATATACTCTCTCAGGTGCTCGAGGGAAAGCCTCTCGGTATGCCTCATGTGTGTGGGAGGTGGACCCGGAACTATCTGCTCTGATAAACCCAGGGTCGGATGCAAGAAGCGCTCCCCCAGGTATCAAGCTCGACAAACCGGGCCCTCCAACAGAATCCGAAGGCGGCCAATCTCCTTAGCACTCTCATAATGGTCCCTCACCACGGCCGGCAACGGAGCCCAAGGTTGCCAGGTGATCTGTAGGTACAAATGTAGTTTGTTATCTATCTGTCATCGAAAATACAGTGCTAAAGCGAAGCTTAAACAAACTTTAAAAGTTGAACATACCTCCGCGGCGGTGATGGTGTCAAAGTAGCGGCGGAAGAAGATAAAAGACTCCCGGAATCTCCGCACACACCGCACGTCAAAGCGATGGGAAAAGGGGACGTCGAGCGGGATCTCCACATCGGGTACTGGGGCAAGCCTGGGAAAGTAGGCATAGACCCACAACTGCAGAACATATATCAGTATGATTATCAGATAAAGCAGAATATAGAATAAAGCAAAAATGGCAGAGTCGTGTGTTGTGTAGTGTATTGTGCAGGGTGTACAGTGTGTGCAGAGTACAATCAGTATAAAGCAAAGTATATGTGTGTACCGCGTGTGCAGTATATAGTTAGTAAGAGATAGACCGTGCAGTGTATAGAATATAGAAAATGTAAAGCAGAAAGCAGAAATGTAAAAGGGGAAGAAGATGTACCTCCCAAGCTCGCCAGTATTCGCCAAGGAGCTGTCCGCTGAGGCGGGAAGAAGAACTCATGTAACCATACAAAGTGGCCAAGCCTGCGCCACCCCAGTCATAGCGGCGGATCCGCTTGACATCCACCAATGCGCTCAATAGACATAGAGGCATGGTGTTCGCCCGGTCAGCGAATAGGGTCATCCCAAGCAGAAACATGATGAAGCCCCGCGCATACTGATCTACCTCCTCTGGGGTCATCTGCGCCTCCTCCTCCAAGGCCCGCTGAGTCCGTAATTGAGTCTCGAACCATGAGTATCTGACAAACCCTGCTCGAGCAAGGGGAGGCTGAGTGCCGAGCAGGTACAGCTGGACGGTGTCCCACTCACCCATATTAGTGTCGAAGGGAATCAGATCCCCCCTACCCTGATGCCAGTAAGCATCGAGAAGTCATAAGGGGTCATCGTCATGTCCCTGTGACGGAGAAGTAGAAGGAGTTAGTGGTATCCCACCACCTCTCCACTAAAGCAGCGAGCAAGGGTCTGCAGGTAGTAAGCTGAGAGAGCCCCCTGCAGGAGATGCCGAAACCCGCCTCGTCGACGATCTGAAGAACCGCGTCTGGTAACTCTGCATACCAGTCTCGGGCAATGACATTCCCATACCCACGGATGGTATGGGAGTCCTCCTGTAATCAAAAACAGCAATTGCGAAGCAATATTCAAGATGCTGTTTTGAGAAGCATACAGATATAGTGTCTGTGCACGTGTTTTCAAATGTAAAGCTGGCATTGGGTGTCAGTGTTTTAGCAGAGAACTACAGCATACGATATGTCAGTGTGTTGAACGGTTCAGTACAAATGTAGCATATGTGCACGTCTTTCAGATTGAAGCCGGCTTTGAGTGTCAGTGTGTTAGCAGGGAACTACAGCATATGATATGTCAGTGTGTTGAGTGGTTCAGGGTAAATACGGCATGTGTGCATGTTTTTCAGAAATCAAACAGATACCGGGTACCAGTGTGCCCACAGTGAAGTGCAGTAGGTGTTGTGTCAATATGTTTAAGCAATTCAGGGCTAGTGCAGTGTATGTGCACGTGTCAGATTCAAGGAGTTATCAGTTGCCAGTTTATTCACAATCAACCACAGTGTACAGTGCATCAGTGCATTTGAACTAAGCAATTAAAGAATAGAATCAACAATAGCAATTTAAGTATCCTACATTGCGAAAAATTGAAACCGGGGAAAGAATGTACCTCGGAGGCGTCGTGCGAGAAGTGTGACTCGGGCTCACGAAGTAGTAGCTCGGGTGCCACACCTCTCTCAAAGCTCCGGAAGTGGCGTAATCCATCGGGGAGCATCACGTAAACCGCAGGCCTGTAGGTCTCCGGATCGAACTGCCGGAGGCAGAGTAGCAAGGGCTCGGCCTCGGGGCCCATCTCAAGCTCTGGAGGAGCCCCACCCTCTGGAAGATCATCCGCCATCTCGAAGAGAATGTGAAAATGGCCGGAAGAGGGAAAAACGGGTGAGAATATGAAGAGTCAACAAAAAAGTCAACCCCAAGAGGGCCGGAAATGGCCGGAAAAGCCGGAGTGTGGAAAAGTCACAGATATCGAGAAAAACTTGAGGAAAACAAGCCCCGAGTGGCAAAAATCAAGAAAGAAACACCGAAATGAAATTTCAATCGGTTCAAAACGTCCGAAACGCAAGCATGAACACGAATCGAACGACGAAATCAAGGCTAAAACGCAAGAAAATGAGAGGATCGAAGGACGAAAACACCCTAGGGAGAGGGAGGAAGGATTTCCGAGCAAGGAGGAAGTGAGAAAATAGGGTTAGAAACCCTATTTTAAAAGACCCGTGGCAAAATGTCAAAACTGCCTCGATACAGGAACACTTTGCCGGCCGGCCACATATTGTCCCGATGGAACTGTTTGATGGCTGATGGACGGCCGGTGATGCATTCTGATGGCCGGTGGACAGCCGGTGGTCTCCCACAGTGGTTTTTGAGCCTCCTAAACCTTTCCTTGGGTTATATGAGTGGTCCAGAGCCTTCATTTCTTAAAACAGTGCAAAACAGTGCCTCTCCGACACTCAACTGGCTTCCGTTTTGGCCTTGGATTGTGCCTTCTGCGCGTGGCGCTCAAATTCGTGTAAGGTGTATCCTTCTCGTATCCTTTTGGCTTTTACAAGACTCAAAAGTTGCCCCATGTACATCGCGTTTTAATCGCACTGTTTTGTGCATTGCATTTCAATCGCATTGTTTTGTTCGTACGGTCTGGCGAGACCTTAAACACGCACGATCTTGAAGACCTGAAACCCTTGGGAGGCGCAAGACCTTCACTCGCGTTGTCTAACGCACCGCGCTGTTTTTCACATCTCATTGCATTTGGCATGCATTCCATCGCGCGATCTTGTGTATCGCACTGTCTTATGCACCTCATCTCAAATTCATGCATTGCCCCAAAATGGATCCGGCGGGACCGAAAACACACCACGGTTCGGCGGGACCAAAAACACGCGCGGTCCGGCAATCCCATAAGCCCGTCTGTTTGCATTGTCATGCATCTAAAGTCGCGCGTCGCCGCGCGTCAAATTTTCATGCATTATCATGCATTTCGAGTAAACTTGCGTTGTCACACACTCCAACATCACGCATCCTTCACATTCCAAAAAAAAAAAAAAAAAAAAAACATGCATTGTCAGGCATGCATTTTGCATCACGGTCTAGGAGACCTTAAATCCTCTAAAGGTGCAATTCCTTTGGTGTTTGTCGTGCCCGAACGACTTTCGGTGGTCTGGTAAAGCCACCTGCCTGTGTTTGCGGTGAGTTCCTAGAAGACCAACTGGGACGGTGGAAACTAGAGTTCGAACGGCTTATGCCTAGAACGCAAAGGTTCGGGAGTTCCGAGACTAAAGTCTGGTTTAAATACCCAGGGGTGTATCCTCGGCTTGAAATCTGTATGGAAGCCCCACAGGTTTAGGCAGCATGTCTGCGCCTCAATTCTGGATACTGAACCAACCTAGTATATCGCCCTGTTGGTAAGATAGGGAAAGCCGCAATAATAGCCGTTGCATCATAGTGCATTGTCATGCATCCATTGTAAGTAGTGCATTGTCATGCATACATGGTAAATATTGCATTGTCATGCATTGTAGAAAATAAACATGTATAGTCATGCATTTCCATTGTAGTTGCGTGCATCTATTGCCATTTTCCCCAGCAGATCACATCATACTGCATTCTCATGCATTTTTCTTTTTGTAAATATCCATTCCATTGCATATTTGTAAATATTGCATTTTAGATTGCATGCATTCATTGCATCACCTTCCACCTATGGCTTGCGCCTTTTCATGTTGAGCTTGGTCTGGTATGTGCCCATACTTCTCACGTCGAAACATAGTTCAGTATGCCGTTCTATGTTAGCCACGGCTCGTATGCGTACATGCCTTTCGTAGGCAAGATTTGGTTTGGCTCGCGTGCCATATCCATTGTAAATATCCATCCCATTGCATATTTGTAGATGTTGCATTGTAGATTGCATGCATCCATTGCATCATCTTCCATCTGTGGCTTGCACCTTTCCATGTTGAGCTTGGTCTGGTATGTGCCCTTACTTTTCACGTTAAAGCACAGTTCTGCATGTGTACGCGCCTATTCCACGCTAGTATGTTGGTTTGAGGGTTGCGGCACCTTTTCTATGTTAGACATGGCTTGTTTGTGTACATGCCTTTCGTAGGCAAGATTTGGTTTAGCCTGCGTGCCATATCCATTGTATCCATTTCCACCCCATTGCATATTTGTAGATATTGCATTGTAGATTGCATGCATTCATTGCATCACCTTCCACCTATGGCTTGCACCTTTCCATGTTGAGCTTGGTCTGGTATGTGCCCATACTTCTCCTGTCAAAGCATAGTTTAGTAGACCGTTCTATGTTAGCCACGGCTTGTTTGCGTACATGCCTTTCCTAGGCAAGATTTGGTTTGGCCGCATACCATATCCATTGTATATATTACGTTGTTGTATTTTTGCATCCGGCATTAGGATCATCATTCTTTCTCCTGCGGGTCGTTATCCCACTTATTTCATTCCACCCAATACTCGTTTTTGTGTTCGTCTACATTACTCATAGTTCAGTTGATCGTTCTATGGTAGACGGACTTGTCACATCCATCCATCTATTTGACATTTGTGTGGTTTTGAAACGCTCATGATTGGATCATGATTAAGTTGCTTTGCATATAGTTTGCATTCTCTTTTGCATTATTCATACATTGTTTTGTATATATTGCATATCATTTTGCATTCATTCTTGCATTGTCATGCATATTGCTAACAATATCATACCTGTTAAGTTGTTTTCTTTACAGGCATGATATTGTATGTCTGATTCATTTACCATGGTGGAACTGCACGAACCGCTACAGTATTGTATCCTCCGAGTGAGACGTCTCGAGAATTGCATAATTCTCTTACATCCTTTCTGCATTGTAGTGTAGTTTGGTGTATGCTAGCTTAAAACTGTTGCATGTGTGCTTCATTACAGCTTTTCTTTACATGATCATAAGTTATGCTCGGCTTCGTGCATTGTCTTGCATTTTGCCCCTGCCTTCGGGCGCATACCTTATTTGTCTTGCATGTTTGTCTAAGTCTTCGGCCTTGTCAAAAATGGGTCGTCTCTGGGCTTTGACATTCACTCCCATCATTGTTATGACTTTCGAGTTCTGTCAAAGAGGGGCAACTGTAGACACCCCATTTTTGACCGTCCTCAAGACTTGGACGTCACCATTTGAACACTCGGTAATCATCCTTGTTTCAGTTCGTTTGGGG
The DNA here is from genome assembly GCA_025200525.1 of Camellia lanceoleosa. Classification (NCBI taxonomy): domain Eukaryota; kingdom Viridiplantae; phylum Streptophyta; class Magnoliopsida; order Ericales; family Theaceae; genus Camellia; species Camellia lanceoleosa. The sequence goes on along the minus strand of JANUSC010000031.1, from coordinate 738,511 downwards.
TTCCCGGAGGTTTCGGCTACGCGCCTTGACTCAGGACCCCCGAATTCGACTGTTTTGTGTCTGGTTTTGCACCAAACACTTGTGCTTTGCCTTGGAGGGGCAGGGAATACCTTGTGAGGCATCCCCACACATCACCGGCCGTGGCTAGAGGCCACCGGCCAGGGTTTTATGCCATCGGCAATGTATGTTGCCGGTCGGCATTCTTTGTTGCCGGTCGGCAGTAAATTTTGTCAAAATGGAATTTTTGAGTAGCTGACTACTGTTCATCTGCTTTTACAGATATTTTAAAATAGCTGTTTTGCATTTGTTTCCCCTCCATACAAGTGTATGGAGGGATGGCCCTCTTGTTAGCTTACCTTTTAAGCTTTACAAGATTGGCTCCTCTATAAGAGGAGGCCCTCTCTCCCTTGTTCTAGGGTTAGAGAAGTTGGAGAAGAGAGTGAGAAGACTCTGGTTTTAGAGTTTAAGTTAGTGTATCTAACCTATATCTATATCTCTCCCTCTCTTGCCATTGTGTGTGTTTTAGGCTTAGTTTTGTGCACAAACACCTACCATGACACCATCCTCTTCGAACTGAGGTTCTTGAGGCTTGTTTTTGGAGCTTTGAAGCTGGTTTGGAGCTCAAGGGGCTGTTGGTCCATCATTGTTGAAGAGGTTCTTCAAGGGTAAGAAACTAGTCCTTTTTACCCCTTTCTTGCATTCTTTTTTTGCCTATCTTAGAACTATTTTTGTGCTTAGTGTATAACATAAAAAAGTTCTGTTTTTAGGCCCTCTAAATAGTTGGTTTAGAGTGTTTTGTGGTTTGGAGGTGTTTGGCCCCTCTTAAGCCTTGAGGGGCTCCATTTTGTGCTATTTTGAGTGAACTCTGGGACTTTGGTGTTTGGGCCTCCTCACCACTGAAATCTTGAGGGATTTTAGTGGTGAGGATGGTGCTTTGAAGTCCCAAGAAGGAGAGGGCCACCCCCTCTCCTTGTTGTCCTTGAAAAGGGCACTTTTTGGCCTCTTGAGGGAGCATCATGTTTGAGTACTTGTTGATCATGACATGGCTGTATTTTATGCTTATTATGCCATGATATAACATTGTTGTGTGTTGCTTTTGGTACACCATGTTAGTTTAACATACATGCCATGTAATGCCACTTTGATGCCTTAACATGTCTTAGGTTGTAAACCCTTATTCTAGCATGTTTTAGGCTTGGTCTTGTGAAGCTTTTGTGCTTATTTCACCATGTTTAAGGTCTGTCCATAGTTGTTTGGGTCGATCTTGGCATGCTTTGTGTGGCCCCCTTGCATTTTTGGTTTGTTGGCCTTAAGTGTGTAAGTGTGTAAGTGTGTAGCTTGCATTAGTTGCTTCGGTTTAAGTGGTTTGGCACCATTTGTAACATCATTTCAGTCCCTAAGATATGCTTGTATGCTTGCTTTGGACACCTCTTTAATGCTTTGAAAGCTTGTGTTGAATGCTCCATGTTTTGGCCATTGTGCATCCTTCAGACTTGAGCCACTTAGATGTCATCTAGATGCACCCTTGGCTTTGTTTAAGTCTGCCTTTGACTTGTTTTAAGTCCCCTTTAGCCTTGTGAGGCTTGGTGGACTTGACCTTGGATTAAGCCTCCGTGGCTTGTCTTAAGTACTTAGACCATTGTGGCATGTTTTGCTATCTTGTTTAAATTGACTTGGCATCATTTTATAACATGATTTCAGAGTTTAGTTTGCATGCCATTAATCCATGTTTGTCCCTTTTAAATGCGTTTAAAAGTTGCTTCATTATGCTTAAGTCTTGAATCATGTATCTATGCATGTTTGCATGAACATTTGCCTTCATGTACATAGCATTTTTGACCACTATTTTAGGCCTATTTAGAGCTGCCTAAATCATGTTTAAGTCCATCCCTTCATTGATTGCATATGCTCCTTGTGTGTTGTAGCATATTGGTAAGTTTTTGCATGTTGGAACTTGCATGATTGAATGAAGTCACATGCTTGTTTGCATGCTTGGACATCCACATTGCATCTTGCATGCTTGTTGGTTAACATTGATGTTTCATGTCTCGTATGCTTGTTAGCTTGTATGCTTATTTGCATTGCCATGGTTGCATACTAGTTAACATGCCTGGGTTGCATTCCATCTAGCATGCATGCCTTGTCCCTTGATCAAGTGATAGGGAGTGGGCCTTTGTTTGTTTGGTTTGCATTGCATTTGAAATCAATGTGCACAACTTGGTTCTTTGGGCCATCATGCATGGAAATGCTTGATTGGTGGTCCAAGAACCAAGGACCATGTCCCTTTGAGTCATAAACATGATAAGAGGCTTGGTTGGTGCATACTTGGCTTGAATTACATTGCCATGCAAGACTCTGTCCTCTGCTGCTGTCAAACAGGTTCTGCAGGAATTTATTGCCGATCGACTGCACAGAGTGCCGACCGGCAATCAATTGGTGGCCGATAGCTTCACTCTCAGCCGATGACCACACCCCATTGCCGGTGGCAATTCTACTCAGCCGATGATGTTTCCCAATGTCCAGGAAAGCAATTAAGAGACTTTGACAGTCTTCAGAGGGGCAGAGCAGGGAAAACAGAGGCAGTCTATGCATGGTAGTGTGCTTCCGAGCAGGACTCGAGCATGCATTGCATTGGACCCGCTTCCCGAGGACTTTACTGCTTTCCTTAGCTTAGTTAATTTGTAAATTAATTAAGTGGTCTGTAATAATTAATTAGCTTATAGGTTAATTAATTTGTATATTTATTTGGCCCCTCCGGGCGTGGGCGAATCTGTAATAAGTGTGGGTGTGTGTGTGTGCATGTCTTCCAATCCCTACTTCTTTTTTCCCTTTTATTTACCTACTTATGATGGTAGATTAGGGCATGTTTAAATTAGCATACCTTATGCTATGCATGCGTGCATCCATACATTTGCCTTGTATGCACCGGGCTCGGCGTATCATGCTAACTGCATTTGTACTTCAATTCCAAATTGAATACGTGCATCAATTGATTGCATTTCACATGACATGTTTAGGTTAGCCGTGCCTACTCTAATTACATCTTGTATGTGTTGCATTAGTCAATTTGACATAAACTAGGACCAAGCATATTTGCTAACTAGTTTATTGTTTTGGCACGGAGTACATTGTAAGTATTTTCACGCTTTAGCATACCGCATGCGTGTGAGTGCTATCATGACAGCATGCTTACCATGTGGCTAGATGCTTATGTGAAATAAACTGCCTGAATGCCTGTGGGTGAAGGCTGAATTGTTTGAGTTGGAACAACTCATTGAGATCCGTCTTTTAGCCTACTTGCGAGTAGCAAATCCCAAAGCATTTTTTAAAACAAACGGATATGCAATATTGTTCCAAATTAGGTGATCTAGTCTATACTTGTTTACTGTGCGCATAACATAGTAATTCTAGGCTAATAAGTGGAATAACAATACATAACGTTTTCAAAAATGGATATCATGGTTAGTAGAGGCCGGTCTTCGGACTGGGCGAGAGGAGGTGCTCATAGCTGACCTTCCCTAATCGTACCCAAGCTCCCGAGCCAAGGCAACTTTGGTGATGATGGACACGTGGCCTTTGGCACCGAGTCAGGGTTTCCTAAATTTTCCAAAATAAAATATTTAGGTGGCGACTCTGTATCTGGCAAAGCAGTCCATGTTTGGCACTTCTTTTCAAAAATCTGTTTTCTCAAAACGATTTGCCAGATTTGGACTCTTTGGTTCAAGATTAAGAACCGTGACAAATCAAGTCCGAACTGTAGTAAGCCCACAAATGAACGGAGCGGGGGTTCATCCCTCCAGGGGCGTTCGGGGACGTCTACAGTTTCTGGCGACTCTGCTGGGGAATTTAGAGAGTTTGACTCGAACTCGTGATATCCTGTTTTGACTGCACTTATGTGTTTCTTTGCATTGCATGTGCATTGGTGCGCCTAGGACACCGTGTTGGCCATCTGCTATTCCTGAGCAGTTTGCCGGAGGCTTGTCTTGTCAAAGCATGCCATAAAGCTAACCGGTTGCGGGCTCTGCCAGTATGGGAACACAAACCCCGGTTTTACCGGGGCATCCTTTTTGACCATTCGACCTAGTGCATATTCGGAATTCATAGTGACCATTCCAAACTAGGACAGGTTGCTTATCCGATGTTATGTTGTTTGAAACAACTGTGTGCGTAGTGAAACCCTAGCTCCTGACAAAATAGGACAGGGAAACCCTACCCCAACATAGGGGTGTTTTTGCTCTCTTTACTTGTCATGTGCTTTTAGAGTGTATCTCTGCAAGAATGCACACATCAGTTTGCAAAGTTTGGGTATCAGGCCCGAGGGCACCAATGTCAATATTTGATAGAATCAGTTATGTCTGAGGGTATTCGATTCAGTGTTTTGGACAATAATTCTGGGGAACAAAGGATCGAATAGAGTATGCTTGTTTGGTCGACTTGTGTTTGATCCGTTTGGGCTGAAATGCAGCTTGCTTTTTTTTCTTACAAGGGTTCAGAGGGTTCCAGAATAGTCAGTGTTCCCCCTTGCTGAGGCAGGACTTACGATGATGCAGAATTCAGAAGAGATAGTGGTTATGACAGCTGCATTAGATCATGGGATCACTCTGCAAAGTGAGACCAATGTCGATGTGCCGCATCTACCCAGTCTGGACCCCCCAGCTATATCAGGCTCGCGAGCCCACCACATTCGAGTTAATGGGGATGATAGGTGATCTCCAAAGGTCCGTGGCGGATCTCGCTTACGGGATGTCAGCTTCGCCACCAGCCGCACCATATGCCGGGAGTTTTGTACCCCAGGAGCCCCCGCTGTTGGGACGGATTGTGATTGAACTTAGCCAACCGGAGATGGCCTCCAGCTATGGCAACGACATACCAACCCAAATCCTAGATCAGGATGAGGCCAGAAACAAAGACAAAATGAAAGTAGATGTCGATCCTATCGAACAACTGCTGTGGGCAGTCGAGGCTTTGAAAGCCGGGGGGATGAGCAAGCAACAGATATCTGCAGTTGCGACAAAAGCTGTGGAGGATGCTTTCCCCACTCCACCTGCGGGTAGTTCAAGCCAATCAGAGAACCGGGACAAGCCCCGTCATGCCAAAACAGTTTGTAGCCCCGTCATATATTTTTGGCACGCCCAGTGGGACTTGTTAAAATAGCTAGACGAAGACGACAAGGAGAAAGTGAATGCTTGGAAGAAGGTGTAGAAGGAGAGGTAGAAATACCTAATCCAGAGGATAATGTGGTAACACATCCTGTGGAAACTCCCATGTGATCAGAACCTATGGTCGAACAGACTAGTACTTCGGGACAAGAACCATATGTTCATAATATTGGACGAAACCAAGTAATTGGACCATCCACTGTTTCATCTACTCAGCCAACCAATCCTTGGGATGGCCTAGTAGATGCTATGGGACAACAATTAATGAACACAATGGAAAGGTGGGCAACATCATTTTTTGGATCGAATGAATAACCACCAACCAACAAACACAAGACACACAGAGGAAGTTTTAAATGTCCCTCAGCAAAGATTGGCTAGAGACAAACATCCTATGCAAGTTAATGGACATTCTAACGGTCAAACTAGTAACCAGAACTATGAAAGACCATCACCCCAGTCTTGGTATGAACCCATTTCGAGGCCTATAGCAGGCCAAAATGCCTCAGTACTTAACAATGAAACCACACAAGTTGGTGGATCTGGCCAAGTACAAGAAACTGGCGTGAGAATGGTTACAAATCTCATGTTCGAAGCCATACCTGGCACTAGAGGGTATAATAATCCCTTATTCGAATTTATACCCGGGGGGTTGGAAGGTTAGCCTGCAAATGGAAGGGACACAACGCCTGTTCCTGCACCTTTTACAGGTCCTTTCGCAGGACAGACTCAAAGGGGTTACCCACACTCCTAATAGCAACCTGCACCACAAGGGCAACCCGTCCCAAATGTACCACCTTATGGACTAAGAGGACCGCAAGCACAAGTTTGTCCACCAATTCCTATGTTTGTCCCTCCAGTAGTGGTTCAGCAGGCACAAAATATGGTCCATAGAGACCAAATTGCTGATATTGTTAGAGAGATGTATGGACCGATGGCTCGGGGGGTCTAGACTCCTGTATACAGAAAACCATACCCAGAATGGGTAGATAGGGTACTTGAATACCCAAGGGGGTTCAGGATACTAGATTTTACCCTTTTCTATGGAAGTGGAAATCAATCAACAGTAGAGCATATTGCTAGATTTGCTGCTCAATGCGGTGAATTCACTAATCATGATTATATGAAACTAAGATTATTTCCAAATTCTCTAACTGGGGGAGCATTTGTATGGTACATCAACCTTACACCTGGCTCCATTCAAACTTGGCAACAAATGGAAGAGGCATTTCATGCCCAATTCTTCCAATCGGAGCCAGAGGTTTCCATAGCAGACTTGGCAAGATTGAGTCAAAGGCCTGAAGAAAAGGCTACTCAATTTATTGCCAGATTTAAAAGGGCTCGAAATAAATGTAGAGTCATACTGCCAGAGCCAGAATTCGTAAGATTGGCTCAAAATGGCTTAGAATTCAGGCTTCGAAAGAAGTTTGACTCAACTGAATTCAGAGATTTGGTCGAACTAACCTATAAAGTGTCTCGATATGAAGCATTACTAGAGGAGGAACAAGATCGAAATAATGCCTCGTACAAGACATATTATAGAGATCCAAATTATGAGATTGATACAGCAGAGATTGTGGGCAAAGAACCTGTAATCTGTGAAGCATTAATTTATAAGGATACAACAATTGACCAGCAGTTTAAAAAAAAAAAAGACTTTCACAGAAAGTACTCTTTTGATCTAACAAAAGCAGATGACATTTTTGATCATTTGCTTGCAGCCAATTTCCTTAAGTTACCAAAAGGAGTAAAACTGCCATCTCCAGAACTTAAAGGAAAAGTATATTGTAAATGGCATAACTCTTGGTCTCATTCGACTAAAAACTGCATTATTTTTTGAGACAGGATCCAAGAGCAAATTCGGAAAGGAAGTTTGAAATTCCCAGCCAAAACAGAAAAGGCCATGGGGATTGACAGTAACCTGTTTCCAGAAGTTGGAGAAAGCGCAGCTAATGTGGTTGTACCAAACTTCCAGAATTTATCTCTGCAGGAGTTGGAAGAGGTCAATGTGCAAATGCATATTGCCAACCAGACAAATACCAAGAAGGACACTAGAAACCCACCAGCTATTGGACAAGGTTTCTCACACCAGAGGGAACACTCTGATGAAGAAGCATTGGATGATGATTCCTTGGAAGCAGCTGTAATGCAGAGGATGTGTCCCAGGTGCAGACTGAGTTATAAATGGTTGAAGGGGCTTCCAATTGATGGGAAGCAATACTATAGGGATATTCAGAGATGTCCTAAATTAACCAATGCTTACAACAAAAGGCCGTATCCGGCTAGTGATAGGCAGCGACCACCAGTGGTTGAGCCTGCAATGGACAGAATGCATGCTAAAGGCAAGAGGCCCTTACATGAATCCAGGCCACCTAACTATTACAGAATGGAGAGTAGTCATTCTGAAAGAAGACTAGAGAGAGGCTCATTTCACGGGATCAAAGCCAGGGATTGGACTCCTAGACCAGCCTCACGCAGGATAGAAAGTGGCTACCTTCATCGAAGGTCTGAATCAGGCTCAAAACATGAGGTCAGAGCCAAACACTTACCTTCACAGCCAGCTTCGAAGATGGCTTCGAAGGTTGAAAAAAGCAGTTCAACATCTGAGTCAGCAAGTTCGTGGGTACCTGGGGTCCCAGATTAGTTTGTAATGCAGAACAAGCCTAGGGAAGTGCCTGCCCAAAGGGATGTTGGAAACCAAGGCAGGATGGTCAAGCCTCCATTGGTGGCTCTGAACAATTGGGTATTTCTTAAACACCCAAAGACAAAGGAACCAGATATGGTTCTAGTCATTTCAAGATCACAAAGGAGGAAGATTCAGCGCAGGTACACCTAGTACCAGCAAGATCTGAAAGAAAGTGGAGAGAGTTCTTCACTGGTCAAGACAGAAGGAAAGAAGAATCCAAAGTCTGACCATGCTGCAAAACCAAATCCACAGAACAAAGTGGTTGGCAGCAGAGAACAGTTGGCCACGGTTGATTCTGAACTAAAGGCCAGGGAGAAGGCTAGCTTAGTAGGGTTGGAGAAGGCTCTAATGGAAAGTGATAGCGAGACGGAAGAAGAGATTGGCATAAGCCAAAAGAAGGAAATGGCAGAGGAAGAAATGTTCGAAGCCTTCATGGCTGAGAAAACATTTCTGGCTGAAGGACCAGTTGAGAAAGATCCTTCGAAGGAATCAGTTAGCAACGAAGTGTCAGAGTGTAGCATGGAGGATGCTGCTGAAGTCATTGATCAAGATAGCCAAGAAAGGAGACAGGCACAGCCAGCCATCCAGTTTGGCTCATTTCCTCCGGTATCAGACAATATGGTACACATACTGCCTCATGAGTTCCAGGCTGACGAGGAGGACCAAGATGACCAAGACATGGACCCTATTCCAGTCTCTAGTGAGGAGTCGCAAGTGAGTATGGTACAGGATGAGTCTGAAATGGCTACTCCGATGGAAACTGAATGCGAGAGCGAGGAAGAGGTGAGCATCAACCTCTCATATCCTTTTGAATATCCCTTGAATTCTATGACACAACATGTCAAGCCTTTGTACATTAAGGCTTTCTTTGATGGGATACAATTGAATCGGGTCCTGATAGATAATGGGGTAGCAGTGAACTTACTACCGAAATCTTCTTTGAAGAGTTGGACAATCTTCATTATATTTGAAAAATAAATTCTGTTATGTACTTAACAACAAACATAATACAGAAGAAATAAAGGAAATGAGAGAATTTGTTTGATTGCAAATATCAAACCAGAAAAAATAAAATAAAATAAATAAAAACAGATTTTTATTTTGTTACAAAAAATAAAATCAAAATCTGATTTAGACAAATAAATAAAAATAGAAAATAAATAAACAACTTACTTGATTTATTTCTTGAATAATATTCTAATCAAGTCCAATGTTCGACACGGTGTCTTTAAGACAGATTCGTCCTCTCCATGGTACTTTCAAAATATAGACATCTATCTCCCAAGATAAAATGATCAATCAACGAAAAATAGCAGCACTACAAATTTTTCGTACAACGAATACACTAAGTGTTTATCCTCTTTCTTAGAAGAAAATAATGCAGCAATATGTAGAGAATAGTTGCAGAATTATTTTGGACGAAAATTGTAAATGAAAACATCAAATGAGGGCTACTTATTTATAGATGTTGTGGTGGCTTTTTAATTTGAATTAAACAGGTACCAAACCTGTTTCAACTGGTGCAACACTGTTTCAGCAGATAAACTATTTGGGTTCGAAATTTAAACAGATTTGAAATTTGTTCGGGTGGAACAGATTTGAATCTGTTCAAACTTGTACAAAAATTTGAAGAGGTGCAATATTTGAATTTGAATTTGAAATTAAAATTTTGGACAGATTTTATTTTACTAAAAAATAAAATCAAATTCAAATGTTTTTGGCCCAAAAAGATAAGTATTGGGCCGGACAAACCTCACACCACACACCAGCGCCCAGGCCCAGTCTGCCTGCACGGCTGCGCGTGTGTGGTGATTTTTGGGTCCAATGGGTCTAGCCCATTTTGCTCATAACCTCTCTCTCCACAAAACTTGGGTGCCCTTTGGGTCCTATCCCAAGTTCCAATCGTATGTCTTATAAACCCATTGAAAACTTCCCACCAAATCAATATGGGACAAGCCATTATACAAACCTTAAGGAATTTCCACCAAAATTTCATTTCCATGGAGATCACTTTCGCTTCAATTTTCCATTCACTCGATAATGGTTTTGAGCAACCAAATATACCACGTGAATCACAACGCGGCATAGAACGCGCTACCACTTTGACCCGCTAACTTTGGCGCACCGGTCCCACCTTAAAAATATACCAAAGTTTGGAAAAAATTCTGTTTTCCAGAATTTCCAAAACCAGTTTCTAACAATCTCCCACATGAATGGAATTTGATGACAAAAGAAATGCAACAATATGTAGGATTTTTCGAAAGAGTATAAATCGAAAATATCTTGCATCAGGATAGGTAGTTTTAGGCCTTGAATCTTTCCTAGTGATAACCTATCGGACTTACTAGCTAACCATTGGATGCGATGCCTTGAATTGTTCAGTCATTTGTATAAGCCAAGACAATAGATTTCACACAAAATATCTTCTAACACATTGTGGTTCTCACTGTTGTGTTCATTTTGGCCTTCACGCTCCTGGTTTTCATGAGTACTTCTAGAGAATATAGCCTCTTCATTTTCATAGAACCGGCCTCAGTTCGACACTCATATAGGTGATTCTTGTTGTGCGTATTTCCTTACACTCGTCTTAATTTTTATGCCTAAATCAAGATATAAGTAATCATTAAAAACAAAACTTATCCTCATACCCTTGCAGACAACATATGTTGCAGATATCACTCTCACCATAGGAATGGGTAAGGAATTTTAATCCCTTGGTGATTTTTGGTGAGCCACACATAACTTAGTTGTCCCTTTGAACTTAGTTCTTGGGATCTCCAGTCATATAAGTAGGGTTACCATTATGATTACTCTTATGTAATAGGCTTTAATCCCATCCCTTTCGATGAACTATACACTTGCTTTTTTGTAAAACCTTTTATTAACGGATCCGCAATATTCTCTTTAGATTTTATATAATCTATTGAGATTATTCCATTTAAGAGAAATTGCCTTACGGTATTATGTCGACGATGAATATGTCGTGACTTACCATTATACATATGATTTTGTGCCCCGCCTATTGCAGATTGATTATCACGATGAATGCAAATAGTTGGCACAGGTTTTGGCCACATTGGAATGTCTTCTAAGAAGTGACAAAGCCATTCTGCTTCTTCTCCTGCTTTGTCTAAAGTAATGAACTCATATTCCATTGTGGATTGTGCGATGCATGCTTGTTTCGTGGATTTCCAAGAGACAACATCGCCTCCCAAAGTAAAAACATATCCTCTTGAGAATTTTGAATCTTTAGTATCCGATATCCAATTAGTATCACAATAACCTTCGAGTACTGCTGGATATCGAGTAAAGTTCAAACCATGATCACGGGTAAATATTAGATATCTAAGAACCCGAATGATCGCTTTCCAATGGTTTTCTCTGAGGTTACTAGTGTATCTGCTTAATTTACTGACTGCATAAGCTATGTTAGGATGAGTACAATTCATTAGGTACATTAGGCTTCCAATGATTTGGGAGTATTTTAACTGAGACACCGCATCACATTTATTTTTTGATAAATAAAGACTGATGTCTACAAATGTTCTAGCTAAATTCATTTCATCCTTGATAAATTTATCAAGAATTTTCTCAATATAATGTGATTGAGATAATGGATATGCGTCAGATGTTTTAGTAATTTTCATTCCTAATATAACATCTGCAAGCTCCATATCTTTCATATCAAATCTTTTGCTAAGCATTTGCTTAGTTGATTTGATCATGTTTTAACTACTTCCAATGATAAGCATGTTATCCACATAAAGACAAACTATGACATATCTTTGGTCAGTGTTTTTAACATAGACGCACTTGTCACATTCGTTTATCTTAAACCCATTAGTAAGCCATTGCATGATCAAATTTTTCATGCCATTGCTTAGGTGCTTGTTTTAATCCATAAAGAGATTTTATAAGTCGACAAACTTTCTTTTCTTGCCCCGGCACTACAAACCCTTCAGGTTGCTTCATATAGATCTCTTCATTTAGACCACTGTTTAAGAAAGCTATCTTAACATCCATTTGATGTATCTCTAAATTATACAACGCTGCTATGTCAATAAGCATGCGAATAGATGTTATTCTTGTCACAGGAGAATATGTGTCAAAATAGTCCAGACATTTCTTTTGTCTGTAACCTTTTACTACAAGTCTTCCTTTATACTTGTCTATTGAATCATCTACTTTCATTTTTCTCTTGAATATCCACTTATATCCAAGAGGTTTAGAACCAGGTGGAAGACACCAATTCCCAAGTATGATTTTGCATAATGGATTCAATTTCATTATTAATAGCCTCTTTCCACAAAGGTGCTTCAAGACCTGACATTACTTCCTTAAAGCTTTGAGGTTCATTTTCTAACAAGTATGTCAGAAAATCTGGACCAAAGGATTTTGATGTTCTCGCTCTCTTACGTCGTCTTGGTTCATGATCAATTAAATCCTATTGGTTGAGACCATAACTAGTCTCTTGTATTTAATTGTCATTAGTCTCTTGACTTTGTGTACAATCTAAGTTCTTTTCTGTGAACTTAATTTCTGTCCTTTCTTGTAAGGAAAGACATGTTCAAAAAGCACAGTATTCTTTGACTCTATAATAGTGTTCACATTTGAAAAATCTAGAAACCTCCTAGATGTTGATTTGTGATTATGTGTCAATTTTAAGCAGAATATAACAATCCCAATCAAACAATCAAGATAAAGAGACACAACGATTTTACATGGAAAAATCACAATTGGACACCTCCAACTGTGATAAAAAAAACTATGGGCAACTGCCACAAGAACAATCTACTAAGAAGATTTAAAGGAATTACACAGGTATACTCTAAATTATCTAGCGAATCCACAACGCCTAATTGAACCAACCTCTATGTGCCCCTTCCAACCCCATCTTCACCACGGAATTGTCTTTACGATGAGCCACTCCAGAATCCACCGAAACTTCAGGCTCGAATTCTTCAGAATCCACCGAAGAAGAACAACTCTCTTTCTCTCTCTTCTGTATAACAAACAAACCTTTGATGTACTCTCTTTAAACCATGAGTTGAATACTCAATAAAACATCAAAGAAAACTAAGAAAATATGTCCAGATATAAACCTTAAGATCCAAAAAAGAAGATCTGGAGAAAAAATAATGAGTAGTCTAGTTTTGGGAGAAAACCAACTACTTATAGAAAATCCAAAGTAATCCTGTTTTTGGAAGAAAACCAACTTCATAAAGGACTCCAAAGTAATTCTAGTTTTGAAAGAAAATCAACTTCTTAGAGAAATCCAAAGTAATCCTAGTTTGACTCAATATGTGAAGTTAAAAAATTACAACCTTGGGTTTGATCCATGGAATTTGAGAACAAAGAGTCCTAACAATCTCCCCCTATGTCAAATCCTGGACAAAACCATGCTACAACAGTTTTCCTAACAAAAACACTAAAACAATTTTCCAATTAAAACAAGAACAACACCACCAACTACGAACCAGCACTTATAACCAAATGTCTTTACAAACTTATTTCTCAAGGTCATGATTTGCAAAACAACTATTAGTCCCACAAGAGTATATGAAAAAGCAATAAACATATGGCTAGATTATCTTGAAGTATGAGATGAAAAACATGAATAGATGCAACTTGGAGATTTTAAGAACATGTAACATGAAAACTTGAAAACTAAGACATATGCACCCAACACATGACATGAATACATGAAAAACAAATTTCTCTCCCTGTTTGTCACGAATTGACAAAGGAATCTCAAATAACAAAATTAAGATCAAAACCCACACACGCAATGACATGATAACGATTAACCGAACTCCCCCTCACTAAAAGCAACCACAAACACTGAAAACAGTGAACAAGGAAAAAATAACAAAAATAATATAGTGGACCAAGCAAGGAATTTCAGAGTTGTACCTTAAAACACACAATATTATCCAAGAAGCACAATTACTTGAAAACACAATGTGCACAGCCTGTAGAAGATTCCTCATAAAAGAAAGTGATGCATTATGTGAAGATTTAAAGGAAACCAACTACTTATAGAAAATCCAAAGTAAAATAAGAAAATATGTCCAGATATAAACCTTAAGATCCAAAAAGAAGATCTGGAGAAAAAATAATGAGTAGTCTAGTTTTGGGAAAAAACCAACTACTTATAGAAAATCCAAAGTAATCCTGTTTTTGGAAGAAAACCAACTTCTTAAAGGACTCCGTAGACGCGCCCGTGGGCTTCTTTCTACAGTTTGGACTCCCTTTTGTTGTCGGTTCTTAATCTGAACCAAAGAGTCTAATTCTGGCAAATCGTTTTAAGAAAAAAAAAATAGATTTTGAAAAGAAGTACAAAACATGGACTGCTTTGCCAGATACAGAGTCGCCACCTAAATATTTTTTACTGGGGAATTTAGGAAACCCTGACTCGGTGCCAAAGGCCACGTGTCCGTCATCACCAAAGTTACCTCGGCTCGGGAGCTTGGGTACGATTGGGGAAGGTCAGCTATGAGCACCCCCTCTCGCCCGGTCTGAAGACCGGCCTCTACTAACCATGATATCCAATTTTGAAAACATTACATGTTCTTATTCCGGTTATTAGCCTAGGATCACTATGTTGTGCGCACAAGCAAATAAGTATAGACCAAATCGCCTAAGTTGGGACAAAACATCTCATGTTTGTTTTGAAAGTGGTTTGCCACTCGCAATTAGGCTAAAATGCAAGTTTTGCCACCCTCAAGTGGGCATTTAGAAAAGACGGTTTTGCCACTGTCTAGTGGGCTTGAAGCTCACAGTTTTAATGCATTATCCCAATTTAAGCAATTCGACCTCTATCCACAGGCATTCAAGCAGTTATATCACATAAGCAACTAGCCTCATGGTAATCATGTTGTCATGGCAACACTCACACGCATGTAAGGATGCTAAAGCATAAAAGCTTACTTAGTACTCCGTGCCAAAACAGAAACTAGTTAGTAATCATGCGTGATCCTAGCTCATGTCAAGATGGCTAATGCAACACATGCAAGATGCAACTAGAATAGGCTCGGCTATCCTAAACATGGCATGTGAAATGCTACAAGTAACACGTATTCAATTTGGAAATTGAAATACAATGCAGTTAGCGTGATGTACTGAGCCTGGTGCATGTAAACAAATGCATGGATGCATGCATGCATTGCATAAGGTATGCTAATTTAAATGTGCCGTACTCTACCATTGTAAGCAGGTAAATAAAAGGGGAGAAAGACGTGAGATTGGAAGACATGCACACACTCACGCACACTTATTACAAATACGCCCTCACACGGAGGGATTAAAAGAATATACAGTCCTGAATAGCACAGTCCAAATACAGAATAAATTATTACAAAAATTCTATTTATTAAATTAAATCAAATGTAAAAAGAAGGGGGGCCTCAGCTCTGCCTCGGGATGCGCGAATGATGCATGATCGATCCGTCTTGCCCGAAAAACCCGCACCATACCACTGCCGCCTCTGTTTTCACTGTCCTACCTCTCCAAAGACTGCCAAAGTCCCGGGATACCTTCTACGCACACTGCTTCACACCATCGGCTGGATGAAATGGCCACCGGACATGTAAAATGTCCATCGGCTGCTCATGAGGTCATCGGCCACACACCAATGGCCGGTTGGCACTCTATACTGCCGGTCGGTAGAAAATTCCTCAGAGAAGATGCTTTTTATAGCAACAAGGAGGTGTGCAGGTATGGTATGGAATTTTGGGCATATGTAAGCATGGCCATGTTTCCTATCATGTATGGGAATCAAGGAAGCATGGCCCTTGGTCCTTGGGCCACCAATTATGCATTTTGATGCATGATGGCCTAAGAGACCAAGATTCCAATTCAATGGAAATGTATGCAACACACAAATGGGGACCAAGACCCTATCATGTCAAAGTCAAGGGCCTCGGTGACATGAGAATTGAGATGTGTTTTGTCACTTAAAATACAAACACCTCTCATCTCTCACACTTGGTTTGACACCCCAAACCAAGTAATGCAATGCATGTTATGCAAACATGGCTCAACAATGCATCCTAAGGCTAAGAGGCAAGGCATGCCAAATGCAATGCAACCTATCATGGCAAGTATGTAATGCTAAACATGCAAGATGCAAATGCAATGCAAACAAGGACAATCTAAGCAGTAGGATCATCATGCTACAACACCTAGTGAAGCAATCATGCAAGGAACATGAGACAAGCATGCAAAAGTGGGATTAACCCATAAAGGGGTAGACCTCAATGCACCCCAAAACAGGGGCCAAAAGTGCCTAAAACCATCGACAAAACGCTCAATAAGCATGCAAGTTAATGGGCTTAAGGCTAAGGCACAAAAGAGGGAACTCCACTACCACTAATAAGATCACCCATGGCATGAACCAAGCAACCAAAAACAGATGTTTAGCATGCAAAACAACCCCCAAAACCCCTGATATGGCAGCCCAAATGCCTTAAACATGCAAGCATGCACAATGTCCATTTCAAAGCACAAGAGACCAATATTTCAAAGCATGAAAGACATGACAAATGGAGACATATAATCATGGCATGGGGACTGAAATAGCATGTTGAATGATTCCAAATCACCTAAGTAGCCCAACCAATGCATGTTCATGGATCACATACTCAAGGCTTACAAGCCATAATGCAAAGCAACTTCATCAAACATGCCAAACATGGAAAAATCAGTGGCCAACAAACCTAAAACATGACAAAACAACACTAATACCTTCATGAAGCTAGGCTAATACATACAAGAATCATGGCCTAAACACAAGATGCATTTCTATGCCAAATAGAGGAATGCAAAGCAAGTATAATATGCATGCTAAGGGTTATAAATCCAACCAAGGACAGAGATATAATATGACCCAAAACACCCAAAAAAACTCTGAAATGGTACCCAAAACAACCAAGCATACATGTTGCCTTTTTAAGCCAAAAACCAAGGTAAAGAGGGACAAAGGGGAAAGGGGTGTCCCTCCCCCATACAAGACTTCAAACCCTCTCCTTTACCACTAAAAATCCACTGGATTTCAGTGGTAAAAGGAACCAAACACTCAAGCAAACAAAGTCTCACAAAGGAAGCACCAAAAAGGCCAAATATGGCCTAAGAGGGTGAGTTTGAACTCAAACCACAAAATGACCTCAACGGAAGTTCTTAAGCACAAAAATATAAGACTTTTTTATGTTATACACAAGACCCAAATCAGCATACAAGACAGGTAGAAATCTAGTGCAAGTTTGGGGAAACTAAAGTAAAATGCTTACCCTTGAAGAACACCTCAAGAACAGCCAATGCAGCCCTCCTCTTCTGATCAAAATCAGTCCAAAAGCTCAAGAATCAACCCTCTAAGCCTCTCAATCTCGGAGCAAGGTGTAATGGTGTGTGTATTAGTGCAAAAGTAAGGTCAAAATGCACTTTTAGGCCTAAAAACACACACACAGGAGAAGAGAGAGAGAAAATCTAGAGAGAGGAGATATATGACAGATATATAGATACAAAAGCTCTGGTTTTTTGTTCAAAAAAGGCTAACCCCTTTTAAAGGGAGAGGCATGATGCTTATATAGGCAAAACAAAGCCAAGAAACTTAATGGCTAAGCTAAAGAGAAAGGGTCAAGGGGTGCAAAGGGGTCTTGGCTTCTTGGAGAAGCTAAGACAGCTGGCCAAACTTCCCCAAGAAGCTTGGCCAAAAAGGGTCAACCTTCTAGAAGGTTAGGGGGTACAAAGGCTCACAAGGGTCATCCCCGTGCATGGGGAGTGGTGTTGGTGCATTCCAGCTGGCACAGTTGGCATGCACCATGCCCCAAGGGGTGCAGAAGGGTCATTGGCCAACCAAATAGGTCATCGGCACAATAAAGTGCCGGTCGGCCAAACATAGTGCCGACCGGCCATTATTTTTAAGAAATCATGGCCGGTGGCACACATATGCCGCCGGTGACGGTAGGGGAGGGCCGGTGGGGTGTGGGGATGGCCAACAAGTCGTTTCCTGCCCTTCAAGGCAAAAAAACACAGGTACTTGGTGCCAAAACCATACACGAAGCAGTCGAGTCAGGAGGTCCTGAGGCAAGGCGCGCAGCCGAGACCTCCGGGAACTCGAGACGAATACAAACATGGATAATCACCGGGTGTTCAAACGGTGACGTCCAAGTCTTAAGGACGGTAAAAAATGGGGTGTCTACAGTTGCCCCTGTTTGACAGAAGTTGAAAGTCATAACAATGACGGGATTGAATGTCAAAGCCCAGAGACGACCCATTTTTGGCAAGGCCGAAGACTTAGACAAACATGCAAGACAAACAAGGTATGCGCCCGAAGGCAGGGGCAAAATGCAACTGAAAATGCACGAAGCCGAGCATAACTTATGATCATGAAAAGAAAGCTGTAACGAAGCATACATGCGACGGTTTTAACCTAGCATACACCAGACTACACTACGATGCAGAAAGGCTGTAAGAGAATTATGTAATTCTCGATACGTCTCACGCGGAGGATACAGTACCTGTCCGGTTCGTCTGGTTGCACCAGCCTTAAATGAACCGTACATACAATATCGTGCCTGCAAAGAAAACAAACTTTAACAGATACAATATTGTTAGTAATATGCATGACAATGTATCGAAAGCGTGACAACGCTACGAAAGTGAGATGTATAACAATCTTTGTGAAGGCAGACATTACGTGAGTAAAGCATGCGGTCTATGCAAGCAATGTGTATAAGCAGGTGTAATCGAACACATGTGAGTAAACAGTGCACGCATGCAGGCCATGTGTATAAAAGAAACTTGAACACATGTAAGTAAAGCAATGCACGCATGCACGCAATGTGTACAGAAAAGGAAACTTGAACACATGTAAGTAAAGCAATGCACGCATGCACGCAATGTGTATAGAAAGAAACTTGAACACATGTAAATAAAACAATGCACGCATGCACACAATGTGTATAGAAAGAAACTTGAACACATGTAAGTAAAGCGATGCACGCATGCACGCAATATGTATAGAAAGAAACTTGAACACATGTAAGTAAAGCGATGCACGCATGCACGCAATGTGTATAGAAAGAAACTTGAAATTGAACATGGTGAAACATATTTCCCATGATGCTGGAATGTAACGTGCTACAACACAGTATAATTGAAATGATTTATGGAATCACAAGATATAAAAAGGATACGGAAAGGAACGTCCTTCGCATGTACCGAGCATCGCTCACAAAAGTCATGGCCTGAGGTCAACTCGAAGGTCCACTTATGTTTCGAAAATGCATTTTCTTCTATTGCCTTGAGTGATGAAGGTGCCAAACCACACAATTGACCCGAACAAGGGCGCGGAAGGTACAATGACCGAAAGGGGAGGTTACTGGTATCAAACCCAGTACTCTGCTACCCTGCTATTTTCCTGCCTTACTTTCCTTTTTACCGGTAGTGTAAGCACATTGCACTGCCTCAGGCAAGTTTTATTCTTTTCAAAATCGTATATATTTTTGCAAAACACGTGATGGAAATGAAACAGCTATTTTGTTCAAAAGGTGTTGCATTTGCACGTTCTACGCATTGCATCGCAAGGCATCACATATCAATGTGAATGAAATTCATTTTGAAAAAAGAGCATTCGCATCGTAATAATCAAGTAGCGAACTGACTTACAACTCGATAAGCAAAACAGAGGGACTCGTTATGACCAACCAAGTGCGAGTGCAACTTGATAAACAAATCAACGACTTAAAGAGAGTGAAATACAACTCGATAAGCAAATGTACAACAACTCGATAAGCAAATAGACGTGCCTCGACAAAAAAAAAATAATAAAAAAAAATCGATCATTGGAGAGTATTGAAGGTAGTGGGATCCCCTAATCCTTAGCATGAAAAGGTTAGGGAACAAGGGAGGAAGACCACCGGCCCAACAGAAAGGCCACCGGCCGTAAGTAATGGCCATCGGCCGGGAAATTGATTCACCGGCCAAAACTGATGGCCGGTCGGCACTATTATTGGCCGGTCGGCCATAAATTGTCAGTACCAGCAGAATGCTGACATCTGTCCTCCACTCAACCTTATCTCCTACAAAAGGATCTCAGCTTCATGGTTTTCTTCATTTTAACACTGATTTGCTCCAAATGGAAGTGCTTCTTGCCCAAAATCTAACAACTTGGATTAACAGCTTGGATGGCTCGGAAAAGCTGAATTTCCGGTCCTTCAGCATAAACGCACTATTCACTCTGGGTCGCACCCCATTACATTTTCCATTTCTCCATGCCGCGGCGAGGTTTTGGATTCCGGTGACACATGTCTTCAGCTTTAGTGGGCAAGACGTGTGTCCTACCTTCGAAGATTTCCAAGCTCTAATGGAATCTGAGCGCAATGAAGAGATTTTGCCCCAACTTCGTTTTGGCCATGCCCAAGCCTTAGGGCTAATGTGTGGGCTGTCAATACCCGATGCTCGTTTTTTGATTTGTGATGGGATGCTAGATGTTCCGAGCTTGGTTTGCCGTTTTTCTGAGACCGGTGATCGCGGTGACCATCATTGGCAAGGCTTCCGGCGACACGCCCTCTGTTTGTGCATGCTATCTCACTTTCTATTTGTCTCAGGCTCCGGAGGGTCTAGTGTCCGGTTGATTGAGGTTGCCCAAGGCTTGAAGGAGGGCAAGAGCTGCATTGCCACGATTCTGGCTGAGATGTTGATGGGTTTGGATGCTTTTTATCGTCGTGAAACAACCAAATTTGCGGGGAGTCCACTACTACTGCAGGTAAAGTTTCCCACCCAATCTCTCACATGTATTGCTCATGTCACTCGGCTCTCAAGCTCGGTTTTCTCGCAGAATCCTTTTCTTACTTTTCTCTCATCGTACATCTCTCTATTCTTCATTCTCTCATTTTTTTTTATCCCTCCCCAGATATGGTTGATGGACAAGTTGCAGGTTGTGGACGCTTGCCCAACATACTCAGCTCGTGGTTACTTTTTCAGGCGACGCCTAGTCGATGCCCTTGATGAGGGTTAGTGGTTCGACTGGATGTGTAACTTGTCCGCAGATCACATTGCTTGGCGGTGTCCTTGGCTCAATCTACCGGCAATGAGCTACAGTATGACTCGCCAACCTGGGATTCAGCTGATTGGCTTGACTCACTGTGTCTTCTATTTTCCGTTCCGAATCCGTCGTCAATTTGGTCGTGACCAGACTTGTCCACCAGAAGAGATAGAGTACCCAGCTGCATTCCCGATCCGAGGCGCACAGCTTGCCCGATATGTTATAGCATGGAGAACCAGAGAGCTCCTGGTCCCCGCTCCCATTTTTAATTGCACTTTGTCTGATGAGTGTTGGGATTGGCTCAATGAAGAGGCACAGAATGGGCCTAGATTGGTATCAGAGACTTCGACCAGCTCTGGGAGGGGACGCAGGGGCACCTGACTTGACTATTCCCCAGGTTTATTGCTTTATTAGAACTTTCAAGTTTTCCTTATGATTGTAATAAAAAGCAACTTCAATTGTATGCAAGAGCAGGAGAACTCTGTATTGAAATCAATGAAATTGAAGATTGTGGTACTGAAAATTTTCCGCTTTGGTCCAAAAATGGTCTTAGTTGTAAAAAGATCTATTTGAACAAAGTTAACTTTCATTAAAACTTTTCAAAACCATTTTCGATATGGATCAGAACTGAACATGCCTGAAATTTGTCACTGAGGTGCACAATCCCGAATCCCAGCAACTGGAAAGTTGCCCCTAGTCTGAAAAGGACTGCACCGGAGACCTTGATGAATGCTGTTGGACGAAGATGGCCAAGATGATCAAGATGGACAAAGTTGATCGGGGAAAAGTTTGTGGCTGAACTTGAGGATGAAGCTGCCTACGTATCCCAAAGATGGGAATCAAGCCTTACGTAGTTCGGCTTAGGTTCAATCGAGTGTTTTCACTCTCCTTTTATGCTCTAACTTTTGCCAAGGCCGCCCTTTTGCGGGTTTTCAACCTTGCGAGCTCAGTTTTTCTATTTTCTAATTTTTTGTGCTTTAATTTTTGCCTAGGTCGCCCTTTTGGGTTTTCGGCCTAGCGAGCCTCTCAAGGGTAGTATTTCTTCAACTTGTCCATGTTGATCGGTTGTGAGAACTCCAGGCCATCTAGGTCCATCAGAACCACAGCTCCACCCGACCAGATAGCTTTGATGATGTAGGGACGAGTCCAATTGGGTCTGAACTTGCCCCTTGGGTCATGGATGGGAGCTCGGTTGTCTTTGAGCACCAAATCTCCTTCCCTTAAGTTC
Organism: Camellia lanceoleosa; assembly: GCA_025200525.1. Lineage (NCBI taxonomy): Eukaryota > Viridiplantae > Streptophyta > Magnoliopsida > Ericales > Theaceae > Camellia > Camellia lanceoleosa. The sequence goes on along the minus strand of JANUSC010000031.1, from coordinate 716,393 downwards.
GTGGACCTAACCTTCTTGTTGAAAGCCCGGGCAATTCTGCGCTGATAACCCTGAACATGGTACAGTGCTTTCAGTCTTCTCTCATCGAAGAGCATGAGTTCCTCAAACCTGCTCTACTGTCAATCTGCTTCAGCTATTTGGCACTCAGCCAATACTCGTAATGACGGAGCCTCGATCTCGATCGGTAGGACGGCCTCCATTCCATAGACTAATGAATACGGAGTAGCCCCAGTAGAAGTTCTAATCGAAGTCTGGTAGCCCCACAGAGCGAATGGTTACTTATCTGGCCAATCCGGGTGGGTTTCCACCATCTTCCGCAGTATGTGTTTGATGTTCTTGTTGGCAGCCTCAACTGCTCCGTTGGTCTGTGGCCGGTATGTGGACGACTTATGAAAAGCCACATTGTACTTCTCCAACAAATCAATCACCTTCTTCTTGAAGTGGGAACCATTATCTAAAATAATCTCGTTCGGGACCCCATAGCGACAGATAATGTTATTCCTGATAAACTTCGCGACATGTGAAGCCTTTAAAACCGCATAAGATTGGGCCTCAACCCACTTTGTAAAATAATCTATTGCGACGAGGATGAACTCATGCCCGTTCGACCCCTTTGGAGTAACAGCCCCAATCACGTCGATTCCCCACACTGAGAATGGCCATGGCGAAGTCATGTTGTATAGCTTTGACGGTGGGATGTTCATGCGGTTTGCATGGATCTGGCATTTATGGCATCGTCGAACAAAGCCAATACAATCCTCCTCCATGGTGGACCAATAATAACCCTGTCTGAGGATCTTCCGTGCCAGCATTACCCCATTCATATGTGCGCCACATTCTCCTCCATGGATGGCCTCCATCAGGCGCTTCGACTCCTCAGCTTCTACACACAGCTTGTGCATTCCCAAATGACCTCTCTTGTACAGTTTACCCCCGCAAATGATGAACTGAACAGCCATTCTCCTGATTGCCCTTTTATCTTTGGCATTTGCCCCTGGTGGATACGTCTCCTTCTCCAAGAAGTTCCATATGTCATAATACCAGGGGTTCTCATCCTGAGCTTCATCTATGGCAGAAATCGACTCATATGCTGGCACAAACTTCTGGTCAATGATGATCGAACGCATCCGGACTCCGGACGGGATATCTATCATGGAAGACAGAGTTGCTAGTGAATCTGCAAACCTGTTGTTCTCTCTTACTAGGTGAGTGAAGTTCAGCTTTTCAAACCGAGAAATTAACAAATCCAAGGTCTGGTGGTAAATTATCATTTTCTCTTCTTTGACCTTCCAATCTTCTTTTGCTTGAGATACAACGAGGTTGGAGTCCCCGATAACGTCTAATTGTTTTGCCCCTAGTTCTAGAGCCGCTTCCAAACCAGCAATACATGCCTTGTATTTCGCTTCGTTGTTTGAGACTTTAAACTGGAGCTTGAATGCTAAAGGGATACGGGAATTGTCCGACGCTATCAGCAACACTCCTATCCCATACCCATATTGGTTTGACGCTCTGTCAAAGTACATTGTCCAAGTTTCGTCTTCGACATACAAAATGGCTTCATCTGGGAAAAGATACTCAACTGCTTCATCCCCTTCAACCGGGTGGTCGGCAAGGAACTCCGCTACTGCTCTCCCTTTCACGGACTTGCGCATCACATACTTTAGATCAAATTCGGAAAGCAACAGTAGCCAACGAGCTAGCCTACCCGTAAGTGCCGGTTTCTCGAAAAGATATTTGATAGGATCGAGTCGTGAAACCAGCATTACGGAGTGAGCTAACAGGTAGTGCCGCAGCTTTCTGGTAGGCCATACCAAAGCTAAGCAAGCTTTCTCCAGCGAAGTGTAGCGGGTCTCGTAACCCAGCATCTTCTTGCTCAGATAGTAGATGGCTCTCTCCAACTTATCCTCTGATTCTTGTGCGAGCATATAGCCCATTGTAGTCTCAGTTACCGAAAGGTACAATATCAACAGTTTCCCTGGCTCCGGTGGTGACAACACGGGTGGGTTTTGCAAATATTCTTTGATCTGTTCGAAACCTGCTTGGCATCGGCCGTCCCACTGAAATTTCTTTCCTTTCTTCAAGAGACCAAAAAGTGGTTCACAGGTTAAGGTTAATTTGGAAATAAACCGTCTTATGAATTGCACTTTACCCAGAAAGCCTCGCACCTCTTTTTCAGTCATTGGTGGTGGCATTTCTAAGATGGCCTTGATTTTGGAAGGGTCGACTTCGATGCCCCTCTGCATAATCAGAAACCCTAGCATTTTTTCCACTGTGACACCGAATGTGCATTTCTGAGGATTCAACCGCAACCGAAATTCTTTGATCCTTTGGAAAAACTTTTGCAAGGCGGTGTAGTGACCTTCTCTATCTTTGGATTTGATAATCATGTCGTCTACGTACACCTCAACCTCTTTATGGATCATATCATGCAATATTGTGGTCGCTGCCCGTTGATAAGTAGCCCCGGCATTCTTCAACCCAAAAGGCATTACTCTATAGCAGTATGTACCCCACGGGGTGGTGAATGCAGTCTTCTCCCGGTCTTCGGGTGCCATTACTATCTGATTATAGCCTGAGAAGCCATCCATAAATGAAAGCAAAGCATGCCCCGCTGTGAAATCTACCAACTCATCAATGTGTGGTAAGGGAAAGTCATCCTTCGGACTGGCTCTGTTCAAATCCCTGAAGTCTACACATACTCGAATTCTGCCATCCTTCTTTGGCACTGGAACAATGTTGACCAACCAAGTCGGGTATTCGGATACCAGCAGGAAGCCTGCGTCGATTTGCTTAGTGACCTCTTCCTTGATTTTAATGGCCCAATCAGGGCGGATCCTCCTGAGTTTCTGTTTGACAGGTCGGGCCTCGGGATCGAGAGGGATCCGGTCAGCATAATCTCGATGTCGATTCGGGTATGTCTTCGTAGGACCACGCGAAAACATCTTTGAAATCTTTTAATAAAGCGACTAAGCGTTCGCGCTCCTCTGAAGACAACGTGGACCCGATCTGGACCAGCCGCGGGTCCTTCTCAGTACCAACATTTACATTAACGATTTCATCAACTAAAGGTTTGACGAATCTCTTCTACTCTTGTTCAATTAAACGTTGTAAAACTGGAGGAATTTCGTCCTCGTCGTTTTCATCAAAATTTTGAAAGTCCTGATTTAAGCAATAAACCAAAGGCACAGAAAAGTACTCGGAAACCACATTCATATCATTCTCATTATGTACTTCCAAACCGTCCGATTCCTCTGTTACAACAGACTCAAAAGAGAAAGAAAAAGACGACAGGACAGATCGTGGCATCGTTATCACCCCCAGGAATACCGGACTCAGACTCAGTCGAGTTGGAACCTGATTTCGACTCAACAGATTCGGAGGAATCAGATTCCGGCTCACTACGACCGGTCTTTGCTCGGCAATCCCTCTTCATCTTGCCGGTGAGGGAGGGTGCGATGGATACACCTAAAATGGTTAATTGTAGGCCCGCAGCCGTTTCATTCCCGATCATGGACACTGAGAAGTTATCCCCCAAGCACAACTGGTCGATCGAAGGATCTAAAAGTAGACATGCCAGTGCTACCCCCATTTCAAGTTCGGTGTCCTCAGACTCCACTTTCCTGTTCTGTTTAACCTCAACTGTTAGGTCTGTCTGCTCTTCAGCAACATCATCCCCAAGTAACTGTAGGTCAAAGAAAATCTCGAACCCTGGTACACGCTTTCTCTCTGCGTTCAACCACGGCTCCGGAAAACCACAAAATGGAAAGTCTTCCCCCTCTCGGACAAAGCGTCTGTTTAGGGTACCCTGAATGGGCCGGTGCATTAAGTCGAAAGGTCTCCCCATTTGTTTTGCTCTGGCTCTCCCAGCCATCTCCTTTCCTTTCCTTGCCCAATCCTCCTTGGTGGGCAGATAACCCAAGCCAAAGGTATGGGGGTTGTGTGACACTTCGGCTAATGTTGCAATGCCCTTGCGGCCGCTCTTTCCTAATCCCATCTCGGGGATATGTTGGAGCTTGTTCATGAGATACACTGCTTGGGCACTGACATAGATCCCTTCATTAGCAGCCATGATGTTCTATACAACCTGAGCCTCAGCCAGGGTAAAACCCGATATGAACACATCCTTCATGCCATGCTCGATTTCTAGAACAGGCATGGATACTTCCGGTGGCGGATGGATTGATGAATTCCCGAAAACAATGGCCACTCCCTTTCCGTAGGGGTATTTCACCATTTGATGCAAAGTGGATGACACCGCTTTTACCTGATGCAGCCACGGCCGCCCTAAAAGCAAGTTGAAAGTTGCAGGCACTTCCAAGACATGGAAATCTATCTCATGCTGTCCCGGCCCAACTTTAGTCTGAACTTTAACTGTTCCCATCACTTCCCTACTTGTATTGTCATACGCCCGGATGACTTGGGCTGTTGGCACAAAATTAGCGACTTTCAAGCCAGTTGCAAATGTCGTCCTTGCCGGGCAGACGTTGATGGCGGATCCGGTATCAACGAGAACCACCGGTATCCATTTATTCTTACATTCCACAGAAATGTAGAGGGGTTTGTTATGCTCTGCCTCCTCGGGTGGCAATTCCTTGTCGGAAAAAGGTAGCGTCGGGGTAGCTCCTCTCAGAAAGACCAATCCCACCAGCTACTCTGGCGTAGTTTCTATTGAAAGCTTTGCTTTGTCCATGGCTGATAAGACAGCCTCTCTGTGCACCCGTGATGCCATGAGCAGTCCCCATATGGAGATGTCTGCTTGTATCTTTTTAAGCTATTTGAGTACAGCCTCCTCTTCAAGTTGCTTCTCCTTTTGCTTCTCAACCTCTGTATCCTTCCCCGAGGCCTCTGGTTGATCTAGGTGTGGGGGTTTGAAATACCGCCCACTCCGCGTCATATGGTCGACCTCTCCAAGGTACCAGGTGTTATTGGGTTGGTTGTTCCCCCAATCTTCATCTGTGTGGGCAAGACACAGGTCCTCATCTTCCCACCATATTCCATCAATAGTTGACAAACGTCTATCCGGCTTTGGTATGGCTGTTCTTGTACTCGCAGCACCTTCCATCCAGATGCTCGCAGCATTCTCAGTTTCTGTGCACACAGCCGCTTCAGTCCCCATATGGGCCTTTGCCTTCCTGATTCTCTCGGAGTCTTCGAATTTTTCCTGTTCTAGGTGTGTCAATGCAACCGACTGTTCAGTTATTCCCGTATTTGAAATGCTCCAATCCTGAGCGAAATTCTTGACACCGACGCTCTCCGGCGATGCACTCTGTTCTTCGACCTTTCCGGCTGTTACTGACATTCTCGCCCCTGCTGGGCCCTGTTCTAGTTGGAATTCTTCTACCACATCTGGTTGATCGTCTAACCACCTTGTAGCCTCTGTCGACTCCTCATAATCATACCAGTTGGCTGCCACATCCCCTGGATCTTGATCGCTGTAAAATCGAAGATTGGCAAGGTCCTCTTCCATATCTGTTAAATCATCTGTTCCCTGTCCCAGACTCTCCCCTTGGATTACACACAGTTCTCCTCCTGTTGGGAATTCCACATCTGGCGCATCCTGGCCTATCGATGAAATGTAGTCACCTGGATTATATGTTTTCTCAACACAACTTCCAGATTCTACATACTCTGGCCCAACAATCCTCTTCTCCTTTGGGATCTCCTCTCTCCTGTTCTCGGCGGTCACCACTGCTGGTTTCGGTTGGGTTATGGAGATGTCCATCATGCACAAGGTGGTGCAATCAGGAAGGAACACCTCCGGTTTAGGCAGGTGGGTAGGTGTGATATAGATACTAGGGTCGTAGGACACGACCCCAGTATGGATGAAATTGAGTCTTTTGGGTGGTGGAGCTTGGTTATGTGTGGGGAGAGGGTTTGTAGTAACATTGGGCTTCTCGGGAGGCAAAATCACCCCGTTATCGATGAGATCCTGAATTTCATGACGTAACCGATAGCAATGGTCAGTGTCGTGACCATGCTGCTGATAGAATGAACAATATTTGGTTGGGTTATGGGTATGGGGAAGTTTCTCTGGTAAGGGCCGCGGCTCTAGGGGCTTCAAGTGCCCTTTTTTGATTAGCACCCCCAAAGCCTTGGACAGGGGCATGTAAAGTGGGGCGAAGGTTCTGGTGTTTTTGGGTGGGTATTTGGCTGTTGGTGGGTTACTTTCGGACGCACCGGAGAATGGTGTAGCTGCCGTATTTCTTGGAGGGGGGTTGGCGGTGACCATGCTCACTTCGGAGGCTCTCGTAGTTGTGGTGCTGCTCGGGCCTGCATTGCTACCACGATTAAAAGTTCGTCGGGGTTGCTCCCGGTCGTTATCAATCAAGCCTTGCTTCAAGGCATCCTCAATCTGTACCCCCATTTTGTGTAGGTCAGAAAAAGCAGGAAAGGGAAGAATAATCATCTTTTGCATCAACTTCGGCTGAAGATTGCGCACAATCATCCGAATCTGGTCTTTGTCCGTAGGCCTCAAGGTCATCATCGAGGCCTTGGCCCTCCATCTGGTTACGAATTCTGAGAAACTCTCCTTAGGCTCTTGCCTAGTAGTCTCGAGATCACGAGTTGTAATCTCAATCTGTGTATTGTATGAGTACTGTGCGATGAAGGCCTCAGCCATTTCGTCCCAATTCCTCTTGACGTCATCTTCTAGCTTGGCATACCATATGGCCGCCACACCTGATAGGGTCCAGCCAAATAAAGACAATTTCTGAAGCCTACTGAGGCCCATTGGCCTTAAGATATCTGAAAACAGTCTCAAGTGCACCATGGGGTCCCCGGACCCATCAAATCGATCAATATGAGGCATTTTAAATCTGTCAGGCAACGTCACAGCCATGTCGGTGTATCCATCTTCAATATCGGGGATAGTCTTGACCCCCTGGGATCTCTTGAATAGCTTTTCAAGCTTGCTCAACTTTAGTGCAGTAGGATCAGTCTCGAACTCAAAGGGAGAGCCCGGTAGGTTGGTGGGTGTTTTTGATAGCTGAGGTTGGATTTGAGGTAGGATCGGAGGTGGGGGTGGTCTTGTGGGAAATTCTGTATCATTCTGAACATTGGTTGTCTCCCCGAGGTTTGGAACTCCTGGTGGGGGAGGAGCTTGATGCGAAGCAGATGCTCCGGTTTGCTGCTCTAGCCTGGCAATTGTCTCTGCCTATTCCTTCACAACTGTGGCCTATTGCCTGGCGAATTCTGCCTAACGGACGGCATCCTGCTGCATTGTTTTCATGCTCTCTTGGAGGTGGCGCACCATCTCCTCTAAACTAGCCATACTATTCTGCTCTGGTTGAATTACCGGTATATATTCTCTCTCTGTTGGTGACACGGAATCCTGATCCCTACTGAACACAGGTGGGGTAGATAAGGCCCTCTGAACTGACTGCTGTACCGATGTCCTCTGCCTGGCTGTCCTCTATCTAGTAACCGGGGGTAGAGAGTAGTACACTGGTTGTCCGTCCACCAGATCCTCAGATCGATGAAGTCGACGACCTCTAGTCCAGAGTGCTTGGGGAATGTCTACTGGGTCAGAAGCAATCGTGCTCAACTACCTAGTAAAAAGATAAATAAAGCGTATAAATAAACAGACAATCGGATAGCATAACGATGCAAAATAAACATACAATACATGGTTGGATATCATAACACACTGCTAGTGAACTGGATACACTGTTCCTCAAATACTGATCACTGTTTCTGAATTATTGCCCCCAAGTCTGAATCGGATACCCACGGATAATTGATTCGCCAAAATACCGACTGATGCCCCGCAAGTCTGATGCCTAGCCTTGCAAACTAGTACACGTATTTCCCTGTAGAGATACACTCTAAAAGCACATAGCATGTAAAAGAGAGCCAATACACCCCTATGTTGGGGTAGGGTTTCCCTGTCCTATTTTGTCAGGAGCTAGGGTTTCACTACGCACGCAGCGGTTTCAAACAACCTATGATCGGGTAAGCAACCTGTCCTAGTTTGGAATGGTCACTATGGATTTCGATATGCACTAGGTCGAATGGTCAAAAAGGGTGCCCTGGTAAAACCGAGGTTTGTGTTCCCCATCTTGGCAGAGCATAACCGTCAACCTTATGGCATGCTTTGACAAAGTCAAGCCTCCAAAGAAACCGCCAGAATAGCAGATGGCCAACACGGTGTCCTAAGCGCACCAATGCACATGCAATGCAAAGAAACACATAAGTGTAGTCAAAAAAGGATATCACGAGTTCGAGTCAAGCTCTCTAAAATCCCCAGCAGAGTCACCAGAAACTGTAGACGCGCCTGTGGGCTTCTTTCTACAGTTCGGACTCCCTTTTGTTGTCGGTTCTTAATCTGAACCAAAGAGTCCAATTCTGGCAAATCATTTTGAGAAAAAAAAAACAGATTTTGAAAAGAAGTGCCAAACATGGACTGCTTTGCCAGATACAGAGTTGCCACCTAAATATTTTTTAATGGGGAATTTAGGAAATCCTGACTCAGTGCCAAAGGCCACGTGTCCGTTATCACCAAAGTTACCTCAGCTCAGGAGCTTGGGTACGATTGGGGAAGGTTAGCTATGAGCACCCTCTCTCGCCCGGTTCGAAGATCGGCCTCTACTAACCATGATATCCAATTTTGAAAACATTACATATTCTTATTCCGGTTATTAGCCTAGGATCACTATGTTGTGCGCACAGCAAATAAGTATAGACCAAATCGCCTAAGTTGGGACAAAACATCTCATGTTTGTTTTGAAAGTGGTTTGCTACTCGCAAGTAGGCTAAAATGTAAGTTTTGCCACCCTCAAGTGGGCTTTTAGAAAAGACGGTTTTGCCACTGTCTAGTGGGCTTGAAGCTCACAGTTTTAATGCATTATCCCAATTTAAGCAATTCAACCTCTATCCACAGGCATTCAAGCAGTTATATCACATAAGCAACTAGCCTCATGGTAATCATGCTGTCATGGCAACACTCACACGCATGTAAGGATGCTAAAGCATAAAAGCTTACCTAGTACTCCGTGCCAAAACAGAAACTAGTTAGTAATCATGCATGATCCTAGCTCATGTTAAGATGGCTAATGCAACACATGCAAGATGCAACTAGAATAGGCTCGGCTATCCTGAACATGGCATGTGAAATGCTACAAGTAACACGTATTCAATTTGGAAATTGAAATACAATGCAGTTAGCGTGATGTACCGAGCCCGGTGCATGTAAACAAATGCATGGATGCACGCATGCATTGCATAAGGTATGCTAATTTAAATGTGCCCTACTCTACCATTGTAAGCAGGTAAATAAAAGGGGAGAAAGACGTGGGATTGGAAGACATGCACACACTCACGCACACTTATTACAAATACGCCCTCACACGGAGGGATTAAAAGAATATACAGTCCTGAATAGCACAGTCCAAATACAGAATAAATTATTACAAAAATTCTATTTATTAAATTAAATCAAATGTAAAAAGAAGGGGGGCCTCAGCTCTGCCTCGGGATGCGCGAATGATGCATGATCGATCCGTCTTGCCCGGAAAACCCGCACCATACCACTGCTGCCTCTGTTTTCACTGTCCTACCTCTCCAAAGACTGCCAAAGTCCCGGGATACCTTCTATGCACACTGCTTTACACCATCGGCTGGATGAAATGGCCACCGGCCATGTAAAATGTCCATCGGCTGCTCATGAGGTCATCGGCCACACACCAATGGCCGGTCGGCACTCTACACTGCCGGCCGGCAGAAAATTCCTGTAGAAGACAGTTTTTGACAACAACAAGGATAGACAGTGTATGGCATGGAATTTTGGGCATATGTAAGCATGGCCATGTTTCCTATCATGTATGGGACTCAAGGAAGCATGGCGCTTGGTCCTTGGGCCACCAATTATGCATTTTGATGCATGATGGCCTAAGAGACCAAGATTCCAATTCAATGGAAATGTATGCAACACACAAATGGGGACCAAGACCCTATCATGTCAAAGTCAAGGGCCTCGGTGACATGAGAATTGAGATGTGTTTTGTCACTTAAAATACAAACACCTCTCATCTCTCACACTTGGTTTGACACCCCAAACCAAGTAATGCAATGCATGTTATGCAAACATGGCTCAACAATGCATCCTAAGGCTAAGAGGCAAGGCATGCCAAATGCAATGCAACCTATCATGGCAAGTATGTAATGCTAAACATGCAAGATGGAAATGCAATGCAAACAAGGACAATCTAAGCAGTAGGATCATCATGCTACAACACCTAGTGAAGCAATCATGCAAGGAACATGAGACAAGCATGCAATAGTGGGATTAAACCGTAAAGGGGTAGACCTCAATCCACCCTAAAACAGTGGCCAAAAGTGCCTAAAACCATCGACAAAATGCTTAATAAGCATGCAAGTTAATGGGCCTAAGGCTAAGGCACAAAAGAGGGTACTCCACTACCACTAATAAGACCACCCATGGCATGAACCAAGAAACCAAAAACAGATGTTTAGCATACAAAACAACCCCCAAAATCCCTGATATGGCAGCCCAAATGCCTTAAACATGCAAGCATGCACAATGTCCATTTCAAAGCACAAGAGACCAATATTTCAAAGCATGAAAGACATGACAAATGGAGACATATAAGCATGGCATGGGGACTGAAATAGCATGTTGAATGATTCCAAATCACCTAAGTAGCCCAACCAATGCATGTTCATAGATCACATACTCAAGGCTTACAAGCCATAATGCAAAGCAACTTCATCAAACATGCCAAACATGGCAAAATCAGTGGCCAACAAACCTAAAACATGACAAAACAACACTAATACCTTCATGAAGCTAGGCTAATACATACAAGAATCATGGCCTAAACACAAGATGCATTTCTATGCCAAATAGAGGAATGCAAAGCAAGTATAATATGCATGCTAAGGGTTATAAATCCAACCAAGGACAGAGATATAATATGACCCAAAACACCCAAAAAAAACTCTGAAATGGTACCCAAAACAACCAAGCATACATGTTGCCTTTTTAAGCCAAAAACCAAGGTAAAGAGGGACAAAGGGGAAAGGGGTGTCCCTCCCCTATACAAGACTTCAAATCCTCTCCTTTACCACTAAAAATCCACTGGATTTCAGTGGTAAAAGGAACCAAACACTCAAGCAAACAAAGTCTCACAAAGGAAGCACCAAAAAGGCCAAATATGGCCTAAGAGGGTGAGTTTGAACTCAAACCACAAAATGACCTCAACGGAAGTTCTTAAGCACAAAAATATAAGACTTTTTTATGTTATACACAAGACCCAAATTAGCATACAAGATAGGTAGAAATCTAGTGCAAGTTTGGGGAAACTAAAGTAAAATGCTTACCCTTGAAGAGCATCTCAAGAACAGCCAATGCAGCCCTCCTCTTCTGATCAAAATCAGTCCAAAAGCTCAAGAATCAACCCTCCGAGCCTCTCAATCTTGGAGCAAGGTGTAATGGTGTGTGTATTAGTGCAAAAGTAAGGTCAAAATGCACTTTTAGGCCTAAAAACACACACACAAGAGGAGAGAGAGAGAAAATCTAGAGAGAGGAGATATATGACAAATATATAGATATAAAAGCTCTGGTTTTTTGTTCAAAAAAGGCTAACCCCTTTTAAAGGGAGAGGCATGATGCTTATATAGGCAAAACAAAGGCAAGAAACTTAATGGCTAAGCTAAAGAGAAAGGGTCAAGGGGTGCAAAGGGGTCTTGGCTTCTTGGAGAAGCTAAGATTGTGCCAAGCTTCCCAAGCTTGGCCAAAAGGGGTCAACCTTCTAGAAGGTTAGGGGGTTCAAAGGCTCACAAGGGTCATCCCCGTGCATGGGGAGTGGTGTTGGTGCATTCCAGCTGGCACAGCTGGCATGCACCATGCCCCAAGGGGTGCAGAAGGGTCATCGGCCAACCAAATAGGTCATCGGCACAATAAAGTGCCGGTCGGCGAAACATAGTGCCGGCCGGCCATTGTTTTTAAGAAATCATGGCCGGTGGCACACATATGCAGCCGGTGACGGTAGGGGAGGGCCGGTGGGGTGTGGGGATGGCCAACAAGTCGTTTCTTGCCCTTCAAGGCAAAAAACACAGGTGCTTGGTGCCAAAACCGTACACGAAGCAGTCGAGTCAGGAGGTCCTGAGGCAAGGCACGCAGTCGAGACCTCCGGGAAATCGAGACGACTACAAACATGGATAATCACTGGGTGTTCAAACGGTGATGTCCAAGTCTTAAGGACGGTAAAAAATGGGGTGTCTACAGACTCCAAAGTAATCCTAGTTTTGGAAGAAAATCAACTTCTTAGAGAAATCCAAAGTAATCCTAGTTTGACCCAACATGTGAATTTATAAAATTACAACCATGGGTTTGATCCGTGGAATTTGACAACAAAGAATCCTAACAATCTCCCCCTTTGTCAAATCCTGGACAAAACCATGCTACAACAGTTTTCCTAACAAAAATACTAAAAGAATTTTCCAATCAAAACAAGAACAACACCACCAACTAGGAACCAGCACTTATAACCAAATGTCTTTACAAACTTATTTCTCAAGGTCATGATCTGCATAACAACTATTAGTGCCACAATCTCCAAAACAACTATTAGTCCCACAAGAGTATATGAAAAAGCAATAAACATATGGCTAGATTATCTTGAAGTATGAGATGAAAAACATAAATAGATGCAACTTGGAGATTTTAAGAACATGTAGCATGAAAACTTGAAAACTAAGACATATGCACCCGACACATGACATGAATACATGAATACATGAAAAACAAATTTCTCTCCCTGTTTGTCACGAATTGACAAAGGAATCTCAAATAACAAAATTAAGATCAAAACCCACACACGCAATGACATGATAACGATTAACCGAACTCCCCCTCACTAAAAGCAACCACAAACACTGAAAACAGTGAACAAGGAAAAAATAACAAAAATAATATGGTGGAGCAAGCAAGGAATTTCAGAGTTGTACCTTAAAACACACAAGATTATCCAAGAAGCACAATTACTTGAAAACACAATGTGCACAGCCTGTAGAAGATTCCTCATAAAAGAAAGTGATGCATTATGTAAAAAGCATAGATCCCATGAGAAAAGTGTGTGTGTGACTCTTGGAGTTTGACAAACACAAGATTCAAATCCTAGTAGTGATATGAAAGTTGGACCTCCGATAAGAGAATCTTAGCACAACTAAGGAAAGTCAAACCACTAGGAATCAAGGGGTATTTGGTGAGTAAAGGCGGAGGCTCCCCCTCAATCAATGAATCCTTTATTTTTTTCCTTTTTTTTTTTGACACCTTTTTTTCTCACATCCTTTTCTTTTGCACATTTTTTTTTTCTTTCTTTTGCACATTTTTTCTTTTCTTTTCTTTCTTTTGCACACTTATTGGCGGCTGACACGCTCAAGAGTATGGAAACCGAACCAGAGAAGCATGGATATAATAAAGATGGCCTGGTTGGTGACTCTGAGGTAGCCTTTTCCTCATGCCTGGACTACAAAGAATAGAGGGGAAAGTCGTGGAGATCAAAAAGATGGAAGGTGGTTAAGAGACTCAACATCACCCATGATATGCTATTATAGGTCAATTCCTCTAGAAAAGCAAAAGATACAATGCCAGAAGTCCATAGAAAAAATAGATCACTAAGGCAGAAGGCTCCGATATTTGCTAATCCAAGAGTGTGTACAGAATGAGACATACTAATCAAAAACACACACTCCAAAATAAGTAATGACCACAGAAAGCACACACATATTAACATGTAATGGACATTCTTATCAATTCCAATATGCAATAAGGACCACTCAAAAATTTCAAGCTTGCAAAACCATACTAAGAAAATCTTTTTGGGTTTTTTTTATTTTTTGTTTATTTTTCTAAACCAAGCAAGACAAAAAACGAAGAAGCATACATTTTTTTTCTCATTAAAAAAAAACACACACACAGAAATCCAAAAACTAAAACAAATAAACAAATTAACACAAGTCAAGTTTTCTCACCCAAACCGCTTTAGTATAAACAAAGTTGTGAGCATTGCGGTTTTTGGGTGATGTCTTGACATTGTGGTTCCCTTTGCTCTCAATGGGAACTTGTCTCGACTTGGTTTCCAACTTCCTATCAATGAAGTGTCTCCTACCCCACAAGATGTTGGAATTTCTTCCATCTCTATGAGACACTCTCCCATGCAACTTATAACAATAAGGGAGAATATGACCATGCATACCACAATGATGACAAATAAAAAGAGGGTGTACCTTCTTTTCTTTTACCTTTCCAACTCTAGGAAGTTTGAGAAGTCTATCCTCATGTTGAATCTTTTGTCCTCCTTTTCCTTGAGTTTTTGTATCATAAGATGTGGATGCACTCTGTTGTTGCTCTTTCTTACCTCCAAAGCCAATGCCACTCTTGTCAGAACAGATTTGTTGAGACCCAATGATATCCTCCAAAGTCTTTGATCCTTTGTTCCAAAGACCAATGGTAACCATAGCACACTTTAGCTCTTCATCTTTCTTGATCATTAGTTCTTCCAAAGCAACTTGTGACATCTCGAGAGATTCAATCTTTTCTTCATACATGACATGGGTTTCCTATAGCTCATTTCTCTTTGTCTCACAAGTCAATAGTTTTGCACAAAGAGCTTGTCGATCATTAGCTATCTTGATGGCATCAATCCAGGCCTCGGAAATCTCCTCCTTACGTTTATCATTCTTACTTTCACATGCTTTGAGTTTTTTTGTGAGTTTATCATTTAATTTGAATAAGTTAAGAGACTCTTTATACAACTTTTCATAAGCTTGCTCAAGCTCTTCATCATCACTCTCCAAGGATTCGTCAAGTAGGGGTGGTCGAACCATAAAATTTCCCTCATGAATTGAATCCATTATCACAAATCAAACAAGATCTCGTTCTAAAAGAATTTTTTTAAAAAAAATAGAACAACCTGCTCTGATACCAATTGAAAAATCTAGAAACCTCCTAGATGTTGATTTGTGATTATGTGTCAATTTTAAGCAGAATATAACAATCCCAATCAAACAATCAAGATAAAGAGACACAACGATTTTACGTGGAAAAATCACAATTGGACACCTCCAACTGTGATAAAAAAAACCACGGGCAACTGCCACAAGAACAATCCACTCAGAAGATTTAAAGGAATTACACAGGTATACTCTCAATTATCTAGCGAATCCACAACGCCTAGTTGAACCAACCTCTATGTGCCTCTTCCAACCCCATCTTCACCACAGAATTGTCTTTACGATGAGCCACTCCAGAATCCACCGAAGCTTCAGGCTCGAATTCTTCAAAATCCACTGAAGAACAACTCTCTCTCTCTCTCTCTCTCTCTCTCTCTCTTGTGTATAACAAACAAACCTTTGATGTACTCTCTTTAAACCATTAGTTGAATACTCAATAAAACATCAAAGAAAACTAAGAAAGTATGTCCAGATATAAACCTTAAGATCCAAAAAAGAAGATCTGGAGAAAAAATAATAAGTAGTCTAGTTTTGGGAGAAAACCAACTACTTATAGAAAATTCAAAGTAATCCTGTTTTTGGAAGAAAACCAACTTCTTAAAGAACTCCAAAGTAATCCTAGTTTTGGAAGAAAATCAACTTCTTAGAA
The DNA here is from genome assembly GCA_025200525.1 of Camellia lanceoleosa. Classification (NCBI taxonomy): domain Eukaryota; kingdom Viridiplantae; phylum Streptophyta; class Magnoliopsida; order Ericales; family Theaceae; genus Camellia; species Camellia lanceoleosa. The sequence goes on along the minus strand of JANUSC010000031.1, from coordinate 700,771 downwards.
AAATCCAAAGTAATCCTAGTTTGACCCAACATGTGAATTTAAAAAATTACAACCTTGGGTTTGATCCATGAAATTTGACAACAAAGAGTCCTAACAACATTGATATCAGGTATTTTTTATTTATAAGTCAGAAATCGATATGCACTACTATTCTAAGCATAACCAATAAACACACAATCTACTATTTTTGGTCCAATCTTACTCTTTTTAGGAATAGGAATCTCAACTTTTGTCAAACACCCCCACACTTTTAAGTAGTTTTAGGAAGATGGTTGACCTTTCCACAATTCATAAGGAGTGCTGTTAGTTTTCTTGTGGGGTATTCTGTAAAGAGCATAATTAGCAGACAATATTGCTTCCCCTCCACAAGTTTTGCAGTAAGCTTGAACTTAGTAACATGGTATTCATCATTTCTTTAAGGGTTCTATTCTTCTTTTTAGCGGTTTCATTTTGCTGTGGAGAATAGGGTGCTGTTGTTTGGTGAATAATGCCATGTTGTGCACAAAATTCATTTAATGGTGCATCATAATCACCACCCCTATCACTTCTAACCATTTTAATGGTTTTTCTAAGTTGATTTTCAACTTCTGTTTTGTAGAGTTTAAACATTTCTAAGGCTTCATCTTAATATCTTTTGCAATCATCGATAAATGTTATAAAATACTTTTTGCCTCCTCTAGTTTGAACAAATTTAAGATCACATACATCAGTATGAATTAATTCTAGAGGTTCATTTTTTCTTTCAACCGATTTAAATGGAGCCTTAGTTAGTTTCGCTTCTACACAAATCTCACATTTGTGTTTCTGATCAATTTCAAACTTTGGTATATAATCCAAACCAATTAATCTACGCAAAGCATCAAAATTCACATATCCTAATCTACCATGCCATAAATTCGACTCAAGAATATAACCAAAAGATGTGTTATTCTTATTAATAGAAACTTTTGGTACAACCGTCATTACATTTAATTTAAAGAGACCATCACTCATGTATTCCTTACCAACATACATACCACTCTTTGATAATACAAATTTATTAAACTCAAATACAAGCCTAAAATCATTTTTACTTAACAAAGAGCCAGAAACCAAATTCTTCCGGATGTCAGGTACATGCAGTACGTTGTTGAGGGTAAGTTTTTTCCTTGATGTCATCTTCAAGATCACCTTTCCTTGTCCAGCCACAATAGAAGTAGAAGAATTTCCCATGAAAAGTTGTTCACCAATTGCATCCTCATTGTAGGTAGTGAACATCTTCTTGTCCGCACATATGTGACGAGTTGCTCTAGTGTCAACCCACCACTCCTTGGGATTTCCAACCAAATTAGCCTTAGACACCACAACAGAGAGATTGACATCATTTACCCTGTTAGAGATGTAATCTAATTCTGTCACATTGGCTTGATTGGTGGTCTTCTTGCTTGTACTTCGCGATCCTTCTTAGGGTGGCGGCAGTTAGAAGCTCGATGTCCAGCCTTGCCACAGTTATAGCATTTTCCATTGAACTTCTTATTGCCATTGTTGTCGCCTTGTTTAGGACCATCTCCAGTAAACTTCCTTTTTTTTTTTTTCATGTGGTTTGTGAACTTGTTTAACCAAATTAGCCTTAGACTCAACGGGATTTTTCCTATTCCTTTTTTCAGCCTTTCAGTTATCTTCCTCAATTCTCAATCTTACAATCAATTGATCAATGGTCATCTCCTTGTGTTGATGTTTTAAATAATTTTTGAAATCTTTCCAAGTCGGTGGTAACTTTTCCACCAGAGCAGCGACTTGGAAAGACTCACTAAGAGACATACCTTCTAAATGAATATCATGAAAAATTATTTGAAAATTTTGAACTTGAGAAATTACCGTTTGGGAGTCTACCATAACAAAGTCCAGAAATTTAACGACAATAAATTTCTTCGTGCGGGCATCCTCTGTCTTGTATTTCTTCTTCAAAGAATCCTACAATTCTTTGGCTGACTTTAGAGGGTTGTAAACACTATACATCATGTTGTCAAGGCCATTAAGGACGTAGTTTCTACATAGGAAATCTGAATATTTCGAAGCATCTATAGCGGCAACAACTTGCCGATCACTTTCATCATCTCTCAGTACTGGAGCCTCTTCACGGAGAAATTGTGACAACCCTCACCACTGATTACTGCTAAACTGTGACTGGACATGATAAGTAAACTGATTAGGATGAAATCCTAAAGTGATTGCATAAGTATGTTGTTTTAGTGCGTTTCTATCTATTTGCCATTGATTTATCTGTTCATGTTTTAAGTTTCGAACTGTAAATTGAAGGCCTCATCGGCGGCCGAATATGAAATTGATTGGTATTTTACGTTAATTAGAATTTATGTGATTTTATAGTAGATTTAATTGAAATTTAATTTGGTATGATTGAATTGGATTAAATAATGTTAAATTGCTTTAGTTTGATTAATTACCAAACTTGCCACTTAGTGGGCCACTTCTACAATCTTGTTTGGGAGCTTAGCTTTACACCATCTCATTCATTTCATCTAGAGCTAACCGAGTGAGAGGGAGAGAATTGGGAGAAAGAGTGATTTCATCTAGAATTGGCTTGGAGAACTAAAAGAAATTGAAGGAAATTTATATATTTGAGCTTCCATACCTAGAATTTAAGACCTAGGTAAGGAATTCATCTTCTTGATTGTGAATTTAAGTCATTTCTTGCATGATTCATGGAGGAATAGGAGCTTAAGGTCAAGAATTAAATTAAAGTGTTGAATTGAGTAGAAATTCATGCATGCATGTGGACATTCTTGAGTTTTGAGGTCTTTTCCATGAAATTTGCTACATGCATGTTCATATTTTGATTATAGTTCATGAATTCATCATGTTTTTGGAAGGATTGAGTTATTTGACCATGTATTTGAAGCTTTGAATTTAATTGAATACATGCAGGTTATGTTTGAGCTTTGTTCTTGAAGTTTATTTGAAAATGGTGTTCAATTGACTCACCCTTGGGCTTTGATTTTACAAATTGATCTTCAAAACATGTTATATTATGGGTTTAAAGTGTTTTCCAGAAAATGGGCCCACGAGGTTGAGTTTTGAGGTGTTGAATGCTTGGTTTGAGCTTGGGAGGCAAATTTGGAAATTCCAAATTTTGGCTTCCACGCCGGCGAATCGCCTTTGTTGAGAGATCTGCCGAGTGAAGGAATCTTTGGCTCGGCGAGATTGCAAGCTCTCGTGTTTTGGTGCACGCAGACCCACGCCGAGCGAGAGAACCCACGCCGGCGAGATCGTCTCTCACGCTCAAGCGAGCGTCGAGCGGGCGTCAAGCGCAGATTTTCAACATCCAGCACTTTTTGCATTTTTACAGACCGCTCGAGCGAGAAAGTCCACGCTTGAGCGACCCCACTATTTTGACAAGCTCGCTCAAGCCAAGAAAGCCACGCTTGAGCGACCCCACTATTTTCCAAGTCGGTGGTAACTTTTCCACCAGAGCAGCGACTTGGAAAGACTCACTAAGAGACATACCTTCTAAATGAATATCATGAAAAATTATTTGAAAATTTTGAACTTGAGAAATTACCGTTTGGGAGTCTACCATAACAAAGTCCAGAAATTTAACGACAATAAATTTCTTCGTGCGGGCATCCTCTGTCTTGTATTTCTTCTTCAAAGAATCCTACAATTCTTTGGTGACTTTAGAGGGTTAAACACTATACATCATGTTGTCTAGGCCATTAAGGACGAGTTTCTACATAGGAAATCTGAATATTTCGAAGCATCTATAGCGGCAACAACTTGCCGATCACTTTCATCATCTCTCAGTACTGGAGCCTCTTCACGGAGAAATTGTGACAACCCTCACCACCGACATCGCTAAACCTGTGGATCGACATGATAAGTAAACTGATTAGGATGAAATCCTAAAGTGATTGCATAAGTATGTTGTTTTAGTGCTTTCTATCTATTTGCCATTGATTTATCTGTTCATGTTTTAAGTTTCGAACTGTAAATTGAAGGCCTCATCGGCGGCCGAATATGAAATTGATTGGTATTTTACGTTAATTAGAATTTATGTGATTTTATAGTAGATTTAATTGAAATTTAATTTGGTATGATTGAATTGGATTAAATAATGTTAAATTGCTTTAGTTTGATTAATTACCAAACTTGCCACTTAGTGGGCCACTTCTACAATCTTGTTTGGGAGCTTAGCTTTACACCATCTCATTCATTTCATCTAGAGCTAACAGTGAGAGGGAGAGAATTGGGAGAAAGCGTGATTTCATCTAGAATTGGCTTGGAGAACTAAAAGAAATTGAAGGAAATTTATATATTTGAGCTTCCATACCTAGAATTTAAGACCTAGGTAAGGAATTCATCTTCTTGATTGTGAATTTAAGTCATTTCTTGCATGATTCATGGAGGAATAGGAGCTTAAGGTCAAGAATTAAATTAAAGTGTTGAATTGAGTAGAAATTCATGCATGCATGTGGACATTCTTGAGTTTTGAGGTCTTTTCCATGAAATTTGCTACATGCATGTTCATATTTTGATTATAGTTCATGAATTCATCATGTTTTTGGAAGGATTGAGTTATTTGACCATGTATTTGAAGCTTTGAATTTAATTGAATACATGCAGGTTATGTTTGAGCTTTGTTCTTGAAGTTTATTTGAAAATGGTGTTCAATTGACTCACCCTTGGGCTTTGATTTTACAAATTGATCTTCAAAACATGTTATATTATGGGTTTAAAGTGTTTTCCAGAAAATGGGCCCACGAGGTTGAGTTTTGAGGTGTTGAATGCTTGGTTTGAGCTTGGGAGGCAAATTTGGAAATTCCAAATTTTGGCTTCCACGCTCGAGCGACCGTCTTTTGTTCAGAGATCTGCTCGAGTGAAGGAATGCTGGCTCGAGCGTAGATTGCAAGCTCTCAGGTTTTTGGTGCACGCAGACCCACGCTCGAGCGAGAGAACCTACGCTCGAGCGAGGACTGTGTCTCACGCTCAAGCGAGCGTCGAGCGGGCGTCAAGCGCAGATTTTCAACATCCAGCACTTTTTGCATTTTTACAGACCGCTCGAGCGAGAAAGTCCACGCTTGAGCGACCCCACTATTTTGACAAGCTCGCTCAAGCCAAGAAAGCCACGCTTGAGCGAGACCCCTGTTTTCTGGAAATTTTGAAAAGTGTTTTAAAGTACATCTTTGCATCCTCATTTCATCTTAGGCATTCCTAGGCCTAGTTTAAGGCATCTTAATGAGGCTATTGATGTAGAATCACACCGAGTCAAGATAGGGACTAAGTCATTGATTCCCAAGTGTGTAACTTAGTGTGTGTTCGTTCTGTAACTGTGTAGGGTTGGCATCCAAGGACGCTCATTAGCTGCTTATAGCCCAGTGCTCTGTGAGTAAAAATGTTGTAAAGATATGTTCAATTGTGAATATTTTCTGAAAGATCAACTGTTCTGTTTACTGAAACGTTATTGTTTAATGAATAAATGTTTGTCCTATTTGTAAACTGTATTCGTGGCATCCATAGCAATTTCATCACATCGCATCGTTATTACTCAAGAGATCTCTGTCGGATCCCATGTTGGAACCACTACTGTTTACTGTTGTGATGGCCATCAACTGACTGTTCGGTCTATTAAGACCTACCATACTGTTTGCTATTGGATATACCACATATACCTGCTATGGTTTCTAAATGACTGATATGACTGTTTAATGACTAAAATGCCATTCATTCCTAACCCCTTTACGCATTTGTTATTCACTGGCTTTAGCTTACTGTTTATATTTATATGTAGGTGTTCAGGCACCAGATCGATACTAGGAGCGTCGGGTTAACTCCTTTTTTGTCAAGGTAACCATTGTGCCTCACCTCGAGGTTCCAAGTCTGACCAAGCTAAGGCTGCTTTAGGGTGTCTCAGTTTCACCCTTCCGTCTCTGTTTTGTAATACTGTTTAAGACTTGTACTGTACTCTGAATGTTTGTACATATGGTGTATATATGTATTGCTTATGAATGTGAATATGTTCGAAAAAAGTCTTATTGCATACAGGCCGTCACAACTCATTGGACATCTTTTATTACTGTTTTGGCTTCCGCCACATCAGACTACATATTCTTTTTCTCGCTAAGCAGGCCTTCGGTAATCACGGATTACTGGCCAGTTATGGTGCTAAACTCATAGGGCTTTGGGTCGTGATAGAGTGGTATTAGAGCAATATCAAACCACGAGTTATACCACACACACGTGTCCAAATGAGCTATAGGATGTCCTAGAAAAGTGAATAGGGCATTGCATAAGCATTAAAAGAGTGTGTGTGGCCATGACATGAATATATGTGCTAATGTGCTAATGTGCTTAAGTATGCAATTCCTATGTTTATTATTACTGTATTGCATATAGTGAAATTGACAATGCAAGGAATGTCGATGAAACAGAATCATTTGATGCCAGAATGGCAAGATTAGAAAGAACAGCTGAACTATTGACTGAGGCCTTGAGGCTACAACAGAACCAACAGCCCCCACCTCCTCCAGGTCAACCCGAACAGAATGCTAATGAGGATATAATTGCTCTAACACAGAAGTTCAGCAAGATGAAACCACCATCCTTCGAAGGAGGCCTGGAACCGTTAAAGGCCGAAGCATGGGTTCTAGAAACCGAGAAATTATTTGAAGTGTTTTCATGTTCTGAAGCATACAAGGTGCTATTGGCTACCTTCACTTTACAAGAAGAGGCCAGACGGTGGTGGATGCTTGTCCGTGACATCGACACTGTTATGACTTGGGCTTAGTTTAAGGGAGCCTTCTTTGAGAAATATTTTCCCCAGTGTGTTAGGGATCGTAAAGTAACTGAATTTGAACAGTTAAAGCAGGGTACCATGTCAGTAGCAGAGTATGAATCAAAGTTTACTGAACTTGCTAGATACGCACCACACATGGTAGACACTAATTACAAAAAGGCTAGGAAGTTTGAAGGCGGCTTTAATGTTGAAATACTTGACAGAATCAATGTGCTGAAATTACTGAAATATGTAGATGTTCTTGACCGAGCAATAATGGCCGAGTCAAATATCGAAGCATTGAAACAGACTGAAACAGCAGCAACTGAGTGGCGTGGTAAGAGACGGGGTTTTAAGTTTAAGAAAGGCCAAAATAACTCACTGAACAAGAAGCAAAATACAGGGTCAACAACCAGTTCCAGCCAGGTAAACAATTTCATACCACCCTGCTCCGAATGTGGGAAAAGACATAAAAGGGTTTGTTATAAAATTTGTGGTGCCTGTTACAGGTGTGGCAAGGTAGGCCACATGGTTAAAGATTGCCCTTCCACTTCTCAAGGCAATAGTAAAGTTGCACCAAGCGCAGCAGCATCAACTGCTCTACCGAAACCTAAACCGAAAGCTATTGGAAAAGAGCCTATAAGGCAAGGCTGAGTGTTCGCACTTGTACCAGGAGATGTGCAGAATTTCGAGACCGTTGTGTCAGGTACACTCTCAATCTGTACTCAAACTGCTTATGTTCTTATTGATTCGGGGTCTACACATTCTTATGTCTCGCATGCTTTTTGACAGAAATTGAATAGACCACTGGAACCCATGAATTATTTGTTAGTTGTATCTTCACCTGTTGGGGGATCCAGGACTTGTGCTTATATGTACCCTGCATGTGAAATTATTGTTGGGGATGTGCATTTGTATATTGATTAATTGCCTTTGAATATTGATCATTTTGATGTGATATTGGGAATGGACTGGTTAACAAAATATCATGCTACCATAAACTGTGTAACAAAACAAGTTATTTTCCGTCCACCTGGATTGCCTGAATTTGTATTTAACAGAGTTGGTGTAGTGCCTTCCCCTTATCTGATTTCGTCTATGAAAGCTTTTAAACTGATTAGAAAAGGGTGTAAGGGGTATCTCTGTTCTGTATTGATTGTACCTACTGATGCTAAACCTAGGGTGGACAGTATTCCTATAGTTAGAGAATTCCCAGATGTTTTTCCAGATGATTTGCCAGGGGATTTGATTGACAGGGACATTAAGTTCACCATTGATGTGATTCCAGGTACACAGCCAGTTTCCAAAGCTCCGTACAGGATGGCACCTATCGAACTGAAAGAACTGAAAGAACTGAAAGTTTAACTACAGGAACTGTTAGATAAGAAGTTCATCAGACCTAGCACTTCGCCATGGGGTGCTCCAGTTTTGTTTGTGAAAAAGAAATACGGCTCCTTGAGACTCTGCATTGACTACCGTGAGCTGAACAAGGTAACAATGAAAAACAAATATCCATTGTCTCGAATTGATGATTTGTTTGACCAGTTACAGAGTGCCCAGGTTTTCTCTAAAATTGACCTTAGATCTGGATACCACCAGTTGAAAGTCAAACCTGAGGACATTGAAAAGATTGCCTTTCAGACGAGGTACGGACATTATGAATTTCTTATTATGCCTTTCAGAGTTACTAATGCACCTGCCTCATTTATAGACCTTATGAACAGAATTTTTAAACCATTCCTCGACGAATTTGTAGTTATTTTTATAGATGACATTCTGATTTACTCAAAAAGTGAAGAAGAACATGAACATCATTTGAGAATTGCATTGCAGACCTTAAGAGAACAGAAACTCTATGCTAATCTAACAAAATGTGAATTTTGGCTAGACAATGTAATGTTTTTGGGATATGTGATCAGTAAAGATGGCATTATAGTTGATCCACAGAAAATTGAAGCAGTAGTGAATTGGCCCAGACCGTCTAATGTTACTAAAGTCCGAAGTTTCTTGGGTTTGGCCGGGTACTACAGAAGGTTTGTGAAAGATTTTTCTAAAATTGCCTTACCATTGACTCAGTTGACTCAGAAGGGAATGCCATTTGACTGGACTAACCAGAGAGAATCAGCCTTCCAAGAGCTAAAGACTCGACTTGTGACTGCACCGGTTCTTACCCTACCCTCAGGTACAGATGGATTTACTATTTTTAGTGATGCTTCTTATAAGGGTTTGGGATGTGTCTTAATGCAGAATGGTAAAGTTATCGCATATGCTTCCCGACAACTGAGACCGCATGAGAAAAATTATCCAACCCATGATTTAGAAGTTGCTGCAATAGTATTTGCATTGAAAATCTAGCGTCACTACCTTTATGGGGCAACATGTGAAGTGTATACAGATCACAAGAGCTTGAAATATTTCTTCACACAGAAAGAACTGAACATGAGGCAGCAGAGATGGTTAGAACTGATAAAAGACTATGACTTGTAAATTTTGTACCATCCGGGAAAAGCTAACACCGTTGCCGATCCACTGAGTCGAAAATCAATTGGGAATTTAGCCTGTTTACTCACCGGGCAGAAAGAATTGCTATGTGACCTTGAGAAATTTGAGGTTGAAATTGTTTTGCGTGAACAAGGTGGAACTTTAGCCGCTATTTCTACTCAACCGGCACTGATTGAGGAGATTAAGGAGAAACAGCAACATGATGACTTTTTGAAAAAGGTCATTGATGAACGAAGTCCAAACCGAGGCCGGACTTTAGATTTGAGAACAATGTGTTGAAATTCCAGGGAAGGTTGTGTGTACCGAATGATTCTGAATTGAAAAGACGAATTCTGCAAGAGGGCCACAATTCGAAACTGTCTATCCATCCAGGAAATATGAAAATGTACTAAGATTTGAAACTGAATTTCTGGTGGCCGGGAATGAAGAAAGAGATTGCTGACTTTGTATCGAAATGTCTTCATTGCCAACAAGTTAAAGCTGAACATCAACGACCCGCAGGCTTACTGCTGCCCTTACTAATACCGGAGTGGAAATGGGAACATATCACCATGGATTTCATTGTTTGTTTACCTCGCTCCAGTAAAGGTGTGGACTCAATTTGGATTATTGTTGATAGATTGACTAAATCTGCTCACTTCTTACCTGTCAAAATAATTTATAATGCGGATAAATTGGCTATAATTTATATTGATGAGATTGTTAGATTGCATGGAGTGCCAGTATCTATTATTTCTGACAGGGACTCGAAGTTTACATCGAGATTTTGGCAAAGCCTACAGACAGCATTGGGTACTGAACTGAGACTGAGTAATGCATACCACCCTCAGACAGATGGCCAGTCAGAAAGAACCATCCAGACTCTGGAAGACTTACTGCGAATGTGTGTTCTTGATTTCCAAGGAAATTAGGAAAGCCATTTACCTTTAGCTGAATTTTCCTACAACAACAGTTTTCACCCAAGCATTGGTATGGCGCCTTTCGAGGCTTTATATGGCAGAAAATGTCGATCTCCTATCTGCTGGGCAGAAGTTGGAGATGGGGCTTTGCTTGGGCCCGAGATTGTACAGGAAACCACAGAAAAAGTGAAATTGATTCAACAAGGATTGAAAACCGCACAGAGCCGACAGAAAAGTTATGCGGATGTCCGAAGGCGAGATAGAGAATATGAAGTGGGTGATCATGTTTTTGTTAAAGTGACACCGATGAAAGGCCAGACTCGTTTTGGAGTTAAGGGTAAGCTGGTGCTGAAATATGTCGGGCTGTATGAAATCATTGAAAAGATTAACCCAGTGGCATATCAAGTAGCACTTTCTCCTGAAATGGAGCATATGAATAATATCTTCCATATTTCAATGTTGAGAGATTATCTTCGGGATCCCTTCCATGTGATTGAGCCTACCCGTGTAGTGCTAAGTGATGACTACACTTATGAAGAACGACCTATTCAGGTTGTAAACCGACGGAGCAAGAAGTTGAGGAACAAAGAGAATCCGTTAGTGAAAGTGGATTGGAAAAACCACGGTGGCGTTTATGCCACTTGGGAAAGAGAAGATGATATGTTGAAGAGATATCCTGAATTGTTTCCCCTGAATCCAGTATTCTACCAAAATGAAGGTAATCCGAGTTTGGTGGGCCAAACTCTTTTTAAGGAGGAAAGACTGTGACAACCATCGCCACTGATTACTGCTAAACTGTGACTGGACATGATAAGTAAACTGATTAGGATGAAATCCTAAACTGATTGCATGAGTATGTTGTTTTAGTGCGTTTCTATCTGTTTGCCATTGATTTATCTGTTCATGTTTTAAGTTTCGAACTGTAAATTGAAAGCCTCATCGGCGGCCTAATCTGAAATTGATTGGTAATTTACATTAATTAGAATTTATGTGATTTTATGGTAGATTTAATTGAAATTTGATTTGGTATTATTAAATTGGATTAAATAATGTTAAATTGCTTTAGTTTGATTAATTACCAAACTTGCCACTTAGTGGGCCACTTCTACAATCTTGTTTGGGAGCTTAGCTTTACACCATCTCATTCATTTCATCTAGAGCTAATCGAGTGAGAGGGAGAGAATTGGGAGAAAGAGTGATTTCATCTAGAATTGGCTTGGAGAACTAGAAGAAATTGAAGCAAATTTATATATTTGAGCTTCCATACCTAGAATTGAAGACCTAGGTAAGGAATTCATCTTCTTGATTGTGAATTTAAGTCATTTCTTGCATGATTCATGGAGGAATAGGAGCTTAAGGTCAAGAATTAAATTAAAGTGTTGAATTGAGTAGAAATTCATGCATGCATGTGCACATTCTTGAGTTTTGAGGTCTTTTCCATGAAATTTGCTACATGCATGTTCATATTTTGATTATAGTTCATGAATTCATCATGTTTTTGGAAGGATTGAGTTATTTGACCATGTATTTGAAGCTTTGAATTAAATTGAATGCATGTATGTTATGTTTAAGCTTTGTTCTTGAAGTTTATTTGAAAATGGTGTTCAATTGACTCACCTTTGGGCTTTGATTTTACAAATTGATTTTCAAAACATGTTATATTATGGGTTTAAGGTGTTTTTTCCAGAAAATGGGCCCAAGAGGTTGAGTTTTGAGGTGTTTAATGCTTGGTTTGAGCTTGGGAGGCAAATTTGGAAATTCCAGATTTTGGCTTCCACGCTCGAGCGGCCGTCTTTTGTTCAGAGATCTGCTCGAGCGAAGGAATGCTGGCTCGAGCGTAGATTGCAAGCTCTCAGGTTTTTGGTGCACGCAGACGCATGCTCGAGCGAGGACTGTGTTTCACGCTCGAGCGAGCGTCGAGTGGGCGTCAAGCGGAGATTTTCAACATCCAGCACTTTTTGCATTTTTACAGACCACTTGAGCGAGGAAGTCCACGCTTGAGCGACCCCACTGTTTTGATGAGCTCGCTCCAGCGAAGAAAGCCACGCTCAAGTGAGACCCCTGTTTTCTGAAAAATTTGAAAAGTGTTTTAAAGTACATCTTTGCATCCTCATTTCATCCTAGGCTTTCCTAGGCCTAGTTTAAGGCATCTTAATGAGGCTATTGATGTAGAACCACACCGAGTCAAGATAGGGACTAAGTCATTGATTCCCAAGTGTGTAACTTAGTATGTGTTCGTTCTGTAACTGTGTAGGGTTGGCATCCGAGGACGCTCATTAGCTGCTTATAGCCCAGTGCTCTGTGAGTAACAATGTTGTAAAGATATGTTCAATTGTGAATATTTTTCGAAAGATCAACTGTTCTGTTTACTGAAACGTTATTGTTTAATGAATAAATGTTTGTCCTATTTGTAAACTGTATTCGTGGCATCCATAGCAATTTCATCATTTGTCTTTATCATATCGCTATCTTGTTACAAAGATCTCTATCAGATCCCATGTTGGAACCACTACTGTTTACTGTTGTGATGGCCATCAACTGACTGTTCGGTCTGTTAAGGCCTACCGTACTATTTGCTATTGGATATACCACCTATACCTGCTATGGTTTCTAAATGACTGATATGACTGCTTAATGACTAAAAAGACATTCATTCATAACCCCTTTACGCATTTGTTATTCACTGGCTTTAGCTTACTGTTTATAATTATATGTAGGTGTTCAGGCACCGGATCAATGCTAGGAGCGTTGGGTTAACTCCCTTTTTGTCAAGGCAACCATTGTGCCTCACCTCGAGGTTCCAAGTTTGACCAAGCTAAGGCTGCTTTAGGGTGTCTCAGTTTCACCCTTCCATCTCTGTTTTGTAATACTGTTTAAGGCTTGTACTGTACTCTGAATGTTTGTACACATGGTGTATATATGTATTGCTTATGAATGTGAATATGTTCGAAAAAAGTCTTTTTGCATACAAACTGTCATAGCTCATTGGACATCTTTTATTGCTGTTTTGGCTTCCACCAGCCCCTGTACTCTATATTACTGTCTTTACTGCTAAGCAGGCCTTCAGTAGTCACGGATTACTGGCCGGTTACGGTGCTAAACCCATAGGGGCGAGTTTGGGTTGTGACAGAAACCGGGCAAAGTTTAGAGTTGTAAGATAAAACAACATTTTCTGCTGCCATCTCTTAAACTCAGTACCGTTAAATTTTTCCCTTTTTTCTCCATGATTTATTAAAACTTGAACATGGTTCTGAATAGGGACCAAAGTTGGTATAACAATAGGAGTACCATTTCCAGTTGCAGTTTCAGTTGTAGTAGCCATAATATCTGATTACAAAAATCAGGAAAAAAAAAAAATCAAAACACAAATTAATTTTCTAGTTACTAAAACCAGAAAATAAATTATAACACAAAATAATTTTATTTTCCTTGTTAAGAAAACTAGAAAAGTAAAATACCACAATAATTTCTGTAACACAAATTAATATTCTGTAATTGTTAATGACACCAGTATATTGCTATTAGTTGTCAAAGAAAATAGACAGTATATTACTACTCTCTGCCAAACAGTATATTATTACTATTTGTTTTCCAGCAAGAATATCACTTTTGTGAAAACACAAAAAAATAAATACAATGAAGATACCAAAATTGAGTATGTCTTAAGATTGTTGGACAATCTTCACTGCATTTGAAAAATCAATTCTGTTGTGTATTTAACAACAAACATAATACAGAAGAAATAAAGGAAATGAGAGAATTTGTTTGATTACAAAAATCGAACTAGAAAAAATAAAATAAAATAAATAAAAACAGATTTTTATTTTGTCACAAAAAAAAAATCAAAATCTGATTTAGACAAATAAATAAAAACAGAAAATAAATAAACAACTTACTTGATTAATTTCTTAAATAATATTCTGATCAAGTCCAGTGTTCGACACTGTGTCCTTAAGACAGATTTGTCGTCTCCATGGTGCTTTCAGAATATGGACGTCTATCTCCTAGGATAAGATGATCAATCAACGAAAAATAGCAGCATTACAAATTTGTCGTACAACGAACACACTAAATGTTTATACTCTTTCTCACAAGAAAATAATGCAGCAATAAGTAGATAATAGTTGCAGAATTATTTTGGATAAAAATTGTGAATGAAAACATCAAATGAGGGCTGCCTATTTATAGATGTTGTGGTGGCTTTTTAATTTGAATTAAACAGGTACCAAAGCTGTTTGAACAGGTGCAACACTGTTTCAACAGATAAACTGTTTGGGTTTGAAATTTAAACAGATTTGAAATATGTTCAGGTGGAACAGATTTGAATCTGTCCGAACCTGTACAAAAATCTAAAGAGGTGCAACATTTGAATTTGAATTTGAAATTAAAATTTCGGACATATTTTATTTTACTAAAAAATAAAATTAAATTCAAATGTTTTTGACCTAAAAAGATAAGTATTGGGCCGAACAAACCTCACACCACACACACGTGCCCAGGCCTAGCACGCTAGGACGGCAACGCGCGTGTGTGGTGATTTTTTGGTCCAATGGGTCTAGCCCATTTTGCCCATAACCTCCCTTTCTACAAAACTTGGGTGCCCCTTGGGGCCTACCCCAAGTTCCAATCCCATGCCTTATAAACTTACTCAAAACTTCCCACCAAATCAATGTGAGACAAGCTATTATACAAACCTTAAGGAATTTCCACAAAAACAACATTTTCATGGAGCTCACTTTGGCTTTAATTTTCTATTCACCTGACAATGGTTTTGAGAAACCAAACATACCACGTGAATCAAAACGCAGCATAGAAAGAGAAAAAATTACTTTGACCTGCCAACTTTGATACATGGATCCCATCTTAAAAATAGACTAAAGTTTGGAAAAAATTCTGTTTTCAGAATTTCCAAAACTAGTTTTTAACATCAACATCCACGTAAGTGTATAGAAGAGGAAAAAAGAAAGAGAAAAAAATTAAGCGGGGAGTGTCTTGGTACTCTCTCTTTCTCTCCACCGCTCTTTGTTGTATCTGTTGCATTTAATCCACCAACTTACACCTTAAAAGTAAAGATGTTAAATAGCAAGGTAAGATGTTAGTGAAATAGTGACCTCAACATATCTTTATTTTTTTAAAAAAAAGAAAGCAATTAAGTGATATTTTAAAATTCCAAATGACACAATAATTATGAAATTTTTATTATAATTTGTAACTTGGTATGGTGGACTTTCAAATAGATCTTGTTTTCCAGACCATGTCTTTGAGTAGATCGATAGTTTTCTCTGCATCGTAACTTCTTCTTCTTCTTCTTCTTCTTCTTCTTCTTCTTCTTTTTTTTATATTTTTTTTTTGTGGATTTGTTTTTTGTTGTTTGTTTTTTGCTTTGTTGTTTGGTTGGAATGGCCCTTTGGAATCTTATTTATTTCCTGTTATTGTTTTATTAATATAACATTTCTTATGTTCCCCAAAAGAGTGTACCATGCTTTCCTCTATTAGAAATACTTATGGATTATGAAAAGATATCTTAAAATTTATGGGTTTTCTAGGTTTTTTGTGGATGCTTTTTAGGCTCATATTGTAATGTGTAAATGTTTTTTTCTAGGTATTTTTTATTTTTATTTTTTTAATTTGTACTATTGTTGGCTTCCAATAGTGGGGGATGTATTGAGAATGTAATATGTTTCTTGCAGGGGAATATAGATGAATGTTGCTCCAGAACATGCACAACAAGACACACCGGTTTGTTTGTTTGTTTGCTATTTATTTATTTTAGCAAGGTTTGTTTCTTTTTGTTATAATTTTTTTGTCTGTCTTGATTAGAAAGGTAAACCTATTGCTACGAAATGTGTAAAATTTCCAAAAATGAAAAACGCATTAGGCATGTTTTTATTTATTTTTTATTACAATGTAGGTAAAAAATTCAATGAATTTGAATCAATAGTCAATTATGGTACAAATTATAAGTACATATAGACTCCCAAAGTGGGAAGAGGGACTTCAAATAAAATTAAGAAAATAAACTTTTACGCAAGTAGTGAGTTAAAATTTTAAAATCTTAATAAAATACAACATTGCTATATGTTAACAAAAATGATTGAGAATTCTAAAAAAAGAGCTCTAAGAAACTCTAATTATAATGAGTCTCACTATAATGTGATATTTTGTGCTAGATTATTATTATTATTATTATTTTTTGCCTTGCCACATAAGTAGAGCTTTCTTTAAAGCTCTACTACTAGAACTCTATATCATCACTCATATGTTAAACATTTATTATTTTCATTGAAGAAAAATCAATCAACCAGAAAAATGATTGGCCTTTTAAAGGTTATTGTTTTTTTGCACATAGAAAAGCTAAGTATACAAAATAGAAGTCCAAAATTTTACCCATAACCTTTTTTTTTTTTTTTATCAGGAAAAAAGAGAAACTTTATTGATGGAATAAACAAGAACAAGTTACAAGACAAATTACATCAATAAAAAAAAGGGAAGTGCAAAAGCATCACAATGAGCTAAATGATCCCAACTACTGTATCACACTTCCCATCCCACACCTGCTCCACCTCCATGCTCTCTCTGCGTGCCTTATATCCTACAATCTCTTCATCTCTAGGGACCAGCGCATAGTCTGAGTCATCCTCTTCTTCATCCTCATTGTTGCTCCTACCCAGGCCCTGTATCACTGGTTCATTTGAGCTGCACTTCTCTTCCTACATTTGGACCTTCTGGCACTTACACCCCATATTCGTGGTTTTTACCATCACCAATTGTTCTTCACACACTCTTACTAGATACAGAAAACCTTTGCATTCCAACTTAATAACCTTATTGATTGGTTCCATGCATTTGGTGGAGATCTTAAGCTTGGCACATGCAAAGGACTTAGGATAGTCATTATCATCATCAAAGCATAGAAAATTTCCCCACAGCCCACCAATTTTCCTCAGATTTGTACTGTTCCATAAATTTAATGGAATACCATAGCAACTGATCTACACACACCTTTCCTGTTCCA
This sequence comes from Camellia lanceoleosa, assembly GCA_025200525.1. NCBI lineage: Eukaryota > Viridiplantae > Streptophyta > Magnoliopsida > Ericales > Theaceae > Camellia > Camellia lanceoleosa. The sequence goes on along the minus strand of JANUSC010000031.1, from coordinate 683,586 downwards.
GAACCAGTCCATCTTTTCCTTCCAAAATAGCCTCGCACCACTCCAAAATCAGCTCCTTAATAGGCTGTATTTTTAATACCTTCTCCTCCTTTGTTTTAAATGTTAGCACCACATCGCGGCCTCCACTCTCACGGATCAGAACACCTTCCATACCTATTCCTTGAAGTTCCTTCTTCAAGTTGACATTTGCATGCTCATTCTTCAAGCGAACCACTACACTTTCGTACAGCCACCCATTCCCTATTTCCTCATCCTTCAGAGTAAGGCTGTCATTCTGAGCATTACTTTGTCCTACCACTACTTCTGCATATTACTTTTGGACTATAGATACTCCAACCCTGCTTCTTCCTTCCTTTTAGTAGCCATTGTATCTTGTTGCTTGAAGATGCAATGGGCCTGTTACACCTTGTCCCTCTACCTTTTCCTTACCAAAAGCTGCATGCTTCACCTCTATTGCCGTATCGTCCACCCATAATCCATTTGCTTTTTGAACAGCTACTATTGCAGCTACAGAGCAGTCAAACCTTACAAACCCAAATCTTGTGTTAGTGAGCTTCCTTCTCTTTTGTGGAATACACCAAACTTAGAGAAGATGTTATACAGCCCCTTCGAATTCACTGATCTTGGTATGTTATCCACAAATACAGTGAAGAAGCTTGTGCATCCCTCAATCGCTCCTCTTCTTTGTCCTCTGTGATGTCCTCCCCTTTGTCTCACAACAGGAATCCACCCCCCTTGCTTAGCTCCTACCATTTCCTCTGCTTTTTTACCCAGAAACTTAATGTATGATACATATTTAACTCTTTAATTGTAAGTCAATCTAAACCACACCACCACAACATATAAGCGTTTTTTAAGAACCAAGCTTTTTTGTTTTGAGAAGTGAAAATTGTGTTGCAAAAAATATTTGTAGATCGATTTTAGCAATTGCTAAAAAGGTGTAGCAAAAAGTTTTTAAAAAAACTTCGGCGATAAATTTTTGAAAATATTACTAATAAATGTACTTTTAGAGACCAAAAAAAAAATTGGTGCAAAAAATGTTTTTTTTTGGGGGGGTAAACTATCAATAGTTCCTAATAGTTGGAGTTAATTTTCATAAACTCCTATTAAAAATAAGTTCTAGTAAAATAGTCGCTAAAAATACTTTTTTTTGTCACGATTTTTATAAATTGTCGCTAAATTTACAAATAGTGACATTTTTCCGTGACAAATTTTTCAAACTTTCCCTGAAAGTTAAAAATTAGTAACGTTTTTTGTGACGATTTTTTTAAAACTTTTGCTAAAACTCATAATTAGTGACATTTTTTGTGACAAAATTTTCTAACTATTATTGAAAATTAACAATTAATGACATTTTTTAATAACGTTTGATGAAAATATTATTAATTATCATAAGACCTATTGGATAAATAAGTCCACCTATTAGGACCTATACGTAAGTCCTTCTTTTCTTTTGTAGAAAAAAAATTTGGAAAAAATTACATATACCCCCTTGAGGTTTAGCAAAATTACAGATACCCCCCTGAGGTTTGAGAAATTACAGATACCCCTTGAAGGTTATATTTGCGTAACAAATTAGGGGACAAATTGTTATGAAAATATAAACCTCAGGGGGCAATTTGTTATGAAAATATATTTACATTTTCATGTATCAACAATGTGTGAGTAATAGGCTCTACTAAACATAATACAATATTGACTAAACTAAAAATATTCTAATAGTTTCACCAAAATGTCATTTTGCCTCCTCCACATTCAATTGTGATAATTAATTATTTATAATGTAGGTCAAATTACAATATTAATCTTTTATCCATTTAAAATTAAGGGCAAATTACATATACCTCCCTCGAGGTTTAGCTAAATTACAAATACCGCCCCTGAGATTTTAGAAATTACAGATACCTCCCTGAGGTTTATATTTTCATAACAAATTGCCCCTTGAGATTTATATTTTCATAACAATTTGCCCCTAATTTGTTATGCAAATATAACTTTCAAGGGGTATCTGTAATTTTGCTAAACCTCAAAGGGGGTATATGTAATTTGCCCAAATAAATATGATTATAAAAAAGGTGAAATAATTGTTTCATACGGGTTTATTACACAAATACCTCTTTAATTATTACCAAATATTATTTTACTCATTTAATTTATGAAATTGTATATCTTGATCTTTTTAACTATAAAAATATACGGTGATGCTACATGCACTAATTAGTGTACTAACTAGTATACCAATACTAGTTGTGACATTGTTACTGACCTCACTCATTATACAAATTACAAATACCAAAAACATCTTAAATTATGCCACATCATTAATTGGTACACTAGTTAATACACTAATTCGTGCATGGGTGATTATTTAGTATTCCCGGAGTATGGACACGTGGTGCTCTATAAGGTTTTGATTGATAGAGAGGGGTAGGGGCTCACGATTTATGTTGGAGATGAGAGAACAACATGGGAGCTAAGAACTTGGTGATTGGCTTGGAATATGGCCACGTGGCGTTCTGGCATTATTAAATAATTTTCCTTGGTGCATATAGCATTATTCAAAAATATATCAGTTCACCACCTTCAAACCACTTCTACATGGGGTGAATTTGTACAATATTTATAATTGAGAGTATCAATATGTATGGATTGATAGATCAATTAGTAAAATGATATTTGTTAATAGTTGAAGGGATATTGTGTAATTAACCATTTCCACATACTAACCCTTGAACGTAAACTTACGTTGATGTGGACAGTAGCATTCCTCAAAAACTTGAAGAGATCCCAGACATTTTGAAGGTATGGTCTTCCAATATCATTTGCATATGTTTTAATATTTTGATAGTGCCCTTTAACTTCTTTAATCCAATTATTTGTAGTATGATTCCTAGCATTTGAGGCCTTTCCATGACCTGGGTACCTCTGTAGAGTATCCATCCTAATCGGTTGAAAGAACCTTTCCATTGAGGCCATTAAAATGGGATGGAAGTACAGTTTTGACAGACTCAACCTATATATGCATTGAACCCAAGTAGGTAGACAATTATAGCACTAATAAAAAACACAAAGACAATGAAATTTCTATGTTTATCATTCATAGTCATTTTTAATAAAATTTGTATTTTTGGAATTTAATTGTGTAGATCTATAAGACAAAGACAATTTGGATATGAAATTAAGTTAAAAAAAATAACGAATGAAAATGTTCTCTATTTTTAATTTGAGTAATTGAGAAATTTTGTAATTACTGTGAAGAAACTATAAAAGTCAGCTCATTTGATAAATTTATCTAATTTTTATTTGAAAAATATTTGGGAATTCTAATTGAGCATCCCCAATCCACCTCTAATAACATGGAATGGACTATGTGAAGGGGGACCCATGCTCCTCTCTCTATCTCTCTCCTCTCTACCTCATTAGAAGTCAAAAGGGAGGTGATGTATTAGGGGATGTGACATCACTCTTTTTATTATAAGTGTGAAAATTTCTATGTTTGAGAAATTAATGTGAAAAATTATGTAATTGAGAAATTTCTTAGTTAGCAATGAAATTTCTCAGTTAACAAGTGAATTTTCAGATTTTTTCGCTTAAATTTCAAAAATAAAAATTTTATTAGAATGAATTTACTATACAAAAATATGAAATTTTAAAGTTTTGAATTAAAAAAAACATTACTGCCTCCAAATTGCTTATATACCTAATAAGAGAGGTTGTATCAATCAAATGGTGATTCACTATACTTAGTAGATTAATAAAAAATTTATCGGATTTAATCTAATAAAAAGATAGATAATAGCACCAATAAAAAAATTAAAAATACACAAATTAAAGATAAAAATGAGATTATATATAGCATTGCTCATAAAAAATAAAAATAAATAAAAATAAACTGGCCATAAAAGGGAGAGGAAAAAATGGAGATAAAATTATAGAACTCTTACGCATTGTTGACTTCAGTGCGCTTATAAAAAATGATTCAATTCATCATTATTATGATAATTCTCAAATAGAATCTTCAAATCTTTAAAATCTTGATCTAAAGGAGGACGAGGCACATTTCTTATGAAGGCAAATTTAGACTTGTCATTCACAATCAAAATGTCTTTGATTGAGAGACGTCCATGAGTGTGTATTTGGCCATGAAGTTCACACATGCCAATTATAATGCCCCTGCAATAAAATATAATGTGAACTTCAGCCACTTCAAAAAAAATGTTTAGCATATGCCAAAAAGAACTACTTTTGTTTTTTTATTTTAATACTAACTTTTTTTTGTTGCCTTATTTTTAGCCAATAATTAACTTTCTGGCTAACTCTTAAAAGAAGCTGAAGACATATCAAATGATACAGTGGTCCGTGATATAAAAATCATTTAGAAATTATTCTGTTTGACTATAGCTTTTTTTAATCCGCTTTTGACTTGTTTAGCTAATAATTGTAAAAAATAATTTTTTTATAAGATTTATCTATATTTTGGCAATTACTAAGAACGGTTCATTTTTTCAAACTTTATGTTTTTTTCATTAATGAAATCTTTTAAAATGTGCATTATTATTATTATTATTATTATTATTATTTATTTATTTTTTTTTTTTTTTACTCTTCATGTTCTTCTAGTATAGAAAAATCTACAAATGAAAAAAATATACGTGTATTTTTTTTATTTTTGAAAAAACTACTAAAGACCAATAAATAAAAGAGAAAAAAAAAAAAGAAAAAAAAAGTGCACATTACCTGACCTTTTCAATAACAAAAAAACTTTTAGTATTTTCCAAATGCATTAATTCTTTTAGTAATAAATTTATCTTCTTTTTTTTTTAAATTTATTTATAGATGGGAGAAATAATTTTATCTTAGAAAAGAAAAAAAACGTCTTGTTAAAAAAAGAAATAATAATAATAACGTTACAAACAAAACACTGAAAAAAAGCAATTGTCAAACTCAACCAAAAAAACAATCATGAAATCCAATGGGAGTGGAGCCTAGCCACACTATGATGCTCATTAGGAATAGACTGTAAAAGGGCTGGTAAGACATACCGGATTATATCTTGATATTGTGAGACAAGTCATGGACCGTTCCAAATTCTCGAGTGTTCCTTTTTATACTTTTCTAAGCTATATTGAATCTTGTCCACGGCAAGCCAGTAGTGTTCTTGGTGTTTTATGATGAAATATGACTTGAGAAAGCTCACACCTTGGAGTTTTGACAAATTCTCGTGAACATTCTTTGCTTCATTCTCATTTTCAAATCCCAAAAATGACCTCTCAACATTCATACCTTCTATTTTAACCCACCCATCCCAAATAGATTTTTTAGGTGAATCCTTTATTTTGTATTCAACACGAACATCCATTGAACCACTCTACAAATCAGAATATATATATATATAATCAAAACCTCAAAATAGAGAAAAATCTCAATTATAAAACAAAATCAATTCTCATAAAAATATTTAAATTTTCACTTTTAACTTCAATTAAGGGGGCTCAATTAATGAAGCTAAAAGTACAGATGGCTGTTGAGAGCGTCTAAAGTGTGAAGAAAGTTTTACTTTAAATTGTATATATTTGTCTATTGCTTGTTTCTATCTGGATATGACCTCATTTGGCCTACCCTTGCGAGCTGTGCTAGGGTCTTCTTTTTTGATGTATATATTTTTGATTTGGGTGGTTGAGAACATAAAATGTGTTCATGTTCAACATACAATTTGTATGAGGTTCCTGAACATACTAAAATCTTTAAATCTGAATAGGTGGATATTTTTGTGTTGATTGCCAAGGTGATTTGTAAGGTATAGCAGGTTGAAGGATCAACTCCACTTCCATCGAGTAGTTTATTCTACGTAATTTTTATACGTAGTCTAGTTTTTTAGTGGTTGTGATAGACTTGTTAGGTGGTAGTAGTATTGCTTCGTTGCTGTGCCAACAGATTTACGTATAGCTTTTGTTAGGGCCTGGGACATGCCCCTTGTATTAGTGTAACCTCTTGTATTTAATTTATGACTTATTCATCCAAAAGAGAGGGGGGGGGGGGGGGCTCACTTTTGGTATAGATTTCATAACACACATGCACAACCATTAGCCTACACATATATGAGCAATATATATATATATATGTGTATTTATTTATGTAACATATGCAAGAGGATTTTTAAATGTTGGTGTGAGGTGGGGGATGGCACCCTAAGCCATATGGTAATTCTATTATTGTGATTGTCACATAATTTTTGATTAACTTGTCTAAAATTTGTATTTTTAAGAGTATCTTCAACGTTTACTCCTTTTTTTTTTCCCACATCAAATTTGAGTAAAAATTTCATCTGATATTGAGCATTCCAACCAAGAATTTTGAATTTTCATTACAGCACCGATCGACCGGGAGGATATCCGGTTGGTCAACCAGTTTGTATAATTTGACCAAATTCTGAAACATTTTTTCCTCCTTTTTTGTTTCCCTTAATTCATTTTCCATTTCTGTGTCCCTCCAGTAATTCTTTTTCATTAGTTCTTTTGCATAACAGTCCTCCAAAACTAGACATTAACATAATCCGAGTGAGAGACATGGATCTAAAAGAGAAGATTCCTGTCATTTGAAACCTAGGAGGAGGAACAATGATATCACAGTTACGAAGATTCAAAACCCTAATGCAGCTGTTTCTGATATTGGAGAAATAGAAGTCGAATAGGCAAACTAAGTCAAATTCAATGTAGTTCAAATATCTATAGAACTCAAGATCTAGCTCGAGGACTTGGTTGTTGATCGCATAGCATATCTACGACGAGACTTGATGGTGAAAATTGATTTCAACTATTGGGAAGCAAAATGTGAGCTTGAATTTGTAGAGACAAATGTGGGATCAATCTATGAGGGTACAATTGACAAATTCGAGAAACAATTGGCGGGTTTGAGGGAAGGAATCGAAGGGAAGGAGGAAAGAGAGAGAAGTCGAAGTTGAAGTCAATGGAGGGAAGAGAATGCCAGACAGTTCGCCATTTGAGAGAGAGGGAGGTTGTTCGAACAACGTTTGGGGTTGAAAGGAATGAGAGGATATCAATGACAAGGTGTCCAAGAAGGTCGTCCATGGTTGCCATGTCCATTTGTATGTTCCAGTCGTCTGAGAGTATGGTCAGTTATGGGCAATTTTGCAAGAAAGTGGAGGTCTGGGAGGACAATCGGCCAGTCGTCCAGTGTTCCTACAGTCTCCAACGGCTACCTGTAAAGCTAATGGCTATCTATAATAATTTGATGAAATGCTCCAGGCATCCTTAATTTGATGAAAAATTTAAGACATCCTCAATTTGATACTGGTTTGATGTTAACGTTGAAGCACCAAAACTGCACTTTTTTCATCAAATTTAAATTTGATGAAAGCAAATAGTAAACATTGGAGACACTCTACGCTAATTTTCATGTTTATAAAATTAAACAGAGCTAACGTAATAAAATTAATATCGTTTTAAAGATAGAATTTTTAGTGATGAAATACTCTTCTTTTGAAACCAAATTAAAAACTTTTTTAATAAAATTGATAGAACTTATCACATAGTCATTCTACTAACACTTTTCGTATTTTTATTAAAAATTCACCAATATATTACTTTGGTCTTTGGATTTTAAATTTTCGTAAACATCATTGATGCTAAATAAACCAAAGCATAAATTGCAAATTAACTTGAAATTTACAATTGAGAGTAAAAGAATCAAAATGAGGTTTTGATAATTGAAAAGAAAAAAGGTGATTTTGTCTGGGTTAGTAATTTGTATTTATGAGGTGTGGGAAATAGGAATATACAAAAAAAATATAACGGAGGAAGATGTAGAGAAAGATTTATCGACAATGTTCCCAGATTCTTTCAATGAAGTATACGATCTCTTCGACCTCAAACAAATCACTTCAGGTTCCAGGTATGTATGGAATGTGAGTTATAAACAAGTTTTAGTATTATTTAATTCCCTAAAATGAATTTGGTTATTTATTTATGAAAATGTTTGATCCCACAAAAACACTCCGCCTGAATTGTCTAAATGAATATTTTACATGTGAAATATTTATTCTGACTAGTAAAAATAAATATCTTACATGTAAGATAAGAATTCGGTGATCTTACAGTACTATTTATTTATTGTACATTCATTCACACACTTGATTCTAGTGTCCTCTGTTTTTTTTAACTTGAAGGGCAACTCATCTAGAATCACCCACCAAAGACAAGAAAAAGAAAAGAACTCGCCAACAATCCCTGGAAGATCACCTAAGAGGACCAAGCACATTCAGACCTTTCTTTTTATATATCTATTTTGTCATGTAAAAACATACAATTTACTTTGGTAAAATTATATCTTGCATTTTTTTACTCAAATTAGTCAAATTATCTCTATAAAAAATGATATACAAGTCCATTTTATAGATTCATTGAAGTTTATGAGAAATAATTGGCTGATTATTAGAGAAGAAAAACTTATCTTAGATATTCTAATAAATAGTCACGTAAATAGTGTTATTCAAGCCCAAAAATTAGATCAACAACCTTTCAAACCTAATGATATGACAGTGTATTAAAATATTTAAGGCAAATCTCTCTCTCATGTCTTCTCAAACCATTCACCAATCATCTCAATAGCATGCCGTTGAGTCTCTATAAAGTGAATCTACAAAATGAACTTTTATATTAATATTTTCCTTATCACATCACTGAATTTTTAAAAAATAATTTAATTTTTTAGTTAGAATAACATTAATTTATCCCTATATAACTTCTTGGATTACGGTGTGTTCCCTTACATAAGAATGGTTCAACAGAAACAATAAAAATAAATAGACATAGAAAAGAGAATAACGTAGAATTTTCTTGGCTTGAACAAAATGTCATCCCCATTACGATTGGTATAAAATATGGAGAATTATTGTATTTAAAAAAAAAATCAAATCAATTGAAATTTATAAGTATTAATAATTAAATTTATAAATTTTTTTCACTAGTCTATAAATATTTTGTAAAAACTTTACTGACATGTAATTTTTTCTATAAAATAAAAGGATCATTTATTTATAAATCCCTTTTTACCTACTTATATTTCACTTAACCTAAATTATTTTCTTATCTTCCAATAAGTCCTATGGGTAACATACTGACCAAAATACTGTTAATAATAATAGGATGAAGTGCGCATTAATGTTCACATTGACAGTATGAATGTTTCGTAATGTAAATATTCACACTGTCAATTTGAACATTTATACTATCAAATTTATTTAATGTGAATGTTCACATCATGGAATGTTCACACTGTTAAATTTATTTATTTATTTTTATTTTATAAAATTACATATCCAAGTGAAATCTTGTGATGACCTGGGCATATTTTGCTCTGCACTCTTCAGATTATGTTAGATTTACCGTGTTAAGATGCCGGGTAAGTTGCCGTTGAAACTTTTTCTTTCTTAAAATTATTTTCTATTGTGGTTGTCTTGAGTCAGAGTTTTCACTCGTTTCGGAGGGTGCGGGGTCGACAACGGAGGGTCAGGGGAGAAGTCGGAGTTTTTCCAGGCTGGAGGGCCAAGGCCGTACGTGTGGGAATGAGAGGTTTGTGTTGTGTGCACACTGCCTAAAAGGCAGGTGCGTGAATAGTGGTGGATCAGACGCGTAGGGTGGTGGCGACGCGGCGAGGCCGCTCAAGACGTCTGAGTGGGCGTCGACGCGGCCAGCGTCTGCTCCGTTTTTTGTGCTTTCCAGCTATACTTTTCCCTTTTGTCCCCTTTTCACCCATATCTTAATATATCACTCTCTCTCTCTACCATGTCTCTCTCTTTTTCTCTCATCTCTCTCTACCCAAACTCTCCAAAGCTTTGCATTTTCTTTTGATCCCAAAAATCCATTGGGATTTTGATGCGAGTCCCCTATACCAAAATGATGAGCGTGCCGAGGGCTTCGTCTTGACCGGCGGAGATCGTATTCCGGCAAAGTTGATTTTCGAGCTCCTTCTCCTCTTCTCTCTTGATGTAGGGATTTTTCTTGATTTTCTTCAATGCTTCACCTATAGATAGACATGTGGTATATTCTATTGCATTAAAACCAGGTTGTTATGTATTTCTTTTGAAAATCATGAATGGGAATCTAAGATGGATTGTGTAAGGTTGAGGTTTGGAGTATTTATTGTTGTAGGGTGTATTTTGGAAGGTGGACTAACATATTTATATTTAGAAACAGGTGAAATCTCATTTTTAATAACATGGCCCATGTGATAAAGGGTTTTAATTGTGGGTTAAGCATTGTATAAATTTAGGGGTTTCATACGTAGAAGAAATTTATTGTATGATCATAGAGATATTTCATCAAGGGACTTTACTTAACAAAAAATATATATATTGAACCTCTTCTACAACTCTAAGTTGGAGAGGGATATTTCACTTATTTTTTAAAATTTATTTCTATTTCCAATATCCCATTATCATAGCTGTAATATATACGACCATCTCAAATGCAAAGTATTTTACACTCTAAGATATAAGAGTTCTAGGGGATCAAACTTTTTCATTTCCAAAAAGTGAAAATTTTATTCTAAAAAATTATTTGAAAATCAAAATTTATCGTCATGAGAATAGTCGATAAAAGATAGTCTAAAAACGTTAAAATAAATAAATAAATTTCTACTAATAATTTTAAAAATGTCAATAATAAATACATGAACAAAATAATTTAATCCAAACAAATTTAATTTTTTAGACAAAAATTTTAGTCCAAAAGAATATAATGTCAGGGTGCTGTTTGCTACTCCCCACTCCGGTGGCATCAATCAGTGTGAAGTGAACAAAGTTAGGGTTCCGTTCGGGTGAAAAACAATCAATCGCACATCAACTACTAGTTTGGCTAGATAGATCTAGAAATTTAACCCCTGTACCGTATGACAAAGAAGATCCAAAGTCAAGTCATTCATTTGGCACTGTCCGAACGAGAAGAATAGGGAAAAAGAAATGGGGCTGCAGGAAAGGAAAGCAATGGTGTGGAAACAAGTGAAGGGTTATGAGGCTAGGGTGTCCACGATGGCGGGAATGACAAGGAGGTATTGAGGACTAGATCCAAAACTTGGATTGGTGGTGGTTGGACCTAGAGGGGCTAGGTAGAGGAAGGTGATCAGAGTTGATGCTTGTTTGTGAGGAGGAATTAGGGTTTGGATAAAGTATAAGGTTAAATTAAGAATTTTGTAGTAAGGAAAAAGTGTATTTTTTATTTTATTTTAGCAACATTAGAAATACTAAGGGTAAATTACAAATACATTCCTTAAGTTTTGCTTAAAATACAGATTGCTTCTTGTGATTTGAAAAATTACAAATACCCATTTGTCAAATTTTTTATTTAACAGAATTAAGTAAAAAAATAAAATTCATAATTTTTCTCCTATATAATAATAAAATTACCTAAATTATTAATTGAAACATATTTATAACATCATTAAAAATTGTTAATTTGTAACGCCCTCAAAAATAAACCCATTAAATATAAAACAAGACATGCATTATTAAAAGAAAACATTATATTATTTGCCTTAAAGGCTTACATCTTGCCAAGTCAATGCTTGGACACAAAACATGAGTTCTAACTCAAAACAAATAAAGCCCTAGGCTTGAATTACATATAACTCAAATAAAGCAAATAAAGTAAAGCAAGTCCTCGAGAGTCCAAATCCTCACAAGCTAAGTCCTTGGAGGTAGTGAACCACCTGAACCTGAAAATAAAGTTCCCATATAGGGTGAGCCACAGCCCAGTAGAGAAATACTAAACCAAGCATAAGAATTAACTAAAGCAGTAGTACCCAATACATGGTTAATACAAAATATTCAATTTACAATATTATGACACAGATGTCTACGTTGTCTATGGCACATGGTCTATGACACCTTTTACTTTCCATTTACACAGACATGGCTCAGAACCTGGCCAAACAACTCAACAAGGATAACAAATCAGGTTAAACCTTTCTTATAACATAATAAATACACATGCTGGATCAAATCCACTTCCATTCTTCTCAACTGACACACATGGTGGTGATGTATCATATCAACAACGAATAGAAATATTTCTATTATCAATAAGCACGCACATATGTGATGCTACTGGAGTCCATCCCCTATCTCCTCCCAACAAATCCGGTTTAGAGGTCCATCCCCTATCTTCCCCTAAACCGTGGAGTTCATCCCCTATCTCCTCCAAAACCAAATGCATATGCAACATAATCATTACTTGCCATATGCAACACATAATCAATACACGAATGTTCTGTATTAACTCAACAGTCAAATAAATGACTCAATTTCAGTTATACCTAAGCCGCATGCAAGGTCTACAACAATCAATGGCTATCCTCCACCGATAGCCCAAAACAATTATTTCTAAACAAGAAATAAATATAACAACACAAATAATCTCAATTTCACAGATGAGTGATTAAATATCCAACTACGTCAATTTATCTCATAATCCCCCAATTTCATGAATTAAACCCAATATTACAATCTTCCCTTCAATTAATTATATAAATTAATCTATGACAAACCCTAAGGTTTCTCCCAAAATTACCAAACCACCCCCACATACCAAAATACCACCACTTAGGATTAAAACGTATAAATGGAGTAGGAAATCCCTACCTCGAAGAAATAACTCAAAAGAAGAAGATGAAGATGATGCCCAAAACTCCAAAGTGCTCCATACCCACAATTTCTCAGATTAAAATGTAGCCCTCACTCTCCTCTACCTTTTTAATGAAGGAACAAGGGTAGATACACACTCTAAATAGATCAATCCTAAGAGAAAAGATGAGTTGGGAGAGAGAGAACTCGTAACCTAGGGTTTTATAAACTGAAAATTTGAAAAAGCTGTTTTTAAAACACGCTGCGTATTTAAACTTAGCGAGTCCGCTCGGCGCAAGACAACACCCTTTCGGCGTAAAGAAAAAACAAGGTCCGCTCGGCGCAATGATAACCGCCGGCGTAGATCTCCTGCGAAGTTTTGCAGGACCAAAAATTCTTTGGAAGAGTGTAAACCCGCTCGGCGTAGGAATGTCGCTCGGCGGAAAAGGCTAAAAACTGGGCAACCAACAGCTAGACCAAGGCTCAACCCAATTGTTCGAAACACGCCTAACACATCCTAAAACTCGACCAAATAGAATTAAAGGATGACAACAACAACAATATGACAACGGAATCCACGGAACATAAGTCCGGATACAATAATCAAATGGGAAAAGACCGGGGTCGCTATAACCTCCCCCCCTTAAAAGAATTTCGTCCCCGAAATTAAGCATAAGTTGTAAAAACAGGTTTTTTCTCAATTTCCAATGATATTATAAAACAATAAATACCGCTTGACCCAATACCAGTCACTTCATCTCTTATCAAGAGGCATCTCATAATATGTATAAACTACATATATTTCAACCTGCATCAATGTTATGCATTATTCCTGTCAATGTTAACAAATACCATATCATATTCAATCTCATGATATAAACAACACATTCAATATATAAATGTTACATTCCACTTCCATAAAAAGGCAAGTTCAAAATGCTAACATTAAATTCAAAACATTCTCAATGTTTTCCAACTTAAGACATATATAAAATTCACAAGTTCAACAACATTACAAAAATCTATATATAAGATTTCTAATCACTAAACATGTCCGGATATTTCTCACGGACTTCCAACTCACGTTCCCAAGTGGCTTCCTCCACTCCGTGATGTTTCCACAAAACTTTCACCAAAGGGATGGTTTTGCCTCGCAAAACTTGATCCCGCCTATCCAAAACCCGTACCGGTCTCTCCTCATACGAGACATCCTCATCAACCACTAAATCAGTCCAATCCAACACATGTGACGGATCTGGCTCATACTTTCGAAGCATACTCACATGAAACACGTCATGAACTCTAGATAACTGCGGTGGCAAAGCTAGACGATAAGCAGCCTCACCAATTCTCTCAAGGATCTCAAAAGGACCAATAAACCGAGGGGATAACTTCCCACTCTTCCCAAACCTCATCAAACCTCGTTTGGGTGATATCTTCAGAAAGACATGATCACCCACCTCAAATACCAAAGGTCTCCTCCTACGGTCAGCATAAGATTTCTGACGACTCTGTGTTGTAACAAGCCTCTTACGGATAAGCTCAACTTTCTCCGTCGTTTCCCTCACCAACTCCGGACCCAACAGAGGTGCATCACCCACCTCGGCCCAACAAACAGGAGATCTACACGGTCGGCCATACAAGGCCTCAAACGGTGCCATACCGATACTAGACTGAAAGCTATTGTTGTAGGCAAACTCCACTAATGGTAAGTGTCTCTCCCACGACCCACTAAAGTCGAGAACACAACCCCGAAGCATATCCTCAAGGATCTGAATAGTACGCTCGACCGCCCGTGGGCCCGAGGATGATAAGCCGTGCTAAAGGTCAACTTAGTGCCTAAAGCACTCTGTAAACTCTGCCACAACCTAGCAGTAAAACGAGGATCTCTATCTGAGACGATCGTCACTGGGACCCCGTGCAACCTCACTATGTCCCGGATATATAAGTCGGCAAGATCATCTACCGGATCTCTAACACGCATAGGAATAAAGTGCGCCGACTTCGTCAACCGGTCTACAACCACCCAAATAGCATCACTACCCCGCTGAGTCTTCGGAAGACCCACAACAAAGTCCATAGTGACATGCTCCCACTTCTACTCGGCAATAGGCAAGGGTTGCAACAAACCCGCCTCGATGTTGACCTTCACTTGCTGACAAGTAAGGCACCTAGATACGAAAGCTGCCACATCTCTCTTCATACCCCGCCACCAAAACTGGCGACCCAAATCTCGATACATCTTAGTGCCTCCCGGATGCACCGCAAGGCGCGAATGATGAAAATCTCGGAGTACCTCCTCTCGGCAAGACTCCGGCACAAACAAACGGTCTCGGTATCTCACACTCAGGTCGGGATACACCGCTAAACCCTTCTCAACCTTCCCACTGGAGATCTTCTCTCGGAGAGATTCTACCTCAAGATCACCCCTCTGAGCCTCTAACACTCGAGTCACAAGTGTAGGCTGTGCAACAACAGAAAACAAGGCCGCAGCCTCAACGGATTCACCCAGAAGCAAATCAAACTCCCCAAGTGCACCCAACATCTCCCACTCTCGGATGGCTATACTAGCTACGTCACCAACAGATTTCCTGCTAAGGGCATCGGCCACAACATTGGCCTTTCCCGGATGATAGTGCAACTCAAAGTCATAATCCTCAATGAACTCCATCCACCTCCTCTGCCTCAAATTCAGGTCTTTCTGTGTAAACAGATACTTCAGACTCTTATGATCCGAGAATACCTCGAACTTCTCACCATAAAGATAATGCCTCCAAATCTTCAAGGCAAAAATCACAGCTGCTAATTCTAAATCATGCGTAGGGTAATTCTTCTCATGAATTTTCAACTGACGTGAGCCATAGGCAACCACTTTCCCTTCTTGCATTAACACACAACCCAGACCCTCTCGTGAGGCGTCACAATAGACTGCATAACCCAACCCTCTCTCCGGAATAATCAAGACTGGAGCGGTGGTCAGTCTAACCTTCAACTCCTGAAACGACTTTTCACAAGTCTCACTCCATACAAATTTAACTCCCTTCCGAGTCAATCTAGTCAACGGTGAAGCTAACCTGGAGAAATCTTTCACAAACCGACGGTAATACCCAGCTAATCCCAGAAAACTGCGGATCTCAAACACACTCTTAGGCTGTGCCCAATCTTGCACTGCCTCAGTCTTGGATGTATCAACAGACACCCCTTTCCCAGAAACTACATGGCCTAAGAATGTCACCTCATCTAGCCAGAACTCACACTTCCCAAACTTAGCATAAAGCTTATGGGCTCTAAGTAACTCAAGCACCACTCTCAAGTGTTCCTCGTGCTCCTCCCTCGAAGATGAATAAATTAGAATGTCGTCCACGAAGACGACCACAAAACGATCCAAGAATTCCTGGAAGATCTGGTTCATCAAATCCATAAACACTGCCAGTGCATTGGTGAGCCCAAACGGCATCACCAGAAACTCATAATGACCATACCGCGTACGGAATGCCGTCTTAGGAATATCCTCCTCCCTGACTCTCAACTGATGATAACCCGATCTCAAATCTATCTTAGAAAAACAACGAGAACCCTTTAACTGATCAAACAAATCATCTATACGAGGCATAGGATACTTATTCTTAGCTGTAACCCGATTCAACTTCCGGTAATCTATACAAAGTCTCAAAGCACCACCTTTCTTTTTAACAAAAAGGGCTGGCGCTCCCCACGGCGAAACACTAGGACGGATATAGCCCTTATCTAACAATTCTTGGAGCTGAATCTTCAACTCAACTAACTCGGCTGGGGCAAAACGGTAAGGTGCCATAGAAATCGGCGCCGTGTCGGGCACTAAATCAATGGAGAACTCAATCTCTCGCTGAGGTGGCAAACTAACAAGATCATCGAGAAAAATGTCCGAATACTCACAAACCACCCTCGACAACACAATCTGGGTCTCATCACCCTCACTAATCGAAAGACTAGCAAGTAGACCACTAAGCTCACTCCGCCCTCGCGGATCATAACCCGGTGGCAAAACACTACCAACCCGGTCCCCCAGAAAATGAAAACACTCCCCGTTCACGGTACAACAAGTAACCCTCTAACGGTAGCAATCAATAACTGCCCGGCATGACGTCAACCAGTCCATACCCAAAATAACATCAAAGCCCTTCATGGGCATCACTACAAAAGAGAAAGGGATTCTATGATCATCGACCTCTATGTCACAACCCCTAATACCTTGTTTCAAAATCAATTCACCTCCAAGAGGTGACACTACACAAATAGGAGACGCTAATTGTGCTAACTCCAACTCCAAAACAGATGCAAATGCAGCAGACACAAAGGAATGAGATGCACCCGTATCAATCAAAACATTAGCAACCGAGTTGCAAAACAAAAAGGTACCTCTAACCACAGATGGAGCTGGCACAAGATCCTGTGCGGTAACAACATACACGCGCCCAGATGACCTCTGATCAACCTGCTCACCCCTCGGAGCATAAGATCGCTACGATTGGGGACGAAGAAGCCTCGATTGGCCCTCGAGGCTCGAATCGACCGAGCGGTGACTCTGAGTCTGCCTCGAACCAGATGCACCAGATGTGCCACACAACGGTGGGCGAAGGCTCTTGATGTGGGCTGGGTGACCACGCTGATCAGACGATTGTGGTTGACCATTACTCTGACTCTGGGGCTGAGTTCGAGACCAAGAAGATCTCGCTCTCTGAACTCCTCCCCTCTGAGGACAAACTGGAGACTTGTGACCCAGCTGGCCACACTTGAAACAGGTAACGTCTCCCTGACTACCTTTCCCAGAACTAGCACTCGGTACTGGAAAAGTGGATCTAGAAAAACTACTCTAAGGCTGCTGAGGAGTGAAACCTCTCTGCCTCCTGCCATCACTCTGGCCATCCTGACTCCTCTTGGAGCCTTTCTGCCCTGCCTCCTCCTCTTGCATCATAGTCTCGGTATGGGCCGCTGCATCAACCAATAGCCCAAAATCCCTAATCATAGATCCGGCAACTCTCAGCATGAGGCCACGCCTCAACTTCTTCTCAAACTCAATACACCGGCGCTCCTCAGACGCCACTAACTCAGGTGCGAACCTGGACAAACTAGTAAATGAGGCCTCAAACTCAGCCACAGATGAACTATTCTGCTTTAGCTGGCAGAACTGATCTCTCAACTTCTCCTGAACAGTTGGAGACAGGTACTTCTCCTGAAAAGCATCAACAAACGCCTTCCAAGTACCTCCAATACGACCCTTGGTGAACTTCCACCACTGACCCGCATCTCCCTTCAGCTGGAACGATGCCAAGGTCACTTTCAACCCCTCATCTTCGATGCCAAGCATCTCAAATGTTTCCGTTGTCTGTTCGAGCCATTCATCTGCCTTAAGTGGCTCTTTAGGATCCCCCACAAATTCGTCCGGATTAGACCGGAAGAACTCCCTCTTCAGAAAAGAAGGCCCTGCATCCCCAACAACAACCTGAGCCGGATTCTCAGCTCGGAAAATGCCTACTGACTCCCTGAATGCCCCTGCTATCTCTTGGGCTAAAGCGCCCATAACCTGCTGGCCTACTGGCTCGGCCATATTGGCCTGGCCAACTCCCTCCTGCACTATCGGGATCTCCTCAGGCACTGGTACTTCCCGCCTACCCGGCCTACCACGCCTACCGCGTCCTCGTCCTTGACCTGACATCCTAAGAAAGGAATCAAAGACGTTAGCACATTAATAAGCTAAACACTCACATCCTAATGCATTGGACAACAATAAATCATTCCACGTAAGCACATAATCACATAAGCACCTACGAATTTCATTCCTGGATAATGACAGTCCCGAGGCGTCACTAAAGTTCCGGTTGGAAACAACATTGATCAAGTGCCTTTCCAACAAGACTTTCAGAAACTCAAGGGTCCAATCAATATCCTCGAAACTACATTCCATACCCACATAGTCACATAAACATGTTATCATATAAGCATGTAATCATTACACTAAGTCTCTATATCAAACGAGACGAACCCATTGTGATACTAATCACTTCCCACGTACCCAAAGTATTCGAACCCGGTACGCTCTGATACCAAGTTGTAACGCCCTAAAAAATAAACCCATTAAATATAAAACAAGACATGCATTATTAAAAGAAAACATTATATTATTTGCCTTAAAGGCTTACATCTTGCCAAGTCAATGCTTGGACCCAAAACATGAGTTCTAACTCAAAACAAATAAAGCCCTAGGCTTGAATTACATATAACTCAAATAAAGCAAATAAAGTAAAGCAAGTCCTCGAGAGTCCAAATCCTCACAAGCTAAGTCCTTGGAGGTAGTGAACCACCTGAACCTGAAAATAAAGTTCCCATATAGGGTGAGCCACAGCCCAGTAGAGAAATACTAAACCAAGCATAAGAATTAACTAAAGCAGTAATACCCAATACATGGTTAATACAAAATATTCAATTTACAATATTATGACACAGATGTCTACGTTGTCTATGGCACATGGTCTATGACACCTTTTACTTTCCATTTACACAGACATGGCTCAGAACCTGGCCAAACAACTCAACAAGGATAACAAATCAGGTTAAACCTTTCTTATAACATAATAAATACATCTTTGGATCAAATCCACTTCCATTCTTCTCAACTGACACACATGGTGGTGATGTATCATATCAACAACGAATAGAAATATTTCTATTATCAATAAGCACGCACATATTTGATGCTACTGGAGTCCATCCCCTATCTCCTCCCAACAATTCTGGTTTAGAGGTCCATCCCCTATCTTCCCCTAAACCGTGCAGTTCATCCCCTATCTCCTCCAAAACCAAATGCATATGCAACATAATCATTAGTTGCCATATGCAACACATAATCAATACACGAATGTTCTGTATTAACTCAACAGTCAAATAAATGACTCAATTTCAGTTATACCTAAGCCGCATGCAAGGTCTACAACAATCAATGGCTATCCTCCACCGATAGCCCAAAACAATTATTTCTAAACAAGAAATAAATATAACAACACAAATAATCTCAATCATCAGATGAGTGATTAAATATCCAACTACGTCAATTTATCTCATAATCCCCCAATTTCATGAATTAAACCCAATATTACAATCTTCCCTTAAATTAATTATATAAATTAATCTATGACAAACCCTAAGGTTTCTCCCAAAATTACCAAACCACCCCCACATACCAAAATACCACCACTTAGGATTAAAACGTATAAATGGAGTAGGAAATCCCTACCTCGAAGAAATAACTCAAAAGAAGAAGATGAAGATGATGCCCAAAACTCCAAAGTGCTCCAAACCCACAATTTCTCAGATTAAAATGTAGCCCTCACTCTCCTCTACCTTTTTAATGAAGGAACAAGGGTAGATACACACTCTAAATAGATCAATCCTAAGAGAAAAGATGAGTTGGGAGAGAGAGAACTCGTAACCTAGGGTTTTATAAACTGAAAGGCCGAAATTTGGCTGTTTTAAAACACTGCTGCGTATTTAAACTTGATAGTCCGCTCGGCGCACAACACCCTCGGCGTAAGAACAAAACAAGGTCGCTCGGCGCAATGATAACCGCTCGGCGTAGATCTCACCGCGAAGTTTTGCGGGGACCAAAAATTGGAAGAGTGTAAACCCGCCGGCGTAGGAATGTCCGCTCGAGCGGAAAGGCTAAAAACTGGGCAACCAACAGCTAGACCAAGGCTCAACCCAATTGTTCGAAACACGCCTAACACATCCTAAAACTCGACCAAATAGAATTAAAGGATGACAACAACAACAATATGACAACGGAATCCACGGAACATAAGTCCGGATACAATAATCAAATGGGAAAAGACCGGGGTCGCTATATAATTGACTTCATAATTTATTAATAAAAAGGACGATTTGTTATGAAGTTAGAAACCTCAGGGGTGGAATGTAATTTTCAAAATCACAGGAGTGATTCGTATTTTAATCAAATATCAGGAGTTGTATTTGTAATTTACCTACACACTAATTAGTGTACACCAACTAACACTAATTAAGAAGGGATAAGTTCCCCTTCATATTTCATTTCTCTATACCTGTTCATACTCATACTCCTCTGGTAGGCCTCAATTTGGACTCACTTTGATAGTCCAAACAGTCTACTTCACAGGCTTCAAAATAAAAGTTTTCCATACAGAAAATTAGACATATCAGACAATTATAAACACAGAAACAAATCACGTTTTATTTTACAAAATGAATGGCTTAAGTTTACAATCCTATTTACTATTCATTTTATAAAACAAAATATGATTTGTTTTTGTGTTTATAGATGTCTGATGAAATTATTTTTTTGCATAGATAACTTTTATTACAGAACCTGCAAGGTAGACAATTTGGATTATCGATGTGAGTCCAAATTTGGGCCCACAAGAAGAATATGTATAAGTATAGAGAAATTTAAGTATGGAGAAGAGCCTATCCCAACTAAGATAGACATATGAGTTACACCACTCAACATGATCCTATCTAATTTTGTATTTAATTAATGTGTTAATTGATACACTAATTAGAGTGTATAACAATATTATATTATTATTTTTAATATGAGGTGTTTTGAGAAGTTTTGCAAGAGCATTTAAAACATCCCGTTATGGAGGGTCCAAAAGACCAAACTATCAACAAATTATGGACTTTATATTATGTATGTTGTGTCTAGTAATTGTAAACAAATATGGGATAGGATTTTATTAATAGGATTGTTATTTATTTTTATCTTTTTATTTTGGCCTTCTAGTTTTTTTAACCCCCACTCAATTAAATGAACTCCCCCTATTTTCTCTTTAAACTCCTACCACAATACCAATAATAACCCTTATCCTTACACTCTTAACATAACAAACCTTAACTCTATCTAATCCCCCAACCACCACCTCTGGCAACCACAACAATCATCTCCAACTCCAACATACAAACCCACTCCATTGGCGACTTGCCTTCACAGATCTCCTTCACAACTACCATCTAGGAACCCTAACCCTAATGTCCCAAACTCTAACCCTAACCCTTCTAACCTATCATTGGCTATTCATTTTCTTTGATCAACGGTGCCCCTCTCTGACGCCTCTTATTACCGCGACCATCAGTGTCCCTCTTTGGCAACCACACCACCACAACCTACTTCTCAATCCCTCCATCACTTTTCAAAGACTTCTATTTTTCATATGATTTTGTTGATTTAGCAAGGGCTATGGCAGTGGTGGGTGGCTAGGGAGGATGGGTGACGGAAACCCTAGAGTTATTAAGATCGAAAAAGAGAGAAAAGGGGGCTCGTGGCACCATGTAAGGAAAGAGAGACCATCAGTGTCCCTTTTTGGCAACCCCACCACCACAACCTACTTCTCAATCCCTCCGTCACTGTTCAAAGACTTCTATTTTTCATATGATTTTGTTGATTTAGCAAGGGCTATGGCAGCGGTGGGTGGCTAGGGAGGATGGGTGACAAAAACCCTAGAGTTATTAAGATAAAAAAAAGAGAGAAAAGGGGGCTCGTGGCATCATGTAAGGAAAGAGAGAGAGAGAGAGAGAGAGAGAGAGAGGGAGGGAAAGAAATAAATGGGTTGGGAAGGAGATCTTCTCTCTTTTTCCCTATGCTTTTGTGCTTCTAAAAAGACAAGGACGACAACAACAGAGAAACGACGAGGTTGGGAAAGCGACGACAATGGAGGTGGAAAGGTTGGGGGTGGCGAGGTGAGACAGAGATGGACTGGGTGCAGGCGACTAGCTGTGAGGGTCTGGCTGGCTACGGCAATGAAATTTGAGGGGTGGCAGTGGGGTTGGTGACAAATGGTGAAAATGGTAGCTAGAGTTGAGAGGGATTAGGATTAGAGTTTCGGAAATTAGGATTAGAAGATTAGGGATAAGGGCAAAAGTGAAATTTTTTGTTTAGACAAAATTAGAATTAAAAAAAAAAAAAAAGTGATGCTATTAGCACCCTATTTATTATTTTGCACTTCGCATTTTTTTTTATTACAATAACAACCTTAAATGAAATTACTAAAGAGGACATCAATCATTTTGGGGCACCCCATCTCACAATTGAGCCCACACATCAACTAAATCATAAGATAAGGTTTATGAGAGCACCTACATCCATCACCACCCATTCATCTTCCCCAAATCCCACCATCAAACCCTTGAGAACCCTCCAACAATGATATTTTGATGGTAACGATAGCAACCATTCGATTACACACTTCTCGGGCAATGGTAATGAGTAGAAATGTTTTTGGCAACCACAACTTCATAAGACAAGAGGAGTACAACAATATAAGTTTAGAGGAGATTCATAGTTTTCTTGGTATTCTCAACTTATTGGAGATTGGTCTTGTAAGAGTAAGTTTTTAAAAAACACATCAAAAATTGTAAAAACTGTTTGTATTTTTTTGGTACTAAACTCCCAAACATATGACTAAAATTTGGGAACACAACCCCAAACATTGTTTATTTGTTCGGGAACACAAACCCGTACATTGGTTATTTGTTTGGGAACACAGGTCCAAACATGAAAATTTGATACACTTTGAAGGGTTAAAATTAATCACATTTGCATGAGTTTTTGTTTTATGATTTTGGGAACACAGAGCCAAACATTGGTTATTTCTTCGGGAACATAGACCCGAACATAGCTTATTTGTTCAAGAACATTCAAACATTCTTAGTGAAAGAGAGGAGAGAGACTTCGAAAGATAGGGGAGGAGCGACATTGAGACTGAGTAAAATGTGAATTTGCTTCATTCAAACTATAGATACACACACACACACACATATCGGTTGTTATTAGAGTTTAGGATTGATCAAAGAAATGGATGGAATTGAAGAAAGACATATGCATCTATTACGAAGAAAAAAGTGAAGATTGCAGACAGTGGCATAGCCAGGAAATCAGTAAAGAGGGGCCACAAATTAATAATAACATTAATTTTTTTTTTCATAATAAACAACAATGAGATATTACTAAACTTAAATATTAAGAGTTCATTTGGATAAATGTCAATTTTAAATTAATGGATTTGAGATTAAAATTTATAAAAATATTGGGGAGTAACTATTTTATAGATGGATTGGAAAATTAAAAAAAGAAGATAAGTTGAGATAGAACATATATTTTTTTAGATAAATTCTATAAAACATACCGCAAAAAAAGTGTCTATCATATGTCGCAATTATGATCCTCGTGGTCTTACCAATTACAAAACTAAAAAAGAAAGGAGCTTTTTTCTACTTTTATTATGGAATTTTGGTGGAGTTATAGAATTATATTAGAGGAATTAGAGACAAGAGAAAGCAAAAAGATGGAGAAACGATGGTGGGAATTTACATTTCTCATTATGTTGGCATAAAGGCCAATATATAGACTACAAGATGAGAATACAAACAAAAATACTACTTAATGCATATCTACCCTATCTAACTTGTCATGACTTTTACGTCCAATATCTACCAAAATTTCTAACACTTTGGCAAGCCTAGTCATAGGCTTTTTGAAAAGTTTACATAGGAGTAAATACAAAGAGACAAAAATAAATACAAAACGACTACAATTATTGGCTCTTTGCTACAGTTTTTTACAATTATATACACTGATACACTGTCTACCCTCCCCGGTTTTCAAAGAGATAGACTGTTGTAGATAAGCTTTGGCTAAGCGGATTTGTCGTGTAGCGTTGGCTGAAAGGATGTGGCTGATCACGTTTCGCCAAATAATGCAGGTTGCTCCACGTGTCCTGGATAAAGTTGGAGTCGATCAAGATACAACTGCATTTGATAGTGGGGTCCACTATGCTTCCATCTTGTTGATGAGATTGTGATATTCTTTATCAGTCTCTGATGGAGGAGAATCCGGATCTTGGCTGTATTGCTCATTCCGAAAATGTTCTACATCATCCGCGGTCATGGCTAATTCCAACGGAAGATCCAAATTATTTCTCTTTTTGAGATTTATTAACATGTCAAGAGCCTCATTAATTTGCATTGGAGATCTTTGATATGTTATGGGAAAATGGGTTACAAATAATATTCTTCCATCTGTAACCATGAATGGCAATTTTGCTGAGCCATGGATGTTGGACGCCTTGTAGAAAGCAGATATTAGACTGTCTATCCAATATTCTGTTAAAGAAAGTTTTTGGATATTTTCCAATCGCTCTCTCCGGTGATCTTCATCTAAATAATCATCTTCAAATTCAAAATCTTCAGTTTCTTTAAGATACCAAATCTGATATGGTTGGAAAAAATGTTCTCGTTCTCGCCAACCAACAGTGCTGGAAATCCAGAAAGTAAAATATTCGCTCCATCGAAAGCCTTTTACTATCCATGAGAGCATTGCTTTGATGATCATTGGAAAGTCTATCCATTGGATTGGATCTAGAATTTGAAAAATAACTTGATTAGTTATTCCCCAATCTATATCCTCAAAAAACCACATGTCATGGTTTGCCATGATGGTTATTTTGGGAATTCCATCTTTCAAATTTAATTTATCATAAGATCGTTCTAAGATTTGTCTAATCTTATCATGATGATCTTCAACTCGATTTTTTATTAACATAAAAATTTCTTTTGGAAGCAAAGTTCTTGCTTTTTCAAAAAGACAAATTCTTTTTATTTGTTCAAAAACTGGATCAGAAAACTCATCTGATATGAGGTCTGATAGTTGAAAAAAATTGTTTATTTTTTCAAAATTAAAATATTCATTCCAATTCATTTGTTTAAGAATATTGAAACAAAGATTTTGCAAATCTTTTAATTTAGCTATTTGCTCAGCTAATTTGTTGGCCAAAACTCCCATGTGTTTTCGAAACTTCACTTTGTTATCTACAATGTGAGTTTTCTAAACTCCATTGAGTTATGTATAAATTTCTCTGGATATACCAGGGTTGAAAAAATCTTTTATTTCAGATTCATCTGGTCTAGATGTTTGAATATTAGTTGGAACTGGGTTAGTTCTCATTTGACTCCTTTGAAAAATAGGCATAGCTGGTGCACTGTAAAAAGCTTTTTTAGCTTTGGTCATGCTATCATATGCTTTAACGCTCGCTCCTGAAAATCCACAAACTTGCAGTTTGGCGTCATTCCAGTCTGTATAAATTCCAGGTTGTCTTCCCGAAAACACAACATAAACTTTTTCTTCTCGGGGTATTGCTTTTTTAGCAATTGTCACCCAATCTCCTTGAGCGGGTTGTTTACCCTTATCCATTGTTTTCCTCTTGGTCTAGAGGTCTTCTGCAAAAATTAAATTTACTTGTTTAGCAATTTAATTTTTTGAAACAATTTCTGCTAAGAAAATCTGCAAGAAAATTGTTAGTACCTTTAAGATGTTCTACTTCAAAGGTATATTCAGAAATTTTATTATACCAGGCTAGTCGTCTTCCTTGCTCAATAGGTTTTTTTATTGATCAAGAAATCTCTTACTGCCTTATTATCAGTGCGTACAATAAAATTTTCTAGGGCTAAATAAATATGAAAACTTTTTATTGCCAATTTTATTACAAGTAACTCTTTTTCAAAAATAATATATTTCTGTTCATTTGGTTTAAATGTTCCAGAATTATATCCGCAAATTAATTCCTCTTTTTGTAATTTTATGGGTATTGGATTTTTTCTTGGTCAAATCCCATTTTCTGATAAAGGTATCTCTTTATCATGCCATAAATTACTTGGTATTGCTTTAAGAACACATCCTCAACATGCTTCTGAGGCATCTGTTTCTAAAATTAATTTATCACCTGTTTTAGGAAGATAAACATCTGGTAAAGTTTTAACATGTTCTTTAATTTGTTTAATTAAAGCAACATCTTCTGTTGTCCATTCAAAAATAACATTTTTCCTTAATTTGGTTAACCAAGGAATTTCTATTTTTGAAAGTGTAGACACCCCATTTTTGACCGACCTTAAGACTCAGACGTCACCGATTGAGCGCTCGGTGATGTTGCATACTGTGCTCGTTCAGAAGTCTCAGAGTTGCGGCATGCCTCCCAACTTCGAACTCTCTTCGTGCCTTGTCTCGGTTTGCGAACAGACTTCGGTTTTCTCTGTTTTTCTTTCTGAGGAAGGGAGTGGTCCGTAGACTATCTCCCGGTGGCCGTGAGCTACTTTGTGGCCGTAGGCCATTTTTTACCGGTTCCGGTTCCGGTTTTGAACCGTTAGGCCGTGTGCCTCGGTTCGGGACCGCCCAACCATCTCCGATTTCTCGATTTTGGCATGCATCTCATTTACTCCCATTTAAGGGACCTTGGGGCTCGAAACCCGCCATGACGAACACTACTTAGGTGCGGCGGCCATTTCGGGATCGAACCGCAGTTTTGGCCCCGAGCATTCATTTTGCATCGATGTCTGTTCATTTTGGCGAGACACCTCTGGTCCTTCCTTCGAGGGGGGGGGGGCTCGAAACCCACTTATGACGAACAACACTTAGGTGCCGCGGCCCATTTCGGATCGAACCGCGGTTTTGCCCGAGCATTCATTTTGCATCGATGTCTGTTCATTTTGGCGGAACACCTCTGCTTGGTCCTTCCAGGGACACCGGGGCTCGAAACCCACTTAGCGACGAACACCACGGTGCGGCGGCCCATTTGGGATCGAACCACGCGGTTTTGGCCCCGAGCATTCATTTTGCATCGATGTCTGTTCATTTTTGGCGAACACCTCTGTTTGGTCCTTCCGAGGACACTGGGGCTCGAAACCCGCCATGACGAACACCACTTAGGTGCGGCGGCCCATTTCGATCGACCGCGCAGTTTTGGCCCCGAGCATTCATTTTGCATCGATGTCTGTTCATTTTGTGAGACACCTCTGTTGGTCCTTCCGAAGGACACTAGGGCTCGAAACCCACTTCGCACCGAACACCATAGGTGCGGCGGCCCATTTTCGGGATCGAACCACGCGGTTTTGGCCCGAGCATTCATTTTGCATCGATGTCATTCATTTTGGCGGACACCTCTGTTGGTCCTTCCGAGGGACACCGGGGCTCTGAGACCCACCGCGACCGAACACCACTTAGGTGCCGTGACCCATTTTCGGATCGAACAGCGGTTTGGCCCCGAGCATTCATTTTGCATCGATGTCTGTTCATTTTTGGCGAAACCTCTATTTTATCGTTCGAGAACAACGGGGTCTCGAAACCCACTTATGACGAACACCACTTAGGTGCGGCTGACCCATTCGGGACCCTAAAGCTGCGGTTTTGGTCCCGAGCATTCATTCGCATCCGTTTTCTCCGATTTTGGCGGGGACCTCTATTTTATTGTTCAGGAACACCGGGGCCTCGATGCCCTTAGCCATAACCGAACACCACTTCGGTGCCTCTGTTCATTTTCGGACCCAGCGGTTTTGGTCCTGAGCTTTAATTTTGCATCGGTTTTTGTTCAATTTTGGCGGTACCTCTGTTTCATCATTCTGAGGAACACTGCGGTCTCAGATGCCTACTTCCATTGGCGAACAAAATCTTTTTTTTTACGCCTCAAAATATCTAGATATTTTGCCCTCAAAATATCTAGATATTTGAGGCAAGATATTTTTCACCCTTTTGGCTATAAAACCAGCAGCTCCCAACTGTTTTGAGGGTTACATAAAATTTCTTGAAGAGCTCCTCTTCCAATTCCTTCATTTCCATAGCCAAAATTCCAAGGACAACTTCAAGTCTTGGCCAATTCCTTCATCAACCCTTAGCTCCATCATCCACAACACCATTCCAGCAGCAAAGGGATGATTTTCAGTGGTCAAGGATCAACAAATTCCAGCTAAGAAGTTGCAACAATCGGATCTTCAAGGGTAAGTTCCCAAATCCATCTTTTGTACCATTTTCTTGCTTCATATTTTTACCCTATTTCCTTTTGTTTTTGGGGCTCCGACCCCTTCTGGTTTTAGGCTTATTTTGAGCCCCTCTACAACTTTGTAGAAGGGCTCAACTTCATTTGGTGTCTCCATGATACACTTCCTTCAATATCCATCTTGTATGTCACCAATTTGCATGCTAGTTTTAGCCTATTTGCATTTGTTTTTGGGGCTCCGACCCATAATGGTTTTGTGCTTATTTTGATCCCCTCTACAACATTGTAGAAGGGCTCAACCTCATTTGGCCATTCTATATACCACCTCTCTTGGAAATTCACTTTAGGCCCTAATTCTTGCATGCTTTGTTAGGCTTACTTGGCTCCGGATTTCAGCCTTCATCAGGCTTAGAAATAGCCTTGTTTTTGTCTCCTTTTCATGTTATGTTGAGGGCCTTAAGCCATTTGGTGTATATTTTTGGTACTTCCTTTGAAATCCATCAAATTTACCGTATTCTTGTATGTTTTGTAGCCTCTTGTGCTTTTGGTTTTGGCCTTTGGTCAGAACTGAAAGGGGTCTTATTTTGACCCCCTTTACATGTTTCATGAAGAAAAGTTTGCTGTTTGGTGCATGGTTTGGCAAGTCTCATGATATAGCCTATTTTGAGCCTATTTTGCATGGAATTTCTAGCATGCTTTTATTCTGATTTTGGGGTTGCCATAAACTGAATATGTGTATATTTTTGGCCCTTATTTAAAGTTGTAGAACTGAGTTTTTGGGTTTGAGCATTGTAGATATCACTTGCTTTGTAATTCCTCTCTTTTACCGTATTTTGCATGCTAATGTTGCCATATCTGTGCTATTAATTTGGCCATGTTTTGTACTGAAAAAATGCCATATTTGGGACTGCCTTGCTACTGCTTTTGCTGTCATGAGTGGATTTTGTCTGTTTAGCATAGCCGTAGGCCATTTTGCACTTAGAATTGCATTTAGGGATGATTTCATGCATTGATTGTCATTTCGTATCATTTCGGGGCTGTTTTCCCTTTATTTAGTGGCTGAAATTTGGTTTGCATGCTTGCATATCATTTCCCATGTCATTTTATGCCTTAATGCATTGCCTCGGGTTTCCTGCGCGGGGGCACGCCCTTCGAGGCACTCTGTTTTCATTCATCGGCATCCCATGTGAGTGTGCCTCAGGCCCACTCATGGTAGTATAGGCCCACTCTACAGTTTCCATGCCAAGGCATTGTGTATGCCTTCGCCTCGGTTGCGTGCGTGTGCAGCATTTTTGAAACACTTCATTTTATCCCATGACCTATGTGAGTGTGGTTGAGGCCCTCTCATGTTGGCGTAAGCCCAATTTGCATTTTCATGCTTGTATGCCATTGCCTCGGTTTGCGTGCCCGTGTGCACGCATTTCGAGGCACTTCATTTTTATCCGACGGCAGCCTATGTGAGTGTGGTTGAGGCCCTCTCGTGTTGGCGTAAGCCCAATTTGCATTTTCATGTTTGTATGCCATTGCCTCGGTTTGCGTGCCCGTGTGCACGCATTTCGAGGCACTTCATTTTTATCCGACGGCAGCTTATGTGAGTGCGGCTGAGGTCCTCTCATGTTGGCGTAAGCCCAATTTGCATTCCGTATGCCATTTCATTCCATTTTGTCATCGCCTCGGTTTGCGTGCCTGTGTGCACGCATTTCGAGGCACTTCGGTTTTATCCGATTTACATTTTGTCATCGCCTCGGTTTGCGTGCCTGTGTGCACGCATTTCGAGGCACTTCGGTTTTATCCGATTTGCACTTCATATCATCGCCTCGGTTTGCGTGCCCGTGTGCACGCATTTCGAGGCATTTCGATTTATCCGATTTGCACTTCATGTCATCGCCTCGGTTTGCGTGCATGTGTGCACGCATTTCCAGGCACTTCGGTTTTATCCGATTTACATTTTGTCATCGCCTCGATTTGCGTGCCTGTGTGCACGCATTTCGAGGCACTTCGGTTTTATCTGATTTGCACTTCATATCATCGCCTCGGTTTGCGTGCCCGTGTGCATGCATTTCGAGGCATTTCGATTTATCCGATTTGCACTTCATGTCATCACCTCGGTTTGCGTGCCTGTGTGCACGCATTTCGAGGCATTTTGATTTATCCGATTTACATTTTGTCATCGCCTCGGTTTGCGTGCCTGTGTGCACGCATTTCGAGGCACTTCGGTTTTATCCGATTTGCACTTCATATCATCGTCTCGGTTTGCGTGCCCGTATGCACGCATTTCGAGGCATTTCGGTTTATCCGATTTGCACTTCATATCATCGCCTCGGTTTGCGTGCTGTGCCGCATTTGGCTTGCCGTTTTACCCGATTTGCATTTCATATCATCGCCTCGATTTGCGTGCGTGTATGCATCTTTTCGAGGCGTCTCATTTTCATCTCATTTTCATAGCATTGAGCATGCTAGGTTGTATATTAGTTGCATTTCATGCATATCATGCATATCGCACGGGAAACGAGGTACATTCCGTACTCCGAGTGACGGAGTGTGTCTCAATTCCCCAGTTACCGACACTCCGGATTACCCATGATGGAGTTAGGTTTTTGTTGTAGCATTCATCTGGCATTCATCTGATATTGAGTTGTGCAATTCGGTTCCTCGGCCATCATGTATCGATATGCGTGATTGGTGGCACGAGGATCGAAGCATGCATATATTTGTGAAATACACTGCTGTGCCCTTTTCCTGCTCTCTGTTGCAGCAAGATGAAGGATCAACAACTTTCCGGAGTCCAGCACGCATTTCGAGAAACAGTGCAAACAGAGGCTAATTGGGGCATCCCAGTGGATTTCCGCGCCAGAGCAAATTTCATACATCATTCATCGAAGCAAAGGCCACGGCTTGCATGCCCATTCTGACTTTCTTAGTTTAATCTGTACATTAATTAGAAATCTGTAATATTCTTTTATTCGGGTCTGTATTATTATTTTATTCGGACCCTCCGTGCGAGGGCAATGTTGTAATAAGGGTGGGTGAGTGTGATGTATTTCTTCCAACCCCCATTTCTTTCTCCCTTTTATTTACCCGCTTTGGATGGTTAGATATAGGGCATATTTCAATTAGCATACAGCATGTTTGCATCATTCATCTGTTTTTGCACGCACTGCATCGGCGCATACAAAGCATGCATCAGATTTCAATTCCAAATTGAATACATGTTAACTGTAGCATTTCATATGCCATCTTTAGAATAGCCGAGCCTGCTATAGTTTGCATCTTCGCATGTGTTGCAATAGGCATTTCTGTATATTTAGGATCATGCATGACTTCTAATCAGTTTTCTGTTTTGGCTTGGAGTACTCGGTGAGTTTTATGCTTTAGCATCCTTGCATGCGTGTGAGTGTTGCCATGAATAGCATTCTTGCCATGAGGCTATGTGCTTATGTGATATAACTGCCTTGAATGCCTGTGGGTGAAGGTTGAGTTATCTGAACTGGGACAATTCATCAAATGTTTGTTTTAAGCCCACTAGATTGTGGCAAAACCATGTTTTCTAAGCCCACTCAAGGGTGGCAAATCCGCATTTTAGCCTGCCTGCGGGCAGCACCATCACATCATTTTCAAACAAACAAACATGAAATGTTTCGTTCCAATCGAACGACCAGATCTATACTTGTTTCTGCGAGCATCACATAGTAATCTAGGCTAATAAGGAATAAGAGCATACAAAGTTTTCAAAAGCGATATCATGGTTAGTAGGCGGTCTTTGCCGGGCGAGAGGGTGCTCACGATGTGACCTTCCCTAATCGTACCCAAGTTCCCGGCGAACTTTGGTGATGACGGACACGTGGCCTTCTTCAGACCGAGTCAGGGTTTCCTAAATTTCCCATTTTAAAAATATTTAGGTGGCGACTCTGTTATCTGGCAAAGCGGTCCATGTTTGGCACTTCTTTTCAAAAAATCTGTTTTCCTTCAAAACGATTTGCCGGATTTGGACTCTTTGGTTCAAGATTGAGAACCGCAACAAAATCGAGTCCGAACTGTAGCGAGGCCCCCCGCGGGCGTTGTTACAGAAAGATTTTTAATAAAATTTCGTCCATAATTTAAAATGCCTAATAAACTCTGTAATTGTGTTATATTTTCAAGAGTATTAGAAAAATCTCGTACTTTGGACAAAATATGCTCTTGTAATTTCAAACCTTTCTGGTCTAAAATTATTCCCAAAAATTCAATTGATTCTCTTTCTAGTTCAATCTTTTTTGGAGACAAAATAATTCCATGTTTTGGGAATTTTTCACAAATTAATTTTAAATGTTTCTTATTTTCCTCCTTGGTTTTAGAGAAAATAAGTATATCATCAATATAAACTACACAACAATCTTTAAGGTCTTTAAAAATTGTATCCATCCACCGTTGAAATACCTGTGGTGCAATATTTAATCCAAAAGGTATAACATTCCAGTTGTGACGCCCCCAAAATAATAACAGAAAACCCATCCATTCATACATACATTGCTACAAGGGATAAACATCTTTACATGTTAATCAACAGGATTAAACGCCCCATGGGCTTACATCTTTCCAAGCTAACACTTGGTTACAAGTAAGAGTACTAACTCAAATACATGAAAAGCCCTTGGCTTGAAATTACATGTAATTAAAACAAAATACAATCGAGAACCACAATCATCACTCGCCACTAGCCTCTCAAGCGATATCCTTGGAGGTGGCATGCTCACATACTGAAAATGGTGTCCCACATAGGGTGAGCCACCACAAGAGAGAGAAATACACTAAACCAACTATGAGCGATGCCTAAAACATTAGCAATCAGCAGATGGCCTACACTTATACATTACGAGACAACACTTACATTCTTTTACCATTTCAAGACAACCCACTTAAGTACCAATTCACTTTCCATTTCTTTTTCAACAAGAGTTTGAAAACCGCTCGATATCTGGCCAAAACCTTTTCGCGTTATATCACTAACACATAAACCACTTTCATTCTTTACTTATGACACACATGTTGGTGTTGTATCAACTTAACATAGAAACATTTTCTATACTTCACAATTGATAACGATATACATTTTAGTGCTATATCATACCAACAAACAACACTTCAACACATCTCCATGGAAAAGCATATGAGCTATTTCCAATATTTTCCATGGACAAGCATATAAGCTACATCCAATATTTTCCATGGACAAGCATATAAGCTACATTCCAATATTTTCCATGGACAAGCATATAAGCTACATCCAATATTTTCCATGGACAAGCATATAAGCTACATCCAATATTTTCCAATGGCCTAGAGGTACATCCCCCATCTTCCCCTAGCCATCAGATTAACCGGTTTAGAGGTACATCCCCCATCTTCCCCTAAACCGTGGAGTACATCCCCTATCTCCTCCCATACACAAACACAAACAATGCATATAAACACATAACCACATACGCATTCAATCAATACATAAAGTTAATGTATTCGATCACTCGTCATACTCTATGACATTTCCACTCGATTAGGTTTAGTTTGCCTAATCAGCATGCATTGTCTACAACAATCAACACTACTCTTCACCGGTAGCCAGGTTATTTCTAAGCGAAGAAATAAATGCACAAATGGATAATATAACCATATTTCAATCGGTGAGTAATACACGATTCAACTACACCCTTTAACCCCGTACATTCTCAATTTCCACATATTCAATCCAATTCCTCATTCTCTTTAATTAATTATATACATTAATTAATTAAACCAATTAGGGCAAATTACCATAATTCACAAAACAACCCTAAGGCTCCATTTTCATTTACAATCCGTCATTTACTCCCTTTCCTATGCCAAACATGCATACAGGCTCATTTCTAAACAAAACCCCAACTTTTGTAAAATTGCACAAAAGGCCCCAAAGTTTCTCAAAAATTACGCAACAACCCCCAACATATCCAAATGCTAAAATTTAAAAACAAGGACCATAAGGAGGAGTAGGATATCCCTACCTCAAAAGATGAGCTCCAAAGGAGAAGGACCCAAAACCAAAATGCTCCAAACACCAAACTATTCGGATCAAAATGACGCCCTCGACGATCAACACCCTTTTTGTGAAGACAAAAGGTGAACAACACACTCTAGCTAGACCAACACTTAGAGAGAAGTTATGGTTTTTGAGTGAGAAGCTCTGAAAATGGCGTTTTGGTAAAGTAGGAGAAAGAAGATAAGTCAAAAAGTGATTTAAAATGCAGTCCCACTCGGTCATATACGACAGTCCACTCGGCGTAAGACACTCCGCTCGAGCGTAAAGACACATAAAGCGGGTTCCGCTCGAGCGCAACATTGTCCGCTCGAGCTCCAAGACCTGAACACAAAGTTCGTCCGCTCGGCGTAGATCCCAGCTCGGCGCAGTCTCTCCTCGAACTCTCACCAAAAAACATATCTTATGCGCTCGGCGCACAAAGACCCGCTCGAGCGCATAAACCACACTTGCAGAAGTTTTGCAGGTGCACGAAATACTGAAAGGGTGCATTCTCCGCTCGAGCGCCAAAACCTCCGCTCGGGCGTACAAGCAACAACAATCCATCCGCTCGAGCAGCAACATGTCGCTCGGCGGACGATCAAACACAGGCAACTAGACTTGGTTCTTAAGCTTAACCAACCTGTGACAAACCTGCCCAACACATCCTGTAACTCAAAAACAAAGCAAGAAAGGACGTAAATAAGACAATACTCAATTACCAACATCCACGGACACATGTCCGGACCACTATACAACAAGGGGTAAACCCGGGACCGCTATACCAGTGGTAATGTCCCCTAGGTGTACTGAAAGCTGTTAATTTTTTTGACTCTTCAGTCAACTGGATTTGCCAAAATCCACTTGTACAATCAAATTTGCTAAAGATTTTTGATCCTTTGGTTAAGTTAATCAAAACATCTTTTCGTGGAATAAAATATCCATCAAATTCTAAATTTTCATTTAGCCGTTTATAGTTGACTACCATTCAGGCTTTTCCTCTTTTAATTTCAACATGGTTTCTTACCATAAAAGTTGGACTAGAGTGAGGGCTTTTGGTTTCTTCAATTAACTTTTTGTCTAAAAGTTCTTGGAGTTGAATATCAAATTCATCTATATCTTGTCTAGTATAGATCATTGGTCTTACTCTAATGATAACATTAGGGTCTTTCAATTTTAAACTACAATAACGTGGACTACGTTGCCATAGTTTTAATGGATGTTCACTAAAATTTTCTTCTAAAATTTTATAAATCCAGTGTGATTCATCAATGGTTTTGATGATGGGAGTTAAATCACCACGCGGCACGAGCGCAAACTCTTTATCACAAATATATTTATGTTGTTCTAACAAGGGAATATGAATTAAGACATTGTTTATGCTTAATGAAATAGCCTTTTTCTGTATTTGCATTGGAAGATATTTATATATAAAATTATTGCTGAAGGAAATCTCCATGCATATCGGAAAACATAAGATTTTAGGTATAATGAACTTGCTATCATTTAACCAAATAGCTATATTTTTAGCCTTGAATTGTATGCAAGCATGGTTGCCATCTATTCGATAACTAAAATTGGATGTTTCATTAATGTCCATTTTCTTTTGGTATGGCATTCCATTTACATGGTATTTGTAGCTCTGTATCTATGAGAACTCTTGAGGCTATAGGGTTTATAACTGCAAAATTAAATGTTCTCAATACATATGTATATCTTCTTTTTCCTTGGCTAAGAGAAAAATAATATCATCATTTTTGTTTGAAAATGATACATATGTCTTGATTTAATATGTTCAAGTTTTCTTCTTCACGGAAAAATAGGAATCGAACATTATTTGAAGTAATAGATTCTTGATTAGAATTATTACTTGATTCTCCAATACTTAACTTTGAAAATGATTTGTTAGTAAAATCTTTTCAAATCTGAGATGATCTTTTAATTTTTGGAATTGTATTTTCAATATATAAATTTTTTCTGATGCTGCATTTGTAATTGTGCGAGTTTTTTAGAAGATTCTCCTTGTCCCACTAAGTCTTGGATTAACCATTGTCGAGGACTTCTAAATTACTCCAATTCATTAGGCGAGGTTGTATTACCGTGTCAAATGGTCTTAGTTCAAAAGATTTCAACGATTTTATTATCGTTTGATTTTGTTTTAGTTTGAAATTTGGTTAATTAGTGAATTGTTTTCCGAATAACCAAATCATGAGAATTTGATTTCATTCCTAATCCTTGTGTTTTAATTCTTATTACATTGTATCTTCAAGATTAGGATCATTTATGGAAATAAAGAAATTTGATGCGACATTAAACCAAACTACTCCATTAGCCAAATTAAATGAATTCCTCCAATGATTGCTTTCATTGGGTGAAAATCTTTTATCAAAATTCTTGCCAAAATAGGAGTATCTATCCTTGGCGAAATAAAGTCATTATGGTTACTTGAATTAATCCAATATGAATATATTGAATTTCAGGATTTTTTTTTTTCCATCTTGCAACCTTTTTCTTATCAAAAAAAGGAATATCAATATTTCCTTCTTCTGACCATTTTGCTTGAGTGTTACCACTATATTGTTCAAACACTCTTGCTGAAAAGAAGTTGAATTTTGAAAGTTTATAAATTTCTGGAACAGTAACTTCTTGCATTTTTTCGAATTTTGCTAATTCTTCATCGGTAAAAGTTTTTTCTTCCCCGATTACATCTCCAAGTCGAATAGCCTGTAATTCTTCTTGAGATATTTCTTGACTATTAGTAGTCATCATGAAGATTAGTTCTTCATCTGAACTTTCTTCATCACTAGAAATTTCGTATAAGATTTCTTCTTCGTCAGAAATTTCTTCGCCATATATTATTTCAAAACTTTGTTCTTCAAGGATTTTGATCATTTTCTTTGCACTTTTTCCCCTTTTTGGGCATTCGGGTGCATAGTGACCTTCTTCGTTACAAATGTAACATTTACAAGTTTTCTTTTTTGAAACACTTGTTGGTTTCTTTTTTCGAATATACTTTTTCTTTTTTGAAAAAGTTTTGTTCTTTTTCCAAGGTTTCCATTTATATTTTCTGCGTTTTTTAGAAAATCCTTTTCTTTTAGGAAATGTATTACAACCAATTTTCCAATTTTCTTTTAAAATTTTATCATAACATTTTTGTCCGTATTGTGAATTGGAAATTTGATTTTTTATTTATTTTTTCGCCTTTACTTCTAGACACCGATTTGCTATCTCTCTTAGAACAAAATTAATACGAAAACCAAGATTATCATTTTCTTCCTTTCCCATTTTTTTGAGAAAAGCAGGATAGTTTTTAATACATAACTCATCCCATGGACTAGGGAGTTTATGAAAAAATTGATCTAACCAGGGTTGATTTGCTGGTGGATCAATAAGATAATAATATTTTTTAAAAGTTTGAACATAGTCTTCAAAAAGACAAATATTACATAATTTTAATTTAGTCAAAATATAATTTGCATCTGCTTGCAAATTAGTATCTCCATAAAACCCACATAAATTTTCTTTTATGAGTTTTGCAAATTCAGCTAAAATTGTGTCAAGTGTGAGAAAATTTGTTAATAAAGCCGTTTTTTGACTTTTTCCAATTTGATTTTTCCCTTTGTCTTAACCATTGCAACACATCTCCTGGAGAGTTCTTTTAATATAATCAAGGAATTTTTCCTTTGACCAACTATTTTTATAATTGGTAATAATGATGGACAAGGATTGTGCCCAATCATCTATTGCTTGTGGTTGATCCTTAAACAGAACATGAGACAAGTCTAAATAAGTTCCATTTTGAGCTATTGGATACTTATGATTATTATCTTTTCTAGATATTACTAGTTCAGGTGTAGAATTGGAGGTGCTTCCAATATCATTTTTAACTTCATTTGTTTGAATAAAGTCAAAATTTTCTCCATCTCCCCATAATTCACAATACGGACAAAAATGTTGTGATAAAATTTTAAAAGAAAATTGGAAAATTGGTTGTAATACATTTCCTAAAAGAAAAGGATTTTCCAAAAAACGCAGAAAATATAAATGGAAACCTTGGAAAAAGAACAAAACTTTTTCAAAAAAAAAAAAGTATATTCGAAAAAAGAAACCAACAAGTGTTTCAAAAAAGAAAACTTGTAAATGTTACATTTGTAACGAAGAATGTCATTATGCACCCGAATGCCCAAAAAGGGGAAAAAGTGCAAAGAAAATGATCAAAATTCTTGAAGAACAAGATTTTGAAATAATATATGGCGAAGAAATTTCTGACAAAGAAGAAATCTTATACGAAATTTCTAGTGATGAAGAAAGTTCAGATGAAGAACTAATCTTCATGATGACTACTAATAGTCAAGAAATATCTCAAGTAAATAGTATCTCTCAAGAAGAATTACAGGCAATTCGACTTGGAGATGTAATCGGAGAAGAAAAAACTTTTACCGATGAAGAATTAGCAAAATTCGAAAAAATGCAAGAAGTTGTCGTCTTTAAATTTACAAACTTTCAAATTTTAACTTCTTTTCAAAGAAGAGTGTTTGAACAATATAGTGGTAACACTCCCAAAATGGTCAAGAAGGAAATATTGATATTCCTTTTTTGATAAGAAAAGGTTGCAAGATGGAAAAAAAAAATATGAAATTCAATATATTCATATTGGATTAATTCAAGTGGTAGAAACCATCTGAAATTAAAGAGGCTTAGAATGGTAGTCAACTATAAGCGGTGTAACAGCATGGAGAGACCTACTCTGATTCGGACTCGATTTTTATTGCGGTTCTAAATCTCGAACAAAGAGTCCAAATCCGCAAACCGTCGTTTTGAGAAAAGCAGATTTTTTGAAAGAAGTGCCAAACATGGTGCTTTGCGGATCTTGATCGCCACCTAAATATTTTTTAAAATGGAAATTTAGAAACCACGACTCGGTGCCATAAGGCCACGTGTCCGTCATCACCAAAGTTGGCTCGGGAACTTGGAGTACGATTAGGGAAGGTCATATCGTGAGCACCCCCTCTCGCCGGTCAAATCCAAGCCTCTACTAACCATGATATCTGTTTTTGAAAACTTTGTGAGTTCTTATTCGGTTATTAGCCTAGATTACTATGTGATGCTCATGACAAACAAGTATAAATGGGCCGTCTGAATTGAAATAAACATCTCATGTTTGTTTGTGAAAGATGGTTTGCTACCCGGAGTAGGCTTAAAAAGCAGATTTTGCCACAATCTAGTGGGCTTAACAAACAATTGATGAATTGCCCCAATTCAGATAACTCAACCTCCACCCACAGGCATTCAAGGCAGTTATATCACATAAGCAGTTAGCCTCATGGTAAGCATGCTATCATGGCAACACTCACACTCATGCAAGTATGCTAAAGCGTAACACTCACAGTGTACTCCAAGCCAAAACAAAAGCTAATTAGAAATCATGCATGATCCTAGATGTCTGAAATGCCTAATGCAACACATGCAAAAATGCAACTAAGATAGCAGGCTCGGCTATTCTAAATATGGCATATGAGATGCTTGACTATCAAGTACTCAACTTG
The DNA here is from genome assembly GCA_025200525.1 of Camellia lanceoleosa. Lineage (NCBI taxonomy): Eukaryota > Viridiplantae > Streptophyta > Magnoliopsida > Ericales > Theaceae > Camellia > Camellia lanceoleosa. The sequence goes on along the minus strand of JANUSC010000031.1, from coordinate 643,551 downwards.
GAATTGAAATCAGATCACGGTTGTATGATCATTGTAGGCGAGCGTGCAAAAGCAGATGAATGATGCAAACATCTTTGTCATCTTTGTATGCTAATTGAAATATGCCCTATATCTAACCATCAAAGCGGACAAATAAAAGGGAGAAAGAAATGGGGGTTGGAAGACATACATCACACTCACACACCCTTATTACAATTTTGCCCTCAGTGAGGATTAGAATAAAATAATATCTGATCGAATAAAAGAATATCTGATCAGAATAAATATCTGATTTCTAATTAATTAACAAATTAATTACGAGAAAAGTAAAGCGGCATGCAAGCGAGGGCCTTACTCTGATAGATGATGTATCTTTGAAATTTTGGCGCGAAAATCCTTTGGGATGCTGATTAGCCTCTGTTTGCACTTTTCTCGAAATCTTGGCGGATTCGAAAAAGTCGTTGGTCCTCGATTTCTTTGTGACAGAAGCGGGGAAAAGGGCATAGCAATGTATTTCACAAATATATGCATGCCTCGATCCTCGTGCCACCAATCCGCAAATCGATGCATGATGGCGAGGGAATTGCACAACTCAATATCGGATGAATGCTACAACAAAACCTAACTCCATCATGGGTAATCCGAATTAACGGTGACTTCGGGAATTGAGACCCGTTCCGTTACTCGGTCTGAAGCGCGCCTCATTTCCGTGCAATACACATGATATGCATGAAATGTAACTAACATACAACCTAGCATGCCGATGTTATGGGAATGAGATGCCTCGAAGTCGTGCACACGCATAAATCGAGAAAAATCTTGAATGACATGCGAAATGTAATGATGGACTTATACCAACATGAAGGGGCCTCGGCCACACTCACATAGGATCTTGAATGATAAGGATGGGGTGCCTCGAAATGCGTGCCAGCACGCATAAACGAAACAATGATGAAATATAAATTGAATAAAAGCGAGTGCCTCGAAATGCGTGCCGCAGCGCATAAGCAAAGCGGAGGCATCGCAATGCAAACCCGAATAAAGCAGAATGTCTCGAAATCGTGCATGCGCACGCAAAACCGAAGCGGAGGCATACGCAATGCCAAGCGGATAAAAAAGTGCCTCAAAATCGTGCACAGACGCATAAGCCGAAAGCGCCAAAATGGAGATCGAGATAAAAGCGAAGTGCCTCGAAATCGTTCACATGGGCACATAAGCCAGAAAGCTAAATGGAATCGAGATAAAAGCCAGTGCCTCGAAATCGTTACTGCAGGCACGCATAACCGGCGATAATGTCTTGATGCAAATCGGATGAAAAAGTGCCTCGAAATCGTGCACCGGACCATAAGCTGAGGCGATGACGTGCGTGCAAAATCGGATAAAACCGAAGTGCCTCGAAATCGTGTGCACGGACCGCAAACCGAAAGCGATGATGAAATGAGATGAAATGGCATACGGAATGCAACGATGGGCTTACACCAACATGGGAGAGCCTCAGCTCACTCACATAGGAGGCCGTCGGATAAAAAAGGGCGCCTCGAAAGGCGTGCACACTGGCACGCAAACCGAAGCAATGCAAAAATGATGCAAATGGCATAGGGAATGATATGTAAGCATGGAAATGGGATTTCAGCACCTAAATAAAGGGAAAACAGCCCGAAACAATTGAAATAACACTTTCGAAGCATGCATTCATCGAAAATGTGAAATTAAGCCCGAAATGGCCTATAGCCATGCTATACATGCAAAATATGATCATGGCAGCAAGAACAGGAGCAAGGCAGTACCAAATACGGCATTTTTGCAGTACCAAACTTGGCCAAAATCCAAGTAGGGATAGATCAACAACACCATGCCAAACTAGTCGCCAAAAGAGGGGTAGTGAGACAAGTGATATATACAAACCCCAAATGGACAAACTTTCTTCTACAATATTGAAGATGAGATAAAAATAAGCACAATTGTAGAAGATGACATCCTCAAAATCAGAATACAAACATGCTATAAAATCCATGCAAAGTAGGCTTCCAAATAGGCTATATCATGAGACATGCAATGCACACACCAAATGACAAAACTTTCTTCATGAAATATGTAAAGGGGGTCAAAATAAGACCAAAACCAGTAGGGGTCTAAGTCCCAAAAACAAACACAAATAGGTCAAAAATTGCATGCAAAAAAAGGGCACACTTGATGAAATTTGAAGGAGGTGGTATATACAATGGCCAAATGAAGTTGAGCCCTTCTACAATGTTGTAGAGGGGCTCAAAATGAGCCTAAAACCAGTAGGGTCGGACCCTGAAAACAAAAGGAAATAGGCCTAAACTAGCATGCAAGATAATGGCATAAAAGCTAGGTATTGAAACAAGTATATCATAGGAGCCTCAAATGAAGTTGAGCCCTTCTACAAAGTTGTAGAGGGCTCAAAAAGCCTAAAAAGCAGTAGGGGTTGGAGCCCCAATTCTCAACCAATTGGAGTATAGAAATGAATCAAGAAAAAGCCCTAAAAGTTGGTTTTGAAGACTTTCCCTTGAAGACTTGTCTTTCTTTGATTCTATGCTTTGTTTTGAAGCGTCTCAACCTCTGAAATTCACTTCTAGCTGCTGGAATGGTGGTAGGGATGGTGAAGCTAGGTGTTGATGAAGAAGACCTAGAGACTTAGAAGCTTTTTGAAGTTTTGAGCTATGAAAATGGAGGAATTTGGAGAAGTGTTCTTGAGACCAATTTTTCCAACCTTGAAGAAGAGAGGAGGGCCCTTCAAATAGGCAAGAAATGGGGTGTAAAGGGAGGAAAGCACCTAATCTTTCCCTCGAAATATCCGGATGCCGGATATGTTGGAAGATATCCAGGACAGTTAGAGACAGTGGAAGCGAATCTGGCCGGCCAGGTGGTTTTCTGGGATGTGGCCGGCCACCCCACTGGTCGACCGACCACCACCATGGCCGGCCACCCCAAAAAAATGAACAGTAAAAACTCTGGCCGACCACCATACCAAAGTGTCCTCCCATGTGTGTAGAACAAAGCCCCAAGGTTGGAATCTGGCAACTCTGAAGCAGGAGTCACAACATAGAGCTTGAAGGAGAGGCCCAAAAATGAAACCCACAATTGCTGGCCGACCACCATACCAAAGTGTCCTCCTAGATGTGTGCAACAAGGTTCCAAGTAGGAAATTGGCAACAGGCAGGAGCCACAACATAGAGCTTGAATGAGAGGCCCAAAAATGAAACCACAGATCTCTGGCCGACCACCAACCCTTAGGGTCCTCCTATATGCCCTCATCACAGATATGTAGCTTTGGCTGGAAGAAAATACCCCCAAGGTGATCAACATTGGCGAAGTGAGAAAAGCGGGCTCGGGAGGAAAAAATGGTTATCTGGGATAATTGCTGGCTTCTCCCCAGTGATCTTCACGATGTTGAAGCAGAGGTACACCAAGTTTGAACAAAAACTAATGAGAAATGAGCGCTCGGAGCCAAAAGCAAGGCAATTCGGGATCGAAAATGAGCGAGTGCAGGAAGTGGTATTGGCCGAAGTGGGTATCTGCGACCCAGTGTCCCTCGGAATGACAAAAGCAGAGGTCCTGCCAAAAATTAGAAAACCGATGCAAAATGAATGCTCGGGACCAAAAGCGGGCGATTTGGGGTCCGAAACGATTCTGAGCACCGAAAGTGGCATCTGACCGAAGTGGGCATCGGGGGCCAGGGTTTCTCAAAATGATAAACCAGAGGTTCCTGCCAGAAACCGGAGAAAGCGGATGCGAAATGAATGCTCGGGGCCCAAATCACGCAGTTCGGGGTCCCGAAAATGGGTCGCCGGGCACCGGAAGTGGTGTTCGGCTGCGAAGTGGGCATCAGGGGCCCCAGCGTTCCTCGGAACATTAAAACAGTCTCATAAAAAGCGGAGAAATCGGAGATGGTTAGGCGGTCGAGCGAGGCACCTGACCTGACTCCGGCAAGGCAAGACTCGAAAATGGGCAAAATGGCCTCTGACCCACGAAAAAGTAGCTCACCCAGGAGATAATCTGAGATCATTCCTTCCTCGGGAAGAAAAGCAGAGAAAACCGAACTGGTTATGGCAAAGAGACAAGGTAGAAGATGGTTCGGAAGTCGGGAGGCGGTATGACCGACTCTGAGACTTTGGAACAAGCCTGATGCAACATCACCGAGCAGCTCAATCGGTGGCGTCTGAGTCTTAAGGTCGGTCAAAAATGGGGTGTCTCTGATTGCCCCTCTTTGTGAACTTCGAAGTCAAGTGGCGGAGTGAATGTCAAAGCCGAGCGACCCATTTTGACAAGGCGAAGACTTAGACAAACATCTGAGATAAGCAGAGATATGTGCCCATGAGGGCAAAATGCAAAATGGTAGGCGAGCGGATGATCGAACCAAATCTGACAAAAGGCGTAATAGGCGGTATTGACAAATAGATGCAGTTTTAAGCAAGAATGCAAAGCAAACAACTACATTTCATGCGATTAGGAATGCGGAGAATCATTCAATTCTCGTCGCGTCTCACACGGAGAAAATCGATACTGCTTGCGATTAAATGCAGTCGCACCGGCCTCAAATGAACCGTACATACAATATCGTGCCTGCAAAATAGAGGAATTCAACAGGAACAATATGCCAACAACATATATTCAATGTAATTCCTATGATTCGAAAAGTTTGACACACACGGTGTCGATGAATGGATGCAACATAGCGAGAAAAGATAATCTTGGCGACAACGCATGTTTAAGCATAGAAGTATGGCACATCAAGAAAGCATGCATGACAATGCAAAACATTCATGAGAATGCAAATTATGAGGCAAATAATGCAAAGAGTACAAATCGGGATGCCCGTTTGACATGAAATGATGAACGGAAAAGCGATTCGGGCGGCAACTCGATCATGACCTCGATTTACATTCGGAGAGGTCACAACATGTTAAACTCGATTACGATGAATAATGATGAGACACATGCCAATAATTGCAATTAAAGTTTATTGAACAATTCGCGCAGAAAGTGTACTTTTCTTCAACTTTTTGGTCCGGGAGCTCGATTTTCCTCAAAATTTGCAGAGAGGTAGGGAGGAGGGAAGGTGGTCGGCCAGCCCATTGCCCTAGGAGAAGCCATCGCCAGGCCAAAAAGTAGAGGGGCCGGCCAGGTTAGGTGGTGGCCGCCACACCCTAGCGAGGGCAAAATGGTCATTTTGGCATTTTCTATATATACACACCTCCATTGCCTCCGAAATCACACCCAAAGTTGCAAAACTTCTTCCTCTTGCTCTCTAAGCCACTTTCTCTTTCAGATCTGCATTTTATCTGCCTCGGCCTCGCGCAAGTTGTTTCTGAAATCTTTGATTTAAGCACTTTGAAGCGACTAAACCGACTTTGGGGCTTCTCTTCTCATTTTCACCACTTGAGGTAATTTTGTTTCAATATTTGGAAAATTTTCCGGGGTTGACTTTTGTTGACTTTTCATTTCAGAGAGTTGACTTTTGTTGACTTTTTCCAATTTTGGCCCATTTTGCTCATTTTGCTCCTCTTTGCAGATTTCTAATGGCGGTCATTTCCCCTGACGGAGGTTTTCGGTGCGGAGATGATTTTGACTTTATGGTATTCCCCAGGGTTCGCCTTTCTTTCTCGTCGATATGCTCCGTGGTTCATAGGCTTCATGGGCCACTTTCCGTCACTTCACCGATTTTAACGATCAGACGCCGAGGATCTTCTTCTCGAGAGCCGAGCAAAGACCTCTCTTATGACGCAGAGGTATTTTACTATCCGCATCTTTCGTGCATTACAGACTTTTGCCATGCTTAGACACGCAGTTTAGCTTACGTCGCAGTACTTGTATCTTGAGCATGTGACTTAGACACTTGAATTTCATGAACACTTGGCACATTGAATAATTGTGAACGCACAGTGCACATTAGTTAGAAATTGAACACACAGCTCCAACATTGATTCACTGAAGACACAGCCCGAAGTTGAAAATGAGCACACAGCACATACTGACCGAGAATAGAACACGTAGTCTCCAAAACTCAGATTTTCTGAACACACAGCCCAGCTTGGAAGCGGACACACAGTCCACCGATTAAGAGTAGAACACCTGACCCTAAGCTTGAAGCACGAACACACACCGGATTTGAAGCGAACACCTGCCTGGCGTTGAGTAGAACACACGTCCCAATTTGAAGCGAACACACACGGTCCGCGATGTTGAGTAGAACACACGATCCCAAACTTGAAGCGAGCATGACCCCGATGTTGAGTAGAACACACATCCCAATTGAAGCGAACACACCCTTGATGTTGAGTAGAACACGATCCCAATTTGAAGCGAACACATTGCCTTGATGTTGAGTAGAACACCGATCCCAAACTTGAAGCGAGCCTGACCCGCGATGTTGAGTAGAACACAGTCCCAATTGAAGCGAACACACACCCGATGTTGAGTAGAACACCGATCCCAAACTTGAAGCGAACGCATGACCCATCGATGTTGAGTAGAACACGATCCCCAATTGAGCGAACACCACCTCGATGTTGAGTAGAACACACATCCCAATTTGAAGCGAACACACACCCACTGATGTTGAGTAGAACACCTGATCCCAATTGAGCGAACACACTGACCCTTGATGTTGAGTAGAACACCGCGATCCCAAACTTGAAGCGAGCGCCACCTTGATGTTGAGTAGAACACACATCCCAATTGGCGAACACACGGCCCGATGTTGAGTAGAACACACATCCCAATTTGAAGCTTACGCCAGCTCGATGTTGAGTAGAACACACAGTCCCAAACTCAGATGTACTGAAACTTTGAACACACAGCCCAAATACCAAATTTACTGAACACGCAGCCCGTCTTCATTTCATTTGCACACAGCTCATTTTCGCTTCATTTGCACACAGCTCATTTTCACTTCATTTGCTGATCCATGCGTTGATTCTAAATGCAGGTTCGTTCTCGCACAGTGCGAGGATATGGCTCCACCGCCGCGAGGGAGTGGTATTTTGAGCTTCCGGAAGCTGTCCGGGGATTGATTGACCTTGCGGGATTTGGGCCATTCTGCAGAGGGTTATCTCATTGCCAGATCAGTAGGACTTTATTTGCTGCCTTAGCAGAGAGATGGTGGGATACCACCAATTCTTTCCATTTCTCTGCGACTGGGGATATGACCATGACCCCGCTGGACTTTGCTATGATCACCGGCCTAGACATAGGCGGTGTATCCATTCCTTATGACGAGGATATGGGCCAGTGGGAGGCTGCCTGGATGCACTTATTGGGGGCACACCATCTGAGACAGAGGTTGAGGAGAGTCCGATACTCTGGTTTCTTTGCCCATTTCCGGCCACAGATGGAGCCTGAGACTCCTGAGGAGGCGGAGCAGTATGCCCGCGGTTTCCTCATGTACCTCCTCGGCACCACCTTGTTCGCCGATAGAGGGAACATGGTAGGGTTGTACTTACTGAGCGCTCTAGTGGACTTATCACAGGTTGGTCAGTATGATTGGTGGCCTTTGGCTACCCTGTCTTGTTATATGAGCGGTCTCGCACACGAGGGACTTACTCGGTGGCTCTTGGAGAGCACGGGAGGTACATTCCGTCCTCTTGATTTACATTTTGCTCATCATTACTTGTTCACTTTGCACACACGGCGCGCCATTCTGATTACGCCTTTAGCACTTTGTACTCACACTCGCATTGCCTTTCTCGGTGTGGGTGTATGTGTACTTCCCCACATTGGCTCCGGAGATGGAGGTGGTGGGACCTCCTATGACTCCGTTTTCATTGATGTTTGAGGCGAGCATCTGGCGAGGCCTCGAGACTCTCCGCTACTGCGACGATACTTTGATCTTGTTCGGCGGCAGAGGTATTGCTTGAACTCTCGGTTCCTTTTATTTTTATCTTTGATCCGCTCTGTATATCGATTTTGGTGATTTGTACCTTTGGTTATCCACAGATCACTGGCGGCCTTAGCGATCTTGGCTGACGAGCTCGAGACTCGATACCTGGAGCGTCGAGTTGTTGTCGATAGATTCTGCTCGAGGACGGTCGGCGAGTTTGGTTCTTGGGAACGCTTTGTTGTCGAGATATGGGGCGATTCTCGAGCCTCTGCCGTGCCTCCAGACACCATGCGATCGGCGATAGATTATCCTCGAGGAGGTCGGCGATATATGCAGGCGATGATGCTTTATTGCATCTTCTTGATAGAACTCGCCACCTACGCCGTATATATCGATGCCCCCTTGGCGGAATCACGGGCTCCGACGGAGGTCTCTTGGCGCACCATCTTCGGTCGCGCCCATGCCCGCAGATATCCCTTCTTCTAGCGGTGGCACATCGAGAGGTGGGGCGATTCGATCCCTCCGATCCCTCCGACTCTTGATCATCCAGGGTGGCCAGACATGCCGACCGAGTTGATGAACTGGCGATTTGGGACGCCTTACCAGATTCCGCTAGAGCCTCATCTGCCCGATCACAGATATGTTAGAGACCCTGACTCGCCCCCGGTATGTTTTTCGGCTTTGATTTATCAGTCAGATATTTGAACATTGATTCCGTTACTGATAGTTTTGCATTTGTATTCGCAGCCTCCTGTTGAGTATACAGACGAGTACTTTCGGGATCTTGCCACATTCGAGGGCATGATCTTACGGAGGGAGACGCAGATGAGCATCGTGGGTGTGGAGGTATTGTTCATTTTCCCCGTACTAGCATGTTTCTGATGATACTCCGGTCTTGAACCTTTTGCTGCATTGGTAGACTGCGTAGAGCACATCTGACACACCCTATTCACATTCTGCATTTGCACCTGCTTTTTATGTTTGAACTAATGCATTGCACCTTGCATTTTCAGATGCCTCCAAAGATATGCTTGACGCGAGGTGGGCCACCCGGCCTTCTCGAGAGGTCGAGTCTTGGGCCATCGAGCCTTCTCGGGATTTGGGCCATCTAGGCCTTCTCGAGGAGTTCGAGGAGCGTGGTCGTCTCATGACGCTTGAGGCACCCATCGTCGAGGATGACGAGGAGGAGATCGCAGATCATGTGTCGAGGCATTCCTCGGAGAGGAGGCCACGGTCTTGGTTCCGAGGCGGAGGCGAGGCTGAGGAGGATCGGGAGGATGGCGGCTCGATCCGGATGGTGATGAAGATCTGGAGATTATCCCATGAAGAGGATGAGAGGGCCTCCCCATTCCGTTCGAGGACACGATGTTATCTCTGCTTTTATTCTACTTTTTAGCTAGTAGTTTGTAGCACTTTGCACATTGTTAGGCGGTTTATTTTACGTAAAACTTGTACCCTTATTGTTGTAAGACATGATGAAATGAAAGCTTTTTGAAAAGATGTTGTATTTGAAATTCTCGACATCGCATCGCATTATTTTGCACAAAATGGAATTGAATGGAAATCGCCTCATGTATTTACGGGTTAGGTAGGGAACCGACGCAACAAAGCAAAACAAAGCGACTCACTAAGAAATAACCGCAGAATCTTAGCGAGTTTACAACTCGATAAACAAAGTACAATAATGTTAACGACTCAATAGACAAGACTTAACAAAATTGTGTAATCAAAAGGTAACAACTCAAAAGCATAAACGCGACAAATTTCGATTGAAACTTACAACTCAATAAGCAAAAACAACAACTCGATAAGCAAAAATATAACACGATGTACTTGGATGGACTATCCGGATAATGGAGTGTATCCAAAATTGATAGGCACGATGCCTTCTCTGCGGAGACAACCAGACGGCAGGAGTCCACACTGCTATAGGTAATGTTTCCCACCCAAGCTCACTTGTATTTGCTTACATCACTCGACCCTTGGGCTCGACTTCTCTCGCAAAAAACCCTTATCTTACTTTTCTCTCGTCGCACATCTCTATTCTTTATTCTCTCATTTTCATCCCTCCCGAGATATGGTTGTGGAGAAGTTGCAAGTTGTGGACTCTTGCCGCCTATTCAGGCCATGGCTACTTCTTTTCGCAACGCCTAGTTAATGCTCGATGAGATTTGGTGGCTCGAATGGATCATAACTTGTCGGCAGATCGCATTGCATGGCGCCGTCCACAGCTTACTCTTTTCGGCGATGAGCTCTGACATGTTCGAGATAGGGATCCGTCGATCGGCTTGACTCATCAGATATTTTATTTCGCATTCCGTACCCCGCGCCAGTCCGGTCATACAAGTTGGGCCTAAGTCGGCATCTGAAGCCGACTAGCTCGGGAGGCGAGGACACTGACTAGACTATGCCCGATTTATTGCTTTATTAGTACTTTCAAAGTTTTCTAGCGTGAGTGTAATAAAAAACAACTTCAATTGTATGCAAGAGCAAAAAGAACTCGCTTTTGAAATTAATGAAATTGAAGGTTGTGGTAATCGAAAATCCTCCGCTTTTGGTCCAAAATGGTCTTAGTTGTGAAAAGATTAATTTGAACAAAGTCAACTTTTATGAAAACTTTTCAAAACTATTTTCGATATGGATCGATCGACACGCTGAAATCATCCTTTGAGATACACAACCTGAATCCTAGCAACTGGAAAGTTGCCCTAGTTTGAAAAAGGTGCTGGCAAAGTGTGGCAGCGGAAAGTTGCCCTAGTCTGGATGATGCCGCAACACTCCATTGCAACGGAAAGTTGCCCCTAGTTTGAATAACCTTGCATCTGGGAGATCGTAGTGAATCTTTGATGAATAAAGATGACTGAGGTGATCAAAATGGACTAAGTTGATCGGGGAAAAGATTATGACTGAACTTCAAGATGAAGCTGCCTACGTATCCCAAAGATGGGAATCAAGTCTTACGTAGTTCAGGCTTAGGTTCGCTCGAGTGTTTTTGCTCTCCTTTTGCGCTCTAACTTTTGCCAAGGCCGCCCTTTGCGGGTTTTCAACCTTGCGAGCTCAGTTTTTATAATTTTCAAATTTTCTATGCTCTGAGTTTTGCCTAGGTCGCCCTTTCGGGTTTTCGGCCCAGCGAGCCTCTCAAAGGGTAAAAGTGTAACAGGTCCATGCCAAATGGTTTTGAGGTCCTGAAGTCATCTGAATCCCGGAAAATGAGTGCTGTATTGATTCGCAGAAGGGTCCATCTTCGGCTCTTCGAGCATATCGAACGTTTTTGCCCCTAGTTCGAGGGGTGCTTCTGATTTAGCCTTGTAAGCTTCTCCTGATGAGGTCTAACCTTCTTCATCTGACTTTGGTGCCTCATGTTCGAGTGCTGCTTCAAATCTAGCCACACAGGCCTTACATTGTGGTCGACCGTTGAACATTCTGAATGTACGTTCAAGGTTTGAAAGCCAAGGGGGGGGGTCGAGTCTCGAGGCTGAGAGCGATCCTAAGCTGCACAATCTCAAGAGCGATTCCACACATGTCTTCGCAGGACCGCGCAAAACATTTTTTGAAAGTTTTTTAAGAAAGCGACAAATCGCTCATGAAAAGCGATGTAGGATCAATCTGGATCAAAGCCAGGGTCCTTCCCAGTACTCACACTAACAAGCATGATTTCATTCATTAAGTGCTTAGCATGCCTCTCTTTCTCTCAATTTGATCAAAGTTTTGCAAATCCCGAGGAATTCCTCCCTCTTTGTTTTCACCGCAGTGTTCAAAAAGGTTTTGAAAAACTTAGGTCAATACAATGACTTCAAGGCACAAGAGAAGCGGTGGAGTGCCTTGCCATTTCATTCAAATCGGCACAACTAGCACTCGGCAGAAGCAAATCTGAGCGTGGAAATCATCTTTGTTTCATTCAAAATCTGTTGGCATAACGGCTCCTGGCGTAAGCAGACTCAAAACAAAACGAAAAGACAAACAAAAAAACAAAATGGTGACGCTCGAGGTAACACCCCCGGAATCACCCGACTCCTATACAACGGAACTGACTCGATACAACAAGACAGACCCAAGACAAAAGAGACAGACTCAAAACAAAGTAACAAAAACTGACCCAATACCCAAGTCAGAAAGCACAAAACTGGTATTTGCACAAATGCTCAAAACAGTGCGTGTCATTCCCACGTCTGGAGTTGATTGAGTGCCGCCCGCAGGTGGTTCATCCCCTGATCACATAGTCACATTATCCCCTACAGGTTTACTGACCCAGTGCCGATAGACTTTGCTGAGCTCGGCGGGAGGATGACCCCGTTGTCAAACAGATCTTGTACTTCATGGCGAAGACGGAAGCAGTTGTTGGTAGCATGGCGGTTCTTTGATGGTATCTGTGATCGGTAGCATCATGCGTAGCCGGAAGAGGGTTCGGGAGAGGCCGAGGCTCAAGGGGTTTGAGATGGCCTTGCCCTACAAGGATTTGGAAAGCTTTTGATAAAGGCATGTGGAGGGCATGGAAGACCCTCTGACCTCGGGGTTGGTACTTCAAGGCTTGTGGATTTTTGCTGGGCGCACCCGCAAAGGGATTGGCAGGTGCTGGCCTGGTTTGCTGATCTCTTCTAAGTGCAGGATTAGGGCTAACAGGATCACTTCTGGTACAACGGCCCTTTTCCCGGCTTGCCCCTTGATTCAAACTGCCCCCAACTTGAGTGGCGAAAACGCCGTCCACAGTTTTTGCAACGACTGTGAGCACTTGCTCTTTGTTCAGTCCCTCGGCTTTCAAAGCCTCAACAGCCAACAGAAGATGCTCATGGGGATCCATGCCTGCCCCTACCTTATTCTTTCCACTCGCTTCCACTTTGCCACGGGATTGGCCTTCCTCAGATGTAGCCCGCCCCAAGCTTGGGGAGCCTTTTGACATGAACTCCCTGGTAGGCGATGTGGTCGATGATGGTGCCAATGTCCCGGAGGCCAGATCGGTCACAGTTCTTTGAAGATCTTTTAACATTCCCATCAGCTCGGAAGTAGTGGGTTCTCGGGTTTGAGATGATTGGGATTCAGGTGCATCCATCATGCATATGTCCATGCTTTCGATAAACACCTCGGGCTTGGGTAGGTGGGCGGGGTGATGTATATCTTTGGGGTCATAGGTGGGTGGCGATATGGATGAGATTGAGGTAGGCGGAGATGTTTGGTCATTGGGGTGCGACGGTGGAGCTATCGTCCGGTTATCGATGAGATTTTGGACCTCATGGCTGAAGGCGGTAACGGTGCCATGATCACTGGCTGATGGTACATACAAGACTTGGAGGGTTATGTCTGGCCGGGAGTGGGTTGGGAAGAGGTTGAGGATTGAGGGTTTGAGATGCCCTTTTTCCATTAAGCCTTTTAGTGCGCTAGTCAAGCTCATATAGAGGGGTGAAAGTTACGCCTGAGCTCGGCCTGGTCGGCTATTTGCAAGCTTGAATTGGCAAAAGGGTTGGCTGTGGTATGTATTGATTTGATGGTTCGGGAATAGTGCTACTTAGGCATTGGTACTCCTTGAAGTCACCCTCCTTGTTGGTTCACTTGTTCAGGAATGATCCCATTTGTTGAGCGCATTCTCGACTGAACCCCGGTTCATGCAAACTTTTGAAAGTGAATCTGGAGCGACTATCAATTTCGCAACATATCATGCTCGAGGTTCCGCACCATCATCGCACTTGATCCCTCTCGGAAGAGGCGTCATCATCTGTCTTTGCCTTTGCTCTCCATCTCGCAACAAATTTCACAAAAGACTCTCTTTGGGTTACGGCGGGTTGCTTCAAGCTCTTGGATGGTCATTTCAACTGGTATTGTAGGAATATTGATCGACAAAGGCCTCAGCTAATTCTTCCAGCTTTTGCTTCACTCGTCCTCCAACCTAGTGTACCAAGTGGTCGCTACACCCACAGGTTCTTCCATCTGAGGAGAGTTTTTGTGGCTTAGTGAGACCCATCGGCTTTAGGACATCCAAGAAAAGTCGGATATGTATCATTGGATCCCAGCACGTCAAACGGTCAATATATGGCATTTTGAATCCGTCGGGAGTTTGTCAGCCAGACTTCGGTGTGCCCATCCTCAATGTCGGGAATGGAGTTAAGGCCATGTGCCCTTTTTGAATTGCTTCAAGGTTCGCAATTTTCACCGCGTCGATCGAGGTCATTAGCATCAAGGGATAACGCCTCTTATTAGGCCGCACCGAGGGTGCAAAACTTGGGCTTGAGTCAACCCTTCTCGAGGACTTGGACATTGCAAATTTTAGGTTGGCGGAATTGGGTCAAAGTTCGGTTGGGGTCCCAAAATTTGGATGTGAGGCGACGCCCGGATGGGCTTGCGTTTCAATCTTGGTCTCAACTCGCATGGCGGTTCCTGATCCAACGCTGATACCACGGCCACAAATTCTTCCGATCCTTGTGCCATCACGGTCTGTTGTGTCCGAACAAAGGTGATGTATTTGGTCGACGGATCAGATGAACCGGAGAGCCCTGACTGGCCTTTCTTTGCCTTGCCTCAACGAAAGAACACTGGTTTCCCTTGAATTGAATTTCTGACCTAATCCAGTCTATCAGCACTAGTCCAATGTACCTGGGGGATAGTGGAGCCTTCTGAAGCTATGGTTCCAGGACTACCTAGCAAAAGAGGAAACATGTAGCATCTCAGCCTGATTTCACGAGAATCTGAACAAAGGCTGAATGAGTGTGCTCTCTCTTGAATTACGCCCAAAATTTCGCAGAATGATACCCTCAGGTAAAACTGATTCTCAAAATACTGAACTGGTGCCCGCAGGCCTGTTGCCCAAACTCATAGACTGATACATGCATTCCCTGTAGAGACGCACTCTAACAAGCACATAACAGATAAGTGAGAGCCAAAACACCCCTATGTTGGGGTAGGGTTTCCCCCTATTTTGTCGAGCTAGGGTTTCACCACGCACACAATGACTTCAAACAACCTATAAGCGGGTAAGCAACTGTCCTAGTTTGGAATGGTCACTATGGATCCGAATATGCACTAGGTCGAATGGTCAAGGGTGCCCAGTAAAACCGGGTTTGTGTTCCCATCTTGGCAGAGCTCAGAATCGACCTTATGGACATGCCTTGACAAGACAAGCCTCCAGCAAACCGCTCAGGAATAGCAGATGGCAAACACGGTGTCCTAGGCGCACCAATGCAAATGCAATGCAAAGAAACACACAAACATAGTCAAAAGCAGATATCATGAGTTCGAGTTAAGCTCTCTAAATCTCCAGATCGCTAATGAATAACGCGCCATGGGACCTCGCTACGGTTCGGACTCGATTTTTGTTGCGGTTCTAAATCTCGAACCAAAGAGTCCAAATCCGGCAAATCGTTTTGAGAAAACAGATTTTTTGAAAGAAGTGCCAAACATGGACTGCTTTGCCAGATAACAGAGTCGCCACCTAAATATTTTTTAAAATGGGAAATTTAGAAACCCTGACTCGGTGCCATAAGGCCACGTGTCCGTCATCACCAAAGTTGGCTCGGGAACTTGGGTACGATTAGGGAAGGTCATATCGTGAGCACCCCCTCTCGCCCGGTCAAAGACCGGCCTCTACTAACCATGATATCTGTTTTTGAAAACTTTGTGAGTTCTTATTCCGGTTATTAGCCTAGATTACTATGTGATGCTCGCAGCAAACAAGTATAGACTGGGCCGTCTGAATTGGAAATAAACATCTCATGTTTGTTTGTGAAAGATGGTTTGCTACCCGCAGGTAGGCTTAAAGTGCAGATTTTGCCACAATCTAGTGGGCTTAACAAACAATTGATGAATTGCTCCAATTCAGATAACTCAACCTCCACCCACAGGCATTCAAGGCAGTTATATCACATAAGCACATAGCCACATGGTAAGCATGCTATCATGGCAACACTCACACGCATGCAAGAATGCTAAAGCATAACAACTCACCGAGTACTCCAAGCCAAAACAAAAGCTCATTAGAAATCCATGCATGATCCTAGATGTGCTGAAATGCCTAATGCAACACATGCAAAATGCAACTAAGATAGCAGGCTCGGCTATTCTAAATATGGCATATGAGATGCAATGACTATCAAGTACTCAACTTGGAATTGAAATCTGATGCAGCTTTGTATGATGCGCCGAGTCTTATGCGTGCAAAACAGATGAATGATGCAAACATGCTGTCATACTGTATGCTAATTGAAATATGCCCTATATCTAACCATCCAAAGCGGACAAATAAAAGGGAGAAAGAAATGGGGGTTGGAAGACATACATCACACTCACACACCCTTATTACAATTTTGCCTCACAGAGGGTCCGAATAAAATAATAATACATCAATAAAAGAATATACAAATCAATAAATATACAGATTTCTAATTAATTAACAAATTAATTACAGAAAAGTAAAACTGGCATGCAAGCCAGGGACTGCCTTGCTCCTGATAGATGATGTATGCTGGGCTGCTTGGCGCGGAAATCCACTGGGATGCCCTGATTAGCCTCTGTTTGCACTTTTCTCGAAATGCGCGCCGGATTCCGAAAAGTCGTTGGTCCTCGATTTTGCTGTGACAGAGAGCAGGAAAAGGGCATAGCAATGTATTTCACAAATATATGCATGCCTCGATCCTCGTGCCACCAATCACGCAAATCGATGCATGATGGCCGAGGAGCCGAATTGCACAACTCAATATCAGATGAATGCTACAACAAAAACCTAACTCCATCATGGGTAATCCGGAGTGTCGGTGACTCGGGAATTGAGACCCGTTCCGTTACTCGGAGTACAGAACGCGCCTCATTTCCCGTGCAATACACATGATATGCATGAAATGTAACTAACATACAACCTAGCATGCACGATGTTATGGGAATGAGATGCCTCGAAGTGCGTGCACACGGGCACGCAAATCGAGAAAATGCAGAATGACATGCGAAATGTAATGATGGACTTATACCAACATGAAGGGGGCCTCAGCCACACTCACATAGGATGCCGGAATGATAAGGATGGGGTGCCTCGAAATGTGTGCCCACTGGCACGCAAACCGAGGCAATGATGAAATATAAATCGAATAAAACAGAGTGCCTCGAAATGCGTGCACGCGGGCACGCAAACCGAGGCGGAGGCATACGCAATGCAAACCGAATAAAACAGAATGTCTAAATCGTGCACACGCGCACGCAAAACCGAGGCGAGGCATACGCAATGCCAAGCGGATAAAGCAGAGTGCGTGCACTGGCACGCATAAACCGAGGCGGCCAAAATGGAGATCGATAATCGAAGTGCCTCGAAATGCGTTCACATGGGCACATGGGCACGCGAACCGAGGCGAAGCTAAAATGGAGATCAGATAAAACTGAAGTGCCTCGAAATGCGTGCACACGGGCACGCAAACCGAGGCGATGATGTGCGATGCAAAATCGGATGAAACCGAAGTGCCTCGAAATGCGTGCACACGGACACGCAAACTGAGGCGATGACGTACGATGCAAAATCGGATAAAACCGAAGTGCCTCGAAATGCGTGCACACGGACACACAAACCGAGGCGATGATGAAATGAGATGAAATGGCATACGGAATGCAACGATGGGCTTACACCAACATGGGAGAGCCTCAGCTCACTCACATAGGAGGCCGTCGGATAAAAAAGGGCGCCTCGAAAGGCGTGCACACTGGCACGCAAACCGAGGCAATGCAAAAATGATGCAAATGGCATAGGGAATGATATGTAAGCATGGAAATGGAATTTCAGCACCTAAATAAAGGGGAAAACAGCCCCGAAACAATTCGAAATAACACTCGAAGCATGCATTCATCCCGAAAATGTGAAATTAAGCCCCGAAATGGCCTATAGCCATGCTATACATGCAAAATATGATCATGGAAGCAAGAACAGTAGCAATGCAGTCCCAAATATGGCATTTTTTCAGTAACAATCTTGGCCAAAATGCAAGTAGGGATAGATCAACAATAGCATGCAAAATTAGTGGCCAAAAGAGGGGTATTGAGACAAGTGATATATGCAAACCCCAAATGGACAAACTTTCTTCTACAATATTGAAGATGAGATAAAAATAAGCACAATTGCAGAAGATGACATCCTCAAAATCAGAATACAAACATGCTATAAAATCCATGCAAAGTAGGCTTCCAAATAGGCTATATCATGAGACATGCAATGCACACACCAAATGACAAAACTTTCTTCATGAAATATGTAAAGGGGGTCAAAATAAGACCAAAACCAGTAGGGGTATAAGTCCCAAAAACAAACACAAATAGGTCAAAAATTGCATGCAAAAAAAGGGCACACTTGATGAAATTTGAAGGAGGTGGTATATACAATGGCCAAATGAAGTTGAGCCCTTCTACAATGTTGTAGAGGGGCTCAAAATGAGCACAAAACCAGTAGGGGTCGGACCCCTGAAAACAAAAGGAAATAGGCCTAAACTAGCATGCAAGATAATGGCATAAAAGCTAGGTATTGAAACAAGTATATCATAGGAGCCTCAAATGAAGTTGAGCCCTTCTACAAAGTTGTAGAGGGGCTCAAAACAAGCACAAAAGAAGTAGGGGTCGGAGCCCCAATTCTCAACCAATTGGAGTATAGAAATGAATCAAGAAAAAGCCCTAAAAGTTGGTTTTGAAGACTTACCCTTGAAGACTTGTCTTTCTTTGATTCTTGGCTTTGATTTGTAGCTTCTCAACCTCTGAAATTCACTTCCTAGCTGCTGGAATGGTGGTAGGGATGGTGAAGCTAGGTGTTGATGAAGAGAAGACCTAGAGACTTAGAAGCTTTTTGAAGTTTTGAGCTATGAAAATGGAGGAATTTGGAGAAGTGTTCTTGAGACCAATTTTTCCAACCTTGAAGAAGGAGAGGGAGGGCCCTTCAAATAGGCAAGAAATGGGGTGTAAAAGGGGAGGGAAAGCACCTAATCTTTCCCTCCCGAAATATCCCCCGGATGCCCCGGGATATGTTGGAAGATATCCGGACATTGGGACAGCCGAAAGGTGAATCTGGCGGGCCAGGTGGTTTCCTGGGAGGTGGCCGGCCCCCCACCCCACCTGGTCGGCCAGCCACCCACCATGGCCGGCCACCCCAAAAAATGAACAAGAAAAACTCCGCCGACCACCATACCAAAGTGTCCTCCCATGTGTAGAACAAAGCCCCAAGGTTGGAATCTGCAACTCAAGGTGAGTCACAACATAGAGCTTGAAGGAGAGGCCCAAAATGAAACCCACAATTGCGGCCGACCACCATACCAAAGTGTCCTCCTAGATGTGTGCAACAAGGTTCCAAGGCCGGAAATTGGCAACATCAAGGTGAGCCACAACATAGAGCTTGAATGAGAGGCCCAAAAATGAAACCTCAATCTCGCCGACCACCAACCCTTAGGGTCCTCCTATATGCCCTCATCACATATGTAGCTTTGGTTGGAAGAAAATACCCCAAGGTGTTCAACATTGGCGGAAGTGAGAAAACGGGCTCGGAGGAGCAAACCGTTATCTCGGGATAATTGCTGGCTTTCCCCAAAGGATCTTCCCGATGTTGAAACAGAGGTACCGCCAAGTTTGAACAAAACTAATGAGAAATGAACACCGAGCCAAACCGAGCAATTCGATCCCGAAAATGAGTCATGGGTGCCGGAAGTGGTATTCAAAGAAATAAGGGGTATTCATGACCCAGTCCTCGGAATGACAAAACAGAGGTCCTCGCCAAAAATCGAGAAAACCGATGCAAAATGAATGCTCGACCAAAACCGGCATTAGTCCCGAAACCTACATAGCACCGAAGTGGCATACGGCCACGGCGGGGCATCGGGGGCCCCAGGGTTTCTCGAAATGATAAAACAGAGGTTCCTGCCAGAAACCGGAGAAAGCGGATGCGAAATGAATGCTCGGGGCCCAAATCACGCAGTCTGGGGTCCCGAAAATGGGTCGCCGCACCTAAGTGGTGTTCGTCATGGCGGGCATCAGGGGCCCCAGCGTTCCTCGGAACATTAAAACAGAGGTCTCCGCCAAAAACCGGAGAAATCGGAGATGGTTGGGCGGTCCCGAGCCGAGGCACACAGCCTAACGGCTCCGAAAACCGGGAACCGGGCTCCGAAATGGGCAAAATGGCCTACGGCCACGAAAAGTAGCTCACGGCCACCGGGAGATAATCTACGGAGTCATTCCTTCCTCAGAAAGAAAACAGAGAAAACCGAACTTGGTTCGCAAACCGAGACAAGGTAGAGAAGATGGTTCGAAGTCCGGAGGCCATGCCACGACTCGAGACTTGAACGAGCACAAGACGCAACATCACCGAACGCTCAATCGCTGACGCTCGAGTCTTAAGGTCGGTCAAAATGGGGTGTCTACAGCTTGCCCCTCTTGATGTAACTCTAAGTCAAGAAGTGACGGAGTGAATGTCAAAGCCCAGACGACCCATTTTTGACAAGGCCGAAGACTTAGACAAACATACGAGATAAACAGAGATACGTGCCCGCAGGCAGGGGCAAAATGCAAAATGGTAGGCGCGGAGCCAGATGATCAGGCAAATGCAGCAAGCTGTAATGAGGCAGGTATTGACAAATAGATGCAACAGTTTTAAGCAAGAATGCAAAGCAAACAACTACATTTCATGCGCTTAGGAATGCGGAGAATCATTCAATTCTCGCCGCGTCTCACACGGAGAAAATACGATACTCAAGGCGATTCGATCGTCGCACTGACCTCAAATGAACCGTACATACAATATCGTGCCTGCAAAATAGAGAAATTCAACAGGAACAATATGCCAACAACATATATTCAATGTAATTCCCATGATTCGAAAAGTGTGACACACACGGTGTCGATGAATGGATGCAACATAACGCGAGAAAAGATAATGCGACAACGCATGTTTAAGCATAGAAGTATGGCACATCAAGAAAGCATGCATGACAATGCAAAACATTCATGAGAATGCAAATTATGAGGCAAATAATGCAAAGCGAGTACAAATCAGATGCCCGCTTGACATGAAATGATGAACCGTAAAACGCTGGCATTTCGGCAACTCGATCAAGGCCTCGATTTACATTCGGAGAGGTCACAACATGTTAAACTCGATTCGATGAATAATGATGAGACACATGCCAATAATTGCAATTAAAGTTTCAATGAGCAAAGGCCATGTAGTGTACTTTTTCTTCAACTTTTTCGTCCCGGAGCTCTGATTTTCCTCAAAATTTGCAGAGAGGTAGGGAGGGAGGGAAGGTGGTCGGCCAGCCCATTGCCCTAGGAGAAGCCATCGGCCAGGCCAAAAGTAGAGGGCCGGCCAGCTGTGTTAGGTGGTCGGCTACCACCGCCTAAAAGCAGGGCAAATGGTCATTTTGGCATTTTCTATATATACACACCTCCATTGCCTCCAAATCACACCCAAAGTTGCAAAACTTCTTCCTCTTGCTCTCTAAGCCACTTTCTCTTTCAGATCTGCATTTTATACGCGCCTCTACGGCCCCACGCAAGTTGTTTCTGCGAAATCTTTCAGATTTAAGCACTTTGAAGCGACTAAACTTCGACTTTGGGGCTTCTCTTCTCATTTTCACCACTTGAGGTAATTTTGTTTCAATATTTGGAAAATTTTCCCGGGGGTTGACTTTTGTTGACTTTTTCCAATTTTGGCCCATTTTGCTCATTTTTGCTCCTCTTGCAGATTTCTCGAATGGCAAGTCATTTCCTCACGACGGAGGTTTTCCGGTCTGGGAGATGATTTTGACTTTATGGTATTCCCCGAGGGTTCGCCTTTCTTTCTCGATCGATATGCTCCAGCTTCATAGGCTTCATGCCACTTTCCGTCACTTCACCGATTTTAACGATCGGGCACCGAGGGATCTTCTTCTACGAGAGCCAGAGCAGCACCTCTCTTATGACGCAGAGGTATTTTACTATCCGCATCTTTCGTGCATTCTGTACTTTTGCCATGCTTAGACACGCAGTTTAGCTTACGACGCAGTACTTGTATCTTGAGCATGTGACTTAGACACTTGAATTTCATGAACACTTGGCACATTGAATAATTGTGAACGCACAGTGCACATTAGTTAGAAATTGAACACACAGCTCCAACATTGATTCACTGAAGACACAGCCCGAAGTTGAAAATGAGCACACAGCACATACTGACCGAGAATAGAACACGCAGTCTCCAAAACTCAGATTTTCTGAACACACAGCCCAGCTTGGAAGCGGACACACAGTCCACCGATTAAGAGTAGAACACACAGCCCTAAGCTTGAAGCACCGAACACACAGCCCGGATTTGAAGCGAACACACAGCCCACTGACGTTGAGTAGAACACACAGTCCCAATTTGAAGCGAACACACAGTCCACTGATGTTGAGTAGAACACACAGTCCCAAACTTGAAGCTTAACGACAAATCGATGTTGAGTAGAACACATTCCCAATTGAAGCTTAACACAGTAATCGATGTTGAGTAGAACACATTCCCCAATTTGAAGCGAACACACACCCTAATCGATGTTGAGTAGAACACACACCCCAAACTTGAAGCTTAACGACACCCCAATCGATGTTGAGTAGAACACATACCCCAATTGGCTTAACACACACCCTAATCGATGTTGAGTAGAACACACACCCCAAACTTGAAGCTTAACGCAAATTTAATCGATGTTGAGTAGAACACACACCCCAATTGGCGAACACACAAATTTAATCGATGTTGAGTAGAACACACATTCCCCAATTTGAAGCGAACACACACTAATCGATGTTGAGTAGAACACACGATCCCAATTCAAGCGAACACACGTTCCCCATCGATGTTGAGTAGAACACATAGACCCAAACTTGAAGCGAACGCACAGCCCACTGATGTTGAGTAGAACACACACCCCAATTCGGCTTAACACACGTTCTAATCGATGTTGAGTAGAACACACAATCCCAATTTGAAGTTTAACGACAAATTTAATCGATGTTGAGTAGAACACACGATCCCAAACTCGATGTATCAAACTTTGAACACTGACCCAAATACCAAATTCCCATCAACACGCGTTCGCCTTTCATTTCATTTGCACACGTACTCATTTTCGCTTCATTTGCACACGTTTCATTTTCACTTCATTTGCTGATCCATGCGTTGATTCTAAATACAGGTTCGTTCTCGCACAGTGCGAGGATATGGCTCCACCGCCGCCAGGGAGTGGTATTTTGAGCTCCTAAGTCGTCCGGATTGATTGACCTCGGGATTTGGGCCATTCTGCAGAGGGTTATCTCATTGCATCAAGAGGACTTTATTTGTCGCCTTTTAGCAGAGAGATGGTGGGATACCACCAATTCTTTCCATTTCTCTGATCGATATGACCATGACCCCGCTGGACTTTGCTATGATCACCGGCCTAGACATAGGCGGTGTATCCATTCCTTATGACGAGGATATGGGCCAGTTGTAGGCTTCCTTGATTCACTTATTGGGGACACACCTCAGAGACAGAGGTTCGGGAGAGTCCGATACTCTGGTTTGTCGCCCATTTCCCGTGGCCACAGATGGAGCTCGAGACTCGAGGAGGCAGAGCAAGATGCCTGCGGTTTCTCATGTACCTCTCGCACCACCTTGTTCACGATAGAGGAACATGGTAGGGTTGTACTTATCGAGCTCTAGTGGACTTATCACAGTTGGTCAAGATCAAGAGTATGAGGCTGGCCTCTCGCATTACACGAGGGACTTACTCGGTGGCTACTGGAGAGCCCAGGAGGTACATTCCGTCCTCTTGATTTACATTTTGCTCATCATTACTTGTTCATCGACACACACGGGCAGACTTCGTGATTCTCAGATTCTCGCTTTAGCACTTTGTACTCACACTGCATTGCCTTTCTCACTGTGGGTGTATGTGTATTTCCCCACATTGGCTCCGAGATGGAGGTGGTGGGACCTCCTATGAATCCGTTTTCATTGATGTTTGAGGGCGAGCATCTGGCGAGGCCTCGAGAGACTCTCCTTCGCGACGATACTTTGATACTGCTCGAGCGATGAGGTATTGCTTGAACTCTCGCCTTTTATTTTTATCTTTGATCCGCTCAGATATCCGATTTTCGACCGATTTGTACATCGGTTATCCACAGATCACCCGCGCCTTTGGGCGCTTTCATGACGAGCTCGAGACTCAAGACTCGAGCGCCGAGTTGTTGTCAGATAGATTCCTCGCCGAGGGACCATCGGGAGGTTTGGTTTTGGGGAACGCTTTCGCCGATATGGGGGCGATTCTCAGAGCCTCTGCCGCGCTCTCCGACACCATGCGGATCGCCGATAGATTATCCTCCGAGGAGGTCGAGCAAGATATGCAGGCGTTGATGCTTTATTGCATCTTCTTGATGGGAGCTACGCCACCTACCGCCAGATATATTCGATGCCCTTGACGGAGTACGGGCTCGCAAGACGGAGGTTCATCGGCGCACCATCTTCGGTCGCGCCATGCCACGATATCCTTCTTCTAGCAGTAGGCACATCCAGAGGTGGGGGCGATCGATCCCTCCGATCCCTCCGACTCTTGATCATCCAGGTGGCTGACATGCCGAATCGAGTTGACGAATCCGGGCGATTTGGGACGCTTACCAGATGCCGCTTGTGCCTCTGCCCGATCACAGATATGTTAGAGACCCTGATTCGCCCCCGGTATGTTTTTCAGTTTTGATTTATCAGTCAGATATTTGAACATTGATTCCGTTACTGATAGTTTTGCATTTGTATTCGCAGCCTCCTGTTGAGTATACAGACGAGCTGCCGATGCCGCCACATTCGAGGGCATGATCTACGGAGGAGACGCAGATGAGCATCGTGGGTGTGGAGGTATTGTTCATTTTCCCGACTAGCATGTTTCGATGATACTCCGTCTTGAACCTTTTGTCAGATTGGTAGATCGCAGAGAGCACATCTGACACACCCTATTCACATTCTGCATTTGCACCTGCTTTTTATGTTTGAACTAATGCATTGCACCTTGCATTTTCAGGTGCCTCCAGTTTATGCTTCGACGCGAGGTGGGCCACCCGCCCCTTCTCAGTGAGGTCGAGTCACCGGGCCATCCAGCCTTCTCGTGAGCCGGGCCATCTAGGCCTTCTCGAGGAGTTCGAGGAGCAGGGTCGTCTCGCAGCCGCAGGGCCCCCATCGTCGAGGATGACGAGGAGGAGATCGCAGATCATGTGCCAGAGGCATTCCCTGGAGAGGGAGGCCCTGGTCTTGGTTCCGAGAGCGAGATTTAGCTCGAGGAGGATCGGGAGGATGACAGCCCGATCCAGATGGTGATGAAGATGCAGAGATTATCCCGCAGAAGAGGATGAGAGGGCCTCCCCATTCCCGTTCCCGAGGACACTGATGTTATCTCCTGCTTTATTCTACTTTTTAGCTAGTAGTTTGTAGCACTTTGCACATTGTTAGGCGCTTTATTTTCTCAGAAACTTGTACCCTTATTGTTGTAAGACATGATGAAATGAAACAACTTTTTGAAAAGATGTTGTATTTGAAATTCTCAAAGATCGCATCGCATTATTTTGCACAAAATGGAATTGAATGGAAATGCGCCTCATGTATTTACCCAAGTTAGGTAGGGAACCGACGCAACAAAGCAAAACAAAACGACTCACTAAGAAATAACAGAATCTTAGCGAAGTTTACAACTCGATAAACAAAGTACAATAATGTTAACGACTCAATAGACAAGACTTAACAAAATTGTGTAATCAAAAGGTAACAACTCAAAACGCAAAACGCGATAAACATTTAAACTTACAACTCAATAAGCAAAAACAACAACTCGATAAGCAAAAATATAACACGATGTACTTTGGATGGACTATCCGGATAATGGAGTGTATCCAAAATTGATAGGCTCGATGCCTTCTATCGCCGGAGACAACCGACGGCAGGAGTCCACTATCGCTATAGGTAATGTTTCCCACCCAAGCTCACTTGTATTTGCTTACATCACTCGACCCTGCCTCGACTTTTCTCGCAAAACCCTTATCTTACTTTTCTCTCGTCGCATCTCTCTATTCTTTATTCTCTCATTTTTCATCCCTCCCCGGATATGGTTGACGGAGAAGTTGCAAGTTGTGGACTCTTGCTCGCTTATTCAAATTTCATGGGTTACTTTTCTAAGAACGCCTAGTTAATGCTCCCGATGAGAGCTGGTGGCTCGAATGGATGCGCAACTTGTCAGCAGATCGCATTGCATGGCGCCGTCCCTGGCTTACTCTTTTCAAAGATGAGCTACAAGATGTTCCAGATACCGGATCCGCCTCGACGGCTTGACTCATCAGATATTTTATTTCCCATTCCGTACTCGGCCAGTTCGGTCATACAAGTTGGGCCTAAGTCGGCATCTGAAGCTTCGACTAGCTCTGGGAGGGGGCGCAGGGACACCTGACTAGACTATGCCCCAGATTTATTGCTTTATTAGTACTTTCAAAGTTTTCTAGCGTGAGTGTAATAAAAAACAACTTCAATTGTATGCAAGAGCAAAAGAACTCTGTTTTGAAATTAATGAAATTGAAGGTTGTGGTACTGAAAATCCTCCGCTTTTGGTCCAAAAATGGTCTTAGTTGTGAAAAGATTAATTTGAACAAAGTCAACTTTTATGAAAACTTTTCAAAACTATTTTCGATATGGATCAATCGACACGCGAAATCACCAACGAGATACACAACCCTGAATCCTAGCAACTGGAAAGTTGCCCCTAGTTTGAAAAGGTGCTTCGGCAAAGTGTGGCAACGGAAAGTTGCCCCTAGTCTGGATGATGCCGCAACACTCCATTGCAACGGAAAGTTGCCCCTAGTTTGAATAGCACTGCATCGAGATCGAGTGAATGCCGATGAATAAAGATGACCGAGGTGATCAAAATGGACTAAGTTGATCGGGAAAAGATTATGATCGAACTTCAAGATGAAGTCGCCACGATCCCAAAGATGGGAATCAAGTCTTACGAGTTCGCTTAGGTTCGCCGAGTGTTTTTGCTCTCCTTTGCGCCTAACTTTTGCCAAGGCCGCCTTTGCGGGTTTTCAACCTTGCGAGCTCAGTTTTTATAATTTTCAAATTTTCTATGCTCTGAGTTTTGCCTAGGTCGCCCTTTCGGGTTTTCGGCCCAGCGAGCCTCTCAAAGGGTAAAAGTGTAACAGGTCCATGCCAAATGGTTTTGAGGTCCTGAAGTCATCTGAATCCCGGAAAATGAGTGCTGTATTGATTCGCAGAAGGGTCCATCTTCGGCTCTTCGAGCATATCGGACGTTTTTGCCCCTAGTTCGAGGGGTGCTTCTGATTTAGCCTTGTAAGCTTCTCCTGATGAGGTCTGACCTTCTTCATCTGACTTTGGTGCCTCATGTTCGAGTGCTGCTTCAAATCTAGCCACACAGGCCTTACATTGTGGTCGACCGTTGAACATTCTGAATGTACGTTCAAGGTTTGAAAGCCAAGGGGGGGGGTCGAGTCTCGAGGCTGAGAGCGATCCTAAGCTGCACAATCTCAAGAGCGATTCCACACATGTCTTCGCAGGACTGCGCAAAACATTTTTTGAAAGTTTTTTAAGAAAGCGACAAATCGCTACCAAGACAAGCAGTAGGATCAATCGATCAAAGCCGTGGTCCTTCCCAAGACTCACACTAACAAGCATGATTTCAATCTTTAAGTGCTTAGCATGCCCCTCTTTCTCTCAATTTCATCAAAGTTTTGCAAATCCCGAGGAATTCCTCCCTCTTTGTTTTCACCGCAGTGTTCAAAAAGGTTTTGAAAAACTTAGGTCAATACAATGACTTCAAGGCACAAGAGAGCAGGTGGAGTGCACTGCCATTTCATTCAAATCCCGGCACAACTAGCACACGGCAGAAGCAAATACGAGAGCGGAAATCATCATTGTTTCATTCAAAATCATTGGCATAACTGCCTGGCGTAAACAGACTCAAAACAAAACGAAAAGACAAACAAAAACAAAATGGTGACGCCGAGGTAACACTTTTAATCACCCGACTCCTATACAACGGAACTGACTCGATACAACAAGACAGACCCAAGACAAAAGAGACAGACTCAAAACAAAGTAACAAAAACTGACCCAATACCCAAGTCAGAAAGCACAAAACTGGTATTTGCACAAATGCTCAAAACAGTGCGTGTCATTCCCACGCCCGAGTTGATTGAGTGCCGCTCGCAGGTGGTTCATCCCCTGACCACATAGTCACATTATCCCCTACAGGTTTACTGACCCAGTGCCGATAGACTTTGCTGAGCTCGGCGGGAGGATGACCCCGTTGTCAAACAGATCTTGTACTTCATGGCGAAGACGGCAGCTTGTTGGTAGCATGGCCGCTTTGTCGATGGTATGCGCAGCATCGGGTAGCATCATGCGAGTCAAGAGGGTTCGAGAGGCCGAGGCTCAAGGGGTTTGAGATGGCCTTGCCCTACAAGGATTTGGAAAGCTTTTGATAAAGGCATGTGGAGGGCATGGAAGACCCTCGACCTGGGGTTGGTACTTCAAGGCTTGTGGATTTTCTTTGGCACCCAAAAGGGATTGGCAGTGGCTTTGGTTTGTCGATCTCTTCTAAGTGCGTGATTAGGCTAACAGATCACTTCGTACAACGGCCCTTTTCCGCTTGCCCCTTGATTCAAATCGCCTAACTTGAGTGGCGAAAACGCCGTCCACGCTTTTGTAACGACTGTGAGCACTTGTTTTTGTTCACCTCGGCTTTCAAAGCCTCAACACCAATGAAGATGCTCATGGGGATCCATGCGCCTACCTTATTCTTTCCACTCGCTTCCACTTTGCCACGGGATTGGCCTTCCTCAGATGTAGCCCGCCCCAAGCTTGGGGAGCCTTTTGACATGAACTCCCTGGTAGGCGATGTGGTCGATGATGGTGCCAATGTCCCGGAGGCCAGATCGGTCACAGTTCTTTGAAGATCTTTTAACATTCCCATCAGCTCGGAAGTAGTGGGTTCTCGGGTTTGAGATGATTGGGATTCAGGTGCATCCATCATGCATATGTCCATGCTTTCCGGGATAAACACCTCAGGCTTGGGTAGGTGGGCCGGGGTGATGTATATGCTGGGGTCATAGGTGGGTGGCAGTATATGGATGAGATTGAGGTAGGCAGGAGATGTTTGGTCATTGGGGTCTGACGGTGGAGCTATCGTCCGGTTATCGATGAGATTTTGGACCTCATGACGTGATAGCAACGGTCGGTGCTATGATCAAGGCTGGCGATGGTACATACAGTACTTGGAGGGGTTATGTCTGGCTGGGAGTGGGTTGGGAAGAGGTTGAGGATTGAGGGGTTTGAGATGCCCTTTTTCCATCAAGCCTTTTAGTGCGCTAGTCAAGCTCATATAGAGGGGGGTGAAAGTTACCGAGCCTGGCCGGTCGGCTATTTGCAAGCTTGAATTGGCAAAAGGGTTGTGGTGGATCAGTATTGATTTCAAGGTTCGGGAATAGTGCTACTTAGATTGGTACCTTGAAGTCACCCTCCTTGTTGGTTCACTTGTTCAGGAATGATCCCGCTGTTGAACGCATTCTCGACCTGAACCCCCAGTTCATGCAAACTTTTGAAAGTGAATACGAGCGACTATCAATTTCGCAACATATCATGCTCGAGGTTCCGCACCATCATCGTGACTTGATCCTCTCGTAAGCGGCGATCATCATCTCAGGCCGCTTTGCTCTCCATCTCGCAACAAATTTCACAAAAGACTCATTGGTTCTCGCGGTTGCTTCAAGCTCTTGGATGGTCATTTCAACTGGGTATTGTAGGAATATTGATCGACAAAGGCCTCGGCTAATTCTTCCCAGCTTTTGCTTCACTGTCCTCCAACCTAGTGTACCAAGTGGTCGCTACACCTTACAGGTTCTTCCATACAGGAGAGTTTTGTGGCTTAGTCGACCCATCGGCTTTAGGACATCCAAGAAAAGTCGGATATGTATCATTGATCCCTGCACCCGTCAAACGGTCAATATATGGCATTTTGAATCCGTCTGGGAGTCAGACAACAGACTCGGTGCCCATCCTCAATGTCGGGAATGGAGTTAAGGCCATGTGCCCTTTTGAATTGCTTCTCAAGGTTCGCAATTTTCACCGCGTCGATCGAGGTCATTAGCATCAAGGGATAACGCCTTATTAGGCCGCACCGAGGGTCTCAAAACTTGGGCTTGAGTCAACCCTTCTCGAGGACTTGGACATTGCAAATTTTCGGGCGGAATTGGGTCAAAGTTCGGTTGGGGTCCCAAAGTCGATGTGAGGCGACGCCCAGATGGGCGCCAAGCTTTCAATGCCGGGTCTCAACTCGCATGGCGCTTCTCGATTCAACGTCATTACCACGCCACAAATTCTTCCAACCTTGTGCCATCACGGTCTGTTGAGTCCGAACAAAGGTGATGTGGATGGTGACCGACGGATCGAGATGAACCGGAGAGCCTCGACCGCCTTTCTTTGCCTTGCCTCGTGAACGAAGAACACGGTTTCCTTGAATTGAATTTCGACCTAATCCATCTATCAAGACTAGTCCAATGTACTGGGGATAGTGGAGCCTTCGGGCTATGGTTCCAGGACTACCTAGCAAAAGAGAAAACATGTAGCATCTCACCGATTTCACGTAGCAGATCTGAACAAAGTGAATGAGTGTGCTCTCTCTTCTGCCCAAAATTACCTTCAGAACTCGATACCCTCGTAAAATCGATTCTCAAAATCTTGGTGCCCGCACTGTTGCCCAAACTCATAGATCGATACATGCATTCCTGAGAGACGCACTCTAACAAGCACATATGATAAGTGAGAGCCAAAACACCCCTATGTTGGGGTAGGGTTTCGCCCTATTTTGTCGAGCTAGGGTTTCACTACGCACAAGCTTCAAACAACCTATAAACGTAAGCAACTTTGTCCTAGTTTGGAATGGTCACTATGGATCCGAATATGCACTAGGTCGAATGGTCAGGGTGCCCCAGAAACCGGGTTTGTGTTCTATCTTGGCAGAGCTCAGAATCGATCAAATTTTATGGACATGCCTTGACAAGACAAGCCTCCCAAGAAACCGCCAGAATAGCAGATGGCAAACACGGTGTCCTAGGCGCACCAATGCAAATGCAATGCAAAGAAACACACAAACATAGTCAAAAGCAGATATCATGAGTTCGAGTTAAGCTCTCTAAATCCCCAGCAGAGTCGCCAGAAACTGTAACAACGCCCGCGGGGGACCTCGCTACAGTTCGGACTCGATTTTTGTTGCGGTTCTAAATCTCGAACCAAAGAGTCCAAATCCGGCAAATCGTTTTGAGAAAACAGATTTTTTGAAAGAAGTGCCAAACATGGACTGCTTTGCCAGATAACAGAGTCGCCACCTAAATATTTTTTAAAATGGGAAATTTAGGAAACCCTGACTCGGTGCCATAAGGCCACGTGTCCGTCATCACCAAAGTTGGCTCGGGAACTTGGGTACGATTAGGGAAGGTCATATCGTGAGCACCCCCTCTCGCCCGGTCAAAGACCGGCCTCTACTAACCATGATATCTGTTTTTGAAAACTTTGTGAGTTCTTATTCCGGTTATTAGCCTAGATTACTATGTGATGCTCGCAGCAAACAAGTATAGACTGGGCCGTCTGAATTGGAAATAAACATCTCATGTTTGTTTGTGAAAGATGGTTTGCTACCCGCAGGTAGGCTTAAAGTGCAGATTTTGCCACAATCTAGTGGGCTTAACAAACAATTGATGAATTGCTCCAATTCAGATAACTCAACCTCCACCCACAGGCATTCAAGGCAGTTATATCACATAAGCACATAGCCACATGGTAAGCATGCTATCATGGCAACACTCACACGCATGCAAGAATGCTAAAGCATAACAACTCACCGAGTACTCCAAGCCAAAACAAAAGCTCATTAGAAATCCATGCATGATCCTAGATGTGCTGAAATGCCTAATGCAACACATGCAAAATGCAACTAAGATAGCAGGCTCGGCTATTCTAAATATGGCATATGAGATGCAACAGCTATCAAGTACTCAACTTGGAATTGAAATACAGATGCAGTTTGTATGATGCGCCGAGCCCGGTGCGTACAAAACAGATGAATGATGCAAACATGCTGTCATACTGTATGCTAATTGAAATATGCCCTATATCTAACCATCCAAAGCGGACAAATAAAAGGGAGAAAGAAATGGGGGTTGGAAGACATACATCACACTCACACACCCTTATTACAATTTTGCCCTCGCGCAGAGGGTCCGAATAAAATAATAATACAGTCCGAATAAAAGAATATACAGTCCGAATAAATATACAGATTTCTAATTAATTAACAAATTAATTACGTAAAAAAAATCGGCATGCAAGCTGGACCGCTTGCCTTTCTCGATAGATGATGTATCTTTGAAATCCAATTGGGATGCCCTGATTAGCCTCTATTTGCACTTTTCTCGAAATGCGCGCCAGATTCCGAAAAGTCGTTGGTCCTCGATTTTGCTTTGGATGAGAGAGGAAAAGGGCATAGCAATGTATTTCACAAATATATGCATGCCTCGATCCTCGTGCCACCAATCACGCAAATCGATGCATGATGGCCGAGGAGCTGAATTGCACAACTCAATATCAGATGAATGCTACAACAAAAACCTAACTCCATCATGGGTAATCCGGAGTGTCGGTGGCTCGGGAATTGAGACCCGCTCACATTTTGAGTACAGAACGCACCTCATTTCCCGTGCAATACACATGATATGCATGAAATGTAACTAACATACAACCTAGCATGCACGATGTTATGGGAATGAGATGCCTCGAAGTGCGTGCACACGGGCACGCAAATCGAGAAAATGCAGAATGACATGCGAAATGTAATGATGGACTTATACCAACATGAAGGGGGCCTCAGCCACACTCACATAGGATGCCGGAATGATAAGGATGGGGTGCCTCGAAATGCGTGCCCACTGGCACGCAAACCGAGGCAATGATGAAATATAAATCGAATAAAACAGAGTGCCTCGAAATGCGTGCACGCGGGCACGCAAACCGAGGCGGAGGCATACGCAATGCAAACCGAATAAAACAGAATGTCTCGAAATGCGTGCACACGGGCACGCAAACCGAGGCGAAGCTAAAATGGAGATCAGATAAAACTGAAGTGCCTCGAAATGCGTGCACACGGGCACGCAAACCGAGGCGAAGCTAAAATGGAGATCAGATAAAACTAAAGTGCCTCGAAATGCGTGCACACGGGCACGCAAACCGAGGCGATGATGTGCGATGCAAAATCGGATGAAACTGAAGTGCCTCGAAATGTGTGCACACAGACACGCAAACCGAGGCGATGACGTACGATGCAAAATCGGATAAAACCGAAGTGCCTCGAAATGCGTGCACACGGACACGCAAACCGAAGCGATGATGAAATGAGATGAAATGGCATACGGAATGCAACGATGGGCTTACACCAACATGGGAGAGCCTCAGCTCACTCACATAGGAGGCCGTCGGATAAAAAAGGGGCGCCTCGAAAGGCGTGCACACTGGCACGCAAACCGAGGCAATGCAAAAATGATGCAAATGGCATAGGGAATGATATGTAAGCATGGCAATGGAATTTCAGCACCTAAATAAAGGGGAAAACAGCCCCGAAACAATTCGAAATAACACTCGAAGCATGCATTCATCCCGAAAATGTGAAATTAAGCCCCGAAATGGCCTATAGCCATGCTATACATGCAAAATATGATCATGGCAGCAAGAAAAGTAGCAAGGCAGTCCCAAATATGGCATTTTTTCAGTAACAATCTTGGCCAAAATGCAAGTAGGGATAGATCAACAATAGCATGCAAAATTAGTGGCCAAAAGAGGGGTATTGAGACAAGTGATATATGCGAACCCCAAATGGACAAACGTTCTTCTACAATATTGAAGATGAGATAAAAATAAGCACAATTGAAGAAGATGACATCCTCAAAATCAGAATACAAACATGCTATAAAATCCATGCAAAGTAGGCTTCCAAATAGGCTATGTCATGAGACATGCAATGCACACACCAAATGACAAAACTTTCTTCATGAAATATGTAAAGGGGGTCAAAATAAGACCAAAAACAGTAGGGGTCGAAGTCCCAAAAACAAACACAAATAGGTCAAAAATTGCATGCAAAAAAAGGGCACACTTGATGAAATTTGAAGGAGGTGGTATATACAATGGCCAAATGAAGTTGAGCCCTTCTACAATGTTGTAGAGGGGCTCAAAATGAGCACAAAACCAGTAGGGGTCGGACCCCTGAAAACAAAAGGAAATAGGCCTAAACTAGCATGCAAGATAATGGCATAAAAGCTAGGTATTGAAACAAGTATATCATAGGAGCCTCAAATGAAGTTGAGCCCTTCTACAAAGTTGTAGAGGGGCTCAAAACAAGCACAAAAGCAGTATGGGTCGGAGCCCCAATTCTCAACCAATTGGAGTATAGAAATGAATCAAGAAAAAGCCCTAAAAGTTGGTTTTGAAGACTTACCCTTGAAGACTTGTCTTTCTTTGATTCTTGGCTTTGATTTGTAGCTTCTCAACCTCTGAAATTCACTTCCTAGCTGCTGGAATGGTGGTAGGGATGGTGAAGCTAGGTGTTGATGAAGAGAAGACCTAGAGACTTAGAAGCTTTTTGAAGTTTTGAGCTATGAAAATGGAGGAATTTGGAGAAGTGTTCTTGAGACCAATTTTTCCAACCTTGAAGAAGGAGAGGGAGGGCCCTTCAAATAGGCAAGAAATGGGGTGTAAAGGGAGGAAAGCACCTAATCTTTCCCTCGAAATATCCCCGGATGCCGGGATATGTTGGAAGATATCAGGACAGTGGGACAGTGGAAGCGAGGAATCTGGCCCGGCGGTGGTTTCTGGGAGGTAGCCGGCCAGCCACCCCACCTGGTCGGCCACCACCCACCATGGCCGGCCGGCCACCCCAAAAAAATGAACAGTAAAAACTCTGGCCGACCACCATACCAAAGTGTCCTCCCAAGTGTGTAGAACAAAGCCCCAAGGTTGGAATCGCAACTCAAGGTGAGTCACAACATAGTGCTTGAAGGAGAGGCCCAAAAATGAAACCCACAATTGCTGGCCGACCACCATACCAAAGTGTCCTCCTAGATGTGTGCAACAAGGTTCCAAGGCCGGAAATTGGCAACACTGAAGCAGGAGCCACAACATAGAGCTTGAATGAGAGGCCCAAAAATGAAACCCTGAATCTCTGGCCGACCATAGATATGTAGCTTTGGTTGGAAGAAAATACCCCCAAGGTGTTCAACATTGGCCCGGAAGTGAGAAAAACGGGCTCCGGAGGAGCGAAACTGGTTATCTGGGATAATTGCTGGCTTCTCCCCGGTGATCTTCACGATGTTGAAACAGAGGTACACCCAAGTTTGAACAAAACTAATGAGAAATGAACGCTCGGAGCCAAAAGCGAGCAATTCGGGATCCGAAAATGAGGCTGAGTCTTGGGAAGTGGTATTCAGCGTGAAGTGGGTATCTGCGACCCAGTGTCCCTCGGAATGACAAAACAGAGGTCCTGCCAAAATCGAGAAAACCGATGCAAAATGAATGCTCGGGACCAAAACCGGCGTTTGGGGTCCAAACGATTCTGAGCACGAAAGTGGCATCTGACCCTGAAGTGGGCATCGGGGCCCAGGGTTTCTCGAAATGACAAAACAGAGGTTCTGCCAACCGGAGAAAGCGGATGCGAAATGAATGCTCGGGGCCCAAATCACGCATTCGGTCGAAAATGGGTCGCCGCACCTAAGTGGTGTTCGGTGCGAAGTGGGCATCGAGGCCCAGCGTTCCTCGGAACATTAAAACAGAGGTCTCCGCCAAAAGCGGAGAAATCGGAGATGGTTAGGCGGTCCCGAGCCGAGGCACACTGACCCTCAAAACCGGCTCCCGAAATGGGCAAAATGGCCTACGGCCACGAAAAGTAGCTCACGGCCACCGGGAGATAATCTATGGGATCATTCCCTTCCCTCAGGAAAGAAAACAGAGAAAACCGAACCTGATTCGCAAACCGAGACAAGGTAGAGAAGATGGTTCGGAAGTCCGGAGGCAGGGCGCGCGGCCACGACTCTGAGACTTCGGAACGAGCACAGTACGCAACATCACCGAACGCTCAATCAGTGACGTCTGAGTCTTAAGGTCGGTCAAAAATGGGGTCTCTACAAACGGCTAAATGAAAATTTAGAATTTGATGGATATTTTATTCCACGAAAAGATGTTTTGATTAACTTAACCAAAGGATCAAAAATCTTTAGCAAATTTGATTGTAAAAGTGAATTTTGGCAAATCCAGTTGACTAAAGAGTCAAAAAAATTAACAGCTTTCAGTACACCTTGGGGACATTACCACTGGAATGTTATGCCTTTTGGATTAAATATTGCACCACAGGTATTTCAACGATGGATGGATACAATTTTTAAAGACCTTAAAGATTGTTGTGTAGTTTATATTGATGATATACTTATTTTCTCTAAAACCAAGGAGGAAAATAAGAAACATTTAAAATTAATTTGTGAAAAATTCCAAAAACATAGAATTATTTTGTCTCCAAAAAAGATTGAACTAGAAAGAGAATCAATTGAATTTTTGGGAATAATTTTAGACCAGAAAGATTTAAAATTACAAGAGCATATTTTGTCCAAAGTACGAGATTTTCCTGATACTCTTAAAAATATAACACAATTACAGAGTTTATTAGGCATTTTAAATTATGGACGAAATTTTATTAAAAATCTTTCAAAAATAGAAATTCCTTGGTTAACTAAATTAAGGAAAAATGTTATTTTTGAATGGACAACAGAAGATGTTGCTTTAATTAAACAAATTAAAGAATATGTTAAAACTTTACCAGATGTTTATCTTCCTAAAACTGGTGATAAATTAATTTTAGAAACAGATGCCTCAGAAGCATGTTGGGGATGTGTTCTTAAAGCAATACCAAGTAATTTATGGCATGATAAAGAGATACCTTTATCAAAAAATAGGATTAGACCAAGAAAAAATCCAATACCCATAAAATTACAAAAAGAGGAATTAATTTGCAGATATAATTCTGGAACATTTAAACCAAATGAACAGAAATATATTATTTTCAAAAAAACAGTTACTTGCAATAAAATTGGCAATAAAAAGTTTTCATATTTATTTAGCCCCAGAAAATTTTATTGTACGCACTGATAATAAGGCAGTAAGAGATTTCTTGATCAATAAAAAACCTATTGAGCAAGGAAGACGACTAGCCTGGTATAATAAAATTTCTGAATATACCTTTGAAGTAGAACATCTTAAAGGTACTAACAATTTTCTTACAGATTTTCTTAGTAGAAATTGTTTCAAAAAATTAAATTGCTAAACAAGTAAATTTAATTTTTGCAGAAGACCTCTAGACTAAGAGGAAAACAATGGATAAGGGTAAACAACCCGCTCAAGGAGATTGGGTGACAATTGCTAAAAAAGCAATACCCCGAGAAGAAAAAGTTTATCTTTGTGTTTTAGGAAGACAACTGGAATTTATCTGATTTGGAATGACGCCAAACTGCAAGTTTGTGGATTTTCAGGAGCGAGCTTTAAAGCATATGATAGCATGACCAAAGCTAAAAAAGCTTTTTACAGTGCACCAGCCATGCCTATTTTTCAAAGGAATCAAATGAGAACTAACCAAATCAACTAATATTGAGACATCTAGACGGATGAATCGAAATAAAAGATTTTTCAACCTGGTATATCCAGAGAAATTTATGAGAACTCAATGGAGTTTGGAAAACTCACACTGTAGATAACAAAGTGAAGTTTCGAAAACACATGGGAGTTTTGGCTAACAAATTAGCTGAGCAAACAGCTAAATTAAAAGATTTACAAAATCTTTGTTTCAATATTCTTAAACAAATGAATTGGGATGAAGATTTTAATTTTGAAAAAATAAATAATTTTCTTCAACTATCAGACCTCATATCAGATGAGTTTTCTGATCCAGTTTTTGAACAAATAAAAAGAATTTGTCTTTTTGAAAAAGCAAGAACTTTGCTTTCAAAAGAAATTTTTATGCTAATCAAAAATCGAGTTGAAGATCATCATGATAAGATTAGACAAATCTTAGAACGATCTTATGATAAATTAAATTTGAAAGATGGAATTCCCAAAATAACCATCATGGCAAACCATGACATGTGGTTTTTTGAGGATATAGATTGGGGAATAACTAATCAAGTTATTTTTCAAATTCTAGATCCAATCCAATGGATAGATTTTCCAATGATCATCAAAGCAATGCTCTCATGGATAGTAAAAGGCTTTCGATGGAGCGAATATTTTACTTTCTGGATTTCAAAGCCTTTGTTTGTTGGCGAAGCGAGAACATTTTTTCCAACCATATCGGTTGGTATCTTAAAGAAGCGAAGATTTTGAATTTGAAGATGATTATTTAGATGAAGATCAGGAGAGAGCGATTGGAAAATATCCAAAAACTTTCTTTAATGAGAATATTGGATAGACAGTCTAATATCTGTTTACAAGCGGCGTCTAACATCCATGGCTCAACAAAATTGCCATTCATGGTTCTGAGATGGAAGAATATTATTTGTAACCCATTTTCCCATAACATATCAAAGGTCTCCAACGCAAATTAATGAGGCTCTTGACATGTTAATAAATCTCAAAAAGAGAAATAATTTGGATCTTCCGTTGGAACTAGCCATGACCGCGGATGATGTAGAACAATTCCGGAATGAGCAATGCAGCCAAGATCCAGATTCCCCTCCATTAGAGACTGATGAAGAATATCACAATCTCATCAACAGGATGGAAGCATAGTGGACCCCACTACAAATGCAGCTGTCTCCTGATCGACTCCAACCTTATCCAGGACACATGGAGCAACCTGCATTATTTGGCGAAACGTGATCAGCCACATCCTTTCAGCCAACGCTACACGACAAATCCGCTTAGCCAAAGCTTATCTACAACAGTCTATCTCTTTGAAAATTGGGGAGGGTAGACAGTGTATCAGTGTATATAATTGTAAAAAACTGTAGCAAAGAGCCAATAATTGTAGTCCTTTTGTATTTATTTTTGTCTCTTTGTATTTACTCCTATGTAAACTTTTCAAAAAGCCTATGACTAGGCTTGCCAAAGTGTTAGAAATTTTGGTAGATATTAGACGTAAAAGCCATGACAAGTTAGATAGGGTAGATATGCATTAAGTAGTATTTTTGTTTGTATTCTCATCTTGTAGTCTATATATTGGCCTTTATGCCAACATAATGAGATATGTAAATTCCCACCATCGTTTCTCCATCTTTTTGCTTTCTCTTGTCTCTAATTCCTCTAATATAATTCTATAACTCCACCAAAATTCCATAATAAAAGTAGAAAAAAGCTCCTTTCTTTTTTAGTTTTGTAATTGGTAAGACCACGAGGATCATAATTGCGACATATGATAGACACTTTTTTTGCGGTATGTTTTATAGAATTTATCTAAAAAAATATATGTTCTATCTCAACTTATCTTCTTTTTTTAATTTTCCAATCCAGACAGACTTGCTGTAGACACCCCATTTTTGACCGACCTTAAGACTCAGACGTCACCAGTTGAGCGCTCGGTGATATTGCATACTGTGCTTGTTCAGAAGTCCCAGAGTCACGGCCGCGTGCCCTGCCTCCGGACTTCCGAACCATCTTCTTTACCTTGTCTCGGTTTGCGAACCAGGCTCGGTTTTCTCTGTTTTCTCTCCTGAGGAAGGAGTGGTCCGTAGACTATCTCCGGTGGCCGTGAGCTACGTTGCGTGGCCGTAGGCCATTTGCCCATTCGGGCCCGGTTCCGGTTTTTGCCGTCGGGCCGCGTGCCTCGGCTGGGACGCCCAACCATCTCCGAGTTCTCGGTTTTTGGCATGTGCCTCTGTTTTAGTGTTAGGGACACTGGGGCCTGATGCCCACCGCGGCCGAACACCACTTAGGTGCGGCGACCCATTTCGGGACCCCAAACCGCGGTTTTGGTCCCGAGCATTCATTGCATCGGCCTTCTCCGGTTTTGGCGGAGACCTCTGTTTAATGTTTGAGGAACACTGGGCCCCGATGCCCACCGTGGCCGTATGCCACTTCGGTGCTCATAGCGGTTTTCGCCCCAAATTGAGCGGTTTTGGTCCCAAGCATTCATTTCGCATCCATCTTCTCCGGTTTTTGGCGGTACCTCTGTTTTGTCATTCGAGGACAGGGTCATGAATACCCACTTATTGCCGAACACCACTTCACCATGACCCATTTCGGGATCCCGATTTGCTCGGTTTTGGCCGACGTTCATTTCTCATTAGTTTTTGTTCAAACTTGGCGGTACCTCTGTTTCAACATCGGGAAGATCCTGGGGGTGGGTGGCCAGCAATTATCCCAGATAACGGTTCGCTCCTCCGGAGCCCGTTTTGCTCACGGCCAATGTTGAACACCTTGGGGTATTTTCTTCCAACCAAAGTTACATATCTGTGATCGGGGGACATGGGAGGACCCTAAACAAGCATGGTCGGCCAGCAATTTTGATTTTCATTTTTGGCCCTCTTCTTCAAATGCAATGTTGTGAATCTGCTTCAATGTTGCCAAATTCCAACCTTGGAACCTTGTTCTACACATCTTGGAGGACCCTAAAGTTGGTGGTCGGCTGACAATTTTGAATTTCATTTTTGAGCCCTCCTTCAAGCTCTATGTTGTGACTTCCTTGAGTTGCCAAATTCCAACCTTGGGGCCTTAATCTACACACTTGGGAGGACCCTAATGAATGGTGGTGGGCCACTAATACAACACTTCATTGTTCGCGGGGGGCTGGCCGGCCACAAAAGGGGGCCGGCCGGAAGGTGGTGGCCGGCCACCTTGAGAGTTACTGGCCGGCGATTCACCTTTCGGCTGTTCGGTGTCCAATTTGCTTTCAAAGTGTCTCCCTCATCCGGGATATTTTGGGAGGAAAGCTTGGTGCTTTCCTCCTTTTACACCCCATTTGTTGTCTATTTGAAGGGCCCTTCCTCTCCTTCTTCAAGGTTGAAAAATTTGCCTTCAAGGATACTTCTCCAAACTCCTCCATTTTCATAGCTCAAAACCTCAAAAAGCTTTCAAGTCCCTAGGCCTTCTCTTCATCAACACCTAGCCTCACCTTCCCTACTACCATTCCAGCAGCTAGGAAGTGAATTTCAGAGGTTGAGAAGCTACAAATCAGAGCCAAGAATCAAAGAAAGACAAGTCTTCAAGGGTAAGTCTTCAAAACCAACTTTTAGGGCTTTTTCTTGATTCATTTCTATACTCTATTTGGTTGAGAATTGGGGCTCCGACCCCTACTGCTTTTGTGCTTTTTTTGAGCCCCTCTACAACTTTGTAGAAGGGCTCAACTTCATTTGAGGCTTCTGTGATATACTTGTTTCAATATCCATCTTGTATGTCACCAACTTGCATGCTAGTTTTAGCCTATTTGAATTTGTTTTTGGGGCTCCGACCCCTACTGGTTTTGTGCTTATTTTGAGCCCCTCTACAACATTGTAGAAGGGCTCAACCTCTTTTGGCCATTCTATATACCACCTCTCTTGGAAATTCACTTTAGGCCCTAATTCTTGCATGCTTTGTTAGGCTTACTCGGCTCCGGATTTAAGCCTTCATCAGGCTTAGAAATAGCCTTGTTCTGGTCTCCTTTTCATGTTATGTTGAGGGCCTTAAGCCATTTGGTGTATATTTTTGGTACTTCCTTTGAAATCCACCAAATTTACCGTATTCTTGCATGTTTTTTAGCCTCTTGTGCTTTTGGTTTTGGCCTTTGGTCAGAACTGAAAGGGGTCTTATTTTGATCCCCTTTACATGTTTCATGAAGAAAAGTTTGCTGTTTGGTGCATGGTTTGGCAAGTCTCATGATATAGCCTATTTTGAGCCTATTTTGCATGGAATTTCTAGCATGTTTTTATTCTGATTTTGGGGTTTCCATAAACTGAATATGTGCATATTTTTGGCCCTTCTTTAAAGTTGTAGAACTGAGTTTTTGGGTTTGAGCATTGTTGATATCACTTGCTTTGTAATTCCTCTCTTTTACCGTATTTTTGCATGCTAATGTTGCCATATCTGTGCTATTAATTTGGCCATGTTTTGTACTGAAAAAATGCCATATTTGGGACTGCCTTGCTACTGTTCTTGCTGCCATGATCATATTTTGCATGTATAGCATGGCTATAGGCCATTTCGGGGCTTAATTTCATACTTTCGGGATGAATGCATGCTTCGAGTGTCATTTCGTTTTGTTTCAGGGCTGTTTTCCCCTTCATTTAGGTGCTGAAATATGGTTTGCATGCTTGCATATCATTTCCCATGACATTTGCATCATTTTTGCATTGCCTCGGTTTGCGTGCCAATGGGCACGCACTTCGAGGCACTTCATTTTTATCTGCCGGCAGCTTATGTGAGTGTGGTTGAGGCCCTCTCATGTTGGCGTAAGCCCAATTTGCATTTTCATGCTTGTATGCCTTTGCCTCGGTTTGTGTGCCTGTGTGCACGCATTTCGAGGCACTTTATTTTTATCCGCTGGCTTCCTATGTGAGTAGGCCGAGGCTCTCTCATGTTGGTATAAGCCCATCATTGCATTTCTGTACCATTTTCATGCTTGTATATCATTGCCTCGGTTTGCGTGCCCGTGTGCACGCATTTCGAGGCACTTCGTTTTTATCCGACGGCCTCCTATGTGAGTGAGCTGAGGCTCTCCCATGTTGGTGTAAGCCCATCGTTGCATTCCGTATGCCATCTCGTCTCATTTCATCATCGCCTCGATTTGCGCGCCTGTGGGCACGCGTTTCGAGGCACTTCGGTTTTATCCGATTTTCATTCTTTCATCATCGCCTCGATTTGCGCGCCTGTGTGCACGCATTTCGAGGCACTTCGGTTTTATCCGATTTTGCATCGCACATCATCGCCTCGGTTTGCGTGCTCGTGCACGCGTATTTCGAGGCCGACTTCTCCATTTTAACCGCCTCGGTTTGCGTGCCGTGTGCACGCATTTCGAGGCACTGTTTATCCGCTTGGCATTGCGTATGCTCGCCTCGGTTTACGTGCGCGTGTGCACGATTTCGAGGCACTCATTTTTATCCGCTTGGCATTGCGTATGCCTCGCCTCGGTTTGCGTGCCCGTGTGCCTCATTTCGGCGATACATTTTATCCGATTTATATTTCATCATTGCCTCGGTTTGCGTGCGATGGGCACGCATTTCGACACCTCATCTTATCATTAGGCATCCTATGTGAGTGTGGTGAGGCCCCTTCATGTTGGTATAAGTCCATCATTACATTTCGCGTGTCATTCGCATCGCCTCGGTTTGCGTGCCGTGGACACGCATTTGAGGCATCTCATTTTCATGGCATTGTGCATGCTATATCACATCTCGGCTACATTTCATGCATATCATGCATATCGCACGCGAAGCGAGGCACGTTTTGTACTCGAGT
This sequence comes from Camellia lanceoleosa, assembly GCA_025200525.1. Classification (NCBI taxonomy): domain Eukaryota; kingdom Viridiplantae; phylum Streptophyta; class Magnoliopsida; order Ericales; family Theaceae; genus Camellia; species Camellia lanceoleosa. The sequence continues at coordinate 600,238 of JANUSC010000031.1, read as the reverse complement.
AACGGAATGAGTCTCAATTCCCAAGTCACCACCACTCGGATTACCCATGATGGAGTTAGGTTTTGTTGTCGCATTCATACGCATTCATCCCTATATTGAGTTGTGCAATCCGGTTCCTCTGCCATCATGCATCGGTATGCGTGATTGGTGGTACGAGATCGAGGCATGCATATATTTGTGAAAATACATTGCTATGCCCTTTTCACGCTCTCTGTTGCGGCAAAATCAACAATCAACTTTTTGAGTCGGTAGCATTTAGAAATATTGCAAGCAGAGGCTAATCGGGGCATTCGGTGGATTTCGCGCCAGCGATCCAAAGATACATCATCTATCGAAGCGGCGATCCACGGCTTGCACGATTTTAATTCTTTTGTAATTAACTTGTTAATTAATTAGAATTTGTATATTTATTTCGGATGTATATTCTTTTATTGATTTGTATATTTATTGGACCCTCTGTGAGGGCATAAATGTAATAAGGGTGTGTGAGTGTGATGTATGTCTTCCAACCCCATTTCTTTCTCCCTTTTATTTACCGCTTTGGATGGTTAGATATAGGGCATATTTCAATTAGCATCTGATGTAATGACATGTTTGCATCATTCATCTGTATTGCATGCACCGGACTGGACGCATCATCCAAACTGCATCTGTATTTCAATTCCAAGTTGAGTACTTGATAGCTGTTGCATTTCATATGCCATATTTAGAATAGCCGAACTGCTATAGTTGCATTTTTGCATGTGTTGCATTAGGCATTTCAAAGATACTTAGGATTCATGCATGATTTCTAATCGTTTTCTGTTTTGGCTTGGAGTACTCGGTAAGTGGTTATGCTTTAGCATCCTTGCATGCGTGTGAGTGTTGCCATGATAGCATGCTTGCCATGAGGCTAAATGCTTATGTGATATAAGCGCCTTGAATGCTGTGGGTGGAGGTTGGGTTATTTGAAGTGGAGCAAATCATTGATTGTTTGTTAAGCCCACTAGATTGTGGCAAAATCGCATTTTAAGCCTACTGCGGGTAGCAAACCATCTTTCACAAACAAACATGAAATGTTTTGTTCCAATTGACGACCCGATCTATACTTGTTTCTTTGCGAGCATCACATAGTAATCCTAGGCTAATAATCGGAATAAGAGCATACAATGTTTTCAAAATCGAGATATCATGGTTAGTAGAGGCGGTCTTTGGCCGGCGAGAGAATGCTCACGATGTGACCTTCCCTAATCGTACCCAAGTTCGAGCCAACTTTGGTGATAGCGGACACGTGGCCTTTGGCACCGAGTCGGGGTTTCCTAAATTTCCCATTTAAAAATATTTAGGTGGCGACTCATTATCCGCAAAGCGATCCATGTTTGGCACTTCTTTCAAAAAATCTGTTTTTCTTCAAAAGCGATTTGCGGATTTGGACTCTTTGGTTCAAGATTTAGAACATAACAAAAATCGAGTCAGTATGGCGAGGTCCCATGGCGTTATTCTGATTCTGGCGACTCTGGGGATTTAGAGAACTTGACCCGAACTCGTGATATCTGGTTTTGACTACACTTGTGTGTTTCTTTGCATTGCATTTGCATTGGTGCGCCTAGGACACCGTGTTTGCCATATGCCATTCGAACGATTCTTGGGAGGCTTGTCTTGTCAAGTCATGTCCATAAGGCCGATCGGCTCTGGGCTCTGACGACATGGGAACACAAACCCGGTTTTCTTGGGGCACCCTTTGACCATTCGACCTAGTGCATATTCGGATCCATAGTGACCATTCCAAACTAGGACGGGTTGCTTACCGATATAGGTTGTTTGAAACATGCGTGCGTAGTGAAACCCTAGCCTCGACAAAATAGGACAGGAAACCCTCCCCAACATAGGGGTGTTTTGGCTCTCACTTATCTGTTATGTGCTTGTTAGAGTCGTCTCTGAGGAATGCATGTATCGGTTTACAAGTTTGAGCATTAGGCTGCGGGCACCAATTGATATTTTGGGTATCGAACTGCGCATCAAGATTTGGTGGAATCGGTTTTACTGAGGGTATCAGTTGAGATGTAATTTTGGGGCGATTCGGTGAAGGCACACTTATTCAACTATGCTTACATCTGTTCGTGTAAATCGGTGAGGTCTTGTCTGTTTTCTCTTTTGCTAGGGTAGTCTTTGGAACCACAGCTTCAGAAGGCTCCACTATCCCCCCCGTACATTGGACTTGTGTTGCTAGACTTTGTCGGGTCCGAGGTTCAATTCAAGGGCAACCAGTGTTCTTTTCACGAGGCAAGGCAAAAGGCGGTCGGGGCTCTCGGTTCATCGATCCGTCAGTCACGATCCACATCATCGATGGACCCGTGATGGCACAAGGTTGGAAGAATTTGTGGCTATGATAGCGATGTTAAATCGAGGCGCAATGCGAGGATGAGACGATCTTTGAAAGCATAGCCCATCTGGGGCATCTGCCTCGCACCCAACCGGGACCCGGTGAACTTTGACCCACTTTTGCCAGTTGTAGGTTCGCAAGACCTTTCCAAAGCTGCTAAAGCCAACACGATCGCCATAGCGACCCTTTTGCCAAGGCCGACCTACAAATAGCACCCGGCCGAGAGCTGGGGTAGATTTTTCACCCCCCTCCATATGAGCCTAACCAGCGCATTCAAAGTCCTGATGGAAAGAGGGCATCTCAAACCCCTCAATCCTCAACCTCTTCCCAACCCACTCCCAGCCAGACATAACCCCAGCAAATACTGTGTATATCATCAGCAGCGTGGCCATGGCACCAATGATTGCTTCCGCCTTCGTCATGAGATCCAGAATCTCATTGACAACCGGACAATAGCTCCATTTCAAAGCCCCAAGGACCAAGTACCTCATCCACATCCCAACCTCAGCCATACACTGCCACCCACCTACAACCCCAGTATATACCCCCCGACCCAAAGCATGGCCTTAAGCACGATGGATGCACGAGAACCCCAATCATCTCAAATCGGTGAGCCTACTACTTACGGTGATGAGGATGATCAAAGATCTTCGAGAACTGGCGAGATCTAACCTTTGGAGTTTTGGCGCCACCATTTACCGTATCTCATACCAGGGAGTTCGTGACTAAACGCTCCCCAGTCTTGGAGCGGGCTGCATTTGAGAAATGCCAATGCCTTAGCTAAATGGAAGCGAGTGGAAAAAGAACAAAGCGGGAGCATGGACCCCATGAACATCTTATGTTTCTTTGTTGAGGCTTTGAAAGCCGAGGGACTGAACAAAGAGCAAGTGCTCGCGGTTGTATAAAAAATGTGAATGACACTTCGCTACTCAAGTTGGGGGCAATTTGACTCAAGGCAAGCCGGAGAAGGGCCGTTGTACCAAGAATGTTCCTTCGGGTCTAATCCCGTGCTTGGAAGAGATCGACAAGTCGAGCCGGCACCTACCAATCCCTTCTTGGTGCGCCCCAAAAATCCACAAGCCTTGAAATACCAACCCAGGGTCGGAGGGTCTTCCATGCCCTCCACATGCCTTTGTCCAAAGCTTTCCAAATCCTTGTTAGACAAGGCCACCTCAAACCCCTTGAGCCTCGGTCTCTCCGAACCCTCTTAGGCTACACATGATGCTACCCAAGATCTTGGCGTACCATCGACAAACCGGCCATACTACCGACATCGCCTTAGTCTTCGCCATGAAGTCTGAGATCTATTTGACAACGGAGTTGTCCTCCGCCAAGCTCTGCAAAGTCTATCGGCCTTTGGGTCGATGAACTTGGGGATAATGTGATTATGTGATCAAGAGATGAACCACTGCAGATGGCACTCAGATTACTCGGGCGTGGGAATGGCATGCCTTTCGAACGAGCAATGTGCAAATACCGTTTTGTGCTTCGACTTGGGTATTGGGTGGATTTTGCTACTTTGTTTTGAGTCTGTCCTTTTGTTTTGAGTCAGTCTCTTTTATTTTGGGTCTGTCTTGTTGTGTCGAGTCAGTCCTGTTGTATAGGAGTCGGGTGATTCCGGGGGTGTTACCTCGGATGTCACCATTTTGTTTTGTGTTTGTCTTTTCGTTTTGTTTTGAGTCTGTTTCTGTTAGGGAGCCAGTTGTGCCAGACTTTGAATGAAACAGCAGTGTTTTTCACGCTCTCGTATTTGCTTCTGCCGTGTGCTAGTTATGCCGGGATTTGAATGAAATGGCAGTGCATTCCACCTGCTCTCTTGTGCCTTGAAGTCATTGTAATGACCTAAGTTTTTCAAAACTTTTTGAACACTATGGTGAAAACAAAGAGGGAGGAATTCCTCGGGATTTGCAAAACTTTGATCAAATGAGAGAAAGAGAGGCGTGCTAAGCCCTTAATGAATGAAATCATGCTTGTTAGTGTGAGTACTGAGAAGGACCCTGGCTTTGATCCAAATTGATCCTACACTGTCTTCAGCACGAGCGATTTGTCGCTTTCTTAAAAACTTTCAAAAAAAGATATTTTGTGCGGTCCTGCGAAGACATGTGTGGAATCGCTCTTGAGATTGTGCAGCTTAGGATCGCTCTCGGCCTCGAGACTCAACCCCTTTGCTTCCAAACCTTGAACTTGAATTCAGAAGGTTCAACGGTCAACTACGATGTGAGGCCTGTGTGGCGGTTTGAAGCGACCCTCGAACAAGAGGCACCAAAGGCAGGTCAAGAAGGTCAGACCTCATCAGAAGAAGCTTGCAAAGCTAGAACAGAAGCACCCCTCGAACTAGGGGCAAAAAATATCCGATGTGCTCGAAGAGCCAAAGGTGGATCTTTCTGCAAGTCAATACAACAGCCACTCTCCGGGATACAAAGGGCTCCGATCTCAAAACCATTTGGCATGCACTTGTTCCCCGTTTCCCCTTTGAGAGGCTCATTTGGGCGAACAGGAAGAGGCGACCAGGGCAAAAGTTAGAGCAAAGAAAAGAATGAAAAAGGAAAAAAGAGAAAAAATGCAAAGATACAAAAATGCAAAAAGAAAAGAAAAGAAAAGAAAATGCAAAAAAAAGAAGAAGAAAAAGGAATGAAAAGAATAGAAAAAAAAGAAAAAGAAAGAAGAACAAAGCTCGCAAGGTCGAAAACTTGCAACAGGCGCCTTGGCAAAAGTTAGAGCATAAAAAGGAGAGGTTAAATACCCGAGCGTACCTTAACCCCGAACTACGTAAGGCTTGATTCCCATGTTTGGGATACGTAGGCAACTTCATCCTGAAGTCCAGCCGTAAAACGATTCAAATTCAATTGTGTCCATGTGATGGTTTTGACCATCTTTGCCTCCTCTGTATCTGAGAGTTTGGTTGTCATCATCACTCTGAGGACTGATTATAATGTGCTGCGACGCCATCCAAACAAGGGGCAACTTTCCGTTGCCATTCATGCGCCGCGGTGCCGTTCAAACAAGGGGCAACTTTCCGTTGCCATGCAACCCTCCTCAAGCAAGGGGCAGTTTTCCTCCAGATTCGAGGTTGTGCATCTCAAGAGTAGGTTCCGCGCTTGTTGAGCATTGGCCGTTTGCAAAAATAGTTTTTGAGAATTTTTACTGAGGTTGACTAATTTTCTCGAAAATTGTTTCATTTTCCAAAACTGGACCATTTTCCCTGGACTCAAAAAAGGAAAATTTTCAGTGCTCATAGCCTGAACTGCATGATTTCAAATCAAAAATCGAACAAACATGTTAATCTAACTCTCATTTTGGTCAAAATTTTTTTTTAGGAGAAAGCTCAAAAATAAAAAATGGTCAAAATGATGAACTAGGGGCACAGTTGGGTCAGGAGTTCTGTCTTTCCCCCTTTATCAACATACTCACCAAGAAAGGCACCATACTCGCCAAGAAGGGCACTCTACCTGCCAGAAAAGGGCACCACTGAAGCAAACCACAAATGGGCTGAAAGCTCTCTCACATCCTCCAAGCAACGAGGTATCAAGCCAAGTGCGAAGCACGAACTAGAATGGGCCAAGATATTCCACTCCATCATCTGGACAGATCTTATCACGTCCAAACTCCCCAGCAAAGCATCATCAATCGATATTAGCTGCAGATTTGCTACACACCCAGATGTAGCGCAACCCCTCTGTGGAAGGAATTCACTAGCTGCATGCAGAAGAAGAAGGATCTAGCTGAGTGCTAGGGGCATGACCTCGCAACTTCCTGTTCATCCATCAACCACCCAGGGGAGGGATGAAAAATGAGAGATTGAAGAATAGAGAGAGGTGCGATGAGAGAAAAAGTGAGAAAAGGGCTTTTCGAGAAAAAACCGAGCTTGAGGGTCGAGTGATGTGAGAATCACAAATAAGAAAGGGTGGGACATATACGGTGAAACAGGCTCCTGTGCGTCTAAGTGTCGTTTCTTTTGTTTTATCTCGATTTTGTTTTGGTCGTTTCGAGTGTTACTCGATGTGTCTAGGTTGTGTGCCTTTTATTTCTTTGTTGAGTCGTTTTGCTGTATTCAGTCGTAGGCTCAATACCCAGTTGAGAACTTATACTCATCTCTCAATTTCAAAAATAAAAATCGTTTTGTGCTCCGAGTGCCGTGGTCTTTGTTCTCCACATTTGTGCAAAAGCAATTTGTTCTTTCATAAAACCGCAGGGTTCAACCCAGGTCATACGAAAACAGTAGAACCAGGACCTATCTGAAGCTATTTAGGTTCCGGGCTGCAAGGCAAAAGCAAAAGAGGAAAATGTCGAGCATCTGAGTTTGTTCCAACTTGATGAGTTAGAGACTATACTCGTGTGTACCTCTTGAGTCTTGCCAATGTTCAAGTATGAGTGTGCCTCTACCTCAAGCACAAAATCAAGTCTCCTTCAAGCCAGAATGGCGATCAGGAGTGCTCTCCCTGAGTACCATTCCCTATCAGAGGCATCTTGGCCGTGTTTGCAATGAGTTCCTAGGAGACCAGCTGCGACGGTGGAAATTAGAGTTCGAATGGCCGTGGCCTAGAACGCATAAGGTTCGATTTCGAGACTAAAGTCCGGTTTAAATACCCAGGCGCGCCCTCGGCTTGAAATCTATATGGAAGCCCCATAGGTTGAGATAGCATTTATGCACCTCATTGCGGATCTTGAACCAACCTAGTCTGTCACCCGTTGGAGAATAGGAAAGTTGTGAATATGATCGAGGAAGGCGAGTAGCACGTAGCTCTTACATCTGAGATGATGTCCCTTGTCAAGATTCCAAGAGCCTTTGTCTTGAGAGTTGAAGGTAAGTGTTAGAAAGCACGAGGAGATCCAGTTAGAATAGAGCGGTTCACCGCCACTCACCTCATGAGGTGCTTTCTAAGCGCCGCTTTGTCCATTTATTTGCTTTCCTTAAGCATCATGCCTTGTAATGCATTGTCCCTATCAAGTTTCTTTCTTAGTCATGCGATATTGTATGTACGGTTCATTCAAAGAAGTTCCATTTGAGATCATTCATTACGTGTATCAATCACACTTCATTCATTCTGTGTATCTATCACACATTTCCACTTTTGTGTATCTATCACACACATTTTCATTTTCTATATCACATTTTGTGTATCCATCACGCACCTTTAGTATATCCATCATACTCGTTCACTTAGGGCATCTATCACATTTTGTGTTCACCTTTAGTATGTCTATCATACTCTGCTCATTTTGTGTATCAATCACACCATGCTCATTACTCGCATTGTCATGCACACTTCACCTGCACTGTCTTGTGCATTTCAAATCATTCGCCCTATTTTGGGCATCGCCTTTATTTTGTGCAGTTAATCAATCGCGCTATTTTGCGCACCTCAATCGCACTATCTTGTGCATTTCAAATCAATCGCGCTGTTTAGCGTATCGCACTGTTTTGTGCAGTTAATCAATCGCGCTATTTTGCGCACCTCAATCGCACTATCTTGTGCATTTCAAATCAATCGCTATTTGTTTAGCGTGTCGCCTTTATTTTGTGCGATTAATCAATCGCGCTATTTTGCGCACCTCAATCGCCTTTGTCTTGTGCATTTCAAATCGATCCATTTGTTTTGCGTGTCGCCTTATCTTGTGCATTTCAAATCGATCATATTTGTTTTGCGTATCGCCTTTGTTTTGTGCAATTTATCAATCGCGCTGTTTTGCGACCTTAATCGCGATTGTCTTGTGCATTTCAAATCGACGCTTTTTTTTGTTTTGCGTGTCGCCTTTGTCTTGTGCATTTCAAATCAATCGTATTGTTTAGCGTGTCGCCTTTTTGTGCGATTAATCAATCGCTATTTTGCGCACCTCAATCGCGACTTGTCTTGTGCATTTCAAATCGATCACGCTGCTTTTGCGTATCGCCTTTGTATGCATTTCAAATCGATCATGTTGCTTTGCGTCGCCTTTATTTTGTGCTTGATTTATCAATCGCGCTATTTTGCGCACCTCAATCGCACTGTCTTGTGCATTTCAAATCGATCCATTGTTTTTGCGTGACCGCCTTTATCTTGTGCATTTCAAATCAATCGTATTTGTTTAGCGATCGCACTATTTTGTGCCTTTGTATCATTCGGCCGGACGAATCGCGCGGTATCGTATCTTCTCCGTGTGACGCGACGAGTTGAATGATTCTCCGCATTCCTAACCGCATGAAATGTAGTTGTTTGCTTTGCATTCTTGCTTAAACCGTTGCATCTATTTGTCAATACTTGCTTCATTCTGACTCGTTGCACTTGCACACTCACTTGGCTCGTGCCTATCATTTGCATTCTTGCCCCCCCCTGCACGCATTTCTGTTTGTTTTGTATGATTGTCTAAGTCTTGGCCTTGTCAAAATGGGTCGTCTCACGGGCTTTGACATTCACTCCCGTCACTTCTTGACTTAGAGTTACGTCAAGAGGGGCAACTATAGACACCCCATTTTTGACCGACCTTAAGACTCGAGCGTCACCAGTTGGCGCTTCGGTGATATTGCATCTTGTGCTTGTTGAAGTCCCAGAGTCACGGCGCGTGCCGCCTCCGGACTTAACCATCTTCTTTACCTTGTCTCGGTTTGCGAACGTGCTCGGTTTTCTCTGTTTTCTCTCGAGGAAGAGTGGTCCGTAGACTATCTCCGGTGGCCGTGAGCTTCGTTTACGTGGCCGTGAGGCCATTTTGCCATTCGGAGCGGTTCCGGTTTTGAGGCCGTCGAGCGCGTGCCTCGGCTGGGACCGCCCAACCATCTCCGAGTTCTTCGGTTTTGGCATGTGCCTCTGTTTTAGTGTCCAGAGGAACACTGGGGCCCCTGATGCCCACTTCGCAGCCGAACACCACTTCCGGTGCCCGGCGACCCATTTTCGAGACCCCAAACCGAGCGGTTTTGGTCCCGAGCATTCATTTTGCATCAGCCTTCTCCGGTTTTTGGCGGAGACCTCTGTTTTAATGTTTCGAGGAACACTGGGGCCCCGATGCCCGCCGTGGCCGTATGCCACTTTCGGTGCTCATAGCCGGTTTTCGGGACCCCAAATTGAGCGGTTTTGGTCCCAAGCATTCATTTCGCATCCATCTTCTCCGGTTTTTGGCAGGTACCTCTGTTTTGTCATTCCAGAGGACACTGGGGTCGCAAATACCCACTTCGCTGCCGAACACCACTTCCATTTTCGGGATCCCGATTTGCTCGGTTTTGGCCCCGAACGTTCATTTCTCATTAGTTTTTGTTCAAACTTGGCAGGTACCTCTGTTTCAACATCAGGAAGATCACTGGGGGGTGGGAGGCCAGCAATTATCCCAGATAACCAGTTTCGCTCCTCCGGAGCCCGTTTTGCTCACTTCCGGGCCAATGTTGAACACCTTGGGGGTATTTTCTTCCAACCAAAGTTACATATCTGTGATCAGGGGACATGGGAGGACCCTAAACAAGCATGGTCGGCCAGCAATTTTGATTTTCATTTTTGGCCCTCTTCTTCAAATGCAATGTTGTGAATCCTGCTTCAATGTTGCCAAATTCCAACCTTGGAACCTTGTTCTACACATCTTGGAGGACCCTAAAAGTTGGTGGTCGGCCAGCAATTTTGAATTTCATTTTTGAGCCCCTCCTTCAAGCTCTATGTTGTGACTTCCTTGAGTTGCCAAATTCAACCTTGGGGCCTTATTCTACACACTTGGGAGGACCCTAATGTATGGTGGTCGGCCACTAATTCAACACTTCATTTTTGGGGGTGGTGGCCGGCCACAAAGGTGGTGGGCCACCTTGCGAGAGATTACTGGCAGATTCACCTTTCGACTGTTCGGTTTGTCAATTTGCTTTCAAAGTGTCTCCCTCATCAGGGATATTTTGGGAGGAAAGCTTGGGTGCTTTCCCTCCCCTTTTACACCCCATTTGTTGTCTATTTGAAGGGCCCTCCCTCTCCTTCTTCAAGGTTGAAAAATTTGCCTTCAAGGATACTTCTCCAAACTCCTCCATTTTCATAGCTCAAAACCTCAAAAAGCTTTCAAGTCCCTAGGCCTTCTCTTCATCAACACCTAGCCTCACCTTCCCTACTACCATTCCAGCACCTAGGAAGGGAATTTCAGAGGTTGGAAAGCTACAAATCAGAGCCAAGAATCAAAGAAAGACAAGTCTTCAAGGGTAAGTCTTCAAAACCAACTTTTAGGGCTTTTTCTTGATTCATTTCTATACTCTATTTGGTTGAGAATTGGGGCTCCGACCCCTACTGCTTTTGTGCTTTTTTTGAGCCCCTCTACAACTTTGTAGAAGGGCTCAACTTCATTTGAGGCTTCTATGATATACTTGTTTCAATATCCATCTTGTATGTCACCAACTTGCATGCTAGTTTTAGCCTATTTGCATTTGTTTTTGGGGCTCCGACCCCTACTGGTTTTGTGCTTATTTTGAGCCCCTCTACAACATTTTAGAAGGGCTCAACCTCTTTTGGCCATTCTATATACCACCTCTCTTGGAAATTCACTTTAGGCCCTAATTCTTGCATGCTTTGTTAGGCTTACTCGGCTCCGGATTTAAGCCTTCATCAGGCTTAGAAATAGCCTTGTTTTGGTCTCATTTTCATGTTATGTTGAGGGCCTTAAGCCATTTGGTGTATATTTTTGGTACTTCCTTTGAAATCCACCAAATTTACCGTATTCTTGCATGTTTTGTAGCCTCTTGTGCTTTTGGTTTTGGCCTTTGGTCAGAACTGAAAGGGGTCTTATTTTGATCCCCTTTACATGTTTCATGAAGAAAAGTTTGCTGTTTGGTGCATGGTTTGGCAAGTCTCATGATATAGCCTATTTTGAGCCTATTTTGCATGGAATTTCTAGCATGTTTTTATTCTGATTTTGGGGTTTCCATAAACTGAATATGTGCATATTTTTGGCCCTTCTTTAAAGTTGTAGAACTGAGTTTTTGGGTTTGAGCATTGTTGATATCACTTGCTTTGTAATTCCTCTCTTTTACCGTATTTTTGCATGCTAATGTTGCCATATCTGTGCTATTAATTTGGCCATGTTTTGTACTGAAAAAATGCCATATTTGGGACTTCCTTGCTACTGTTCTTGCTGCCATGATCATATTTTGCATGTATAGCATGGCTATAGGCCATTTCGGGGCTTAATTTCACACTTTCGGGATGAATGCATGCTTCGAGTGTCATTTCGTTTTGTTTCGGGGCTGTTTTCCCCTTCATTTAGGTGCTGAAATATGGTTTGCATGCTTGCATATCATTTCCCATGACATTTGCATCATTTTTGCATTGCCTCGGTTTGCGTGCCAATGGGCACGCACTTCGAGGCACTTCATTTTTATCTGCCGGCAGCCTATGTGAGTGTGGTTGAGGCCCTCTCATGTTGGCGTAAGCCCAATTTGCATTTTCATGCTTGTATGCCTTTGCCTCGGTTTGTGTGCCTGTGTGCACGCATTTCGAGGCACTTTATTTTTATCCGCTGGCTTCCTATGTGAGTAGGCCGAGGCTCTCTCATGTTGGTATAAGCCCATCATTGCATTCTGCCATTTTCATGCTTGTATATCATTGCCTCGGTTTGCGTGCGTGTGCACGCATTTCGAGGCACTTCGTTTTATCAAGCGGCCTCTATGTGAGTGGTGAGGCTCTCCCATGTTGGTGTAAGCCCATCGTTGCATTAGTATGCCATCTCGTCTCATTTCATCATCGCCTCGATTTGCGCGCTGTGGGCACGCATTTGAGGCACTGCTTTATCCGATTTTCATTCTTTCATCATCGCCTCGATTTGGGTGCGTGTGCACGCATTTCGAACGCCATTTATCCGATTTTGCATACATCATCGCCTCGGTTTGCGTGCACGATTTTCGAGGCACTTCGATTTATCGATCTCCATTTTAACCGCCTCGGTTTGCGTGCCCGTGTGCACGTATTTCGAGACACTCTGTTTTATCTGCCTGGCATTGCGTATGCCTCCGCCTCGGTTTGCGTGCCCGTGTGCACGCATTTCGAGGCACTCTGTTTTATCCGCTTGGCATTGCGTATGCCTCCGCCTCGGTTTGCGTGCCCGTGTGCACGCATTTCGAGACATTCTGTTTTATCCGATTTATATTTCATCATTGCCTCGGTTTGCGTGCCAGTGGGCACGCATTTCAAGGCACCTTATTCTTATCATTCCGGCATCCTATGTGAGTGTGGCTGAGGCCCCCTTCATGTTGGTATAAGTCCATCATTACATTTCGCGTGTCATTTCGCATCGCCTCGGTTTGCGTGCCCGTGGACACGCATTTCGAGGCATCTCATTTTCATGGCATTGTGCATGCTATATCACATCTCAGCTACATTTCATGCATATCATGCATATCGCACGGGAAACGAGGCACGTTTTGTACTCCGAGTAACGGAATGAGTCTCAATTCCCAAGTCACCACCACTCCGGATTACCCATGATGGAGTTAGGTTTTGTTGTCGCATTCATACGCATTCATCCCTATATTGAGTTGTGCAATCCGGTTCCTCTGCCATCATGCATCGGTATGCGTGATTGGTGGTACGAGGATCGAGGCATGCATATATTTGTGAAAATACATTGCTATGCCCTTTTCCTGCTCTCTGTTGCAGCAAAATCAACAATCAACTTTTCGGAGTCGGTAGCGCATTTGAGAAATCGCAAGCGAGGCTAATCGGGGCATTCGGTGGATTTCCGCGCCAACAAAAAGATACATCATCTATCGAAGCGGCGGTCCACGGCTTGCACGATTTAATTCTTTTGTAATTAACTTGTTAATTAATTAGAATTTGTATATTTATTTCGATGTATATTCTTTTATTCGGACTGTATATTTATTCGGACCCTCTGCGCGAGGGCATAAATGTAATAAGGGTGTGTGAGTGTGATGTATGTCTTCCAACCCCCATTTCTTTCTCCCTTTTATTTACCCGCTTTGGATGGTTAGATATAGGGCATATTTCAATTAGCATCTGATGTAATGACATGTTTGCATCATTCATCTGTATTGCATGCCGACTCGGCGCATCATACAAAAGCTGATCGTATTTCAATTCCAAGTTGAGTACTTGATATTTGTTGCATTTCATATGCCATATTTAGAATAGCCGAGAACTGCTATAGTTGCATTTTGCATGTGTTGCATTAGGCAATCCTGTATACTTAGGATCATGCATGATTTCTAATCAGTTTTCTGTTTTGGCTTGGAGTATTCGGTAAGTGGTTATGCTTTAGCATCCTTGCATGCGTGTGAGTGTTGCCATGATAGCATGCTTGCCATGAGGCTAAATGCTTATGTGATATAACTGCCTTGAATGCCTGTGGGTGGAGGTTGGGTTATTTGAAGTGGGGCAAATCATTGATTGTTTGTTAAGCCCACTAGATTGTGGCAAAATCTGCATTTTAAGCCTACCTGCGGGTAGCAAACCATCTTTCACAAACAAACATGAAATGTTTTGTTCCATTGACGACCCGATCTATACTTGTTTCTTCGAGCATCACATAGTAATCCTAGGCTAATAATCGGAATAAGAGCATACAATGTTTTCAAAATCGATATCATGGTTAGTAGAGGCGGTCTTTGGCCGGCGAGAGGGTGCTCACGATGTGACCTTCCCTAATCGTACCCAAGTTCCCGAGCCAACTTTGGTGATGACGGACACGTGGCCTTTTGGCACCGAGTCAGGGTTTCCTAAATTTCCCATTTTAAAAATATTTAGGTGGCGACTCTGTTATCTGGCAAAGCAATCCATGTTTGGCACTTCTTTCAAAAAATCTGTTTTTCTTCAAAACGATTTGCCGGATTTGGACTCTTTGGTTCAAGATTTAGAACCGCAACACAAAAATCGAGTCCGAGCTGTAGCGAGGTCCCCCCCGCGGGCGTTGTTACACTTGCATAGCTAGGTCTGCTATGGAATCAAAATTCATAGTTTTAGACAAAGTTGGGGAAGAGGAAGAATGGCTTCGCCACTTCCTTAAAGATATTCCAATGTGGCCAAAACCGGTGCCTGCTATATGCATACATTGTGGTAGAGCACAGAGTCATATGTATAATGGTAAGTCACGACACATTCGTTGTCAACATAACACCGTGAGAAAACTACTCTCTAATGGAATTATTTCCATTGAATATGTGAAGTCTAAAGACAACATAGCGGATCCACTAACCAAATGGTTAGCAATAGAGTTATTTGAGAATTCATCGACTGGAATGAGACTTAAGACTATTAAATAAGAGTTACCACAACGGCAACCCAACCTAGTTAACTGGAGATCCCAAGATCTAGGTTCAAAGAGACAACTGAGTTGTCTATGATTCAGAAGGATCATTGGGGAGTCAAACTCCTACCCATTTCTATGATGAAATAGTGATGTCTGCAGCGTTTTAGGTCAAGTAATACTTTTAATTATTCTTATATCTAGGTATACCTAGTGGAGTATGGCAGGATACTCTTCATAAAATCATCTATGTGAGTGTGAACTGGGCCAGTTTTATGATATTTGTGAAGGGTTACAATTCTCTAGAGCACACGTGAAAGACCAGGTTGTTCAGGGCCAAAATGAACACAATAGTGAGAACTAAACTATGTCTGGTAATATACTGTGTGAGTTCTATTGTCTTGGTTTACACAAATGGGTAAACAGTTCAAGACATCATATTCATTGGCTAGATAGTAAATCCGATAGTGTCTCATAAGGGAAGGTTCAGAGAGTATTAGAACACAGGTTTTTGTTCGCTGAACAAATTGTTTGGAGTACTACTACAATTTGTGAAGATCATTGTATCTTCAGAGATAGACACCATTAGTCCGTAAACACCGAAGCAGGGTGAATCTGTCTTAAGGATAGAGTGTCACACACTCGACTTGATCTTTTAATTATTTATTCGGTTCGGTAAAATAAATTCTGTAAGTTATTTATTTTATTTTGTTTATTATACACAGAAGATTGTTCCAACACAGTACTATTTAACTTGAAGGCCAACTCATCTAGAATCACCCACCAAAGACAAACAAAAGAAAATAACTCGCCAACAATCCCCTGGAAGATCACCTAAGAGGACTAGGCATGTTTAGACCTTTCTTTTTATATATCTATTTTGTCATGTAAAACACACAATTTACTTTGGCAAAATTAAATCTTGCATTTTTTTTTTTACTCAAATTAGTCAAATTATGCTTATACAAAATGATATACAAGTCCATTTTATATATTCATGGAAGTTTACAAGAAATAATTGACTAATGATTAGAGAAGAGAGACTTGTCTTAAATATTTTAATAAACTGTCACATAATAGTGTTATTCAAGCCCAAAAATTAGATCAACTTTTCAAATCTAATGATGTGACAGTGTATTAAAATATTTAACGTAAATCTCTCTCTCATGTCTTCTCAAACCATCCACCAATCATCTCATTTACACGTTATCGATTCTCTATAAAGTGAATTTACATAATGAACTTTTATATTATTTTCTTTATCATATCACTGAATTTAAAAAATTAATTTAATTTTTTAGTTAGAATAACATTAATCTATCCCTATATAACTTCTCGGATTACGGCGTGTTTCTTTACAAAAGAATGGTTCAACAAAAACAATAAAATAAATAGACATAGAAAAGAAAATAACATAGAATTTTCTTGGTTCAAACAAAATGTCATCCCCATTACAATTGGTATAAAATAGGGAGAATTACTGTATTTAAAAAAAAATCAAATCAATTAAAATTTATAAGTATTATTAATTAAATTTATAATTTTTTTCACTAATCTATAAATATTTTGTAAAAACTTTACTCAAGTGTAATTGTTTCTATAAAATAAAGGGAGCATTTACTCACAAATCTCTCTTTACCTACTTATGTTTCACTTAGTCTAAATTATTTTCTTATGCTTCAATAAGTTTTGTGGTTAACATACTTATCAAAATACTACTAGTAACAATAGGATGAAGCGCGCATTAATGTTCACATTGACAATGTAAATGTTCCGTAATATAAATATTCACTGTCAAATTTATTTAATGTGAATGTTCACATTGTTAATTTATTTGTTTATTTTTATTTTATAAAATTACATATTCAAGTGAGATCTTATTTGATAGATCTCATTAACTAGGTTTCAAAAATATAAATTTCATAAAAAATATATATATGTACAACAAAAATTATGAATTTTTAAAGTTTAATATATATAAAGTACAAAATAGTCCAAAATAATGCACACCAAGTTGTTAAGGGTTCAAAAAATTATTTATAAAGGTAAAATTGTCCATAAATAATTAGGATTTAGTGGATCAAATGTCCAAATAATAGGACTTATTAAAATACAAAAATATGTTATGAACTAATTAGAATACAAGTATCTGAAAGAAAATTTTCTAATAAATTTCCCAAAATAAAATGTTGTTAGTTGTATACATGAATTGAACATGTAGAGTCAAAGTCCTTAATCTAAATTTTCTATATTTGTATTTGGAAAAGTTATGAAATTTTCTTTTATTTAAAAAAAATAATAATTATATTTTATTAAGAAATGAGAAATATCATTTCATTCACCACACAATTACATTTAGGCATACACCTATTTATATTTAATACAAGAGAGTTGGTTAGGAGTTTGTTACAACAAACTCTAACTGAATCTAAACTAACAAACTCCTAACCACCACTACTAAAACACTAATATTTATATCTCTTTGCAGTTATATGTGATACACTAAGTTGTGGCTTCAATGACTGCTATTGTAGCTTCAACTGCTGCAATTGCTGAGACTTATCAAGGTTGTTCTTGATGCAATGTATGGTTGCAATGGTTGCATTCTTTGAGACAATTGTAATGGCTACTGCATAGTCTTATCAGTCCCCCTCAAGATGATGGGGCTAGGAAGCACCAGAAGCTTGGATTTAAGATAAAGAAGCCGAGAAAAAGAAAGTGGCTTAGTAAAGATATCGGCAATCTGATCATCAGTAGCAATATAAGCCAAAGAGATTTGTTTAGAGACCACTCTTTCCCAAATGAAATGACAGTCCACCTCAATGTGTTTAGACTTAGAATGGAACACTGGATTGGAGGCTAAGGCCATAGCAGAAACATTGTCACACCATAACACAGGCACAACAGAAGAAGGAACATATAAATCTTTGAGCAATTGTTGAATCCAACAAATTTCTGCTGTAGTGTGAGCCATAGACCTATATTCAGCTTCTGTGGAAGATCTAGAGACTGTGGGTTGCTTTTTAGAGGACCACGAGATAAGATTGGAGCCAAGATATATACAAAAGCCAGAAGTAGATCTTCTATCAGTGCAATCCCCTGCCCAATTGGAATCAGTAAAGGCATGAAGATCATAAGACCCTTTTCTGAAAGTAAGACCATGAGAAACAATGCCTTGAATATATCTGAGTAGGTGTTTAACTAGAGCAAAGTGAGCATTAGTTGGGGCTTGCATATGCTGAAAAGCTTGATTGACAGCAAAAGCAATGTCAGGTTGAGTAATGGTTAAGTATTGTAAAGCACCAACTATGCTTCTATAAAAGGAAGGCTGAGCATACAGAAGCATATCAGTTGAGGAAGGAACAACAGAAGACTTTTGAGCAATAGGTGTGGAGCAGGGTTTACAATGAACCATACCAGCTTTATGGAGCAGCTCTTGAGCATATTTGTGCTGAGATAAAAAGTAACCAGTGGAAAGAGCATGAGCAGAGATGCCTAAAAAATAGGAGACATCTCCTAGTTCCTTCATAGAAAATGCCACATGCATCTGAGCAAGTAATGCTTGAATCAAACTAGGATCACTTCCCATAAGCAGAATGTCATCTACATAGATGAGCAAAATAGTGATACTAGTAAAGGTTTTTTTTACAAAGAGAGAAGGATCGGAATAACTATGACAGAAGCCTTAAGTAAGTAAGAAAGATGAGAAGGTGGAGTACCAAGCCCGAGGAGCTTGCTTGAGGCCATACAAAGCTTTGCGCAATTTGCACACATGATGAGGAAAGGTGGAATCAACAAAACCCTGAGGTTGCAACATATATACCTCTTCATCCAACTTGCCATGTAAGAAAGCATTGGAGATGTTCAACTGCTTGAGAGGCCACTAATTTTGAAGTGCAAGATACAAGAGAATACGAATAGTAGGTTGCTTAGCAACAGGACTAAATGTTTCATCATAATCGACTCCCTCTTGTTGCAAGTCTCCCTTAGCAACCAAGCGAGCCTTGTAACCAGCAATGGTACCATCCGAATTCTTTTTAATATGAAACACCCACTTGTAACCTATAGCAGATTTGGTAGAAGAGGGAGGAACAAGGGTCTAAGTACCTTGTTTATGGAGAGCTTGAAACTCCTCATTCATGGCACTAAGCCAGAGAGGAGAAGTTAAAGCTTGAGTAGCATTCTGAGGCTCAGTACTAGTAAGATCCACTGGAGGAGTGTGAGTAGAAATAGATTCAATAGGAATAGAAGAAGAAACAGGAACATCAACAGATGCTTCTGGAATAGCAGTAGCAAGTGCTTCAGGGATAACAGTAGCAGGTGCTTCAGGAATAACAGGAACTGTAGGTGAAACAGAGACTGTAGGAACAGAACTGGTAGAAGGAGCAGAAAAAGATGAAGAAGAAAGAGGGCGGAGGTGAATAGAAATGAGAAATATCATTTCATTCACCACACAATTACATTTAGGCATACACCTATGTATATTTAATACAAGAGAGTTGGTTAGGAGTTTGTTACAACAAACTCTAACTAAATCTTAACTAACAAACTCCTAACCACCACTACTACAACACTGATATTTATATCTCTTTGCAGCTATATGTGATCTGAAGTCGTGGCTTCAATATTTGTTGTAGCTTCAACTGCTGCAATTGCTGAGACTTATGCAGTGGTTGCTGATGCAATTACTGTGGCTGCAATGGCTACAGTTGCTGAGACAATTGTAATGGCTGCTGCATAGTCTTATCATATTTCATTCATATTTTACTCACATTTTTTCCCCCTAAATTCTTACCCAAACTAATGATTTAAGACCGTCTAAATAATCACATCACAACACTAAAGAGACCAACAAAAGAATTGTGTTATCTTATTCTTGGATCTTTTACACCAATATTTTGTTCAACCCATCAAGATGCTTCATGAAGTTTGCTCATTCTCTTATTGAGCAAAATTCATTTTATTTTCTTGTAATATGGTTCGATAGTATTTTACTCTCTTATCTTTTAAAAATAGTCATATATTGCCTATATAACTTTGAATTAAAATGCAATATTAATATCGTTAATGTTAACAATGAAAGGATAATTATACCCTTTATATCTCCTTTTATTTTTTACTGTCTTTGTAAATAAATAAATAAATCTACCTCCATGATTAAGCAAAAAGATTAAAAACATAATACAATACTAATTTGAGAAACTCAAGTTTCCTAAATATATTTATTAATAAAAACTTAGTTTTTAATTTTAATTAATTTATGATTTAATTTGTAAAATATGTATACATGTTTAATTTAAAATGTTCTTAAATAATAAATTGAGTTAAAAATAAAAATTAGATTAAAGTACTTTTATGATAATAAATTAAGTTATTTAAGTTAATTTATGGTTTAATTTGTTACATATATATGTGTGTATGTATATATGTATTATGTACATGCTTCATTTAAAATATTATTAAGTAAGGTAATTTTATGGTAATAAATTAGGATATTTAGTTTAATTTGTTATTTAATTTGTTATATATATATATTTATGTTTATTTTAAAATTTTATTAAATAAAAAATTGGGTTAAAAATTAAAAATTAGATTAAGGTAATTTGATGATTAATTTTTATAATAATAAATTAAGGTGTTTAGGTTAATTTAATTATAAAGACATAATTCTATTACGAATTTCGTTTTGTAAATTGAAACATCTTAGGGAGATGGATGCAAGGAAAGGGAAAGTGAGCTAGATTCTAGTGATCTGTTAGAGGAAGGGTGGTGGAGCGCACCATATGGGAGGACTAGTAATGGGTTGGTTAATGTCTTCGTGGATAATGTTCCATTTTCTATGGATGCAAAAGGTTTGTACAAACTTTTTATGAAGTTTGGATTTGTAAAGGATGTGTTCATTCCATCCACAAGGAGGAGGGCAACAAATTCAAGGTTTGGATTTGTTAGGTATGATTGTGAAGTTGCAGCAAACATAGCAGTCCAGAAAGCCAACGGTTTTGTGGGTTGATGATAGGTGTTTACAAGTAAAGATTACTGCTTATGATAGAGGCACTAAGGAGGAACTGATGAGGAGGCAACCTTAGTTCGATGCATTGGTACCTGAGGTTCAGAGGATTAATGGCCAAGGGGTAGAGCCCGAGCAGAGATCGTTTGAGGAGGTGCTGAAAAGTAATACAAACATGGCAATGGGGAAGACAAAATTGTCAGTAAATGTAAATGCAGATGGACATGGGTGGTTGTTTGGAAGTGTGATCTAAGATTGAAGACTGAGTGCTTAGTCCATAGCATTCAAAAGGTGTTGAATGATGAAGGATTGGATCAGACTATGGTAAGGTGTGGAGTTGGTAGGGATGTTGTGTTAACTTTCTAGTCTCAAGAGACCATGAAGGAAAATTTTGGGCTCATTAAGGAGCGATTTGATGAATGGTGCGAGTCGATTGTTGTCTGGAAACCAGGATTGTTTATTGAGCAAGAGAGATGTGTTTGGCTTAGGTGCTTTGGTGTTCCTTTTCACTTATGGAATAGATCAACATTTTATCGTGTTGGGGAAATATGGGGAATTGTTCTTGGATTAGAGGAAGATATTTGTCAACCTTCTTCATTTTGTTATGGGAAGGTCCGTGTTGCTACAAGATGTATGGAGCAAATTAATACTACAATTAATCTTCAATGCAAAGTTAGTTGTTATCCAATTTTGGTGTGTGAGGAACAATTAGACGATAAAGCACTTAACAGCTCCATGAGTTGATATGGGTACATGGACAACTTCTGCCCTAAGAAGGTTGTTAGCATGGAGTCAAATGATAGATGCATAGGTAAGGAGGATGGTGTATCAGAGAAGGTAGGGAATAGTGTGGAGGATGATGATGGAGGCAGGAGTAAGGTGGAAGCTGAGCCAGTAAGGGACAACAACAGAGTGAAAAAAGATGATGAGTTGGCAGTAGTGCAGAACAGGTGTGTTGGTGAGCCAGCAGAGTCAGAGGAGGTGGCTAGTATCTAATTGGGAAATGGTCATAATATGCTTAATGAGGTTGACACAGTTGTTGAGGAGACAAACCATGGCATGGGAACTAGTAATGATAAGGCAACTAGAGTGCAGGAATCAATTATGAAGGGGGCGGCTGATTTAGTTTCTTCATATTTCAATAATAATGAACTGAAGCTGGTTTTAGATGATGATATAATCACATCAAGTTTGTTGAATAGTCTTAATAGATTAGAAGTGAATAGGCCAGGTGTTAATCTAGTGGTGCAGGTTGGAGAGGCCCATGTGGGTGGGCCATCAAACAGACCCATTATTTTGAACTCTAGAGAAAGGACTGGTTTGGGCCCTATAGATGTTGCAGCCCAAAGTCTTATTGGGAATGGATTAGGTCCACTATCTGGTTTAGTGGGCAATGTAAATGTCAGAGGGAGTGATCTGCATCAGAGCAAGAGGAGAAGAGTTTGTGGAGGAAGAAGAAAGTCGGTGGCAGATTCAAGATGGGTGCAAAGGATGGCAAGAGGTGTTGGCCTGGTGAGAAAGAAGGGACCAATTCCTATAGGAAGTTGGAATAGAGGAGCGGTTTTCAGAGCTGCAATTGTAGCGTTGTCATCATCTATGTTCAGTGGTCATTCGCAGAATAGGGCATGTATAATGCATCTGGAGGCAAAAGCGACAATTCAGGTTGGCCAAGCACTGGGTATGCAAGTGCGAGGGATGAGAAGAGGATTTGTTACTTAAATGTGTGGAACTAGAGAAGAGTGATACAGAAAGGGTTGTTCAAGGGATGGGGCTCGCTCGGCCTTAACCAGCTCAAGGTGGAGATTTCGGTGGTCAGATTGGTTATAATGATTTTGATCACTTGGAATATTTGAGGGCTTGGGAGGGCTGGAAAACAGAGAAAAATAAAGGAGGTTCTCAAGGAAAGGAAAGTGGGTGTGGTGTTTATCCAAGAGACGAAGAAAGCAGAAGTTTCGGAGGCTCTAGTGAGTTCAGTATGGCCAAGGGTGGAAATGGAATTCATCGCAGTGGATTCGGAGGGGTCAGCGGGTGGTCTTTTGTGTACATGGAATCCTTTTGTGTTTGTATTGTCTAGTTACTTCTGTAACCGGAACTTCATCTTGTTGACAAGTACTATTGCTCCTTCTTTTATGTGTGTGCTCATGAATGTATATGCACCTAATGAGGTTTCTAGGAGGGGATTAGTATGGGGTCCATTATCAGGTTAAAGTCCTTTTTTCAATATCCTTGGTGTCTAGGGGGGGATTTTAATGAAATTAGAAATATTGGGGAAAGAAAAGGCTGTTCTAGGAGGGAGAGGGGTATGAAGAACTTCAACAATTTCATTGATCTGATGGAGGTTATAGAGTTAGATATGGTTGGGAGAAAGTATACTTGGTGTAACTTAGTGTAATGCAGCAGAGGGAGAGAAGTGGAGTAAAATTTATAGGTTTTTGCTATCACCTAAGTGGCTGTTAATGTTTAAGTTCAAAGTTTGGGGGCTGCCTCGAGTAGTCTCTGATCATTGCCCAGTGGTTTTAATAGAGGATACAAGAGATTGGGGCCCTAGACTGTTTCGGTTCATTAATGTTTGGGTATTGCATCCTCAGTTCCTATCTATTGTAAAGAAAGCCTGGGAGGAAGCAATGGTGTCAGGTTGGGCTGGTTATAAAATTTTTGCCAAACTGAAAGCAGTTAAGGTATCATTGAAGCAATGGAATCTGGAAGTATTTGGTGATATTAATCATAAGCTTAAAGTATCTGAGGAGGAACTACATGAGTTGGATTTGGTTGCTGAAGTTCGAGATCTAGATGATGGTGAGGTGGGAAGAAGAAGAGAGCTTCGAGGGGAGGTGCTTAAGTGAAGCAAGAGAAAGGAATGGTTGTGGCTTCAAAAATCAAGATTGTCATGGACATTGAAAGGGGATAAGAACACCAAATTTTTTCATTCCATTGCATCTTGTCGGCGTAATAAGAACTTGTTAAATTCGTTGACTGTAAATGGAGTTGTGATTGAGGATCTGGTGAAAATTAAGGAAGATGTTTTTAGGCATTTCAGTTGTTTATTTGTAGAATCTTGGAAGGTCAGGCCTACGCTTGGTGGAGTCTTTAAAACAATTGGGAGCAATGGTATTGAGGTTGAGTTAGAATTTGCTTTTTCTGAAGGTGAAATCTAGGCAGTTGTTAAGGAGTGCGATGGCGATAAAGCTCTTGGGCCTGATGGGTTTAACCTGTCATGTTTTCAAAAATGTTGAAAGGTGTTTAAGGAGGAGATGGTTCATTTTTTCAATGAATTCCATTGCACTGGCAGATTGGCTAAGTGTCTTACTAGTTCTTTTGTAACTTTAGTTCCTAAGAAAGATTATCCAGCTGGTCTTACTGATTTTAGGCCAATAAGTATAATTGGGGCAATTTACAAGATTTTATATAAAGTCCTTGCTAATAGATTGAAGCGTGTAATTCTACTTTTTTTGCAAGGGAGGAATATTTTTGATGGGATATTGATTGTGAATAAAATTGTGTATTGGTGGAAATGTTCTCATAAGAAAGGGTTGATTCTAAAATTGGATTTTGAAAAAGCGTATGATTTGGTAAATTGGAATTTCTTATTCTCTATATTTGGGAATTTTGGTTTTGGCAGGAAATGGATTGGCTGAATGAAGAAGTGTGTAACTGCAACACGAGTTTCAATCCTTGTTAATAGGTCTCCATCTTCAGAATTTTGTCCAGAGAAAGGGCTGAGACAAGGTGATCCCCTTTCACCTTTTCTGTTTAATATTGTTGTAGAAGGACTTAATTTCCTACTAACTAGAGCTAAAGAGTTGGGATTGAGTAGAGGGGTGAAGGTTGGGGCCAATGATGAGTGTATATCTCATTTGCAATTTGCTGACGACACTATCATTTTCTGTGAGGCAAATTGGCTGGAAATTCTTACGCTAAAGAGAATTCTAAGATGCTTTGAGTTGATGTCTGGTCTAAAAATAAATTTTCATAAAAGTTGTGTTTATGGGGTAGGTGTGGAAGAGGGGCTCATTGGTGACTTTACAGCTCAACTACACTGTCAGTCTAGCAAATTACCTTTCAAGTACTTAGGTTTGCCATTGGGGGCTAGTCCTAGGAGATTGAATACTTGGAAACCTGTTGTTCAAAAGTTCAAATCTAGATTAGCAGAGTGGAAAAGGTGACTGCTATCGTTTGGTGGTAGACTGGCTCTCATTAAATCAGTGCTATCAAGTCTGCCTGTGTATTACCTGTCTTTGTTTAAAATTTTGGAAGGTGTGGCGAAGGCTATTGATAAGGTTCAAGCTGCTTTTCTTTGCACTACAAGAAATTGCACTTTTGGCGACTAAAATTTCAGTCGCCAAAAGTCAGATTTTTAGTCGCCGAAACGTTTTCTCGACTAAATAGTTTGGTCGCTGTCTTGGTCGCGAAAAGATCGTCGGGGAAGGTATTGGCAACTAAAAAATATTTAGTCGCCAGAAGTCCTAAATTGGCTACTAAACAATTAGTCACCAAAAGGAAAGGTATTGGCGACTAATTTTCTTTAGTCGCCGAAAGTCAACGATTGGCGACTAAAAATTTAGTCACCCAAAGTTTTCAATAAATGTGTTTTTTTTTTTTTTAGCGACTAAAATCTTTAGTCGCTAAAAAGATGACTCCTTTTTAGCTACCAATTTTTTGGTCGCTAAAATCATGGTATTCCTTTTTGGCTACTAATTTTTTAGTCGCCAAATTTTTTTTTTTTGGCTACTAACTATTTAGTAGCCAATAAGTTCTCTTTTTATTTTTTGGCTACTAAATGTTTAGTCGCCAAAAGCTATTTATTAATTTTTTTAAAATGCATAAATTGAATATTTGTAATTACTTTGTAAATTATATGCAGTCCATTATCAAATGCAACTTGTAACATGTAAATATACAAAATAATACATCTATCAATTATCATTTAAATCCATTATAAATAATATTACTCATTTCATTATTATATAAATCTTACATCAACACCAACCAAGTATAATCTGTCTAAATTAAATATTACATACAAAAACAATGGATTTCCAAAACAAAGAATTGTACAAAAATAAATGTCTTCCATATATAGAACAAATGCTCTTCATACACAAAAATAAATATCCACAATAGCCCACGCAAAAGCAATCTGTTAAAAAAAAATCATACAATAAATTTAATAATTGACATTTCAAATTATAACAATTTTAAATTTGATATTTCAAATTATAACAATTATAAATTTAAGAATTCTGATATATTATACTTTGCAAATTATTGTGATCAAATAGACAACATGTTATTGTAAATGAAGTGCATGGTATGGTTCACCTAAATCAATGGCCTGCAAAAATTCCATTAGAATTTGAAAGGGAAGTGAAAGACAAATGATTCATAGTGCTTTGTCAAGAAACTCAGGGTCACCCAAACTAGCAAAAACTCAGGGTCACCCAACCTCCAGTTCCTTTAGTGCTTTGTCAAGAAAAATTGCAATAGCAAACAAACAACATGATTAGGCTTTCCCGAAAGGATACTGAAGTATTCATTTACAAGTATCAATGTTTACATGTCCACATCTCTTAAAAAAAAATTTGTCTCATAAACCACCAAAATAGAATGAGGTTCCAAAGTGGAAGCTTAATGTGAAAGAAGAAATTGAACATTTAGAATGGATGCTACTGAAATGCTACCAAACAGTTGTTTATGATCCAAACACAAATTGCTAACAAATCATTTGTATGAAATTGCTAACAAATCATTTGTCACCTTGGCATCAGCAACTCACTCATATAAATACCAGAATAGTGGTGATTAATATCCAAAATTACTCCAACAAACATGGGAGGCCCAACTCCAATATTATTTCTTTCTTATAGGTGAAATAGAAACACACATTTTTTATTTTCCATGAATCAACCAAAAATTTGGAAGTTTACACCTAAACCAAAATCCACATTTCTTTGTCACTGGTCAAATTTGTTGAAACTTAAGAATGTCAAGAACTTCATAATGAATTTACATGAAGATGAGATGTAAAAATTGGTTACAATTTTCATCCAAAATTAAAATTTTCATGCTCATATATGACATAAGAAATAAGTGATGTTGTATTTTATCAAAACTATTATTCAATATACCCTATGCCAAAGTTGTTAAAGCATCAATTGGTCTAACAAACTCCTGACTGACTTATAAAAATTATATAATAAAATTCTGCTCTTCCTTTTACTTCAGTGCAAAAGAGTGAGTGAACCCATGCTAAACATTGCCTCTGTTTCAAAACTTGCTCTTGAAAAACAAAACCATGATTTGGTACTGATTAGTGAAATTACTAGATGAGATATCATGGTATGATGATCACCAAGCCTAATAAGGTGGAAAAGGTCCATCTACAAATAGTGAATAAGCATTTCCTAGATTTATTATATAGAAACAAGCTTTCACAAATATAAAGAGTAACATGGTAAACATCAACAATATAACCAAGGAACAGAGTGCCATATTCAATACATATGGTTTAGGATCAAAGATTTCAAAGGAAAAAAGAGAAAAAAGTTTCAGAATACCTTGATCAAATATTTGTCACCCCAGATACAATCTCATAGAACCCTAGAGAAAGAAAGAACAAAAAAGGGATATCTACAATTCCATGCCAAAAATCATCTGTAAAAAAAAATAAAATTAATCATTAGTATTGACCACATAGCATTGGCATATTTGAAATTATAAAAGAAAATTATATAATGCAAAATCTTTGCATTACCCTTATGGGTCTTCACAAACAAGACTGTTTCTTATATCAAGCACTCCTCTTCCATGCCAAAAGGAGGTTCCCTCAAATATAGGATTTCAATTGTCCCTTAAATATAGGATTTCAATTGAACAAAAAACAACTTATAAGTGAAATGACATGGATTCACAAACCACATTTAAAACATGCTTGGAAAAAACAATGTGACAGTGACAGCCAATTCCTAAGCTACAAAAATTGAGGTCCTTTGGCAAGCTAGTGTCCTTTTTAGCACAAAACTAAGCAGTCACCTTCTGCAAAATAGAGAATTAATAATAATTTGTTGTTTAGAAGCAAAGGACTTCCCATTGGGACAAGCAGCACAAATATCACAACCCAGAACTCATTCTATCCCCTCAATTCCAGCCAAACATTAAACAAACCCACCAGAAATGCTTTCATTTTTCTTTTTTTAGGAAAAACTTAACAGCAATATT
The DNA here is from genome assembly GCA_025200525.1 of Camellia lanceoleosa. Taxonomy (NCBI): domain Eukaryota; kingdom Viridiplantae; phylum Streptophyta; class Magnoliopsida; order Ericales; family Theaceae; genus Camellia; species Camellia lanceoleosa. Next base: position 572,465 of record JANUSC010000031.1, on the reverse strand, counting down.
AATGAAGTTCTAAAAATGTAGCTACAAGAAGCAATTATATTGTCAAAGATACATGATAAAATAGGTGCATAAATCCTAAAACTAGAATTAAAGAAAAATAATAGCTAGTGTCTTATTTTTATTTGTAAGTCAATCTTCTAATGGAAAATGCTGCCTATAGGACATTTATTTGTAATGTTTCATTATTCCATACCAGCAAGTGTTAACACAGCAGAGAAGAATAAATTAATCTTTTCAGTAAGTAAATGTAAAAATGAATTGATAAAATGTACAAACGATCTTGACTCCCAATGAACAATTGATTGCAATACACAGAACAAAGTCAATACCTCTTTCTTCTTCAAGTCTGCCAAGCATGACTCAAGCAGTCCATGGTAACTTGTATACACACAGATTAAAGCAGAACCCCTTGGGCCCATTCCATGTGTTAGGGCTACCTAAAATAAAAGGGCCAAAACAACTTAGGCAGATGTCTAAAAAATAGTTAATACAAAAAAGTAAAGGGATCAATGAAATTGGACATTTCACCTGTATATGTCCATTAAAAAAAATTACAGTGGAAGGAAAGTTTCCCACCACTTTCACAGATAGATATATTCTATATTTCACCTGTATGGTAACATGTCTCAGAAAAACAGAGAAGAATAGAGTATAGTGGGAAAAAATAGAGAAGCTAATCATAAGCAAATAAAGAAGAAAATCAACAAAAACAAGAAGCAGTGGTTTCTTAACAAGAAGTAGTGGTTTCTTTACAAGACAAGCAGCACTTTTTTCACTTTTGTTCCAAAAATGCTTAAAATATAGTATGTAAAAAAAGCTAACAAAGCAATTTCTCAAACTCTATTCCAGAAAGGTTGAAAGAAAAATGTTTAAAAATTAAACAAAGAAAAGCTTCATACATACCCTACTTTAAACAATGATTTTACACCTATACCTAGGTAAACATTGCTTCAGCTCAAACATACTCAAACAGTCATAAAAACATTAAAAAAAAAAAAAAAAAAAAAAAAAAAACTCAAACAAGTATATTTATAGGTTGGGATTTCACCTTTTGGAGCAACTGGGATTTAGCTTCATCCTTCTCTAGCCATATCATTCGGAGTACTCGGGAGACAATAATTTGCGTGGATGTAGCTGAGTTGTTAACTATAACATTATTTGTATAATAAAGTATGTCCTGTGTCCATGGAATTCTTCAAATAAAAAATTTATGGGCATTAATTGATCTTGTATCTTTAGGGGGAAAATTAATATGTTATGAAAAAGTTCCAACATCAATGAAGTTCCAACAAACTGATCAATTCCTGTAGGTGATACTTCCAATAAGAACAAAGAACCAGCACTTACTACTATTAATTGACAAAGTCCCAGCTGACTGCACATTAAAAGAAGGGGGGCCTCCAATACTTTACAAAATGTATACTGAGAAGCCTTCAATGGTAAAAACCCAAATCCATTTTTTTTGCTTCCTATAGTGCTCCCAATAACAGTGTGACTCAACAATAACAGTATACATTTTGTAAAGTATAATGAAATTAATGACCACCTATTAAGCGATCAATAACCATTTTCATAATGTTAGATCTTTAAAATAAATGAAGGGGGGGCCAAGTGGATACTGTTTAAATTATATTTAATAGACCCCACAAACTAGGTCCAAGTTCCAACATCTACATAGGCTGCTTAATTAGCCCATCAGACATGAACCAGAGTTTATGAATGAAAAAAAGTATTAAATGGTAAAACCCTTAGGCCAAAATATTTGAAAGTATTAAATCCTCTGCTCACCAAAATTTTACAAAACATGCATAGATATGGTTATGTTTGTGCTAAACACTCTCAAAAGTTGTATTCTTACATTTTCACCAAAAAAAAAAGAAAGAGAGATAAACAAAGAGTCTAAATATGTCAGACCAGGTAGTTTCAAGAATTATATAGATCATAAAACACAAGTCAACTTTTTAATCATGTGATTCAATATTGATTCTATCCCAAAATAGATTCACCTATTGTGAATTGCATTGTGAATCATAAGATTTTGTTTATGTTGATAGACCATTCCATATCAAGGAAATAGAACATACCAACTCAAAGCCACCTTAATTGGCGTTGTGAGATAGGAAGTGAACACATCTGTAGGCAAACCAGCATGTTGAGGAAGACTTTCATGTGCTTCACAGGCTGCAAGAAGAATGCAGTCCGTCATGGAAGATGAAGATGGACCACTCAAATTACACTCTTGGAGCTAACCAAAAACAAAACAAAAAAATAAGGTCAATAAAGTAATAAAAATTCTGGGAACTCATGTTTTCATGGGGAATCAAGATTGGAATCACAGGCACAAATTCATGGGAGAAGACACACCCACTTGATTTTCACCCAACCCACTACCCTAAGAACAAGAGAAAGACAGGAAGAAGAAAAATATGAGAGATATAACAAAACTCTTCACTTCACCCACTGTTGGATCAATTTGAAGCTCATAATGTGCCTGCTTACATGTCATGAAGAATAAGTCAAAACATTATTTGATATTAAATTTCTACACAAATAATAATAAAAATCTCACTTTGGGTTGTTATCGTTTATATTGGCCAAGCAAAGAGTTCCCAATCATTTTATTTACCATTGCAGTTGTGATAGAAAATGGATCTGCCAACAAAAGAAAGAAGTAAAATAGCATAAACACTTTCATAACATTAAACCTACACCCATAAGAAATAAATCTGAGTGACTACAGCCATCATTAAATGCACAACTAATTTGACAACAGGTGCCACAACTTCAAAAGCAAATTAAACAGAGAATAAACAAAAGAAAAATGGGTTTATGTCGGTCTGCTGTAAGGAGCCACAGGTTATGCAGTTAATTGCAGTCCACAAAAAATTCAAAAGGTCAAAGAATAAAAGCCCTCATCAGATAATATAGCAAGTTAGTGAAAAAAATATATCATTTTTTTTCTTACAAATAGAACTTTCTGTCCACCTTTCCAATTGCCAACTTGAACAGAATGTACAAGGTAACTTTCAAGATATAAACAATGAATTTGAGTGAGAACCACTCTTTTTGCGCAATCCATCTACAAGGAAGAAAACTACCAATACACTTTTGGGGTCTATAGAGAAAAAATTAGTATTCACCCAAAAAAAAGAGAAAAAATTAGGAAAAATAAAGGCAAAACATGAACAATTTTATGGACACTGTAGGATGCAAAAATTGGACCTCCCCAAGCATCTTCTTAACGGGATCTATAGAATTTGGGATTTCTGTCTAGAAATTAACATAAACCCTATAGCAGGTGTAGGAAATCAACACAAAATGAACACAAAAATCTGGATTTTGAGTTAAGAAATCAGCACAAAATCAAACAACAAAAATCATATAAAACCCTAGAGCTACGTGTGAGAAATGGGGAGAGAGAGTGAGAGAGAGAGAGAGAGAGAGAGAGAGAGAGGGAGAGAGAGAGAACGAGATCGACAAAGAGGGATCGAGACTGAGAGCGACAGAGAGGAAGAGACCGAGAGCAACAGAGCGGGAGAAAAATACCTGTGATTAAGTGGCGCTGGTGATTTGCAGGTGGCGATGTGCGACAGTGGCAAGCGTCCGTGGTGAGAGGGGGTGAGGTTTGGTAAGAGCAAAAAGTGTTTGAGACAGAACAGTGTATTCGTATGTATGTGAGACGGAATATAGAGTGTATATATATCGGGCGCCAAATTCAATTGCTTTCCCTCTTTAAAAAAAAAAAATTCAACCTTTAGCGACTAAATTATTTTTTTGTCGCCAAATAATGCTGAATAATGACCAAAACAGCTTTACAACCGATGATTAATTAATAGTGACTAATATATTGGTAGCCAAAAGTATCATTTGGCTACTAATTTTTTTTTTCATCGGCAAAAATTAAATATACGGCTACTAAATTTTTTTGTCACCAAAAGGTGTAAAAAATGTCCATAATATTTGCCGACTAAACTAATTTTTTATCGGCAATTAACCTTAATCAGCGACTAAACCTACAATTAGTAGCGTAAAATATAAACTTTTGGTGACTAATTATTATTTAGTAGCCGATTACTATATATTTAGTGACTAAATTTTGTTTTAGACGCCAAAAAGACAATATATCTTGGCTAAATTCAAATAGTAGCTGAACTGTGAACCTTTGGCGACTAATTTTTTTTTTTAGTCACCAAAAGGTATATTTTTGGCGACTAAATTTGTTTTGGTCGCCAATTTTAGTCGCCAAATGTGTATTTTCTTGTAGTGTTGGAGAGGTTCAGATTTAAAAAGGAAATTACATTTGGTAAAATGAGAGGAAGTTACTAAAAGTAAGAGCCAAGGCGAGCTGGGCGTAAGGAGGATTAGGGATGTTAATGACTGTATGCTATTTAAATGGTGGTGGAGGTTTGCAAATATAGATAAGGCCTTATGGAAAAAGGTAATGTGTTCCAAATACTCGATGTCTGGTGGTAGATGGTTCCTGTTTCTGGATAACTCAGTTAGAGTTTCAAGGGTTTGGGGGGACATTCTTCATGTAGCAGATTCCAATCCCCAGCTCAGGCAATTTTATTTTTCAAATGTGGAATTTGCTATTGGTGATGGGACTAGAATTGGGTTTTGGGTTAATACGTGGTTGGGTAATTAATGTTTCAAAGAGTCTTAACCAAGGTTGTTTCATTTGGTTTCGAACAAAGATGTTTCATTGCGAGGGATGTTGGCTCATGTAACACCTTGCAAATTCACCCTGTTATACACACTAATAATATGATCATAACATCCCCAAAAGGTCATCTTTCACATTGAACTAATAGTTGAGTGTCTACACTTCATATAGAACATTCCCAAGATGTTCAAAGTCTTCTCTCAGTTCGGTGAGCTAGATAACTTAACAAAACATAAGCCCTTTGGGCGTACAACATTACAAATACAAAAGATAGTGTTGTTACATAAATCCCAAAATAAATGCAAAACAACAAAAAGCCCTTGACTTCAATTAGCTCCCCAAAAGAAAATAGGGTTGGTGTTTGCGCCAATCCTTCAATGAGATCAACCTTCTTCGACTCCTGAAAAAACAAATTAGGGTTGAGCTATATGCCCAGTAGGAATACATTTATCCCGATATCTAATCCTCTGATTAAGATTATGGCATCTATGTGATAAAACATTATAGTAAAGTTTGCTTTCATTATAGATCATTAACAATTCATAAGAAAACACAAAAATACAATCGGACTTGCGTAACTTGTATCATCATGTACAACAATTTAGTACCCACAATCCTGGAAATCAAACCACACATTTCTCTACATGAGTCCAATTGAAAACAACCATTTTTTTTTTTAAGACAACCCCCACATTCACCGGCTACTATACGGCGGGACGTGGCACCCTAAGAAAATCATCTATTTTTCCACTTTAGCCGGCTACTATACGGCGGGACTGTGTGGACACCCAAAAATATTTTCTCACATTCGTCCAGCGATAAGCCTACACAGGGCAGTTGGGCACCTTTTTAAACTCCCCGTGCGGGTACTAACACAACACCACTCTTAGATATTACCAACTCACACATGGACTCATGCATTCTCAACAATTCAATCACATTCCAATCCCACAGTACAACATTCAACATTATCATAAATAGCCATCACACAAAACCTAACAAACAACAACATTTCAGCAACCATTTCTTTAACTAAATCAACCCCTACATTTCTTCTCTCCATTCTTCCTCACTTTCCATGAATCAAGGAAAAGTTCATTATATCAAGTAATTCCTATCCAAATAGAACTTAGGGTTTTATAAATTTAGGGGTTTTCTCTCTCTTGTCAACAATCTAGGTTTTATCAACATTTATATTTGTGTTTAGAGAAGAAAATTGAGAGATTTCAAACAAATTGTAAAACAAGAGCTTAGATATATGTAGTAAAGGTTTAAGCCAATGAAATCCCCAAATTTATTAACACATCACATACATTGCCATGAAATCCCACCAATAAAGAAGAAATACAAAGATAAAAGTATCCCTACCTCAAATGACAAGCCAAAATCCAAGCTCCTTCACGGTTCTACCGCAAACCCACGATCTAATCGGTAGAAAACGATGATCCTTAAGTGTATTTTGCTCCTAGCAAGAGATTTCAGGTGGATTTCTATGCTAGGAGAGGTGTTGGATGATAGGAATTTAGGGTTTTCAAGAGAGGGGGAGAGAAGATGAAGAATAGAAAAAGGAGGTGTGAGAATGATATAGAATTGCTGTGTTTAAAAAGCTATCGTCACATATGTTCTCCTCTCGAGCGTGACTTCCCACGCTCGAGCATCTAGACATGATCAAGAAGGCCCACTCGAGCGACAACTTCCCCACTCGAGCGGAGAAAGAAGAGTCTCAAAGGTTTCTTTAGAGCTACAGTATAATTACTGGATGCTAGCTTTCACGCTTGAGCGTGACATCCCACGCTTGAGCGGACACGCCTGAAATGCAACAAAGTGTTGGGAGCAACAAATCCACGCTCGAGCGACGGATTTCCCACTCGAGCAGACCCAAAAACAAAATGTCACAATCTCTCCCCCTTAGGAAATTTTGCCCTCGAAATTATTTTCTACCTTCCAGCTGATGCAACAAATGGAAATATCAACTAAACAGATAAAAGTGCACATATTCAGCCTTTCAACACGCATGAACATTTACATACACCTCCACTTGGACACATAACTAACAGTAGAAAAAATTACCGACAAGAATTTACTTACCTTCCATACATTCACTAATCAAGGTAATGCTAATACATTCATAATTCCACCACAATCTCTAATTTAAACATGATGTTAGTCCAACCCAAGGTCGAGAACAAAGGGAATATAACAACTTATAGCCCACTCTTAACCCCACTAAATACCCAAGAAAAGTAAGAAAATCAATACATCATAGGTTTGAAAACAATTCAGGGTATTTTTCACGGACTTCGGCTTCTCGTTCCCATGTCGCTTCCTCCACGCCATGATGATACCACAATACTTTCACTAGTGGAATCCTCTTACCTCTCAACACTGGTTCTCGTGTATCAAGAATTTGGATTGGCTTCTCTTCATAAGACACATCATCGTTTACTTCAATTTCCGCCCAATCTAACACATGAGAGGGGTCGGGTTCTTATTTACAGAGCATAGACACATGAAATACATTATGGACTCCTAAAAGCAGAGGAGGTAATGCAAGACGATACGCCACTTCCCCAACTTATTCGATGACGTCAAAGGGGACAATAAACCTTGGTGATGATTTTCCACTTCGGCCAAACCTCATCAGCCCTTTTCTAGAAATGATGAAAGTCTGTATGAATATTCGCCACTCGAGCGTGACTTCCCATGCTCAAGCTTCTAGACACGATCAAGAAGGCCCGCCCAAGTGACAACTTCCTCGCTTGAGCGCAGAAAGAAGAGTCTCAGAGGTTTCTACAGAGCTACAGTATAATTACTGGATGCTAGCATTTCATGCTCGAACGTGACATCCCACGCTCGAGCGGACACGCCTAAAATGCAACAAAGTGTTGGGAGCAACAAATCCACGCTTGAGCGACGGATTCCCCACTCGAGCGGACCCAAAAACAAAATGTCACAGCTCAAAGGGGAAACTCTGTGGAGTGGAGTTTTTAGTTTAGAAGGCCTTTAAGGGAATGGGAGATGGCTGAGGTGGTAGAACTTATTGCAAATTTAAACACAACTCAAATTGTTGTGTTGAATGTTGATGATTGCCTTAAATGGAAAGCACTACCTTCAGGTCAATTTAGTGTGGCTTCAGTGTATAATCGATAGGAGATTGGAGCTGTCGCTGTGGCTCTATGTATTATTTGGAAAAAAATTTCTCCTCGGAAAGCACAATTTTTTGGATGGCTAGCATGGAAGGATAGAATTAAGTCTTCAAATTTTTTACAAAGAATCAGTGTGATTCGTGAGGATACTAGTACTCCCTGTGTGTTTTGTAAATATGAAGGTGAGTCTTTGAATCACGTGATGCTATGGTGCCAACAGTGTGGAGATTATGGTCAAATATGGTAATTTGATGGGGCTTCCATTGGGTAATGTTTGGTTCAGTGGAGGGGTCGGTGCGTTGGTGGGCTGGGTTTCGGTTTCAGATTTTTATTGTTTAATGTGGAAATCTATTCCTTGTGCCATTATGTGGTCCCTATGGAAAGCAAGAAATGAATGTATATTTAATGGGGTTCAGCCCCATCTAGATGAGCTATGTGAGCTACTTAAAGTTATGTTGGTCTTATGGTTGAAATCTCATTACTTTAAGTGTGAGTACTCAGTTAATGACCTTGTTAACAATCTGCAGCAGATTAGGGGCCCTGTGTTCTGCTGAGATGCTGTTGTTGCAGTTGTTTTGTTGGTAAGATGTTGCAGTGTTGCTGTTTTGATGGTTGCAGGTGTTGTTACATATGTCCATATTGTAACAGATCAAATATTAATAGATTTTGTCACCAAGTGCAAATTTGGGTAGCTTCTAGGGTTTTGGCTGGAAGGGGTATTCTATTGTGTTGCTCATCTGATAGAATGCATAGGGCAACAGGGGGTAGTGTATCTGGTTTGTTTCTGCAGTGTATGCTTAGCTCTGTTCAACAACAAACTTAGTTCTTCATCAGGTGATGCTCAAGTTGTGGCGGCTTAGGAAATAGAGGGGAGTTTGTACTCTGTGTGTGTGTTGATGCTGTTCTACACAGCTGAGTGCACTTAGCTGCTGCTACTGATTTTGTGGTCAATTTAAACCAAACCAGCCAGATTTGGTGCTGTTTACAGGTGATTTTGGAAATGAAAATGTTGAGGTTGTTAGAAATATTGCGAAGCTAAAAGTTGCATGATGCCTGGACTTCACAACAATTTTTTGAAAGGTGAAGCTTGGCTAGGCTACTTGGAGTTGGGAGCTTCTATCTATGGATGTGCTGCTGTGGAGATTATGCGAGCATAATGAGCACAAGGACTTCAAAATGAGGTTGATTTTGGGCTGTGTTTCAGTTCAACATTTTGATCTGATTTGGTGCTCTTTGGTGTGTCCGCATCAGATGTTGTAGTCTGTTTTCTGGCCCTATGCTTAGGTGCTAGCATTGGTTGGTTGGTTGTTTTATCTTAGATGTTTGGCTGTTTGATTTGGGTGGCTGTTCTGATGTTGCTCTGGTCTGTATTTTTTTCGTTGGTATCTTACCAATTTTGAGGTGCTAGCAAATGATAGGATGTGCTTTGTGGTGCCAACCTAGTGGAGATCATTTAGCTCATTGTGATGCTTTTGCACTTCCCTTTTCTTTATTGATGTAATTTGTCTTGTACCTTGTCCTTGTTTATTCCATCAATAAAGTTCTTTTTTTCCCGATAAAAAAAAAGGTTAAATTAATTATATATAATATGCATGTTTAATTTAAAATGTTATTAAATAAAAAATTTAGATAAAATGGTTAAACAATGCTAAATTCGTCTTCAGATATTGAAATTTAAATTTAACAAATTTTTTTTCTTATTCTCAAAATAAGCATGTGAAACATACTTTCCTTTAGTTCGGATAGAAAATATAATTGTAGCATTTTAGTCCAAAACCACATGGGAGGTATGTGGTTATTTTTAAAAGATAGTGAGATAAAGTACAATTGGGTCATGCCACAAGTAGGAATGTAATTAGTTCAGTACAGTCGGTATTTAAATAAAAAAATTCATTGAATCGATAATGTTGGTTTTATTATTTTGAGTACCGATACAAATCGCTTTTCCCATCAAACCGAACTGAATCTATTGAAATGGTTCGGTGTGGTGCGATTTAATCGATTTAAGACCTTTCAAACTTGAGCAACTTTTTACTATAGTCACTAGTCTATATAAAAATATTGAATTAGTTATTTATCCACAACTTCAAACATATTCAATCCATCCATTTAATAAATATTTTTCAATTCCTAGATTAACAAAAATACAAACGAAAAAATAAACTGTTAGGTCCCTTAGTCTTGTCAAATCCACGAACAAAATTTAAGTCATTTGAGTTGTAATTTCCTTACTATTTTGTCCTCCTTGCTCGAGCGAAGAAGTGCTCGCTCGAGCGAAGGACTGCATCTGGCAAAAACCTGAAAGAGATGAATGTGCGCTCGAGCGAAGCATGTGTGGCTCGAGCGAAGATTGAGTCTGCATAAAAACCTAAAAGTTTTCATTGTTCGCTCGAGCGAAGGTTTCGTGGCTCGAGCGAAGGCACTTATGGAAATCACGCGAGTTAAGGTTCTCGCTCGAGCGAGAGAACCTTCGCTTGAGCGAGCTTCAAAATCCAAATTTATATAAGTAGTTGGTTTTCTCCAAAAACTAGGATTACTTTTCCAGATCTACTTTGAGGTTTTCTAAGGTTTTCTTCTGGAGAGTTTTTTGAGAGTTTTCCTTGATAACATTGATTGAGTATTAAACTCATAAATTGAGAAGCATACACCAAGGAGGTTGATCGAATACACATACAAGAGTGTTATTTTTCGGTGGATTACGAAGATTCAAACGTAGAGTTTCAAAGGCGTTTGATTCTGTACGTAGTCGTTAATTCGACAAGTGAAGTTGTGGATTCAACTTCAGGTGGATCAGTTCCGAGACGAAGGCTTGGTGAAAGAGTTATAGAAGATTTGAAGGCAAATTGACTGAGTTGGGTAATTTGTGTATTGTCTTTGTAATCTTTCTTTCTTCAGTAGTGGATTGATTAGCGGCATTTCTCCCGTGGTTTTTTATTACAATTGAAGGTTCTTCAATTGTCGATTTATTGTTTATTCATAAAACAACAATCTAAATCACTTTTGTAAGTGCTTGATGATTTAGATTGAGTGTTTTAAATATTTGAGAATTGGACTATTTTAAAATCCTGATCTAATTACGAATCACTTAGGATTTTCAATTGGTGTCAAAGGAGGTCATTCTTTGTTTTTTTTATCAAAACTATAGGAGTGTGATTTTGTGTGACTAGTGACATGGATTCTATTCGTGAAGGTAACTCGACCCATAGACCTCCTTTACTCGATGGTACAAAGTATTCTTATTGGAAAGCTCGTATGAGAGCGTTTTTAAAATCCATCAATGAGAAAGTTTGGCACTGCGTGATCTATGGGTGGAGTGAACCTATTGTCACCATTGATGGTGTTGATATTCCTAAACCCCTTGATAAATGGGACACAACTGATTACCAAAACTCGAGTTGGAACAGTAAGGCTCTCAATTCCCTGTTTTTCTCTGTCACACCTGAAGAGTTTCGTCGTATCTGCACGTGTGAGGCAGCAAAAAAGGCTTGGGACATTCTTGAAACGATTCACGAATGTACTACTTTTGTTAAAAGGTCAAAACTTCAACGTCTCACCTCCGCCTTTGAAACCCCTTTTATGCGCGATGATGAGACATTTGATGATTTCTATGCAAAACTTAGTGATATCGTGAATTCCTGTTTCACACTCGGTGAAAAAATCCCATAAGCTAAAGTTGTTGGAAAAATTTTGATGTATTTACCCGAGAGGTTCCAATCAAAAGTGACAGCCATTGAGGAGGCACAGAATGTTGATACCCTCAAGCTTGATCAATTGGTTGGAAACTTGTAGACTTATGAAGCCCGCCAGATTTCCAAAAAAAAACAAAAAGATAGTGTGGCTTTCACTAGTGCTCATGAGACTGCAAAAACTCCGGAGACTGAATTTGATTTAAAATCTGAGATGACGGCTATGTTTACTAAACAATTTAAAAAAAATTTGGAGAAAAAGAAGCCTAATTTCAGAGACCCTATTTCAAAAGACAAGAGTAATGAAAAACCAAAAACTTTTCCACCTAAACTTGTTCCAAAAACTGAAAAGAAGATTGTAAGGGGGCAAGGGGTCAAATGCTATGAATGTCAAGGGTTTGGTCATATTGCCCTTGTATGCCCATCGAAAAAGAATTGAAAGAAAGTCTACACTGTGACTTGGGATGATGAAAGCGGGTCGGAGCAAGAACCCGAAGAACCTGAATCCGGTGAAGACGGGGATAGTGCTTTCATGGCTTTTTGGTCCATTTTCACTCAACCTCTTCCAAAGCCAGCGGAATTAGCTCGTGGTCAGAACCTGCATCATGCTCCCACCTTTGATGGGAGTAACTACCTATATTGGAAGATTAGAATGAGGGCTTTTTTTAGAGCTTTTGACCTAGAAGGCTGGCAAGCCATTGAAGAAGATACAGAAAGTGCTGACAATCCGAGCAATCAGAGAGCCCTGATTACTATTCGTGGAGCAATTTCTGATGAAGAACAACAACGAGTTGCTCACTGCACAAAAGCTAAAGATGCATGGGAAATTCTGAGCCAATTCCATGTAAGAGGAGATTCACCTTCACCACCATCCAGCAACTTTCCTGCCTTAGTTGCTAGATTAGATGAGGTCAAGGAGAATGAAGAGCAAAAAGAAGATGATGAAACATCAGAAGACAATGAGGAGATTAATGGTGAAGAACTACAACAAGCTTACGAAAAACTTTACGAGGAATCTCTGAATTTGTCTGAAATCAATGACAAACTCTCTCTCAAGCTCAAAGCATGTGAAAGTGAGAATGTCAAGCTCAAAGGAGAACTTGTAACAGCAAAGCAGAATGTCATCAAGATCTCAAGTAACAGGCAAGACCTATGTGGAAAAGTTCTATCCTATGAAACTGAAAGGAATGAACTTCTGAAGGTGTATTCCACATATGAAGAGAAGCTTGAAAGCATTGAGATGTCACAAGCTACATTGGAAGAGATAGTCTGTCAGAAAGATAAAGAACTCCATATAGCTAGAGCCACAATTGCCATGTGGAACAAAGGTTCCAAATCATTAGAAGACATTCTCAGGTCTCAACAAATGGGTTTTGACAAAAGTGGGCTAGGCTATGATACAACAGCTCACACGGGACAGACCTTTACTTCACATGACCTGAAGACTCAAGCAAAGGGAAAGTTGAAGATAGACCAAGGTGATCCCCCTCATCATCTACCTAAAGTTGGTAAGATCAACAAAAAGGAGGTAAAACCTATTTTTATTTGTCATCACTGTGGTAGGTATGGCCACATTCGTCCTTATTGCTTTGAATTGTTTGGTAAAGTGTCTCAAAAGGGTAGAATTTCGAATACTTTTTGGGTTAGGAGACAACCTTACATATCTAGGCAGAATACCAAGATTCATAAGGGTGTTCGCAATGCCAAGACATTTACCAAGACCACTAGACCTAATTTTGTTAAGACCAAAATGATTTGGGTGAGAAAAGATGATTTGACTTGTTTAGTTGTTCACACTGCTCTAAAAGCACGTGACTCACACATGTGGTATCTTGATAGTGGGTGCTCTCATCACATGTTCGGTAACAAATCCTACTTCACCTCCCTTGAAAAATATGAAGGAGGAATTGTTACCTTTGGAGATGGTGACACTTCTAGAGTCATTGGTAAGGGCTCTATAAGTGTTACTGGTCTTCCCAAACTGGAAAATGCTCTACTTGTTGATGGTCTTAAAGGAAATCTTTTGAGCATAAGTCAAATGTGTGATTCCCACCATGAAGTATTGTTTTCAAAAAATAAATGTGAAATTTTGGATAAAAAGGGAAATACTGTCTTGCATGGGGTTCGCACATCTGATAACTGTTATGGGATTGTTACTGCTAATGATCTCACTTGTCACTTTGCCATCATAAGTAACATTGATTTGTAGCATCAAAGATTAGGTCACATAAATTTCAAAGTCCTAACTAAGATAGCCAACAAAGAGCATGTGAGAGGAGTACCTAAACTGGGTAAGAATCTGAACCATGAGTGTGGACCATGTCAACTTGGAAAGCAAACCTGTGCCCCTCATAAAAAGGTGAACAACTTTACAACCAAGCGTCCTCTTGAATTGGTTCACATGGACTTAATGAGACCTACTCGCACTGAAAGCATCGGAGGTAAAAAATACATTTTTTTAACTGTTGATGATTTTACTCAATTTTCGTGGGTAAATTTTTTAAGGGAAAAATCTGATATGTTTGATGCTTTCCAGGCCTTAGTCCTTAAAATCCAAAATGAACAAGGTGTTTCCATTGGGCATATCATAAGAATCCGAACTTATCATGGTCGTGAGTTTGAAAATAGTTCGTTTTTGAATTTTTACGATATGCATGGAATTAAGCATGAATTTTCTGCACCTATTACTCCATAACAAAATGGAGTTGTTGAGAGGAAGAACAGGGTTGTTCAAGAAATGGCTAGGGTCATGCTCCTTAGTAAGCAACTTCCTTCAAAGTTTTGGGCTAAAGCCCTAAATACTGCTGTTTATGTCATAAATCACGTGTATTTAAGGCCCGACACTTTACAAACTCCATATGAATTGTGGAAGGGATTAAAACCTAATGTAAAATACTTCAAAACTTTTGGGAGTAAGTGTTACATTTTCAAAGATAGAGAGCCTTTGGGCAAATTTGACTCCCGAAGTGATGAAGGTATTTTTCTAGGGTATTCAACCACTAGTAGGGCTTTTTGAGTCTATAACCTGCGAACTTCTTCTTTAATGGAATCTACCAATGTGGTTATAGATAATATAGGTTCTCCTACTCCATCAACAAAAGAGGATGACAATGGTGAGTCTCCAATCTTGGATACTGAACCACAAAGTCAAAGAGAAGCTGAGGTCTAAGCACAAGAAGTTGAAACGGCACCATCCTCACAGGTAAGTCAAAGTCCAAAGAGTGCACAAAGAAACATCACTCCTAATGCTTCTATCACCGCAAGTCTTGAGTTCAAACCATCAGCAAGAGTGAAACTGAATCATCCAGCTCAACAGGTGATTAGAAGTGTATCGGATCGAATGAAAACCTGAAGACAGATTCGGGATGAGGTATCACATATGTGTTATGTTTCATTAATTGAACCTAAGAATTTCAAAGTGGCCTTGCTAGATGATAGTTGGGTCAATGCTATGCATGAAGAATTAGGTCAATTTGAACGTAACAATGTTTGGACTCTAGTTCCCAGACCTAGAGACATGAATATGATAGGTACCAAGTGGATCTTTAAAAATAAATTTGATGAGAATGGTACTGTGGTTAGGAATAAAGCCAGGTTGGTTGCTCAAGGTTACACTCAAGTAGAAGGTGTTGACCATGACGAGACATTTGCCCCAGTTGCACGTCTCGAATCTATTCGTATTTTACTTGGTGTTGCTTGTTATCTTGGTTTCAAATTGTTTCAAATGGATGTGAAAAGTGCCTTTCTGAATGGGTACTTGAAAGAAGAGGCATATGTTCAGCAACCAAAAGGGTTTGAGGACCCTAAATGTCCAAATCATGTCTACAAGTTGAACAAGGCTTTGTATGGGTTGAAACAAGCTCCTCGGGCTTGGTATGATAGACTTACTACCTTTCTTCTTGATAATGACTTTCAAAGGGGTATTGTGGATAAGACTCTATTTGTGAAACATACTAAGTCTCATATTCTTGTTGCTCAGATTTATGTTGATGATATTGTGTTTGGATCCATTGGTGAACATCTTGTGAAATATTTTTCGGATTGCATGACACATGAGTTTGAGATGAGTATGATGGGAGAGTTGTCTTATTTCTTGGGTCTTCAAATTAAACAGTCTTCTTCAGGTATGTTTGTTTCTCAGACTAAGTATGCTAAAAGTCTTGTGTCAAAGTTTGGTCTTGAGTCTGCCAAACATGCATGCACTCCCATGAGCACCAGTCTTCACCTCTCCAAAGACTCCTCTGGTATTGATGTAGATCCTACCCTTTATAGGAGTATGATAAGGAGTCTCCTGTATCTCACAGCCAGTCGTCCTGATATCTCCTTCAGTGTCGATGTTTGTGCCCATTACCAAGCCAGTCCTAAAGAGTCCCACCTTCTTGCGGTCAAACACATCATCAAATATGTTAATGGGACATTGGGGTATGGGGTTTGGTTTTCTACTGATTCTACAGCTGAAATTACTGGTTTTTCTGATGTCGATTGGGCAGGGTGTGCTGATGATAGGAAGAGTACATCCAAGGGTTGTTTTTACCTTGGGAATAATTTGGTCTCCTGGCATAGTAAAAAGAAAAATGCCATCTCTCTTTCGACTGCTGAGGCTAAGTACATTGCTGCAGGGAGTTGTTGTGCACAAATGCTGTGGATGAAGCAAATGCTTCATGATTATGGGATGGAACAAAACACTCTCACTCTTTTCTGTGATAACACAAGTGCCATAAACATTTTGAAAAAATTCTGTCCAACACTCTCGAACCAAACACATTGACATTCGTCATCATTTTATTCGAGAGTTAGTGGAAGAGGGCCTTGTTGTTCTTGAGCATATACCCACTGAGCATCAAAAAAATGATATTTTTACAAAACCCCTTGATCTTCTTTGGTTTGAGTTCCTTAGAAAGACTTTGGGTGTCATGCTAGATCACTAAAGTGTTTCTTGTTCTTTGAGCAGGTGTTAGTGTTTGGCCTTATGTGTGCTTGGATGCTATAATCTCATTGTCATTGATTTCTGTTTTACTTGCATATATCTTTTTATGCACACTACTCATGCTGCTTACAAGATCTCATTGTTCTTTGTTCATAGCTCATTTTGAATGCCCATGCTCAGTAACCTCATGATCTCATTCTGTACACTTCCTTGAGATAAATT
Organism: Camellia lanceoleosa; assembly: GCA_025200525.1. Taxonomy (NCBI): domain Eukaryota; kingdom Viridiplantae; phylum Streptophyta; class Magnoliopsida; order Ericales; family Theaceae; genus Camellia; species Camellia lanceoleosa. The sequence goes on along the minus strand of JANUSC010000031.1, from coordinate 555,821 downwards.
GTTGCAAGGGTTTCCGCACAAGTGATCAAAGTTCTCTATGGACCACTAACAATGTTTCTTGTACTTTTACAGTGGAATTGACCGATACTAGTATATCATGGGTGATGTTGAGTCTCTTAACCATCTACCATCTGTTTTCACTTCCACGGTTTCTCCCCCAGTTCCTGGAAGTCCAGGCATTAGGAAACGGCTACCTTAGAGGCATCAACCAGGCCATCCTTTATGATTTTCATTCTTCTCTGGTTTGGTTTCCATACTCTTGAGCATGAATGCCACCAGCGAGTGCCCACAAGAAAGAAAAAGTCAAAAAAGAAAAAGAAAAAAAAAAAGAAAGACTCATTGATTGAGGGGGAGCCTCCGTTTTTACTCAACAAATACCCCGTGATTTCTAGTTGTTTGACTTTTGTCTGTGATGTTCAGTTACTCTTGCCGGAGGTCCAGCCATCCAATCACTACGAGGATTAACTCTAGCTCAGTGGACTCTCATGGATTGCACACACACACTTTATTTTGTGAGATCTCATGTTGGATTTTGAGTTGTACATTCTCATATAGCTTATGATCACTGATTATATATTATCTGCCTTGCTCACGATTTCCAGTGTCTTTTTTTTAAAAAAATTGCAAGTTTACAGGATTCATGATGTGTGGATTATTTCATCTTAGTGTCAATTTTGGCCAGATGTGATCATCTACTTGTGTTCCAGGTCTCACCTCTTGATATTGAGTCTCATGGTTTCTTTTGTGTAAAAAAATAAAAAAGAAAAAAAAGGGTTCATTTCTTTGGGGTATTGTTGTTTTTTTTTTCTTCTTGGCTCAAGCGACGGGTTCCTTGCTCGAGCGTGCTTCTGCTACTTCTTTAGACCTAAAAGCGTGTGTTTTTGGCTCGAGCGACAAGTTCTTGGCTCGAGCGAACCCTTGCGCATTATTGACCTCACTCGAGCGAGAAAGTCTTTGCTCGAGCAACCTTTCGAGGTTCACATTCTGAAACCGTGTCTCTTCAGTTCATTTTTTTCCCACCTTCTTCGTGTTCTCTCTCTCTCTCCCCTAAGGTTTCTGAGTTGTCCATTGCTGGCCTCGTCTGTGATTTCTCTCTTGGTTTTGGGGTTTTTCCGTTCATTCTTGTGCATTCTCCAGTTGGTAAGTTTTTTTTTTTTTTTTTTTTTTTTTTCGCTTTTTCGTTTGTCATATGCATGAGAAATGCTCTATTTTAATCTAGGTTTCATTCTTGTTATTTTTGGTTCTTTCTTACCAATTTTCTGTCTCTCTTTTGCCTCTAGGGTTGGTCAGTTGGAGTATTGTGTTAGTTTTTCTTAGCTAGGGTTTAATTCGTGTTTTTTGAAGCTTAAAATTGGGGATTTTTTTTTTTTTTAACTAACTTGCCTTGTGAGAATGTGATTTGTTTTCATTACATTGCTGATTTACTCTCTTCACATACTGCAAATGGTTTTCATACTATGTCCCAATACATTGATGTTTTAATTCAGTAATGGCTTTCATATATTGTTTTTCTCTGTGGTTGATTATGGTTTCTCTGGCATTGCTAATTATTTCATTTCTATACTACTAACGCTATGAGTTCATCTGCTTTTCTAACCTCTGTTGGACTAATGTGTTTTGATTGGCTACTTGTGTTTTGTTTTGGGGTTTTCTGTTACTGTTATTGGGTGTTCCTTGTTTGACTTGTCTGTGGGTTACTTGCATTTTCCTTCTATTGTGGGTTGTGTTTAGTCATCGCAGAGTCATCCAAGCGTCGTAAAACCACTGTTTCTCGTCCCCCATTCAACACTGATAAATTTCCATCTAAAGACAAGTCCAAGTTGTTTAGGGAGTCGTTTGCCACTTGGAAAATCCATGTAGAAAGAAATGTACTTCCTAGTGCTTTTGAGGTTCTTACCATTCGGTCTTTATTTGATTCTTTGGGCGGTGATCACGTGTTGCATTTTTTGGGTCCACAAAATCTTAGTCTTATCCGGGAATTTTATTGCAATATGCATTCCATTCGCAAGGAAAATCCCATAACTTTTACTACTTGGGTTAGGCAGAAGTATCTTGTCATGACTGGGGAGGTTTTTAGGTTTTTTCTTGGTCTTCTCGAAGTCCCGGATTTTAGTTTTCCACTTCTTACTCGTACCGGGATTGATTTTGATCGTGTTGCTTCTGAGTTATGTGGTCTTGACCGGACTTGGATTGTTGGGGCACTCATTCAACAGAATGAGTTGCTTCCTCGGTTCCATCTTATGAATATCATTGTGTGTGCGAATCTGCATGTCACCACCCATTCCTTGCACATTACCCAAGACTAGGAATATGTGTTGTATTGTATTCATCATCAACTTCCCATTGATTTTCCAAAGATGATTGTTTCTAAAATGATTGGGGTCTTTGAGGGTAGAAAGTCTTTGGGGCTTCCGTATGGGTGTTTGCTTACTTGGTTTCTCACTTCTCTTGATATTCCTGTTTTTGATGAAGATGAGTTTGCATATCCTATAAAGCCCATCACAAAGCTCACAGTTTCCCAGAGTCAGGCTCATGTGAGGGGGAGTGTGTCCGGGGTTGGGAGTTCTGGTGCAGGTGATGATGATCTCCTTGGAGAGGAGGAGGAGTTTGAGGCAGCCACCGCCGGCGCCCCTGATTTATCTGAGATCCGTTCTCGCTCTTTTCGTGGCCAACTGTAGATGTTTGAGCAGTCTGTCACGCGTAACCTAGATCAATTGGATGCTAGGATGGATTCTCTTGACAGCCGCCTTAAGGAGCAGAGTACTATGCTTGCGCATATTCTTTCCCTTCTCTAGATGCAACAACCACCTCCTCCCGAGTCTTAGTTCTTGTTTTTTTTTTTTTTGGACCATTGTATTTTCTGGACAGTTTTTGGTTTCTTTCTTTGCATAGTTTTGCTTATGGTGTATATCCCGGACAAAAAAGGGGAGTATTATGATTTGCAGGGCTGCTTGCAGGGTTGGAGGGTATATCTTCTTGTGGTACTTATATGTTTTTGCAGGCTTGCAGGCAGGGGTTTCATTTGTTTTGGGTGATGTCTATGATGTATATGGGATACTCATACTCATGATGTTTACATGTTTTTGGGATAGATGTTTTTGCGTACATGATGTTTCTTTGCAGATTGCATTGGAGTCATTTTTATTTTTTTTTTGGACTATATGATGATGTCTTGATTTTTTTTATGTTGCATAACAAATTCTCTTGAGTTTATGTTGTGCAGATTGGTTCATTTTATGCAGATTGGTTGTCCATCAAGATTGGTTTCATAGTTGTTTTTTTGTGAGTTGTAATTGTTTTAGCTAGTCCGTTTGTTTAGGAAATTGTATTAGAAAGTTTTGTCCGAGAATTGACAAAGGGGGAGATTATTAGGTCCCTTAATCTTGTCAAATCCATGAACAACATTTAAGTCATTTGAGTTGTAATTTCCTTACTGTTTTGTCTTCCTCGCTCAAGCGAAGAAGTCCTCGCCCGAGCGAAGGATTGCGTCTGGCAAAAACCTGAAACAGGTTAATGTGCACTCGAGCGAAGCATGCGTGGCTCGAGTGAAGACTGCGTCTGGATAAAAACCTGAAAGTTTTCATTGTTCGCTTGAGCGAAGGTTTTGTGGCTCGAGCGAAGGCACTTAAGGAAATCACGCGAGTTAAGGTTCTCGCTCAAGCGAGAGAACCTTCGCTCAAGCGAGCTTCAGAATCCGGATTTCTATAAGTAGTTAGTTTTCTCCAAAAACTAGGATTACTTTTCCAGTTCTACTTTGAGGTTTTCTAAGGTTTTCTTCTGGAGGGTTTCTTGAGAGTTTTCCTTGATAACATTGATTGAATATTAAACTCATGAATTGAGAAGCATACATCAAGGAGGTTGATCGAATACATATACAAGAGTGTTATTCTTTAGTGGATTCCGAAGATTCAAACATAGAGTTTCAAAGGCGTTTGATTCTGTACGTAGTCATTAATTCGACAAGTGAAGTTATGGATTCAACTTCAGGTGGATCAATTCCGAGACGAAGGCTTGGTGAAAGAGTTACAGAAGATTTGAAGGCAAATTGACTAAGTTGGGTAATTTGTGTATTGTCTTTGTAATCTTTCTTTCTTCAGTAGTGGATTGATTAGTGGCGTTTTGCCCGTGGTTTTTTATTACAATTAAAGGTTCTTCAATTGTGATTTTTCCACATAAAAATCATTTGTGTCGATTTATTGTTTATTCATAAAACAACAATCTAAATCACTTTCGTAAGTGCTTGATGATTTATATTAAGTGTTTTAAATATTTGGGAATTGGAATATTTTAAAATCTTAATCTAATCACGAATCACTTAGGATTTTGATAAATAAAAAATACTAAAGCTTTAAGAGTAATGAGTTATAGTTAAAATTATATATAAGAAGAGTTTACAAAGTACAAACTTATGTTATAGTGATGATAAGGTTAATTAGTTAAGGTTAATAATTTGTTATACTTATTAATATCATTTAATTAGAATATATATATATATATATATTATACAAATACAATATATGTTGAAACGATTGGTTTTGGGAGTTTTTTTTTTTTTTTAAATATTCTAAAAAATAATAATAATTTATAGAATTGATCCACTTTTCTAACTATTTGGAAAACTAATCTGCTTTTTGAAATCGCATTTTGAAAATGCAATTTTAAATTGAAATCGCATTTTGAACATGCAATTTCAATTTGAAATCGCATGATGAAAATGCAATTTTATGATGACATAGACTTCACTAAGATATATTGCATTTTCAACATGTAATTTCAACTAGAATTGTATGTTGAAAATCTAATTTTTAATTTAAAATTGTATTTTCCAAATGTGATTTGAAATACAGGTTAGTTTCTCAAATAATTTAAAAGTGGATCAATTCTGTAATTTTTTTTTTAGAATATTAAAAAAAAAAACTCTTGGTTTGGGTTTAATTCGGTACATAACCTTCTTGAATCGATACCAAATTGAAAATCAAAAAAATAAAAAAAATCAAATTAAAAAATCACATAGATCGATTCTTGCTAAAAAAAAAAACCAAATATAACTAGTTCGGTTTGATTCAGTTGATTGAGTCAATTTTTTTAGTTTTTGTTATATCCCTAACCACAAAGAGCAAAATAAAATTTGCCCTCTCTTATTTGTAATTTGTATAATTGCTACTTATATTATGCTGTATTTGAATCATGGATTTGAATATAGATTTGAAAATAAAAAATAAAAAAATATGTGAAACGTATGAAATCATAGTTCATTAATTTTTTTTTCTTTTTTCAATCTCGCACAGCACTGTACTATGCGGTCTTTTGTTGCACCATACAAGAGTGTACTCATCACTGTTTTCTTACTTGTACAAACCACACCACCATTCCATCCCCACTATGTCTATTGGTTGATTTTTCTGAAATTAATGAATTTGATTGGATGGTTTGACTGTTGTGGAGTTTAGTGGTTTTCTTAAGCCTTCGTCGTTGATCGTGTAGACTCGATCACAACCTTGATCCTAGCAGATCAGAACCTTCACCACATGCTCAGATGCGGCTGCCACCTCCATCGTCATCTCGCCATCGTCAAATCTGCTACAAACTTAGAAATTTATTTCAGAAATTTGTTTTAAAAATTCGACGTCTCAAATTTATTGTGGATATAAGTTAATTTTCTGGTTCAAATTGTGGCCTTCAATTTTGGAGTTGTGTGATAATTTACATTGCCAATTATTGATCATGAGTGGATTTTATGTGTGCATACATGTCGCTGGCGTGCCAGTTGCTCAACTGAGTCACTTGTAGCAGAATTATCTACCAAGTGAAGAAGACCACGTGTTATTACCACGTGTTAATGATAAATTGTAATTAGTTAAAAATATTTATAAAAAGTGATAACATTATAAATATTAATAATTAAAATCATAATTTTTTTTCTAATATCTAATAATTTTCAAAAATTTCCCATGAATTGTAATTTCCCTCTCTTTTTTAGATACATTTATACATAAGTCCTAATTTATAAACTTATACTCCATTAAATCCTAATTAAGATTTTTTGAATATTCAAGTCTCATTAAATTTTTAATATTCATCATTTATAATTATCTATAAAGGAATAGAATGATTTGATATTTATTTTGATTTTGAAAACTTTAAAACATCAACTTTCAAATTTAAAAAAAAAAAAAAAACACTAAAAAAAATTATGTGCAAAAAAATGATCAATGTGTTTGGTTTGAATTTTTTGAATTAAGTTTTTAAAAAACTGAGTTTTTGGTTTTCGTATTTTTTTTTTGTTTTTAGTGAATATTTAAAAAATAAAAAATTTGTGAAAAAATATTTTAAAAAATTAATAAATACAAAAAATGTACTAAATTTTGGTATTTTTTTTATTTATATTTTTGGTATTTAGTGAATTTTTAAAAGGATTTTTTTCACAATTTTTTTACTTTTTAGGTATATTTATGTTAGGTATGTCTAAAAAAGAAAATAAAAAAATTGCTTATAATATTAAAAAATTAAGTAAAAACCAAAAAATATGGAAAACAAGAAAGTAAAATTTTCTGAAAAAGTATTTTTTTGAAAAACCTAACCAAGCATAATTTTCTTTAAAAAAAAAAAAACGGAATCATGTTTTTGTGCAAAATTGAAAATTTTGTGTCTATAAATGAGTATGATGATGGAACATTGATGTAAAAAAAAAAAAAGACTTTAAAAAAAATTTAAAAATGAAAAAACTGATAATGTTCTCGATTTTATTCGATAGTTGAATCAAACCAATAAGTAGAAAGGTAAAAACGTTTAATCTCATATTCTGTTTTTTTTTTCTTCAGTTAGTGAAATAATTATCTAGAATATTACTATGCAAAATTGATAATATTTTTAGTTTTAAAAATTAAGAAAAACTGATAATATTAGAGGACTTATTGGTTCAAAAAATCTTACATATGACCTGAAGTACCATAATATTTGTAAATAAGACTTTTACATAATTAATTCTTTTTTTTAAATGCCACACTAGCGTACCCTAATATCAAACTTTTATTACATATTTACTAATTCTTTTATATATATAAAAGAATTTTACTTTTATTTACTCTAAACAACATATAAACAAAGCCTGAATTAAAAAAATAATAATAATACTTTACTAATTAATCTTTTCTACATATTTTTAATTTCAAAAAGAATAAAAAACAACAACTTAAATAATAGATATCAATTGCCGGATGGGCTCCATTTTATTTTAAATATATTTTGATTTAACCATTTTAAATAAGTAGCATCATATTGTGTGATAGGAGTGTAAGTAGTTTAGTTCGGTCAAGGTTGAGTGAAGTTTTGCACTGAATCAAACATCTTGGTTTTTTTTTTTTTTTTTAATCGGCAAAGAAAAATTTCATTAACAACATGAAATTAAAGGTACAAGAAGATGATATGCATCGAGAGAGATTTGGAAAGTACAAATTACTCCTACTACTGCTACTCGCACTCATACAACCAACCCTTCAGCCTCACAATTTTTAAAAATAAAAGAGGTAAGAAGAACTTAACTCAACAAAGATAAAATACATGAAACCCCACAATTCAACCCACAAAACCCAATACACGCATGTTGCTCTCCTCGATTTCACCAACAGTAAAAGCACTCTTTATTCACCCATTGATCAGAGACCGCCACTCCTACCTCTCCGCCAGCCGTGCCTACCAAGACCGATAGACACCCACGACCGTTAAACACCCAGCTCCACTTCCATGGTTGGAACACTTCTTTTCTGATTCAAAACTCCGAGCACTCATTGCAACCGAGCACACCCAAGGATGATCAAAACTCACGACCACAGCCGAACAAGACCCACTGCCATCTCCACTTCCTTGGTTGGACACATCTTTTCCGATCCAAACTCCGAACACACCCATTGTAGAAGCTCCGATGTTGACAACCCAAAACATTGAACAACCACCGAGACACCTTCATATATCTGGATGAAGTTCACCCCTCAAACTCCCACTTGAAAAAGAGCGCTCGAATGAAATCTTAGATAGATCTAGATCAACTTCAACACCCATGTTTCCCCTCAAACAAAGCACCGAAGCAACTCCATAGATCCGAACCAGAGTTCATCCCTCAAACTCCCACTCGCAAATGAGTGCTTGAATGAAGATCTAACTAGATTTGAACATCCTCTATTCCGGTCCAAAACCAACCTCCTTCTACTCTGTTTTGACCCTTATTCCAAGCACCTCCTGTTGAAACAAAACAAACAATCCCAATGCATCATCCAAAAACGGGCAACAAACATCAAAGAGTTTATGATCAGCAGCACACAAAACACAACTAAGTGGGAAGACATTGTGAAAGTTGTTTTATAAATATTTTCCTTCATAATTTTTATTACAAAACATGTTATTAATGACTTATCTTCTAATTTTATTTCAATTAGTTCGATTTGTATTAATGTAAAAAAAATTTAAAACTAAAACAAACTGCACATACATCGGTGTTGTGTGATAGATAGAATCAATTCTAGTGATAAAATAAGACTTGGGTAGTTTTTATTTTTTATTTTTTTTATTTTTATATGAGCAAATTAAATTTTTTATTAAAAGATTAAAACTTAAAAGTACACGAAAATGAAATGTACAGAGACATTTAGATAATGCAAATTCCTTACTACTACTATTGGTCGCAATCTCATAACCAACCCATCAGCCTCACAAGTTTTAAGATTAAAAGAATAAAAGCCGAAAAGTACCAAAAAATAAAAAAGAATAAAAAAAAAAAGACAACTAAATAGATCTTAACTACACAATAACAAATGCTTGAATCTCACAAAACATTTTGTCCCACCTTATATCTTGTCTCCCGACAAACCCTTGATCCCCTATGGCACTACCCAAAGCACTATACCACAACACTAGGTTGTGCAACACGCCTCCACTTAATATTATTGGATATTCTTGTAATACAGTCACGTGGTGTTCTATGATATTATAATTGACTAAAAAAAAATGAGTTATTATAATTTTGTGTTAGATAATTAAAGAATATAAAGAGCATAGTAAATGATAATTGATGAAAGAATATAAGCACGTAATATTATGAAAGAATAAAAAAAAAAAGACAACTAAATAGATCTTAACTTCACAATAACAAATGCTTGAATCTCACAAAACATTTTGTCCCACCGCACCTTATACTGTCTCCCACGACAAACCACTGATCCCCTATGGCACTACCCAAAGCACTATACCACAACACTAGGTTGTGCAACACGCCTCCACTTAATATTATTGGATATTCTTGTAATACAGTCACGTGGTGTTCTATGATATTATAATTGACTAAAAAAAAATGAGTTATTATAATTTTGTGTTAGATAATTAAAGAATATAAAGAGCATAGTAAATGATAATTGATGAAAGAATATAAGCACGTAATATTATGAAAGTACCTAATAATTTTCCCTAAACGTCACATTTTTCCTTAAGCTCCACAATTTTATTAATAGCTTCATCTTCCTTGCCTTCAAAATCAATACCAATTAATTTTCCCATCTCCATCACTGCTTGAGCATCATTTAGGTAAATTCATCTACTCCTCACCGGATCCTTAACCACACCGGAGATATGGCCACCATCCTCATCACTTGCTTGCCCTCTTTTGTTTGCCCTCTTTGATCAATTTCTTCTTTATTGTGTTTACATTACGTGTAGCCTTGTATTCAGAAACAACTTTCTCGTCCTGGTCTTGAGAATTGAATTGATCACTAATACTCTATTTGATTCATTGGAATGAGATGAAATGACCTTTCCTTTAAAATAGTGAAAGATGATTCCATTTATAATGCATATCATTATTTTTATTTTATTTTTTAGTCTCTGATAAAAAAAACTTATTTTTTTAGTCTAACCAAACATGAGAATAAATATTTTCATAGAATAATTATTTCATTCAATTTCATTCCAGTGAACTAAACACTACCTATACATAACCATTCCATTCTATTGTGCTTTCATTTTAGTGAACCAAACACAGTATGACACGTACATTGGACTGAGGCAAAATCTTATGATCCACTCTTACATGGTTATAGTCCATATAACATTAAGAAATTGGCCCAGATAAACTTCCAAAGTGATACCAGGCTTATGACTAATGACCCATCAAAACTTCTCACAAGCCCATATAACTAATCTAAGGGTAAATTACAAATACACTTATGAGATTTGATTAAAATACGAATAGCCCTCTGTGGTTCTAGAAATTACATTCTACCTCTCGAGGTTTTTAATTTCATAACAAATTGCCCATTTTATTAATAAATCATCAAATCAATTAACAATTTTTAATGATATTAGAAATATGTTTTAATTAATAATTTAGGTAATTTTATTATTCTATTGAAGAGCAATTATGAATTTCATTTTTTTAGTTAATTCTGTTAAATAAAAAGTTCTAACAAGGGATATTTGTAATTTTTCAAATTATAAGGGGCAATCTGTATTTTAAGCAAACCTTAAGAAGGGTATTTGTAATTTACCCGTAATCTAATTTAGCACTTCAAATTAAATATATTTAATAAAAATTAATTAAATCTGTTTGATAATCATAATTAGCGTAACTTAAAATTTTAACGATAAGGTATATAATGATGACTAACATAATAGTTTATTTTGATATACATAAATACAATTTATTCAGTTTTTGTTTTGCTAATTTCAATTTCCTTTTCACTATTGCTTTTATATTATATACACACTAAATGATTGCACTTTTAAGGATGTTGCTCCAAGTAAAGAAGGAGTCTGTGAACTGATAAAAGTCAAGACTTATAGCGATCCCTGTTTTCCCTCCACTGTTTAGTGTATTCCGGACTTGGTTCCGTAGATGATTGTTGTTGTCTGTATCGCATTTCCATCCTTTAATTCTTCGTATTTGAGTTTTGGGATGTGTTGGACAGGTTTGAATCAGGTTGGTTGTGTTCAGAAACAAATAGTTAATGCCTAGATTTTGGCCTCTCCGCTCGAGCAGGGCTTTTCATGCTCGAGCGGGCCCCTTTGCATTTGCTCATCCGCTTGAGCGGGCAGTCTGACGCTTAAGCGGGATTCTTCAGCCTTCAGTATTTTTCCTGCAGGTCATCGGACGCTCGAGCGTCCACTTTCACGCTCGAGCAGGGACCATCGTCTGCAGAACTTCTGGAAGTGTGCATTCCACGCTCGAGCGGGAGTCTGTGTCTAACGCTCGAGCGGGGCGTCCCACGCTCAAGCGGACTGTAATGTATTTCAGTCCATGGTGAAGCCATTTTGAATCACTTTTTCGGCCCTCTCTCTCTCTCTCTCTCTCTCTCTAACTTTCCAAAACCCTCATTTGAGAGCTTCTCACTCTAGAATACCCTCTCTCTCTACATTTTGATTTTGATTTAGTGAGACCCAACCCTTGTGTCTTCATTAAAGTGTTGAAGCTTCTCAAGACCTCCATTTTGATCCGAAAAGTTGTGGGTTTGGAACACTTTCGAGTTTCTTCATCATCTCCTTTGGGTCTCTTCACTTGAGGTAAGGATAACCTACTCCTTTCTATGAGTTTTGACATAAATGTTGAGTATTTTGTATAAATGCTGAGTTATGAGAATTTTGGGAAGTTAGGGTTTTGAAATTAAAATTATAAAAGAGGGGTTTTCTATTTTTGGAGTTCCAAGTGTATGAGTGGTCCCTAAAATAAAGTTATTGTGTATGATTGATGAAATTTGGCCTTAGGTGCAATATTTGAGAAAAAGGGGGAAAAAGCCCTAATTTATTGTGATTGATTAATTTGTTTAATTAATTTAGAAAATATGGAAATATGAAATTGAGTTGAAAACCATGACATTGGGAAATTATGAGATTGAATGGTGGAGTTGGATTGATTAATCACTCACCTTTGAAATTGTAGATAATTTATCTATTTGATAATTTATTATCAGTTTAGAAATAACTGCTTTGGACTATCGATGGAGGATAGTCTTGATTGTTGTAGACACTGCATGTTGATTAGGGAGAATTGAAACTAATCAACTGAATGAAGTCATTGAATATATATATGACAGATGGAATAACACATTGAATATGTGATTTGCCTGATCATTATATATGATAAGTGTTTAAATACATTGCATATGTATCTTGTTGGGAGGAGATATGGGATGTACTCTGTGGTTTGAGAGGAGATAGGAGATGTACTCTCAAACCTGTTTGGAAGGAGATAGGGAATGGACTCCATTGATAACTAAGTTGGCCGGAGTGTCCAGGGTGAAAGTCCCGAAATTTTGATTACATTTGCATAACGTAGATGAATTGAAGTGTTGAAGTATTAATGATATGAGTTATAGTCTCATTTTGAATTGAGGTATGGAAATGTTAATGATATGAGTTGTAGTCCTATTTTAAATTGATTATGATTGAAGTATTATTAATATGAGTTGTAGTCTCATTATAAACTGTCTGGATGAACAAAGAACCATATCTATGAATTGGTTTGGATAATGAAACGGAAAGGGATTGAAATATATTTGTGAATATGGATTGTTTATGAAAGAGATGTACGATTTTTTATATGAGTGAACATTTATCAAATGCTAATGTTTTAGTTATTGCCCATATTTGGTTTAGTGTATCTCTACTGGACTTTGGCTCACTCTATATGTGACATCATTTTCAGGTACAGGGGAGATGCCACCTGCAAGGATGTAGCTTGGGAGGTTTAGAAGCTGAAGGCTTACTTTTGTGATTATCTTTTATATTACATGTAATTCAAGCCTAGGGCTTAATATGTTTAGAGTTAGAACTCTCTTTTGATTGAACCCAAGTGTTGACTTGGAAAGTTATAAGCCCGTAGGGTACTTACTTTTGTTGTCAACATGCATTACTTTTTGTACTTAATACTCTGATAAATGGAAATATGCTTTATTCTCTTATGTCATGAATGGTGGGTTTATATGTATTATTTGAGGGCGTTACAAGACTGCTCTTTGGTTCAAAGAAGTGTTCAAGGATCATCTGTTCTCTGCCAATATAGCGATCCCAGTATTCCCTGTTGTTGTTTAACAGTAATCCGGACTCGGTTCCGTAGATTTGTTGTTGTCTTATCCTCATTTCTATCCCTTACTCTTTGTTCTAGAGTTTTGGGTTGTGTTGGACAAGTTGGGAATAAGTTGGTTGTGTTTTAAGACATAGAAATTTTTGCCCAGTTGTTGGTCTCTCCGCTCGAGCGGGCTTTTGTCGTTGCCTCTCCGCTCGAGTGGCATTTTGGACGCTCGAGCGTGAATTTCCTTCTCTCAGCATTTTGGTCGTCTGCAGAATATTCTGAGAGGGTGCATCCAGCGCTAGAGCGTGAACCTATGTCTGACGCTCGAGCGATGTGTTGTACGCTCGAGCGGACCTGTTTTATATCAGTTCGTGAAATCACTTTTTGGTTTCCTTTCTCTCTCTTACTTTTTCAAAACCTCCATTGGAGAGCACCTCACTCTAAAACCTAACTTCTCTCTTAGGATTGATCTAGCTAGAGTGTTTTCCTACCCTTTGGCCTTTGTAAAAGTTGTGTTGATCGTCGAGGGCTTCGTTTTGATCCGAGAAATTTGGGATTTGGAGCAACTTCGAGATTCTTCATCTTCTCCATTTGAGGTAGGGATTTTCCTTGTTCTTTTTCAATACTCCGTTTATAGATAGACATGTGGTAGTTTTTTTTGTATTGCATGAAAATTATATCATGTTGGATTTGTTGAAAATCATGAGATTGAACCTTGGGTTGGTTGTTTGAATATGGGTTTATTATCATTAGTTATGGTTTGGGGTAATTGGTGTGTTAATTAGCATGTTGTTGTTGAAAGGAGAGGAAACCCTAACTTTTATTTGATTTAATAAATTAATAGAGGGGTTTTGATCTTTGGGCAAATACTTATGTATTTTGGGTCTTAAATGAGGTCATTGTTGTTTGTTGTAGATGATTGAGCCTTTTTTTTTTTTATCAATATTGTGAAAGAGGGAGGAAAACCATAATTTAATGATTATGACTTAATTTGCATAATTAATTTGGAATGTCTTTCAAAAGAATGTAGTGGATTAAAATGAGTTATGGCTTTATTGTCTTTGAAATTGGTTCTGTGAAAACAAAAGGGATGGAGTTGGTTTTGTGAAAACAAAAGGAAATGGAATGTGTTTTGTGAAATGAGAGAAGTATCTTTGATATAAGTATGAAAGTTGGATTGTTGTATCTCGAGTGTTGAATACACACATGTGGAGGTTGTATCTTTAACTACCATGCTAGTGTTGTTGCTGGGTTGTGATCTCATGTTAATTGAGTCTTTTAATAGATGTACTAAATACATGCATCTAGAGATGTTGTCCTTGGTCATCGGTGGAGGATGACACGGTTGTGTTGAATTGTCGTGTATGCATTACACCATGCTTGATTGAGCATTGTATGTGATGAATTACTGAGTTACATTATATATGTGTACTTGTTCGGGAGGAGATAGGTGATGTCCCCCAGTGTGTGAGAGGAGATAGGGGATGGACTCCACACGCCTATGTGTTCATAGATTTTAACACATTGCTTGTATTTTGATAGTTTATGTGTATGCATGATACATGTTGGTTGTACCCGGTTGTACTGTGGTATTTGGTGTTATATCCCACGCTGATAATCAGAGGTACCGTTACCTTCCAGCTAGCGCCTGGAGAACTGACTGCGCTGAGAATCGAAGGCACCATACCCTTCCAGCTAGCGCTTGGTAAACTGGTGTGTTGTTGTGAAAGGTGTATCTTTGGCTTACTACGCACATAGCTGGTAGAGCAAAGTTTTGTTGTTGTTGTTTCACTATATCTGAGAATATCATGGACTTGATTAGTTACAGTTTTGGAGGGCCGAGTTGCCTCATTAGTTGATTTTATACATGTGGATTATAGCGACCCCGGTCTTTTCCTTGTGATTATTCCCGATTTTCCCTTCATTGTTTAATTGTATTCCGAACTCGGTTCCGTAGATGTGTTGTTGTCTTAGCTTTTTGGATCACTTTTTCGGGCCATTCTCTCTCTCTAACTTTTCAAAGATTTTGCATGATTATACTAGATTCATCTCATTAGTAAGATACATGTACATCAATTAGATGGTGACTAATCATTGATACCTATATATTCAATGTATAGAAGACTAATGCTAATATATTGAATGTGATGGATTTATTATGAATGAATCTTAGAGATGCATTATGTATCTATTATGAATATGTAAGATACATTAATCTATCTAATGAATTCATTAATATAGAGGATGCATTATGTATCATGAATGTATGAGATACATTAATCAATTTAATAAAGTTCATTAAATGAATAACTTGAGAGTTTCTCTCTCTAGGCTACATCTTCTCTCTATAAATACATCTAGTTCTAGTGATCTTCTACCCTAGTTCCTTTGTATTGAGTGTGGAGCTTCCCTTGATCTTCATTTTGATCAGAAAAATTGTGGATTGGAACACATCCGAGTATTTTCATCATCTTCTTTGAGTCTTCATTTGAGGTAGGGATTTCCTACTCCATCTTATGAGTTTTGTTCTAAATTTTGGTACTTTAATATGGTGGGGGTATTTGGGTAATTTTGGGAAAAACCCTAGTTGTTTTAATAAATTGATTTGTACAATTAATTTGAGGAAAATTGGGAATATTAGGTGAATTCATGGAATTGGGGATTTATAAGTTTAAATGGTGTAGTTGGATTATTTAATCACTCTCCTATTTAAATGTTGAGATTATTATTGTTATTATATTTTATTTCTTGTTTAGAAATAACTGTTTTGGGCTATCGGTGGAGGATAGTCATGATTGTTGTAGACATTGCATGTGGATTAGGGCAAACTGGAACTAATCACATTGGCTAAGTCATTAATTTTGACTATTGAATTAATACAGAAAAATACATGTATTGGTTGAGCATTGCATATGCATATTGTGTGGGAGGAGATAGGGGATGTACTCCACGGTTTAGGGGAAGATAGGGGATGGACCTCTAAACCGGATTTTGTTTGGGAGGAGATAGGGATGGACTCCATTAGCATCACTTTTATGTGTGCTTATTTATATTGAAGTGTTTTATTGATCTGACACTAAAATGTGTATCAATCGAAGTATGAAGTGTTTTGATATGAGCTGAGTCTCATTTGTGTTGTTGATATTGGAAGTAATGTGAATATGCTATATAGTTCACGGTTGTAAGTTTGGCTGAGTTACGAGCCATATTGATAATAATGGATATTGATAAGTGTCATAGACATTAGTGTCTTAAGACTGTATATTGATATAATTGATAATCATGGTTAACCATCTATTGAATGCTATTGCTTTATTCAATGCTTATAATTGGTTTAGTATATTTCTACTGGGCTGTGGCTCACCCTATAAGGGAACATCATTTTCAGGTCCAGGTGATTCGCTACCTCCAAGGACTTAGCTTGGAAGGAGCCGGATTTTAAAGCCTTGTTTTAAGTTATTTGTTTTTATTTTACTTACATGTAAACATTCAAGCCTAGGGCTTTATTTGTAATTGAGTTAGAACTCATATTTTTGTGTCCAAGTGTTGGCTTGGCAAGATATAAGCCCGTAGGGCATTTATTTTGATGTTACATGTACTGTCCTTACTTAGTAATATTCTGATGAATGAGATAATGTATTATTTTCTTTTTATAATGCATGTCAATATTATTTATGTGATGGGTTGATTTTGAGGGTGTTACAACTTGCTATCAGAGCGTACCAGGTTTGAATACTTTGGGTACGTGGGAAGTGATTCGTATCACAATGGGGTCGTCTCGTTTGATAGAGACTTAGTGTAATGATTACATGCTTATCTGATAACATGTTTATGTGATTATGTGGGTATGGAACGTAGTTTCTAGGATGTTGATTGGATCCTTGAGTTTCTAGTAGTCTTGTTGGAAAGGCACTTGATCACTGCTGCTTCCAACCGGAACTGTAGTAACACTTTGGGACTATCATTATCCGGGAATGAAATTCGTAGTTGCTTATGTGATTATGTGCTTACGTGGAATGAATTATTGTTGTCCAATGCATTAGGACGTAAGTGTTTAGCTTCGGAACATTTATTAATGTGCTAACGTCTTTGTTTCCTTTCTTAGGATGTCAGGACGAGGACGAGGACGCGGTAGGCGTGGTAGGCCGGGTAGGCAGGAGGTGCCAGTGCCAGAGGAGATTCCGGCAGTACAGGAGGGAGTTGGCCAGGCCAATGTGGCCGAGCCAGTAGGCCAGCAGGCTATGGGCGCTTTAGCCCGAGAGATAGCAGGGGCATTCAGGGAGTCAGTAGGCATTCTCAGAGCTGAGAATCAGGCTCAGGTTCATGTTGCAGATACAGGTCCTTCTTTTCTGAAGAGGGAGTTCTTCCGGTCTAACCCGGACGAATTTTTGGGTGATCCTAAAGAGCCACTTAAGGCAGACGAATGGCTCGAACAGACAACGAAGACATTTGAGATGCTTGGCATCGAAGATGAGGGGTTGAAAGTGACCTTGGCATCGTTCCAGCTGAAGGGAGATGCGGGTCAGTGGTGGAAGTTCACTAAGGGTCGCATAAGAGCTACGTGGGAGGCTTTTGTGAATGCTTTCCAGGAGAGGTTTTTAGCTCCAGAATGAGAGAAGCCGAGAGACCGCCTGGCTACCTTAAGCGATGAAGTTCTTCAAAGGCGAGTTTGAGGTCAGATTTACTAGTTTGTCCAGGTTTGCACCTAAGTTAGTGGCGTCTAAGGAACGTCGTTGCATTGAGTTCGTAAAGAAGTTGGGGCGCGGCCTCAAGTTGGGAGTTGTTGGGTGTATGATTCGGGATTATGGGGGTCTGGGTGATGCTGCAGCCCCTACGGAGATCATGATGCAGAGGAGGAAAGGAAGGCGAAAGGCTCCAAGAGGAGTCGGATGGCGAGTGATGGCAAGAGGCGAAGGTTTTATCCTCCGATCTCGTGGTAGCTTTTCTAGATCCACTTTTCCAGTGCCGAGTGCTAGTTCTGGGAAAGGCAGCCAGGAGACATTACTTGTTTCAAGTGTGGCCAGTTGGGCCACAAGTCTCCAGTTTGTCCTCGAGGGGAGAATCAGAGAGCGACATCATCTTGGCTCGATCTCGAGCGAGTCAAGGTAGAGGCCACCGCCACTTGTTTTCAAGGCGGTCAGCAGGCACATGAAGAGGTATTGCCTGATTGGGTGGCACACTGTGCATCTGGTTTGAGGCGGACTCGGTGGTGCCACCAGCTCGGTCAGGTCTTGAGGGCCAATCAGGGGGCTTCATCGTCCCAGTCTGTGCAGCAGTCTTATGCTCCTAGGGGTGAGCAGATTGATCAGAGACCAGCTGGGCGTGTGTATCTTTATCACCTTGAGATCTTGTACCAGCTCCATCTGTTGTGAGAGGTACCTTCTTGTTTTGCAACTCGGTTGCTAATGTTTTGATTGATACGGGTGCATCTTATTCCTTTGTGTCTGCTGCATTTGCATCTGTTTTGGAGTTGGAGTTAGCATAGTTAGCGTCTCCTATTTGTGTAGTATCACCTCTTGGGGGTGAATTGATTTTGAAACAAGGTGTTAGGGGTTGTGATATAGAGGTTGACTATCATAGAATCCCATTTTCTTTTGTAGTTATGCCTATGAAGGGCTTTGATGTTATTTTGGGTATGGACTGGTTATCGTCATACCGGGCAATTATTGATTGCTACCGCCAGAGGGTCACTTGTTGTACCGTTAGCGGGGAGTGTTTTCATTTTCTGGGGGACCGGGTTGGTAGTGTTTTGCCACCGGGATGTGATCCGCGAGGGCGGAGTGAGCTTAGTGGTCTACTTGCTAGTCTTATGAGTAGTGAGTGTGATGAGACCCAGATTGTGTTGCCAAGGGTGGTTTGTGAGTACTCGGACGTCTTTCCCGAGGATCTTGTTGGTTTGCCACTGCATCGAGAAATTGAGTTCTCTATTGACCTAGTGCCTGGCACGGTGCCAATTTCTATGGCACCTTATCGTTTTGCCCCAGCCGAGTTAGTTGAGTTGAAGTTTCAGCTCCAGGAGTTACTAGATAAGGGCTATATTCGTCCTAGTGTTTCACCGAGGGGTGCACCAGCCCTTTTTGTTAAAAAGAAAGGTGGTGCTTTGAGACTTTGTATAGATTACCGGAGATTGAATCGGGTTACGGTCAAGAATAAGTACCCTGTGCCTCGTATAGATGATCTGTTGGATCAGTTGAAGGGTTCCCGTTGTTTCTCTAAGATAGACTTGAGATCAGGTTATCATCAGTTAAGAGTCAGGGAGGAGGATATTCCGAAGACGGCATTCCGTACGCAGTATGGCCACTATGAGTTTCTGGTGATGCCATTTGGGCTTACCAATGCACCGGCAGTGTTTATGGATTTGATGAACCGGATCTTCCGGGAATTTTTAGATCGTTTTGTAGTCGTCTTCGTGGACGACATTTTGATTTATTCACTTTCGGAGGAGGAGCACAAGGAACACTTGAGAGTGGTGCTTGAGTTACTTAGAGCCCATAAGCTTTATGCTAAGTTTGGGAAGTGTGAGTTCTAGCTAGAAGAGGTGAAGTTCTTAGGCCATGTAGTTTCTGGGAATGGGTGTCTGTTGATACATCCAAGACTGAGGCAGTGCAAGATTGGGCACAGCCTAAGAGTGTGTTTGAGATCCGTAGTTTTCTGGGATTAGCTAGGTATTATCGCCGGTTTGTGAAGGATTTCTCCAGGTTAGCTTCGCCTTTGACTAGATTGACTCGGAAGGGAGTCAAATTTGTATGGAGTGAGACTTGTGAAAAGTCATTTCAGGAGTTGAAAGTTAGACTGACCACCGTTCCAGTTTTGATTATTCCGGAGAGAGGGTTGGGTTATGCAGTTTATTGTGACGTTTCACGAGAGGGTCTGGGTTGTGTGTTGATGCAAGAGGGGAAAGTGGTTGCCTATGGCTCACGTCAGTTGAAAATTCATGAGAAGAATTACCCTATGCATGATTTAGAGTTAGTAGCTGTGATATTTGCCTTGAAGATTTGGAGGCATTATCTTTACGGTGAGAGGTTCGAGGTATTCTCAGATCATAAGAGTCTGAAATATCTGTTTACACAGAAAGACTTGAACTTGAGGCAGAGGAGGTGGATGGAATTCATTGAGGATTATGACTTTGAGTTGCATTATCATCTGGGGAAGACCAATGTGGTGGCCGATGCCCTTAGCAGGAAATCTATTGGTGACATAGCTAGTATAGCCATCCGAGAGTGGGAGATGTTGGGTGCACTTGGAGAGTTTGATTTACTTCTAGGCGAATCCGTTGATGCTGCGGCCTTGTTTTCTGTTGTTGCGTAGCCTACACTTGTGACTCGAGTGTTAGAGGCTCAGAGAGGTGACCTTGAGGTTGAATCCCTCCGAGAGAAGATCTCCAGTGGGAAGGTTGAGAAGGGTTTGATGGTGTATCTCGACCTGAGTGTAAGATACCAAGACCGTCTGTTTGTGCCGGAGTCTTGCCGAGAGGAGGTACTCCGAGAGTTTCATCATTCACGCCTTGCGGTGCATCCGGGAGGCACTAAGATGTATCGGGATTTGGGTCGCCAGTTTTGGTGGCGGGGTATGAAGAGAGATGTGGCAGCTTTCGTGTCTAAGTGCCTTACTTGTCAGCAAGTGAAGGCCGAACAACAGAGGCCAGCGGTTTTGTTGCAACCCTTACCTATTGCTGAGTGGAAGTGGGAGCATGTCACTATAGACTTCGTTGTGGGTCTTCCGAGGACTCAGCGGGGTAGTGATGTTATTTGGGTGGTTGTAGACCGGTTGACTAAGTCGGCGCACTTCATTCCTATGCGCGTGAGAGATTTGGTAGATCATCTTGCCGACTTGTACATTCGGGACATAGTAAGGTTGCACGGGGTCCCAGTGACGATCGTCTCAGATAGAGATCCTCGTTTTACTGCTAGGTTGTGGCAGAGTTTGCAGAGTGCCTTAGGCACTAAGTTGACCTTTAGCACGGCTTATCATCCTCAGACTGACGGGCAGTCCGAGCGTACTATTCAGATCCTTGAGGATATGCTTCGGGGTTGTGTTCTTGATTTCAGTGGGTCATGGGAGAGGCACTTGCCTTTGGTGGAGTTTGCCTACAATAACAGTTTTCAGTCTAGTATCGGTATGGCACTGTTTGAGGCCTTGTATGGCCGACCGTGTAGGTCTCCAGTTTGTTGGGCCGAGGTGGGTGATGTACTTCTGTTGGGTCCAGAGTTGGTGAGGAAAACGACGGAGAAAGTTGAGCTTATCCGTAAGAGGCTTGTTACAGCCCAGAGTCGTCAGAAATCTTATGCCGACCGTAGGAGGAGACCTTTGGTGTTTGAGGTGGGTGATCATGTCTTTCTAAAGATATCACCTAGACGGGGTTTGATGAGGTTTGGGAAGAGCGGGAAGTTGTCCCCTCGGTTCATTGGTCCTTTTGAGATCCTTGAGAGGATTGGCGAGGCTACTTATTGTTTAGCTTTGCCACCTCAGTTGTCCGGAGTACATGACGTGTTTCATGTGAGTATGCTTCGGAAGTATGCGCCGGATCCATCACATGTGTTGGATTGGACTGATTTAGTGGTTGATGAGGATGTCTCATATGAGGAGAGACTGATTCGAGTCTTGGATAGGCGGGATCAAGTTTTGCGAGGCAAGACCATCCCTTTGGTAAAGGTTTTGTGGAAACATCACGGGGTGGAGGAAGCCACTTGGGAACGTGAGGTGGAAGTCCACGAGAAATATCCGGACATGTTTATTGATATGTAATATTTTGTAATATTGTTGGACTTAAGAATTTTATATATATGTCTTAAGTTGTAAAACATTGAGAATGTTTTGGTTTAATGATAGTTGTTTGAAACTTGCTTCATAATGGAAGTGGAATGTCACATTTATAGATTGAACGTGTTTTATATATATCATGGAATTGAATATGATATGGAAATGGGAATCATGTAAATTGAAATTGTTAAAATTGGAAGGAAAATCCATAATACTGATACAGGTTGAAATATATGTTGTTTTATATACATATTATGAGATGCCTCTTGATAAGAGATGAAATGACCAGTATTGGGTCAAGTTCGTTATTGTAATGTCATATTGTTGGAATTTAAGAAAAACTTGTTTTCGAAAACTTTATGCTTAATTTCAGGGACGAAATTCTTTTAAGGGGGGAAGGTTATAGCGATCCCGGTCTTTTCCTTGTGATTATTCCCGATTTTCCCTTCATTGTTTAATTGTATTCCGAACTCGGTTTCGTAGATGTGTTGTTGTCTTAGCTTTTTGGATCACTTTTTCAGGCCATTCTCTCTCTCTAACTTTTCAAAGATTTTGCATGATTATACTAGATTCATCTCATTAGTAAGATACATGTACATCAATTAGATGGTGACTAATCATTGATACCTATATATTCAATGTATAGAGGACTAATGCTAATACATTGAATGTGATGGATTTATTATGAATGAATCTTAGAGATGCATTATGTATTTATTATGAATATGTAAGATACATTAATCTATCTAATGAATTCATTAATATAGAGGATGCATTATGTATCATGAATGTATGAGATACATTAATCAATTTAATAAAGTTCATTGAATGAATAACTTGAGAGTTTCTCTCTCTTGACTACATCTTCTCTCTATAAATACATCTAGTTCTAGTGATCTTCTACCCTAGTTCCTTTGTATTGAGTGTGGAGCTTCCCTTGATCTTCATTTTGATCCGAAAAATTGTGGATTGGAACACATCCGAGTATTTTCATCATCTTCTTTGAGTCTTCATTTGAGGTAGGGATTTCAAACTCCATCTTATGAGTTTGTTCTAAGTTTTGGTACTTTAATATGGTGGGTGTAATACCCCGACCCTCATATCTGATTCTGCTGTCTTTATAATCTCCTGTTCTGTGTCTTTGAATGCTATTGTGAAAATATAGTAAAAGAGCATGGAACTTGGAAATATGAGTTTCTATCTGTTGAATTAGAACGTATCTGTTACACTTGAATCACTTAAAATGAAAATTGAGCATCGTAGAGATTTAATTTGCAGAAATTGATTGGATATTTGGAATCTACATGATTTTAAAGCTATAAGGGGATTTTCTGTGAAATTTTTATTTCGGCACCCTAAAGCGATTGATTTTCGTCTTTTATGCCCTTATATATATATATTGTATATCTATCTAAGACTTGTGAGTTGAGATAAAAAAAAACGTGGCTTCCTTTGAGAAAGAAAGGAAGAGAGGAACGTGAGAGTTGAAGGAGAAGAATTGGGGGAAAATAACTTTGACTCACCAAAGAAGCTCATCCATTAGTAGGATTGGGAGATTGAGGTTAAGGTAACCAAATTTCTAGTTTAACTTCTCAAGAATTTCATCTCATGCTTGTGTTGGTTCATGGATAATCTGTGTTTGATCCATTAGGGTTTCTCATTGATTTGGTGTCTTGACACTTTGGACATCAATCTTTGTTTCTATAGCATTAATCCATGCCAATATGTTACTACTATGTGCTATGTTTGTTGAATTTGTAGAACTTGAATATACTTGGAACATTGGATGGGATTTGTGGAAATAGTGACTTGTTAAAGCCTCTAA
This sequence comes from Camellia lanceoleosa, assembly GCA_025200525.1. Classification (NCBI taxonomy): domain Eukaryota; kingdom Viridiplantae; phylum Streptophyta; class Magnoliopsida; order Ericales; family Theaceae; genus Camellia; species Camellia lanceoleosa. Next base: position 532,185 of record JANUSC010000031.1, on the reverse strand, counting down.
TTTGGCCTAACTTGATGTGATTAAGCTTTAATTTATGTTTTGGTGTTGTTAGGTGAATGTATTGCTTGAATTTGACCCTTGATTTCATAAAAATTGAGTTTGAATGATGAATTTTGGCTTGAAAATCGGGCTGCCCTGAATTTGGGTCGACGTCTGCTCGGCGAAGTCGGGCCGCTCAGCGAGAAAATACACCTTCCAAAGACGAAAGTTACCTGTCCGCTCGGCCGAAGGATATGTACTTCGAGCGTAAAAATCGACCATCGATATCTTGGCGGACTACTTGTCTCGGCCGGACAAAGCTACGCTTCAGCGGAGGCTATTTGACAAGAAAATATGTTTTGTTCAGTTTCTTGTGTTTGACTCTTTGGTGTTATTAAAATAGTCTTTTCTGATGAGTCTTAAGAGATTATAGCTTTATAAAAGTGTGGAGGCATATGAATCGATTTTAAAGGAAAAGAATACTAATTTATGAGTTATGTTATGTGTAGGGCACACTCCAGAAGGAACTCATACGCCACCACAACACTGTGAGTAATAGTGCATCATACATATATTTATGTACCAGTTTTCTGTAATATAAGAACATAACTTATGTGTTGATCTGGAACTGAAATGTGAGCACCATGGTTAACTATCTGTGCCGTAAGGCTACTTGTTGTGCCGCAAGGCTACCTGAGTCGAAAGACTATCTGTGACGTAATAAGGCCTTGTGCAAGGCTACCCGAGCCGAAAGACTATACGTGCTACATTGTGCCGCATAAGGCTACCAGAGTCGAAAGACTATCTGCCGTGAAGGCTACGTCGTGCGCAAGGCTACCGAGTCGAAAGACTATCTCGTGTAAGGCTACATTGTGCCGCCAAGGCTACAGGCGAAGGCTATCTGTCAAGAAGGCTATCTGAGCTAACAGGTGCCAATCTGTTATCTCGGTATTTGGTTTTGATACATATACTCATGCCTTGTGATTTTATTATTACGCCCGCTATTCAGAGCTTGTCTCATTACGTAGTTTTGTTTGATTACGAGGAACCGGCTTGAGGCCGATCTAGCACACTTCATGCATTTTTGTCAGCCTAAGGATAACCAGGCACTGGAGGAAACCCTTACATATTAGATCAGTTCTCTTTGTAAATGTAATTTTTGGTATCCACATCGCTGGTCAGGGATACGTATTTATTGTTTTGTATGCCTAAAACCTGGGCTGGATTGTAAATGTTTATGTAACCTCATTTTGTGTGCATGTTACTTTATGTTCAATGTTAAGATGGTCCTGGCTTGTTGATAGTTGCTCAATGGATATTTCTAGATGTCGTTTTAAATTTAATGCTTCCGTTCAGGCCCCCAATGTTATACCATACATGTTATTACATGCATTTACCTTAAGTCATGCCCAAACTTATAGAAATGGGTTGGTGTGACAAGTGGTATCAGAGCACGAGTTGCTATCTCACACACTGATCCATTGAGCGTTAGGATGTCTAGTGTAGTAGGCATCATACAGGAAGGTAGGAATGATAGCAACGTGATATGATTTCTGCTAACCCTAATGCTAACAATTTGACTTCTTTGTACACCTTGTGTATGGAATAATGATTTGTTTTGTAGACTATGGTGAGAACAAGGGTTGATGAGCCAGAAGATGCTACCTCGATGCGGTTGGATAGGATGGAAAGAATGATGAGAGATATGCATTTGAAACTCTACGACAACAACAAAGAATGACAACAACAACCTCGGCCACCACCGCCCGGTACCCCACCTGTAATGCAAGATATTCACGCTGAGGACCGTACCATCACACTTACACGGGAGTTTAAAAGATGAAACCACCTTCGTTCAAAGGAGGAATTGAACCAATGAAGGCGGAGGCATGGGTGCTAGGGATAGAGAAATTATTCGAAGTCTTCCCTTACTTGAAGTTGAAAGTCTGACTTGCCGCTTTCACGCTTGAAGAGGAAGCACGGAGGTGGTGGATGCTTACGAGAACAATGCATCTGGGTTGACTTGGGGCGGAGTTCTTGGTGTTATTCTATGACAAATATTTTCCTCGAGTATGCGAGACAAGAAAATGGCGAGTTTGAAACATTGAGACAAGGAAACAAAAGCGTATGGCGAGTCTGAAGCCGGTTCGCGAGAACTAGCTCGGTTTGCACCTCACATGGTAGACACAGAGTACAAAAAGGCACGGAAATTGAGGAGGATTACGGAATGCCATTCAGATCGGATCAATGTGTTGAAGTTACCGACGTCGTTGATGTCTTGGAAGATTTGTCATCGCAGAAGGAAATTTGGCTACTCAGACTCGGATTTCCGAATGGAAAGGGAAGAGGCAAAATACTCAATGGTCTAAGGGATCAACCACTACACCAAATAAAAAGCAGAATTCGGGAAACTTCACCAGTACAACTTCTCAGAATTCGACTCCTGAGTGTCAGGAATGTGGGTTGAAACATCGTGGGGTTTGTCATCGGTTGACTGGAGCTTGTTTCCGGTGTGGAAAAATAGGACATTTGATTAGGGACTGTCCACAAAGGAATCAACAACCCGGTAGTAAGGCCGCCACAAGTTCAGCTGGGTCTACACCGACTCCTAGTGCCAAATCAACTGTCAAACCAAATAATAACAAGGACACCATGAAGCAAGGTAGGGTATTTGCGTTGGTTCCGGGAGATATACAGAATGCAACAACAGTGGTGTCAGGTACATTTACAGTTTATGGCCACTCTGCTTATGTTTTGTTTGATTCTGGCTCTACCTGCTCTTTTGTGTCAAAGCAATTTGCAAAGAACTTAGATAAACCTGAAATAGAATTAGCCTATGTGTTGCGTGTTACATCGCCTATGGGGACTTCCTTGATCTGTACTTCTGTCTATCCTACTTGTGAAATTCTCATTGGAAATGCTCGTGTATATGCTAATTTAGTTCCACTTGATATGACTTCATTTGATATTATTTTGGGGATGGATTGGTTGGGAGAATACGGGGCTACCATAGATCGCTCGATGAAACAAATTAAATTCCACCCTCAAGATTGGTTAGAAACTATTTTCGAGGGTCAAGAAGTGACATCACCACCGTATGTGATCTCTGCAGCCTAAGGCTTACAAATTGATTCAAAAAGGATGTCGGGGTATTTGTGTAATGTTCAGGAGGCCCAGAGAGAATGAAAATATTGATGCGATTAGGTTGTTTGTGACTTTCGGATGTCTTCCAGAAGGAAGCTACGGAGAGTTAGTGGACCGTGAGATAGAGTTCACAATTGATGTATTACTCGGAACTCAACCCATCTCTAAAACTCCGTGTCGAATGGCTTTAATCGAAATGAAGGAATTGAAGGTCGACTTCAAGATTCTTGGATAAAGGGTTTATTCGTCCGAGTGTCTCCCCACAGGGTGCACGATCTGTTTGTGAAGAAGAAAGACGGGACACTTCGTTTATGCATAGATTACCGGGAGCTTAATAAAGTAACGATCAAAAACAAGTATCCTTTACCGAGAATTGATGATTTATTTGATCAGTTACAAGGGGCGCAGGTTTTCTCTAAGATTGATTTGCGGTCCGGGTATCATCAATTGAAAGTCAAAGCCGAAGATGTCGAGAAGACTGACCTTAGAACCCGCTACGGTCATTATGAATTTTTGGTTATGCCCTTTGGGGTTACAAACGCACCAGCAGCATTTATGGATCTGATGAACCGAGTCTTCAAACCTTATCTGGATGAGTTTGTAGTGGTCTTTATAGATGACATCCTTATCTATTCTGGGAATGTAGAAGCTCATGAGAATCATCTTCGTCGAATCCTCCAAACTCTCCGAGAAAAGAAGCTGTACGCAAAACTGAAGAAGTGTGAATTTTGGCTGCATGAAGTGGCATTTCTGGGACATGTCATAACTAAAGAAGGAGTTTCCGTTGATCCAAGCAAGATTGAGGCAATTGTAAACTGGCCAACCCCGACTGATGTAACTGAAGTGCGCAGTTTTATGGGACTAGCAGGTTATTATCGGAGATTTGTCCAAGACTTTTACAGCTAACGAAGAAGGGCATTACATTTGAATGGACTGAACAGAGAGAATTTGCTTTCCGGGAATTAAAAACGAAGTTAACTACCGCCCCGATTCTTGCATTACCATCTGGTAACGAGGGATTTGTAATTTACAGTGACGCTTCACATAAGGGACTGGGTTGTGTCCTTATGCAGAACGGAAGAGTTATCGCCTACACCTCTCGCCAGCTTAAACCCCATGAGAAAAGTTATCCCACACATGACCTTGAATTAGCAGCAGTTGTCTTTGCGTTAAAGATTTGGCGACATTATCTGTACGGGACTTCTTGTGATATTTATACTGATCATAAAAGCCTCAAATACCTCTTCACCCAAAAGGAGTTGAATATGCGCCAACGGCGGTGGCTAGAACTTATTAAAGACTATGATTTGCAGCTTCACTACCATCCTGGCAAAGCTAACACGGTAGCAGACGCACTCAGTCGGAAAAATATGGGAATACTGGCGAGTCTATTGACAGAAAGTAAAGAATTGATAGGGGATCTGGATAAGATGGAAGTTGACTTAATACTACCTGGGCAGAGAGCAACAATAGCGGCAATGATGACTCAACCGGCATTACTGGAGGAGATCAAGATACGTCAAATGGAGGACAACGCCCTCAAGAAAATATGTAGTGAAATGGAGACAAAACCGAAACTGGTATTTACTTTGGCCGATTCCGTGCTTAAATTTCAGAGTCGGGTGTGTGTCCCTAATGTGGTAGAACTTAAACAGAAGTTGATGAAAGAAGCACATACCTCGAGAGTCTCAATACATCCAGGAAGTACCAAAATGTACCAAGATTTGAAATGACATTTCTGGTGGCCAAATATGAAGAGGGAGATTGCAAAGTTTGTATCTAAATGTTTGCAGTGCCAGCAAGTTAAAGCAGAACATCAGAAACCTGCAGGGTTACTACAACCCCTTCCAGTTCCGGAGTGGAAATGGGAACACCTAACGATGGATTTTGTAGTGGGATTACCACGGACGCCTCGAGGTATGAATTCGATATGGGTTATTGTTGACCGATTAACCAAATCCGCCCATTTCTTGCCGGTGAAGACCCAATATAACGCCGACAAACTTGCTTTGCTCTATATAGATGAAATTGTAAGGCTTCACGGAGTCCCGGTTTCAATTGTGTCGGACAGAGATCCAAAATTTGTGTCACGGTTTTGGCGAGTCTCTGAATGCAATAGATGCAAATTGAAGTTCAAGATGACTTTCCATCCTCAAACCGATGGACGGTCCGAAAGGGCGATTGAGACGTTAGAAGATATGCTTGAATGTGTGTTCGGATTTTCAAGAGAGGGAGACTCATCTACCATTGATTGAATTCGCGTATAATAATAGCCACCATTCGAGTATTCATATGGCACCTTATGAAGCCCTGTATGGCAGACCGTGTCGCTCACCAGTGTGCTGGGCTGAGGTAAGAGATAGGCCTTTGTTAGGGCCAGAGATTGTTCAATTAACTACTGAGAAAGTGAAGATTATTCGAGAAAGGCTGAAAAGTAAGAGTTCTGTGAGATAACCGACGAAGGAATTTGGAATTTGATGAAAACAGTCATGTCTTTGTGAAAGTCACCCCAATGAAAGGCCACCCAAGATTTGGAAAGAAGGGTAAGCTAACACCCCGATATGTCGGTCCCTTTCAGATTTTACAGAAAGTTGGGACGGTAGCTTACCGAGTCGCTCTTCCGCCACATCTGAGTCAGGTTCATAATGTATTTCATGTTTCTATGCTCCGAGAGTACCTTCCGGATCCATCCCATATTATTGACTATCATCAGATTGAGCTAACCGACAGGTTAACATATGAAGAAAAACCGCTTCGAATTCTGGATCGTCAGGTGAAACAGTTACGGAACCGGGAAATTCCAATGGTAAAAGTGGAGTGGCAAGAGCACTACGGAACTGAGGCAACCTGGGAAAAAGAGGATGAAATGCAAAATCAATATCCGTATCTGTTTTCGTCCTAAGGTAAAAGCAAGTTTGGAGGACCAAACTTAAATAAGGGGGGGAGAGTGTAATACCCCGACCCTCATATCTGATTCTGCTGTCTTTATAATCTCCTGTTCTGTGTCTTTGAATGCTATTGTGAAAATATAGTAAAAGAGCATGGAACTTGGAAATATGAGTTTCTATCTGTTGAATTAGAACGTATCTGTTACACTTGAATCACTTAAAATGGAAATTGAGCATCGTAGAGATTTAATTTGCAGAAATTGATTGGATATTTGGAATCTACATGATTTTTAAGCTATAAGGGGATTTTCTGTGAAATTTTTATTTCGGCACCCTAAAGCGATTGATTTTCGTCTTTTATGCCCTTATATATATATATATATTGTATATCTATCTAAGACTTGTGAGTTGAGATAAAAAAAAACGTGGCTTACTTTGAGAAAGAAAGGAAGAGAGGAACGTGAGAGTTGAAGGAGAAGAATTGGGGGAAAATAACTTTGACTCACCAAAGAAGCTTATACATTAGTAGGATTGGGAGATTGAGGTTAAGGTAACCAAATTTCTAGTTTAACTTCTCAAGAATTTCATCTCATGCTTGTGTTGGTTCATGGATAATCTGTGTTTGATCCATTAGGGTTTCTCATTGATTTGGTGTCTTGACACTTTGGACATCAATCTTTGTTTCTATAGCATTAATCCATGCCAATATGTTACTACTATGTGCTATGTTTGTTGAATTTGTAGAACTTGAATATACTTGGAACATTGGATGGGATTTGTGGAAATAGTGACTTGTTAAAGCCTCTAATTTGGCCTAACTTGATGTGATTAAGCTTTAATTTATGTTTTGGTGTTGTTAGGTGAATGTATTGCTTGAATTTGACCCTTGATTTCATAAAATTGAGTTTGAATGATGAATTTTGGCTTGAAAATCGGGCTGCTGAATTTGGGTCGGCGTCGCTCGGCGAAGTCAGAACGCTCAGCGAAAAATACACCTTCCAGTGATTTTGAAAGTTACCTGTCCGCCGGCGGGGATATGTACGCTCGTGCGTAAAAATCGACCATCCAGTATCTTGGCAGCACTACACTGTCCGCTCGAGCGGACAAAGCTACGCTCGAGCGGAGGACTGTTTCAGCAAGAAAATATGTTTTGTTCAGTTTCTTGTGTTTGACTCTTTGGTGTTATTAAAATAGTCTTTTCTGATGAGTCTTAAGAGATTATAGCTTTATAAAAGTGTGGAGGCATATGAATCGATTTTAAAGGAAAAGAATACTAATTTATGAGTTATGTTATGTGTAGGGCACACTCCAGAAGGAACTCATACGCCACCACAACACTGTGAGTAATAGTGCATCATACATATATTTATGTCCCAGTTTTCGGTAATATAAGAACATAACTTATGTGTTGATCTGGAACTGAAATGTGAGCACCATGGTTAACTATCTGTGCCGTAAGGCTACCTGTTGTGCCGCAAGGCTACCTGAGTCGAAAGACTATCTGTGCCGTAAGGCTACCTGTTGTGCCGCAAGGCTACCTGAGTCGAAAGACTATCTGTGCCGTAAGGCTACCCGAGTCGAAAAGACTATCTGTGCCCGTAAGGCTACTGTGCTTAAGGCTACCGGGGCCGAAAGGCTATCTGTGCCGCAAGGCTATCTGGGCTAACAGGCCAATCTGTTATCTCGGTATTTGGTTTTGATACATATACTACTGTACCTTGTGATTTTATTATTACGCACTGCTATTCACTGAGCTTTTCTCATTCTGTAGTTTTGTTTGATTCTGTAGGAACCAGCTTGAGGAGCCGATCTAGCACACTTCATGCATTTTTGTCAGCCTAAGGATAACCAGGCACTGGAGGAAACCCTTACATATTAGATCAGTTCTCTTTGTAAATGTAATTTTTGGTATCCACATCGCTGGTCAGGGATATGTATTTATTGTTTTGTATGCCTAAAACCTGGGCTGGATTGTAAATGTTTATGTAACCTCATTTTGTGTGCGTGTTACTTTATGTTCAATGTTAAGATGGTCCTGGCTTGTTGATAGTTGCTCAATGGATATTTCTAGATGTCGTTTTAAATTTAATGCTTCCGTTCAGGCCCCCAATGTTATACCATACAGGTTATTCTGTCTGTTTCTGCTTAAGTCATGCCCAAACTTATAGGGGCTGGGTTCGGGTGTGACAGTGGGGGTATTTTGGTAATTTTGGAAAAAACCCTAGTTGTTGTAATAAATTGATTTGTACAATTAATTTGAGGAAAATTGGGAATATTAGTTGAATTCATGGAATTGGGGATTTATAAGTTTAAATGGTGTAGTTGGATTATTTAATCACTCTCCTATTTAAATGTTGAGATTATTGTTGTTATTATATTTTATTTCTTGTTTAGAAATAACTGTTTTGGGTTATCGGTGGAGGATAGTGTAGATGTCCCCGAACGCCCCGGGAGGGTTAAGTCCCGTTCCGTTCATATTGGGGTCAGTACAGTTCGGACTCGATTTGTGTCGGTTCTAAATCTGAACCAAAGAGTCCAAATCCGGCAAATCTTTTTGAAGAAAAATAGATTTTGAAAAGTAGTGCCAAACATGGACTGCTTTGCCAGATTATAGAGTCGCCACCTAAATAATTTTAAAATGGAAAATTTAGGAAACCCTGACTCGGTGCCGAAGGCCACATGTCCGTCATCACCAAAGTGGTCTTGGCTCGGGAGCTTGGGTACGATCGAGGAAGGTCAGCTATGAGCACTTTTCGCCGGTCCAAGACCGCCTCTACTAACCGTGATATCCGATTTTGAAAACATCATGTGCTCTTATTCCAATTATTAGTCTAGAATTACTATGTTATGCGACAAAGACAAAAAGTATAGACTAGATTGCCTAATTTGGAAATAAACATTGCATATCCGTTTTGTCTTGAAAAACGTGTTGGTTTTTGCTACTCGCAAGTAGGCTAAAATACGGATTTCAATGAGTTGTTCCAACTCACGCAATCCAACCTCCACCCACAGGCATTCAAGCAGTTTATCACATAAGCACTTTGCCGCATGGCAGGCATACTGTCATGTTAACATTCACACGCATGCGACATGCTAAAGCATAAAACTTACATCAGACTCGTACAAAACAAGAAACCGCTAGCAAAACATGCATGACCTAGTTTATGTTAAGTGACTAATGCATCATAATGAATGTAATCTAGACAGCTCGGCTATCCTAAGCATGGCACATGGAATGCAACAACTATCACGTATTCAATTTGGAATTGAAAGTACGATGCAGTTTGTATGATGTACCGAGCCCGATGTATGTAAACAAATGCATGAATGCACGCATGCATTGCATAAGGTATGCTAATTTAGATGCGCCCTAATCTACCATCATAAGCAGGTAAATAAAAGGGAAGAAAGAAATGGGGGTTGGAAGACATACACACACTCACCCACACTTATTACAATTATGCCCTCACACGGAGGGACCAAAAGAATATCTGATCCGAAATAATATACCCAAATACAGAATAAATTAATTATTACAAAATTTCTAATTATCAAATTAAATTCAATATATAAAAAGGAAGGGGCCTCAGCCCTGCTTCGGGATGCGCGAGTGATGCATGCTCGAATTCGACTTGCCCGGAAAACCCGCGTCATGGCACTGCTGCCTCTGTTTCTACTGTCCTGTCTCTCCAAAAATTCCTAAAGTCCCAGAACACCTTCCTTGTATGCTGCTGTATACCACCGGCTGGATGGAGGGGCCATCGGCCATCCAAAATATCCATCGGCTATAAATGAGGTCATCGGCTGCCTATAAAGTGCCGGTCGGCACTCTATACTGCCGGTCGGCACAAAATTCCTGCAGAGACAGTTTGACAGCAGCAGCAGGTAGGCAGTGCATGATATGGGTTTTTAGGCATATGTAAGCATGGCCAATGCCTCCCTATCATGTTTGAGACTCAAGGGAACACGACCCTTGGTTCTTGGGCCATCAATTATGCATCTTAGTGCATGATGGCCTAAGTAACCAAGATTGCATTTCAATGTGAAAATGCATGCAAACACACAAATGAAAACTAGGTCCCTCTCATGTATAAGTCAAGGGCCTTAGTGACCAAGAATTGAGGGAAGTTGCACCACTTGTAGTGTGAACTCCTCTCAATCCTTAGGCTTGGTTTGACATCCCAAACCAAGCCATGGGATGTATGTATGCAACATGGCTCTACAATGTAACAATAATGCGAAAATGCAAGGCATACCAAATGCAATGCGACATGATATTAAGTGTGCAATACTAGGCATGCAAAATGCAAAGTATAATGCAAACATGGACACTCAAGGCAATGAGATTGACATGTAACAACACTTAATGAATCACCTAGGCAACAAACATGAGGCAAGCATGCAATGGTGGATTTAACTACAATGGGGCAGCCCTCAAAACAACCCAAAACAGTGGCAAAAACACCCAAAATGGTGACCAATGTACATGCCAACATGCAAATGAATGGGCCCAAATCTAAGGCACCAAAAGGAAGCATCCCACCCCTTATCTAACATGACCACTCATGGCGTATATTAGACAAGTAAGACAGATTTTTAGCATGCAAAAATACACCCCAAAACCTTGATATGGCAGCCATGAAATGCATTAAAACATGGAAGCATGCAAATGGCCTATTCCTTAGCATAACATTACAACATTTCAAGGCATGAATGAGAGGGTAAATGGAAACTTATAGGCATGATATAAGGACTGAAATATGATCTAAAATGATGCCAAATCATGAGATCAAGGTAGGCTAAACATGCTAGGGACTCACACACTCAAGGCTTACAAGCCAACAAGCAAGACAACAATACCAAACATGCCAAACATGGAAAAACAATGGTTAACAGCCCTTATACATAGCAATATGATGCTAATGCCCTCATGAAACCAAACTAAAACATGCAAAGAACATGGCCTAGATGCATGACATGCTTTTAGGCATAAAAGAGCATTTCAAAGCAAGTATGAGAGGCATGTTAAAGACCATAAAACTGACCTAAAACAGAGACATAACATATCATATGAACCACAAATATGCTCTGAAATGAAGCCAAAACCAATCATGCATACATGCTGTTATTTGAGCCCAAAACAAAGCCAAACAAGGGACAAAGGGGAGAGGGGTGTCCCTCCCCTATGTGAGGCTTCAAAACACCTCCCTCACCACTGAAAACCCACTGGTTTTCAGTGGTGAGAAGACCAAAAATACTGAAGTTAGACAATGCTCCAAAAAGAGACACAAAAGGATCAAAACAAGGCCTAAAAGAGTGAGGCTTCAGTCAAATGCAAAAGTGACCTTAATGAATGTTCTTGAGCAAGTAAAAACAAGGTTTTCTTATGTTAAACACAAGTCCAAAAACACAAAGCAAAAGGGGTAGAAACTAGTTGCAAGAATGGGGAATCTAAAGCAAAAAGTTTACCCTTGAAGATCCAATGAAGAACAGGTGGAGCAGCCCTCCTCTAGTGGTCAAAAACACCCAAGATCACACAAAACAAACCTCCAAGCCTCTCAATCTCGAGCTAAGGTGTACTAGTGTGTGTAATGGTGCAAAAATGAGGTAAAACTACACTTTTAGGCCCAAGAACACACACACAAGAGGAGAGAGAGGGAAAATATAGAGAGAGAAAGTGTATCACACAGATATATAGATATAAGCCCTGGTTTTGACCTAAAATGGCTAACCTCTAATTCAAAGGGAAGAGATGAGCTTATATAGGCAAACTAAGGCTCTTAACTTAATGGCTAAGCAAGAGCAAAGGGGTCAAGGGACCAAGGGGGTGCAAGGCTTCTTGGAGAAGCCAAAACAGCTGGCCAAAAGGGGTCAAGCTTCTAGAAGCTTGAGGGGGTTCAAAGGGCAAGGGGGTCAATTCCATACATGGGGATGAGTGATAGTGCACACCAGCTGGCACAGCTGGAATGCACCATGACCCAGGGGTGCAAAAAGGTCAAACCGGCCAGCCAAAACAGTCACCGGCACAAAACACTGCCGGTTGGCAACATATAGTGCCGACCGGCCAAGTATTTGGATAAAAAAGTGCCGATGGCTACCAGAGAGTGCCGATGGAGGTGTGGGGCAGTCGGTGGGCTTTAGGGATGGCTAACAAGCCTTCCCCTATCCTCAAATGCAAAAACACACAAGTACTTGATGCATAACCAAGCACAAAACAAGCCGGTTGAGAGGTCCTGAGGCACGGCGCGCAGCCGGGGCCTCCGGGAACTCAAAACAAACACAAACATGGATAATCACCGGGTGTTCAAGCGGTGACGTCCAAGTCTTGAGGACGGTCAAAAATAGGGTGTCTACAGTTGCCCCTCTTTGACAGAACTCGAAGTTCATAAAAATGACGGGAGTGAATGTCAAAGCCCAGAGACGACCCATTTTTGACCGGGCCAAAGACTTAGACAAACATACAAGACAAACAAGATATCGCCCGAAGGCAGGGGCAAAATGCAAGACAATGCAAGAAGCCGAGCATAACTTATAATCATGCAAAGGAAGCTGTAATGAAGCACACGTGCAACAGTTGTAAGCTAGTATACACCAGACTACACTACAATGCAGAAAGGATGTAAGGGAATTATGCAATTCTCTATACGTCTCACTCGGAGGATATCATACCTGTGCGGCTTGTCCGGTTGCACCGGCCTCAAATGAGCCGTACATACAATATCGTGCCTGCGAAGAAAACAAACTTAACAGGTGGAATGCTGTTAGTGGCATGCATGACAAAGCAGTCGAAAGTGCGTGACAATGCATGTAATGCATATAGCAATATGGCGATTTTGAACACATGTGAGTAAAGCAATGCACGCATACAATGCAATGTGTATAAAGAAACTTGAACACATATCAGTAAAGCAAAGCACGCATACGATGCAATGTGTATAAAGGAACTTGAACACATGTAAGTAAAGCAGAGCACGCATACAATGCAATGTGTATAAAAGGTAATTGAACACATGTAAGTAAAGCAAAGCACGCATACAATGCAATGTGTATAAAGGAACTTGAACACATATCAGTAAAGCAAAGCACGCATACAATGCAATGTGTATAAAAGGTAATTGAACACATGTAAGTAAAGCAGAGCACGCATACAATGCAATGTGTATAAAAGGTAATTGAACACATGTAAGTAAAGCAGAGCACGCATACAATGCAATGTGTATAAAGGAACTTGAACACATATCAGTAAAGCACGTACACAATGCAATGTGTATAAAAGGTAATTGAACACATGTAAGTAAAGCAGAGCACGCATACAATGCAATGTGTATAAAAGGTAATTGAACACATGTAAGTAAAGCAGAGCACGCATACAATGCAATGTGTATAAAGGAACTTGAACACATATCAGTAAAGCAAAGCACGCATACAATGCAATGTGTATAAAAGGTAATTGAACACATGTAAGTAAAGCAGAGCACGCATACAATGCAATGTGTATAAAGGAACTTGAAATTGATCATGGTCAACGTGACGCTGGAATGCAACGTACTGTAACACAGCATGATTGAAATGATTTAGGGAATTCACAAGATGCAAAAGGATACGGGAAGGGATGTCCTTCGCATGTCCTGAGCATTGCTCACAAAAGTTGTGGTACGAGGCCAACTCGAAGCTCCACTTATGTTCTGAAGATGCAGTTTCTCAGACTGCCTTACATGATGAAGGTACCAAATCACACGATTGACCCGAACAAGGGCGCAGAAGGTACAATGATTGCAAGGGGAGGTTCCTGGTATCCAACCCAGCACTTTGCTATCCTGCTATTCCTTGCTTGATTTCCCTTTTTACTAGGAGTTTAAGCACATTGCATTGCCTTAGGCAGGTTTTATTTCTCAAAAGCGTGTATTTTTGCAAAACATATGATGGAGATGAAACAGCTATTTGTTCAAAAGGTATTACGTTTGCATGTTCTATGCATCGCATCGCAAGGCATCACACAACAATGCGACTGAAATTGAAACTGGTGTTTATGAAAACAAAGCATCGCATCGTAATAACCAGGTAGTAAACCAATTACAACTCGATAAGCAAAACAGAGGGACTCAGCAAACTAGACAAACGCGAGTACACCTCGATAAACATTTGAAAGACTTAAAGAGAGCGACATACAACTCGATAGGCAAATATACAACAACTCGATAAACAAATGGACGCGCCCTCATAAGAATTGACTACTGAAGGGTATTGGAAGTGGTGGGATTTCCCAAAATCTTAGCATAAACAGCTCAGAGTACAAGGGGGAGACCCACCGGCCAAGCCAAAAGTCCACCGGCCGTGAGGAATGGCCATCGGCCGAAATGGTGCTCCATCGGCCAAAAAAGATGGCCGGTCGGCACTAAATTGTCAATGCCAGCAGAATGTTGACAGCTGTCCTCCACTCAACCTTATCTTCTTCAAAAAGGGTTTCAACTTCGTGGTTCTCTTCATTTTCACACTGATTTGCTCTAAATGGAAGAGTTTCTCGCCCAAAATCTCGCAACTTGGATTAACAACTTGGATGGTTCTAAAAGTCAATTTCCGAGCTTTTGGCATAAATGCACTATTCACTTTGCGCGCACTCGCTGCATTTTCCATTCCTTCGCGTCGCGTAAGATTTTGGAACCGGTGACACATGTCTTTAGCTTTAGCGGGCAAGAGGTGTGTCCTACCTTCAAGATTTCCAAGCTTTGATGGAATCGGCGTAATGAAGAGATTTTTCCCCAACTTCTTTGGCCATGCCCAAGCCTTAGGGCTAATGTGTGGGCTCTCAATACCCGACGCCGTTCTCTTATTTGTGATGGGACATTGATGTTCCGAGCTTGGTTTGCTTTTTTCCGAGATTGGCACCGCAGATGACCGCATCGCAAGGCTTCCGGCGACACGCCCTTTGTTTGTGCATGCTGTCTCATTTTATGTTTGTTTCGAGTTCCGGAGGATCTAGTATCCGGTTGATTGAGGTTGCCCAAGGCTTGAAGGAGGGCAGAAGCTGCATTGCCATGATTCTGGCTGAGACGTTGCTGGGCTTAGACGCCTTTTATCGTCGAGAGACGACCAGATTAGCGGGGAGTCCATTATTACTGCAGGTAATGTTTTCCACCAAATCTCACATTTGTGTTTGCTCACATCACTCGGCTCTCAGGCTCGTTTTTTTTTTCCTCACAAAAACCCTTTTCTCACTTTTCCTCTCATCGTACGTCTCTCTATTCTTCATTCTCTCATTTTTCATCCCTCCCCAGGTGTGGTTAATGGATAAACTGAAGGTTGTGGACTCTTGTCCAGCGTATTTAGCGCGCGGCTATTTCTTCAGGCAGCGTCTAATCGACGCCCTTGATGAGGGTTGGTGGTTCGAATGGATGTGTGGTTTGTCCGCAGACCGCATTGTTTGGCGGTGCCCTTGGCTCAACCTCCCAATGATGAGTTATAGCATGACCCGTCAGCCGGGGATCCAATTGATTGGCTTGACTCACTGTGTTTTCTACTTCCCATTTCGTATCCTGCGCCAGTTTGGTCATGATCAGACTTGCCTGCCGGAAGGGATAGAGTACCCGGCTGCATTCCCAATCCGGGGCTCACAGCTGGCCCGGTATGCCACAGCATGGAGGACGAGAGAACTCCTGGCCCCCGCTCCCACTTTCAGTTGCACTTTGTCCGATGAGTGCTTGGACTGGCTTAATGAAGAAGCACAGGAGGGGCCCACTTTGGCATCAGAGGCTTCGACCAGCTCTGGGAGGGGGCGCAGGGACATTTGACTTGACCATGCCCCGGATTTATTGCTTTATTAGTACTTTCAAGTTTTCTTTATGAATGTAATAAAAAGCAACTTCAATTGTATGCAAGAGCAAGAGAACTCTATTTGAAATCAATGAAATTGAAGGTTGTGGTACTGAAAATTTTCCGTTTTGGCCCATAAATGGTCTTAGTTGTAAAAAGATTTATTTGAACAGAGTCATCTTCATTAAAACTTTTCAAAACTATTTTCGATATGGATCAGAACTGGACACGCCTGAGATCTGTCGCTAAGATGCACAAAAACCGGACCCTAGCAACTGGAAAGTTGCCCCTTGTCTGAATGGTATCATGACGCTTGTACGGCAACGGAAAGTTGCCCCTAGTCTGAATAGCACTGTACCGGAGATTGTGACAAATGCTGGTGGACAAAGATGATCAAGATGATCGAATGGACAAAGTTGATCGGGGAAGAGTTTATGGTCAACTTGTAATGAAGTCGCCACGATCCCAATAATGATGGGAATCAAGCCTTACGTAGTTCAGCTTGGGTTCACTCGAGTATTTTCACTCTTCTTGGCGCCTAACTTTTGCCAAGGCCGCCCTTTGCGGGTTTTCAACCTTACGAGCTCGCTTTTTCTATTTTCTAATTTTTGTGCTCAATTTTGCCTAGGTCGCCTTTCGGTTTTCGCCCAGAACGCCTCAGGGGTAATATTTCTTCAACTTGTCCATGTTGATCGGTTGGGAGAACTCTAGGCCATCTAGGTCCATCGAACCACGTACTCCACCGACGAGATAGACTTGATGATATAGGGACCACCCAATTGGGCTGAACTTGCCCCTTGGGTCATGGATGGGAGCTCGGTCTTTGTGCACCAAATCTCCTTCCTTCAGATTCCTAGACTTAACTTTCTTGTTGAAAGTCTGCCATTCTCGCTGATATCCTTGGACATGGTATGTTGCTTTTAATCTCCTTTCATCGAAGAGCATGAGTTCTCTCGAATCTGCTTGCCAATACGCTTATCTCGACACTCACCAACACTCGTAATGACGGACCTCAATCTCTATAGGTAGGACGGCCTCCATCCCATATACCAAGGAATACGGGGTCGCCCCTGTAGGAGTTCTAATCGACGTTCGGTAGCCCCACAGAGCAAACGGCAACTTATCTGGCCAGTCCCGATAGGTCTCCACCATTTTCTGCAGTATGTGTTTGATGTTCTTGTTGGCGGCCTCAATCGCCTCCGCTGGTCTGCCGATATGTGGATGACTTATGAAAAGCCACATTATACTTCTCCAACAAATCAATCACCTCCTTCTTGAAGTGAGAACCATTGTCCGAAATGACCTCATTCGGAACTCCATAACGGCAGATAATGTTGTTTCGATAAACTTTATGACGCGCGAAGCCTTCAATACAAAGATAAGATTGGGCCTCACCCACTTTGTGAAATAGTCTATTGCTACCTAGATAAATTCATCCTCATTCGATTCTTCGGGTAACAGCTCCGATCACATCGATTCCCCAAACTGAGAACGGCCATGGTGATGTCATGTTGTATAACTTTGACGGCGGGATGTTCATGCGGTTTGCGTGAATCTGGCATTTGTGGCATCGCCGAACAAAACCAATACAATCTTCCTCCATGGTAGACCGGTAGTAGCCTTGTCTGAGAATCTTTCGTGCCAGCATCATCCCATTCATATGTGCCCCACATTCTCCTCCATGGATGGCCTCCATCAGGCGCTTCGACTCTTCGGCTTCCACACACAGCTTGTGCATTCCCAGATGACCTCTTTTGTACAACTTACCCCCACAGATGATAAATTGAACATCCATTCTCCTAAATGCCCTTTTGTCCTTGGCATTTGCCCCTAGTGGATATGTCTCCTTTTCCAAGAAGTTCCATATATCGTGATACCAAGGGTTGTTATCTTGCACTTCATCTATGGCAGAGATTGACTCGTAGGCAGGTGTAAATTTCTGGTCAATAATGACTGGACGCATCCGGACCCCAGATGGGATGTCTATCATGGACGATAGGGTCGCTAGCGAATCCGCGAACCTGTTGTTCTCTACCGGTGAGTGAATTTTAACTTCTCAAACCGAGGAATCAACAGATCCAAGGTCTGGTGGTAGATTATCATCTTTTCCTCTTTCACTTTCCAATCTCCTTTAGCTTGAGATACAACTAAGTTCGAATCCCCAATGACGTCCAATCGCCTTGCCCCTAGTTATAGGGCAGCCTCTGAACCGGCAATACATGCCTCATACTCTGCCTCATTGTTCGAGACCTTGAACCGAAGCTTAAATGCCAAAGGGATACGGGACTCGTCAGGCGCTATTAGCAACACCCCTATCCCATAACCGTATTGATTTGACGCTCCGTCAAAGTACATCGTCCAAGTTTCATCTTCGATGTGCAGAATAGCTTCATCTGGGAATAGGTACTCAACCGTTTCATCCCCTTCAACCGGGTGGTCGGCAAGGAACTCTGCCACCGCTCTCCCTTTTACGGACTTGCGTGTCACATACTTGAGATCAAACTCGGAGAGCAACAGCAGCCAACGAGCTAGCCTACCCGTAAGTGCTGGTTTCTCGAGGAGATATTTGATTGGATCAAGTCGTGAAACCAACATTACAGAGTGAGCTAACAGGTTGTGCCGTAGCTTCCTGGTAGCCCATACCAAGGCCAAACAAGCCTTCTCTAGCAGAGTGTAGCGGGTCTCGTAATCCAGCATCTTCTTGCTCAGATAGTAGATGGCCTTTTCCACTTTATCTGCCGACTCTTGTGCGAGCATACAGCCCATTGTAGTCTCAGTTACTGAAAGATACAGTATCAACGGTTTTCCCGGCCTTGGTGGCAACAATACGGGCGGATTTTGTAGATATTCTTTAATCTGTTCAAATGCAGCTTGGCATCGGCCGTCCCATTGGAACTTCTTTCCTTTCTTTAGAAGACCAAAAAGTGGTTCACAAGTTAAGGTTAGTTTTGAAATAAACCGCCTTATGAATTGCACTTTACCTAGAAAGCCTCGCACCTCCTTTTCAGTCATTGGTGGGGGCATTTCTAGGATGGCCTTAATTTTAGAAGGGTCGACCTCGATGCCCCTTTGTGTAATCAGAAATCCCAAAGATTTTCCCCAGAACACCAAATGTACACTTCGAGGATTCAACCGCAAATTAAATTCTCGATTCTTTGGAAAAACTTTTGTAAGGCGTGTAGTGGCCTCTTTCTTTGGACTTGACAATCATGTCGCCCACATACACCTCGACCTCTTTATGGATCATGTCATGTAATATTGTGGTTGCAAACGTTGATATGTAGCCCCAGCGTTCTTCAACCCAAATGGCATCACTCTGTAGCAATATGTACCCCACGGGGTGGTAAAAGCCGTCTTCTCCCGGTCTTCGGGTGCCATTACTATCTGATTATAGCCTGAGAAGCCATCCATGAACGAAAGCAAAGCATGCCCTGCTGTGAAATCCACCAACTCGTCGATGTGCGGCAAGGGAAAGTCATCATTCGGACTAGCTCTGTTCAAATCCCTGAAGTCCACACATACCCGAATTCTGCCATCCTTCTTCGGCACTGGAACGATGTTGGCCAACCAAGTCGGGTATTCAGATACCAACAGGAAGCCTGCGTCAATCTGCTTGGTGACCTCTTCCTTGATCTTAATGGCCCAATCAGGGCGGATCCTCCTGAGTTTCGCTTGATGTGCCCTCGGGTCAAGAGGGATCCGGTCTTTGCATAATCAGATCGATTCGGTGCATGTCTTCGTGAGGACCACGCGAAAACATCTTTGAAATCTTTTAATAAAGCGACTAAGCGCGTGTTCCTCCGAAGACAACGTGGACCCGATCTCGACCACCGGGTCCTTCTCGCACTAATGTTCACGGTAGTGATTTCATCCATTAAGGGTTTAACAAACCTCTCTTGCTCTTGCTCAATTAGTCGTTGCAAAAACCGAGGAATTTCGCCTCGCTGCTTTCATCAAAATTTTGAAAGTCCCGATTTAAGCAATAAACCAAAGGCATGTAAAAGTACTGAAACCACACCACCTCATTTTCATTGGATACTTCCAAACCGTCCAACTCTTCTCACATAACAGACTCAAAAGAGAAAGAAAAGATGACTGGACAGATCAGGCATCCGGGTTATCACCCCCAGGAATACCGGACCCAGACTCAGTCGAGCTGGAACCTGATTCCGACTCACAGGACTCGGTGGAATCAGATTCCGGCTCACTACCTGACCCGGTGCTGCTTGATAAAAATCCCTCTTCATATTGCCAAATGAGAGAGGGTGCGATGGATGCATCCAGAATAGCTGCTGGTAGGCCCGCAGCCGTCTCATCTCCGATCATGGACACCGAGGAGTTATCCCCCAAGCACAACTGACCGATCGGAGGATCTGAAAGTAGACATGCCAGTGCTACCCCCATTTCATACTCTGTGTCCGCAGACTCTGATCCCTTGTTATGCTCAGTCCCCATAGTTGGGTCTGTCTGTTCTTCAGCAACATCATCCCCAGATAATTGCAGGTCGAAGAAGATCTCAAAACCGGGCACATGCTTCTTTCCCGCATTCAACCATGGTTCTAGAAAGCCACAGAACGGAAAATCTTCCCCCTCCCGGACGAAGCGTCCGTTTAGAGTACCCTGGATGGGCCTGTGCATCAACTCAAAAGGCTTCCCAGCCTGCCTTGCTCTAGCTCTTCCAGTCATTTCCTTCCCTTTCCTTACCCAGTCCTCCTTGGTGGGCAGATAACCCAATCCAAAGGTGTGAGGATTGTGCGGCATTTCGGCCAATGTTGCGACACCTTTCCGACCGCTCCTTCCCAATCCCATCCCGGGGATGTGTTGGAGCTTGTTCATGAGATATATCGTCACAAGACCGACATATACCCCCTCATTAGCTGCCATAACGTTCTGTACCACCTGCGCTTCTGCTAGGGTAAATCCGGACATAAACACGTCCTCCATCCCGTGCTCAATCTCTAGAACGGGGGTAGATACCTCCGGTGGTGGATGGATCGACGAATTTCCGAAACAATGGCTACTCCTTTCCATAGGGGTATTTCACCACTTGATGCAAGGTGGATGACACCGCCTTTTCCTGATGCAGCCATGGCCGCCCCAAAAGTAGGTTGAAAGTCGCAGGAACTTCCAAAACATGGAAATCTATTTCATCTGCCGCCTACCAACCTTCGCTTTGAATTTTGATCGTTCCCATTACTTCGGCTTGTGTTGTCGATGCGAATCACTGGGTCGGCACAAAGTCCGCGATTCTCAGACCAATCGCATATGCTGTCCTTGCCGGGCAGACGTGGATGGCGGATCCCGTATAAAAGAGAACAACTGTAACCCATTTATTCCTACACTCCACGAGATATAGAGTGGCTTGCTGTGGTTTGCCCCCTCAGGCGGCAGTTCTTTGTCGGAAAAAGTCAATGTCGGGGTAGTTCCTCCCGGAAAGACTAACCCCACTAGCTGTTCTGGCGTGGTTTCTATTGAAAGCTTGGCCTTGTCCATGGCCGATAGGACAGCCTGCCTATGCACTCGAGACGCCATAAGCAGTCCCCAAATGGAGATGTCTGCTTGTATCTTTTTCAGTTGTCTCAAAACTGCCTCTTCCTCGAGTTGCTTTTCTTTCTGTTTTTCAGCCTCTTTATCCTTCCCAGATGTCTCTGGTTGGTCTAGGTGTGGGGGCTTAAAATACCGTCCGCTCCTCGTCATGTGATCGACCTCGCCAACATACCAAGTATTATCTGGTCGGTTACTTCCCCAGTCTTCGTCTGTGTGGGCAAGGCATAGATCATCGTCATCCCACCACCTTCCATCTTCAACCGATAGGCACCTGTCTGGTTCTAGCATGACTGTCCTCATACTCGAAATACCTTCTACCCCTACGCTCGCAGCGTTCCCTGTTTCTGTGCTCGTAGTAGTCTCAATTCCCACATGAGCCTTTGCTTTCCTGATCCTCTCAGAATCTTCAAATCTTTCCTGTTCTGATTGTGTCAATATATCTGAGTGTTCGATAATCCCCATACTCGAGATGCTCCATTCGGCGAAATTTGGCACCGGCGCTCTCGCGATGTGCTTTGTTCTTCGACGCTTCGCTATTCTCGACATTCTTGCCTCGCCGAGCCCCGTTTGCCGGAATTCTTCTACTATATCGGGTGATCGTACCATCCAATGGCCTCTCATTGCTTCGTAATCGAACCAGTTGACTGCTGGGTCCTCTGGATCTTGGTTGTGATAAAACTGGAGATTGGCAAGGTCCTCTCCCATGGTTGTTGCACTATCCGTTTCCTGTCCCAGATTATCTCCTTGGATTACACACAGTTCTCCCCTGGCCGGAAGTTCCACCCCTGGCACACCCTGGCCTATCGGTAAAATGTAATCACTTGGACTACAGGTTTTCTCAATGCAAGTTGCAAATTCCGCAGATTTTGGCTCAACAACTCGTTTTCCCTTCGGGATCTCCTCTTCTTTGTTCTCGGCGGTCACCACCACTGGCTTGGGTTGGGTCATGGAGATGTTTATCATGCACAAGTTGGTGCAATCGGGAAGAGACACCTCCGGTTTGGGCAGATGGGTAGGTGTGATGTAGATACTAGGGTCGTAAGACACGCCCCCAGTATGGATGAAGTTGAGTCTTTTGGGTGGTAGAGCTTGGTTATGTGTGGGGAGGGGATTTGTAGTAACGTTGGGTTTCTCAGGGGGCAAAATCACCCCATTCTCAATGAGATCCTGAATCTCATGGCGTAACCGATAACACTGGTCGGTGTCGTGACCGTGCTGTTGATGGAACGCACAGTACTTGGCCGGGTTATGGTTAGGGGGGAGTTTTTCTGGTAGGGGCCGCGGCTCTAGGGGCTTCAGGTGCCCTTTCTTAATCAAAACCCCCAGAGCTTTGGATAGGGGCATGTATAGTGGAGCGAAGGTTCGGGTGTTTCTGGGTGGGTATTTGGTTGTTTGCGGGTTGCTTCCGGACGCGCCGAAGAATGGCGTTGCTGCCGTATTTCTGGGAGGGGGGTTGGCGGTGACCATACTTACTTCAGTAGCTCTCGTGGTAGTAGTGCCGCTCGGGCCTGTATTGCTACCACGATTGAAAGTTCGTCGGGGTTGCTCCCGGTCATTATCGATCAAGCCTTGTTTCAAGGCATCCTCAATCTGCACCCCCATTTCATGTAGGTCAGAAAAAGTGGGAAAGGGGAGTACTATCATTTTCTGCATCAGCTTGGGTTGGAGGTTGCGCACAACCATCCGAATTTGATCTTTGTCAGTCGGCCTAATGGCCATCATTGAGGCCTTGGCCCTCCACCGAGTCACAAAATCGAAGAAACTCTCCTTCGGCTCCTGCCTGGTTGTCTCGAGATCACGGGTTGTAATCTCGATTTGCGTGTTATAGGAGTACTGTGCAACGAAGGCCTCGGCCGTCTCCTCCCAATTCCTCTTAACATCATCTTCCAGCTTTGCATACCAAATGGCTGCTACACCCGACAGGGTCCGGCCAAACAAGGAAAGCTTTTGTAGTCTGGTGAGGCCCATCGGTCTTAGAATATCTGAAAATAACCGCAGGTGCACCATGGGATCACCAGATCCATCAAAGCGGTCGATTTGTGGCATCTTGAACTTGTCCGGCAGCGTCACAGCTGCGTCAGTATACCCGTCCTCAATGTCCGGGATAGTCTTGGCCCCTTGGGATCTCTTGAACAACTTTTCAAGTTTGCTCAACTTCAGTGCGGTGGGATCAGTTTCGAACTCAAAGGGAGAGTCCGGTAGGTTGGTAGGTGTTTTTGATAGCTGAGGTTGGATTTGAGGTAGGGCCGGAGGTGGAGGTGGTCCTGTAGGAAGTTCTGTATCAGTTTGAACATTGGCTGTCTCCCCGACGTTAGGAACTCCTAGTGGGGGAGGAACTTGATGTGAAGCGGATGCTGCTTGCCGCTCTAGCTCGCAATTGTCTCGCTGTTCCTCACAATCAGCTCGTTGTTATGCGAAGTTCCGCTGACGGACGCATCTCCGCATTGCTTTCATGCTTTCTCAAGGTGGCACCATCTCCTCCAGACTAGCCATGTTATTCTCGCCTGGTTGATTATCGTATATATTCTCTCTGTTGGTGACATGTAATTCGATCCCCATCGAACACAGTGGGGTAGACAAAGCTCGAATCGATCGCCAGTACTAATGCCCTCGCTTCATCGACTTCCGTTTAGTAACCGGGGGTAGTGAGTAGTACACTGGTTGTCTGTCTATCAGATCCTCAGATCAAAGGAGTCGACGACCTCTGATCTAGGGTGCTTCGGGAATATCTACTGGATTAGAAGCAATGGTGCTCAACTACCTAGTAAAAGATAAATAAAGCGTATAAATAAACAGACAATCGGACAGCATAACGGCGTAAAATAAATAAACACACAACACACGGTTGGGATTTATAATGTAGCCCAAAAACCCGGGTACACTGTTTCTCAAACACTGATCACTGTTTCTGAATCTCTGCCCCAAAGTCTGAATCGGATACCCACAGATAATTGATTCTTAACAATACTGTTGTCGGTGCCCTCAGGCCTGATGCCTAGTCTTTGCAAACTGATACACGTATTTCCCTGTAGAGACACACTCCAAAAACACATAGCATGTAAAAGAGAGCCAATACACCCCTATGTTAGTAGGGTTTCTGCCCTATTTTGTCAGGAGCTAGGGTTTCACTATGCACACAGCGGTTTCAAACAACCTATATCGGCTAAGCGACCTGTCCTAGTTTGGAATGGTCACTATGGATCCGAATATGTACTAGGTCAATGGTCAGGGTGCCCCAGAAAACCGGGTTTATGCTCTCAGATCGGCAGAGCTCGCGAACCGTCCAAATTTTATGGACATGCCTTGACAAGACAAGCCTCCAAGAAACCGCCAGAATAGCAGATGGCCAACACGGTGTCCTAGGCACACCAATGCACATGCAATGCAAAGAAACACATAAGTGTAGTCAAAACGGGATATCACAAGTTCGAGTCAAGCTCTCTAAAATCCCCAACAGAGTCGCCAGAAACTGTAGATGTCCCCGAACGCCCCGGGAGGGTTAAGTCCCGTTCCGTTCATATTGGGGTCAGTACAGTTCGGACTCGATTTGTGTCGGTTCTAAATCTAAACCAAAGAGTCCAAATCCGGCAAATCTTTTTGAAGAAAAACAGATTTTGAAAAGTAGTGCCAAACATGGACTGCTTTGCCAGATTACAGAGTTGCCACCTAAATATTTTTAAAATGGGAAATTTAGGAAACCATGACTCGGTGCCGAAGGCCACATGTCCGTCATCACCAAAGTGGTCTTGGCTCGGGAGCTTGGGTACGATCGGGGAAGGTCAGCTATGAGCATTCTTTTCGCCCGTCCAAGACCGCCTCTACTAACCGTGATATCCGATTTTGAAAACATCATGTGCTCTTATTCCAATTATTAGTCTAGAATTACTATGTTATGCGCACAGCACAAAAGTATAGACTAGATTGCCTAATTTGGAAATAAACATTGCATATCCGTTTTATCTTGAAAAACGTGTTGGTTTTTGCTACTCGCAAGTAGGCTAAAATACGGATTTCAATGAGTTGTTCCAACTCACGCAATCCAACCTCCACCCACAGGCATTCAAGCAGTTTATCACATAAGCACTTAGCCGCATGGAAGGCATACTGTCATGTTAACATTAACACACATGCGACATGCTAAAGCATAAAACTTACATCGTACTCCGTGCCAAAACAAGAAACCAGTTAGCAAAACATGCATGACCTAGTTTATGTTAAGTGACTAATGCATCGCATACGGAATGTAATCTAGACAGGCTCGGCTATCCTAAGCATGGCACATGGAATGCAACAACTATCACGTATTCAATTTGGAATTGAAAGTACGATGCAGTTTGTATGATGTACCGAGCCCGATGTATGTAAACAAATGCATGAATGCACGCATGCATTGCATAAGGTATGCTAATTTAGATGTGCCCTAATCTACCATCATAAGCAGGTAAATAAAAGGGAAGAAAGAAATGGGGGTTGGAAGACATACACACACTCACCCACACTTATTACAATTATGCCCTCACACGGAGGGACCAAAAGAATATATAGTCCCGAAATAATACAGTCCAAATACAGAATAAATTAATTATTACAAAATTTCTAATTATCAAATTAAATTCAATATATAAAGGAAGGGCCTCATGGCCTTTCGATGCGCGAGTGATGCATGCTTGAATTCGACTTGCCCGAAAACCCGCCATGGCATCGCCGCCTGCTTTCACCGTCTGCTCTCCAAAAATTCCCAAAGTCCCAGAACACCTTCCTTGTATGCTGCTGTATACCACCGGCTGGATGGAGGTACCACCGGCTGGATGGAGGGGCCACCGGCCATCCAAAATATCCATCGGCTATAAATGAGGTCATCGGCTGCCTATAAAGTGCCGGTCGGCACTCTATACTGCCGGTCGGCACAAAATTCCTGCAGAGACAGTTTGATAGCAGCAGCAGGTAGGCAGTGCATGATATGGGTTTTTAGGCATATGTAAGCATGGCCAATGCCTCCCTATCATGTTTGAGACTCAAGGGAACACGACCCTTGGTTCTTGGGCCATCAATTATGCATCTTGGTGCATGATGGCCTAAGGAACCAAGATTGCATTTCAATGTGAAAATGCATGCAAACACACAAATGAAAACTAGGTCCCTCTCATGTATAAGTCAAGGTCCTTAGTGACCAAGAATTGAGGGAAGTTGCACCACTTGTAATGTGAACTCCTCTCAATCCTTAGGCTTGGTTTGACACCCCAAACCAAGCCATGGGATGTATGTATGCAACATGGCTCTACAATGTAACAATAATGCGAAAATGCAAGGCATACCAAATGCAATGCGACATGATATTAAGTGTGCAATACTAGGCATGCAAAATGCAAAGTATAATGCAAACATGGACACTCAAGGCAATGAGATTGACATGTAACAACACTTAATGAATCACCTAGGCAACAAACATGAGGCAAGCATGCAATGGTGGATTTAACTACAATGGGGCAGCCCTCAAAACAACCCAAAACAGTGGCAAAAACACCCAAAATGGTGACCAATGTACATGCCAACATGCAAATGAATGGGCCCAAATCTAAGGCAACAAAAGGAAGCATCCCACCCCTTATCTAACATGACCACTCATGGCGTATATTAGACAAGTAAGACAGATATTTAGCATGCAAAAATACAGCCCAAAACCTTGATATGGCAGCCATGAAATGCATTAAAACATGGAAGCATGCAAATGGCCTATTCCTAAGCATAACATTACAACATTTCAAGGCATGAATGAGAGGGTAAATGGAAACTTATAGGCATGATATAAGGACTGAAATATGATCTAAAATGATGCCAAATCATGAGATCAAGGTAGGCTAAACATGCTAGGGACTCACACACTCAAGGCTTACAAGCCAACAAGCAAGACAACAATACCAAACATGCCAAACATGGCAAAACAATGGTTAACAGCCCTTATACATAGCAATATGATGCTAATGCCCTCATGAAACCAAACTAAAACATGCAAAGAACATGGCCTAGATGCATGACATGCTTTTAGGCATAAAAGAGCATTTCAAAGCAAGTATGAGAGGCATGTTAAAGACCATAAAACCGACCTAAAACAGAGACATAACATATCATATGAACCACAAATATGCTCTGAAATGAAGCCAAAACCAATCATGCATACATGCTATTATTTGAGCCCAAAACAAAGCCAAACAAGGACAAAGGGGAGAGGTGTCCTCCCTATGTGAGGCTTCAAACACCTCCCACCCCCCTGAAAACCCCCTGTTTTACAGTGGTGAGAAGACCAAAAATACTGAAGTTAGACAATGCTCCAAAAAGAGACACAAAAGGATCAAAACAAGGCCTAAAAGAGTGAGGCTTCAGTCAAATGCAAAAGTGACCTTAATGAATGTTCTTGAGCAAGTAAAAACAAGGTTTTCTTATGTTAAACACAAGTCCAAAAACACAAAGCAAAAGGGGTAGAAACTAGTTGCAAGAATGGGGAATCTAAAGCAAAAAGTTTACCCTTGAAGATCCAATGAAGAACAGGTGGAGCAGCCCTCCTCTAGTGGTCAAAACCAGTCCAAGATCACACAAAACAAACCTCCAAGCCTCTCAATCTCGAGCTAAGGTGTACTAGTGTGTGTAATGGTGCAAAAATGAGGTAAAACTACACTTTTAGGCCCAAGAACACACACACAAGAGGAGAGAGAGGGAAAATATAGAGAGAGAAAGTGTATCACACAGATATATAGATATAAGCCCTGGTTTTGACCTAAAATGGCTAACCTCTAATTCAAAGGGAAGAGATGAGCTTATATAGGCAAACTAAGGCTCTTAACTTAATGGCTAAGCAAGAGCAAAGGGGTCAAGGGACCAAGGGTGCAAGGCTTGGAGAAGCCAATACCGCCAAGCTTCTCCAAGAAGCTTGGCCAAAAGGGGTCAAGCTTCTAGAAGCTTGAGGGGGTTCAAAGGGCAAGGGGGTCAATTCCATACACGAGGATGAGTGATAGTGCACACCAGCTGGCACAGCTGGAATGCACCATGACCCAGGGGTGCAAAAAGGTCAAACCGGCCAGCCAAAACAGTCACCGGCACAAAACACTGCCGGTCGACAACATATAGTGCCGACCGGCCAAGTATTTGGATAAAAAAGTGCCGATGGCTACCAGAGAGTGCCGGTGGAGGTGTGGGGCAGCCGGTGGGCTTTAGGGATGGCTAACAAGCCTTCCCCTATCCTCAAATGCAAAAACACACAAGTACTTGGTGCATAACCAAGCACAAAACAAGCCGGCTGAGAGGTCCTGAGGCACGGCGCGCAACCGGGGCCTCCGGGAACTCAAAACAAACACAAACATGGATAATCACCGGGTGTTCAAGCGGTGACGTCCAAGTCTTGAGGACGGTCAAAAATAGGGTGTCTACAGATAGTCATGATTGTTGTAGACATTGCATGTGGATTAGGGCAAACTGGAACTAATCACATTGGCTAAGTCATTAATTTTGACTATTGAATTAATACAGAAAAATACATGTATTGGTTGAGCATTGCATATGCATATTGTGTGGGAGGAGATAGGGGATGTACTCCACGGTTTAGGGGAAGATAGGGGATGAACCTCTAAACCGGATTTTGTTTGGGAGGAGATAGGGGATGGACTCCATTAGCATCACTTTTATGTGTGCTTATTTATATTGAAGTGTTTTATTGATACAACACTAAAATGTGTATCAATCTGGAAGTATGAAGTGTTTTGATATGAGCCTGAGTCTCATTTGTGTTGTTGATATTGGAAGTAATGTGAATATGCTATATAGTTCACAGTTGTAAGTTTGGCCAGGTTCTGAGCCATATTGACAATAATGGATATTGATAAGTGTCACAGACATTAGTGTCTTAAGACTGTATATTGATATAATTGATCATCATGGTTAACCATCTATTGAATGCTATTGCTTTATTCAATACTTATAATTGGTTTAGTATATTTCTACTGGGCTGTGGCTCACCCTATAAGGGAACAGCATTTTCAGGTCCAGGTGATTCGCTACCTCCAAGGACATAGCTTGGAAGGAACCGAATTTTAAAGCCTTGTTTTAAGTTATTTGTTTTTATTTTACTTACATGTAAACATTCAAGCCTAGGGCTTTATTTGTAATTGAGTTAGAACTCATATTTTTGTGTCCAAGTGTTGGCTTGGCAAGATGTAAGCCCGTAGGGCATTTATTTTGATGTTACATGTACTGTCCTTACTTAGTAATATTCTGATGAATGAGATAATGTATTATTTTCTTTTTATAATGCATGTCAATATTATTTATGTGATGGGTTGATTTTGAGGGCGTTACATGGATGATTTGTTATCTCCCTTTTATAGAAGGTATGCATGTATAGATATGATTGTATCGGGAAGAAACCAAAACGTCATTTTTGTCTTTTGGAAAGTGTGAAGAGGATCGAATACTTTGAAAATATGTTTTGAGAAGGCACATTTGTTGTATGTGTGGAAAATGGAAGAGAGTAGTGGGCTTAATGAATTTATTTCCTAAGTAATTGTTAATGTTATGAAAGATTGGGAACGGGGGTTAATGAAAGGAAGAGAAAGTTGAATCGCTTATAGCGTTGAATGAAATTGTTGTTTTCGAGAAAAGTTCATACATATATATATTTTGTATAAACTATCACATTACTATTCTAGTATGAGATTGAGTATTTATGATCATAGCTATCTGTAAGTTGTTATTGTTGAGGGCCATGTTGAGATCCCTACTGGATTATATGTTCATCCCACGTTGTTGAATCTTTTTCAGGTGTTGAGCAGGATGTGCTCCAAGATTTGGATCTTCTTATTTGTTGGCCACGGGGGCTCTCTTATATTGGCGGAATGCCATGTGTAAAAGGGTTGCACCCTTCTTCTTGATTGATTAGTGATGTAAGTCCAAGGGCAATTTATTTAGCATGCTCATGTTGTATTTACTTTGCATACGATTGAGAGTATTGTTATTCACTTCTACGACCTGAATATATGAGTTTATTTCCGCATGTTATCTCTGAAATGTAATTAAGTTATTGAATTTGGTAATACTTCGAGTAATAAAAAGCGGGGCGTGACAGCCAATGATTTCATTTTCAACCTGAGGCAAATTAGATTTTGTCTGAATAATGGCAGTAGGCAAGTATGTTAAGGCTGAAGTTGCAAAGATGCCACTATTTCCCTTATTCTTGGAACCATCTGTTGAATATAACAAAGGTGTTAACTTTGGATCTAGAGGTGTTGCCATCTTTCCTGAGACCTATTTAGGGTTAGGTGATTGATCTAAAGACTTCGTTGAAGAAGTTTTGAAGAGGTGTAAAAGTATTAACAGAAAACTTAGCAGAATAGGAAGCAAAGAAACTTTTATCAGAAGCTGTTGATTTCATTAGCATGATTGTATGGGTGGTTTCTTGAAGGTTGGTGACTTGTTTGTCAGACAGTGTGCAGAGGTGTATTTGCACCGTGGTATCTCACGGGTTTGGTTTGGTGTCGGCGAAGAGAGGTTGTTGTTCTTTGTAGTGTTCATGCCGCCGGTTTGATGGAGGGATATGTTGATTGAAGAGTTTGTGCTCGGGCAGTTAGTGCTTGAGGTGAACAGTGAGTTTTTGGTTTTTCTGGTATTTCTGCTCTGTTGCTAGTTTGTCTGCTGGGCAGTTTTGCTGTTAGGTGGATGCTAGTAATCCTCTTTGACTCTTTCGATCAGGAGGTGCATCAAGTGAGGTGTGATGGGGCTGCTGATGGTTTGGAGTGAATCTAGTTGCTGTTAGTTGTCGTTGTCGCTAATGGTTGTCCGCGATGCTATGGTTGTTGATGCTAGTTGCTATTGATTGTTGCTGCTACAGAGTTGTTTTTGGTGCCATGTTGTTGTGATGTTTTTGGTGTTGTTTTGATATACTTATTGTTGTTTGTGTATTGGTTTTGAAATCAGTGGATGGTTTGGTGGTGTTGTGTTTTTGCCAATTGTTTGTTTATTTCTGCGCTTCGGTTGGCATCTCACCAACTTCGGAAGGTGTGCTAGTAAGGGATTGGGCGGGTATATTGGTGCCAACCTAGTTGGGATTAGTATGTCTCACTATGATGCTTTTTGCACCCATCCTTATTCCTTTCTTGATGTAATGAGATCTTTTTTCATCAATAAAGGTTTTTTTGCTGATCAAAAAGAAAAAAAAATATTAAAAAAAAATATATATAAAAAATAGACCCTCTTGTGAGCAGGAGGACCTTACGCGTGCTCAACTTACCTAATCATCGAGAGTACCTAGTGATCACAACAAAATTTTTTACCTATCATAGGAAATGCAGCATCAATTCTACCTATAATATATAAACGCCACTTGGTTCAATTTTTTAAGGCGGCGAAGTAAGTTATTGAACTAGGGGAAATTATTTTCCAATGGAGAGTTAAAAAAATATATATAAATATATTGGAAATGCAAGTGATTCTACAATTGAGTACAAGTAAAAATTTGTGAGAATGCAAATCTCATTTACATCCTTTTATGTTTACGTAATTTTTTTTCTTATTATTCTGTACCACCAGACAATAATTCTCCCTTGATATACTAACCTTTCGAACAAATTTCTACTGCTCGCAATCAACCTTCTTTGCTGTCACGAAATCGGCAAGCTTTTTGAAGGCATTGATTTTAAGGGTTATATTTAAGAAATTTATTTATTTAAATTAATTTTTTATAAAAATATGTCAAAAATAGAAAGAATAATTAATTATTTTGTAATAATTTTTTAACTATTTTAACATGTCAAATTAAGCCTCAGTCAAAACCATTTTTTTCCCTTTCTTTTTAATTATTTACTAGTGAAAACCCGTGTTATGCACGGTATGTGAAAAAATTAATAAAATATATTTATATAAAATAATATAAATAGTTAGATTTCTATATGTTAGTTATGAAAATAAAAAATAATATTGAAACTTACATTCAACCCGAGTCCGGATCCTCGGCGGTACTTTCCGGCGGTACTTTCCTGCCATGCCCCAAAACGACGTCGTTTTGGGGCAGATTTTCAAAAAAAAAAATTAAAATAAAAAAAAATGTAGAACTGGGAAGGGAAGAAGGAGAGGCTTGAGAAAGCTTTGATCGGTTCGAGGGGCACGATCTCGGTCTCCATTTTCAAGATCATCGATCTCCGACAAGCCTCGCTTTGTTGCTCCGAACAACTGAGATGATTGTTTCGTGGCTCATCTGCTCCAAGGTTGCCTCTTGCCTAACCCTACCCTCCAACCTTCCAATTCTGCTGGATTTTCCCCAAACCCAGATTCTAGGTTTTTTCTTTCTATACATTTTCAATACTCTTGGAACCCCCAAGGACACGCCCGAGCTCCGGAAAAAGCCGTGAGTGCCCATCGTCCTTTCGATTTCATGTTTTTCTGGTTTTGAATTTTGGGTTTGATTGGATTGTGGTCGATTGAAGCTTGATTTTGGTGAATTATGGTTGGTTTTTGGTGGGTTTTGGAGATTTTGTTGATTTCATTTTTATTACGGATCTCAATTAATCTGTGGTGAGTTTGTCAACAAATTTTGGTAAAGTCGATTCAAAGCCTCTTGATTTTCTCTCTCTTCATCTTTGATTTGGGGTTTCTCTATCTGTAACAATGGTGCATACATTGAATATAAAGATATATATATTTGTATGGATATAAAGATATATAAACATATATATATAGGGATGGTTTCATATATATAGTATAATTTTTGATTTTTAACCTCATGGACTGCAGCTTCAACAATGGAACCTCATGGACTGCAGCTTCATTCAACAATGGCGTCTTCGATGGTGACTCTCTGGATCTGGTTCTGTTTTGTTTTTTTTTTTTGAAAATCTGCCCCAAAACGACGTCGTTTTGGGGCATGGCAGGAAAGTACCGCCGGAAAGTACCGCCGAGGATCCGGACTCCATTCAACCCCCTTGCTAAAGTTGTAACTTTGAGTAAGTTGAACCCAAACAACTCGAGTCAAGTCTATAAATTTTTAAACATTGTCAAACATAATTTTTAATTCGGTGAGAGCCTATATAAAATTCAAAATTTTGAATAAATTTGAATAGACTTGGACAGAGACACCAAATAACCTTAGCAATTGAAACAAAACTGTATACATAAATATATAAACTTATTCGCTAATTTTTTTAATAATAAATAAGATTAATTAAAGATTTAATATTAATGAACAAAATCAAATACACCTTTTAAAAAAAGATCATCGAATAAATTGATATTAAAAAAAATTATATTTTATAATAGCATAAAATAATTTAAATATTATTTTTCAAAAAGTATTTTTAATTTAAAAATTACAATAAAATATTTAAATGTAATAAAATTAAATTTCTACAAAATAAAAATATCTCTATAATAAAAAAAAAAAAAAAAGGTAAGAAGAAAATTTATTCTCATTTGATCTAAAAATAATTATAAATGACCAATAAATTATCACCTATAACCCTCATTTTTTTAAAAAAAATAAAAAAGATATTTCACAAACCATCACTTTTATTAAAAAAATAACATTTTTTCTTTTTTTTTTTCGCAAAACTCACTTTTTAGCAATTTGAGCCAAAATTTTTCATTTTTTATTTTAGTTTATTTAATTAACAACTAAGATTAAAAAATATTAACAGGATCCACCATGTTTCATAAGTGTTAAAAAAGTCTAGATAAACAATAAAAAAAAGGACTTTTCTTAAGTGTGCAACCCTTGAGGGTTGCACGCCATGTGCCACTTACACAAAAAGTGTAAGTGGAAGGTGAAAACAAAAGCAGGACTGCAAACAGAAAAGGTATAAGTGTAAGGTGTAAGTTGCACACCATAACAGTACCCTAAAAAAAAATGCTTGAAACCCACAAAAAACTTCCACAACATGTATCCACAATGATGTAGTTTTATATGTATCAACTCTTGATTTGTTATACACTCAATAACATGGGCCCAACTCCTTTGTCACATCATTGTGGGTAAAAGTGTGGGTCTTTTGTCTTGCTGAAACAATAAATTATCACTGTAACTCCCATTTTCTTTTTTTATTATATAAAAATAAATAAATTTCACCAACTGCCACTTTTAATAGGAAACAAAAATATTTATTTCTATTTGATTTGAGCAAAAGTCACTTCTTAACTATTTAAGCCATAAATTTTATTTTTTTTAATTTTAATTTAATTGACAATTGAGATTTAAAAAAAAAATAATGGAATCATTATGCATGGCAATTGTTAAAAAACTCATTCATTTTCTTAATGTTTTGTATTTTGTTAAACAAAATATTTGTATTAAAAAATTTATTATTTAAGTCCTTGTAGACTAGGACATAAATTTTTTTTATAAAATTTAAAACAAAAAATGATAAAAAAAATAAAAATATAAACTTTTAATAGTGATTAATAATTTGAATACGCATATTTAATAACATATTATGTTTAGATCAATAATATTATGACACATCATTATGGCACATGTAAATATTGATCTCATTCTAACTGTAATAACATAATTTAAAAATGAATTTAAAATTTAAATTTTATTTTATAATTCAATAAAAGATGCATAAATTAAGGAAAGAATATTGATTTTATTTTGGAACATAATTTAAGGAAAAATCTAAATTTTAATTTTTTTTTGAAGAATATAAAATTAATTTATAAACCAATCATATTGTGACACATATTAACAAAAATTAAACAAAATCAAAAACAAAAAGAAAAAGATTGCAGCTTTAAGCTATAATAAGATAACAACGTTTTTCAATTATAATAGTATATAGATTTTGTATAAGGTTTTAAAACTTTCATAATATCTCTTCATAAAAATAATATTTTTTTTTTTGTAAAATATATAAATAATATCAATGTCACTTTTACTGCTCTTAAATACAAAAATTATGAGCTAATTATGATAATTTTAAATTTGTATTTAAAACTTATAAATCATAGAATAGATCATTATAATTTTAAATTTATATTGTGAGGATTTTATATTTAAATTAATAAATTGCTTTCCATATTTAGTGACCCTCAAATTTGAATTTTGAAATGGATTAGTATATTTTTCATTGTTTTTTTGGATTTGATATACTTTCCATTTAAAAGTCATAAATCAAAGGATATTCATTTTTGTTTATTTATTTATTTTACTTAAATAAGAGCTAGCCAATAGAAGATTTTTAAAAAAATTTAAAATCAAAAAATTATGAAATTTAGATTGGGAACTTGAAACTCCTACAAAACTTATGGTTAGAAACCTCATTTTCGTTCTATAATATATAGATTTGTTAGAAATAAAAATATGAACTCCATTAAACAAGCAAGGGCCGATTGATGGTGACTATACACCCGCCATATTTTTTGTTGTTTTATTTTCAGAAGATTATGATTTTAACACTAATTTAAAATGACAAGTAGTAATATATTGTGGAGTCAATAAGGATTTTTTTTGGTTTGTTTGTTCTAATCTGTTTCGATGAAAGCTTTCAATATATGTAATTTTTCCTAATAATTTAATTATGAGTGAGTCTATGTGCATAAAAACTAAAGCGGTACAATTCTGTTATAAAGGGTGGAGTACACACATGCGACTCTTGTGAGAGGATTGTGACCTATTATGTGATTAATTTATGTATTCCTAACATTGTTGTTTGACTGTTATTTCTCTATTTAATATCGTGAAGACAAAAGTTTGAAATTGTGTATATATTTGCATGTATGGGTTTTTTTTTTTTTTTTTTTTTTTTTTTTTCTTGAACTGGAAACTGCCCAAAGGCTACAAAGAGTAATGTAAAAGCAGTAACTCCTTCAGATGAAAAGGAACTATCCTAACCCAGTCCAGAGGCAAAGCATTCTTCAGGTGTGCTAGGCCACCCAATGGGCCATACTATTAGCCTCTCTAGGCATCCAAGATAACATACAGCCAGAGCTAGAGGCCGCTGCTTGTATATCATGCACTATAGCCAGGCAATCCCAAGGAGGGTCCAATTCTGAAACACTCAGATCAATAACAGACTTGCAAGCACTCTCCACTTGGATATTGGAAAGTCCAAGAGTTTGAAGGAGTCTCATGTATGGTTGCTCATTGATTGTGTATGTATTATCATGTAATTCTGAGATGTTCCTCATGCTTTGCATTTCATTGTACCACTACCACATATTTCCAAAAGATGGACATTTTTGTTTTCCTTTTCCGCTTGTAATTCTAATAATCATAAATGACCTCTTTTGATAGATTTATTAAGGAAAGAAAAGAAAGGAATCCTGAAGTGGAGGTTGCTGTTGCAACCAAATTTGCAACATTACCATGGAGGCTAGGCCGTCAGAGTGTCCTTACTGCCCTTAAGGACTCACTATGCCGTCTTGGGCTTTCTTCAGTGGACCTCTATCAACTCCATTGGTGTGTGCTTTATTAGCCTTTCAACTACAGTTGTTTTGTGAATTTTTGTTATCCAATTATTAATTAATGTGTTTGTGGTGAAATTCTAGGCCAGGATTATGGGGAAATGAAGGTCGTTCATTCATATTTGTTGTTTCGTTTAGCAATAGGTTGATGTAGTAACTTTTATTGGATATATATCAACCATGCTAAGGTTTAGAAGAGGCTTAATTCATTGGAAAATCATCTTGCAGGATATATTGATGGTCTTGGAGATGCTGTGGAGCAGGGTCTCATAAAGGCTATTGGGGTTTCCAACTATAATGGTACATTGTAACATTGTCATTTTCAATTGCTCCTTGTTATCTAGGTTACACTTACTGAAATATGCTATGGTACCCTAATAATCAATTAGGAATTGCCCTATACATATTGAAAGCCCTTTATGTCGTTTTTGGAGCCTCTAGAGACCTTGGAATTGAGGGATTCATAATTACTGTGAAATTTGTTAGGCTTTTAACCTTCAGACTTGCAATAGTAATGGTTTTGCTATTCTTCCAGGTTTGGCTGGCAGCAATATTAGTCTGTGGACTCTAGCTTTTTAGTTTTAGTTTTTTTATTTTTATTTTGTTCCTATATTACAACTCAATTGCTGCATTTTCCTTTACACCTTTCTAAATATTTTTTGCTAGCATAGCTTGGAATGTCTGAATTATTTGAGGTTTGCTGCATCATAGCGATACCAAATGTTACTCTCGCTTCGCTGCTCTGCTTTGCTATTCAATCAATCAATTTATGTCTCAAATTTTTATTCACTACTACTATTAATTAATTTTTTTGGTTGGTTGACCTCTATATCTTTCTCGATTTTTTATTTCTCCTTCTTTTTCCTACCAGGGGCCAACGAGTTGAATTGGGTTTGAGAAAAAAAAGTGGTGTTCGATTTGCAAGAGGATGTTGTTCAAGTTCTTTTGGCTTGGTTTGGTTTTAAAAACCCACTAATTTTCTTTCTTTAATAATTATGTTTGTCTTGTTCCATAACATTTCAGTTTGATTCGTTTGGTTGCTGGAAGTAATGGGGAATGAATACAAATTGAAATTTGGGTAAAAGATTAATAGAAAGCATATGCGAACAAACTAATGAGCTCCAAAATGTATTATTTTTGACTTGTTGATGCCATTATTGTGATTTCGAGGCAACATGTCACCAACATACTATAAATCTTAACCTACAAACAATTCTACTTTTGGAAGTGACCTTGTCCGGTGTAGGAAAGTGAACTTGTTGGCTTGTTGCTCAATTTCCACATCCTACAATCTATTAAATACTTGTTGTAATATGTATATCTATAATAGAACACATAACAAACAACTTGTATTGAGCCATATACATATAAAAAGTTTTCTATGATCACCTCTATTTACCTTACGATTTGTTGGGCTTGGAGGGTTGCCATTGGTTCTGTTGTTACGCAGTTATTATTTTGGGTTTTGGGTAGTTCTATGTCGAGCCCTTGTGTATGTGGTATACAACCTTTGCTGAATATTAGTATATTTACAACCTCTCTATCTTTATGTAACCCATCCTCGTTATTCAATAAGTCACTCCTGACATGGAGCGAAGGGGACATTGCAGTGGGGATTGACGCTTTGTGACTAGTCGAGGAAGGAAGTGGGGGATGTGTTGAGTGCTCACATGGAGTGATCGACTTTACCTTCTATACTGTTGTTGTGTGGCTCTTGTTTCGCTATACTCCCTAAGGCCATTGATTATGGTAGCTGACTTACCTACCCAAAATAATGAACTAAGAAGAATATCTTCCTTTTCTGTCTTTTTGTAATAGCAAAATACGATTATGGAGGAGGAATGTGCAAAAGGGAGCACATATTGTAAAGAGAAAATGAAAAGGAGAATTAAAAAAACTACAAGGAAAAATGATTTTAGCTTATTTTTAAGAGTAATGTTCTTCTCTTTGCCGAATCATCCACTTCTTAATTTCTCAACACTTGAGTTGAGCCCAAACAAATATAAATTGAACATGGGAAGGCCATCCACTCTAGTGTACTCTAACTAGTAGTCGGGAAGGGCATGCACTCTACATGTGCATTTTTGACAAAATAATGAATATTATTCTTAAAGGTACATTAGGTTGATTTTTTTATTAGAAGCAGTATTCTTCTTAAAACTGCTCTTGATGCATTGCCATTACTCGTAATGGTACATTAGGTTGAATTTTGATTTTGTTTCTACTTTTCAATTTAGTATTTTGGTTCCTAAAACCCAGTTTGACAATATGTTATGGCATGGTCAGTGTATGCTATCAAGTATTTTCAGTTATTCTAATTGATTTTGCTTGGCTACTAAAAACTTAAAATGCTCATTCAGTCCTATGAATCAGGGATATCTAGGCATGTGTTGATGAATTTCATGTCAAGTTGTTTTGCAATGTGAGCACTAGGAATCTAACATTTAGCAACTTCAAGACTTGTGTTTTTCAAAAAAAAAATAATAAACTCTCTTCAATGTTAATAAGGCCTGTAAAGTGGTATTAACAAAATTTCTTGTATGATTAATTTTGTATTGATTTGTCATTTGCTACAGTAACCAAATGTGTGAAGGAATAAAGCTGAATAATTTCCTTCTTTTTGTGTGTTTTTGTTGTTATGTGGGGTTTATTAAAATGATTTGTTTGTTGTTTATCTTTTTCCTCCACGTATCTAAGTTTCTCCAAATTGAAAAAAAAAAAAAAAAAATTGGGAGGGGGAGGGGGGGGACAATTGGAGCAGGAGTGGTGGTACCAATAATTATGATCAAATAAGATTTGGGCTAAAAATTAACTTGTCGGCTAAAGTTATGTTATGAATATGATAATTGCCAAAACTAGCATTAAACCCTAGAAAGTGCTCTCTCTCTGTCTCTCTATACTTCTCCTCCTTTTAGTACTACAACACCTTAAGCTAGTCTTAAATTTTGGAATTTGAAGCACAATATTCTTGATTTCTGACTTTTAATTTATTTAATGGTAATTTACCAATAGGTTCTACTTTTGGGACTAATACAATTGATTGGTAAGTGTCCCTTTATTTAACTTCTACTAGTTTTCTTCATTTTGCATTTGGTCAAGGTTTTACATGCACAATTCTAACAATAAAAGATGAATTATCTGTTTCATACCATGCTCTTGGGGGACATGAACATTATTTAAGCACTGCAAATGATTTTCTCCAGCCAACTGTGGTTTAATGCTTCACTTGTTATAAGGGCTTCTCTTACTTCTCAACATGCAGGGTTAGGTTTCCATATCCATGGCAATGAGGGAGTCCCACTATAAATGCTATGGATGCTTTTATAATGATGGTTACAACTATGATTGCTCTTGTTGAGGTTGATTTATTCTAGTGAAATTTTCAAGTCTTTTGATTTTATATATAGCTAGTGCATGGATGTCGTCGGTAGCTCGAATCATTATTGGTTTTGTGTGAAATTATTATTTTAAGTTGGAATATACTTAGTTTGTATGCAATGTTGACATTAAAAGTTATTGTTTTGTTTGGATGGTTGTAAGTGAAATAGATGCATATTGTGGAATGGGTGATAATACATATGTATTGTTTTGTTTGTATACTTGTTACAGGCTGCATGTGATACATATAGGTTGTGAACAAATTAATTTAAAAAATAAAAAAATTAAAAAAAATGATGTTTTTGGCTACTAAACAATTGGTAGCAAAAAATGTAGTAAAACTTTTTAGCGACTAAATAGTTGGTTGCTAAAAAAAGAATTAAATGGAAACAAATCTTTTGGCGACTAAATATGTAGTAGCCATAAACAAAAGACTTTAGGTGACTAATGATTTAGTAGCCACAAAAAAAAAAAAAAAAAAAAAAAAAAAAAAAAAAAAAAAGAAAGAAAAAACACTTTTGGCTACTAAAACTTTAGTAGCTAAACAAAAAACTAGACTATAGACGACTAAACCATTTAGTAGCTAAAAGAAATAAGATGAATAAAAAAGAAAATTAGCGATTAAAAGTTTGGTTGCCCTAAATGGTTAAGTTTTTGGCGACAAAAAATTTTAGTTGCTGAAAATATAATGTTAAATTTATTATGAACTTTTCGCAACTAAAAAATTAGTCGGCAATTGAATACTTTCAATGACTAATTTTTAGTCGCCAATTGAAAACTTTTGGCGATTAAAAAATTAGTTGCCAATTGAAGACTTTTAGTGACTAAATAATTTTTCGTTGCCAATACCTTTCCCAAAAATCATCTAACGACAAAGTTGGTGACCAAAAAGTTTAGTTAGCAAAACATTTTGGCGACTAAAATATGACTTTTGGCGACAAAAAATTTAGTCGCCAAAAGTGTAATTTGTTGTAGCGTATGTATTGTACATAAACAATTTATTTAGTTTTAATTTTGCTATGATAAAGAAAATGCATTGTACAAAATACATCCATATATGGTTGGTATAAAAACCAAAAAAACTAGGATTTTTTTTCTTGATTGAGATAAAGGGAGGGGGGGGGGAACCAACTATTTGTGCCAATTAAAATATAACATTGCTGTTATTATTATAACAATATATATATATATTAATTTTTTGTAACATTTATTTATTTGTTTGTTTTATCTATTATATGAATTTGTTTGGTGGGCTTGAAATTCTAATATTACTTTAGGACCAAGTTTTGGAATGAAAATTTTATAGATGATGAAAGATTTTTTTTTTTTTTTTTGATCAGCGAAAAAGAAATTTTATTGATGGAATAAACAAGTACAAAGTACAAAACAAATTACATCAATAAAGAAAAGAAGAGTGCGAAAGCATCACAATGAGCTAAATCATCTCAACTAGGTTGGCACTAAAAAACCCATCCTATCATTTGCTAGCACCCCCTAAGTTGGTGAGAGACCAACCAACACAACAATACAACAACAACAGCACAGAACATAGCATATTGGACAATAGAGCATAGCATACTAGTACAGCAGCATAGCATAACACCCCTAGACCTATTGCAAAAAACCCCCAGATAGCAGAGCATAGTATACCAGTACCAAATCATGACCTTGACCACCAAACAGAAGCAGCAACAACTATACAGACTTCAGCAGAGCATCAAACAACACCAGACAACAGCAGACCTCAGAGACATAAGCAAAGTATTAGCAAAAACTATGCAGACTTCAGCAGCAACAACTATGTAGACTTCAGCACCAAATCAAATAACACCAAACAACACCAAAGTATTAGCAGCATACTGATCAAAGCCTAAATAAATTTAGAAACAGATTTGCAACCTCAGAGACAGCATTAAACAACAATAGACCTTCTAAATAAATTCATTCCCATAACATTTGTCTACACCCATAGCATGGAAACAACAAAACTACTAATCAAACCCTACCTGCTGCTGCCCAAAACAGAACAAATAGACAGAACACTAACTGGACTGAGAACTCAACCAAACTGCAATATCCCCAAGCACATCCTGATCAGAGCAAACTAGGTCACAGCAGATCACAACAAACAAATCAAAGCAGGCAGACCAACAAAACAAAAGCAAAAAGACCAATAGTAGACCAGCAACACACACCTTCTCTGTTTCACCCATACAGACCCAGCAGGGCACTATAGGCAGTGCACACAGACTCAACAGAAAACTGTAAGCAGATTCTGACTTGTTGAATATTGTAGACAAACTCATCCACTCCATGCCCTTGACCAATTGAATGTGCTTTTATCCAAATGGCGATTCTAAATTTAATTAACTCACATAGGTCATCACAAATAGGCTGCAGCTCATTGAACAAGTAGTCATGTCTGCATTTTCAAAGAGATCACAAACTAGTAATCAAAACTGCTCTCCATAGCTGTTTCTCCCTTTTCCTATAAGTCCAACCTAACCACTAGTGCATGAGCATAACCACTGAACTAGGGGAGGTCCATTGCAAACCCCACCACTTGATTATGGTATACCAAACTTTCAAAGCAAAAGGGCACAACAATAGAACATGATTAAGTGACTCGATCTCCTCATGACAAAATACACACTCAATAGTAACTTCATCACTTAAGATACCAATTTGTTGTAACTAATCTGAAGTCTTTAACCTCTCTTTCCAAACTAACCAAGAGAGAAATTGGGCCTTAGGAGGAGAGGGATTGTGCCAGATCAAGTCAGGAATTATTAGTGTAGGACCATTAGAAGATTCATACCAATTAACAGCGCCTTTAACTCTGAAAATACCTGCAAGATCAGCTTTCCACACAAGACTATCATTAGAATCCAATCTCAAATCAGGACCCTCACTTAGAGCAATATGAAGTCTCTGTAATTCATTTTCCTCCCAAGCCAATAAGGGTCTTCTCAAATTGAAAGCTCAGCTGTTCTGATTTCAGGCCCTAGACCACTGCATATACATGGAGATGTCTCTGTCCACTGATAAGAAGCATAATCTAGGGAATTGGGACTTCAAGCCCCGGGTGCCCATCCAATTATCAATCCAAAAACTAAAGTCTTTCACCATTGCCAATCTTGATTTCAGTATTATGCAAAAAATAGTTGA
The DNA here is from genome assembly GCA_025200525.1 of Camellia lanceoleosa. Taxonomy (NCBI): domain Eukaryota; kingdom Viridiplantae; phylum Streptophyta; class Magnoliopsida; order Ericales; family Theaceae; genus Camellia; species Camellia lanceoleosa. Next base: position 488,836 of record JANUSC010000031.1, on the reverse strand, counting down.
ATAGGCTGTTGTTAGACTCATTAACAAGTAGAATGTCACTTCACAATTTTGAGATATTGTTTGTCTCCACATGAAAAGGAAACCATTTTCCCCCCTCTAACTTGTACTTACTGCAAATGAGCTATTTCCAAACTGAGTTATCTTTTATCCCAAATCTCCAACACCACTTGGCAAGCAAGCTATTATTCACAATTCTTAAATCTCTAATCCCCAACCCTCCTTGCTTTTTTTCCTTGGTTAAATCCTTCCATTTCACCAAGTGGACTTTCTTCTTGACCTCAGAATCTCCCCACAAGATGGCTGCTTGAATCTTATCAATCTCTTTTCCCACATTTCAAGGCAGCCTAAATAGAGACATGAAATAAATAGGGAGTAAGGACAGTACAGATTTGATCAGTGTTACTCTACCTGCAAAGGACAGCAACCTCATTTTCCAACCTGTTAGTTTCTTCTTGAATTTCTCCACTACATACTTCCAGGTTGCTCTTCTTGATGGATTGGCCCCTAGTGGCATTCCAAGGTATTTGAAAGGAAGCTTCTGGCAAGTACAATTTAGATTTGAAGCAAAAGTTTGCACAATATCATCAGGAATGCCTACACCACATACAACACTCTTGTGAAAATTGATCCTCAACCTAGAAATAATCTCAAAGCATCTGAGTATTCTCTTTACAGTTAACACTTCAGGCCACTCAGCTTCACAGAAAATAATTGTGTCATCCGCAAACTGAAGATGGGAGATATTAATGCCATTGAACCCAATGGATATCCCTTTGACCAAGCCCAACTCTTTTGCTCTTGTAAGTAATAGATTTAGGCCTTTAGCCACCATATTAAACAAGAAAGGTGATAATGGATCGCCTTGCCTTAGCCCTTTTTGAGGGCTAAATTCAGGTGTGGGGGACCCATTAACCAACATAGAAACTTTAGCTGAAGAAATACAGGCATGGATCCAATTCACCCACTTAGCCCCAAACCCAAAATTGGATAGCATTTGGATAAGAAAGTTCCAGTTTACTATGTCATATGTTTTTTGGAAATCGAACTTCAATATCAGGCCCTTTCTTCTGGATTTCTTCCACCAGTCCACCACCTCATTAGCTATTAATACACCATCCAAAATATTCCTACCCTCTAGAAAAGCTGACTGGGCATTGTCTATAACAATAGGAAGGACTCTTTTCAGTCAATTGATGAGAACCTTGGAAAGAATTTTATGTGGAGTTTATAAGACTAATAGGCCTGAAATCTAGAATGGTTGAAGGGTTGTCTTTTTTTGGAACCAAAGTGATGAAGGAACTATTTAAGCCCCCAAACAATTTGCTGTTGGTATATAATTCCTGTAGGAAAGTAAGAATATCACCTTTCATGAATTTCCATCCTTTTTGGTAGCAAGTCATGTTAAATCCATCAGGACCAGGTGCCATGTTGCCATCACAATCAGTAACTGCACCCCAAACTTCAGCTTCAGAAAATGCCACTTTCAAACTACTGAAGTGCTGACTGTATTGGATCACTTTAAATGGGCCCAGAAGCTTTGGTCTGAACTGCCACTATTCATTAAAGCTAAACCTGAAGTGATCATACACAGCTTGTTTAACCTCCGTAGGATGCTTCAAAACTGCTCCATTCACTATCATAGAGTTAATTGCATTAATATTCTGACTTTTCGTAGCTATGATGTGAAAAAATTTAGTGTTTTTATCTCCATTTAAATTCCAATTCAGCAGTGACTTCTATAGCCAAATTGTAATAACCCACATTCATATCTTAGTCATGTTCATGTGCACTTCCATAACCATGCTTTTGTTAAGTTGCATTCATGAATCTTGCCTTGTTTTGTACGTATGTGATTTGCCTAAGTGTATATGTATGCTTTGTTCCTCCCTTGTATTAGCCTAGGTTGTGTTAAGCCTAGGTCATGCTAAGCCTAGATCATTTCCAAGCCGAGGTCGTCTTAAGCCTTTAGCTATTTTTGGAATCTCTTTGTTTGACCTCCGCTTTCGTCCTGGCATATTGGCCGAGATGATTATCACCTGGGCCGAGGTGTGTATCGCCAAGGCCGAGATGTGTATTATCTGGGCCGAGATGTTTCCTTGTACCGAAGTGATCTTGTCCTGGAATGGTGTGACCTAGACCGAGGTGTGGCACATCTAGGCCGAGGTGTGGCACAGCTCAGTCAAGTGTTGTCCTTCCTAGCCGAGATCATTATTACCTTAGTTGCCAAAGTCTTGACCTTAGCCGGAGTTCTGTCCTTAGCCGAGGTCATTGTCCTTTGTTTGCCGATGCCTTGTCCCTTGCCGATGTCATTCCTTGCCGGAGTGTTTTGCTGTGTAGCTTGTTGAGTACGCTTTGTCAGAGTCAAGTCTTGTCAATCTGTCACCTTTTTTAGGGAACCAACCTGGTAACGCCACGTGTCCGAGCAGAGTGTTAAGTCAGCCGTTAGAGAGAGAAACCCACCATTTGTTGTGTTTTGTTCTAAGGAAGAAGAGAGAGAAGCTCTAGAAGAGGGAGAGGAGTTCTTGAGGGAGAGTAGATTTCCAAGCTTGATTCCAAGAGATCGAACCGTTAGATTTGTGTTCCAAGGTTAGATTCTTGATCTACTCATGTCGTTCTTTATGTTTATGTTATTGCATTGCATGATTGAATATGATTTGTAAGCCATGCAGCGTTTTGAAGTCCGGTTTTAGAGAGAGAAAATGATATTCAAGTGTTCTTCAAGAAAAGTCATGTTTTGATCCGAAAGCTCATGTCAAGATATATGTTTTTGTGTTTGTTTTCATATGATCTTCAAGTATGGGTACCCAGGTCCATGTTTTCGAACTCATGGCATGAAAACTCAGATTTTGTATAAGCAAGTTATGATTTTGGCATTCATCATATGCATGTTCTTCATGTTCTTCACGGTGGAAACCAGTTCAGACTTCACTTCGCGAAGTGTAGTCGCCGAGATCATTCTTACCTAGACCTTACACTTAGGCCAAGCATCGTATCTCACCTTGGCCTACCTTGCATGATCACTTGCATTTGTCTTGTTTGAACCTCTACTGCAACAAGACGCCGGTTGCGTGGCAACCACACCTCGGCCAGGAGGTGTGGGACCTCAGCATAGACCTGGTTGGTGCCCAGCATGTCCCATTGACATGTACAGCAGTGTTTTGACTTCCAGCATGTTTTTCCGAGATCATTTGCATGTATGTAAGACTTGTCTTGAGGTGTGTTTTCAGTAGACTTTGCCATGTGTTTGTAGGACTTGGACCTTTGTTGTGATCCCGACGTTCCAAGAACTAGGTGAGTGGTACTTTTAATAAAGTTATGTTCTGATGTTTTGACAAGCTTTACTTTGTTTTGTCTTGAAAAGTATTTGACCAAGCATGAATGATTATCCCTATTTTGTATATCAAGTGTAAGTTTTATGTATCAAGTATAAGCTCTGTTTTTGATGATGTTTTAGACAAGTCCGTGCGTGCCAGGGGACTTTAAGCATAAGTGGCACAAGTCCGTGCGTGCCAGGGGACTTTAAGCATAAGTGGCACATTCAAGTTAAGTCTCTCGTGTTAAAACGGGCTACGGGCCTAAGTAACACAGGTCCCTTGTGCTGGAGGACTCTAAACTTTCGCAGCACCATATTGTGAAAAAGGGCTACGGGCCTAAGTCACACAAATCTCAAGGTGAAAAAGGGCTACGGGCCTAAGTCACACAAATCTCAAGGTGAAGAAGGGCTACGGGCCTAAGTCACACAAATCTCAAGGTGAAAAAGGGCTACGGGCCTAAGTCAAACAAATCTCAAGGTAAAGAAGGGCTACGGGCCTAAGTCACACAAGTTTGTAAGTTTTGTAAGATCAAGATTGATGAATACGGTTCATCCTATGTTTTGATAAGTAAACAAGTTTTGAAAGCTCAAGTATGTTTTGACACAAATTATGCCTAGTATGTTTTGTATACGTTATACTAAGTACATGTTTTGAATAAGCTATGATATGTATGTTTTGCAAAGACCTCGGGAATCATTCATTAAACCCTTTATTACTTGTACCATTCACTGAGTATCCAAGCTCACCCTCTCTATGTATATATGTAGGTTCCAATCTAGAAGTCGGCTACGCCGAGGTGTGCGTTTTGTGCCGATGTTTTGTATGCATGTTAGGTCGGCATCAAGGATGTCGGCATTTTGTGTTTAGGTCGGCAATCTTGTACTGACGTCGGCAGTTCTGAAGATGATGATTCTTGACTTGTATACATTGCTTTTTTTTGTATATGTCGGCTTGAGAAGCCCTTTTGTTGAGATGTAACGTATATTTTATAAGTTGTAAAGTTATATGTAAAGATGTATGCCATTTCATTTGACTTATGCACAGCTCTTATAGACCACTTGTATTTTAAGTTATTGCTTCCGCTCTTGTTAGCCCCGTATATATACTCTGATTGTGTGTGATTTTTGAAAGTTGGCCTTCGGTAATCTCGGATTACTGGCCATCACGGCACCATTCTACTAGGGGCGGAATGGGGTCGTGACAGAATGGTATCAGAGCACAAGTTCCTCATAGTACGTTGTTCACACACTTGAGTCCTAAAGAGCATAGGATTTCCCTTAGACTTGATATTAGGATTGCATCATGTTGCTTGCTGCTTGACAAGGTGTGCATCATCTCGGCATCAGCATTTATTACATCGGCATGATCATTTGTTACTTGCATACACGTTTAATTGCTCATTTGTTTTAAGAGAGTCGCATTTTTTTTGCATACCTTTAGCATCATGAGGAGGGGTAGACCTTCAGTTGGCCGAGATTATCTCGAGGACAGAATAGACAGGTTAGGAAGACTGGTCGAAGGTTTGGCACACGAGTTAAGGCAGGCAAGGCAGCAGAACACTGGTACCACGTCTACTCAAGCCGAGCAGACAGATGGTCAACATGCAGTTCCACCTCCGCCTCCTCCAATACCACAAGTGCAGCCGCAGTTAGCTTCGTATGGAGATGGCACATTGCTCAACATGCTGACGTATGCCGGAGTACCAAACAAGGCCATCCTGGCAGAAACCAACTTGAACAAGAGTCAGAACTCGGGGAAGAGGCAGAAAAAGAGACAGAACTATGGGAATCGCGAAGTACCGTTCAATGCTAAGAGAAAGGCAAACATGGGCAGTTCCAACAACTCAGAACAGGAAGGTAGTGCTAAGCCGACATGTGCTAGTTGCAAGAAGCGACATTTTGGAGTTTGTCATTGGGCATCGGGGGCTTGCTTTGAATGTGGCGAGATGGGTCACCGTGTGAAGGACTGCCCGAAGGCAAAGGCTAGAAAGGATAAGAAGAAGTGAGAACTCGACGCTCGGAGTTGTTTTGAGGACATGGTAAGTTAAGTTTGGGGACCAAACTTCTTTAAGGGGGGAAGGATGTAATAACCCACATTCATATCTTAGTCATGTTCATGTGCACTTCCATAACCATGCTTTTGTTAAGTTGCATTCATGAATCTTGCCTTGTTTTGTACGTATGTGATTTGCCTAAGTGTATATGTATGCTTTGTTCCTCCCTTGTATTAGCCTAGGTTGTGTTAAGCCTAGGTCATGCTAAGCCTAGATCATTTCCAAGCCGAGGTCGTCTTAAGCCTTTAGCTATTTTTGGAATCTCTTTGTTTGACCTCCGCTTTCGTCCTGGCATATTGGCCGAGATGATTATCACCTGGGCCGAGGTGTGTATCGCCAAGGCCGAGATGTGTATTATCTGGGCCGAGATGTTTCCTTGTACCGAAGTGATCTTGTCCTGGAATGGTGTGACCTAGACCGAGGTGTGGCACATCTAGGCCGAGGTGTGGCACAGCTCAGTCAAGTGTTGTCCTTCCTAGCCGAGATCATTATTACTTTAGTTGCCGAAGTCTTGACCTTAGCCGGAGTTCTGTCCTTAGCCGAGGTCATTGTCCTTTGTTTGCTGATGCCTTGTCCCTTGCCGATGTCATTCCTTGCCGGAGTGTTTCTTTGTGTAGCTTGTTGAGTACGCTTTGTCGAGTCAAGTCTTGTCAATCTGTCACCTTTTGAGGAACCAACAGTAACGCCACGTGTCCGGCAGTGTTAAGTCGGCCGTTAGAGAATCCCACCATTTGTTGTGTTTTGTTCTAAGGAAGAAGAGAGAGAAGCTCTAGAAGAGGGAGAGGAGTTCTTGAGGGAGAGTAGATTTCCAAGCTTGATTCCAAGAGATCGAACCGTTAGATTTGTGTTCCAAGGTTAGATTCTTGATCTACTCATGTCGTTCTTTATGTTTATGTTATTGCATTGCATGATTGAATATGATTTGTAAGCCATGCATCGTTTTGAAGTCCAGTTTTAGAGAGAGAAAATGATATTCAAGTGTTCTTCAAGAAAAGTCATGTTTTGATCCGAAAGCTCATGTCAAGATATATGTTTTTGTGTTTGTTTTCATATGATCTTCAAGTATGGGTACCCAGGTCCATGTTTTCGAACTCATGGCATGAAAACTCAGATTTTGTATAAGCAAGTTATGATTTTGGCATTCATCATATTCATGTTCTTCATGTTCATGTTCTTCACGGGTGGAAACCCAGATTTCCAGACTTCACTTCCCGACGTGTAGTCGCCGAGATCATTCTTACCTAGACCTTACACTTAGGCCAAGCATCGTATCTCACCTTGGCCTACCTTGCATGATCACTTGCATTTGTCTTGTTTGAACCTCGGCCTGCAGCCGCACGCCGAAGCCGTGGCAACCACACCTCGGCCAGGAGGTGTGGGACCTCGGCATAGACCTGGTTGGTGCCCAGCATGTCCCATTGACATGTACAGCAGTGTTTTGACTTCCAGCATGTTTTTCCGAGATCATTTGCATGTATGTAAGACTTGTCCTGAGGTGTGTTTTCAGTAGACTTTGCCATGTGTTTGTAGGACTTGGACCTTTGTTGTGATCCCGACGTTCCAAGAACTAGGTGAGTGGTACCTTTAATAAAGTTATGTTCTGATGTTTTGACAAGCTTTACTTTGTTTTGTCTTGAAAAGTATTTGACCAAGCATGAATGATTATCCCTATTTTGTATATCAAGTGTAAGTTTTATGTATCAAGTACAAGCTCTGTTTTTGATGATGTTTTAGACAAGTCCGTGCGTGCCAGGGGACTTTAAGCATAAGTGGCACAAGTCCGTGCGTGCCAGGGGACTTTAAGCATAAGTGGCACATTCAAGTTAAGTCTCTCGTGTTAAAGCGGGCTACGGGCCTAAGTAACACAGGTCCCTTGTGCTGGAGGACTCTAAACTTTCGCAGCACCATATTGTGAAAAAGGGCTACAGGCCTAAGTCACACAAATCTCAAGGTGAAAAAGGGCTACGGGCCTAAGTCACACAAATCTCAAGGTGAAAAAGGGCTACGGGCCTAAGTCACACAAATCTCAAGGTGAAGAAGGGCTACGGGCCTAAGTCACACAAATCTCAAGGTGAAAAAGGGCTACGGGCCTAAGTCACACAAATCTCAAGGTGAAGAAGGGCTACGGGCCTAAGTCACACAAGTTTGTAAGTTTTGTAAGATCAAGATTGATGAATACGGTTCATCCTATGTTTTGATAAGTAAACAAGTTTTGAAAGCTCAAGTATGTTTTGACACAAATTATGCCTAGTATGTTTTGTATACGTTATACTAAGTACATGTTTTGAATAAGCTATGATATGTATGTTTTGCAAAGACCTCGGGAATCATTCATTAAACCCTTTATTACTTGTACCATTCACTGAGTATCCAAGCTCACCCTCTCTATGTATATATGTAGGTTCCAAGCTAGAAGTCGGCTACGCCGAGGTGTGCGTTTTGTGCCGATGTTTTGTATGCATGTGAGGTCGGCATCAAGGATGTCGGCATTTTGTGTTTAGGTCGGCAATCTTGTACTGACGTCGACAGTTCTGAAGATGATGATTCTTGACTTGTATACATTGCTTTTTTTTGTATATGTCGGCTTGAGAAGCCCTTTTGTTGAGATGTAACGTATATTTTATAAGTTGTAAAGTTATATGTAAAGATGTATGCCATTTCATTTGACTTATGCACAGCTCTTATAGACCACTTGTATTTTAAGTTATTGCTTCCGCTCTTGTTAGCCCCGTATATATACTCTGATTGTGTGTGATTTTTGAAAGTTGGCCTTCGGTAATCTCGGATTACTGGCCATCACGGCACCATTCTACTAGGGGCGGAATGGGGTCGTGACACAAATTCTTTCCAACAACTTTCTGAGCTTCCACACCTCGCCTCTCACCTCTCTTCTCCTTCTACCTTCATCTTCATCCAGATTTCTACTCTCAGCAATTAAATCCAGGGCATGTAATTTTTCTTCAACTTACTTCAATTTAGAGTCCATATTCCCAAACACTTCAATGTTCCACTTCTTTAAAGCTTGTTTAAGTGCCTTCAGTTTGGTTTTAAGTTTGTACCCTACCCAACCATCTACCTAAGTACCCTCCCACACTTTTTTCACTTCATACATAAAAGAAGGGTGAGACGCCCATGCGTTGATGAATCTAAAAGGCTTTGGGCCCCGATCTCTCTCATCCTCCATCAAAATAATTAGACAGTGATCTAAGATGGATCTAGGCAGACCCCAGAGTTTGAATCTAAACCATCCCAACCATTTTGGGCTAACAAGAAATCTATCTAACCTGCTCCATCTCTCACCTTCCACTGAATTGTACCAAGTATATTTCCTTCCCAACATAGGGATATCAATCAAGGCCAGGCTGCTAATGAAGTTACCAAAGTCTGCCATTCCACTATCCATTTTAACACAACCTTTCCTTTCCTCTATTGATTTTATTTCATTAAAGTTCCCCCTACACACCAAGGTTTGGGGAAGACAACCTTAATATTAGTCAAAAGTGCCCATAGTTGCCTCCTATCAATCACATCATTGGGTGCATAAACATTTACAATAACACACTCCAGACTATTAAATAAAATACCTGATAATAGGATGAAGTTCCTATTATAGCAGCAGTCAGCTAAGGAGAAACTTTCGGGCTTCCAAACACATAGCAGACCTCTAGCACTCCCAACAGCATCCACATTCATGTAGTCAACTAGATCATGAGGCCAAATAGATTTCACAAACTACTTGGATACATTTTCCTTTTTTGTTTCCTGCAATATCACCATGCCCACTTTTCTTTCTTTGATAGCTGCTTTTACTTTCCTCTTTTTCTCAGGCCTACCAAGGCCTCTAATGTTCCAAGAAAGAATCTTCATAGAGAATATTTTTACTCTTGAACCTCCCTTGATGCTATTCTAAACCCTAGCACCATTGCTCTTTTCAGCAGTTTGCTCCATGTCTTTCTTTTCCATTTCAATAATTTTCTTCATAACTTTATCATCTTTTCCTTCAAAATATATTTCCAATTCTTGACCAAGCTGTATGGTAGCTTGAGCTTCCAAGAACAATTTGTGTTTACTGTTTAAGTTGCTGTTGCAAGACAGAGAAGAAGAAATTACAGTAGCAGCTGCTCTAAAAATGGCCCCTCTTTGAAACCCAGATTTCGTCACTAATGTTCTCTGGCTTTTCCTTTTTCTCCCCTGCTCTGCCGACCTTTCATCGACTTGCTGGTTTGTAGACCTAGATTTCTTTGACTTTCCCTTGCACTTGTAGCCACAGCCAAGCCTTTATCCATTACCATCTGGACATCAACATGTGTTGAGACAGGAATCTCCACAGACTTATTATACGACTCCATACCACTACTGCTGCCATGGTCTAACCCAGTTGGTTTCGACAAGCCCAAATTAATTCCATACAAATGGCCAACAAATTGCACTTGATCCAAAACAACTTCCAGATTAATATTGGGTTGTGGAGATACATTTCTACCAAGACTACCTATAGGCCCATCAGAGACTACGGAGAAGTGGTTTGGAAATACTCTTCAGATCCTGGGAGACGCTGGCAATCCTCAGTTAGTCACCTGAAAAGATACACACTCCGGTCGGGGGTGCCGGGATTAGCACTCCGACGGACAAGTTAGTTCAGACACTCAAGATAGCTTCTTGTATAAGCTAAGTGGAGTGATTTTTACATACCTTCCTAGATTTGTGGTTCTTGTATTTATACTTGTTTTTTGGGCCTCGGGGCCTGAACCTACTTTTATCCCATTCACCTTATATTCATTCGGAGCTATTGACCTCCGTCTATTCGGCTTTACTAACGCATTCAGCGCCCTAGCTACGCAATATGAAGCCATATAGTATCTAGTTTTTGGGGTACGCGTCTTCCGACTCTTCTACTTATTCGACTCCCACAATTGCCCCTCAAGCACTTCACCGACAACAGTTGGCTGGAGTGCTTGGTTTCGAATTTTGAAAAGTCAGAGCCAAGATTCGACGGTTGGCCTCATCGTCATGCGGATATCTAAGCGCACCCCTCTCGGTTGTCGTGTCGACTTTCCCTCTTCACGCACGTGTCTATTTATTGCGATTTAAAATTTTGACGCGCTTTCGTGTATTTCATGACGCTCATCGCTGGATTGCCTTTTGGATAATCCCTGCAACTCTGTTTTCCGATATCCCCTTCGTCCTTTGTAAGTTTTCTCCTCCCTTGCTTTGAAGATTTTTTCTGGTTTGTTCCTTCCTAGGCATATTCTCATAAACTGCAGGGTATGGCGAAACATTTGAAAGACCTCATTTCGTCAGATCGAATTGCTGGCTTTAAATGCCATTTCTCCATCCTTGATGATGTCCGTCTGTCGCTTGTGGCAGACGGCACTCTTGATATGGAGAGGAAGGACAAAACTACGATTGTTTTTCCTCTTTTGTCAATTGCAGAGGGTGGAGTCTGTTTCCCTATTCACCCGTTTCTTAGGGCTGTGCTTCGCTACTGGGGTTTAATCCCTTCCCAACCTAATGTGAATTTCTTTAGAATCATAATGGGGATTATAGCGCTCAACCGTCGCCTAAGAATTAACCTTGGCATTCTAGCCATCCGACATTGTTATGCCTTCGCTAAGTTTTCTGGTCGGCACGGGCATTTCTTCCTTAGGGCCAAGGATATTGACCATCAGCTGATTACTATGCTTTCCAGTTCTGGAAAACGAGTTGATGATGTTATGGTCGTTGTCCAGGGTAACTGGGAGTTTGGCGAAGGGGAGGATCACGTCGACCCTATTCCTAGATGGAGGGGCGAGCCAAGTGGCTGATTGCCTTCTCGCTTTTATTATTTGTTCGTTTTTGTTGTGAAGCCTCTTCTTTGAAATGTGACGGCTTGGCTTGTGCAGGAAGCAATTTGAAGAAAGTTCTGTCTTCAACTGATGGCGCCGTTCTTTCGGATATAGAAGTCCCGCTCAAATATTTCGGCCGTCGAAGTCTTCAGAAACAAGGGAGGTCGGCGAATATTCTACTTCGTTACGAGCCGACATATACGACCTTCTCGGCGGCGAAAAATATCCCTGTTCCGGAGGGTGAAGATTCTCTTATCGCTCTTATTTTGTCGGACTTCAAATACTTGAGGCAGGTTGGTTTTGAAGGGTCCGATTCGGAGCGAGATGTAGCTAATGTTATCGAATCAGATCAATCCGAAACCGAGTCTAACGAGGTATTGAATTCGGCCGATCCCCCATCCACTTCGGGCTGAGGGGATCTCTCGCTTGACGACGTTGTTCACAGCTTGGAGGGTATTCCTGCCGCAGACCCTGAACACATGGCCGGGTTAAGCCTAACAAAACTTACCAGGAAGGCGAATGCGGAAAGGTTGGCCGCGCGGCGAAGAGCGGAGGCCCTTCCGTCTGAAGTACCAACCGCCACCGAATCTCAATTCTTCCTGCCTGTTAGAGAATCAGAGTCCGTGCGCATTGTTGAGGTGGAAACGGCCGAAAATCAGAATGCCGAATCTGCTTTGACCGTGCAGGCCGGCCAAGAAGTTGAGGCATAGAAATGCCTTGCCGAGTTTGAAACTGGCTAAGAAGAACATGGCGGCAAGCGTCCTCGATTAGAGGGATCGGACGTGATCGTTCCTTTTGTCATTCAGCCCATGATAAGAAACATGCCAGTTTCTTCGGATTCATCGGCACTTAAAGATATAGAAGTCACATTCAGCTTGGCTACGTCTGTGTCGTTGCCGTCTGACAAGGAGGCTTTCCGGGTGGAAACGGATCTTAATGCGACAGCACTAGCCGCCCAATCGGCACTTTTGGTACATTCGAACTTTGCTTCACTTTATCCAAATATTGTTGAAATTATGGTTTCAAATTCTTGTTTTGCAGACCATCGGATGGATAGCCGATATGGGCCGTCGCCATCGCGACGCCATCAAAGAGATTGGTCGTTTACGCGAGGAAGTTGAAGGCCAGAGGCGAAGGGCCGAGGTCGAGGCTTTGAGGGCGAACAAGGAAGCCTTAAAGGCCGACGCCGAGATGGACAGGGCTCGTAGCGCAGATCAATTGAGACCGGATGCCGAGAAGAAAGTAGACGTGAGCGAAGATGCGCTCAAATTGGCCTAGAAGGCGATCTCCAAACTGGAGGTTGAGTTGGCTGAAATGAAGGCAGCGAAGGAAGCAATCGACTCGGAGTCTTCCAAAGTATTCGAGGCCGAGAAGAATGCTGGACTCGTCGAGTACGTTGACCAAGTCCCCAAGTTTGAAAATTGGGGATTCAAACATGGCTGGCACAAAGCCCTTGCTGCTGCAAACGCTTCGTTGATTATGCCAATACCATATGAGCAAGTGGATGTTGAGCCATTGGAGTCTAATTCTGATGGCTGATCCGGCCGACAGTGTTTAGGATGTCGAATGTATTTTTATAGTTTTTTATTTAGTATTTTTCATCTGTTGCTACAGTCATAAGTAAATCTTTTTGTTTAGTGACTTGAGTGTATATGAAAGATTTCATGAGTAACTTTTCATGAGTAACTAGCTGTGTATATATAAAAAAATTTCACGAGTTGTGCTCAACTAGCTAAGGCAAAATGTTGATGAATGAAATTGCTTTCGGTTATGATTAGCTCGGCTGCTTAGCTTAGGTATTTGGCTGACCAGATTAATAAAGTAAATCTGCCCTTGCCTTTGCCAGGATGCGAGCTTGGGAAGCCGAATGGGCCTTACTCGCGGGCTGGCTGAGGCACCGATTGATCCACGCTTGCGTTGGGAAAGATGGTCGACCAGATTCATAAATCTGCCCTTGCCTTAGCCAGGGCGTGAGCCTGGGAAGCTGAATGGGCCTAACTCGCGGGCTGGCTGAGGCACCGATTAATCAGCGCTTGCACTCGAAAAGATGGCCGGCCAGATTCATAAATCTGCCCTTGCTTTAGCCAGGGCGCGAGCCTGGGAAGCCGAATGGGCCTAACTCGGGGGCTAGCTGAGGCACCGATTGATCGGCGCTTGCGCTCGAAAAGATGGCCGACCAGATTTATAAATCTGTCCTTGCCTTAGCCAAGGTGCAAGCCTGGGAAACCGAATGGGCCTAACTCGTGGACTGGCTGAGGCACCGATTGATCGGCGCTTGTGCTCAAAAAGATGGCCGACCAGATTCATAAATCTACCCTTGCCTTAGCCAGGGCGCAAGCCTGGGAAGCCGAATGGGCCTAACTCGCGGGCTGGCTGAGGCACCGATTGATCGGCGCTTGCACTGGAAAAGATGACCTACCAGATTCATAAATCTGCTCTTGCCTTAGCCATGGCGTGAGCTTGGGAAGCCGAATGGGCCTAACGCGGGGGGCTGGACAATTGTCATCCGACCGCTGACGTTTGGGATTACTGACGTTGCCTCGGGAGAGCTGCAAACATTGAAGGATAGCTGGAGAGGGCGCACGACAAAGGCCCTATTTATTTCCATTCAGGCAACTTGAGAGGGATGAAGATTGCTGAATCAGAAGCCGAAATGAGTCGTAGTAGCGAGCCTTCACGTACGGGAAGAAGAACGTCCAAGGATCGGGAAACACAGTAGAACCTTAGTCATCGGAGCAGATCACTCCGAAAGGACAGGCAACAATGGGGAAATTCTCCGCGCCCGCAACCGAGAATCGAGCCTGATGCGACGCCACAACCGTTGAGTTTTGCAGTTTCTGTGAGGAATAGACCAATGACGGAGGCGGATTCTATCATTAAAGACCCAGATGGTGCAGTCGAGTTCGCTCGACAGATATTCCTGCCGGAGGTCCAACAAGCGATGATCAGACGTCAAAATTTCGAAGTATTTCGAGACGGCATTCATGGGGCCGTCAAAGGACTATATACTGCTTATGAAGTCGGCATGCGTCTGCGGGAAGCGCGACGTGAGAGCTAGATAAAGGACAAAAGGAATCGCAGTCTGGAGATTCACGGGAAAAGGCTGAGCGTGACCTTCGAGAGCTGAAGAATGTTTGAGCGAGCGCGTCGGTTGCGGCTGATCAATCAAAATTGATTGCTGCGGAGAGGGTAACCCAACGAACCCCGGGTTATGAAAAGGGGTTTCAGGACGGCCTGAAGGTCGGGATAGAGAAGACCAAACAGGACCTTGCCGAGGAGGTCTGTCGATGTGAAAATCGTGGATTCAAGCACGGCTGGACCAAGGCCCTTCAAACCGAGGAATCTCTAAAAGCCGTGGGAATTGATTCGGCCTCGCCCCTGTATCATCGCCACCACTTTCCTTATCCCGATTTCGAAATTGAGAAGAGCGACGATGAGAGAGCCGAATGAATAGACTTTATGCCGAATAAATAGAATTTCTTTTATTTTCAACGTTTGTATTCGGTCTTGAAATGTTATGTGCTTAATTAATCGTATTATTTCAACTTTCTGGCAAGTTTTGTGTTGCGTAGTGTAAATGTTCAGACATGCATTGACCGGTCTAAATTAAGAATGATTCTTAGTGAATATTTATTCAACCAATCAAGTGGTCCGAATAGACCTCTCAAAAAGGCCAATCGTGATATCCACGAAGGGCGCTCCGAATCTGAAGTCTTTATTTTGGCCAATCGTGATATCCATGAAGGGCGCTCCAAATTTGGAGTCTTTATTTTGGCCAATCATGATATCCACAAAGGGCACTCCGAATCCGGAGTCTTTATTTTGGCCTTGGAAGGCTTTATCAGCCCTTAAGGCGTCATGCACCAAAAGGGGCTCCGAATTCGGAGTCTTTATTTTGGCCAATCGTGATATCCACGAAGGGCGCTCAGAATTCGGAGGCTTTATTTTGGCCAATCGTGATATCTACGAAGGGCGCTTCGAATCCGGAGGCTTTATTTTGGCCTTGGAAGGCTTAATCGGCCCTTAAGGCATCATGCACCAAAAGGGGCTCCGAATCCGGATGCTTTATTTTGGCCAATCGTGATATCCATGGAGGACGCTGCGAATCTAGAGTCTTTATTTTGGCCAATCGTGATATCCATGAAGGGCGCTCCGAATTTAGAGGCTTTATTTTGGCCAATCGTGATATCTACGAAGAGTGCTCCGAATCCGGAGGCTTTATTTTGGCCTTGGAAGGCTTAATCGGCCCTTAAGGCATCATGCACCAAAGGGGCTCCGAATCCGAAGGCTTTATTTTGGCCTTGGAAGGCTT
Organism: Camellia lanceoleosa; assembly: GCA_025200525.1. NCBI lineage: Eukaryota > Viridiplantae > Streptophyta > Magnoliopsida > Ericales > Theaceae > Camellia > Camellia lanceoleosa. The sequence continues at coordinate 473,332 of JANUSC010000031.1, read as the reverse complement.
AATCGGCCCTTATTAATCAAGGCTTGGGGGCGAGCTTGAGAAAACGAGAAACTTTGTATTGCGAAGGTGGAACATGCACAAGTATTAAGCCCAAAAGTCGGGTCAATGATAGAATTTACGTAAATGTGTAGAATTCCAAGGCCGTGGCAGGCTTCTTCCTATCATATCTGAGAGTCAATATGCCCCTATTCCTGCGATGCATTCAATTTGATAGGGACCATCCCAGTTTGGACCCAATTTTCCATCGGCCGGTCTCTGGTCGGCTGGAAGTACCTTTTTTAGGACAAGTTCTCCTGGGGTATATCGGCACAACTGAACTCGCTGATTATACGACTTGGCGAGCTGCTACTGATAGCGTGCTATAGATGCCAGGGTGTGGTCTCTTCGTTCTTCGATTAGAATCAGATCTAGGGCAAGCATCATGTCGTTTCGGCCTATGTCAAAAGCTTGCGATTTCAGAGTTGGGAGGCCGATTTCTAGGGGTAAGATTGCCTGGGTTCCAAAGCATAGAGCAAACGGTGTTTCTCTAGTGGATCTCCTTGGCGTAGTACGATGAGCCCACAATACACTCAGCAATTCTTCGGCCCATTTGCCTTTAGCTTTTTCCAGTCGCTTTTTGATGCCGTCGAAGATGGATTTGTTAGAGGCTTTGACTTGACCATTGCTTTGGGGGTAGGCCGGCATCGAGAAGTAAGGCCGAATGCCATATTTGCTGCATGACTCTCGGTATATGCCACATTCGAACTAGGTGCCATTGTCTGAGATTAGAGCTCTCAGAATGCCAAATCGGGTTATGATGTTTCTCTATACAAAGCGTTTAATGTCGGCATCTCGCATATGTGTTAGAGCCTCCGCTTCGACCCATTTTGTGAAGTAGTCTGTTGCGACGATTAAGAATCGCTTGTTCCTTAGGGCCCTAGGCAATGGCCCTATGATATCAAGTCCCCATTGAGCAAACGGCCAAGGCCTGGTGATAGAGTTCAACTCTTCGGCAGGCAGATGGGTTAATGGGGAGAACTTTTGGCATTGTTCGCACTTTTTTACATAACTCCCCGCGTCGACTCTCATTGTCGGCCAATAATACCCCTGCGTTATAGCTCGATGGGCCAGGGAGCGTCCGCCGGAATGGGCACCGCAACTACCCTCATGTATCTCTGTCAGAAGCTCGTTCACTTTGTCGGGGTGCACGCATTCCAAATATGGACCAGAGAGGGACTTTTTGTAAAGCCCTCCTTGCGGATCCAGATAGTATCGCAGGGCTTTATTTCGCAGCTTGTGTGCTTCTTTTTTGTCCTTTTGGAGTTGTTCAGAAGAGAGGAATGCAGCAATGGGGTCCATCCAGTTTGGTGCGGGTTCTATAACATTGACATGGATTTCCTCCGAAGGGCTAATCCTCGGCTCTGGAATGAAACCTACTTCGATGGTCTGTTTGATCTCAGAATTGATGGCGGAGGCTAAGCATGCCAAGGCATCCGCGTGTGTGTTCTGGTCGCGTGTTATTTCGTTCAGTTCATGATGGTCAAATTTTGCCGGCACAGAATTGGCCGTTTTCATGTAGGCCGCCATACGGTCGTTTCTTGCCACGTACTCCCCCTTTAGCTGATTGATTACCAACTTTGAATCACAAAACACAAGTAGATGCCGTGCACCGAGAAGGTGGGCATTCCGCAGACCGGCTAGAAGGGCTTCGTATTTGGCTTCGTTATTTGATGCTTCGAAGCCAAGTTTGACAGCCTGCTTAATTACTGCGCCGTCTGGAGATATGATTACAACTCCGGCGCCGTTGCCCCTTTGGTTAGATGATCCATCACAGTATAATTGCCAAATATCCCCGACATAAAGTCTCTAGTTCGGCTTTGGTAGAACTTCAGCCTTTGGTCGAACTTCATCAGGTTTGAGGTTGGCAAGCTCGCCGGTGAATTCGGAAACAAAGTTGGCCAACACCTGCCCCTTGATTGCAGTTTTAGGTAAAAATCGAATGTCGTATTGGCCGAGTTCAAGAGCCCATTTTGAAACACGTCCCGATGCTTCTGCACTCCGTAGTACTGATCGGAGGGGATAATCTGTTAGCACTCCAATGCTATGTCCCTAGAAGTAATGCATCAGTTTTCTTGCCGCCATGACTAGGGCAAAGATGAGTTTTTCTAGCGAAAGGTAACGTGTTTCAGCGTCAACCATTGCCTTGCTCACGTAATACACTGGTCGTTGCTCCCACTCCTCATCTTTTAATAGTACGGCGCTGATGGCCCTGTCGAAAACGGCCAGATATAGGATGAGCGGGTCACCAGCGGTGGGCGTTGTCAAGAGAGGTATTGAGCGGAGGTATGTCTTGAGTCTGTTGAAGGCTGATTCGCATTCGGCAGACCATTCAAAAGCCTTACCCTACCGTAGTGTCTGAAAGAATTGTCGTGACGATCAGAGACCGGTGATGAACTGTTAAGTCTGGCCATCCCCATCAACTTTTGGACTTCTTTTACTGAACGGGGGGAGCCGAGCTCCAAGATTGCTGTGACTTGCCTCGGGTTGGCTTCGATTCCTCAGCGGTTGACGATGTAACCCAGGAATTTGCCAGAGCCGATTCCGAACACACACTTGGAAGCGTTGGTTTCATTGGATTCGTAAGATCTTTGAATGTCTTTTCGAGATCGGCTATATGATTCTGTTCTTCTTTGGACTTGACCACCATATCATCGATGTATACTTCCATAGTATGGCCGAGTTGCTCTTTGAACATAGCAGTTATCAATCTTTGGTAGGTTGCCCCTGCATTCTTCAGCCCAAAGGGCATAACTTTGTAGCAATAGGTTCCTCTTAGGGTGAGGAGGGCAGTTTTGTCCTGGTCATCTGGATGCATGGCGATTTGATGGTAGCCTCTGTAAGCATCGATGAAGCTCATGCGTTGATGACGTGCCGTCGCATCGACGAGCTGGTCAATTCTAGGTAGAGGAAAACAGTTTTTGGCAGAAGCTTTGTTCAGATCCGTGAAGTCGACGCACACTCGCCAAGTCCCATTTTTCTTCTTCAACACCACTGTATTGGAGAGCCACGTAGGGTAAGTGACTTCTCTAATTGCCCCGGCATCAAGCAGTCTGTCTACCTCCTCAACAACGGCGGCAGCGTGCTCCGCGGCTGATCGTCGGCCTTTCTGAATGATCGGCTTACATTTCGGATCGACATTCAGATGGTGCTGTCAGTCTGACGGGTCTATTCCTGGCATTTCGTATGGAGTCCACGCAAAGACGTCAAGGTTGTTGAGCAAGAAAGAGATCATTCTTTGCTGTCGGCTTTGATGAGGCGCCGATCATGAAGAACTTTTCTGGGCTTCCATCAATGTCAACTCGGTCAAAATCTTTCGTGGCCTTCTCATTTGGATAACGCCTAACGTCATCCAGGATCTCCCGATTCGACACCTCAATAGAGTTTACTTGCAGTTCCTTTGGCGTTCTGGTGGCAAGGAGATAACATGCTTGTGCCGATTTCTGGGATCCGTGGATTTGCTCAATGCCGTGTTCTATTGGGAAACGTAGCAGTTGATGATAGGTGCTTGGGACGGTCTGCAATGTATGCAACCACGATCGCCCCATGATGAGATTGTACGGTAAAGGCAGCCGGATGACCAAGAATTCCACATCCACCATTTTGGAGCCTGCTCGAACGGGTAAGCTAATCTTTCCCAAGGGGTACTCTAGAGTGGCATTGAAGTCGAATAGTGGATAAGGGGCCGGAGTCAGGTCTGACTCGTTGAAGACGATTTTGGTGAAGGTTTTATAATACATAACCTCCGAGGTACTGCCCTGGTCGATAAGAACGCATTCGACGGTGAACCGGTTTACGCGTAGCTCAACAACCAACAGATCGATGTGAGGGAGTGTTACACCGATCAAATCAGAATCGTCAAAGGTGATACTTGGCGTTTCTTGGGGCCGCTTTGCTGGCGTGAGTTGCTGTTGGGGGCCTGGATGTGATTGGATCACATGCACAGCCCGGGCTACTGGTAGGCTGTATATCACGTGGACGGTGTCGAGCGGAAATGCATCCTGCGGAGGGACAGATGTTTTGACCACACTCTTCCGGATGCATTGGTGGAGACGTTCGTCCTTTGCCAACTCCTCTAGATGATCTGTTGAGGCATAGCGGCCATCAGTTTCTCGTTGTCGGGCCCGAGATCGTCGATCATCTGCCCTCGGGGGTCGCTCAGAAGCCTGGCGCACCGTTTGTTTGGATTTTGCTATTTCCGAGGCCAGATCACGACGAAGGCGTTTGTTCTCAGCGATGATGTTGTCCAACCTCTGTTTGGTTTGCCTGGCTTGTGCCATGGTCACTTGTATTGTCTTTTGCGTTCGGTTTGAAGATGAGTAGAGGTCCGAGGCAAGTCTTGCTGCGATGGTTTTTGGTCCAAGCGAGTTTGCGGGAATGAGTTCACTTCTCCGTGCGGTCTTGTCAGTGGCTACCAGAGGATCTTCAGTCACGCCTGCCATGGATGTATTTGAGTATTCCCACAAACGGCGCCAATTGTGGAGAAGTGGTTTGGAAATACTCTTCAGATCCTGGGAGACGCTGGTGATCCTCAGCTAGTCACCTGAAAAGATACACACTCCGGTCGGGGGTGCCAGGATTAGCACTCCGACGGACAAGTTAATTCAGACACTCAAGATAGCTTCTTGTATAAGTTAAGTGGAGTGATTCTTACATACCTTTCTAGATTTGTGGTTCTTGTATTTATACTTGCTTTTTGGGCCTTGGGGCCTGAGTCTACTTTTATCCCATTCACCTTATATTCATTAGGAGCTATTGACCTCCATCTATTTGGCTTTACTAACGCATTCGGCGCCCTAGTTACGCAATATGAAGCCGTATAGTATCTAGTTTCTGGGGTACGCGTCTTCCAACTCTTCTACTTATTCGGCTCCCATAGAGACCATAGCACCAACAACTCTTGTGCTGTCTCTGTCAGAGTTGTGATTCAAATTTCTTTGCATGCTTCCTTCGGCCCTTGTGCGATGGATGCCCCTATCTCTGTTCCCCACATGACTACAGGTCTCACTTACAGCAGAGATAGGTAGGTAATCATTTCCTATGTCTGCCATACCCCCCTCATTGCAGGTTACTTCCTTATCACTGTGTAGAGCACCATCATTGAGTGCTAGATCACTCTCTGCACCTGCCACATCATCTTCTTCTTCCTCCTTACCTCTGTAATTCTTGGAGCTTTAGTCTTCATCGATAATGCCCTTGCCAGATTCCGTGGTTCTTTGGATGCTTAGACTACATCCCTGATCATTGTGATTGAGCTTAGCATCTTCGCATACCCAAATTAGATATAGGTAGCCTTGACAGTCCAAATGAATAAGATTATTAATAGGCTCCACTTGTGAAGTGAGGATTTTCATCTTACCACATTCCAAAGAAGATAAAGCAGATAAATACTTATCTAATTCCACCACTATTCCCCAAATCTGACCAATTTTTAAAAAATTAGAGGTGTTCCAAAGATTATGAGGGACTCTAGAACAAGATATCCAAACATATCTTTCAAACTCAGTCTTCATTCCCTTTTTCTAGTCCATCACTGATTCGCATTATTCATGAAACCACCCATGTATAACCTTTATGCTACTCCTCATTTCTTCTGATTAGGGGAATGATAGGTATACTATTCTACCACCACCATCCTTCACCTGTACATCCTTCACACCTCTGATTAGTAGCTCCTCCTTGAGTTTAGCACTACAGTATTTCGGCCATAGTTTTTCCACCACACTGATGTACATCCATCCATTTCCATACTCATCTGCTTTCAAAACTACTGCCTTTCTTTTGAATCATTCCTAGCTTGAAGTGCTTCAGCATATGACATTCTCCTTACAGTGCTTGCACTAGTTATCATCCTTACCCCCACTGCTCTCGGTGGTACTAGAATATGAGTGTGGATTCGATCTTTGTTTTTAGCTTGCTCATTACCAAACTCGGCTTTCTTTACTTGTAACACTTTGTCATCACACCAGATTCTGTTGGCTTTTTGGATAGCCATCTCAGCTGCTACTGGGCAGTCATACCTCACGAAACCAAATTTGGACCCTGATGTTTTCCTCTTTTTACTTAGAATAAATACATCCTTAACTGGGGGGTCATTTCATTGGCAATGATGTGGTCAATCTGGAAGTGCAGGAATGATTGTGTGTTAGAGCAACCCTTCCAAACTTAGAGGATCTCTATGACTTAATCAAGTATAGGATTGCTTTTTGGGTAAAACCACACCTCAAAGATTTTCATTTTTCAGTGAAGGATTTCATTCTTAATTTGAGGCAAATTAGGAAGTGCTTGGGAGGATCTACTGTAGTTATATAGTGATGGTTGGATTGTGTCAGCTTTGGGTGAAGTTCTGCATCTTTGTGTTGAATTACTGATGTGTGAATGCTGCTGTGTGAGCTTTATGGTGAAATGTTGTTCTGTAGTTTGCTCTCGGTGCTATGCTGCTGTTTTTGGGTTGAAGTTGGGTGTTGCTCTATCAGCCTCTGCTGCTTTTCTCTTTTTTTGTGTTCTTTGTGTTTTTCTGCTTTTTATTAGCTTGCTGTTGAGGTTGCTTCTTTTGCTCTCTAATTTGTTGGTTCCTTACCAGTTGGCATTTAGAGCTTTATGTTAGCTCCAATCTCCTCTTTATTGATGTATTATATCATACCTTGTACGCTTCCATCAATAAAGATTTCCTTTGCCGATCAAAAAAAAAAAAAAAAAAAAAAAAGACATCCTCAACTATTCCAAAGTTTGTGAATAGGTGGAAAAGATGTTTTGGAGTCATAGAATCTGGGATGTTGTCTACAAACACAGTATGCATACCCCCTCTTGTTCTCAAGCCACTAGTTCCATGTCTTCTCCTGAACACAGGTTGCCATCCTTCTTGCTCCATCTTTGATATGGCAATCAACTTCCTTTTAAACTCAATCCCCTTTGTTTAACTGTTTGTGGCAGTTCTAGCTTCTTGCACATTAAGACCCAGCAGATTTACTAATACATAATTAGCAAAATGTTACCGCTAGTGCCAGATCTATTGTGCTAATTCACAAACAAACTTACCTCCATTAGACGATGATAGCATTGACTGAGTTTTGTTATGACATATATATATATTTCAATCCTAGACCTGGTTCATAGGTTTAGAAGGTAGTTTTTGAATCTCGAGTTTACTTGACTATGATAATTTTTTAATTATAAGAAAATAAAATAAATATAAATATAAAAAAAAATTAAAACAAAAATACAGACCAGTAGACCCATGGAGGCTGCATTAGTGCTGCAAAGGTGTGTAAGTTAATGAGTTAGACCCACAATTGCTTGAATGAGGAATACATGGGTTAGAAAATTCATGATTGTCTGTCTATTCATTTGAATGAATCTTACTAGTAATTGGATATATGGGCTCAAAATAAGGCCATTGCTTCTGCTTAAAAAGAGTCAAGTGCTACAATCTACCACAATGTACATTTTTTTTTTTGAAGATTATATTACAAATTAATCAAATTATTAAATGTCATGTACTTTTAATGATGAAAATTTGTTCAAAGTTATACAAAATTTCATTAATTATTCTATTTTAATATTTAATAGTTCTAAATATTTTTCCATTATTTATTTTTTCTTTGTATAAGTTTAAATAAGTTTTAAGGACAGATCACCAAGCGGGGATGCTCCATCTTGCATATCAACAATAGATATATAGACATAGGAAAGTGGGGACGCTACTGTGCAACCCGCACAGCAGCCACTGCTGTGTGGTAAAATGGGCCCATTTCGAGGCCCATTTTGATAATCTGAACCTTCACATTTTAGAATACATCAAGTAGAAGATGCTGTAGACGTCCCCGAATGCCCCGGGAGGGTTAAGTCCCGTTCCGTTCGTATTGCGGGTCACTACAGTTCAAGGACTCAAATGTCACGGTTCTTAATCTTGAATCAAAGAGTCCAAATCCGGCAAATCGTTTTGAGAAAACTAATTTTTGAAAGAAATGCCAAACATGGACTGCTTTGCCAGATACAGAGTCGCCACCTAAATATTTTATTTTGGGAAATTTAGGAAACCCTGACTTGTTGCCTAAGGCCACGTGTCCGTCATCACCAAATTTGCCTCGGCTCGGGAACTTGGGTACGATTGGGGAAGATCACTTCGTGAGCACCCCCGCTCGCCCGGTCAAAAACCGGCCTCTACTAACCATGATATCTGATTTTGAAAACATTGTGCGTTCTTATTTCGGTTATTAGCCTAGGTTACTATGTGATGCGCACAGCATACAAGTATAGACTGAGTCGTCTGAATTGGAACAAAACACTTCATGTTTGTTTGTTTGAAAATGGTTTGATGGTGCTACTCGCAAGTAGGCTAAGATGTGGATTTGCCACCCTCGGGTGGGCTTAAGAAAACATGATTTTGCCACTATCTAGTGGGCTTTAAAACAAACATTTGATGAATCGTTCCAATCCAAATAACCCAACCTCCACCCACAGGCATTCAAGCAGTTATATCACATAAGCAAATAGCCTCATGGTAAGCATGCTATCATGGCAGTCACTCACATGCATGCAAGGATGCTAAAGCATAAAACTCACCGAGTACTCCAAGCCAAAACAGAAACTCATTAGAAATCATGCATGATCCTAAATATACAAGATTGCCTAATGCAACACATGCAAAAATGCAACTATAGCAGGCTCGGCTATCCTAAACATGGTATATGGAATGCTACAGCTATCATGTATTCAACTTGGAATTGAAATACAAATGCAGTTAGTATGATGCGCCGAGCCCGGTGCATGTAAAACAGATGAATGAATGCAAACATGCTATCATACTGTATGCTAATTGAAATATGCCCTAATCTAACCATCATAAGCAGGTATATAAAAGGGAAGAAAGACGTGGGATTGGAAGCCATACATCACACTCACCTACACTTATTACAATTTTACCCTCGCATAGATGGTCCGAATAAATATACAGTCTCGAATAAAAGAATAGTACAGTCCAAACAATACAGTCCAAATAATGTACAAATTCCTAATTAATTAACAAATTAACTAAGAAAGCTGTAAAACTGGCATGCAAGCCGGGACTGCCTTGATTCCGCTCCGGGTGATGAATGATGCATGTTCGGGTTGCCTTTCTGCGGAAATCCACGACAATGCCCCAATTAGCCTCTGTTTGCACCTGTTCTTGAAATGCGTGCCAAGCTCCGAAAAGTTGCTGATTCTTCATTTTGTTGCAACAGAGAGCAGGAAATGGGCATGGCAATGTATTTTCACAAATGTATACATGCCTCGATCCTCGTGCCACCAATCACGCATATCGATGCATGATGGCCGAGGAGTCGAATTGCACAACTCAATATGAAATGAATGCATATGAAAATACAACAAAACCCAACTCCATCATGGATAATCCGGAGTGTCGGTGATTGGGAATTGAGACACGTTCCGTCACTCGAAGTACGAAACGCCCCTCGTTTCCCGTGCCCGGGCTAACTCCTATCCCGAACACGATGCAATATGCATGATATGCATGAAATGGAACTAAGATACAACCTAACATGCAAAATGCTACGAAATGGCATACACGATGCACGAGATGAGATGGCATACACAATGCGCTAATATACAACCTAGCATACACAATGCTATGGAATGAAATGGCATACACAATGCAATATGGACTTACACCAACATGAGTGGACCTCAGCCACACTCACATAGGAGGCCATAATGATGAAAATGAGACAACTCGGGATACGTGCACACGTGCACGCAAACCGAGAACCGAACCTATGGCACGGAATGCCACTCTGACAAGACATGGCAAAGACATGGAACATGGTATGCAATCATGCAAAAATCAGTAGCAAGATGAGGTGCAAAACAGCCCCGAATCCAGGCGAAATGACACCCGATGCATGGAATCACTCCCGAAATGCAAAACTAGGTACATGAAATGGCTTACAGCAATACAAAGCATGCATAATTAGGACATGAAGTGTAAAATAAGATGCAAGGAAGCCCTGAGACAAGCATTTTTACAGTACAAAGTGTGGCAAGACAGTGAGCGCACATGGGACTAAATTAGCATGCAAAAAAAGGGTCCGCAAGAGGGGTGATGAAGCAACTCACAGCTGCTGGCCCCAAATAGGAAATGGGCCTTCTACAACATTGAAGAGGGGAAAAAAATATGATGTTTTTCAGTATATGAAAAGCCCCAAAAACAGATACAAGTATGGCAAACAATTCATGCAAGAAATGGGCCAACAAAGGGGCAAAGAAGTAACTGATGTATAGGGGTCTCAAACAAGTGAGGGACCTTCAAAAATGTTGAATAGGGTCCCAAAATATGGCATTTTACAGTAGGTGATCAAGCCCAAATCAGTATATAAACATGCTCAAAATGCAATGCAAGATTAAGGCCACTGGAAGGCTATAACACAAAGTATACAAAATATTCATCAAAAAGCCAAAGTCCCTTAACGAAACATGACAAGGGGGTCAAAATATGGCCACTTTCAGCTCTGATCATGGCCGAAAAACAGAAGCAAGATAAGCTAACAAAATATGCAAAAATAGGGACCAAAGAGGGGTACAATGGCAAGTGATACATGGAGGTCCCAAACAGTGTTGAGTCCTTCTTAAATGTTTAAGAAGGGCTCAAAATAATCCTATCTACAGTTTATGACATTTTCCAAAACAGATCACACATAGGCTAAAAATATCATGCAAGATAATGGCATTCAAGAGGATAATGAAGCAAGTGCCAAAAATAAGCTTCAAACTGCAATGAGACCTTAATGAAACATGGAATATAAATCAAAAAAATGACATTTTCAGTTTTGGTCGAAGCTCAAAACAGCAAGAAAAATGGCTAGAAAAATGTTGCAAAATTAAGCTCAAAAAGAGGGAATTGACATTTACCCTTGAAGACCAATCCTTGGCTCCCTTTTGGCTTGAGAAATGCTACCTCCTAGCTGCTGGAAAGCTCCCCAAGTTGCTGGAAATGGAGTAGTGGTGCTGGTGCTTGGTGGTGACGAAGAAATGAGGTGTAGGACTTGGTGTTTTTTTGAAGGAACTGAGAGAGATAGAGGGAGATATGTATGTATGAGCTCCAAGCAAATTTTTCAACCCTTAAGACAGAGCTGGAGGCTCTGTTATGTAAACAAAAATGGGGGAGAAATAGAGGGAACAAGTGGAGGGAAATCACTCCAAGTTTTCCCTCCAAAAGAGTTCCCTCCGGATACAGCTTTTTGAGGGAAAAAAGATATACAGCTGTAATATACACACTGCAAGGATCATGGCCGGCCAACTTTCAGAGTTGCAGGTGGCCGGCCGGCCACCCCCCATGGCCGGCCGGCCAAGGGTCAAAATGGTCAAAAAGATTTTCTGGCCGGCTACCACAAATTGGTGTCCTCCTAGGTGCCCTCAACACAACCCTGTGGTTCAAAATTGGCAACTATAAAATAGGAGAGAGAATAGGCCATTTTTAGGAGGGGTTCAAAAGGGTCAGGTGGAATTACTGGCCGGCCACCAACTTTTGGTGTCCTCCCATGTGTGTACAACACAAATTTGGGGGTTAGGATTGAAGAAAGTGACCCTAAGGTGGTCAACATTGGCTTGGAAATGAGAAAAACGGGCGTCGGAGGGCGCCAGAGGAATATAACTGGTTGCTGAAACAATTGCTGGCCTCCCACCCTTCTACGGCCTTCCTGGTGATGAAACAGAGGTACCTGCCAAAAATGAACGAAAACCGATGCAAAATGAATGTTCGAGGCGCAGCCGGATTCGGGGCCAGCTCATATAATCGAAAGTGGCATTCGACCACGAAGTGGGTCTCTCAGACCTCAATGTCCCTCAAAAGGGAGTAAATAAGATGCATTCCAAAAACCGGAGCAATCGGAGATAGTTAGGCGGTCCCGAACCGAGGCACACGGCCTGACGGCTCCGAAAACTGGGAATCGGGCTCCGAAATGGGTAAAATGGCCTACAGCCACAAAATGTAGCCCACGGCCACTAAGAGATGGTCTACGGGACCTCTCCCTCCGCTCAGGAAAAGAAACAGAGAAAACCGAGTCTGGTTCGCAAACCGAGGCAAGGCACATAAGAGGGTTCGGAAGTCCGGAGGTAGGGCTCACGGCCGCGACTCTGAGACTTATGAACGAGCACAATACGCAACATCACCGAGCACTCAATTGGTGACGTTTGAGTCTTAAGGTCGGTCAAAAATGGGGTGTCTACAGTTGCCCCTCTTTGACAGAACTCGGAAGTCACAAGTGATGAGAGTGAATGTCAAAGCCCAGAGATGACCCATTTTTGACAAGGCCGAAGACTTAGACAAAGCAGACAAGATAGACAAAGATGTGCCCGCAGGCATGCCCGCAAGCAAGGGCAAAATGTAAATGATATGCGGGAAGATTTTGATAATTGGACTTATACGCTACGCGAAGTCGGTTTGATAATTGGACTTATACGCTACGCAAAGTCGGTTTGAAAATTGGACTTATACGCTACGCGAAGCTGGTTTGAAGATTGGACTTATACGCCACGCGAAGCTGGTTTGAAGATTGGACTTATACGCTACGCGAAGCTGGTTTGAAGATTGGACTTACACGCTATCTGGCTTGGTTTGAAGATTGGACTTACGCCACTGTGGCCAGTTTGAAGATTGGACTTACACGCTACGCGAAGCCGGTTTGAAAATTGGACTTACACGCTACGCGAAGCCGGTTTGAAGATTGGACTTATACGCTGCGCGAAGCCGGTTTGAAAATTGGACTTATACGCTATGTGAAGCCGGTTTGAAGATTGGACTTATACGCTGCACGAAGCCGGTTTGAGGATTGGGGATTCATGCAATGCACTGTAATGTAGTGGCTAAAATGCAATGTGATAGTTAGGAAAAGGGAGGTACCTTACAGGGGCAATTGGCAATGACTTACCTCGGCAATGTCCTACCTTATGCTGATGTGAGAATCTTCCGCTTCTTCTTGGTTGAACCACAGGTACTACTTCTCTCCCTGACTATGGTCGCAGCTTTCCCAATTCTCCAACACGGTGACAAACTAGGTTGATTCAGTATCCAGAATTGAGGCGCATACACATGCTATCTCAATCTATGGGGCTGCCATACAGATTTCAAGCCGAGGATATACCCCTGGGTATTTAAACCAGACTTTAGTCTCGGAAATCCCGAACCTTTGCATTCTAGGCATAAGCCATTCAAACTCTAGTTTCCAACGTCTCAGTTGGTCTCCTAGGAACTCACCGCTAACACAGGCAGGTAGCTATACCAGACCACTGGAAGTCGTTCGGGCACGACAAACACCAAAGGAATTGCACCTTTAGAGGATTTAAGGTCTCCTAGACCAGGCAATAAAATAGATATGATGCAATGGATGTGATAGATGTGATGCAATAGATAATAGATGCGATGCAACGGAGAGTATAATAGATACAAAATGGTGACATACTCCAACCGCGCTGCACTCGTGAGAGGAGAGAGAACAAAGAAAACCAATCAGGCGCGTTCCACGCAACCTAAGATAAATTCTAGACACGCTGAAAATCGTGTGAGGAAGGGGACACTCAAAACACGCTGATAATCGTGAGAGGAGGTCCAAAAACAGCCCGCCCAGCGCATCTACAACGCAACCTGGGATAAATTCCAAACACGCTGAAATCGTGTGAGGAAAAGAACACTCTAACCACGCTGAAATCGTGAGAAGAGGTCCAAAAACAACCGCCAAAACACAACGCAACCTCGAGATAGATTCCAAACACGCCAAATCACGTGAAGGAACAGACACTCAAACCACCTTTGAAATCGTGAGAGGAGGTCCAAAAACAACCGCCAGTGTGCATACACAACACAACCCGAGATAAAATCCAAACACGCCGAAATCACAGAAGGAACGGACACTCAAACCACTTGCCAAATCGTGAGAGGAGGTCCAAAAACAACCGCCCAGGTGCATACACAACATAACCTAAGATAAAATCCAAACACGCTGAAATCGCGTAAGGAACAGGACACTCAAACCACGCTGAAATCGTGAGAGGAGGTCCAAAAATAACCGCCCAGGTGCATACACAACACAACCTGAGATAAAATCCAAACACGTTGAAATCGTGGGAGGAAGAACCAAACTCTAACCACGCTGAAATCGTGAGAAGAGGTCCAAAAACAACCGCCCAGGTGCGTACACAGCACAACCTGAGATAGATTCCAAACACGCTGAAATCGTGTAAGGCACAGAACACTCAAACCACGCTAAAATCGTGAGAGGAAGTCCAAAAACAACCGCCCAGGTGCATACACAACACAACGTGAGATAAAATCCAAAGACGCTGAAATCGTGTGAGGAAGAACCAAACTCTAACCACGCTGAAATCGTGAGAAGAGGTCCAAAAACAACTGCCCAAGTGCGTACACAGCGCAACCTGAGATAGATTCCAAACACACTGAAATCGCGTAAGGAAAGAACCAAACGCTAACCACGCTGAAATCGTGAAAATTGGTCAAACAACTCGGGAGCGTGTTCCACACAACCTAAGTTAAGTCCCAGGGGACAACGATGCTAAACGCTGCTCAGCGTAAACGGATAAACAATAAGAGATAACACAAGATGCAAATAAATGCAATAAGTGCGATGAAACGCGTGTACAATGCAAGACTTGGCACACAGCTTACGACATAGCATTCCATTCATTTGGCACACAGCTCACAACACGACACTCTATTCGTTAGGCGCGCAACTCGCAACACAAAATTCTGTTCAATCTAGGCACACAACTCTTTTGGGGCACACAGCGTATTTCGGGCACGCAGCGTATCTTGGGCACGCAGCAGATCTCGGGCAGACAACACATTCTTCAGGCACACAGCTCATTTGGGCACATAGTATATTTTCAGGCACACAGCTCGTTTTTCGAGCGCACAGCTCATTTTGAACATACAAGATGCAATGACAGAACTTGCAGAAGTTGAAACAATCTCAGATGCCCAACATTTTCCCTCTTTTCTTTTGCTTTGCAGCCTGGAACTTTCACAGCTTCAGATAGGTCCTGGTTTTACTGTTCTCACATGACATGGGTTGAACCCTACGGTTTTATGAAAGAACAAATTCTATTTTGCACAAATGTGGAGAACGGCACGGCACGGCACTCGGAGCACAAAACGATTTTATTTTTGAAATTGAGAGATGAGTTTTCGATCAGGTATTGAGCCTACGACTGGACACAGCAAAATGACTCAACGCGGAAATAAAAGGCACACAACCTAGACACATCGAGTAACACTTGAAACGACTCAAAACAAGAATCGAGATAAAAAAGACATGACACTCAGACGTGCACAGGGAGCCTGTTTCACCAGGTAGTGTTTCCCACTCTTTCTCATTTGTGGTTCTCACATCACTCGGCCCTCAAGCTCTGTTTTTCTGAAAAAGCCCTTTTCTCACTTTTTCTCTCATCGCACATCTCTCTATTCTTCAATCTCTCATTTTTCAATCCCTCCCTTGGGTGGTTGATGGATAAACAGCAAGTTGAAGGCTCTCGCCCCTAGCACTCAACTAGATTCTTCTTTCTTCCGCTCACAGCTAGTGAATTCCTCCCACAGAGGGGTTCTTCTGGCCAGGTGTGTAGCAAATCTGCGACTAGCGTCGGTTGATGATGCTTTCTTTGGGGAGTTTGGACGTGACAAGATCTGTCCAGATGGTGGAGTGGACTATCTTGCCTCATTCGGTTCGTGCCAGACTTGGCTCGACACCTCGTTGCTTGGAGGATACGAGAGCTTTCAGTCCTTTGTCGTTAACTTCAATTGCGCCCTTCTTGGCAGGTAGAGTGCCCTTCTTGGCGAGTAGGGTGCCCTTTCTGGTGAGTATCTTGACAATGGGGAAAAGACAGAACACCTGACTCAACTGTGCCCCTAGTTCATTATTTAGACCATTTTTTGTTTTTGCTTTCCACTAAAATAGTTTTGACCAAAATGAGAGTTAGATCAACACGCTTGTTCGATTTTTGATTTAAAATCATGCAAGTTAGGCTATGAGCACTGAAAATTTTCCTTTTTTTGGGTCCATGAAAAGGGTCCAGTTTTGGAAAAGATAGAATGATTTTTGAGAAAATAGTCAACCTCAGTAAAAATTCTCAAAAGCTATTTTTGCAATCGGCCACTGCTCAACGAGCATAGAACCCACTCTCGAGATGCACAACCTCAGATCCGAAGGAAAATTGCCCCTTGCTTGAAGAAAGTTGCACAGCGGAAAGTTGCCCTTGTTTGAACGGCCATGGCGCATTGAATGGCAACGAAGTTGCCCCTTGTTTGATTGGCGCCAAGGATTTGAATGGCGGAAAGTTGCCCCTTGTTTGGATAGCACCGCGGCGCATTGTAGTCAATCCTCAGAGTGACGAACACAACCAAATCCTCAAATACAGAGAAGACAAAGATGACCAGAACCATCGCATAGACACAATCAAATTGAAGTGTTTTACGGCTAGACTTTAGAATGAAGTTGCCTACGTATCCCAAACATGGGAATCAAGCCTTACGTAGTTCGGGGTTAAGGTACACTCGGATATTTAACCTCTCATTTTTATGCTCTAACTCTTGCCAAGGCGCCTGTTGCAGGTTGTCAACCTTGTGAGCTTTGTTTTTCTTTTCTTTTCATTTTCAATTCTTTTATTCTTTTTTTTTTTCCTTTTTTTTTTTCTCTTTTTCTCTTTTTTTTTTTTGTATTTTTCTCTCTTTTTTTTTTCTTTTTGCATTTTTTGTATATATATTTTTTTGTCTTGCTCTAACTTTTGCTTGGGTCGCCCTTTCGGGTTTTCGGCCCAGCGAGCCTCTCAAAGGGTAAAAGTGTAGCTGGTCCATGCCAAATGGTTTTGAGATCCTGAAGTCATCTGAATCCCGGAAAATGCGTTTGTATTGATTCATGAAGGATCCATCTTGACTCTTGAGTATATCGGACATTTTGCCCCTAGTTCGAGGGTGCTTCGATTTAACCGCAAGCTTCTTCTGATGAGGTCTGATCTTCTTGATCTGACTTTGGTGCCTCTTGTTCAAGGGCTGCTTCAAATCTGGCCACACAGGCCTCACATCGTAGTTGACCGTTGAACCTTCTGAATTCAAGTTCAAGGTTTGGAAGCAAAAGGGGTTGAGCCTCGAGGCTGAGAGCAATCCTAGACTGTACAATCTCAAGAGCGACTCCACACAGGTCTTCGCAGGACTGCGCAAAACATTTTGTTTTTGAAAATTTTTAAGAAAGCGACAAATCGCTCGCGTTGAAGATAGTGTGAAACCAGTCTGCATCAAGCCAGGGTCCTTCTCATTACTCACTCCAACAAGCATGATTTCATTCATTAAGGGCTTAGCACGCCTCTCTTTCTCTCAGTTTGATCAAAGTTTTGCAAATCCCGAGGAATTCTTCCCTCTTTGTTTTTACCGCAGTGTTCAAAAGGTTTCGAAAAACTCAGGTCATTACAATGACTTCAAGGCACAAGAGAGCAGGTGGAATGCACTGCCATTTCATTCAAATCCCGGCACAACTAGCACCTGGCAGAAGCAAATGTGAGAGCGTGAAAATCACTGCTGTTTCATTCAAAATCTGTCGGCATAATTGGCTCCCTGGCAGAAACAGACTGAAAATAAAACAAAAAGACAAACGCGAAACAAAATGGTGACGCCCGAGGTAACACCCCTAGAATCACCCGACTCCTATACAACAGGACTGACTCGATACAACAAGACAGACCCAAAACAAAAGAGACTGACTCAAAACAAAAAGACAGACTCAAAACAAAACAACAAAATTGACCCAATACCCAAGTCAGAAAACACAAAAACTGGTATTTGTACATTGCTCAGAATAGTGCGTGCCATCCACCATATTTGGAGTAAACTGAGCGCTGCTTGCAGGTGGTTCATCCCTCGATCACATCACATTATCCTCCACAAGTTCACTAATCAATTGCCGATAGACTTTGCAGAGCTTGGCGGGAGGACAACCCCATTGTCAAACAGATCCTGTACTTCATGGCGAAGACGGAAGCAGTTGTCGGTAGTATGGCCAGTTTGTTGATGGTATGCACAGTACTGGATAGCATCATGTGTAGCCGGAAGAGGGTTCGGGAGAGGCCGAGGCTCAAGGGGTTTGAGATGGCCTTGTCCAACAAGGATTTGGAAAGCTTTGGATAAAGGCATGTGGAGGGCATGGAAGACCCTCTGACCTCGGGGTTGGTATACGGGTTTGTGGATTTCTTTGGGCGCACCAACAAAGGGATTGGCAGTCTTGGCTTGGTTTCTTGATCTCTTGAGTGGAAGATTATAGTGAAAGGCGTTTCGATACATGACCCTTCTCGGCTTGCCCTTGATTCAACCGCCCCGACTTGAGTGGCGAAAATGCCGTCCACAATTTTTGCAACAACTGCGAGCACTTGCTCTTTGTTCAGTCCCTCGGCTTTCAAACCCTCAACAGCCAACAGAAGATGCTCATGGGGATCCACGTCCGCCCCTATCTTGTTCTTTCCACTCACCTCCACTTTGCCAAGGGATTGGCATTCCTCAAATACAGCCCGTTCCAAGATCGGGGAACCTTTTGTCGTGAAACTCCTAGCATGTGCTGTGGTCGATGATGGAGCCAATGTCCCAGAGGCTAGATCTGTTACAGTTCTTTGAAGATCTTCGATCATTCTCTTTAGCTCAGAAGTAGTGGGCTCACGGGTTTGAGATGATTGGGGTTTAGGTGCATCCATTATGCATAAGTTCATGCTTTCTGGAATGAACACCTCAGGCTTGGGTAGATGGGCTGGAGTGATGTATATGCTGGGGTTGAAGGTGGTTGGTAGTGTATGGATGAGGTTGAGGTAGGGAGGTGACAAGTCAGTACTAACCTGAGGTCCTTTGGGTGGAGCTAGGGTCTCTTCGTCAATAAGATCCTGAATCTTATGATGGAGGCGGATGCAGTTAAATATCATGACCGTCTTTGCTAATGGTAAACCTGATATTTATTGGGTCGTATCATATTGGAAGAGGGTTTGGAAGGGGTTGGGGTTCTAGGAGTTCTAGGTGCCCTCTTCTTCTGACTTTTCAAAGCTTGGAGAGACTCATGTAAAGAGGATGGAATTTTCGGGCTGGGGGTCGAGTTGAAGTGGTTGGTTTTTGGTCATTGAGGGAAGTGGTGATAGTGTCTACTTTTGAGCATTTTGCAACTGTGCTACCATCAGTAGTAGCATTGGAACTGCGATCAACATTCCTCTTCAAAGGCCCATTATCTTCTGCAAAGATCCCTTGTCTGATGGCATCCTCAATTTGTACCCCCATTTCATGAAGAAATTTGGAAAAGTAAACAGAGGTAGAACGACCATCTTTTGCAGCAACTCGCCATGCAGATTCCGAACAATCATCCTAATCTGATCTTTGTCAGAAGGCCTTGTAGTCATCATTGAGGCCTTTGCCCTCCATCTCGTCATGAACTCTGAGAAACCCTCCTTTGGTTCTTGGCAGGTGACTTCAAGATCACAAGTTGTGACCTCGATCTGTGTGTTATAGGACTATTGATCAATAAAGGCCTCAGCCAGCTCTTCCCAGTTCTGTTTCACAGAGTTCTCCAATTTTGCATACCAGATTGCAGCTATCCGGGACAGGGTTCGGCCGAATAGTGATAGTTTCTGGGCTGTGGTCAAACCCATTGGTCTCAGGATATCAGAAAACAGTTGGAGGTGCACCATTGGGTTTTCAGAGCCATCAAATCGATCGATATGCGGCATCTTGAACCGATCCGGTAATGTCACCACTGAGTCGGTATAACCATCCTCCATATCAGGAATAGAATGGGCCCCCTGAGACTTTTTGAACAACTTCTCAAGCTTGCTCACTTTCAATGCTGTGGGGTCCGTCTCGAACTCAAAGGGTGAACTTGGCAGGTTGATCGGTGCTTTGGATAGCTGGGGTAGAACCGGGGGCAGAGGTGGCCTTGTCGGAATGTCCGTATCTTCTTGGACATTAGCTGTCTCCCCGAGCGTTGGAACTCTAGGTGGGGGAGGAGCCTGGTGTGAAGTAGATACCCCAGTTTGCTGCTCTAGCCTGGCAATTGTCTCTGCCTGTTGGGCTATAATCTCGGCCTGGCTTTTGGCAAATTCTGCTTGACGGGCAGCGTCCTGCTGCATGAGTTTCATACTTTCTTGGAGTTGACGCATCATTTCCTCCATCCCTGCCATATTGCCCTGGTCTAACTGAACAACTGGTATAACTGTCCCTGACTGGCCTTTTTACCCTGCCTTTGGTGAAGGAACACTGATTGCCCTCGAACTGAATCTCTGACCCGACAAAGTCTATCAGCACAAGTCTAATGATCCTCGGGGGATATTGGAGCCTTCCGAAGCTATGGTTCCAAGACTACCTAGCAAAAGAAAACATCGACATCTCGACTGATGTTTACCAAAACAGATACGGGCCTAGCAGGATGACTGTGCCCTCTACTGAATTCTGCCCCAAATTCTGCCTCAAAACTGAATCTGATACCCGCAGATAACTGATTCCTAAAATACCGATACTGGTGCCCGCAGGCCCGATGCCCAAACTTGCAAACTGATACATGCATTCCTGTAGAGACGCACTCTAAAAGCACATAACAGATAAGTGAGAGCCAAACACCCCTATGTTGGGGTAGGGTTTCCCTGTCCTATTTTGTCAGGAGCTAGGGTTTCACTACGCACGCAGCGGTTTCAAACAACCTATATCGGGTAAGCAACCTGTCCTAGTTTGGAATGGTCACTATGGATTTCGATATGCACTAGGTCGAATGGTCAAAAGGGTGGCCGATAAAACCGGGTTTGTGTTCCCATCTTTGTCGAGCCAGGCCGTCGGCCTTATGGTCATGCCTTTGACAAGACAAGCCTCCGGCAAATCGTTCGGGAATGGCGTATGGCAAACACGGTGTCCTAGGCACACCAATGCAAATGCAATGCAAAGAAACACACAAGTGTAATCAAAACCAGATATCATGAGTTTGAGTCAAGTTCTCTAAATCCCCAGCAGAGTCGCCAGAAACTGTAGACATCTCCGAACGCCCCGGGAGGGTTAAGTCCCGTTCCGTTCGTATTGCGGGTCACTATAGTTCAAGGACTCAAATGTCACGGTTCATAATCTTGAACCAAAAAGTCCAAATCCGGCAAATCGTTTTGAGAAAACTGATTTTTGAAAGAAGTGCCAAACATAGACTGCTTTGCCAGATACAGAGTCGCCACCTAAATATTTTATTTTGGGAAATTTAGGAAACCCTGACTCGTTGCGTAAGGCCACGTGTCCGTCATCACCAAAGTTGCCTCGGCTCGAGAACTTGGGTACGATTGGGGAAGGTCACTTCGTGAGCACCCCCGCTCGCCCGGTCAAAGACCTGTCTCTACTAACCATGATATCTGATTTTGAAAACATTGTACGTTCTTATTTCGGTTATTAGCCTAGGTTACTATGTGATGCGCACAGCATACAAGTATAGACTGAGTCGTCTGAATTGGAACAAAACACTTCATGTTTGTTTGTTTGAAAATGGTTTGATGGTGCTACTCGCAAGTAGGCTAAGATGTGGATTTGCCACCCTCGGGTGGGCTTAAGAAAACATGATTTTGCCACTATCTAGTGGGCTTTAAAACAAACATTTGATGAATCGTTCCAATCCAAATAACCCAACCTCCACCCACAGGCATTCAAGCAGTTATATCACATAAGCAAATAGCCTCATGGTAAGCATGCTATCATGGCAGCCACTCACACGCATGCAAGGATGCTAAAGCATAAAACTCACCGAGTACTCCAAGCCAAAACAGAAACTCATTAGAAATCATGCATGATCCTAAATATACAGGATTGCCTAATGCAACACATGCAAAAATGCAACTATAGCAGGCTCGGCTATCCTAAACATGGCATATGGAATACTACAGCTATCATGTATTCAACTTGGAATTGAAATACAAATGCAGTTAGTATGATGCACCGAGCCCGGTGCATGTAAAACAGATGAATGAATGCAAACATGCTATCATACTGTATGCTAATTGAAATATGCCCTAATCTAACCATCAAAAGCAGGTAAATAAAAGGGAAGAAAGACGTGGGATTGGAAGCCATACATCACACTCACCCACACTTATTACAATTTTGCCCTCGCATAGAGGGTCCGAATAAATATACAGTCCCGAATAAAAGAATAGTACAGTCCAAACAATACAGTCCAAATAATGTACAAATTCCTAATTAATTAACAAATTAACTAAGAAAGCTGTAAAACTGGCATGCAAGCCGGGGACTGCCTTGATTCCGCTCTGGGTGATGAATGATGCATGTTCGGGTTGCCTTTGTGCGAAAAGCCATGACAATGCCCCAATTAGCCTCTGTTTGCACCTGTTCTTGAAATGCGTGCCAAGCTCCGAAAAGTTGCTGATTCTTCATTTTGCTGCAACAGAGAGCAGGAAAGGGGCATGGCAATGTATTTTCACAAATGTATGCATGCCTCGATCCTCGTGCCACCAATCACGCATATCGATGCATGATGGCCGAGGAGTCGAATTGCACAACTCAATATGAAATGAATGCATATAAAAATACAACAAAACCCAACTCCGTCATGGATAATCCGGAGTGTCGGTGATTGGGAATTGAGACACGTTCCGTCACTCGAAGTACGAAACGCCCCTCGTTTCCCGTGCCCGGGCTAACTCCTATCCCGAACACGATGCAATATGCATGATATGCATGAAATGCAACTAAGATATATCCTAACATGCAAAATGCTACGAAATGGCATACACGATGCACGAGATGAGATGGCATACACAATGCGCTAATATACAACCTAGCATACACAATGCTATGGAATGAAATGGCATACACAATGCAATATGGACTTACACCAACATGAGTGGACCTCAGCCACACTCACATAGGAGGCCATAATGATGAAAATGAGACAACTCGGGATACGTGCACACGTGCACGCAAACCGAGAACCGAACCTACAGCACGGAATGCCACTCTAACAAGACATGGCAAAGACATGGAACATGGTATGCAATCATGCAAAAATCAGTAGCAAGATGAGGTGAAAAACAGCCCTGAATCCAGGCGAAATGACACCCGATGCATGGAATCACTCCCGAAATGCAAAACTAGGTACATGAAATGGCTTACAGCTATACAAAGCATGCATAATTAGGACATGAAGTGTAAAAGAAGAAGCAAGGAAGCCCTGAGAAAATCATTTTTACAGTACAAAGCGTGGCAAGACAGTGAGCGCACATGGGACTAAATTAGCATGCAAAAAAAGGGTCCGCAAGAGGGGTGATGAAGCAACTCACAGCTGCTGGCCCATATAGGAAAGGGGCCTTCTAAAACATTGAAGAGGGGAAAAAATATGATGTTTTTAAGTATATGAAAAGCCCCAAAAATAGATACAAGTATGGCAAACAATTCATGCAAGAAATGGGCCAACAAAGGGGCAAAGAAGTAACTAATGTATGGGGGTCTCAAACAAGTGAGGGACCTTCAACAATGTTGAATAGGGTCCCAAAATATGGCATTTTACAGTAGGTGATCAAGCCCAAATCAGTATATAAACATGCTCAAAATGCAATGCAAGATTAAGGCCACTGGAAGGCTATAACACAAAGTATACAAAATATTCATCAAATAGCCAAAGACCCTTAATGAAACATGACAAGGGGGTCAAAATATTGCCACTTTCAGCTCTGATCATGGCCGAAAAACAGAAGCAAGATAAGCTAACAAAATATGCAAAAATAGGGACCAAAGAGGGGTACAATGGCAAGTGATACATGGAGGTCCCAAACAGTGTTGATCCCTTCTTCAATGTTGAATAAGGACTCAAAATAAGCCTATCTACAGTTTATGACATGCTCCAAAACAGATCACACATAGGCTAAAAATATCATGCAAGATAATGGCATTCAAGAGGATAATGAAGCAAGTGCCAAAAAGAAGCTTCAAACTGCAATGAGCCCTTAATGAAACATGGAATATAGCTCAAAAAAATGACATTTTCAGTGTTGGTCGGAGTTCAAAACAGCAAGAAAAATGGCTAGAAAAATGTTGCAAAATTAAGCTCAAAAAGAGGGAATTGACATTTACCCTTGAAGACCAATCCTTGGCTCCCTTTTGGCTTAAGAAATGCTGCCTCCTAGCTATTGGAAAGCTCCCCAAGTTGCTAGAAATGGAGTAGTGGTGGTGGTGCTTGGTGGTGATGAAGAAATGAGGTGTAGGACTTGGTGTTTTTTTGAAGGAAATGAGAGGAATAGAGGGAGATATGTATGTATGAGCTCCAAGCAAATTTTTCAACCCTTAAGACAGAGCTGGAGGCTCTATTATGTAAACAAAAATGGGGGAGAAATGGAGGGAACAAGTGGAGGGAAATCACTCCAAGTTTTCCCTCCAAAAGAGTTCCCTCCGGATATAGCTTTTTAAGGGAAAAAAGATATACTGCTGTAATATACACACTGCCAGGATCATGGCCGGCCAACTTTCACAGTTGCAGGTGGCCGGCCGGCCACCCCCCATGGCCGGCCGGCCAAGGGTCAAAATGGTCAAAAAGATTTTCTGGCCGGCCACCACAAATTGGTGTCCTCCCAGGTGCCCTCAACACAACCCTGTGGTTCAAAATTGGCAACTGTAAAATAGGAGAGAGAATAGGCCATTTTTAGGAGGGGTTCAAAAGGGTCAGGTGGAATTACTGGCCGGCCACCAACTTTTGGTGTCCTCCCATGTGTGTACAACACAAATATGGGGGTTAGGATTGAAGAAAGTGACCCTAGGGTGGTCAACATTGGCTTGGAAGTGAGAAAAACGGACGTCGGAGGGCGCCAGAGGAATATAACTGGTTGCTAAAACAATTTCTGGCCTCCCACCCTTCTACGGCCTTCTTGGTGATGAAACAGAGGTACCTGCCAAAAATGAACGAAAACCGATGCAAAACGAATATTTGGGGGCTAGAACGCGCAGTTTGGGGCCCCAAAAACTGCCTGTTAAGCACCGAAAGTGGCATTCGACCACGAAGTGGGTCTCTCAGACCTCAGTGTCCCTCAAAAGGGAGTAAATAAGATGCATGCCAAAAACCGGAGCAATCGGAGATAGTTAGGGTCGGCCGAGGCACACGGCTGACGGCTCGAAAATCGAGAACGGACTCTGAAATGGGCAAAATGGCCTCTGACCACAAAATGTAGCCCACGCCACCGAGAGATGGTCTGGGACCTCTCCCTCCCTCGAGGAAAGAAAGCAGAGAAAACCGAGTGGTTATAAGCCGAGGCAAAACCTGAGAATAGGGTTCAGAAGTCCGGAGGTAGGGCTCACGGCCGCGACTCTGAGACTTCTGAACGAGCACAATACGCAACATCACCGAGCACTCAATCGGTGACGTCTGAGTCTTAAGGTCGGTCAAAAATGGGATGTCTACAGATGCCGGCAAAAAATTAAGTTAATCGGATATCATTTACTCATTCATCCACTCACATTTGTATCTAAAAAAATAACTAAAATTTTTTAGTTAAAGTATTAAAATGAATACAGATATGAGTGAATGAATGAGTAAACAATATCCGATTAACTTGATTTTTTTTTCAAGCATTTTCTACTTGATGTATTCTAAAATGTGAACGATTCGGATAATTAAAATGGGTCCCAAAATGGGCCAATTTTGCCGCACAGCAGTCGCTATTGCACGAGCTGCGCAGCAACATTTCTACTAATGACACTTGGATGATTTAACGTGTATTATATAACTAATGATGGTGGTTAATTTTTAATTTATTGAGGCAGTCGAGTAAATTTTTGATACATTTCATTTTCAGTTGGCTGCGAAGAAAGAAATTTGTTGTCTGGGGGAAGAAGTAAACTGAATATATATATATTTTTTCTTTCTTTCTACCATTTATTTATTTATTTATTTGTTTCTTGTGGTGGTAGAAATAGTTAATTAGTCAAGTCTGGTGGCCTGTCAATTTTCTTTCTTTTTATTTTTAATTTTTAAAATTTTAAGGTTGATCTCATTGTGATCATAAACATAAGGACAATGATAGAGACCACTAAAAATTGTGCTCTAAAGCAATCACTAATGATGTGGCATCCATTTAAAAAAAAAAAAAAAAAACAGACACAACAACACTGTGGCAGTGGGTGGGACCCACTGCCACATCATTAGTAGTGACACTAGTTAGTGCTCCCATTCATTTTCCTAAACATAAAGTAGGTATTTTCCTGCGTAAGAAGTTAAGGGCATAGTTTTAATTATTTTAATACATATGCATAAGAAACTCTTAATTAGGTAAGGCTTGTAGACTATCAATTTAATTTTTAATTTTTAGGTTGTTGTTATTGGAAGCGTCAACATGACTTTATAAAAATAAGTATTACTCAACAAACGGACATATTATACATTATTCACACCGCGTCTAAGAGGTGGGGTGAATTATTAATTAAAGTAATGGAGTTTACAACCTTCAATGAAATTTATTCTATTATTTTAATTAAAAAGGTGGGTATTGATTATCAACTGTTTTTAATTTTCAAATGCCAAAAATACCTTTGCTTCTTTTTTTTTTTTTTTTCTTTGATAACTCAGGTATCCCCAATCCTCTGATTTTAAAGGAAGCAAGGACTAATCTTGAGGGGTATGTAGCCGGTGGGAAGTCGGACACCCTTTTGCAAACTAAATACCTTTGCCTCTTGTTCATGCCTCTTCTTTCTTTTCACAATTTCTCTTCTTTTCCTCCCTAGTATCAATGGTATGTGATATTGTCACGACCCCAACCCGCCCCTAGTAGGATCGTGCCGAGATGGCCAGTAACCCGTGATTACCAAAGGCCAACTTATCAAAATCCACACACAACAGAGTACATATAGGGGGCTTACAAAATGCGGAAGCAATAAATCAAAATACAAGTGGTCCATAAGAGCTGTGCGTAGAACAAATGAGCAAACAAGTACAAAATGATCTTACAACCAGTCCATAAATAACAAAATACAGTTCTCATCTTGATCAAAAGGCTTCTAAGCCGACATGTACAAAATACAAAGAATACAAGCCAAGAAGCATGATTTTCAAGATTTGCCGACGAAAATACAAAATGCCGACGTAAACACATAGTGCCGAGGTAGAAACAGCATGGCCGGCAAGAATGCAAAACAAAGTCGATGAAAACCAAATATCCAAAACAAGCTGGAAAACACATCTAGGCGTCGCCGCCGTCCTGCTCATCACCTACATATATATATAGAGGGTGAGTATGGAAACTCAGTGAATGATACTAGTAATAAAGGTTTTGCATGAATATAGCCGAAAGTGCATACAAAACAAGCATTTCAGAACCATACAAATATTAGCCGAGGTCCTCCAAAGCAAAACACAATAAACCTTTACCAATACAGAGGATGAACCGTATTCATCTTTCAAACCTTACAAGTTTCTAGGGATGCTCATGACATCGGCAAACAAGGACAGAAGCTTTCCAACAATCAGTACGTGTAGTAGCCCATTAGTGGCAAAACCCAGATTTATACGATCCGTGTCGTTTTAGACAAGATGATCTTTGCGAAAGTTTAGAGTCCTCCAGCTAAGGGACTTTTACAATTCATGCTGCGAAAGTTTATAGTCCTCCAGCTAAGGGACTTGTGTTACTTAGGCCCGTAGCCCTTTTTAACACAATGGCTTTTTCAAGAAAGGACCGTATCCTTTTTATGCAAGACTGGTGTCACTTAGGCCCGTAGCCCTTTTGACAAATGATCTTTGCAAAAGTTTATAGTCCTCCAGCTAAGGGACTTGTGTTCAAGAAAGGACCGTATCCTTTTAATCCATAATGCTGCGAAAGTTTAGAGTCCTCCAGCCAAGGGACTTTTACACTTAGTGCTGCGAAAGTTTATAGTCCTCCAGCCAAGGGACTTCTCAAGATAATCATCAAGACAAAGCTCACATTTGATACATCGAGTTAGGCTAATCATTCATGCTTAACAAATACTTTCATCAAAACAAAGCAAGACAAGATTTATCAAAGCAGTTTAACATAGCTTTATTAAAAGCACCACTCACCTCGGTCTTCAGGTGTAGGCTCAAAGCAAGATCAAAGTCCTGACAAATCACATGGCAAATCACATTCTCAAAACAAGTTTTACATACATGTAATGATCTCGGCACTCTCACCGAATCCAAATCAATAACAAAGCAAAACATGCTAAGAGTCAAAACGCTGTTTCCCATCTTGGGAAAATACACTGGGTACCGTCCAGGTCATGCCGAGGTCCCACACCTCCTCGCCGAGGTGTGAACCCGACGGCCACAATCAAAACAAGGTCAGGAAACTTGGGTTTCCCTTCAAAGAACAAGAAGAACAAGATCATCAAGAACATCAAGATCATGCATGCTGAAATCTTATCTTATTTATACGAAATCTGAGGTTTTCATGCTAAGAGTTCAAAAATCGTGGACCTGGGTACCCAACCAAGGAGAACATGCAAGAACAAACACAATAACATGGTTCTAGCCACAAACTTCTAGATCAAAGTACAACTTTCATCAAGAACACATGAATACTAACTTTCTCTTTCAAAGACCAACTCCAAATCCATGCATGGCATGCAAAACAAATCCAATCATGCAATGCGGCTTGACAAACAATAAGAATAACCGAAGCAGATCAAGATTCTCACCTCAGATCACGAATCTAACGGTTCGATCAACCAAGACCAAGCTCGAAAGTCACCAATCTCTCTCTAAAACTCTTCCTTCACCCTTGAGAGCTTCTCTCTCTAAAAACAAAACTTTGAGACAAAAATGATTAGTTTCTAAGACAATCGCCTGTCTTAAACCACAGCCCGGACACGTGGCACTACCGGGTTGGTTCTCCTCAAAAAGGTGACTGATTGATTAGACAAGTCTCTGACAAAGCGTACACAACAAGCTTGGTGGCAAAACACGTCGGCTAGCAAGGACGTCGGCCAGAGTCAAAACTTGACAGTCAACAAAGACATCGGCTAGGGAGGGCGGCACTTGACTAAGGCATGCCACACCTTGGCACTGGTGTGCCACATCTCGGCCTAGGCCATACGATCAAGGACAAAGGTCACAAAGCACAAAACATCTCGGCAAGCGTCTTGGGGTGTAGATAGAGGTCGCTAAGGTTCCAAAAGCTGTTCTAAATGCAAATGTTCAAAGCGAACTATGCTAAGATGACCTCGACTCTGAGACCAAGCAAGGTACGAGTTCAAGCAAGTAACAATTATCAAGCAAAGCAAAGTAAGATAACAAGATTACAAACTCGGCAAGGCAAGATCATACATAAATGCATGCAAGCAAGACTAAATCAAAGTGAGGGTTGTTACAGCCTACCCCCCTTAGAAAAGTTTGGTCTCCAAACTTAAGGTACCTTGTTCCAAGAATAATTCGGGATGTCGAATTCTCATTTCTTCTTCCATTTCCCAGGTGGCATCCTTACCATAGTGCTCTTTCCATTCTACCTTTACCATTGGTATTGACTTGTTTCTCAATTGCCTAACTTGTCTGTCAACAATAGACGTCGGCCTCTCTTCATAATCTAAATTCTCGTTGACTTCAATTCCAGAGAAATCAATCACATGCAGTGGATCCCGAATATACTTCCTTAACATTGAAATGTGAAATACATTATGGACTTGGCTCAATTCTGGCAGCAGAGCAAGTTTGTAGGCAACGGTGTTAACCTTGTCAAGAATTTCAAATGGCCCAATATAACGGGGCGCTAACTTACCTTTCTTTCCAAATCTAGAAACTCCTTTCATTGGTGAAACTTTCAGGAATACATGGTCCCCAATTTCGAATTCTAGTTCTTTCCTTCTCTGGTCGGCATAGTTCTTTTGTCGGCTCTGGGCAGTCTTAATCCTCTGTTGGATAAGTTTAATCTTCTCTGTTGTCACTTGAATCAGTTCGGGACCAAGCAGAGCTCTGTCTCCCACTTCGGTCCAGCATATCGGCGATCTCCATTTTCTTCCATACAAAGCCTCATACGGTGCCATGCCAATGCTAGCTTGATAACTGTTATTGTAAGCGAATTCTACTAACGGTAAGTGCACTCCCCAATTTCCTTAGAAGTCCAGTACACAAAGTCTAAGCATATCTTCAAGTGTCTGAATTGTTCTCTCTGACTGCCCATCCGTCTGGGGATGAAAAGCTGTACTAAATCTCAGCTCGGCTCCGAATGCCCTCTGTAGACTCTGCCAAAATCTGGAAACAAACTTAGGATCTCTGTCTGACACAATTGACATCGGCACTCCATGAAGTCTAACAATCTCGTTCATATAAAACAAGGCAAGTTGATTGGCGTTGAAGGTAGTCTTAACAGGTAAAAAGTGTGCTGACTTAGTTAATCTATCGACAACAACCCAAATCGAATCCATACATTTCTGTGTCTTCGGCAGTCCAACCACAAAATCCATGGAGATGTGTTCCCACTTCCACTCAGGAATCGGCAAAGGTTGTAAGAGTCCTGCTGGTCTTTGGTGTTCTGCTTTTACTTGTTGACAATGCAAACACTGAGACACGAATTCGGCTATTTCTCTTTTCATATTTGGCCACCAAAACATCTGTTTCACGTCTTGATACATCTTGGTATTTCCTGGATGAACAGCAAACTTGGAATTATGAGCTCCCATCAAAATCTTCCTTTTCAACTTTGGAACATCGGCCACACACAATCTCCCTTCAAACTTGAGCACTTGGTTCTCAAAAGCATATCCTGACCTCGGCTTTGTAACAATCTCCTCGGCTATCTTTCTGAAGAATTCATCCTCCATTTGTCTTGCCTTTACTTCTTCAACAATGGTTGGTTCTCTCGAAATTATGGTCAAACATGCCAAATTCCCAATTGACTTCTGCTCAAAGCGTCGGCTCTGTTGTTAGCTTTCAGGTGGTATTGAATTTGCATATCATAGTCCTTCAAAAACTCAAGCCATCTCCTCGCCTCAAATTCAATTCTTTCGAGTGAGCAGTATTTCAAACTCTTATGATCTGTGAAAACGACAAGAAGCTCCATACAAGTAATGACGCCAAATTTTAAAGCGAACACAATGGTCGCCGGCCCAAATCATGAGTGGGATAGTTCTTCTCATGTGGCTTCAATTGACGAGATGCATATGCTATAACCTTACCTTTTTGCATTAATACACAAAAAACCCTTATGCGATGCATCACTATAGACATGAAATTCTTCATTGCCCGATGGAAGTACAAATCTTGGTCTCAGTAACTAACCTCGTCTTGATTCGGAAAGTGACTCGATCTTCCGTCCATTCATACGGTGCTCCTTTCTTAGTCAGTTGCGTCAATGGAATTGCAATCCTGGAGAAATCTTTCACAAACTTCCTATAATATCCTGCCAAACCTAGAAAACTTCGGACCTCGGACACATTGGTCGGCCTCGGCCAATTCACTACGGCTTCAACTTTGCTAGGATCAACCGAGATGCCTTCTTCATTTATTACATGACCCAGAAATGAAATAGTAGAAAGCCAAAACTCACACTTATTAAACTTAGCATACAGTTTCCGGTCTCTCAAAGTCTACAAAGCAAGTCTCAAATGATTCTCATGTTCAGCTTCGCTCTTGGAGTAAATTAGTATATCATCGATGAAGACGACCACAAATTCATCTAAGTGGGGCTTGAAGACTCTGTTCATTAAATCCATGAATGCAGCCGGGGCATTGGTCAGTCCAAAAGGCATCACTAAGAACTCGTAGTGGCCATACCTGGTCCAGAAGGCAGTCTTCTCAACATCCTCGGCTTTAACTTTAAGCTGGTGATAACCCGACCTAAGGTCAATCTTAGAAAAGACTCGAGCTCCTTGTAGCTGATCAAGCAAATCATCAATCCTAGGTAATGGGTACTTATTCTTAATGGTGACCTTATTGAGTTCTCTATAATCGATACAAAGACGAAGCGTGCCATCCTTTTTCTTAACAAATAAAACGGGTGCTCCCCATGGTGAAGTGCTCGGCCTAATAAACCCCTTATCCAACAATTCCTACAACTGCAGTTTCAAATCCCTAAGTTCGGCTGGGGCCATTCTATATGGTCTCTTGGAGATCGGCTGTGTTCCCGACATGACATCAACAGTAAACTCTATTTCTCTATCGACCAATTGGCCAGGCAAGTCATCAGGAAAAACATCGGCAAATTCGTTAACAACTGGAACGTCGGCTACAATAGCATTCCCATTCTGGTTACTCAGTATACTACACAGATAACCCTTACACCCTTTTTGAATCAACTTACAGGCCTTCATGGATGAGATTAAGTAAGGTGGGGGCACTACTCCTTTCCCTTGAAAAGTAACCTCGGCTAGATTTGGGGGTTTCAGTGTGACACTTTTCGAAACACAATTAATAGATGCGCAATTTGCCACTAACCAATCCATTCCCAGTATAACATCAAAATAGGCTATGCCTAAGGGCATTAAATCCACTAACAATTCAACATTCTCAATTATAATAAGACATGCTCTATAGATGGATACGACAATCATAGATTTCGGATGGAGTGAACCACAGATAATACATGTTCAAGGGGTTCTAATTTCTTATTAATCTTCTCGGCAAATTTAGTAGATACAAACGAATGCGTAGAACCCGAATCAACCAACACATAAGCATCTTGAGAGCAAATAGAGAGTGTACCTGACACCACTGCCTCGGTATTCTGAGTGTCTCTGGGTACTAGTGCAAACACTCTGCCCTGCCTCATATGTCCCTTCCCAGCATTATTCTTTTGAACGGACCCCGAGGTATTCTCGCCCTTCTTGTTGCTTTCCGACTTCGTCTTAGGACAATCTTTCACGAAATGACCCATCTCTCCACATTCATAGCAAGCTCCAGACGTCCGACGACAAACCCCGAAATGTTGTTTCCCACAATCTGAACACGTCGGCCTGGTGTTACCCTCCTGCTTTGGATAACCAGTACTGCCCTTATTCATCTTCTTTTTAGTGTCCAACTGAGGTCGGCGACTGTCATAGTTCTGCCTCTTTCGTTGATTCTCTCCTGAGCTCTGGTATCTGTTCAAGTTAGCTTCGGCCAAAATGGCTTTGTCCAACACTTCGGCATAGGTCGGCATATTATGCAGGTTAACCCGGTCTTGAATCGGTCCGTGAAGCCCACCTTCAAACTTTCTAGCCTTCATGTATTCATCGTTGGCCATGTGGGGTGCAAACCTTGCCAATTCAGTAAAAGCGCGATCATACTCCACCACTGTTCGATTGCCTTGCGTCAAGGTGCGAATTCAAGAAATTTTGCGGTTTTGTAATCGAGGGAAAATGTTTGTTGTAAACAGTTCTAAAAACCTTGCCCAAGTTAAACCAGGTTAGTTTCTCGATCATCATCCACCACCTTCGCCGCCGTCCAAAGTAATGCTGACTAATGTCACCTTCTGAACATCGGTGCTGGGGAAGATCTCAAACAGTTTCTCCATTTTCAAAACCCATGCCTCGGCCTTCATCGGCTCTATACCTCCAGAGAATCTCGGTGGTTTCATTTTCTTGAACTCCCTGATCAAAGCTATCGTGCCATCTCCATATAAAATTGGTCATGGAGGAGCTTGTGGCCGGGGAGGTGGAGGCGATACTACATTTCGATTAAATGCCGTTCGCTCGCTTTGGGACGATGTAGCACTAGCGCATCGCCTCTTTGTTTGCCTCAATTCGCTGGCCAATCCTTCCACTAATCTTTCCAATCTGTCCAATCTGTCTTCGGACTGATCTCGGCCCAACGGGGGTCTACCTCTCCTCATGATGCTATAGTTATGCAAAGCGAGACTTTAAAACGAATTAGACAAATAATCACATAGGCAAGTAACAAATAAGCACGTCAAGACCATGCACACCTTGTTCAAATAGTAAATAATGTGATGAAATGCTAACATCTTTCTAAGGGAAGTCCTATGCTCTTTAGGACTCTAAGTGTGTGAACAACGTATACTAAGGAACTTGTGCTCTGATACCATTCTGTCACGACCCCAACCCGCCCCTAGTAGGATGGTGCCGAGATGGCCAGTAACCCGTGATTACCAAAGGCCAACTTATCAAAATCCACACACAACAGAGTACATATAGGGGGCTTACAAAATGCGGAAGCAATAAATCAAAATACAAGTGGTCCATAAGAGCTGTGCGTAGAACAAATGAGCAAACAAGTACAAAATGATCTTACAACTAGTCCATAAATAACAAAATACAGTTCTCATCTTGATCAAAAGGCTTCTAAGCCGACATGTACAAAATACAAAGAATACAAGCCAAGAAGCATGATTTTCAAGATTTGCCGACGAAAATACAAAATGCCGACGTAAACACATAGTGCCGAGGTAGAAACAGCATGGCCGGCAAGAATGCAAAACAAGTCGATGAAAACCAAATATCCAAAACAAGCTGGAAAACACATCTAGGCGTCGCCGCCGTCCTGCTCATCACCTACATATATATATAGAGGGTGAGTATGGAAACTCAGTGAATGATACTAGTAATAAAGGTTTTGCATGAATATAGCCGAAGTCTGTACAAAACAAGCATTTCAGAACCATACAAATATTAGCCGAGGTCCTCCAAAGCAAAACACAATAAACCTTTACCAATACAGAGGATGAACCATATTCATCTTTCAAACCTTACAAGTTTCTAGGGATGCTCATGACATCGGCAAACAAGGACAGAAGCTTTCCAACAATCAGTACGTGTAGTAGCCCATTAGTGGCAAAACCCAGATTTATACGATCCGTAATCATTTTAGACAAGATGATGCTGCGAAAGTTTAGAGTCCTCCAGCTAAGGGACTTTTACACTTCATGCTGTGAAAGTTTATAGTCCTCCAGCTAAGGGACTTGTGTTACTTAGGCCCGTAGCCCTTTTTAACACAATGGCTTTTTCAAGAAAGGACCGTATCCTTTTTATGCAAGAGACTGGTGTCACTTAGGCCCGTAGCCCTTTTTGACAAATGATGCTGCAAAAGTTTAGAGTCCTCCAGCTAAGGGACTTGTGTTCAAGAAAGGACCGTATCCTTTTAATCCATAATGCTGCGAAAGTTTAGAGTCCTCCAGCCAAGGGACTTTTACACTTAGTGCTGCGAAAGTTTATAGTCCTCCAGCCAAGGGACTTCTCAAGATAATCATCAAGACAAAGCTCACATTTGATACATCGAGTTAGGCTAATCATTCATGCTTAACAAATACTTTCATCAAAACAAAACAAGACAAGATTTATCAAAGCAGTTTAACATAGCTTTATTAAAAGCACCACTCACCTCGGTCTTCAGGTGTAGGCTCAAAGCAAGATCAAAGTCCTGACAAATCACATGGCAAATCACATTCTCAAAACAAGTTTTACATACATGTAATGATCTCGGCACTCTCACCGAATCCAAATCAATAACAAAGCAAAACATGCTAAGAGTCAAAACGCTGTTTCCCATCTTGGGAAAAATACATCGGTACCGGTGCTGAGTCATGCCGAGGTCCCACACCTCCTCGCCGAGGTGTGAACCCGACGGCCACAATCAAAACAAGGTCAGGAAACTTGGGTTTCCCTTCAAAGAACAAGAAGAACAAGATCATCAAGAACATCAAGATCATGCATGCTGAAATCTTATCTTATTTATACGAAATCTGAGGTTTTCATGCTAAGAGTTCAAAAATCGTGGACCTGGGTACCCAACCAAGGAGAACATGCAAGAACAAACACAATAACATGGTTCTAGCCACAAACTTCTAGATCAAAGTACAACTTTCATCAAGAACACATGAATACTAACTTTCTCTTTCAAAGACCAACTCCAAATCCATGCATGGCATGCAAAACAAATCCAATCATGCAATGCGGCTTGACAAACAATAAGAATAACCGAAGCAGATCAAGATTCTCACCTCAGATCACGAATCTAACGGTTCGATCAACCAAGACCAAGCTCGAAAGTCACCAATCTCTCTCTAAAACTCTTCCTTCACCCTTGAGAGCTTCTCTCTCTAAAAACAAAACTTTGAGACAAAAATGATTAGTTTCTAAGTCTATCGGCTGTCTTAAACCACAGCTCGGACACGTGGCACTACCGGGTTGGTTCTCCTCAAAAAGGTGACTGATTGATTAGACAAGTCTCTGACAAAGCGTACACAACAAGCTTGGTGGCAAAACACGTCGGCTAGCAAGGACGTCGGCCAGAGTCAAAACTTCGGCAACAGGTCAACAAAGACATCGGCTAGGGAGGACGGCACTTGACTAAGCTGTGCCACACCTTGGCCTGGGTGTGCCACATCTCGGCCTAGGCCATACCTGATCAAGGACAAAGGTCACAAAGCACAAAACATCTCGGCAAGCGTGCCGGGGTGTAGATAGAGGTCGGCTAAGGTTCCAAAACTGTTCTAAATGCAAATGTTCAAAGGCGAACTATGCTAAGATGACCTCGGCTACAGACCAAGCAAGGTACGAGTTCAAGCAAGTAACAATTATCAAGCAAAGCAAAGTAAGATAACAAGATTACAAACTCGGCAAGGCAAGATCATACATAAATGCATGCAAGCAAGACTAAATCAAAGTGAGGGTTGTTACAGATATGCTTTGACATTCTACTACTATTAAGTTTCCAAGGAGGATGAGAAAACAGAATTGATAAGACTTGCCTTCGTTCGCAGCAACAGAATTAAAAAAATTGCCAAGTTGCCTACAATGATTATCATTAGTAGATGAAAAAGGAAGAGACCCATAGTACTTGATATATGTTTTAGTAAATGACTTAATGTCTGACTATAAGGGGTCGTAAGGTGTACATTTTACAGATTTTTATTTATTTATTTATTTTTATTATTATTATTATTTTTTTCAATTCAAGGTATTGACACTAAGGGGCCGTTTGTTTTCAGCTATCACAGTCCATTTCGGACTGTGATAGAGATGAACAGTAAAGATAGGGCTTGTTTGTTTTGGTTTGGGAGGTCCGGATTCAGAGTCCGGAGGGACTATGGATGAGCCTTAGCGAGGGTATTAACAATCTTGAGTGAGAGATGGTATTAGCAAACTAGTCCGTTTGGATTGGTGTTATCGGACGTCCGGCCGGTCAACCGGTTGGTCAACCGGTCAACGCAATTATTTTTTTAACTTGTTAGGCATTTTTTAAAAAACATTAATGTTTAATGTTTTTGTATTTTTTGTTAAGTAAAAATTTTAATTTTATTCGTTTTATTATTTAATATTTATTTTATATAAAAATAATTTAACAATCTCCTCACTATCAATCCGCTCACTAATAAAACAAACACAATTTTACTAATCCCCTCAGTATGAAAACAAATAGAATTTTACTAATTCCCTCAGTATTGATCGTCTCACTAACAATCTCCTCACTATCAATCCCCTCCATTCTATCCCTGAAAACAAACGGGGCCTAAATTTAATAGTGTTAACTACATTTTCTAGTTTCTCCATGTATGTATTGATGTAAGTTGTCCATCCTTTAGCTTCTAATGTGTACACATTTTTTTTTTTTTTTTTTACTGAAAGTGTTGAAATTCCTTTCGGAATAGGATGATATCAATCCCTTCTCATATGGTGTTGATAGAATCATTAGTCGAAATTATTTTCGGAATAGGACGATATCAATCTCTTCAAATTCTTCAAAAGATTTTCAAATCCTTGTTCATAAAGACTCAGTGTACTTGTGCTTCATTGTATTATATCCACTCATGGGGAGTTATTGCTTACATTCTTATACTTATTAATTGCTTTAATAATTGGAAAAAGTTAGGGATCATGAAAAAAATTTCATGAAAATGATCATGAAAAATTTATGATGCTTGGATTACCTTAATTAGTGTGTAGTGCTTTATTCTTATTGTAATCCAAAGGTCACAAAGTTTTCATGATTATTTTCATGAAAGATTTTTCATGATACATAGCATTGCTGTTAATAATTTGTAAAAGTGTTTGTGAACCTTTGGTGAGAGTTTTGATTTGGAGCAATTCCTAAGTGTGTTGCTTGGTACAAATTTTTTTTCTTTTGAACAAGTGGACGTGCATTCATACTAGTAGAAAGGAATATCCAGCATGAATTTCGATAGTGTCAATTCACCTTAAATGACTAGCCAAACAACGGTAAGGTAAAAGACGTTATCTATTTCTTACCTAAAGGGCTTACAATTGATGTGGAAAGAATATTGAATGTCACTTCATAGTTAAAAATTTGTCTTTAGAATAAGTCATAGTGCATTCATACTAAAATTTAAACAATAGTAGCAAATTGTAAAAAGATAACTGTGGAACCAAACTATTTATTAAATTACACGTGAAAATATATTACACATGGCTTGCAAAAAAAATAAAAATAAATAAATCATACAAGAGTAGGGAACATGATTCCATATCTCATGGAAATATTTCCTCAAATTAATTATTAACATTCACATAACATTGAATAGTATGAAAACATATATGTAACAAAACATGAACTGATTGTGATTGATACAACACGACCACAACCACAACCGAAACACAATTTACCCCTAACTGTAAAGCAAGATGAGAGGAACAATTGATATTGTACCACAGCCAAATTTGGGTATGACCATAATACCCTCATAGAGGTTAAATAGGCCTAAAAACGTGAATAATTCGTAGATTCTTCTTCAAGACGGGCTTTAAACATAGTGACTGACACAATCAACATCACCGAAGACAATAACAAGAAGTCATCTGTGAATTAATGGACACGAATCTCCCTAGCAAAGCTAGATAAAGGTTAAACTTATTACAAAACTTAAAAAAATAAAATTCCAGAAATAGGCTCAACCACATGGTCACCACTCTGGTGGAAATTACAGAGGTTTTACATAATGATGATATAGCAAAGAACAACAAAGATGCAGACAATAAAATTACAAAAAAAAAAACCAACCGTCACTCCAAATTTTCAAACATGATTGAGGCCCTCATTTTTGGGAATTCCCATAACCCCAAAATGATCTGGACCACTTATGTATTTATTTATTTATTTTTTTTCATCTATCTCTCACATGAGTGATCCAGATCATTTTGGGAGTCATGGAGATGGTCAAAATTGGGGGTCTCAATCATTGTTGCCAAATTTTATGGGGTGGCAGTTGTTTACAAGAGTGGGGAATACGGTTCGACAACTCTTGGAAATGTTTCCCAAAATTATTAAAGTTCACATACACCAAATAGGATGAAACATATCGATATGACACGTTAACAAGATGCAAACTGAATAGGACAGTTACAACACGATCACAATCACAACCAATATGATCCGATTTTCCCTTAACTGTAAAGCAAGACAAGAGGAACAACAAATACGGTATAATGGCCTGACTTGGTTATGACCATAATACCGTTATAGATGATAAATAGGCTTGAAAATGTGGATAATTCAGACTCTTCTTATTCAAGATGGGTCTGAAACATAACGACCGATACTATCAACCCCACTAAGGGCATAGTAGGAAGAAGTCAATGATGGATTAATGGATATGAATCTCTGTCTCCTAGTAAAGCCAAGTTAGACTTATACCATTACATCCGACCCACCCCTCCCCCCCCCCCCTTCCAAAAAAAAAAGAAAAAGAAAAAGCCCCAAGGAGATAGACTCTATGACACACGACAACTACCCTCGGATGGGAATGAAAGAGACTTGACATAGGTATGATATAACGAAGAACAATGAAGATGAAGAAGCTAATTACACTACAAAGCATCCAATGGGACTCCAAATTTTGTGCGGTGCAAGTTGTTCAGTGGAATGGATCAATTTTTTGCCTATGCAACAATTCAAGATCTTTGTCATTTTACCTTTTAGGCGTAATCCATACTTGAATTTAGAAACTTGAAAGGGTGTAATGCAAATCTGACAATCTTGTTTTGGTAGATCGCTGTTGGAAACAGTCAAAAGATAAAAGCGCCCTTTCGTGAAATCAGCCAAGTAGGCAAATGTTACATCAAGTGGGATTTCCAAGCCTTCCAACACTTGGGTATTTTTTACCTTCCCATCAACCAATTCATAAGCAACAACCCCTTTAGATGGAACCAAGCAAATCAAAACATCCCCATCATACATTACAGCACCGCCATCAAAGTCGAATGGAAAACCACAACCTTGTTCGTCTTTGTCATTGTTTAGAGGATAGTTCATCCAATCAAAGTGAGTAGGGTATCGAATATCAATCCATGGATGATGACGAAGCTCTAGATGATGATC
The DNA here is from genome assembly GCA_025200525.1 of Camellia lanceoleosa. Classification (NCBI taxonomy): domain Eukaryota; kingdom Viridiplantae; phylum Streptophyta; class Magnoliopsida; order Ericales; family Theaceae; genus Camellia; species Camellia lanceoleosa. The sequence goes on along the minus strand of JANUSC010000031.1, from coordinate 433,040 downwards.
GTCTTCATCAAACAAAGTGCAAGGTGTCCATTTCTTTGTCGCCGTATCAAAAGTAAAGGAAGAGCTAGAAGTCGATACATGAATCTTATTACCGATAACAACATAGGCTCGGAATTGAGGGTCTTGGAAGAACTTAGAGTTAGGTCTAAGAAAAGGAGGACTAGGAAGTTTTTCCCAAGAGTTTGTTTTGGGGTCGTGTACCTCAAAAGGATGCTTTGGCAGCATAGAGACTGGTGTTCCAGCAAGGACATATAGCTTTCCTTCCACCACAATGATCAATGGAGAAGCCATCCCTGAAAGCATTTCACCAACTTGAGATGCCACATTGGTTTCAGAATTTGCAAGGTCATGCATGAAGACCTTTGGGTTGTAGTCATATAGACTGTACCTGAAGAAATTATTCATTGTGCCAATTAATAAGTGATTTGTGTATTGCTCCATAAATTATGGGATATGATTGAATTTGTCGATATTATTTTTGTTATTCAGTAGTGACCGAGTATTGTGTATACAAAATTTTACCTAACTTGTCTTTATTAAATACGTGAGAGACAATGTATGATCCATATAACGTATTTTGCAGGGCTTGTTTGGGAACATGTTTTTTTAGTAATTTTTTGACTTTTTTGCTAAAATATAATGTAAAAAAAACTAGTATGTTTGTGATGACTTTTTAATTTTTAACGAAAAAATGTGCAAAAATTAGAGAAAAAATAGAATATTTGACTTTTTGGTATAAGTTGTTGATTTTTTGATTTTTTTAGGGACATTTTCACTTTTAGGCTCAGAAATAATATTGTCAAATGAGACCTTATTTGTAGCATTACATAAACATTGTGAATAGTAATTTGAGACTATATAATGATTTTTCTTCATCCTATAAATATTGGTGTTTTGATGTAAATAAATTATGTGTTAATTAAACTTTTCTGCCCTATTTTTTTTTTATAAAAAAAATTCAATTCACTTTGTTCCATATTATTTTAATTTGAACAATTTGGTCTCTAGACTGTAAATCCAATTTCAAGCTGGTATTTGTTTCTAAATTTTTGTTAATTTTGTCTATTATATACCTTAGAAAATTGAGAAATGTTCCAAAATTATTAATTTTAACCTTCAATTTAAATGAAATGGCCAAATTAAAACTACACTTAAAATGTAAGAACCAAAACATTCAACTTAAAATTATAAAGACTAAAGTGCAATTTAAATAAAACTACAACCATGAAAAGTGTAACTAACCCTTTTTTTTTTTTTTAATTAGTGAAAGTCAGTAGTTAGATTCGCACCTATGAGAGTTAGGCCTCGTTTGGCAAGAGGCTAAAATAGCCAATTAGCCAAAAAGTTACCTTTTTAGCCAAAAAGCCAACAACCCATACCAAAAAGTCAAAGATTCCCTTTTCTCTCTACTTTTTGCACGTCGTTTCGTAATTAGCCAAAAAGTTGGCCCAAACATACAGGTTTTTCTTACCAACCTTTTTAGCCAATTAGCCAAAAAGTTACTAAATTAGCCTGTTCCCAAACGAGGCCTTAGTACCCCCAAAGAGTATTTGCCCCCTTAATTTAACTCCCTTAAGGAGAGTTGAACCCATAACCTTCCCTTAGGAAAACACTTAAAAAAGTCTTGATAACCAATTAGAATAGGCCTAGTTGATCCTGCATTCTATTTTTCTTATTCTAAAATCTATCACAATATAAAAATTCCACTTAATAAACAGTATAAAACATTGCTTATAAGTTATAACAACTAATAATTTTTATAAACATTTACTTAATAAGAAATTCCACTTAATAAATAGTATAAAACATTGCTTATAAGTTATGATAACTGAGTAATAAAAAATTTACTTAATTCTAATTTCATATATAAGTATTTATAAAAGAAAATTAATGTATACTGTTATAATTTCACGACCGTTGCCATCACTGTAACTGCAACTACTATCATCGCCACCACTACCTCAACCACCATCATCCACCACCCTCCCACGACCACCATCTTTATCACTATTGTCATTATTACACTTGGGTTTGATTTTTTTTAAAGCCATACATTCTTAAATCCTTTTAACTATATAGTTTTTCAAAATAAACTTTATCGTTTTTCAAATTAAAGAAAAAAAACTAGCCATCTTTTATGGTTTTACTTTTTTCAAATGCTATTCTCATAATGTTAAGAACAAAAAAGAAAAATGTGATTTTAAATTTTAATGTTTTAGCAAATTAATTTCTACTAGGATTCTATATTGCAAAAAATTTTGAACAAATTATTTACTAGCTATTTCCACGTAATGTTTTAGTATCTATTTTAATGATTTATACAATTGTGATTATATTGTAAGAGATGATTAAATGAAGTTTTATTGCATTTAAGATGTACTTTGGAATTTTTTTTTTCCCCAAAATTTGAAATTATTGCTCATAATAAATATTTATAGGATTTCCTAGTACTTTGAGAGACAAATAGGACGTATATGTAGTTTTTCCAAATATATTACTTTTTGTATTGTAAATTTTTTAATATTTTATACATTATATATATATATATATATGTCAAGTTTAATGACAGTTCGTACTACATCTCCAATGGGTCCAAGTGTCATATATGTTGTAATTCAGTTGGTAAAATGTTTTGCATTTTTTTCTCTCCAATGGATGGTTTCGAGCATTCACAGTGGACTTTCTAAAATGGATGAACCCATGAGACTTTTATAGTTCAAATTGTTGCGAACACCGACACATGATTCTAACCAAATATTTTGTAATAAATGCAATATCAATTCTTATTAACACAAAATATGAAAAATATCATATTATTAGATATTTTTATTCAACTCATATGATTACAAAAATATATGATGTACAAAAAATATATGATCAAAATATAATAGGCGGATATGTGATTAGATTGTTGAAAAATCATCCATCATCCTGTTTTCACTAGCACTTTGCACAACTCAAAAATTGTTGAGAATCTTTAAAATTAAGATGTTTGATGCTTTAAATCTCATAGTTCTCCAATTGAATTCAATTGTAGTTTTTTTTTTTCGTAAACTCATTGGAGATGGAGGTTTGAAAGAGAGGTGTTTTTAGACCGAGAGAGTCGGAAAGCGAAAACATAGAAATGAACTAAAGTAGAAGAAGTTTTGTAATAGATATGGATAAGAGATTTAAAAAAATCCTGAAAATGAGAATTAAATTGAAGAGAGAATCAAACCAAAATAAAAAAGGAAAAATTGAAGCAACAAAAGGAAAAGAATAGACGATGGAGAACCACAAAACAGAAGAAGATTGAGGAAGAGATGAGCATATCTGGAGTTGAAGAGTGGGGGAGAGTCACTTGATACACAAATTCAATTCAAAATTTCTCAATTTTTGTAGGTTAATATATAAATTTAGTCATCACATTGGAAATGCTAACTGTTTCATTAAGGTCATATATCAATTTGTATACTAACTATGAAGAAATACTTAGCAAAAAAAAAAAAAAAAAAAAGAAAGAAAAAAAAGAAAATGGGGAAGAGTCTCCTAACATTTTCCTTTCTCCTATAAGTAGTGCTATACAAACCAAAAAAACACTCATAGAGGAAAAACTTATCTAGAATGATTGGCTTCTATTTTTAAAAATACGACTGTCAAATTATTTTTTTGTAATAAATTTTGCATAACAATTTTCTTTCTAAATCATTTTCTTTTTTTTGATAGACATACCTGTGTAAGGGAGCTGCGTGTTTGCCTTTGATGCCTGAATATGAAGATTCCTTCTCTCTCCTTTGGCCACCAAGAAAATATAAGTTTGACTCAACAACTCCACAAGCCATCCCAAAGCAGTCACCGTCATCACTAGAAGGGAATTGAATTTCTTGTAATTGCAAGGATTGATCTGATGAACCAATTGATATGAATGGGAGGACAGAGTAGGATACAGAAGAACCACCATAGCTTGCCAAACACAACCCTAGAAATTTGTTTGGCAATTCTTCTTGATTCCTGTCTTTTTTGCATTGTTCCTTTGTTGTTGCCTCTGGCTGAAATTTAGATTGTTTGATTCTTTTGAATTTTTGGAACTGAAGTTGCTTCTGTGCAGCTGTAAGGGTCACCGCTGGGGTTTTTCTTTGCCGATCAAAAAGGGTCACCGCTGGGGTTGAGTTTTGTGACCTGCGTTCTTTACTGTAGGCCAACATCGGATATGATAATTGGAATTGGGTTCACCCAAACAAACACCCAAACACACACACACACACACACACACACACACACACACAGACACAAAGAAAGACAATTCGTGTACTTGATGATGGCTACAAGTTTTTATAAAGAGGATGAAAACAAGGCGCTACCGAAAAGAATAATAAATATAATTTGGGTAAATTACACTTACCTTTCCTGAAATTGAAAAAAAAAATATAGTTAACTCAATACTTTTGACATAATTATATTAACATCTTTTAAGGTTTTAATTTACATAACATTTAGTCTATTTTTCATCAATAATACAATAGTCATATGGATGAAAAAATAATTTTATTGTCTCTTTCCTACTAAAACCGTTTATTTTAGTGTCTACCCATTATTGAAATTAGTTTTGGTCGTTTTATCCATACAAAAATAGAGATTAATGTAATTATGTTAAAAATATATAATTAACTATATTCTTTTAAATATTTTTTAACAAACAAGAGGCCTCAAAACCAATTGCTCTTCCAACAAATGCAGCAGCACCTCTACCTCAGCTCTTCCAACCATAAGCAGCAATAGCCAGCTATTTTAAATCTTAAGGGAGATGAGTATAATTCACCAATGTAATTTACAAGTTGGGCACGACTTATCTAGAGTTGGTGTCGGTGATAATGAGACCTGAAGTCTTGATTGGGGTTCTTTTACAAATTCACACACAAAAATGGGGTAAAATGGTAACATAAAAAAGTCATTGCAAGAACTCAAAAAAATAAAAATATAATCTTGTTGTTTAAATATAACAAAATTCAATTTAGAACAAAGTAAACAAATAAATAAATAAAGAGAGGTTAAAAAAATTAAATAAACTATAAAGTTACCAAACAAAAATTGAATCAATTACAACACAGTGACTATTTTTAATCACTGCCATGTGTTAGTGTTAGGTCTACTGTTGACTTAATTAGTATTTTACTTTAAAAAAAGATAGATAAAAAAATTCTATAATTTTTTTTTTATTATTATGATGGAGTATGCAATAATTTTTTTTGAAAGTATCAACTGAAAATAAATGATAAGAATAATTTCATTGTCACGTTAATTTGTACATTATTTTAATGGTACTAACCCTTAAAAAAAAAAAAAAAAAAAAAAAGGAGTAATTAATGACATGTGCATCATTAAGTCTTACAAGTGTCTGTATAGACCAAAAAGTCCTATCAATTCGTCATTGAAAGTTAATTTTGTCAGAATTGTAGCTAAAAAAGACTTTTTGTAACGATTTTATGAATCTGTTACTAAAAATGGATAGTTAATGATGTTTTAGTTGTTTAGTGACGAATTTCTAAATCTATTGCTAAAAAATTAACAATTAGTGATATTGACATTTTCAACTATCTCTAAAAACTAACAATTAGTGACACTTTTTATGAAAACACCATTAAAAAAATAAAAAATAAAATTTTGTGATAACAATTAAAAGTTAGTATTTTTTTGGTACACCAAAAAGTCAAGAGAATTTATTGGTATACCCATATTTCTAATAAGATTTTTCAGACATTCCCCCTCCTCCCCCCCTCCCCAAAAAAAAAAAAAAAAAAAGTTTTGACTGTTTTCCATTGACAAAGTGTATTGGATCATATTATTTGGGTCTTTGAGACCTGCCATGGGTCTCATCTTAATAATTCAAATCGTTTACTTTTTAGATCACAATGTGTACATTATAAATGAAAAAAATGAATTGATCTAATAACTTAGTTTGTGATGTTTGTTTGCAAAATAATGAACGGTAACTATTATTTGAAAACTAAAATTATTTTCTTAAAACAATTGTACAAAACTAACAAAGCTATTAGTAGACCCATGAGGCCAAACTGTATAGTCCAATCCAATCTGTAGAGACAGTTGGATCTCCGAAAAAAATCGGGCAAATTATGGAACAGCGGTACAATCAAAAAATTATTACACATTTATAAAATAGTTTATAATTTTAATGACTAATGTATATAAAGTTTATCACTTATTTGCAATTATTTCCAAAAGTCTAAACTGGAATTTCCCCAAAAAAAAAAATAGTGTATTTGGTTTCTAAATTCAATTTTCTAGAAATTATTTTTTTTTTGTTTTTCTTATTTTTTTTTTATTTTTAATGAATATTTTTAAAATTTTAAGAAATTTTAATTTTTACTTTTTTAAATGCACCTTACTTTCAAGTATGTGAATAGTAAAATATTTGTGAAAAATATTTACAAAAATTAATAAATATACAAAAATACGAAAAATGTACTGAATTTTTGTATTTTTTTATAAATATCTTTGGTGTTTAGTGATTTTTTTTTTTCAAAAAATACAAAATATTATATTTTTTAAATGTATTTTATGTTAGGTGTGTCTAAAATTTTTTTAAAAAAAATCTTAAAATATTAAAAAAAAATTAGTAAAAACAAAAAAAAATATGAAAAAAAATTTTTAAAAAATAAATTCTGAAAACTGAAACCAAACAGCATGATTATTATTCTACCAAACTTAGTAACTATTCCACCGAACTTAGTAACTTGTCCTTGAGCATCATAATTAGGAGGCTTGGGAGTTTAAGCATTGTTTAATGAAGATTTTATCATGAAATATCAAAGGTTTGGTAGGAGTAGGAAGTGGAGGAAGATTAAAGCTGTGCTCAGAGATAGAAGTGTTGATATAGCGTTTTCCCAAGAATCTAAGAAGATTGGAGTGACTAGGGACTTTATTCGAGCAATTTGGCCTGGGAGGAGTTTGATTTTATGGTTGTTGATTCTGAAGGAAGAGTGTAACAAGCCCGCGAGGGACCTCGGCTACAGTTCGGACTCCCCTTTTTTGTTTGTTGCGGTTCTTAATCTGAACAAAAGAGTCCAACTCTAGCAAATCGTTTTGAGAAAAACAGATTTTGAAAAGAAGTGCCAAACATGGACTGCTTTGCCAGACACAGAGTCGCCACCTAAATATTTTTAAAAATGGGGAAATTTAGGAAACCCTGACTCGGTGTCAAAGGCCACGTGTCCGTCATCACCAAAGATGTCTTGGCTCGGGAGCTTGAGTACGATCGGGGAAGGTCAGCTATGAGCACCCCCTTTCGCCCAGTCCGAAGACCGGCCTCTACTAACCATGATATCCAATTTTGAAAACATTATGTGTTCTTGTTCCAATTATTAGCCTAGAATTACTATGTTATGCACGCAGCAAACAAGTATAGACTAGATTGCCTAATTTGGAAATAAGCATTGCATATCCGTTTGTTTTGAAAGTGCTTTGGAATTTGCTACTCGCAAGTAGGCTAAAACACGAATTTCAATGAGTTTTTCCAACTCAAACAATCCAACATTCACCTACAGGCATTCAAACAGTTTATCTCATATAAGCACTTAGCCACATGGTAAGCATACTGTCATGTTAACATTCACACGCATGCGATATGCTAAAGCATAAATACTTACATTGTACTCTATGCCAAAACAAAAACTAGTTAGTAATCAAGAGCGTGATCCTAGTTCATGTTAAAGTGACTAATGCAACACATGCGAAGATGTAATTTAGAGCAGGCTCGGCTAACCCTAAAATGGCATGTGGAATGCAATCATTCGATGCACGTATTCCAGTTAGATTTGAAAATACAATGCAGTTTGTATGATGTACCGAGCCCGGTGCATGTAAGACAAATGTATGGATGCACACATGCATAGCATAAGGTATGCTAAAATAAACGTGCCCTAATCTACCATCATAAGCAGGTAAATAAAAGGGAAGAAGAAGTGGGGTTGGAAGACATGCACGCCACTCACACACACTTATTACAGATTTGCCCTCGCCCGGAGTGACCAAAAGAATATACAAATTAATTAACTACGCAAGCTAATTAAATATTACAGATCAATTAAATCAACTAAACAAATTAATTAATCTAATTAAAAGAGTAAAGCCCTCGGGAAGCGAGTCAGATGCAGCGCATGCTCGGGACTTACTTTCGGAATCGCCGCCATGCATAGTTCCGCCTCTTTTCTGCTCGCCTCTAAAAGACGCCAAAGTCTCAAGGAAGCCTCTCTGGATACTGGGAATCACCAATGACTGAGTAGAATTACCACCGGCAGTGAATTGTGGTCACCGGCGCAAAATGAATCCATCGGCTGGTGATTTACTGCCGATCGGTAAAGAATGCCTGCAGAACCTGCAACTCACAGCAGCAGAGGACAGAACTTGCATGGCAATACAATTCAAGCAATGTATGCACCAATCATGTCCCCTATCATGTTTGTGACTCAAAGGGGCATGTGTCTCGATTCTCGGACCACCAATCACGCATTTCCATGCATGATGGCCCAAGAAATCAAGTGTGCAACTTTCATGTCAAATGAAATGCAAACCAAACAAACGAACCAAGGCCCAATTCCTATCACCAAGTCAAGGAACAAGGCATGCATACAAGATGCAATGCAACCTGGGCATGCAAGCTAAGGATGCAACATGGCATGGCAAGACAGTTATGCAAGCATACAAGCAAACATGAGGCAATGCAAACTGATGAAAAGGTGGACTTAAACATGATTTAGGCAGCTCTAAATAGGCCTAAAACAGTGGCCAAAATGATGCAAGTGAGACAACAAAATACATGGAATGCATGCACAATGCATTAACCAAGCTTAAGGCACAAAAATGCAACTCTACCAAAGCATGGCAAGGGATGCAAGATGGCATATAAGCATATGAATTTCAGTACCAAAATATGATGCTAAACAGCCCCGAAACATGGAGATATGGCACCCGATGCATGAGATGAACCCCGAAATGCAAAACTAGGCACATGGAATGACTTACAGCTATACAAGGCATGCATTATTGGACTATGAAGCATGAAGACAGAATCTAGGCAGTCCCAAAACATGGACTTTTCCAGTTCTAAGCATGGCCAAAAAGTGCTAACAAGATGGACTAAATTAGCATGTGAATTTGACTAGCTAACATGGTTTACACGGCAAGTGTATGATGCACGTGGAATCTGACCAAATAATCAAAAATCAGTGAATAAACCATGCTAAAATATGCCTAAATAACCACTGAAATGAAGCCAACATATGCAAGAATGATGAGCTCCTTTAGAGGGCTATACAAGAGGTTATTAAGCACATACATGATGGACATTCAACAAGGCCAAACCAGCTCTGGAAATGGCCTATAGGGGTCCTAAAACCCACTGAAAAATGCCTGAACTGATCTCAAGAGGTGTGCAAATATAGGCCCCTTTGTAAGGCCAAAAATACAAGCAAACAAGACAACAAGGAGAGGGGATGACCCTCTCCTTCTTAGGACCTCAAAACACCACCCCCACCACTGAAACCCCTCTGGATTTCAGTGGTGGGAGGGCCAATACAAGGTGGTCCCGAAGCTCACAAAAAATGCACAAGAATGAGGCCAGACAAGGCCTAAGAGGGGTCAAACAACCCCAAACACCAAAGTGGTCTTAATGAAAGATCTTAAGCATGCAAATACAAGATTTTTTTATGTTATACACAAAGCTCAAAATAGAAAGCAAGATAGGCTAAAAGCTTGTGCAAGATTGGGGAATCTAAAGTAAAAAGATTACCCTTGAAGAACCTTTGATGAACAGTAGGTGCAGCCACTCTCCTCTGATCAAAAACAGCCCAAAAACTCAAGAATCAACCCTCTAAGCCCCTCAAGGTTGAAGCAAGGTGTAATGGTGTGTGCCTTGGTGCAAAACTAAGAAGAAATCACACTTTTGGCCCTTAAACACACACACAATGAAGAGAGAGAGGAAAATATAGAGAGAGAAAGTGTTTATATCAGAATATATGTGTATTAGGTCTGATTTTGCTGAACCAAAACAAAGGAGGAGAGGGTTCTCTTTATATAGGCAATGCAAAGGCTCCAAGCTTCTTAGAGAAGCTATTGTAGAAGGGTCAAAGGGGGTCAAGGAAGCTAAGGCAAGGGTGCAAGCTTCTTGAGGAAGCCAAGATAAGGGGTCAAGGCTTCCTCAAGAAGCCTTGAGCAAAGGGTGCAAAAATGGGGTCAAAGGCTCAAAATAGCCACATATATGCACGGGGGAGCAGGGTCTGTGCATCCCAGCTGGCACAGCTGGCATGCACCATGCCTGGAAGGTGCAAAGAGATCAAACCGGCCAGAAAAGGAGGTCGTCGGCCAAAATAAATGGCCGGTCGGCACAATAAATTGCCGGTCGGCTAAATAGATTGCCGATAGGTGATTCCAAGCTCAAAAAATGGCAGGTGGGTGTCCAGATTGAATCCCCGGAAGTTAGCTTTCCAATGCCGCAAACCTTGCATTAAAATTCCTTCTGTGCAAAAAGTTATGCCCTTTTTGGTGAAGCTGTGCAGATTCGATCCAACCGGGAGGATGCCCAACTTCAACCAATCATATCTCCCCCACCCGGACTTGGATGTAAGAGATTCTTGAATGAAAAATGAAGCCCCGGAAGTCTTCTTTCCAACGGTGGTGGCCTCATTGCTAAACTCCAAGTATGACGATGAATAAGCCCGATTCAGCGAGGACTGCTCGACCCTCTTCTACCCGGATTCATGCCGAACTTCTTCTCTAACTTGGTTTCTCCCCTCTTCTCCTCTTCTCTTCAACTTCAAACCCCCAAGTAAGGTGTTTTGAAAGATTTTTCAAAGATTTCATCTCTCTTTCATTCATTTCCACTTTGTCCTTGCTCGGTTTACCGAAAAGCGCAACATTTATCGAAATGCGAGCGTCAGATCATCGTGGGAATTTTATTTCAAAAATGTTTTGAAAGAGAGGGTTTTAAGGTCTGAAAACTGTCCAAAATAGTTTTGGTCCAAAATGGGGTGTGAAGTTGAGATTTGTCTCTCTCCTTGCCGAAGAAACTAGACCTTTGCCCTGTACAGCTTTCTCCACCAGGTAAACCATCAGTAACGCCCAAGTCTCGAGGGCGGTCAAAAATGGGGTGTCTCTGATTGCCCTCTTTGTGAACTTCGAAAAGTCATAACAATGACGGGAGTGAATGTCAAAGCCCAGAGACGACCCATTTTTGACAAGGCCGAAGACTTGGACAAACAAACAAAATATTGATAAATAAATGGTTGTGCCCGCAGGCTGCCTACGTATCCCTTTGCAAGGAATCAAACCAGCGTAGTTCAGGGGCAGGATGCAAATGATATGCAGGAAAATCTTGAAAATTGGACTTATATGTCTGTGGCTTGGTTTGACAAGTAAAGTGCATAAAACAGTACGATGCGCAAAATAGCGCGAATGAGATGTAATGCAAAATGCAATGAGATGCACAAAATAGCGCGATGCGCAAAATAGCGCGAATGAAATGTAATGCACAAAATAGTGCGATGGAGGTGCGCAAGATAGCGTGATGCGCAAAATAGCGCGATTGAAATGCAACGCACAATACAAGTAGGATGCACAAAACAGTGCGAATGAGGTGCGTAAAATAGCGCGATTGAAATGTAATGCACAAGACAGTGCGATAGAGGTGCGCAAGATAGCGTGATGCGCAAAATAGTGCAATTGAAATGCAACGCACAATGCAAGTAGGATGCATAAAATAGTGTGAATGAGGTGCGCAAAATAGCGCGATGCGTTAGATAACGCGAGTGCATAAGACAGTGCGATGTAGATGGGTGTGTAAGACAACGTGAGCAATGCAATGCACTAACAAGTGCATGTAAGATGCGCAAGAAAGCGCGAACGATGCAATGTAATGCACAAAACAGTGCGATGCGAACAATGGCACAAGTAAAATGCAATGCACTAACAAGTGCAGATGGGGTGCGCAAGATAGTGCGAGCAAATGTAATGCACAAAATAGTGCGATGCGCAAAATAGTGTGAATGAAGTGTAATGCACAAAACAGTGCGATGCGCAAAATAGCGCGAATGAAATGTGATGCACAAGACAGTGCGAATGCACAAGATAGTCCGTTGCGCAAAATAGCGCGAGTAAAATGTAATGCACTAACAAGTGCAGATGGGGTGCGCAAGATAGCGCGACCAAATGTAATGCACAAAATAGTGTGATGCGCAAAATAGCGCGAATGAAGTGTAATGCACAAAACAGTGTAATGCACAAAACAGTGCGATGCGCAAAATAGCGCGAATGAAATGTGATGCACAAGACAGTGCGAATGCACAAGATAGTGCGTTACGCAAAATAGCGCGAGTAAAATGTAATGCACTAACAAGTGCAGATGGGGTGCGCAAGATAGCGCGAGCAAATGTAATGCACAAAATAGTGCGATGCGCAAAATAGCGCGAATGAAGTGTAATGCATTAAACAGTGCGATAGAGATACGACCACAAGATGCACAAGACAGTGCAAGTGAGATACAATGTGTATGTGCACAAAAATAGTGCGAGTGAGATACAATGCACAAGAAAAGTGCGATAAAATGCATGTTCTATGCAAGTGAGGAAGAATGCATTTTCTCTGCAAAAGATACGAGCATTTTCTATGCAATATTGAAAGCAAAGCATATTCTATGCGGAATCGAAAGTAAGCGTATTCTATGCATGAATCATAACGATGCGTGGCACGCATGTAACAATAGTGGATATGAAAGTTCATATTCTATGCAATAGAGGAGTATCAAACATGTACTCTGGTGCCTCTGTTTTACCTCTCAGAGGGCTTTGCAACATGCTCAGCTCAAAAGGGAACACCCTGTTTATATTGGCAAGAGGTAACATCTACATGTGAAACCCTCGGATGTTGCTTGGACTACCATTTTGACTTGAAGCAGGCTTACACTTGAAGTAGAGGCACGCTCATTCTTCGGAACACTGACAAGGTCTGAAGAGGTACATCCGGAATACAATCCCGGAATTTGCCGAAGTTGAAACACACTAAGATGCTCCAAAATTTTCCTTTTTTCTTTTGCTTTGCAGTCTGGAACCCACATAGCTTCAGATAGGTCCTTGTTTTACTGTTCACACTTATCGGGGGTGGGCCCTGCAGTTTTATGAAAGAACGAATCTTGTTTTGCACAAATGTGGAGAATGGCACAGCACCCTGAGCACAAAACGATTTTATTTTGAAATCGAAATTGAAAATGATTTCTCAACTGGGTATTGAGTCTACGACTGGACACAGCGCATCACGACTCAACAAAGGAAAACAAAGGTAAACAACCTAAACATATCGAGACACACTCGGAACGACTCAAAACAAAAATCGAGACAAACAAAATAAAAGACGCGACACACAGACGTGTTACAAAGACGAGAGACCTCTCAGTGCATAAGGAGCCAGTTTCTTCGGGTATTGTTTCCCACCCTTTCTCATTTGTGATTCTCACATCACTCTGGCACTCAATCTCAGTTTTTCTGGAAAATCCTTTTTCTCACTTTTTCTCTCAACGCACATCTCTCTATTCTTCAATCTCTCATTTTTTATCCCTCCCCTGGGTGGTTGGTGGATAAACAGGAAGTTGTGGGCTCTTGCCACTAGCATTCAGCTAGATTCTTTTTCTTTTGCGCACAACAGTGAACTCTCCCACAAAGGGGTTGCGATGCGACTGGATGTGCAGCAGATCTGCAATTGACATTGGTTGACGATGCTCTACTGGGGAGTTTGGACGTGATTAGATCTGTCTAGATGAGGGAGTGGAATATCCTGATCTATTCTAATCTGTGCTTCGCACTTGGCTTGATACCTTGTTGCTTGGAGGATGAAAGAGCTTTCAGCCCTTTGTTGTTAACTTCAGTTGTGCCCTTTCTGGCAAGTATGCTGGCGACGGGGAAAAGACAGGACACGTGACTCAACTGTGCCCCTAGTTCATCATTTTGACCATTTTTTTTTTGGCTTTCTACTAAAACAATTTTGACCAACATGAGAGTTAGATTAACATGCTTGTTCAATTTTTTGATTCAAAATCATGCAAGTTAGGTTATGAGCACTGAAAATTTTCCTTTTTTCGGGTCCAAGAAATGGTCCAGTTTTTGGAAAAGATGGAACAAGTAAAAATTCTCAAAAACTATTTTGTAAACGGCCAATGCTCAACAAGCACGAAACCAGCTCTTGAGATGCACAACCTCGGACCCATAGCAATGGAAAATTGCCCCTTGTTCGAAGAGAGCTGCATGGCAACGGAAAGTTGCCCCTTGTTTGAAATGACACTGCGGCGTTTTGAATGGCAACAGAAAGTTGCCCCTTGTTTAGATGATGTCGCAGCACATTGTAGTCAGTCCTCTGAGCGACGAACACGACCAGAATCTCGAATACAGAGAAGGCAAAGATGATCAAAACCATCACATGGACATAGTCGAATTTGAATTGTTTTACGGCTAGACTTCAGAGTGAAGTTGCCTACGTATCCCAAACATGGGAATCAAGCCTTACGTAGTTCGGGGTTAAGGTACACTCGGGTATTTAACCTCTCCTTTTTAGGCTCTAACTTTTGCCAAGGCGCCTATTGCAGGTTTTCGACCTTGCGAGCTTTGTTCTTCTTTCTTTTCTTTTTTTTTTTCTATTCTTTTCATTCCTTTTTCTTCTTCTTTTTTGCATTTTTCTTTTCTTTTCTTTTTTGCATTTTTTTTGTATTTTTGCATTTTTTCTCTTTTTTCTTTTTCTTCATTCTTTTCTTCGCTCTAACTTTTGCCTGGGTTGCCCTTCCGGGCTTTCGGCCCAGCGAGCCTCTCAAAGGGTAAAAGTATAACAAGTCAATGCCAAATGGTTTTGAGACCCTGAAGTCATCTGAATCCAGGAGAATGGCTGATGTTTGCTGACGGTGTAGGAGTCCATCCAATGGGGGCCGAATTTGCCCCTAGTGTTGTGGATAGGAACTTGGTGACTCATCTTTGACTCTTCGAGCGCGTCTGACATTTTTTTTTAGTTCGAGGAGTGCTCCTGATCTAGCTTCGCAAGCTTCTTGATCTGACTTTTCTCGCCCCCTAGTCTGCGAGCTGCTTCAAATCTGACCACACAGGCCTCACATTATGATTGACATTTGAACGTTCTGAATCCAAGTTCAAGGTTTGAAAGCAAAGGGGTCGAGTCTTGAGGCTGAGAGCGATCCTAAGCTGCGCAATCTCAAGAGCGATTCCACACATGTCTTCGCAGGACCGCGCAAAACATTTTTTGAAAAATTTTAAGAAAGCGACTAGTCGCTCGCGCTGAAGACAGTGTGGAGCCAATCCGGATCAAGCCAGGATCCTTCTCAATACTCACATTAACAAGCATGATCTCAATCATTAAGGGTTTAGCATGTCTCTGTTTCTCTCAATTGATCAAATTTTTACAAACCCTGAGGAATTCCCTCCTCTTCGTTTTCACCGTAGTGTTCAAAAAGTTTTGAAAAACTCAGGTCATTACAACGACTTCAAGGCACAAAAAAGACAGAGTTCTTAGTCAACATCGTCATCTCATTGAACTTCGGTACAACTAACACAAGTAAAACGAACACAAACACAAGAATGTGAAAATCATCGCTGCTCATTCAAATCTGTTGGTGTAATCGGCTCCAGCGTAAAATGCACTCAAAACAAAACGAAAAGACAAACGCATAAAACAAAAGGGTGATGCCCGAGGTAACATCCGGAATCACCCGACCTTTGTACAACAGATCGACTCGATACAACAAGGCGAGACAGACTCAAAACAAAACTACTGAATCGACTTCAATGCCCAAGTCGAAACTACAAAACCAAAGATTCGCAAATGCTCAAAATAAAGCGCGTAAACGCCACATCTGGAGTAAATCGAGCGCCATCCGCAGGTGGTTCATCTCCCGATCACATCACATTATCCCCCACAAGTTCACTGATCAAGTGCCGATAGACTTTGCTGAGTTGGTGTGACGATGACCTTATTGTCAATCAGATCTTGTATTTCGTGGCGAAGACGGAAACAACTATCAGTGACATGGCCGACTTGCTGATGAAAGGCACAGTACTTGGCCGGATCATGGGAAGGAGGAAGTCTATCTGGCAGTGGTCGCGGCTTCAAGGGTTTCAAATCCCCCTCTCTAATCAGGACCCTCAAGGCTGCTGATAGAGACATGTACAGTGGTGCGAACATCCTCTGGCCTCGAGGTGGGTATTTTGAGGTTTGTGGAGTTTTGCTGGATGCACCAGCAAAGGGATTGGCAGGCGTTGACTGGGTTTGCTGATCTCTTTCAAGCACGGGATTAGGGCTGAAAGGAACATTCCTGGTACAAAGGCCCTTCTCCCGGCTTGCCCCTTGATTCAGACTGCTCTCATTTTGGGTGGCGAAAGTGTCATTCACAGCCTCTGTAACAACCGCAAGGACTTGCTCTTTGTTCAGTCCTTCAGCTTTCAAAGCCTCAATATCCCATCGAAGGTGTTCATGGGGCGCAATGCCTGCCCCTACCTTGTTCTTTTCACTTGCTTCCACTTCGTCAAGGGATTGGCCTTTTTCCAATGCGACTTGTCCCAAGGTTAGGGAGCCTTTAGACACAAACTCCCTGGTACGTGATATGGTCGATGATGGGGCCAAAACCCCAAAGGCTAGATCTGCAACAGTTCTCTAAAGGTCTTCAATCATTTTCATCAGGTCAGAAGTAGTGGGTTCATGGATTTGAGATGATTGGGGTTCAGATGCACCCATCATGCATAAGTCTAGGCTATCTGGGATAAACACATCTGGTTTGGGTAAATGGGCTGGGGTGATGTATACGTTGGGGTCGTAAGGGACGGCCAGTGTGTGGATTAGATTGAGATGTGGATGAGGTACTTGGTCATTGGGGGCTGAAGGTGGAGCTATCGTCCGGTTGTCGATGAGATTTTGGATCTCATGACGGCGTGAAAGTAACGGTCGGTGCCATGACCGGCTGGCGATGGTACACAAGATGCTTGGAGGGTTATGTCTCGGGGAGTGGGTCAGGAAGAGGTTGAGGATCGAGGGGTTTGAGATGCCCTCTTTCCACCAAGGCTTTTAGTGCGCCAGTCAGGCTCATATAAAGGGGGGTGAAAGTTCTGCCCTGAGCTCGGGTTAGGCCGGCTGGTTCTAGGCTTGGTTTGGCAAAAGAGTCGGTTGTGGCAACTGTATTGATTTCAGTGGGTTTGGAAATAACGCTACTACGAGCATTGGTATTCCCTGAAATCACCCTCCTTGTCAGTTCGCTTGTTCTGGGAATGATCCCACTATTGAACGCGTTCTCGACCTGAACCCCCAGTTCATGTAAACTTTTGAAAGTGAATAACGGAGCGACTATCAACTTTTGCAACATATCATGCTCGAGGTTTCGCACCATCATCTGTACTTGATCCCTCTCCGAAGGGTGACGATCCGTCATCTGCGCTGCCTTTGCTCTCCACCTGGCAACAAATTCCACAAAAGGCTCTTTTGGGTTCTGGCGGGTTGCTTCAAGCTCTTGGATGGTCATTTCAACTTGGGTGTTGTACGAATACTGATCGACAAAGGCCTCAGCCAGTTCTTCCCAGTTTTGCTTCACTTTATCTTCCAACTTATTGTACCAAGTAGCTGCTACACCCGACAGGGTTCTTCCATACAAAGAGAGTTTCTGTGGCTTAGTCAGACCCATCGACTTCAGGACATCCAAGAAAAGTCGGATATGTACCATTGGATCTCTAGACCCATCGAAACGGTCAATATATGGCATTTTGAATCTGTCTGGGAGCCGCACGGCAGACTCAGTGTGCCCGTCCTCAATGTCGGGAATGGAGTTAAGGCCTTGTGCCTTTTTGAATTGCTTCTCAAGGCTCGCAATTTTCGCTGCAGTCGGATTGAACTCATCAACATGAAAGGGTTGAAACCTCTCAATAGGCTGCACTAGGGGCCTGACAACTCAAGCTTGAGCCAACGTTTCTTGGGGATTCGAACCCTGTAAATCTTCAACTGGCGGAAGTGGATCAAAGTTCGGTTGGGGTCTCGAAGTTGGATGAGAGGCAGATGCCCCGGATGGGCGCTGCATTTCAATACCGGTCTCAGCCTGCATGGCAGTTCCCTAATTTAACGTTGCTATCATGGCCACAAATTCTTCTGAACCTTGTGCCATCACGGGTCTGCTGATGATGTGACTTGTGACTGTCGGATCAGATGAACCGGTGAGCCCTAACTGGCCTTTCTTTGCCTTGCCTCAGCGAAAGAACACTGGTTGCCCTTGAATTGAATTTCTGATCTAACAAAGTCTATCAGCACTAGTCCAATGTACTCGGGAGATAGTGGAGCCTTCTGAAGCTATGATTCCAGGACTACCCCTAGCAAAAGAGAAAACAGACAGCATCTCAGCTCAGTTTCACTGGAACGGATACGAGCAAAGCTAAACAACTGTATTCTATTACTGATCACTATTCCCCGAAATCACTCCCCAAAATCTGAATCTGATACCCGCAGATATAACTAATTCTCAAAATACTAATACTGGTGCCCGCAGGCCGGATACCCAGACTCACAAACTGGTATATGCATTCCCTGTAGAGATACACTCTAAAAGCACATAGCAAGTAAATGAGAGCCAATACACCCCTATGTTGGGGTAGGGTTTCCCTGTCCTATTTTGTCAGGAGCTAGGGTTTCACTACGCACGCAGCGGTTTCAAACATCCTATATCAGGTAAGCAACCTGTCCTAGTTTGGAATGGTCACTATGGATTCCGATATGCACTAGGTCAAATGGTCAAAAAGGGTGCCGGTAAACCGGTTTATGTTCCATCTTGGCAGAGTGCAAGTCGTCACCTTATGGTCATGCCTTGACAAGACAAGCCTCCAGCAAACCTCTCAGGAATAGCAGATAGCCAACACGGTGTCCTAGGCGCACCAATGCACACGCAATGCAAAGAAACACATAAGTGTAGTCAAAACAGGATATCACGAGTCCGAGTCAAGCTCTCTAAATTCCCCAGCAGAGTCGCCAGAAACTGTAACAAGCCCGCGAGGGACCTCAGCTACAGTTCGGACTCCCCTTTTTTGTTTGTTGCGGTTCTTAATCTAAACCAAAGAGTCCGACTCTGGCAAATCGTTTTGAGAAAAACAAATTTTGAAAAGAAGTGCCAAACATGGACTGCTTTGCCAGACACAGAGTCGCCACCTAAATATTTTTAAAAATGGGAAAATTTAGGAAACCCTGACTCGGTGCCAAAGGCCACGTGTCCGTCATCACCAAAGCTGTCTTGGCTCGGGAGCTTGGGTACGATCGGGAAAGCTCAGCTATGAGCACCCCCTTTCACCCGGTCCGAAGACCGGCCTCTACTAACCATGATATCCGATTTTGAAAACATTATGTGTTCTTGTTCCAATTATTAGCCTAGAATTACTATGTTATGCGCGCAGCAAACAAGTATAGACTCGATTGCCTAATTTGGAAATAAGCATTGCATATCCGTTTGTTTTGAAACTGCTTTGGAATTTGCTACTCGCAAGTAGGCTAAAACACAGATTTCAATGAGTTTTTCCAACTCAAACAATCCAACCTTCACCCACAGGCACTCAAACAGTTTATCTCATATAAGCACTTAGCTACATGGTAAGCATACTGTCATGTTAACATTCATACGCATGCGATATGCTAAAGCATAAATACTTACATTGTACTCCATGCCAAAATAAAAACTAGTTAGTAATCAAGTGCGTGATCCTAGTTCATGTTAAAGTGACTAATGCAACACATGCGAAGATGTAGTTTACAGCAGGCTCGGCTAACCCTAAAATGGCATGTGGAATGCAATCATTCGATGCATGTATTCCAGTTAGATTTGAAAATACAATGCAGTTTGTATGATGTACCGAGCCCGGTGCATGTAAGACAAATGTATGGATGCACGCATGCATAGCATAAGGTATGCTAAAATAAACGTGCCCTAATCTACCATCATAAGCAGGTAAATAAAAGGGAAGAAAGAAGTGGGGTTGGAAGACATGCACGCCACTCACACACGCTTATTACAGATTTGCCCTCGCCCGGAGGGACCAAAAGAATATACAAATTAATTAACTACGCAAGCTAATTAAATATTACAGATCAATTAAATCAACTAAACAAATTAATTAATCTAATTAAAAGAGTAAAGCCCTCGGGAAGCGGGTCAGATGCAGCGCATGCTCGGGACTTGCTCGGAATCGCACTGCCATGCATAGTCTGCCTCTGTTTTCCATGCTCTGCCTCTCTGAGGACTGCCAAAGTCTCAAGGATGCCTCTTTGGATACTGGGAATCTCCACCGGCTAAGTAGAATTACCACCGGCAGTGAATTGTGGTCATCGGCACAAAATGAATCCGTCGGCTGGTGATTTATCGATCGACAATGTATCTTGCGCCGGCAAAGAATGCTGCAAACACGCAACTCACAAAGAAGAGGACAGAACTTGCATGGCAATACAATTCAAGCAATGTATGCACCAATCATGTCCCCTATCATGTTTGTGACTCAAAGGGGCATGTGTCTCGATTCTCGGACCACTAATCATGCATTTCCATGCATGATGGCCCAAGGAATCAAGTGTGCACCTTTCATGTCAAATGAAATGCAAACCAAACAAACGAACCAAGGCCCAATTCCTATGACCAAGTCAAGGAACAAGGCATGCATGCAAGATGCAATGCAACCTAGGCATGCAAGCTAAGGATGCAACATGGCATGGCAAGACACTTACGCAAGCATACAAGCAAACATGAGGCAATGCAAACTGATGAAAAGGTGGACTTAAACATGATTTAGGCAGCTCTAAATAGGCCTAAAACAGTGGCCAAAATGATGCAAGTGAGACAACAAAATACATGGAATGCATGCACAATGCATTAACCAAGCTTAAGGCACAAAAATGCAACTCTACCAAAGCATGGCAAGGGATGCAAGATGGCATATAAGCATATGAATTTCAGTACCAAAATATGATGCTAAACAGCCCCGAAACATGGAGATATGGCACCCGATGCATGAGATGAACCCCGAAATACAAAACTAGGCACATGGAATGACTTACAGCTATACAAGGCATGCATTATTGGACTATGAAGCATGAAGACAGAATCTAGGCAGTCCCAAAACATGGACTTTTCCAGTTCTAAGCATGGCTAAAAAGTGCTAACAAGATGGACTAAATTAGCATGCGAGTTTGACTAGCTAACATGGTTTACATGGCAAGTGTATGATTCAAATGGAATCTGACCAAACCATCAAAAATCAGTGAATAAACCATGCTAAAATATGACTAAATAACCACTGAAATGAAGCCAACACATGCAAGAATGATGAGCTCCTTTAGAGGGCTATACAAGAGGTTATTAAGCACATACATGATGGACATTCAACAAGGCCAAACTAGCTCTGGAAATGGTCTATAGGGGTCCTAAAACCCACTGAAAAATGCCTGAACTGATCTCAAGAGGTGTGCAAATATAGGCCCCTTTGTAAGGCCAAAAATACAAGCAAACAAGACAACAAGGAGAGGGGATGACCCTCTCCTTCTTAGGACCTCAAAACACCACCCCCACCACTGAAACTCCTCTGAATTTCAGTGGTGGGAGGGCCAATACAAGGTGGTCCCGAAGCTCACAAAAAATGCACAAGAATGAGGCCAAACAAGGCCTAAGAGGGGTCAAACAACCCCAAACACCAAAGTGGTCTTAATAAAAGATCTTAAGTATGCAAATACAAGATTTTTTTATGTTATACACAAAGCTCAAAATAGAAAGCAAGATAGGCTAAAAGCTTGTGCAAGATTGGGGAATCTAAAGTAAAAAGATTACCCTTGAAGAACCTTTGATGAACAGCAGGTGCAGCCACTCTCCTCTGATCAAAAACAGCCCAAAAACTCAAGAATCAACCCTCTAAGCCCCTCAAGGTCGAAGCAAGGTGTAATGGTGTGTGCCTTGGTGCAAAACTAAGAAGAAATCACACTTTTGGCCCTTAAACACACACACAATGAAGAGAGAGAGGGAAATATAGAGAGAGAAAGTGTGGATATCAGAATATATGTGTATTAGGTCTGATTTTGCTGAAGCTAAACCAAAACAAAGGAGGAGAGGGTTCTCTTTATATAGGCAATGCAAAGGCTCCAAGGTTCTTAGAGAAGCTATTGTAGAAGGGTCAAAGGGGGTCAAGGGGGGCAAGGCTTATCAAGGAAGCTAAGGCAAGGGTGCAAGCTTCTTGAGGAAGCCAAGACAAGGGGTCAAGGCTTCCTCAAGAAGCCTTCAGCAAAGGGTGCAAAAATGGGGTCAACGGCTCAAAATAGCCACATATATGCACGGGGGAGCAGGGTCTGTGCATCCCAGCTGGCCCAGCTGGCATGCACCATGCCTGGAAGGTGCAAAGAGGTCAAACCGGCCAGAAAAGGAGGTTGTCGGCCAAAATAAATGGCCGGTCGGCACAATAAATTGCCGGTCGGCTAAATAGATTGCTGATAGGTGATTCCACCTCAAAAAATGGCAGGTGGGTGTCGTGATTGAAGCCCCGGAAGTTAGCTTTCCAATGTCGCAAACCTTGCATTAAAATTCCTTCTGTGCAAAAAGTTATGCCCTTTTTGGTGAAGCCGCGCAGATTCGATCCAACCGGGATGATGCCCAACTTCAACCAATCATATCTCCCCCACCCGGACTTGGATGTAAGAGATTCGTGAATGAAAAATGAAGCTCCGGAAGTCTTCTTTCCAACAGTGGTGGCCTCATAGCTAAACTCCAAGTATGACGATGAATAAGCCCGATTCAGCGAGGGCTGCTCGACCCTCTTCTACCCGGATTCATGCCGAACTTCTTCTCTAACTTGGTTTCTCCCCTCTTCTCCTCTTATCTTCAACTTCAAACCCCCAAGTAAGGTGTTTTGAAATTTTTTTTAAAGATTTCATCTCTCTTTTATTCATCTCCACTTTGTCCTTGCTCGGTTTATCGAAAAGCGCAACATTTACCGAAATGCGAGCATCAGATCATCGTGGGAATTTTATTTCAAAAATTTTTTGAAAGAGAGGGTTTTAAGGTCTGAAAACTGTCCAAAATAGTTTTGGTCCAAAATGGGGTGTGAAGTTGAGATTTGTCTCTCTCCTTGCCGAAGAAACTAGACCTTTGCCCTGTACAGTTTTCTCCACCAAGTAAACCATCAGTAACGCCCAAGTCTCGAGGGTGGTCAAAAATGGGGTGTCTACAGAGAGCAGCAGGTTTACTTTGTGTTTGGAATCCTAGAGTGTTCAAAATGAGGAGTTGTCGCAGCAGTAGAAGCTTTATCTTATTATCAGGTACTATTCTTCCTTCTGTTGAGTGTGTTTTGATGAATGTGTATGCCCTTAATGATATGGCCAAAAGAGGTAGATTGTGGGAAGCTATAATTCGGCTGAAATTAGACTTTGCCTATCCTTGGGTTTTAGGTGGTGATTTCAATGAAATCAAAACAATATGGGAAAGGAAAGGGTGTTTGAGGAGGGATCGGAGAATGCGAGATTTTAATTCTTCTATTGAATCTATGGAAGTTACAGACCTTGTCATGTTAGGAAGGAGATTTACCTAGTATAATGCAACAGATGGGGATAAGTGGAGCAGAATAGACTAGTTTCTCATTTCACTTGAATGGCTAGAGGTGTTTAAACTCAAACAATGGGGGCTCCCATGGTCTGTGTCTGACCATTGCCCAATTATCTTAATGGAGGATGCTAAGGATTGGGGGCCTAGACCGTTTAGGTTCATTAATGCATGGACCTTGCATCCTCAGTTTCTATCAGTGGTTAAGTAGTCTTGAGAGGAAGCTGCAGTGATTGGATGGGCTGGTTATGTAATTTATTCTAAGTTGAAAGCACTCAGAATAGCGTTAAAGACTTCGAATTTGGAAGTCTTTGGAAATGTGAAGCAAAAGTTGAAAAAAACTGAGGAGGAAATCCATTCTCTTGATTTATGTGCTGAGTGCAGAGATCTAGATGACGGTGAAAAAAGTAGAAGACATGCATTAAAGGAAGAGGTGTGGCTATGGAGGAAAAGAGATGAATGGATGTGGTTACAAAAGTCAAGGATGTCACGGGCTTTAAAGGGGGATCGAAACATCAGATTTTTTTTTTTTTATATTATGGCATCCAGTCGGCAAAGTAAGAACCTGATCAACACTTTATGCCTAGATGAAGTTCATTATAATGAGCCAGCAAGTATCAGAAGGAAGGTACATAGGTTTTTCAAAACATTGTTCACAGATGATTGGAAGGTTAGGCCTACATTAGATGGGCCCTTTAAGTCCATTGGGGCTGTAGCTACAGTGGCCGAACTTGAATCTGAGTTTTCAGACAATGAAATATGGGATGCGATAAGGGGGTGTGATGGCAATAAGGCCCCAGGCCCTAATGGGTTCAACTTGTCATGTTTTCAAAAATGTTGGAATGTGTTTAAACCAAATATTCTGCAATTTTTCAAGGAGTTCTACTTGCATGGGAATTCAACAAAAGGTATTATTAATTTCTTCATTACTTTAATTCCTAAGGACTGTCCTGACTCCTTAGTAGATTATCGCCCTCTTAGCTTGATTGGTTCTTTGTACAAAGTACTATCTAAGGTGCTAGCAAATAGAGTGAAGAAAGTTATTCCAAAGGTGGTTAGCAATGTACAATTTGCATTTCTAAACGGAAAAAATATTCTAGATGGAGTTTTGATTGCTAATGAAGTTGTGGATTGATGGAAAAAGAAGCATAAGAAGAGGGTGATACTAAAAATTGATTATGATTCAGTAAACTGGGGCTTTTTGTTGCATATGATGAGGGGCTTTGGTTTTGGGGATAGATATGTCAGCTGGATCAAGGAGTGCGTGCCCTCAGCAAGGATCTCAGTTCTAGTTAATGAATCCCCTACTCAGGAGTTTTGCCTTGAAAAAGGGCTCAGGCAAGGTGATTCTCTGCCCCTATTCTTGTTTAATTTAGTTGCTGAAGCACTAAATTTGTTGTTGGAAAGAGCACCGTCTTTGGGTTTGGTCAAAGGAATAACACTTATAGATGGTGATGAAGCTATCACCCACCTACAGTTTGTGGAAGACACTATTATTTTTTGTGAAACTGAAAGGGGGGAACTGCTAACCGTCAAAAGAATTCTCTGATGTTTCGAGATTATGTCTGGGCTTAAGATTAATTTTCATAAGAGCAATGTGTGTGGTGTAGGAGTGACTGATGCAGAGGTATCTAAATTTGTAGATCTTCTTCACTGCAGAAGGCAGAAGCTTCCTTTTACTTATCATGGGTTGCCATTGGGTGCAAGTCCCCGAAAAGTAGCCACATGGAAGCTGGTAATTGAGAGGTTTGAGCGCAAGTCAGCCTCTTAGAAAAGGAAGTTTTTGTCCTTTGGGGGAAGACTTACTTTGATTAAGTTAGTACTCTCAAGCTTGCTTGTGTATTATATTTTGTTATTTAAAATGCCAGAGAGTGTGGCAAAAATTATTAATAAAGTGCAAGCTACATTCTTGTGGGGTGGTGCAGATATTAAGAAGAAAATTCATATGATTAGGTGGGCAGAGATCACCAAAAGTAAGTGTCAAGAAGGGTTGGGAGTCAAGAGAGTCAGGGAGTTTAATGACTGCTTACTTGCTAAGTGATGGTGGAGATTTGGCAATAAAGATAACGCCTTGTGGAAAAAAGTAATTTGTTCGAGGTATGGTTCTTCGGGTGGGGGGTGGATGCCATTTTTAGATGATATTAGTAGAGTCTCAAGAGTTTGGGGGTGATATCCTTTTAGTTGCTGCTGGTAACGTTCAATTGGAAAGGTTTTACTTGTCACAAATTAGAATTGTTGTTGGTAATGGGTACAGAATTAGTTTCTGGAAAGACAATTGGGCTGGTGAACAAAGTTTTAAAGAGCTGTTTCTAAAATTGTTTTTGTTATCAATAGAGAACGATACCACTTTTGGGATGATGTTAGAAAACATAGGTGATTCTGGAAGTTGGGCATTGGAGTTTAGAAGGCCGCTTAGAGCATGGGAGGCGGCTGAGGAAGGAAGGCTTATCTATATCATTAATGGTTCTTTGCCGACACTAGTGGATTGTGATGATTGTTTAAGATGGTTAGCTTCCTCTTTAGGTCAATTCTGTTATTTCCTTCCACATCTTGAATAATTTCTCTCCTCCTAAAACACAATTCTTTGGGTGGTTGGCTTGGAAGGGGAGGGTCAAAACAGTGGCTTATCTGCAGCTTATTGGTGTCTTTTTGGTGTGACTCGGAATACCTGTGTGTTTTGCAATTGTTAGGTTTTATTATTAGCAATCCCATTTGACAAGGATTTCTTTAAGAAGTTGATTTTCTTCCAAAACTAGGATTACTTTTGGATTTCTATAAGTAATTGGATTTCTTCCAAAACTAGGATTACTTTTGGATTTTCTATAAATAGTTGGTTTTCTCCCAAAACTATTTAATTCCTCCAGATCTTCTTTTTGGTTCTTAAGGTTTATATCTGGGGATATTTTGTTAGTTTTCTTTGATGTTTTATTGAGTATTCAACTCATGGTTTAAAGAGAGTACATCAAAGGTTTTGTTTGTTATACATAAAAGAGAGAGAGAGAGAGAGTTGTTCTTCAGTGGATTTTGAAGAATTCGAGCCTGAAGCTTTGGTGGATTCTGGAGTGGCCCATCGTAAAGACAATTCCGAGGTGAAGACGGGGTTGGAAGAGGCACATAGAGGTTGGTTCAATTAGGCATGGATTCGCTAGGTAATTGAGAGCATACCTGTGTAATTTCTTTAAATCTTCTTAGTGGATTGTTTTGTGGCTGTTGCCGGTGGTTTTTTAATCACAGTTGGAGGTGTCCAATTGTGGTTTTTCCACGTAAAATCGTTGTGTCGATTTGTCTTTGATTGTTTGATTGGGATTGTTATATTCTGCTTAAAATTGGTACATAATCACAAATCAACATCTAGGGTTTCTAGATTTTTCAGCAATAATGATATTGAAGATGTCAATCATGTTCTTTTGCTATGTCCTTTAATTTGGAAGGTGTGGTCGAATATGGTGGATTGGTGGAGTCTAAGGTGGGTTGTTCCAGGTTCAATTGTCAGACTTCTTGATTGGTGGGCTGGGTTTAAATTTAAAAAGCTTGAGTGGTTGATTTGGAAAACAATTCCTATGGCTTTGCTGTGGTCCATTTGGAAGTGCAAGAATGACTGTGTATTTAGAGGAGTTCAGCCACATGTGATGGATCTTTGTGAGAAGGTAAAAATTAGGATAGCTCTGTGGGTTAAGTATCATAACACAAGCCTTGCTTTTTTAATGCATGATCTGGTTCATAATATGTAGCTGATTAGGGGTCAAGCATTGTGATCTTCAAATGCTTGATGGAGTCAGAATCTGGGCTTGAAATGGATGGTTGCTTTATGGTAGTTCTGAAGTTGGAATCTGGTCTGCAAGTGGCATCTGTTGGGCCTGTTGTATGCTGATAATGGTTGCTGTTCTCAAATCGATATGTGTATGCAGTTGTATGTTGCTGTCAAAGTCTACATTATGAACTGATTTAGAAGCTACTATGGTTTCCTGGGTTGTGATCTGTTACAGTGCTCTGTTGTGGTCTACCTGCTGGAATGCTCTGTTGTGGTCTATGCTGGTGTGTGATATGTTGTACCCTGTTGGGTGTTTTGATTGTGTTATGCTGAGATATGTTTGTTAGTGCTTCTAGGATTTAGTGTTAATTGTTGGTTTTTTCTCCTGTGGGGTTTGATCCCTCTCCAACCCTTTGTGGTCGAGCTAGTAGATGATTCGGCTCTCTTCTCAGTGCCAACCTAACTGGGATCGGGTTAGTTTGCTATGATACTTTTTGCTCCTCCACCCCTTCATTTGATGTAATTTCATTTGATGTATGGTTTTTCATCAATAAAGGTTTATTTTTTACTAATCCAAAAAAAAAAAAAAAAAAAAAAAAACTAAGTAACTTGTCTGCCTCACATATTATTAAATAAAAAATTGTTTCATATAATATATATATATATATTTGGTTAAACATTTCACAAAATTTGTGAGAATAGACAACCACATACACATACGCAATTGGACCATATATTTGTTTTGAAAAATTGATATTTTAAAATAATTTTTGTTCTAAGTGATCAAACAAGACATGTGATCAATATAAAATTATGTTTAAGAAATTGGCAAAATTTCTTAGTGAAGGCGGTCAAATTTCTTGAAGATTTCAGTGTTTGCATAAAAATTTCAACCAAAATTTAGAAATCTAACAACTTCATGATTACTTTGATCCCCCCCCCCCAAAAAAAAAATAAATAAATAAAAATAAAAAAACTTCATAATTACAAAAAAATTATTAATTTTTTTTAGAAGAACCCGTCATATTATGGTCAAAATGCTCTGAATTTTATTATCAAAATCTTACAATTTTAGACATAAAAATTAGCCAAAAAGGTTGGTTTGGGAACCCCGGGCCCCGGGGGGGGGGGGGGGGTGGGGACACTAACATGCTAAAAAAAATCAACAAACTTAATATTTATTTTGGTTTTTACAAAATATTCATTTAATATGAATATGAAGCAGACATGAAAAATTAAAATCTGTTCTGAGATAAAAATAAAAATAAAATAAAAAAAAATAGAAAATTATAATTTCCAAGCATGAAACAAACTTTTCATTTTGCCAAAATAACATCCCCAAGCTTAGGGGTGGATATCGGTCTATTGGTCTGCCTAGCTCGCCTAGCCCAATCCTATTTTTTAAGGCTTTGAGAAGATTGTTTTAACCCATAGGACCGGACTGTGCTAACATGTTTAGCCTGATATATTAATGGGTTCAACTTAGAATTTATACTTTTAACCCAACCCAGCCTATAGCGACCCCGGTCTTTCCCCATTTGGTTGTTGTATTCGGACTTAGGTTCCGTGGATCTTGTGGTTATATATATATTGTTGTCGTCCTTTATTTCCATGTCATTTGAGCTATGGGTTGTCTTGGGCTGGTTTATTACAGTTTGGGAGTGTTTGGGAGCAAAAGGTTGCTGCCCAGAATTTTGGTCCTTCGCTCGAGCGAGAAGTTTGTCGCTCGAGCGAGCTCTTGTTTTTGGGCCTTCGCTCGAGCCATGGTTTATTCGCTTGAGCGAGCGACTGCGTCTGGGTATAGAACCTGAGAGCTGTGTTTCTTGGCTCGAGCGAGCTTTCCTTCGCTCGAGCGAGCGAGGTGTATGTTTTCGAGTTATTCGCTCGAGCGAACATTCTGTCGCTTGAGCGTGCTTCTAGGTTGCAGACCTGAAGCTTTGAGTTTTTGGCTCGAGCGAAACTTTCTTCACTCGAGCGAGGCTTTCTTGTGTCTGGTCGCTCAAGCAACCAATCCTTCGCTCGAGCGAGCATGTTTTATTTAAATACGTAGCAGCGGTTTTAAACATTTTTTTTTCATGCTCTTTTGTTTTAAAAACCCTGGGTTCGTGTTCTCTCTCCCTTCTCTCTTAGGTTTCATCTATTTTTAGGGTGTTTCTACCCTAGGTTCTTTATTAAAAAGATAGAGTGGGTTGAGGGCTTTGTTTTAATCTGAACATTTGTGGATTCAGAGCACTTTGGATTTCGGGTCATCTTCTCCATTCGAGTTCTTTAATTCGAGGTAGGGATACCCTACTCCATACTATAGGTTTTGTCCTAAGTTTTTGTCATTTTGATATGTTGGTGTTGTTCGGTAATTTTGGGAAAAGCTAGGGTTTGATTTATAATTTATGGAGCCGTAATTGCTGTAATAAATTAACTCGTATAATTAATTTTGGGAAAATGGGAAATTTGGTTTAATTCATGAAATTGGGAAATTATGAGATTAAATGATGTAGTTGGATAATTTAATCACTCACCTATGAAAATGTTGAGTTTGTATTTGTTGATACATTTATTTCCTGTTTAGAAATAACTGTTTTGGGCTATCGGTGGAGGATAGTCGTGATTGTTGTAGACATTGCATGTTGATTAGGGAAAACTGAAACTAATCACATTGAATTAATACAACAAATACGTGTATTGATTGAATATTGTGTATGACAAGTGTTTAATACATTGTATATGCATATTGTTTGGGAGGAGATAGGGGATGTACTCCATGGTTTGAGGGAAGATAGGGGATGGACTCTCAAACCTGTTTAGGAGAAGAAAGGGGATGGACCCCATTAGTACAGCAAATATGTGTACATATTGACTTATAGAAGTGTTTTAGTGAGCCTTAGTCACATTTGAATTGTTGATAGTGGAAGTAATGTTAAGGTGAAATGTAGTCTCATTTTATAATTTGGCCAGGTTCCGAGCCATGTTTGTGTAAATGGAAGGTGAAACGTATCATGGACATAATGGTAATGAAACTGTATAGTGATGAAATTGATATTGTTGTGTTAACCATCTATTGAATGCTATTGCTTTAGTCAATTCTTATATTTGGTTTCGTATATTTCTGCTGGGCTGTGGCTCACCCTATACGGGAACATCATTTTCAGGTCCATGTGATATGCTACCTCGAAGGACTTAGCTTGGGAGGATTTGGAGTTGAAGACTCTGTTTAGTTAATTGTTATTTTGTTTTATTTTGATATTACATGTAAACTCAAGCCAAGGGCTTAATTTGTAGTTGAGTTAGTAGTCACATTTTGTGTCCAAGTGTTGGCTTGGAAAGCTGTAAGCCCGTAGGGCATTTACTTTCGTTGTTACATGTAATGTCTTTTAAATAAGAATACTCTGATGAATGGATGAATGTTTTATTCTCTTATGTTAATGCATGTCAATGTTATATATATATTTTGAGGGCGTGACACAGCCCGCTATTAAATAAATTAATTAATTATAATACATTAAAATATATAAATTTTTTTGAGATATAGGTTCTATCTTTATTGATTTTATTGAAACTCATATTATAGTAATGTGTGATTGACTTTGTTTAAGAAATTCTTCAATTTAGACACAAATTTTTTTAATTTATAATCATGTCAATATAGTTATTGAAGAAATATAATATGTGATTGAATTTAATTATGGAACATTTCAACTTTTTTTTAACATGTAACCTGATGGTTGGATTTAAGATTTATAATTATTTTTTGGGGTCCAATATTAGAGCCGGGCCGTGCTTGGGTAGACACAAATCTCTTATTATATAGTGTCTACCCAGTTCGAACCCGACCTAGCCCGACAAATGTCCATCTTTACCCAAGCTATGTATGTTAGTTTATAACAACATGTCCAAGGCCAGAGGCCTAATCAGGGTATGCTTTAAGGTCTCAGGTTTAAAACTTTCTAAGTATAAAAAAATTTTGAGGCAATTTATATGGGACTTGGCCACTGCTTTAATTGGACCCTTTGCTAATGAATGGTAGAATTGGTCCCTTCAATTAGTTGACCTAGTAGATCGGATACTAAATTATCAAAAAAATGGACGAACAAGTGCAAATTTACGGTCTTTTATAGATTGAGCGCCATAATTTTTTAATGTTCACTTTGTTGGTTGAGTGAAGACATTTATCGATTATACTCCTAATTTCACTTTGCAATAGAGAAATTTCTCTATGAACTTGAAACTTCTCTATTACTAAATTGAGAAATTTAATGGCAACCACCAACATCACCATTGACAATATTAATAAACCATGAAATTTTAATGTTCAGAAATAATATAGGCTTTTGTAGAAAGAGAGACGTCCACTACAACATATAAGAGTTTTAGAGACTAAATGTTTTGGTCTCTAAAAGTAAAAATTTTGTTGCAAAAGACATTTAGTGACCAAGCTCTATTGTCATGAGGATAGTCGTTAAAAGGTCGTATCAAAACGTCAAAAACAAGGCATTTAGCAACAAAATTTTGAAAATGTCACTAATAAATAGACTTTTATGAACAAAATAATTTGGTCTCAAAATGGTTTATTTTTTGAGACAAAAAATTTGGTCCCAAAAGGATAATAATTCATCACTAATGTCCAATTTTTGTTGTTAAAAATATAATAACAATACTTTTCGCAACAAAATTATTTGGTGCCTAAAAAATAATTTTGTCCCTAAATTTGAGTCTCTATAACCTTATTTTTTTGTAGTGTTTCACTAATCATAGAAATTTTTATATTTTTTACACTACTACAAAAATAGTTAAAGATCACACTTTGACAAAAAAAAAGATCTCACTTTTATTGGAAGTGTGATAAAAAAAATTATATTGATATTTTAATCACACTTAATTTGATTGAGTGTGATAATATTTATTTTTTATGTCACTTTTCAATTAAGTGTGATTATATATATATTTTTTAATCACACCTTCTAATTAAAAGTGTGATTATATATACACTACTACTTTTTAATCACACTTTTTAAACAAGTGTGATTATATATATATTTTTTAATCACACATTCTAATTAAAGTGTGATTGTTTATATATTTTTTAATCACACCTTTTAATTAAAGTGTGATTATATATACACTACTATTTTTTAATCATACTTTTTAAACAAGTGTGATTATATATATATTTTTTAATCACACATTCTAATTAAAGTGTGATTATTTATATATTTTTAATCACACCTGTTAGATTAAAGTGTGATAGTATATACACTACTACTTTTTAATCACACTTTTTAAGTAAGTGTGATTATATATATATTTTTTAATCACACATTCTAATTAAAGTGTGATTATTTATATATTTTTTAATCACACCTTTTAATTAAAGTGTGATTATATATACACTACTAATTTTTAATCACACTTTTTAAACAAGTGTGATTATTTATATATTTTTTAATCACACCTTTTTAATTAAAGTGTGATTGTATGTACACTACTACTTTTTAATCATACTTTTTAAGTAAATGTGATTATATATATATATATTTTAATCACACATTCTAATTAAAGTGTAATTATTTATATATTTTTTAATCACATCTTTTTAATTAAAGTGTGATTATATATATACTACTACTTTTTAATCACACTTTTTAAGTAACACTACAAGAAAAGTGGGTTTATGAGACGGAACTTTTTGCGACGGCACATTTGCCGTCGCAAAAAATGTGACCTTTTGAGACGGCACAATTTGCCGTCGCAAAAAATATGACTTTTTGACATGGCACAATTTGCCGTCGCAAAAAATGTGACCTTTTGAGACGGCACAACTTGCCGTCGCAAAAAATGTGACCTTTTGAGACGGCACAATTTGCTGTCATAAAAACTATGACTTTTTGAGGCAGTACGACCTGCCGTCTCGTAAAAAAAAAAAAAGTGACTTTTTGAGACGGTACAACTTGCCGTCGCGAAAAATATGCCTTTTTGAGACGGCACAACTTGTCGTCGCAAAAAAATGTGACTTTTTGAGACTTCGTATATATAGTTACAAAATGGTTTAAATAAATGCAATGGTATTTTTCTATCATAAAAAAATAAAAATAAAAAAATTGAAAAAAAATGACGTCGTCTTACTCTTTTGATATAACATGTAACACCCTCAAAATAACAACACAAAACCCAACAATATAGACATGCATTGATATATATAAAAGTCCCGTATCCTTCTATTTATCACAGTTTCTTTACAAAAAGTATTACATGTTAACAACAAAAGCAAATGCCCTAAGGGCTTACAGCTTTCCAAGTTAACACTTGGTTACAGAAAAAGAGAGCACTAGCTCAATTACACCTTAAGCCCTTGGCTTGAATTTACATGTAATACATCAAAAGAAAATAGACGACCAAAAAGTCAGTCAGCCTCAAGCCTCCCAAGCTATGTCCTTGGAGGTGGCGTGCTACCTGTACCTGAAAATGATGTTCCCATATAGGGTGAGCCACAGCCCAGTAGAAATATACTAAACCAGTTATGAATAATGACTAAAAGACTAACAGTTGATAGATGGTCCACACTTTTACACTCTTTCATAACACATTACAATTCTCAATTTATAATTCATGGCTCAGAACCTGGCCACACAACTCATATGAGACAATAACTCATATTAACCACTTACAATTTCATTACTTCCACAGATATGCAAACTAGCTATATCACATTCCCAAGACAAGCATATGAGCTCTATCTACGGAGTCCATCACCTATCTTCTCCCAAACAACATCCGGTTTAGAGGTACATCCCCTATCTTCCCCTAAACCGTGGAGTACATCCCCTATCTTCTCCAACACAACACAATGCATATAAATAATAATTATACACATCACGAATCAATACATACAGTTAATGTATTCTTCAACTGTCATTCTCAATGACACATTTCAATGATTGGTTTTAGTTTGCCTAATCATCATGCATTGTCTACAACAATCAAGACTATCCTCCACCGATAGCCCAAAGCAGATATTTCTAAACAGAAAATAAATGCACAAAATGGATATTTAAATTAACATTTCCACTTCAATTCCTCATTCCTTATAATTAATCATATCAATTAATTAATCAATGTAATTAGGGCATTTTTCCATAATTGACATTACAACCCTTAAGGTTCCATTTTCATCAATGTTTCAACATTAATCCCATGTTTCTACACTAAACATGCCTCTAGGTTCATTATAAATAAAAACCCCATTTTTGTAAAATTACACAAAGGCCCAAAGTTTCTCAAAATTACTCAACAACTTCCAACACATCAAAATGCTAAAATTCAAAGACAAAATCCATAAAGAGGAGTAGGATATCCCTACCTCAAAGTTGGAGCTCGAATGGATAAGCGACCAGAATCAAAATGCTCCAAACACCAAACTTTTCGGATCAAAACGACGCCCCCGACGATCAACCCAACCTTTACAAAGGCCGAAGGGAAGAAGAACACTCTACCTAGATCAAACCCTAGAGAGAAGTTATGGTTTTAGAGTGAGAAGCTCTGAAAATGGCGTTTTGGAAAAGTAAGAGAGAGAAGGAAAAGTGAAAAGTGATTTAAAATGCCCAGCCACAGTCAGTTATACGACAGTCCGCCGGCGTAAACACACCGCCGAGCGTAAAGACACATAAACATGGTCCGCTCGAGCGCAACAAGGTCAGCCCGAGCGCCAAGAAACAAAAATAAAGTTCGTCTGCTCGAGCGTAAAACCCAGCCCGCTCGAGCGTAAATCTACCTCTCCCAGAACTCTCACCGAAGTACTGCTTCGCCGAAGCGCCAACAATCCGCCGGCGCTACTCCGCCGAGCTCGAAAACTTCGCCGGCGTGAAACCTGCTTGGCATTTTGCGAAGATACCGGATGGGATGGGTCTGTATTCTCCGCCAGCGCCCCCCCCTCGGGCGTACAAAGCAACAACACAAAGGTCCGCTCCGGCGTAAAAACCCCCCTTCGGCGAAAAAAAAAAACTACGGGCAAGTAGACTTGGTTCCTAAGTTCAACCAACTCAGAATAAACACGCCCAACACATCCCAAGACTCGAATACAAAGTAAAAAGGATGTAAACAAGATAATAATCAACTACCAACATCAACGGACACATGTCCGGATCACTGTACAACAAGGGTAAACCCGGGATCGCTATAACCTTCCCCTCTTAAAGAATTTCATCCCCGAAATTAAAAACAAGTTTTTGAAAAATAAGCTTTTTCTCTATTTTAAACAATGTCACAACACAACATTCAACAATTCGACCCATTACTGGTCATCCATCTCTTATTAAGAGGCATTTCACAATATACATTTTAAAGTGCATCTATAACATGCATTTCCTTTCCATTTTCTAACCATTTTCAACATACATGGTTCGCAATTCATATCATAATAAAGTTTCATGATACATAATCAGTCCTATAATATAGCCAATAAATGCAATATTACAACCCACTTCCATAAGTCAAAACATATGCTATGTTTTACAACTTAAGACATAAACAAAGCTTAAGTCCGGCAAGATTATAAAATCCAAGTACAAGATTACACATCAATAAACAAGTCCGAATATTTCTCACGGACTTCCAACTCACGTTCCCTAGTGGCTTCCTCCACTCCGTGATGCTTCCACAAAACCTTCACCAAAGGGATGGTCTTGCCACGCAGGACTTGATCCCGCCTATCCAAGACCCGTACCAGTCTCTTCTCATACGAGGCATCCTCATCTACCTCTAAGTTGGTCCAATCCAACACATGTGATGGATCCGGCTCATACTTCCGAAGCATACTCACATGAAACACGTCATGAACTCCGGACAACTGTGGCGGCAAAGCTAAACGGTAAGCAACCTCGCCAATCCTCTCCAGGATCTCAAAAGGACCAATAAATCGAGGGGATAACTTTCCTCTCTTCCCAAACCTCATCAATCCCCGCCTAGGTGATATCTTCAGAAAGACATGATCACCCATCTCAAACACCAACGGTCTCCTCCTATGGTCAGCATAAGATTTCGGCGACTGGTCAGAATAAGCCTCCTACGGATAAGCACAACTTTCTCCGGCGTCTTCCAAACCAACTCCGGACCCAACAAAGGTGTATCACCCACTTCGGCCCAACAAACCGGAGACCTACAAGGTCGGCCATACAAGGCCTCAAACGGTGCCATACCGATGCTAGACTGAAAACTGTTGTTGTAGGCAAACTCCACCAATGGTAGGTGCCTTTCCCATGTCCCACTGAAATCAAGGACACAACCCCGAAGCATATCCTCAAGGATCTGAATAGTGCGCTCGGACTGCCCGTCAGTCTGAGGGTGATAAGCTGTACTAAAGGTCAACTTAGTGCCCAAAGCACTCTGCAAACTCTGCCACAACCTAGCAGTAAAACGAGGATCTCTATCTGAGACGATCGTCACTGGGACCCCGTGCAATCTCACTATGTCCCGAATATACAAGTCGGCAAGGTGATCTACCGAATCTCTCACGCCAAGATAGGAATGAAGTGCGCCGACTTAGTCAACCGGTCTACAACCACCCAAATAGCATCACTACCCCGCTGAGTCCTCGGAAGACCTACAACGAAGTCCATAGTGACATGCTCCCACTTCCACTCGGCAATAGGCAAGGGTTGTAACAAACCCGCTGGTCTCTGATGTTCGGCCTTCACTTGCTGACAAGTAAAGCACTTAGACACGAAGACTGCCACATCTCTCTTCATGCCTCGCCACCAAAACTGGCGACTCAAATCCTGATACATCTTAGTACCTCCCGGATGCACCGCAAGGCGCGAATGATGGAACTCTCGGAGTACCTCCTCTCGACAAGGCTCCGGCACAAACAAACGGTCTCGGTATCTCACGCTCAGGTCGGGATACACCGTCAAACCCTTCTCAACTTTCCCACTAGAGATCTTTTCTCTGAGGGATTCTATCTCAAGGTCACCTTTCTGTGCCTCTAACACTCGAGTCACAAGTGTAGGCTGCGCAACAACAGAAAACAAGGCCGCAGCCTCAATGGATTCGCCCAGAAGCAAATCAAACTCGCCAAGTGCTCCCAATATCTCCCACTCCCGGATGGCTACACAAGCTACATCACTAATGGATTTCCTACTAAGAGCATCGGCCACAACATTGGCCTTCCTTGGGTGATAATGCAACTCGAAGTCGTAATCCTCAATAAACTCCATCCACCTCCTCTGCCTCAAATTCAAGTCCTTCTGTGAAAACAGATATTTCAGACTCTTATGATCCGAGAACACCTCGAATCTCTCACCATAAAGGTAGTGCCTCCAGATTTTCAAGGCAAAGATCACAGCCGCTAACTCTAGGTCATGAGTAGGGTAATTCTTCTCGTGTATTTTCAACTGACGTGAACCATAAGCTACTACTTTCCCTTCTTGCGTCAACACACAACCCAAACCCTCTCGTGAGGCATCACAATAGACCGCATAACCCAACCCTCTCTTCGGAATAATCAAGACCGGTGCGGTGGTCAATCTAATTTTCAACTCCTGAAACGACTTTTCACAAGTCTCACTCCATACAAATTTGACTCCTTTCCGAGTCAATCTAGTCAACGGTGAAGCTAACCTGGAGAAATATTTCACAAACCGACGGTAATACCCAGCTAATCACAGAAAACTGCGGATCTCGAACACACTCTTAGGCTGTGCCCAATCTTGCACTGCCTCAGTCTTGAATGTATCAACAGACACCCCTTCCCCGAAAACCACATGGCCTAAGAACTTGACTTCTCCTAGCCAGAAATCACA
This sequence comes from Camellia lanceoleosa, assembly GCA_025200525.1. Classification (NCBI taxonomy): domain Eukaryota; kingdom Viridiplantae; phylum Streptophyta; class Magnoliopsida; order Ericales; family Theaceae; genus Camellia; species Camellia lanceoleosa. The sequence goes on along the minus strand of JANUSC010000031.1, from coordinate 394,879 downwards.
CTTCCCAAACTTGGCATATAGCCTATGGGCTCTAAGTAACTCAAGCACTACTCTCAAGTGTTCCTCGTGCTCCTCCTCTGAAGGTGAATAGATATGAATGTCGTCCACAAAAACAACAACAAAACGATCCAAGAATTCCCGGAAGATCCGGTTCATCAAGTCCATAAAGACTGCCGGTGCATTGGTAAGCCCAAATGGCATCACCAGAAACTCATAATGGCCATACCGCGTACGGAATGCCGTCTCCGGAATGTCCTCCTCTCTGACCCTCAACTGGTGGTATCCCGATCTCAAGTCTATCTTAGAGAAACAACGGGAACCCTTCAACTGGTCAAACAAATCATCTATACGGGGCATAGGGTACTTAATCTTAACCGTAGCCCGATTTAACTTCCGGTAGTCGATACACAATCTCAAGGCACCGTCTTTCTTTTTAGCAAAGAGGGCCGGTGCTCCCGACGGCGATACACTAGGGCGAATGAAGCCCTTATCTAGCAATTCTTGGACCTGAACTTTTAACTCAATCAACTCTGCTGGGGCAAAACGATAAGGTGCCATAGAAATCGGCGCCGTGCCGGGCACTAAATCAATAGAGAACTCAGTCTCTCGGTGAGGTGGCAAATCAACGAGATCCTCGGGAAAGACGTCCGAGTACTCACAAACTACCCTTGGCAACTCTATTTGGGTCTCATCACACTCATCATTCTCAAAGCTAGCAAGTAGACTACTAAGTTCATTCCGCCCTCGCGGACCATACCCCGGTGGCAGAACACTACCAACCCGGTCTCCCAAGAAATGGAAACACTCCCCGCTCACGGTACAACATGTAACCCTCTGGCGGTAGCAATCAATAACAGCCCGGTATGACGATAACTAGTCCATACCTAGAATAACATCAAAGCCCTTCATGGGCATAACTACAAATGGAAACGGAAGCCTATGATCGTCGACCTCGATATCACAGCCTCTACATCCGTGTTTCAAAATCAACTCACCCCCAATAGGTGACACAACGCAAATAGGAGATGCCAATAGTGCTAACTCCAATTCCAACACAGATGCAAATGCAGCAGATACAAAAGAATGAGATGCACCCGTATCAATCAACACTCTAGCAGCTGAGTTGCAAAACAGAAAAGTACCTCTCACTACTGATGGAGCCGGTACTAGATCCTCATGTAACAAGCATACACACGCATACTGTGGGACCACTGGTCCACTGCTCACCCCTAGGAGCATACGACTGTTGTAATCGGTTCTTGGATTGGCTCCTCGAGGCTGCCAGATGGTGGCTGAAATCCTGCGTCGCTTAGAACCAGACGCTCTCAAGTGGCACTCAAGCGTAGGCAGAACCTCTTCAGTGCCCAGGTCCTGCACCGATAACAAGACAAGGGCTGCCTCCTGCCCAAACTCTGACTCTGTGGCCTGGCTGAAGAAGATGCAGCCCTCTGACCTCCGCCCTTTTGCGGGCAAACTGAAGCCTTGTGACCCGGCTGGCCACACTTATAACAGGTAAACTCTCCCTGATTGCCCCTCCCGGAGCCTGCACTCGGTACTGGGAAAGTCGACCTAGACACTCCACCCTGAGATTGTTGAGGGTTATAACCCCTCTATCTCCTACTATCACTCTGTCCATCCTGACCCCTCTTCGAGCCCTTCTGCCCTTCCTCCTCTTCCTGCATCATAATCTCAGTATGAGCTGCAGCATCAACTAGTCGCCCATAATCTCGGATCATAGACCCTACAATTCTCAACTTGAGGCCGCGCCTCAACTTCTTCTCAAACTCAATGCAAGGGCGTTCCTCAGACGCCACCAATTCAGGTGCAAACCTGGACAAACTAGTGAATGAGGCCTCAAACTCGGCCACTGATGAACTGTTCTGCTTGAGCTGGCAGAACTGATCTCTCAACTTCTCCTGAACAGCTGGAGACAAGAACTTCTCTGGCGCCAACAAAGCCTTCCAAGTCCCTCCTATACGACTCTTGGTGAACTTCCACCATGACCAAGATCCCCTTCACCTGGAAAGATGCCAAGGTCACCTTTCAAGATTGCCTTCGATGCCTAGCATCTCAAACGTCTTCGTTCTGTTCGAGCCATTCATCCGCCTTTAAGCGGCTCTTTAGGATCACCCACAAATTCATCCGGATTAGACCGGAAGAACTCCTCTTTAGAAAAGAAGGTCCTGATCCGCAATAACAACTCGAGCCCGATTCTCACCGAGAATGCCTATCGACTCCTGAATGCCCTCGCTATCTCTCGGCATAGCTCGGTTTGCCGCCTCGGCCACATTGGCCTCGACCAACCCTTCCCGAATCGCCGAATCTCATCCCAGAAAGGCATTTCCTGCCTCCTAGGCCTGCCACGCCTTCCACCTCTTCCTCATCCTGACATCCTAATAAAGGTAACACAGAACGTTAGCACATTTATAAACGTGCCAAAACTAAACACTCACGTCCTAATGCATGGACAACTGTAATTCACTCCACGTAAGCACGTAAACACATAAGCACTTACGAATTTCATTTCTGGATAATGATAGTCCCGAGGCGTTACTAGAGTTCCAATTAGAAACAGCATTGATCAAGTGTCTTTCCAACAAGACTCCCAGAAACCCAAGGATCCAATCAACATCCTAGAAATTTAATCCCATACCCAAATAATCACATAAGCATGTTATCAATTAAACACATGGCATATGACACTATACTAGGTCTCTATCAAGCGATACAAACCCATTGTGATTCTAATCACTTCCCACGTACCCAAAGTATTCGAACCCGGTACGCTCTGATACCAAGTTGTAACACCCTCAAAATAACAACACAAAACCCAACAATATAGACATGCATTGATATATATAAAAGTCCCGTATCCTTCTATTTATCACAGTTTCTTTACAAAAAGTATTACATGTTAACAACAAAAGCAAATGCCCTAAGGGCTTACAGCTTTCCAAGTTAACACTTGGTTACAGAAAAAGAGAGCACTAGCTCAATTACACCTTAAGCCCTTGGCTTGCATTTCCATGTAATACATCAAAAGAAAATAGACGACCAAAAAGTCAGTCAGCCTCAAGCCTCCCAAGCTATGTCCTTGGAGGTGGCGTGCTACCTGTACCTGAAAATGATGTTCCCATATAGGGTGAGCCACACCAAAGAGAAATATACTAAACCAGTTATGAATAATGACTAAAAGACTAATAGTTGATAGATGGTCCACACTTTTACACTCTTTCATAACACATTACAATTCTCAATTTATAATTCATGGCTCAGAACCTGGCCACACAACTCATATGAGACAATAACTCATATTAACCACTTACAATTTCATTACTTCCACAGATATGCAAACTAGCTATATCACATTCCCAAGACAAGCATATGAGCTCTATCTACGGAGTCCATCCCGTATCTTCTCCCAAACAACATCCGGTTTAGAGGTACATCCCCTATCTTCCCCTAAACCGTGGAGTACATCCCCTATCTTCTCCAACATAACACAATGCATATAAACAATAATTATACACATCACGAATCAATACATACAGTTAATGTATTCTTCAACTGTCATTCTCAGTGACACATTTCAATGATTGGTTTTAGTTTGCCTAATCATCATGCATTGTCTACAACAATCAAGACTATCCTCCACCGATAGCCCAAAGCAGATATTTCTAAACAGAAAATAAATGCACAAAATGGATATTTAAATCAACATTTCCACTTCAATTCCTCATTCCTTATAATTAATCATATCAATTAATTAATTAATGTAATTAGGGCATTTTTCCATAATTGACATTACAACCCTTAAGGTTCCATTTTCATCAATGTTTCAACATTAATCCCATGTTTCTACACTAAACATGCCTCTAGGTTCATTATAAATAAAAACCCCATTTTTGTAAAATTACACAAAAGCCCAAAGTTTCTCAAAATTACTCAACAACTTCCAACACATCAAAATGCTAAAATTCAAAGACAAAATCCATAAAGAGGAGTAGGATATCCCTACCTCAAAGTTGGAGCTCGAATGGATAAGCGACCAAAATCAAAATGCTCCAAACACCAAACTTTTCGGATCAAAACGACGCCCCCGACGATCAACCCAACCTTTACAAAGGCCGAAGGGAAGAAGAACACTCTACCTAGATCAAACCCTAGAGAGAAGTTATGGTTTTAGAGTGAGAAGCTCAAAATGGCGTTTGGAAAAGTAAGAGAGAAGGAAAGTGAAAAGTGATTTAAAATGCCCACCACACTTTCGAGTCTGACAGTCCGCCGAGCGTAAAGACACATAAAACATGGTCCGTTCGTGCGCAACAAGGGCCGCTCGAGCGGCAAGAAACAAAAATAAAGTTCGTCCGCCGCTCGGCGTAAACCCACCCGCCGATCAGTAAATCTACCTCTCCTGAACTCTCACCGAAAATCGCTCGGCGCCAACAATCCCGCTGAAGCAACACGCCGAGCTCGAAAACTCGCCGGCGTAGAAACCACACCTGCAGAAGTTTTGCAGAGGCACAAGATACCGGATGGGTGTATTCTCCGCTTGAGCGCCCAAAACCCCGCTCGAGCGTACAAGCAACAACAAGGTCCCCGCTCGAGCGTAAACCTCCCCGCTCGAGCGGAAAAGCCAAAAACCTGGGCAACTAGACTTGGTTCCTAAGTTCAACCAACTCAGAATAAACACGCCTAACACATCCCAAGACTCGAATACAAAGTAAAAAGGATGTAAACAAGATAATAATCAACTACCAACATCAACGGACACATGTCCGGATCACTGTACAACAAGGGTAAACCCGGGATCGCTATATAACATTTCTCTTTTCATCTATTTTTTCATCTTCATGTCTCTCTGTCTCTATCTCTGTCTCTCTTCTCTTTCTCTCTCACTCATCACTCTTCTCTGTCTGTCTATCTCTATCTCTCTCTTTCTCTCTGTGTCTCTGTCTCTCTTCTTTTTTTCTCTCTCACACATCACTCTTCTCTGTCTGTCTGTCTCTCTTTCTTTATATCTCTGTCCCTATCTCTCTTCTCTTTCTCTCACTCATCACTCTTTTCTATCTGTCTGTCTCTCTTTCTCTCTTTCTTTATGTCTCTGTCTCTATCTCTCTTCTCTTTCTCTCTCTCACTCATCACTCTTCTCTGTCTGTCTGTCTCTCTTTCTCTCTCGCTCATCTCTCTTCTCTCTCTGTCTCTCTCTCGTTTATCTCTTTTCGCTAAATTTTTTTTCTCTCTCTCTCTTTCTCTATCTCTCGAACATCTTTTGTTTCTCTCTTTTTTTTGTCTCTCTGTCTCTCTATCTCTCTGTCTCTCTCGTTTATCTCTTTTCGCTTTCTTTCTCTCTCTTTTTGTTTATCTCTTGCTCATCTCTTGTTTCTCTCTCTTTTTTTGTCTCACTCTCTCTCTATCTTTTTCTCTCTTTGTCTATCTTTATCTCTTTCTCTGTCTCTCACTCATCACTCTTCTCTTTCTCTGTCTACCTGTCTGTTTGTTTGTCTGTCTGTCTGTCTGTCTGTCTCTCCCTCACTCATCACTTTTCTTTGTCTGTCTGCCTCTCTATTTTTCTCTGTGTCTCTCGTCCATCTTTCTTCTCTCTATCTCTTTCATCTATCTTCTCTCTCTGTCTCTTTTCTCTCTCGCTCTCTCGCTCATCTCTTTCTGTCTCTCTCTCGTTTATCTCTTTTCGCTCTCTCTCTCTCTCTTTATATATATCTTTTCACCTATTTTTCATCTTCCTTTCTTTCTTTTCTTTCTCTCTCTCACTCATTACTCTTCTCTCACTGTCTGTCTATTTGTCTCTCTCTCTCTCTCTCTCTCTCTCCCCTACTGTGTTCGCATTGTTCACTATTTCCCTTCCGTGTTCTCTATTTACTGAGCTCCCTCTCGATTTATCGATCCACTACAAGAAAATAAACTTTTAACAGTGGCAACATTCAGATGGTAGATAAGCAGCTGTCGCAAAAAAAAATAAATAAATAAAAAATAAAAAACACTTTTGAGCAGGATTATGTTGTAATTTTAAAAAGAAAGGATGTATTTAATTTTTATTCTATATATTTGCCTGTGATTCTTAATTTGAGTCCAATCAAATTATGATTTTGGATGCTGTATCTATAGGAACTCTTTTCGCTCCCCCACATTAAGAAAGTGTTTGACATGTGTTCAGATAATATATATTATTTTAATATATTATTTTCTTTTAGTTATAATCATTTTATTTGAATTATATTATTCCTCTACTAAATCATTTCAAATTTAATTCATATTTTATGTTTTTTTTTTTATAAAAAGTCAAAAATTATATTTATTTAAATAATTCCAAATATTCCCAAATTAAACCAACTTAACTCATATTCAAATAATATATAAATAATAAAATAATATATAAGTAATAAGTATATTAAAAAATATATACATATAATGATATAAAAACTATGCATTCAATAAAAATAAAAATAAAAAAGTTACTAAAAACTTTAGTTTTATGAGAATTCTTATTATATATAACAATTTATTAAATATAATGATTCATACACATACACGTGTCTTCCATTGTTTCAATATATTTAAAACATAAAATAAATAACATCTCTCAATAAAATAGTTATCCAAAACAAAATCCTTTTTTTTTTAACACAAACCTATTCTGATGTCGGTTCATTCGTAGAGCAACAGCATAAATTATTCAGAGCAAAACCCTAATTTGAGTTAGCTGAAGAGACAGAGACAGACACAGAGAGAGAGAGAGAGAGATTATCAGTGATCGAAACAAAGATAGAGAGAGAAACTAGTGAGAGAGAGAGAGATGCAGGAAGAGAAGACGAAGAAGAAGATAGGTCTGAAAGCAAATGGCCATGGAAGACATAGCAGAGGCTCTCAAAGCTCAAAACCTCTACTTCCTCGCGCCTCCAACCCTCTTCCTCCTCTCTCCTCCCAACGCAAATCCCTCCTCAGAGACCTACTCTTAGAAGATAGGTCTTAGGTACTCTTCCACCCCACCCCACCCCCACCCAAAACCCTAACTTCTCTCTCTCTCTCCCTACCCCCACCAAAACCCCCCTTGCAAATACATCACACTTGTCGGGTTAAAAAGCTCAAAATTTTTTGGGTTGTATCTCAGATATTTGCGTCTGAAATCTAGGTTTCTTTTTGGGGGACTATGTTTTGGGGACGATTTACATTGATTTCTCTTTCGACAAGAATGTATAGAGAAAGAGGAGGTGGGGGATCGAGGTCGGAGATGGGTCCCGTTGATCGGAAGCGAATCAACGATGCCCTCGACAAGCACTTGGAGCGATCCTCCCCCTCCACTTCCAGGTCTTTCAACGCCAAGGATAAGGATCGCTTGTCGGCTCAGTCCATTTTGACCGTCGCCAAGCCCACACCTGATCACAGGGACTCTCGCTCTGCCTCTTTGCCTGAAAATAAAGGTTCAGATGGTGATTCTCTCTCTCTCTATATATATATATCTGGGTCTAGATTTCTCTTTGATTAGCTTTTCTCATTTGCATTGAAGCTCAATTATATAATGGCGTTGAAAAGATAATATCTTTTTGGAAACTACAAGTAGTGCTATATCCTAGTCCTTGAATTGTGTTGTTTGTAGATATTGCTATTTTGAGGTTTCTTTGGAATTAATTAATATGAAACCTAAAGTATATTGGAAGTGTAGACAAACTTGAATGTATACATGTCCATGCCTTAAAGTTGTGGTATTGATTATTATCTTGGGGAAAGATGAAAGTTGTTACATGGTGGAGTCATATGTCAGCTTTTGTTGTGAAATATATTGCATTATTAACTTCACCTTTGTTCTTGATCTGACTTGCCAGCCTCAAGTCAATTGATTCTCTTTACACTTATCTTTTCTTAACTTTGTTCCTAGAAACATCATGCTGCATGTTATGGTTTCTAGATTCAGTATTAGTGGAATAATTAGGTGCTAAAGCTTAGCTTACTTAATAGATAGCTATATATTGAACTGATTGTAACCTGCAGTTATAATAAATTTGAGTACAAAGAAATTCCCAAGTAAACCCAATTTGGCTCTTTTTTAACATATGCATATGCATTCAATTTGTTAATTGACCTGTTAAATATGCACTAAAAAGTCTAGGCATAAATTGACCATAGTTAATTTTCTAAGAGAACAAAAATATGGATGACCTTATTATGGAATGGAAGCAAACCCAACCTTAAATGGTGACCTTGAAAATTTTAAGATTAAGTGGTGTAGCTATTTAGAGTGACTCATTATCCAGATCATATTTTGAGACTTTTGAGCAAAGAAGAGGACAGCTGCTTATCCACCAAAGGACTAGTGTCTTGACTTTTCCTGGAAAGAGCTAGTGCTTTACCAATTTGCACTTTTTAACATATCTTTCAATAGAAAAACTATTGTTCCAAAAAAATAATTTTAGCTATCTTGGAAAAGATCTAGAAAGGAGGCATAGAACATCAATTAGTTAAACTAATATGGTGTAATTTTGCAAATTTGGCTGTTGAATGATTAATTTGAACATAATGAAGCTTAAAAAGTGAATGTTTAATGCATTTTAGTAATTCTCTTAAATACCTTATTGTGAATTTAAATTTTCTACCTCATTAAGTTCTTTAATACATTCCAAGATTGAATTTGATACAAGTCTACCTAGTCATACCATGTTTATAAGTACATTGTACTTCATGTTCCTCTGTCTATTTTGCATATTGAGATAATCTCTGGTAACAATTGATTGAGAACATTAGGAATAGAATGACAAAATTAGCAAAGGTTTCTTGCCAAGTTGCCATTACCCAAAAAAAAAAAAGGAGAGAAAAAGAGAGGTTAATTGGTTATATTTGCATATTAAGAAGGTACAAAGATCTTGCATTCAAATTTGAATGGAACCTAGCAGCTCTAATTGATTAAAATAATGGGAGGAAGGAAGGGACATGGAGGTAGGAGGAGTTGTCAACTACAAGTCTCTTAAGAAGTGAACTTCATCTTACATTAATCGCTTATGTCCATTTAGGCTCTTTGAATATATCAACATGACTGCATCTTACATTAATTGCTTATGTCCATTTAGGCTCTTTGAACATATCAACATGACTTGCTATTTATATGTGTGTGTTTGCACATGCAAGAAAGGGACTTATTGATTTGATTTGCAGAACTCTAAGCACTAGATGTTAGCATAAGAAAGAGAAACATGAATGCTCCCTCTCGATTTAGGTGAGGAACATTATTTGCTCTAACTAGTGATAGACTGAACTGTTGATTATTAATGTGCAGTGGCTTGTTGAGTACAATGCGGCTTTGGCATCCATCTGCTTCATGATTTTGCTTGGATTTGTAGATGATGTCCTCGATGTCCCTTCGAGAGTGTGAGTATTCCAATCATATTTTTTGGATTTATTGGCCCATTTATTTCAAGAGCACTGTTTTCTCTTTGCATTACTGCATTCAGAGTTAATGCTAAACTAGGTCTTTCTGACTTTGAAGAACAGGAAATTATTATTGCCATCAATTGCTGCTCTTCCTCTGTTGATGGCTTATGCTGGACATCCAACTATAGTTATACCAAAGCCTCTCATTCCCTATCTTGGGCTTGAGGTTTTGGATCTAGGTAAACCTAAAGCATTGATTATGATTTTAGAGACCTTTCGGAAAAAAAAATTCTGATAAACCCAGATCCATGTCCCCAATTTCTTCTACTACAACTTTCATTTTGAATCGTTCATGTTTTTTTCAATTTCACCATCATTTCACTTTCTCATCAACATCACTTGTCATCTCTACCTCACTAATTTTTTGCATTAATTTCTAGAAATAGGGCATTACTCTAAATTGGGTGAAAAACTAATCACCCTATTTCCAAAATTTCTTGATTCTAAGTAATTATTTTATATGTGCCAAACAGTCTTCTAACCCAACAACATCAACTTCCTACTTCTCATGTATGAGAGGTTAAGGGTTCGACTTTCGTTAGAGACAAGGCTGTGTGGCACCATTCTTTTATTATCACTATGTTGCACACTCTTCCCAGGGAATTTTAGACAAAATAGTATTTGAGTTCTGTGTGCAAAATTTACTCTTTCTATTAGATTGAAGGCATTGTATGACAAATTTAATTCTAGAATTGAATATAAGACTCACCTTGTTTTTGTCTCATTGTTAAATTGTGAACAAATAATATTTCTATGTACTCTCAGCCTCAATTCATCATATTTACAAGTAGAAAGGGAACTTATAATTTAAGTTGCCAATGATTGAGAAAAACATTGTTGGTAGAGCTAGCTATCTTCTGCTCTTCATGTTTATGCAATCTATAATTATTCTGTTTGTCAGGTATTTGTGGTAAATTTAATTGAATTACTTGATGCAGGTTTTGGTTGTAGGTGGTGGTGATGGTGGAGTTCTTAGGGAAACCTCTCGCCACAATACTGTTATATAATTCCGAACGCCATAATTAAGTGATTCCATAGTTAAGCTTGAAGTTGCTCTTACGGTAATTGAAACTCTTGTTGCAAATCACTGATCTGCCATAGAGATAGGTCACTGACATAGTTTTATTTTGATTATTTTAAGCTAAACTAACACATTTAAATGCATTAAATTTTCAAGTCAAGTTTGATATATGTTTTTGCAGATTTTGTTGAGGGAATAGTTGATATGATCGAGCGGTTGATGTTGGGAGCCAAAGATTATGTTGCTTTTCTTCTTGTTTTTTTCTTTCTTTTTTTTTGAATACTTGAATTTTTTAGTACAGTGTATTCAAAGATGGTTAATGGACAATGTCTATTATAAATTTAATTAATTTGTTAATTTTGTTATTTTTCATTTACAAAAAATTGTTTGGTGCTTGTAATTGATTTTTTTGTTGTAGCAAACCCATATATGATTTTTTTAATAAATAATTATTTGCGACAGTAAAACAATGGTCGCTAAAAGTGTTTTTTATTTTTTTATTTTTTTTGCGACGGCAAAATAGCTGTCGCAAAAAGTCTTTTTGCGACTGTATTTTTATTACTTGCGACGGCATGTGACGGTTGCAAAAAGTATTTTTTTTAGTAGTGAATGTTATTAATCACACTTAAAAGATGTGATGTAAATATTTTTAATCACACTTAAAAGGTGTGATCTAAATGTTATTAATCACACTTAAAAAGTGTGATTAAAAATGACCCTTTTTAATCACACTTTCAAATATCACACTTAAAAGGTGTGATCTAAATACTTTTAATCACACTTAAAAGATGTGATCAAAATATTTTTAATCACACTTAAAAGATGTGATGTAAATATTTTTAATCACACTTAAAAGGTGTGATCTAAATGTTATGAATCACACTTAAAAAGTGTGATTAAAAATGACCACTTTTAATCACACTTCTAAAGATCACACTTTCATAAAACTTAAAAGGTGTGATTAAATAACATTCATCATACAAAAAAAATGTGATCTTTATCTGTTTTTGTAGTAGTGTTAATTTCTATTGAAATAATCCATACAGCCATCAACCACCATAAAAATCTGTAGTAGAGAAATTTCTCTGTTTGAGCTAAAACAATCATTTATTTTATTCTTTATTGCAGCTAGAATAACATTTTTTTTGTCTAAAATAAAAATAAATTACATAAAAATTATTTTATTAAATCGAGAAATTTGTTTGTTAGTTAAATATGTTTTGAAAGAGCCCAAACACCACCTACTTCCAACTACACCCACCTAAAAAATTTTCCATAGATAAATTTTTTTTGTTGGAACTAAAACAATTTTTTAAATTCTACTTACAACTTGAATGCTAAAACAATGCATTTTTGCAAAACGAATGTGGGCATTGTCTAGATCTTGAAAAATATGTGGTAAAAAAAAAAATGCTCATCCAACATAGACAAATGAACATAAAATTACAGTCATTTCAAGTTTGAACAAAGAAATTTCACCTCTACGGCCGCCACCATTGCTACCACTATCATTGCCACAACCGCAACCATAACCAACAACAATTATGACAACCACCACCAAAAATGGAAAGTTTTTGAATGCCACCACTATGACTAATAACACCAGCAATGGGAGGTTTTGGAAATTCACCACTACCAAAAAGTTGAATATCTTTCAAAATTCAAACTTTTTTAATTTTGAATATACCAAAATTGTGAAAATTTTACTATAGAAGGGCAAAATTTTGTCAATAAAGTTCCCGCTCAAAATTTGAACATTAAAAAAAGAAAAAGAAAAAGGTAGAGCTTTGAATTTGGGATTCACATTAGGTGGTTGAATTTTCCATAATATGTTTTTTTTTACAAATTATTAATAATATGGGTAAATTACAAATATATCTCATGAGATTTGATTAAAATACGAATTACTCCCTGTGGTTTTTGAAAATTACATTTCACCCATTGAGGTTTCTAATTTCGTAACAAATTGCTCCTTTTATTTATTTATTTATTTTTGATCAGCAAAAAGAAAAACTTTATTGATGAAAAACATACAAAGTATGATAAGGAAACATCAACAAAGAGGATAGTGCAAAAAGCATCACAGTGACCCATCAAGATCTCAACCAGGTTGGCACCAAGATGAACACAAAGTCATCTGCGAGCACAAGATCCAAGCTCCAGTTAGTGAGAAACCAACAAAAAAGAGCAAAAACAAAACACACCAAAACAAGATACAAAACACAAGATCAGCCGCAGCAATACAGATCAGTTTGGTGTTTAACAACCCAACAGATCATCAACAGCAGCAAACAGATCAGATTAACAACCACCAAGGCTTGCTGCCAGCTTCAACCCATACACCAAACAACATAGTAACCAAAATCACCAAGAGTATGTAGCCACAAAACTATATATGGACAGAGCAGCCTAGAAGCATAACAACCATTATGGCATGACAGACCAACAACATAACCACAACAGAGTACAACAGCAGACAGATCACAGGCCAACCCCTATCAAGAAACTTGAGATGATCAATCAGCCACTTTCTTAGAAAATCATAATTATGGGTTGCAAATAAGATATCATTAGTGTTGTAACCCTCATTGCTTCTTGCATAGGAGAATCCAGTGCCAACAGGAACATCTAAAAATATTATGTAGCAACAGGAACAATACATCAGTGTAGACACCCCATTTTTGACCGACCTCAAGACTCAGACGTCACCATTTGAGCGCTCGGTGATGTTACATATTGTGCTCGTTCTGAAGTTTCAGAGTCTTGGCTGCGAGCCTTGCCTCCGGATTTCGGGACTCTTTTGTGCTTTGCCTCGGTTTGCGAATCGGGTCCTGTTTTCTCCGTTTTCTCTTCCCGAAGAGAGGGAGAGGTCTCGTAGACCATCACTCAGTGGCCGTAGGCTATGTTTCGTGGTCGTAGGCCATTTTTCCCGTTTGGAGCCCGGTTCTCGATTTTCGAAGCCGTCGGTCGTGTGCTTCGGTTCGGGACCGCTTAACCACCTCCGCTTGCTCCGGTTTTTGGCATGTACCTTGTTTCCTCCCTTTCGAGGGACACTGTGGCCCGAGAGACCAACTTCGCGGTCGAACGACACCTCCAGTGCTTAATAGTCAGTTTTCGGGGCCCCAGGCCGCGCGTTTCGGTCACCGAACCTCCGTTTTGCATCCGTCTTGGTTCATTTTTGGCGGAGACCTTATTTTCATTGTTAGGAAGGTTGTAGGAAGGTGGGAGGCCAGCAATTTTTTTGAAAACTAGTTTTATTTCTTCATCGCTCTTAATCGCCCGTTTTCTTCACTAGAAAGCTGGTTTTTCCCATTCCCGGGCCACTTTTTCTGACTTTCCACCACACCATTGTGATGTACACACCTGGGAGGCCACCAATATGGGCAGGCCGGCCAGCAATTGTCCTTGACCCTTTTGAACCCCTCTAAAAAGCTGGTTTTTCTCTCTCATGGTTCACATTTTTTTGGGTTTTGTCCATACAGCTGTGTTGTACTCATCTGGGAGGCCACCTTTTTGGGGTGGCCGGCCAGCAATTTTGCTTGACCCCTTTGACCCCTAGTCGGCCGACCATGGGAGGCGGCCGACCACTGAACCTTTGAACTGCCAAGTTTGCCTCTCCAGTGCATTCATGTGCAAATTGTTTTGCACTGAACTTTTCTCTCCGAGGGTCTGTTTTTTTGTGGGGAAATTTGAATTGGTTTTTCCCCCTCTTTTTTTTGGCTCCTCTCCTCTATAAAGCCAACATTTGAGTTTCATTTCTAAGGGTTAGAAAACTAGCTGGGGCATTGATACATACAACCATATATCTCTCATCCAAGCCTCAAAACACCATTGTTCTTGCACCATTTACACACCAACTCATAGCCTACCACCTCCATCCTCCATTCTCACACCTTGAGGCTGATTTTCAGAGGTTAGGAACTCATTTTCTTGGACCAAAAGCTGATGCATTGTTGTGCTACAAGGGTAAGTCCTCTTTTCCCCTTTCCTAGCCTTGTTTTGCTTCATCTCTTAGCCCCTTTTGCTTACATTTTTGGGCTTTGACCTGAACTTAAAATAGTCTTATTTTGATTTCATCTTCATGTTTGACCAAGGACTTTTCTCTGTTTGAGGTCTTCTACTCACCCTTTGTGCTTTATCTCTCTTTTAGGGCTTATCTTGCATGATATATTATCCTTACCTGTGAGCATTTTTGGGCTTCAAGGAAAACTGTAAAGTATCTTGTTTTGAGCCCCTCTTCAACTTTGTTGAAGGCCTGTTTGCTGTTTGAGGCAATCTACTGCCCCCTTTCCTTTTATCTCTCTTTTAGGGCTATTTTTGCATCATATTTTAGCCTTACTTGTGAGCATATTCGAGATTTTCCATAAACTGAGAATAGTCGTATTTTGAGCCCTTCTTCAACTTTGTTGAAGGGATCTTTGCTGTTTGAGGCATTTTACTATCCTGTTTGTTCAATCCCTCTTTTAGGCCTGTTCTTGCATGATATATTAGCCTTATTTGTGAGCCTTTTTGGACCTCGACCTTAACTAAAAAAAATTCTTGTTTGGACATCATCTTCATGTTTTATTAAGCTATATTTTCTTTTCGAGGTCATCTTCCCCTATGCATGCTTCATTCCTTCATGATTAGGGCTATGCATTAGAGCACTTGCATTGGCCATGGTTTGGCCTCTTAGCTATTGAAATCCAGTGGATTTTTAGTGGCCTTGATGTGTCTTTGAGCTCCGAAATCATGGAGGGGTGACCCTCTCACCCCTCATTCTCTTTACTAGCGTATTTGGCCTTCCAAAGGGACCCTATTTTGCATGCTTCCGAGACTAATTTCAGGGCCCATTTTGTGAGTTTTAGGGCTATCATGTTCCATTTCCAAAGGTGGTTTTTCTATCCTTCATGTCCATCTTGCATGTGCTTAATAACTCCTTGCATGGTCCTCTAAAGGAGCTCATCATTTTTGTACATGTTAGCTGCATTTCAGTGACTATTTGGGCATATTTTCACATGTTTTGTTCATTGATTTTTTCTGGTTTGATGAGATCTCACATGCTTCACATACATGCCATGTAAACCATGTTTGCTAGTCAAAGTTGCATGCTATTTTAGTCCATCATGCTAGCATCTTTTGGTCATGCTTTGAACTAGAAATGTTCATGTTTTAGGACTTGGCTTTGTCTTTGTGCTTCATGGTCAAATAATGCATGCTTTGTATAGCTATAAGTCAATACATGTGCCTAATTTTGAGTTTCGGGGCTCATCTCATGCATTGGGTGCCATATATCCATGATTCGGGATCATTTTGCATCATGATTCAGTGCTGGAATTTGCATGTTTGAATGCCATGTTTCATGCCTTGCCATGCTTTGGTAGAGTGGCATTTGATGCCTTAGGATCGGTCCTCGGTTTGCGTGCATGTGTTCACGCATTTCGGTTGTCTCATTTTCATCTTATGGCCACTGATATGAGTGTGGTTGTGGTCCACTCATGTTGGTGTAAGTCCATTGTGCATTGTGTATGCCATTTCATTTCATAGCATTGCGTATGCTAGGTTGTATGTTAGAGCATTGTGTATGCCATGTTACATCGAGCATTGCGTATGCCACGTTACATCGAGCATTGTGTATGCCATTTCATAGCATTGTGTATGCTAGGTCGCATGTTAGGATTGCATTCATGCATGTCATGCATATTGCATCGTGTTTGGGATAGGAGTTAGCCTGAGCACGGGAAACGAGGGACGTTTTGTACTCCGAGTGACAGAGCGTGTCTCAATTCCCAGTCGCCGACACTACGGATTATCCATGATGGAATCTAGGTCTTGTTGTGTTTATACGTGCATTCATTTCACATTGAGTCGTGCAATTCGACTCCTCGGCCATCATGCATCGAGATGCGTGATTGGTGGCATGAGGATCGAGGACTACACTCCCTGAAGAGTAGTCATGCACACATATGTGAAAATACTTTGCCATGCCCCCTTGTTGCTCTCTGTTGCAGCAAATCAGAAACCGGCAATCTTTTGGAGCTTCGTGCAATATTCCGGGTTTAATTGTAAACAAAGGCTAATTGGGGCATCGCAATGGATTTCCGCGCAAAGCAACTCAAGCATGCATCATCCATCATTCGGAACAGAGCTGAGGCGGTCCACGGATTTACATGCAATTTACTGCTTTCCTAGATTAATTTGTTAATTAATTAGGGTTTTGTACTTATTCGGACTGTATTATTCATTTGGGACTGTATATTATTTATTCGGACCCTCTGAGCGATGGCAATGTTGTAATAAGTGTGCGTGTGTGTGTTGTATGGCTTCCAACCCCACGTCTTTCTTCATTTTATTTACCAGCTTATTATGGTTAGAATAGGGCATGTTTCAATTACCATACAGTATGATAGCATGTTTGCATCCATTAATCTGTTTTGCATGCACCGGGCTCGGCGCATCATACTCACTGCACTGTATTTCAATTCCAAGTTGAATACATGTTAGCTGTAGCATTCCATATGCCATGTTTAGAATAGCCGAGCCTATCTGAGTCGCATTCTTGCATGTGTTGCATTAGGCATTTCTGTATAGTTAGGATCATGCATGGATTTCTAACATAGTTTCTGTTTTGGCTTGGAGTACTCGGTAAGTTTTTACGCTTTAGCATCCTTGCATGCGTGTGAGTGACTGCCATGATAGCATGCTTACCGTGAGGCTATTTGCTTACGTGATATAACTGCCTGAATGCCTGTGGGTGAAGGTTAGGTTATTTGGATTGGAACAATGCATTGACTATGAGTTTTAAGGCCACTAGCTAGTGGCAAAACCATCTTTTCTAAAGCCCACCTGAGGGTGGCAAAATCTGCATTTTAAGCCAACTTGCGAGTAGCAAACCATCTTTCAAAAACAAATATGAAATGTTTTGTTCCAATTCAGCCGACCCGGTCTATACTTGTATGCTGTGCGCATCACATAGTAAACCTAGGCTAATAACTGGAATAAGAACGCATAATGTTTTCAAAACTAGATATCATGGTTAGTAGAGGCCAATCTTTGATCGGGCGAGCGGGGGTGCTCACGAAGTGACCTTCCCCAATCGTACCCAAGTTCCCGAGCCGAGGCAACTTTGGTGACGACGGATACGTGGCCTTAGGCACGAGTCAGGGTTTCCTAAATTTCCCAAAATAAAATATTTAGGTGGCGACTCTGTATCTGGCAAAGCAGTCCATGTTTGGCACTTCTTTTCTAAAAATCTGTTTTCTCAAAACGATTTGCCGGATTTGGACTCTTTGGTTCAGATTAAGAACCGTGACATGGATTCCTGAACTGTAGTGAGCCCAAAATGAACAGAACGGGACTCATCCTCCCGGGGTGTTCGGGGACGTCTACAATTTCTAGCGACTCCGCTGGGGATTTAGAGAAGTTGACTCGAACTCATGATATCTGGTTTTGAGTACACTTGTGTGTTTCTTTGCATTGCATGTGCATTGGTGCGCCTAGGACACCGTATTTTCCATCTGCTATTCCTGAGCAGTTTACCAGACGCTGCGTGCCATAAGGCTTACCGGTTCCGGGTTATGCTAGAATGGGAACACAAACCCCGGTTTTACCGGGGCACCCTTTTGACCATTCGACCTAGCGCATATTCGGAATCCATAGTGATCATTCCAAGCTAGGACATGTTGCTTACCCGATGTTAGGTTGTTTGAAACCGCTGCGTGCGTAGTGAAACCCTAGCTCCTGACAAAATAGGACAGGGAAACCCTATCCCAACATAGTGGTGTTTTGGCTCTCACTTATCTATTATGTGCTTTTAGAGTGCGTCTCTATAGGGAAATGCGTGTATCAGTTTATGAGTTTGGGCATCGAACTGCGGGCATCGATCGATGATTGAGAATCGATTATCTGCGGTATCGAATTCGATTTGAGATGATGATTCAGGGATAATGATCAGTGTTTGAGGACAGTGTGTATTCAGCTTATCGACCGTGTGTTGTTATGCCCAGCTGTGCGTTGTGTATTTATTTTAAGCTATTATGCTGTTCGTTTATCTAGTTATTTATTTCCTTATTACATTATTTATCTTTTTGCTAGGGACAGTTTTGGCACAATTGCTTTAGACCAAGCAGATATTCCCCAAGCACTCTAGACAAGAGGTCGCCGACTCAATTGATCTGAGGATCTGGTTGATGGACAACTAGTGTTTCATTCTCTACCCCCGGTTGTCAGACGGAGGCTGAGAAAACGCAGCGTGTCTGAACAGAGGTTACCAGAGCAGTGGTCTACCCTAGCAATGAACAGTCAGGCCGAGGTCTCAGTTTCTGCCATAGAGATACACATACCAGTCAGTCAGCAAGATCAGCAGAATATGGCCGGGATGGAAGAATGATGTGCCAACTCCAAGAGAGTTTGAAGCAAATGCAGGAGGATGTTGTCCCCCAAGCAGAGTTCTCTAAACAGCAGGCCACAATCATGGCCCAACAGGTAGAACTAATTACCCGGCTACAACAGCAAGCCGGAGCATCAGCCTCACATCTAGTTCCTCCCCCACCAGGGGTCCCGCTACCCAAGCAGACACCAAATGCCCAGGATGCTCTGCCAAATGCTCAGAACGTCTTGCCAAATGTCCATGCCATCCAGGAAGACACAGACATTCCAACGGGGCTAGCTCCACCCCCGCTTCCACCTTAATTATCCAAGGCACATACACCCGTCAACCACCCGGACTCTCCCTTCGAGTTCGAAGTAGACCCTACGGCACTGAAATTGAGCAAGCTTGAGAAGCTATTCGAAAAATCCCAAGGAGTAAAGGCTATCCCGGATATCGAGGACGGATATACCGATGTGGCTGTGACGTTGCCGGATAGATTCAAAATGCCGCAGATCAATCGTTTCGACGGATCTAGGGATCCCATGGTCCACCTCCAGCTATTCTCAGATATACTACGGCCGATGGGCCTAACCAGACCCCAGAAGCTTTCACTATTCGATCGGACCCTGTCAGGTGTGGCCGCTATCTGGTATGCGAAATTGGAGGATGATGTCAAGCAAAGTTGGGATGAAATAGCCGAGGCCTTTGTTGCGCAATACTCTTACAACACCCAAATCGAGATTACAACCCGTGATCTCGAAACAACAAGGCAAGAGCCCAAAGAGAGCTTCTCGGATTTTGTGACCCAGTGGAGGGCAAAGGCCTCGATGATGACTCTAAGGCCCACTGATAAGGACCAGATCAGGATGATTGTGCGCAATCTCCAGCCAAAACTGATGCAAAAAATGATTGTGCTCCCCTTCCCCACCTTTTCAGATCTGCACGAAATGGGGGTACAAATTGAAGATGCAATGAAATAGGGTCTGATTGACCAAGACAGAGAGCAACCCTGAAGAACCTTTAACCACAACAACAATGCAGGCCCGAGTGGCACTGCAACTGCAAGAACTTCAGAGGTAAGCATGGTCGTCACCATTCCCCCTCCCCTTCCAAGGCCCATGGCAACCACACCCTTCTCTGGTGCATCAGGAAGCAATACACAGCCCACCAAATACCAACCCAGAGGCCAAAGAACCTTCACCCCATTGTACATGCCCCTGTCCAAGGCTCTACGAGTCTTAATCAGAAAAGGGCATCTAAAACCCCTGGAGCTGAGGCCGTTACCAAATCCACTACCCCCAACTCACAACCCAACCAGATACTGTGCATATCACCAGCAACATGGTCATGACACCGACCAATGTTTCAGATTGCGTCACGAGATTCAAGATCTCGTTGACAAGCAGGTGATTTTGCCACCAGAAAGACCCAATGTTACAACCAACCCACTCCCTACACACAACCAAGCTCCATCTCCCAAAAGAATCAACTTTATCCTGACTGGGGTCGAGTCTTACGATCCTAGGATCTATATCACTCCTTCCCATCTACCTAAGCCGGCGTTGCTCCTTCCCGACTGCACTGACCTTTTGTGCATGCTGGACATCTCTACAACCCAACCTGAGCCAATGGTGGTGGCTGGCAAAGACAGCGCAGGGGAGATTGCAGCGGAGGATGGAATGGTTGAGTCAGGGTTTGAGCAGTCTGGGAATTTTGCTGAGGAAGCCTACGATCCGAGTGATTACATCCTGTCAGCAGGCCAGCCTGAGCCAAGTGTAGAATTGCCAGAGAAAATAGAATTATGTGTGATTCAGGGGGATAGATTTGAGCAGGGGACGGATGATTTAACGGTCGTAGAAGAGGGTTTGTCGACCTCCAGTTTTTCAATGACCAGGAATTAGGGGACGCAGCAGTCAACTGGTTTGATTATGAGGAATCGACAGAGGCTACCGGATGGCTGGATGATCAACCGGATGTTGTAGAGTTCCAACAGGGCTCGGCGGGGGCGAGGGTATCAGTTGTGGCCGGAAGGGTTGAAAGTCAGAGTACATTGTCGGAGAGCGCCGGTACGAAGAATTTCGCTCAGGACAAGAACATTGTGAATATAGGGAAAGCTGAACAACAAACTACGCCGACGCAGGTGGAACAAGAAAAGCTTTGGGATTCTAAGAGAACCGGGAAAGCCAAAGCCCATGAGGGGACTGAAAATGCTGTGGGCACAAGGACAGGAGATGCTGCGAGCATGTGGGTTGAAAGTACTGAGAGTACAATCAAGCCAGAGCCAGACAGATGTCTGTTGGCTGCTCATGGGATGTGGTGGGAGGACGATGATTTATCTCTTGCCCACAGAGACGAAGATTGGGGGAGCAATCAACCAGACGACACCTGGTACCTCGATGAGGTTGATCACATGACAAGAAACGGGCGGTATTTCAAGCCCCCGCACCTAGACCGGCCAGAGGTATCTGGGAAGGATAAGGAAGCTGAGAGACAGAAAGAGAAACAACTTGAAGAAGAAGCTGTGCTCAAATAGTTAAAAAAGATACAAGCAGACATCTCCATCTGGGGACTGCTTATGGCATCACGAGTACACAAACAGGCTGTCCTATCTGCCATGGATAAGGCTAAACTCTGGATAGAAACCACACCGGAGCAACTGGTGGGATTAGTCTTTCCGAGAGGAGATACCCTGATGCTGACTTTTTCTGACAAAGAACTGCCACCTGAGGGTGCGAACCACAATAAGCCACTCTACATCTCCGTGGAGTGTAGAAATAAATGGATACCAGTGGTTCTTGTTGATACCGGATCCGCCATCAACGTGTGCCCGACAAGGACAGCGTATGCAATCGGTTTAAAGACCGCGGATTTTATATCGACAGCCCAGGTAATTCAGGCATATGACAACACGAGCCGAGAAGTCATGAGGACAGTAAAGATCCAGACCAGAGTTGGACTGGGACAGCATGAGATAGATTTCCACGTCTTAGAGGTCCCTGTAACTTTCAACCTGCTTTTGGGACGGCCGTGGCTACACCAGGTAAAAGCAGTGTCGTCCACCTTACATCAGATGGTGAAATACCCCCACGGGAAGGGAGTAGCCATTGTGTTTGGGAATTCATCGATCCATCCATCGCCGGAGGTGTCTACCCCAGTCTGGGAAATTGAGCATGGCATAGAGGATGTGTTTATGTCAAGGTTTACCTTAGCTGAGGCTCGGGTTGTGCAGAACATCATGGTTGTTAATGAGGGAGTCTATGTCAGTGCTCAATCTGTATACCGCATGAACAAGCTTCAACACATCCCCGGGATGGGATTGGAAAGGAGCGGCCGGAAGGGCGTCACAGTATTGGCTGAAGTGCCACACAACCCCCATACCTTTGGATTGGGTTATCTGCCCACCAAAGAGAATTGGATAAGAAAAGGAAAGAAAATGGCTGGAAGAGCTAGAGCAAAGTAGGCTGGGAAACCTTTTGAGCTGATACATAGGTCCATTCAGGGTACCCTAAACGGACGCTTCGACCGGGAGGGGGAGGACTTTCCGTTTTGTGGCTTACCAGAGCCGTGGCTGCACGCGGAGAAGAAGCGCGTGCCAGGTTTCGAGATCTTCTATGACCTGCAATTATCCAGGGATGACGTTGCCGAAGAGCAGACAGACCCATCAGCTGAGGTTGAGCAGTGTAAGGAAGTGGATTCCGACGGCGTTGAAATTGAAATGGGGGTAGCATTGGCTTGTCTACTTTCAGATCCTCCGATCGACCAGAAGTGCTTCGAGGATAACTTCTCGGTTTCCATGATTGGGAATGAAACGGATGCGGGCCTACCAGCAACTATTTTGGATGCATCTATCGCACCCTCTCTCACTTGGCAATATGAAGAGGGATTTTTGTCCAGCAGCACCGGGTCAGGTAGTGAGCCGGAATTTGATTCCACCGAGTCTTATGAGTCGGAATCAGGTTCCAGCTCGATTGAGTCTGAGTCTGGTAATCTTGGGGATGATAACCCGGATGCCACAGTCTTGTCCAGGTCGTCTTTTTCTTTCTCTTTCGAGTCTGCTGTAATTGAGGAATCCGACGATTTGGATGTGCTTAATGAGAATCAAGTAGCTTTGGTTTCTGAGTACTTTTCTGTGCCCTTGAGTTATTGCATTAACTCAGACTTTCAAAATTTTGATGAAAACGACGAGGACGAAATTCCTCCGGTTTTGGAACGCTTAATTGAACAAGAGTAGGAGAGATTTGTTAAACCCCTAATGGATGAAATCACTACTGTGAATATTGGTACTGAGGAGGACACGCGGCTGGTCCAGATCCGGTCCATGTTGTCTTCGGAGGAACACGAGTGTTTAGTCGCTTTATTAAAAGATTTCAAAGATGTTTTCACGTGGTCCTACGAAGACATGCCTGGGATCGATCTTGAGATTGTACAGCACCGGATCCCTCTTGACCCTGAGCCCCGACCCGTCAAGCAGAAACTCAGGAGGATCCGCCCGGACTGGGATCTCAAGATTAAGGAAGAGGTCACCAAGCAAATCGACGCAGGCTTCCTGTTGGTATCCGAATACTCGACTTGGTTGGCCAACATTGTTCCGTGCCGAAGAAGGATGGCAGAATCCAAGTATGAGTGAATTTCAGGGATTTGAACAGAGCTAGTCCGAAGGACGACTTTCTCTTACCGCATATTGATGAGTTAGTGGACTTTACAGTGGGGCACGCTTTGCTTTCATTCATGGATGGCTTCTCCGGCTACAATCAGATAGTGATGGCACCTAAAGACCGGGAAAAGACTGCATTCACCACCGTGGGGACATCTTTTCTGAGTAATGCCGTTTGGGTTAAAGAATGCTGGAGCTACTTATCAACTGGCCGCGACCACAATATTGCATGACATGATCCACAAAGAGGCTGAGGTGTACGTGGACGACATGATTGTCAAGTCCAAAGATAGAGAGGGCCACTACACCGCCTTGCAAAAATTCTTTCAAAGGATCGGAGAATTCCGGTTGCGGCTGAATCCTTAGAAATGTACGTTCGGTGTTACAGCGGCAAAAATGTTGGGGTTTCTGATTACACAGAGAGGCATCGAAGTCGACCCTTCTAAAATTAAGGCCATCTTAGAAATGCCACCACCAAGGACTGAAAAGGAGGTGCGAGGCTTTCTGGGTAAAGTGCAATTCATAAGACGATTTATCTCAAAATTAACCTTGACTTGTGAACCACTTTTTGGCCTCCTGAAGAAAGGAAAAAAATTCCAATGGGACGGCCGATGCCAAGCTGCTTTTGAATAGATCAAGGAATACTTGCAGAACCCGCCCCTGTTGTCACCGCCAGAGCCGGGGAAGCCATTGATATTGTACCTTTCAGTGACTGAGACCACAATGGGCTGTATGCTCGCGCAAGAATCAGAGGACAAAGTGGAAAGAGCCATCTACTATCTGAGCAAGAAGATGCTAGAGTATGAGACTCGCTGCACACCATTGGAGAAGGCTTGCTTAGCTTTGGTATGGGCTACCAAGAAGCTGCGGCACTACCTGTTAGCTCACTCTGTAATGTTGGTTTCACGACTCGATCCCATCAAATATCTTTTCGAGAAACCAACACTTAGGGGTAGGCTAGCTCGTTGGTTGCTGTTGCTCTCCGAATTCGATCTGAAGTATGTAACGCGCAAGTCAGTCAAGGGAAGAGCAGTAGCAAAATTCTTAGCCGATCATCCAGTGGAAGGGGGTGAAGCAGTTGAGTACTTATTCCCAGATGAGGCCGTTTTTCATATTGACGAGGAATTTTGGACGATGTACCCTGACGGAGCGTCAAACCAGTACGGGTATGGGATAGGAGTGTTGCTGATAGCACCTGACAAGTCCTATATCCCTCTAGCCTTCAAACTCCGGTTCAAAGTCTCGAACAACGAAGCAGAATATGAGGTATGCATTGCCGGTCTAGAAGTAGCCCTGGAACTAGGGGCAAGACAGTTGGACGTCATCGGGGACTCAAACCTTGTTGTGTCTCAAGCCAAAGGAGACTGGAAAGTCAAAGAAGAAAAAATGATGATGTATCACCAGACCTTAGACTTGTTAATTCCTCGGTTTGAGAAGCTAAACTTTGCTCATCTACTAAGAGAGAACAACATGGTCGCAGATTCTTTAGCAACTCTATCTTCCATGATAGACATCCCGTTCGGAGTCCTAATGCGTCCAATCATCATTGATCAGAAATTCGCACCAGCCTACGAGTTGATTGCTACTATAGATGAGGTTCAGGACGAAAACCCCTGGTACCACGACATTTGGAATTTCCTGGAGAAGGAAGCATACCCGCCAGGGGTAAATGCCAAGGATAAAAGGGCAATCAGAAGAATGGCCGTTCAGTTCATCATCTGTGGGGTTAAGCTGTATAAGAGAGGTCATCTGGGAATGCATAAGCTGTGTGTCGATGCCGAAGAATCAAAGCGTCTGATGGAAGCCATCCATGGAGGGGAATGTGGTGTGCACATGAATGGAGTAATGCTAGCACAAAAGATCCTCAGACAGGGTTAGTACTGGTCTACCATGGAGGAGGATTGTATCGGTTTTGTCCGGCGATGCCACAAATGTCAAATTCATGCAAATCGCATGAACATTCCGCCGTCGAAGCTGTACAATATGACTTCGCCATGGCCATTTTCAGTCTGGGGAATTGATGTGATCGGGGCTATCACTCCAAAGGGGTCGAATGGGCATGAGTTCATCCCGGTCGCGATAGATTATTTTACAAAGTGGGTTAAGGCCCAATCCTATGCAGTGTTGAAGGCTTCACATGTGGCGAAGTTTATCAGAAACAACATCATCTGTCGCTACGGGGTCCCAAACGAGATAATTTCAGATAACGGTTTCCACTTCAAGAAGGAAGTGATTGACTTGTTGGAAAAATACAACGTGGCTTTTCATAAGTCATCCACATATCAGCCGCAAACCAATGGAGCAGTTGAGGCCGCCAACAAGAACATCAACACATACTACAGAAGATGGTGGAGACCTACTGGGATTGGCCAGATAAGCTGCCATTTGCTCTGTGGGGCTACCGGACTTCAATCAGTACTTCTACTGGGGCGACTCCGTATTCATTGGTTTATGGGATAGAGGCTGTTCTACCTATCGAGATTGAGGTTCCGTCATTGCGAGTATTGGCTGAGTGTCAAATAGCCGAAGTAGATTGGCAGCAGAGTAGGTTTGAGGAACTCATGCTCTTTGATGAGAGAAGACTGAAAGCACTGTACCATGTTTAAGGTTATCAGCACAGAATTGCCCGGGCTTTCAATAAGAAAGTTAAGTCCAAGAATCTAAATGAAGGAGATTTGGTGCTCAAGGACAACCGAGCTCCCATCCATGACCCAAGGGGCAAGTTCAGGCCTAATTGGACTAGTCCCTATATCATTAAGTCTATCTGGTCAGGTGGAGCTGTGGTTCTGATGGATCTAGATGGCCTAGAGTTCTCACAACCGATCAATATGGACAAGTTGAAGAAATATTACCCTTGAGAGGCTCGCTAGGCCGAAAACCCGAAAGGGCGACCTAGGCAAAACTCAGAGCACAAAAAAATTTGAAATGATAAAAACTGAGCTCGTAAGGTTGAAAACCCGCAAAGGGCGACCTTGGAAAAAGTTAGAGCGTAAAAGGAGAGTGAAAATACCTGAGTGAACCCGAGCCTGAACTACATAAGGCTTCATTCCCATCTTTGGTATATGTAGGCAACTTCATCCTGGAGTTCAGCCATAAACTTTTCCCCAATCAACTTTGTCCATTTGATTATCTCAGTCATTTGTGTCTATCAACATTCATCGTGATCTCCGATGCAATGCTTTTCAGACTGGGGGCGACTTTCCGTTGTTGTGCAGTGCCGCAGTGCTATTTAGACTAGGGGCAACTTTCCAGTTGCTAAGGTCCGGGTTGTGCATCTCGGTGACAGATCTCAGGCGTGTCCAGTTCTGATCCATATCGAAAATGGTTTTGAAAAGTTTTAATAAAAGTTGACTTTGTTCAAATTAATCTTTTTACAACTTAGACCATTTTTGGACCAAAGTGAAAAATTTTCAGTACCCATAACCTTCAATTTCATTAATTTCAATACAGAGTTCTCCTGCTCTTGAATACAAATTGAAGTTGCTTTTTATTACATTCATAAAGAAAACTTGAAAGTACTGGTAAAGCAATAAATCTGGGGCATAGATAAGTCAGGTGTCCCTGCGCCCCCTCCCAGAGCTGGTCGAAGCCTCTGATGCCAAGCTGGGCCCAATCTGTGCCTCTTCATTGAGC
Source organism: Camellia lanceoleosa (assembly GCA_025200525.1). NCBI lineage: Eukaryota > Viridiplantae > Streptophyta > Magnoliopsida > Ericales > Theaceae > Camellia > Camellia lanceoleosa. The sequence goes on along the minus strand of JANUSC010000031.1, from coordinate 367,783 downwards.
CAATCCAAGCACTCGTTAGAAAAAGTACAACTGAAAGTGGGAGCGGGGGCCAGGAGCTCTCTAGTCCTCCATCTTTGTGGCATACAAGACAGGCTGCGCCTCAGGCAAGAATCGGCAGATACTCCATCCCATCTGGCGGGCAAGATTGATCGTGACCGAACTGGCGTTGGAACCGGAACGGAAAGTAGAACACACAGTGGGTTAGACCAATCAATTGGATCCCGGTTTGCCGGGACATGCTATAGCTCATTGCCGGGAGATTGAGCCAAGGACAGCGCCAAGCAATGTGATTTGCAGACAAATTGCACATCCAGTCAAACCACCACCCCTCATCAGGGGCATCGACTAGGCATTGTCGAAAGAAGTAGCCACGAGCCGAGTAGGCTGGGCAAGAGTTCACAACCTGCAATTTATCCATCAACCATACCTGGGGAGGGATTGAAAAATGAGAGAATAAAGAATAGAGAGATGTACGATGAGAGAAAAGTAAGAAAAGGGTTTTGTGAGAAAAATCGAGCCCGAGGGCCGAGTGATGTGAGCAATACATTTATGAGATTGGGTGGGAAACATTACCTGTAGCAGTAGTGGACTCCCCGCAAATCTGGTCGCCTCCCAGCGATAGAAAGCATCTAAGCCCATCAGTGTCTCGGCCAATGTCATGGCAATATAGCTCTTTCCTTCTTTCAAGCCTTGAGCAACTTCAATCAGACGAATGCTAGATCCACTAAAGCCTGGGGCAAGTGAAAAGTGAGATAGCATGCACAAGCAAAGGGCGTGTTGCCGAAAACCTTGCCAATAGTGGTTGTCGCGGTCACCGACATCAGAAACACGATGAATCGAGCCAAGGATGTCCAGTTCCCCATTGCAGATCAGAGACCAAGTGTCATGCATGGTGAGCCCACACATCCACCCTAAAGCTTGGGCGTGGCCGAAGCGAAACTGAGGTAAAATTTCTTCATGGCGTTCAGATTCCATCAAAACTTGAAAATCTTCGAAAGTTGGACATACCTCTTGCCCGCCGAAGCTAAAAACATGTGTTACCGGGTTCCAAAACCTCGCTGCGACATAAAGGAAGGGAAGGTGCAGTGGAGTACGGCTCAGCGTGAATAGTGCATTCAAGCCGAAGCCCCGGAAGTTCAACTTTTCCGAGCCATCTGGAGAAACTATCCAAGCTGTGAGATTTTCGACGAGAAACGCTTCCATTTTGGTGCAAAACTCAGATGAAATGAATCAACTACGAGGCTGGGACTTTTAAAGAGGATAGGGCACTGTTCGGGAGACACGTGTCGAAAAATTGGTGGCTGCCAAGCTAGGTGGCCGGCCGGCCACCTTTTCTGGTAGGCCGACCACCCCTCTCCCATCTAATGCAAAAAGCTGGTCGGCCAGCCCCCAAAGGTGGCCGGCCATGCTGCAAAGTGTGTCTTTGGCCCTGTTCTACCCTTTAGAAGGAAGTTCCCAGCATTTGCATGCATCGGGAGTGTCGAAGGCCTCCATTTCCCTCAGTTTCGGATGCGTTCCATCACCCAGATCGTCCGAAATGCACTTTGTTTATAGAGTTGTTGTTAAGACTTGCTGATCGAGTTGTTGCTTTGCTTATCGAGTTGTTGCTTTGTTTGTTAAGATGTCTTGTTTATCGAGTTGTTAAGTTTTGTCGAGCTGTCGAGTTTCGTGCATTGAGTTGTTACCTTTTGTTTAATTTTGTTGTGCCTTACTTATTGAGCTAATCAACTTTGTTGTGTTTTGCTTATCGAGTTGTAAACTTGCTAAGGTTTTGTTATTTCTTAGTAAGTTAGGTTGTTTAGTTTGTTGCATCGGTTCACTACCTAACTTGGCAAATACACCATGCACATTTCCATTCAATCTTATTTTCGAGCAAAAAGATGCGATGCGATGCTAAGAACATAAAATACAACACTTTTTCAAAAAGCTGTTTCATTCCATCATAATTCCTTTGTTACAACATTTTACAACAAGGGTACAAGTTTTACAGAAAATAAAACTGCCTAACAATGTACAATGTGCTACAACTACTAGTAAAAAGGTAAATAAAGCAAGGAACAGCTGCATCAATGCTCTCAAGAGCAGGAATAAGAGGCCCTCTTCGTCCTCTTCTGCGGAATAGTCTCTGTGCCACCAGCATCGTCTGAGTCGGAGCTGCCATCCTAGGAACCTCCCTCGGCCTCATCTCCACTACCGGAACTAGGGTCGGAGCCACCCTCTCTGTCAGTGGATGTCTCTGACTGGGGATCTGCAGCCTCCTCTTCCTCGCTGGACTCCTCCTCTATGATGTGCGCCCTGCGTCCGCCTCGTCCGCGAGACGACTTCCCTCTCCTAGCTCCTCGAGAAGGCCTGGATGGCCCGACCTATGACTGAGCATACACCGGAGGCATCTGAAAATGAAGAATGCAATTTGAATACATCAGCCAAAACATGTATATCAGATACAGATAGAAGCAAACTACACAGAGTAGATGTATGCAGAATACAGTACATAAGTGTGGTGTGTGTCAAATGTGCTCTACACAGGCAGCCTATCAATGCAGTAAAATGTTCAAGCTCAGCATGTCATCAGAAGTATGATAAATGCAAGAAAACTAACGGGTACCTGGACACCCATGATGGACAACTGCGCCTCTCTCCACAGGACCATGCCCTTAAGTGAGGCTACCATCTCGAGCACCTTAAACATGTACTCCCTGGGTGGCTGCAGATACAAGCTCAAGTCATCAATGAATAAACAAATGCCAAAGTATCTGGGTGATAAACGGAAAATAGTGGAACATACCAGTGGTGAGTCAGGGTCATTGACATATCGGTGGTCAGGCATCGGAGGCTTTATCGGGATCGGGTAGGAAGTCCCATATCGCCATCCCATCAACTCAGTCGGCATATCTGGCCATCCAGCATGATGATAAGTCGGGGGGATCGGGGGAACCAGTCCAGCCCCACCTCTGGATGTGCCAGCCCTACTGGTCGAAGGAATGTCTCTGGCTCGGGCCGGACTCGATGAGGGCATATCAGCAGACCTCCTCGTCGGGGTACGGACTCCTGTCAGTGGAGGCATCAAGTATGTGTGGCGGTAGGTCGCGTACTCCCCATACTCCAAATGTAAGAATGCATCGGTTCCTTGCATAACACTAACGACATCCTGGGGAAAGAGCCTATCAGCAGTCCGCATATCGTCTAGAGGTGTTGAAGGAATGTCCTGAGTAGGGTAGCCCCATACTTGACGCAAGAAGCGATCCCCCAAAAACCAGGCCCTACCAACTAGCCCCTCGAACAGGATCCTATACCGAGAGGCACCCCATGCTCCGGCAAACTGGAATCGGAGGTCTCTACCTAAAGGCGCCCAGGGCTGCCATGTGATCTGTGGATAACCAATGCATAAGCTGATCAGAAATTATGGATGTGCAAGATAAATCAAAGATTGGAAACATGAAGAACTGAGAGTTCTAAAATACCTCTGATGACCGCACTGTATCGAAGTACTGCCGCAGGTAGAGGAAAGACTCCCGAGGTCTCGGCCGGTATTGGCCCTCGAATACAAGTGAATATAGGGTCGTGAGGGGCAGCTCCACCTCAAGCTCTGGGACTATTGTCGGGAAGTATGCATAGACCCATAACTGTGAGAAACAGAGCAATAGCCATCAGAATACAGAATGCTGAGTGCAGAATGTAAATACAAAATGCTGAGCACAAAGTGTAAAGTGCGCCGTGTGTGCAATGTACAAATAATGAGAAGCAGAAATGTAAATCGAGAGGGCAGAAAGTACCTCCCAAGCCCTCCAATAGCCGCCAACCATGTTCCTCCATCCGTGGGAGGTCGCGCTCATATAGCAATAGAGAGTAACCAGGCTGGTGCCACCTCAGTCATATCGGCTGACCTGTGATAGGTCCACTAGAGCACTCAACAGATAGAGCCCTACATTGTTTCCCCTATCGGCGAACAGAGTGGACTCGAAGAGGAACATCAGAAATCCGTGGGTGTACTATGCTACCACCTCAGGAGTCTCAGGCTCCATCTCCACCCTCCTAAAATGGGAAGAAAACCAAGTATATCGGACTCTACCCGAAGATCTATCAACTGGCGGGGGATCCCCCAATAAGTATATCCAGGCAGCCTCCCACTGGCCCATGTCCTCGTCATATGGGATTGCCCAACCTCCCACATCAAGGCCAGTCAATACCGTGAAGTCAAACGGGGTCATAGTCATGTCCCCGGTGGCAGAGAAATGGAAGGAGTTGGTGGTGTCCCACCATCTCTCTACCAAGGCACCCATCAGCGTCCTACTAGCAGGACAGCGAGATATCCCAGTGCAAAAGGGCCCAAACCCTGCCACATCAACCAAATCCTAGACAACCTCCGGGAGCTCTACATACCACTCTTTCGCCGCGACGGAGCCATATCCTCGCGCAGTACGAGAAGTCACCTGCATTCAGGATGAACACATGTATTCAGCTTCAGAATGAAATGTATAAGCTGTGGGCAAATGACATAAATAAGCTGCGTGCAAATGAAATGTATGAGCTGTGTGCAAAATCAAATCAGATACAGAATCTAGGCTGTGTGTTCAGAAAATTCAAAGTATGAGCCGTGTGTTCACAATTCAAGTGTTTGGGCTGCGTGTTCAACTCTCAATCAATGTGGGCTGTGTGTTCATCTCAAAGTTCGAGCTGTGTGTTCAACATCTAATATTTGAGCCGTGTGTTCAGATTTCAAAGTACGAGCTGTGTGTTCGACATCAAGTGTTTGGGCTGCGTGTTCAACTCTCAATCAGTGTGTGTTGTGTGTTCACCTTAACAATGAGTCGTGTGTTCACAATTCAAGTGTTTGGGCTGCGTGTTCAACTCTCAATCAATGTGGGCTGTGTGTTCATCTCAAAGTTCGAGCTATGTGTTCAACATCTAGTATTTGAGCCGTGTGTTCAGATTTCAAAGTACGAGCTGTGTATTTGACATCACGTGTTTGGGCTGCGTGTTCAACTCTCAATCAGTGTGTGCTGTGTGTTCACCTTAACAATGAGCCGTGTGTTCACAATTCAAGTGTTTGGGCTGCGTGTTCACCTCAACAATGAGCCGTGTGTTCAGAATTCAAGTGTTTGGGCTGCGTGTTCAACTCTCAACCCGTGTGTGCTGTATGTTCACCTCAACAATGAGCCGTGTGTTCAGAATTCAAGTGTTTGAGCGGCGAGTTCAACTCTCAATCAATGTGGGCTGTGTGTTCACCTCAAAGTTCGAGCCGTGTGTTCAACGTCAAGTATTTGAGCTGTGTGTTCAGATTTCAAAATCAGTGGGCTGTGTGTTCACCGCAAAGTGTGTGTTGTGTGTTCAACGTCAAGTAGCTGAGCTGTGTGTTCAGATTTCAAAATTAGCGGGCTGTGTGTTCATCTCCAAGTATATGCTGTATGTTCTCCTTCGATTTGGGCTGTGTGTTCAAAAATTCAAAGTGTGTACTGCGTGCTCACCTTCAATTTGGGCTGTGTGTTCAGATTTCAAAGTGTGGGCTATGTGTTCACAATCAATTTATGGGCTGCGTGTTCAGAAATTTAAGTGATCGAGTTATGTGTTCAAAATGCAAACCGAATGTTGTGTTATAGGCTAAAGTGTTCAGAACAAGCTACGTGCTAAAATAAGCAGATAAGCATAGCAAAAGGCATGAAACGTACAGAAATACGGAATACATTGCAGAAAGTGCAAAAGTGAAGAACATACCTCCTGTGCCTGATGGGAGAGGTGGGACTCTGGCTCCCGCAGTAGTAGATCTATAGGCGTTCGCTCATCGAAGTCAGTAAAGTGGTAGAAAACGGCTGGAGGGAGGATGTGCCCCGGAGGGTCATACCTCTCGGGGATGAATGGCCAAACCCTCGGGGGTAAAGACATAATGTCTGGCTCAACCCCGGCACCTGGAGGACCTCCACCCTGAGGAAAATGACCTGCCATTTCAAAAAATCTGCAAAAGGGAGCAATAATGAGCAAAATGAGCCGAAATTGGAAAAAGTCAACAAAAGTCAACTCTCGGGAAATAAAAAAGTCAACAAAAGTCAACTCCTGAGAAAATCTTCCAAATGTTGAGACAAACTTACCTCATGTGGTGAAAATAAGAAAGAAGCACCGAAATCAAAATTTAATCGGTTCAAAGTGAAGAAAACTGAAAGTTTTTGCAAAGCAACTTGGCGTAGGATGTTGGAAAACGCGTATGGGAAGGAGGAGAGAGCAGTTTCAGAGCTGAAGTTATGAGCAAAAGGTGTTTGGATAAGCACATTTAAAGAAATGAGAGCAAAAGGACCAAACTGCCCCAGATTTGGGCTAGGTGGCCGGCCGGCCACCTTTTCTGGTAGGCCGGCCACCCCACTCCCTCAAACCTGGCCGGTGGTCTCCCCCTTGGACTAAACCTGGACGGCAGCATTCCCAAGGTGGTCTCCAAGGTCTTTGCAAATTTTGGTGATGATTGCAGTCCCCGGCACCCGAGAAAGTACAAGGAAAGTGCACTTTTTGTCGCGAAATCCCTCCGCAGGAGCTTCAACTCCAACTTTCGATGTGTGTTTCATCATCACTCGCCAAGAGCAAGATGTATCCTTTTTGAATATGTTGCGACCCCTCCGGGAGGTAAACTGGAGTTCGCGATCGGGCCACCTTCGTCGAAATTTGCATTGGTTTACTCGTTGTTTGGTTTCAAAATGTGCATCCGAGTTTACACTTATCCTGCATCGTTATGCACGTCACTTGCATTCTCATGCACACCACTTGCACTGTTCTACACGTTTCATGAGTATTGTCATACCCTTGTGCTTAACTTGCATTGTGGCGCACGTTGCTTCTCGCATTGCGATGCACTCATCCATCAACACCGCGTTTATCTGCACTCGATATCACACTGAACATATGTTGCTAACTATGTTGTGCTTGTTGAGTTTCTTCCTTTTGCAGGCACGATATTGTATGTACGGCTCATTTGAGGCTGGTATGACCAGACAAGCTGCACAGGTATTGTATCCCCTCCGTGTGACATGTGGCGAGAATTCGATGATTCTCCGCATTCTTCAACTGCATGAAATGAAGTATTGCTTTGCATTCTTGCTTAAAACTGTTGCATCTATTGTGAATATTTGCTTCATTACAGCTTGCTGCTTCGCATGATCATTGAGTTACATCCGGCTTTGTGCATATCGCTTTGCATTTTGCCCCCCGCCCACGGGCATGCCTACGGAGACATTTCTTTGTTATCTTGTATGTTTGTCTAAGTCTTCAGCCTTGTCAAAAATGAGTCGTCTCTGGGCTTTGACATTCACTCTCGTCACGTATGACTTTCGAGTTCTGTCAAAGCAGGGCAACTGTAGACACCCCATTTTTGACCGACCTTAAGACTCAGACGTCACCATTTGAGCGCTCGGTGATGTTACATATTGTGCTAGTTCTGAAGTTTCAGAGTCTCGGCTGCGAGCCTTGCCTCTGGACTTCGGGACTCTTTTGTGCTTTGCTTCGGTTTGCGAATCGGGTCCCGTTTTCTCCGTTTTCTCTTCCCGAAGGGAGGGAGAGGTCTCGTAGACCATCTCTCATTGGCCGTAGGCTACATTTCGTGGTCGTACGCCATTTTTCCCATTTGGAGCCTGGTTCCCGATTTTCGGAGCCGTCGGCCGTGTGCCTCGGTTCGGGACCGCTTAACCACCTCCGCTTGCTCTGATTTTTGGCATGTACCTTGTTTCCTCCCTTTCGTGGGACACTGTGGCCCGTGAGACCAACTTCGTGGTCGAACGCCACCTCCGGTGCTTAATAGTCAGTTTTCGGGGCCCCAGGCTGCGCGTTTCGGCCCCCGAACCTCCGTTTTAGACCCGTCTGGGTTCATTTTTGGTGGAGATCTTATTTTCATTATTAGAAAGGTTGTAGGAAGGTGGGTGGCCAGCAATTGTTCTGAAAACCAGTTTTATTTCTTCATTGCTCTTAATCACCTGTTTTCTTCACTAGAAAGCTGGTTTTTCCCATTCCCGGGACACTTTTTCTGACTTTCCACCACACCATTGTGATGTACACACCTGGGAGGCCACCAATATGGGTAGGCCGGCCAGCAATTGTCCTTGAACCTTTTGAACCCCTCTAAAAAGCTGGTTTTTCTCTCTCCTGGTTCACATTTTCTGAGTTTTGACCATACAGCTGTGTTGTACTCATCTGGGAGGCCACCTTTTTGGGGTGGCCGGCCAGCAATTTTGCTTGACCCCTTTGACCCCTCTTCGGCCGGCCATGGGAGATAGCCGGCCAGCCACCTGAACCTTTTGAACCTGGCCGGCCAAGTTTGCCTCTCCAGGTGCATTCCAGCTATGCCAACTGTTTTGCACCAGACTCTCTCTCCGAGGGTCTGTCTTTTTGGGGGGAAATTTTAATTGGTTTTTCCCCCTGTTTTTTTTGGCTCCTCTCCTCCATAAAGCCAACACTTGAGCTTCATTTCTAAGGGTTAGAAAACCAGCTGGGGCATTGATACATACAACCATATATCTCTCATCCAAGCCTCAAAACACCATTGTTCTTGCATCATTTAGACACCAACTCATAGCCTACCACCTCCATCCTCCATTCCCACACCTTGAGGCTGATTTTCAGAGGTTAGGAGCTCATTTTCTTGGACCAAAAGCTGCTGCATTGTTGTGCTACAAGGGTAAGTCCTCTTTTCCCCTTTTCTAGCCTTATTTTGCTGCATCTCTTATCCCCTTTTGCTTACATTTTTGGGATTTGACCTGAACTGAGAATAGTCTTATTTTGAGCTCATCTTCATGTTTGATCAGGGACTTTTCTTTGTTTGAGGTCTTCTACTCACCCTTTGTGCTTTATCTCTCTTTTAGGGCTTATCTTGCATGATATATTAGCCTTACCTGTGAGTATTTTTGGGCTTCGAGCCAAACTGTAAAGTATCTTTTTTTGAGCTCCTCTTCAACTTTGTTGAAGGGCTCTTTTCTATTTGAGGCCAGCTACTGCCCCTTTCCTTTTATCTCTCTTTTAGGGTTATTTTTGCATCATATTTTAGCCTTACTTGTGAGCATATTCGAGATGTTCCATAAACTGAGAATAGTCTTATTTTGAGTCCCTCTTCAACTTTGTTGAAGGGATCTTTTCTGTTTGAGGCCTTTTACTATCCTGTTTGTTCAATCCTTCTTTTAGGCCTGTTCTTGCATGATATATTAGCCTTCTTTGTGAGCCTTTTCGGACCTCTACATGAACTGAAAAAAGTCTTGTTTTGACATCATCTTCATGTTTTATTAAGGTCTATTTTCTGTTCGGGGTCATCTTCCCCTATGCATGCTTCATTCCTTCATGATTACGGCGATGCATTAGAGCACTTGCATTGGCCATGGTTTGGCCTCTTAGCCACTGAAATCTAGTGGATTTTCAATGGCCTTGATGTGTCTTTGAGCTCCAAAATCATGGAGGGGTGACCCTCTCACCCCTCATTCTCTTTACTAGCATATTTGGCCTTCCAAAGGGACCCTATTTTGCATGCTTCCGAGACTAATTACAGGGCGCATTTCGTGAGTCTTAGGGCTATCATGTTCCATTTCCAGAGGTGGTTTTGCTATGCTTCATGTCCATCTTTCACGTGCTTAATAACTCCTTGCATGGCCCTCCAAAGGAGCTCATCATTTTTGTACATGTTGGCTGCATTTCAATGACTATTTGGGCATATTTTCACATGTTTTGTTCACTGATTTTTGCTGGTTTGATGAGATCTCACATGCTTCACATACATGCCATGTAAACCATGTTTACTAGTCAAAGTTGCATGCTATTTTAGTCCATCATGCTAGCATCTTTTGGTCATGCTTTGAACTAGAAATGTTCATGTTTTGGGACTGCCTTGGCTCTGTCTTTGTGCTTCATGGTCAAATAATGCATGATTTGTATAGCTATAAGTCAATACATGTGCGTAATTTTGAGTTTCGGGGCTCATCTCATGCATCGGGTGCCATATATCCATGATTTGGGATCATTTTGCATCATGATTTAGTGCTGGAATTTTCATGTTTGAATGCTATGTTTCATCCCTTGCCATGCTTTGGTAGAGTGGCATTTGATGCCGTAGGATCGGTCCTCGGTTTGCGTGCATGTGTGCACGCATTTCGGTTGTCTCATTTTCATCTTATGGCCATTGATGTGAGTGTGGCTGAGGTCCACTCATGTTGGTGTAAGTCCATCGTGCATTGTGTACACCATTTCATTTCATAGCATTGTGTATGCTAAGTTGTATGTTAGAGCATTGTGTATGCCATGTTACATCGAGCATTGCGTATGCCACGTTACATCGAGCATTGTGTATGCCATTTCATAGCATTGTGTATGCTAGGTCGCATGTTAGGATTGCATTCATGCATGTCATGCATATTGCATCGTGTTTAGGATAGGAGTTAGCCCGAGGACGGGAAACGAGGGACGTTTCGTACTTTGAGTGACTGAGCGTGTCTCAATTCCCGGTCGCCGACACTCCAGATTATCCATGATGGAGTCTAGGTCTTGTTGTGTTTATATGTGCATTCATTTCACATTGAGTCGTGCAATTTGACTCCTCGGCCATCATGCATCGAGATGCGTGATTGGTGGCATGAGGATCGAGGACTACACTCCCTGAAGAGTAATCATCCACACATATGTGAAAATACTTTGCCATGCCCCCTTGTTGCTCTCTGTTGCACCAAATTAGAAACCGGCAGTCTTTTGGAGCTTCGTGCAATATTCCGGGCTTAATTGTAAACAGAGGTTAATTGGGGCATCGCAATGGATTTCCGCGCAAAGCAACTCAAGCATGCATCATCCATCATTCGGAACAGAGCTGAGGCGGTCCACGGATTTACATGCAATTTACTGCTTTCCTAGATTAATTTGTTAATTAATTAGGGTTTTGTACTTATTCGGATTGTATTATTCATTTGGGACTATATATTATTTATTCGGACCCTCTGAGCGAGGGCAATGTTGTAATAAGTGTGCGTGTGTGTGTTGTATATCTTCCAAACCCACGTCCTTCTCCCTTTTATTTACCAGCTTATGATGGTTAGAATAGGGCATGTTTCAATTAGCATACAGTATGATAGCATGTTTGCATCCATTCATCTATTTTGCATGCACCGGACTCGGCGCATCATACTCACTGCATTGTATTTCAATTCCAAGTTGAATACATGTTAGTCGTAGCATTCCATATGCCATGTTTAGAATAGCCGAGCCTATCTGAGTTGCATTCTTGCATGTGTTGCATTAGGCATTTCTGTATAGTTACAATCATGCATGGATTTCTAACATAGTTTATGTTTTGGCTTGGAGTACTCGGTAAGTTTTTACGCTTTAGCATCCTTGCATGCGTGTGAGTGACTGCCATGATAGCATGCTTACCGTGAGGCTATTTTCTTACGTGATATAACTGCCTGAATGCCTGTGGGTGAAGGTTAGGTTATTTGGATTGGAACAATGCATTGACTATGAGTTTTAAGCCCACTAGTTAGTGGCAAAACCATATTTTCTAAAGCCCACCTGAGGGTGGCAAAATCTGCATTTTAAGCCTACTTGCGAGTAGCAAACCATCTTTCAAAAACAAACATGAAATGTTTTGTTCCAATTCAGGCGACCCGGTCTATACTTGTATGCTGTGCGCATCACATAGTAAACCTAGGCTAATAACTGGAATAAGAACGCATAATGTTTTCAAAACTAGATATCATAGTTAGTAGATGCCGATCTTTGATCGTTCGTGCGGGGGTGCTCACGAAGTGACCTTCCCCAATCGTACCCAAGTTCCCGAGCCGAGGAAACTTTGGTGATGACGGACACGTGGCCTTAGGCACGAGTCAGGGTTTCCTAAATTTCCCAAAATAAAATATTTAGGTGGTGACTCTGTATCTGGCAAAGCAGTCCATGTTTGGCACTTGTTTTCTAAAAATCTGTTTTCTCAAAACGATTTGCCGGATTTGGACTCTTTGGTTCAGATTAAGAACCGTGACATGGAGTCCTGAACTGTAGTGAGCCCAAAATGAACAGAACGGGACTCATCCTCCCGGGGCGTTCGGGGACGTCTATAGTTTCTGGCGACTCCGCTACGGATTTAGAAAAGTTGACTCGAACTCATGATATCTGGTTTTGACTACACTTGTGTGTTTCTTTGCATTGCATGTGCATTGGTGCGCCTAGGACATCGTGTTTGTCATCTGCTATTCCTGAGCGGTTTACCAGAGGCTACGTGCCATAAGGCTTACCAGTTACGGGTTCTACCAGAATGGGAAGACAAACCCCGGTTTTACCGGGGCACCCTTTTGACCATTCGACCTAGTGCATATTCGAAATCCATAGTGACCATTCCAAGCTAGGACAGGTTGCTTACCCGATGTTAGGTTGTTTGAAACCGCTGCGTGCGTAGTGAAACCCTAGCTCCTGACAAAATAGGACAAGGAAACCCTACCCCAACATAGGGTTGTTTTGGCTCTCACTTATCTGTTATGTGCTTTTAGAGTGCGTCTCTACAGGGAAATGCATGTATCAGTTTATGAGTTTGGGCATCAGGCCTGCGGGCATCAGTCAATGATTGAGAATCAGTTATCTGCGGGTATCAGATTCAGTTTTCGGGGACAGTGATTCAGGGATAATGATCAGTGTTTGTGGACAGTGTGTATTCAGCTTATCGACCGTGTGTTGTTATGCCCAGCTATGCGTTGTGTATTTATTTTAAGCTGTTATGCTGTTCGTTTATCTGCTTATTTATTTCCTTATTGCATTATTTATCTTTTTGCTAGGGACAGTTTTAGCACAATTGCTTCAGACCAAGCAGATATTCCCCAAGCACTCTGGACAAGAGGTCGCCGACTCAATCGATCTGAGGATCTGGTCGACGGACAACCAATGTTTCATTCTCTACCCCCGGTTGTCAGACGGAGGCCGAGAAAACACAGCGTGTCTGAACAGAGGTTACCAGGGCAGTGGTCTACCCTAGCAGTGAACAGTCGGGCCAAGGTCTCAGTTTCTACCATAGAGATACACATACCAGTCAGTCAGCAAGATCAGCAGAATATGGCCGGGATGGAAGAAATGATGCACCAACTCCAAGAGAGTATGAAGCAAATGTAGGAGGACGCTGTCCGCCAAGCAGAGTTCTCTAAACAGCAGGCGACAATCATGGCCCAACAGGCAGAACTAATTATCCGGCTACAGCAGCAAGCCGGAGCATCAGCCTCACATCTAGTTCTTCCCCCACCAGGGGTCCTGCAACCCGAGCAGACACCAAATGCCCAGAATGCTCTGCCAAATGCTCAAAACGTCTTGCCAAATGTCCATGCCATCCAGGAAGACACAGACATTCCAACGGGGCTAGCTCCACCCCCGCTTCCACCTCAATTATCCAAGGCACATACACCCGTCAACCACCCGGACTCTCCCTTCGAGTTCGAAGTAGACCCTGCGGCACTGAAATTGAGCAAGCTTGAGAAGCTATTCAAAAAATCCCAGGGAGTAAAGGCTATCTTGGATATCGAGGACGGATATACCGATGTGGCTGTGACGTTGCCAGATAAATTCAAAATGTCGCAGATCGTTCGCTTCGACGGATCTGGGAATCCCATGGTCTACCTCCGGCTATTCTCAGATATACTACGGCCGATGGGCCTAACCAGACCCCAGAAGCTTTCACTGTTCGACCGGACCCTATCAGGTGTGGCCGCTATCTGGTATGCGAAATTGGAGGATAATGTCAAGCGAAGTTGGGATGAAATGGCTGAGGCCTTTGTTGCGCAATACTCTTACAACACCCAAATCGAGATTACAACCCGTGATCTCGAAACAACAAGGCAAGAGCCCAAAGAGAGCTTCTCGGATTTCGTGACCCGGTGGAGGGCAAAGGCCACGATGATGACTCTAAGGCCCACCGATAAGAACCAAATTAGGATGATTGTGCGCAATCTCCAGCCAAAATTGATGCAAAAAATGATTGTGCTCCCCTTCCCCACCTTTTCAGATCTGAACGAAATACGGGTACTAATTGAAGATGCAATGAAACAGGGTCTGATTGACCAAGACAGAGACCAACCCCGAAGAACCTTTAACCGCAACAACAATGCAGGCCCGAGTGGCGCTGCAACTGCCAGAACTTCGGAGGTAAGCATGGTCGCCACCACTCTCCCTCCCCTTCCAAGGCCCATGGCAGCCACACCTTTCTCTGGTGCATCCGGAACCAATACACAGCCCACCAAATACCAACCCAGAGTCCAAAGAACCTTCACCCCATTGTACATGCCCCTGTCCAAGGCTCTAGGGGTCTTAATCAGAAAAGGCATCTAAAACTGCTGGAGCTGAGGCTGTTACCAAATTCACTACCCCCCACTCACAACCCAGCCAAATACTGCGCATATCACCAGCAACATGGTCATGACACCGACCAATGTTTCAGATTGCGTAACAAGATTCAAGATCTCGTTGACAAACAGGTGATTTTGCCACCAGAAAGACCCAATGTTACAACCAATCCAGTCCCTACACACAACCAAGCTCCACCTCCCAAAAGAATCAACTTTATCCAGACTGGGGTCGTGTCTGACGATCCTAGCATCTATATCACTCCTTCCCATCTACCTAAGCCGGAGGTGCTCCTTCCCAACTGCACTGACCTTTTGTGCATGCTGGACATCTCTACAACCCAACCTGAGCCAATGGTGGTGGCTGGCAAAGATAGCGCAGGGGAGATTACAGAGGAGGATGGAATGGTTGAGTCAGGGTTTGAGCAGTCTGGGAATTTTGTTGAGGCAGCCTACGATCCGAGTGATTACATCCTGTCAGCGGGCCAGCCTGAGCCAAGTGTAGAATTACCAGAGAAAATAGAATTATCTGTGATTCAGGGGGATAGATTTGAGCAGGGGACGGATGATTTAACGGTCGTAGAAGAGGGTTTTACCGACCTCAAGTTTTTCAATGACCAGGAATTAGGGGATGCAGTAGTCAACTGGTTTGATTATGAGGAATCGACAGAGGCTACCGGATGGCTGGATGATACCCCGGATGTTGTAGAGTTCCAACAAGGCCCGGTGGGGGCGAGGGTATCAGTTGTGGCCGGAAGGGTTGAAAGTCAGAGTATATTGCCGGAGAGCGCTGGTACGAAGAATTTCGCTCAGGAAATGAGCATTGTGAATATAGGGAATGCTGAACAACAAACTGCGCCGACGCAGGTGGAACAAGAAAAGCTTTGGGATTCTAAGAGAACCAGGAAAGTTAAAGCCCATAAGGGGACTGAAAATGCTGTGGGCACAAGGACAGGAGATGCTGCGAGCATGTGTGCTGAAAGTACTATGAGTACAATCAAGCTGGAGCCAGACAGATGTCTGTTGGCTGCTCATGGGATGTGGTGGGAGAACAATGATTTATGTCTTACCCACACAGACGAAGATTGGGGGAGCAATCAACCAGACGACACCTGGTATCTCGATGAGGTTGATCACATGACAAGAAGTGGGCGGTATTTCAAGCCCCGCACCTAGACCAGCCAGAGGCATCTGGGAAGGATAAGGAAGCTGAGAGACAAAAAGAGAAACAATTTGAAGAAGAAGCTGTGCTCAAACAGTTAAAAAATATACAAGCAGACATCTCCATCTGGGACTGCTTATGGCATCATGAGTACACAAACAGGCTATCCTATCTGGCATGGATAAGGCTAAACTCTTGATAGAAACCACGCCGGAGCAACTGGTGGGATTAGTCTTTCTGGGAGGAGATACCCCGATGCTGACTTTTTTTGACAAAGAACTGCCACCTGAGGGTGCCAACCACAATAAGCCACTCTACATCTCTGTGGAGTGTAGAAATAAATGGATATCGGTGGTTCTTGTTGATACCGGATCCGCCATCAACGTGCGGCAAGGGCGGCATATATGTCGGTTTGAAGAGCATGGATTTTATACCGACAGCCCAGGTTATTCGGGCATATGACAACACGAGCCAAGAAGTCATGGGGACAGTAAAGATCCAGACCAAAGTTGGACCGGGACAGCATGAGATAGATTTCCATGTCTTAGAGGTCCCTGCAACTTTCAACCTACTTTTGGGACGGCCGTGGCTACACCAGGGAAAAACAGTGTCGTCCACCTTATATCAGGTGGTGAAATACCCCCACGGGAAGGGAGTAGCCATTGTGTTTGGCAATTCATCGATCCATCCACCGCAGGAGGTGTCTACCCCAGTCCTGGAAATTGAGCACGGCATAGAGGATGTGTTTATGTTAGGGTTTACCTTAGCTGAGGCTCGGGTTGTGCAGAACATCATGGCTGTTAATGAGGGAGTGTATGTCAGTGCTCAATCTGTATACCTCATGAACAAGCTTCAACACATCCCCGGGATGGGATTGGGAAAGAGCGGTCAGAAGGGCGTCGCAGCATTGGCCGAAGTTCCACACAACCCTCATACCTTTGGATTGGGTTATCTGCCCACCAAAGAGGATTGGATAAGAAAGGGAAAGGAAATGGCTAGAAGAGCCAGAGCAAAGTAGGCTGGGAAACCTTTTGAGCTGATGCATAGGTCCATTCAGGGTACCCTAAACGGACGCTTTGTCCAGGAGGGGGAGGACTTTCCGTTTTGTGGCTTTCCAGAGCCGTGGCTGAACGCGGAGAAGAAGCGCGTGCCAGGTTTCGAGATCTTCTTCGACCTGCAATTATCCGGGGATGACGTTGCCGAAGAGCAGATAGACCCATCAGCTGAGGTTGAGTAGTGTAAGGAAGTGGATTTCGACGGCGCTGAAATTGAAATGGGGGTAGCATTGGCTTGTCTACTTTCAGATCCTCCGATCGACCAGAAGTGCTTGGGGGATAACTTCTCGGTTTCCATGATTGGGAATGAAACGGCTGCGGGCCTACCAGCAACTATTTTGGATGCATCTATCGCACCCTCTCTCACTTGGCAATATGAAGAGGGATTTTTGTCTAGCAGCACCGGGTCAGGTAGTGATTCGGAATTTGATTCCACCGAGTCTTGTGAGTCGGAATCAGGTTCCAGCTCGACTGAGTCTAAGTCTGGTAATCCTGGGGATGATAACTCGGATGCCACAGTCATGTCCAGGCCGTCTTTTTCTTTCTCTTTTGAGTCTGTTGTAACCGAGGAATTGGACGATTTGGATGTGCTTAATGGGAATCAAGTAGCTGTGGTTTCTGAGTACTTTTTCTGTGCCCTTGATTTATTGCATTAACTCAGACTTTCAAAATTTTGATGAAAACGACGACGAAATTCCTCCGGTTTTGCAATGCTTAATTGAACAAGAGCATGAGAGATTTGTTAAACCCCTAATGGATGAAATCACTACTGTGAATATTGGTACTGAGAAGGACCCGCGGCTGGTCCAGATCGGGTCCACCTTGTCTTCGGAGGAACGCGAGCGCTTAGTCGCTTTATTAAAAGATTTCAAAGATGTTTTCGCGTGGTCCTATGAAGACATGCCTGGGATCGATCCTGAGATTGTACAACACCGAATCCCTCTTGACCCCGAGGCCCGACCTGTCAAGCAGAAACTCAAGAGGATCCGCCCGGACTGGGCTCTTAAGATTAAGGAAGAGGTCACCAAGCAAATCGACGCAGACTTCCTGCTGATATCCGAATACCCGACTTGGTTGGCCAACATTGTTCCAGTGCCGAAAAAGGATGGCAGAATCCGAGTATGCATGGATTTCAGGGATTTGAATAGAGCTAGTCCGAAGGACGACTTTTCCTTACCGCATATTGATGAGTTAGTGGACTTTACAACGGGGCACGCTTTGCTTTCATTCATGGATGGCTTCTCCGGCTACAATCAGATAGTGATGGCACCTGAAGACCAAGAAAAGACTACATTCACCACCCCGTGGGGGACATACTGCTACAGAGTGATGTCGTTTGGGTTAAAGAATGCTGGAGCTACTTATCAACGGGCCGCGACCACAATATTGCATGACATGATCCACAAAGAGGTTGAGCTGTACGTGGACGACATGATTGTCAAGTCTAAAGATAGAGAGGGCCACTACACCGCCTTGCAAAAATTCTTTCAAAGGATCGGAGAATTCTGGTTGCGGCTGAATCCTCATAAATGTATGTTCGGTGCTACAGCGGCAAAAATGTTGGGGTTTCTAATTACACAGAGAGGCATCGAAGTCGACCCTTCCAAAATCAAGGCCATCTTAGAAATGTCACCACCAAGGACTGAAAAGGAGGTGTGAGGCTTTCTGGGTAAAGTGCAATTCATAAGACGGTTTATCTCAAAATTAACCTTGACTTGTGAACCACTTTTTGGCCTCCTGAAGAAAGGAAAAAAATTCCAATGGGACGGCCGATGCCAAGCTGCTTTTGAACAGATCAAGGAATACTTATAGAACCCACCCGTGTTGTCACCGCCAGAGCTGGGGAAGCCGTTGATATTGTACCTTTCAGTGACTGAGACCACAATGGGCTGTATGCTCGTGCAAGAATCAGAGGACAAAGTGGAAAAAGCGATCTACTATCTGAGCAAGAAGATGCTAGAGTATGAGACTCGCTGTACACCATTGGAGAAGGTTTGCTTAGCTTTGGTATGGGCTACCAGGAAGCTACGGCACTACCTGTTAGCTCACTCTGTAATGTTGGTGTCACGACTCGATCCCATCAAATATGTTTTCGAGAAACCAACACTTACGAGTAGGCTAGCTCGTTGGTTGCTGTTGCTCTCCGAATTTGATCTGAAGTATATAATGCGCAAGTCAGTCAAGGGAAGAGCAGTAGCATAATTCTTAGCCGATCATCCAGTGGAAGGAGGTGAAGCAGTTGAGTACTTATTCCTAGATGAGGCCATTTTGCATATCGACGACGAATTTTGGACGATGTACTTTGACAGAGCGTCAAACCAGTATGGGTATAGGATAGGAGTGTTGCTGATAGCACTTGGCAAGTCCCGTATCTCTCTAGCCTTCAAACTCTGATTCAAAGTCTCGAACAACGAAGCAGAATATGAGGCATGCATTGCCGGTCTAGAAGCAGCCCTGGAACTAGGGGCAAGACGGTTGGACGTCATCGGGGACTCGAACCTTGTTGTGTCTCAAGCAAAAGGAGACTAGAAAGTGAAAGAAGAAAAGATGATGATGTATCACCAGACCTTGGACTTGTTAATTTCTCGGTTTGAGAAGATAAACTTTGCTCATCTACTAAGAGAGAACATGTTCGCAGATTCTTTAGCAACTCTATGTTCCATGATAGACATCCCGTTCGGAGTCCGGATGCGTCCATTCATCATTGATCAGAAATTCGTGCCAGCCTACGAGTTGATTGCTGCTATAGATGAGGTTCAGGACGAAAACCCCTGGTACCCCGACATTTGGAATTTCCTGGAGAAGGAAGCATACCCGCCAGGGGTAAATGCCAAGGATAAAAGGGCAATCAGAAGAATGGCCGTTCAGTTCATCATCTGTGGCGGTAAGCTGTATAAGAGAGCTCATCTGGGAATGCATAAGCTGTGTGTCGATGCCGAAGAATCAAAGCGTCTGATGGAAGCCATCCATGGAGGGGAATGCGGTGCGCACATGAATGGAGTAATGCTAGCACGAAAGATCCTCAGACATGGTTACTACTGGTCCACCATGGAGGAGGATTGTATCAGTTTTGTCCGGCGATGCCATAAATGTCAAATTCATGCAAATCGCATGAACATTCCACCGTCGAAGCTGTATAATATGACTTCGCCATGGCCATTTTCAGTCTGGGGAATTGATGTGATCGGGGCTGTCACTCCAAAGGGGTCGAATGAGCATGAGTTCATCCTGGTCGCGATAGATTATTTTACAAAGTGGGTTGAGGCCCAATCATATGCGGTGTTGAAGGCTTCACATGTGGCAAAGTTTATCAGAAACAACATCATCTGTTGCTACTGGGTCCCAAACGAGATAATTTCAGATAACAGTTCCCACTTCAAGAAGGAAGTGATTGACTTGTTGGAAAAATACAACGTGGCTTTTCATAAGTTATCCGCATATCGGTCGCAAACCAATGGAGTAGTTGAGGCTGCCAACAAGAACATCAAACACATACTGCAGAAGATGGTGGAGACCTACCGGGATTGGCCAGATAAGCTGCCATTTGCTCTGTGGGGCTACCGGACTTCAATCAGAACTTTTACTGGGGCGACTTCGTATTCATTGGTTTATGGGAAAGAGGCCGTTCTACCTATCGAGATTGAGGTTCCATCATTGCGAGTATTGGCTGAGTGTCAAATAGCCGAAGCAGATTGGCAGCAGAGCAGGTTTGAGGAACTCATGCTCTTTGATGAGAGAAGACTGAAAGCACTGTACCACATTCAAGGTTATCAGCGCAGAATTGCCCGGGCTTTCAACAAGAAAGTTAAGTCCAGGAATCTAAAGGAAGGAGATTTGGTGCTCAAGGACAACCGAGCTCCCATCCATGACCCAAGGGGCAAGTTCAAACCTAATTGGACTGGCCTCTACATCATTAAGTCGATCTGGTCAGGTGGAGCTGTGGTTCTGATGGATCTAGATGGCCTAGAGTTCTCACAACCGATCAATATAGACAAGTTGAAGAAATATTACCCTTGAGAGGCTCGCTAGGCTGAAAACCTGAAAGGGCGACCTACTCAAAACTCAGTGCACAAAAAAATTTGAAATGATAAAAACTGAGCTCGCAAGGTTGAAAACCCGCAAAGGGCGACCTTGGCAAAAGTTAGAGCGTAAAAGGAGAGTGAAAATACCTGAGTGAACCCGAGCCTGAACTATGTAAGGCTTGATTCCCATCTTTGGGATACGTAGACAACTTCATCCTGGAGTTCAGCCATAAACTTTTTCCCAATCAACTTTGTCCATTTGATCATCTCAGTCATCTGTGTCTATTAGCATTCATCGTGATCTCCGATGCAGTGCTTTTCAGACTAGGGACAACTTTCCGTTGCTGTGCAGTGCCGCGGTGCTATTCAGACTAGGGGCAACTTTCCAGTTGCTAAGGTCCGGCGTTATGCATCTCGCTGACAGATCTCAGGCGTGTCCAGTTCTGATCCATATCGAAAATGGTTTTGAAAAGTTTTAATAAAAGTTGACTTTGTTCAAATTAATCTTTTTACAACTTAGACCATTTTTGGACCAAAATGAAAAATTTTCAGTACCCACAACCTTCAATTTCATTGATTTCAATACAGAGTTCTCCTGCTCTTGGATACAAATTGAAGTTGCTTTTTATTACATTCATAAAGAAAACTTGAAAGTACTGGTAAAGCAATAAATCCGGGGCATAGATAAGTCAGGTGTCCCTACGCCCCCTCCTAGAGCTGGTCGAACCCTTCAATGCCAAGCTGGGCCCAATCTGTGCCTCTTCATTGAGCCAATCCAAGCACTCGTCAGATAAAGTGCAACTGAAAGTGGGAGCAGGGGGCAGGAGCTCTCTAGTCCTCCATGCTGTGGCATACCGGGCAAGCTGTGCGCCTCGAATCGGGAATACGGCAGGATACTCTATCCCCTCTGGCAGGCAAGTTTGATCGTGACCGAACTGGCGTTGGAACCGGAACGGAAAGTAGAACACACAGTGGCTCAGACCAATCAACAGGATCCCGGTCTGCCGGGGCATGCTATAGCTCAATTCAGGGAGATTGAGCCAAGGACAGCGCCAAGCAATGCGATCTGCTGACAAATTGTACATCCTGCCAAACCACCACCCCTCATCAGGGGCATCGACTAGGCGTTGTCGAAAGAAGTAGTCGCGAGCCGAGTAGGCTGGGTAAGAGTCCACAACCTGCAATTTATCCATCAACCATACCTGGGGAGGGATTGAAAAATGAGAGAATAAAGAATAGAGAGATGTACGATGAGAGATAAGTAAGAAAGGGGTTTTGTGAGAAAAACCAAGCCCGAGGGCCGAGTGATGTGAGGAATACATATATGAGATTGGGTGGGAAACATTACCTGCAGCAGTAGTGGACTCCTCGCAAATCTGGTCGCCTCTCAGCGATAGAAAGCATCTAAGCCCATCAGTGTCTCGGCCAATGTCATGGCAATATAGCTCTTTCCTTCTTTCAAGCCTTGAGCAACTTCAATCAGACGAATGCTAGATCCACTAAAGCCTGGGGCAAGCAAAAAGTGAGATAGCATGCACAAGCAAAGGGCGTGTTGCCGAAAACCTTGCCAATAATGGTTGTCGCGGTCACCGGCATCAGCAAAACGCTGAATCAAGCCGAGGATGTCCAGTTCCCCGTTGCAGATCAGAGATCGAGCGTCATGCATGGTGAGCCCACACATCCGCCCTAAAGCTTGGGCGTGGCCGAAGCAAAACTGAGGTAAAATTTCTTCATGGCGTTCAGATTCCATCAAAACTTGAAAATCTTCGAAAGTTAGACATACCTCTTGCCCGCCGAAGCTAAAAACATGTGTTACCGGGTTCCAAAACCTCGCCGCGGCATGAAGGAAGGGAAGGTGCAGTGGAGTACGACTCAGCGTGAATAGCGCATTCAAGCCGAAGCCCCGGAAGTTCAACTTTTCCAAGCCATCTAGAGAAGCGATCCAAGCTGTGAGATTTTCGACGAGAAACGCTTCCATTTTGGTGCAAAACTAAGATGAAATGAATCAACTACGAGGCTGGGACTTTTAAAGAGGATAGGGCACTGTTCGGGGGACATGTGTTGAAAATTGGTGGCTGCCAAGCTAGGTGGCCAGCTGGCCACCTTTTCTGGTAGGCCGGCCACCCCTCTCCCCTCTAATGCAAAAAGCTGGTCGGCCAGCCCCCAAAGGTGGCCGGCTATGCTGCAAAGTGTGTCTTTGGCCCTGTTCTACCCTCTAGAAGGAAGTTCCCAGCATTTGAATGCATCGGGAGTGTCAAAGGCCTCCATTTCCCTCAATTTCGGATGCGTTCCGTCACCAAGATCGTCCGAAATGCACTTTGTTTATAGAGTTGTTGTTAAGACTTGCTTATCGAGTTGTTGCTTTGCTTATCGAGTTGTTGTTTTATTTGTTGAGATGTCTTGTTTATCGAGTTGTTAAGTTTTGTCGAGCTGTCGAGTTTCGTGCATTGAGTTGTTACCTTTTGTTTAATTTTGTTGTGCCTTACTTATTGAGCTATCAACTTTGTTGTGTTTTGCTTATCGAGTTGTAAACTTGCTAAGGTTTTGTTATTTCTTAGTAAGTTAGGTTGTTTTGTTTGTTGCGTAGGTTCACTACCTAACTTGGCAAATACACCATGCACATTTCCATTCAATCTCATTTTGGTGCAAAAAGATGTGATGCGATGCTAAGAACATAAAATACAACACTCTTTGAAAAAGCTGTTTCATTCCATCAGAATTCCTTTGTTACAACATTTTACAACAAGGGTACAAGATTTACAGAAAATAAAACTGCCGAACAATGTACAATGTGCTACAACTACTAGTAAAAAGGTAAATAAAGCAAGGAGCAGCTGCATCAATGCTCTCAAGAGCAGGAATAAGAGGCCCTCTTCGTCCTCTTCTGCGGAACAGTCTCTGCGCCACCAGTATCATCTGAGTGGGAGCTGCCATCCTCGGAACCTCCCTCGGCCTCATCTCCACTACCGGAACCAGGGTCGGAGCCACCCTCTCTGTCAGCGGATGTCTCTGACTGGGGATCTGCAGCCTCCTCCTCCTCGCTGGACTCCTTCTCTATGATGTTCACCGTGCGTCCGCCTCGTCCGCGAGACGACTCCCTTCTCCCAGCTCCTCGAGAAGGCCTAGATGGCTGACTCCTCAGAAGGCTGGATGGTCTACCGGATCGGAAGCATACACCGGAGGCATCTGAAAATGAAGAATGCAATTTGAATACATCAGCTAAAACATGTATATCAGATACAGATGCAAGTAAACTACACAGAGTGGATGTATGTAGAATGCAGTACGTAAGTGTGGTGTGTGTCAGATGTACTCTACACAGGCAGCCTATCAATGCAGTAAAATGTTCAAGCTCAGCATGTCATCAGAAGTATGATACATGCAAGAAAACTAACGGGTACCTGGACACCCATGATGGACAACTGCGCCTCTCTCTGCAGGACCATGCCCTCAAGTGAGGCTACCATCCCGAGCACCTCATCCATGTACTCCCTGGGTGGCTGCAGATACAAGCTCAAGTCATCAATGAATAAACAAATGCCAAAGTATTTGTGTGATAAACGGAAAACAGTGGAACATACCAGTGGTGAGTCAGGGTCACTGACATATCGGTGGTCAGGCATCGGAGGCTCTATCGGGATCGGGCAGGAAGTTCTATATCGCCATCCCATCAACTCAGTCGGCATATCTGGCCATCCAACATGATGATAAGTCGGGGGGATCGGGGGAACCAGTCCAGCCCCACCTCTGGATGTGCCAGCCCTATTGGTCTAAGGAATATCTCTGGCTCGGGCCCGACTCGATGAGGGCATACCAGCAGAGCTCCTTGTCGGGGTATGGACTCCTGTCAGTGGAGGCATCAAGTATGTGTGGCGGCAGGTCGCATACTCCCCCTACTTCAAAAGTAAGAATGCATCGGTACCTTGCATAGCACTAACGACATCCTGGAGAGAGAGCCTATCAGCGGTTCACATATCGTTTGGAGGTGCTGAAGGAATGTCCTGAGCAGGGTAGCCCCATACTTGACGCAAGAAGCGATCCCCCAAAAACCAGGCCCTACCAACTGGCCCCTCGAACAGGATCCTATACCGAGAGGCACCCCATGCTCCGGCAAACTGGAATCAGAGGTCTCTACCTAAAGGTGCCTAGGGCTACCATGTGACCTGCGGATAACCAATGCATAAGCTGATCAAAAATTATGGATGTGCAAGATAAATCAAAGATTGGACACATGAAGAACTGAGAGTTCGGAAATACCTCTGATGACCGCACCGTATCGAAGTACTGCCGCAGGTAAAGGAAAGACTCCCGAGGTCTCGGCCGATACTGGCCCTCGAATACAAGTGAATATGGGGTCGTGAGGGGCACCTCCACTTCAAGCTCTGGGGCTAGTGTCAGGAAGTACGCATAGACCCATAACTATGAGAAACAGAGCAATAGCCATTAGAATACAGAATACAGAACGCTGAGTGTAGAATGTAAATACAAAATGCTGAGCGCAAAGTGCAAGGTACAGAGTGTAAAGTGCACCCTGTGTGCAATGTACAAATAATGAGAAGCAGAAATGTAAATCGAGAGGGCAGAAAGTACCTCCTAGGCCCTCCAATAGTCGCCAACCATGTTCTCCCGTCCGCGGGAGGTCGCGCTCATATAGCAATAGAGAGTAGCCAGGTTGGTGCCACCCCAGTCATATCGGCTGACCTGTGATAGACCCACTAGAGCACGCAACAGATAGAGCCCGACAGTGTTCCCCCTATCGTGACGAGTGGTTCGAAGAGGAACATCGAATCATGGGTGTACTGTGCTACCTCCTCAAGAGTCTCAGGCTCTATCTCCACCCTCCTGAAATGGGAAGAAGACCAAGTATATTGGACTCTACCCGAAGATCTGTCAACTGGCGGGCAAGCCCCCAATAAGTATATCCAGGTGGCCTCCCACTGGCCCATGTCCTCGTCATATGGGATTGCCCAACCTCCCACATCAAGGCTAGTCAATACTGCGAAGTCAAACGGGGTCATAGTCATGTCCCCGGTGGCAGAGAAATGGAAGGAGTTGGTGGTGTCCCACCATCTCTCTACCAAGGCACCCATCAGCGTCTTACTAGCAGGACAGCGAGATATCCCAGTGCAAAAGGGCCCAAACCCTGCCACGTTAACCAAATCCCGGACAGCCTCCGGGAGCTCTGCGTACCACTCTCTTGCCGCGATGGAGCCATATCCTCGTGCAGTACGAGAAGTCACCTGCATTCAGGATGAACACATGTATTTAGCTTCAGAATGAAATGTATAAGCTACGGGCAAATGAAATAAATAAGCTGCGTGCAAATGAAATGTATGAGCTGTGTGCAAAATCAAATCAAATACAGAATCTGGGCTGTGTGTTTAGAAAATTCAAAGTATGAGCCTTGTGTTCACAATTCAAGTGTTTGGGCTGTGTGTTCAACTCTCCATCAGTGTGGGCTGTGTGTTCATCTCAAAGTTCGAGCTATGTGTTCAGATTTCAAAGTACGAGCTGTGTGTTCGACATCAAGTGTTTGGGCTGCGTGTTCAACTCTCAATCAGTGTGTGCTGTGTGTTCACCTTAACCATGAGTCGTGTGTTCACAATTCAAGTGTTTGGGCTGCGTGTTCAACTCTCAATCAGTGTGGGCTGTGTGTTCATCTCAAAGTTCAAGCTATGTGTTCAACATCTAGTATTTGAGCCGTGTGTTCAGATTTCAAAGTACGAGCTGTGTATTCGACATCAAGTGTTTGGGTAGCGTGTTCAACTCTCAATCAGTGTGTGTTGTGTGTTCACCTTAACAATGAGTCGTGTGTTCACAATTCAAGTGTTTGGGCTGCCTATTCAACTCTCAATCAGTGTGTGCTGTGTGTTCACCTCAACAATGAGCCGTGTGTTCAGAATTCAATTGTTTGGGCTGCGTGTTCAACTCTCAACCAGTGTGTGCTGCATGTTCACCTCAACAATGAGCCGTGTGTTCAGAATTCAAGTATTTGAGCTGTGTGTTCAGATTTCAAAATCAGTGGGATGTGTGTTCACCTCAAAGTGTGTGTTGTGTGTTCAACGTCAAGTAGCTGAGCTGTGTGTTCAGATTTCAAAATTAGCGGGCTGTGTGTTCATCTCCAGGTATATGCTGTATGTTCACCTTCGATTTAAGCTGTGTGTTCAAAAATTCAAAGTGTGTGCTGCGTGCTCACCTTCAATTTGGGCTGTGTGTTCAGATTTCAAAGTGTGGGCTGCATGTTCAACCTTCTACCAAGTGTGTGCTGTGTGTTCACAATCAATTTATGGGCTGCGTGTTCAGAAATTTAAGTGATTGAGCTGTGTGTTCAAAATACAAACCGAATGTTGTGTTATAGGCTAAAGTGTTCAGAACAAGCTACGTGCTAAAATAAGCATAGCCAAAGGCATGAAACGTACAGAAATGCGAAATACATTGCGGAAAGTGCAAAAGTGAAGTACATACCTCCTGTGCTTGATGGGAGAGGTGGGACTCTAGCTCCCGCAGTAGTAGATCTACAGGCGCTCGCTCATCGAAGTCAATAAAGTGGTAGAAAACGGCTAGAGGGAGGATGTGCGCCGGAGGGTCATACCTCTTGGGGATGAATGGCCGAACCCTCGGCGGTAAAGACATAATGTCTGGCTCACCCCTGGCACCAAGAGGACCTCCGCCCTGAGGAAAATGACCTACCATTTCAAAAAATCCGCAAAAGGGAGCAAAAATGAGCAAAATGAGCTGAAATTGGAAAAGTCAACAAAAGTCAACTCTCGGGAAATGAAAAAGTCAACAAAAGTCAACTCCCAAGAAAATCTTCCAAATGTTGAGACAAACTTACCTCAAGTGGTGAAAATGAGAAAAGAAGCACCGAAATCAAAACCTATTCGGTTCAAAGTGAAGAAAACTGAAAGTTTTCACGAAGCAACTTGGCGTAGGACATTGGAAAACACGTATGGAGTGCAGATCTGAAGAAGAAAATGGTTTGGGAAGGAGGAGAGAGCAGTTTCGGAGCTGAAGTTATGAGCAAAAGGTGTTTGGATAAGCACATTTAAAGAAATGAGAGCAAAAGGACCAAACTGCCCCGGATTTGGGCTAGGTGGTGGCCGACCACCTTTTACGTAGGTGGCCACCCTCTCCCCAAACCCGGCTGTAACAACCCACATTTCATACCATAGTCATGTTCATGTGCATTTGCATAACCATGCTTTGTTAAGTTAACATTCATGAATCTTGCCATGTTTTGTACGTATATGATTTGCCTAAGTGTATATGTATGCTTTGTTCCTTCCTTGTATTGTTAAGCCTAAGTCATGCTAAGCCTAGATCATTTCCAAGCCGAGGTCATCCTAAGCCTAGAACTATCACAGGAACCCCTTGCTTGACCTCCATCCTTATCCCGCATATTGGCGAGATGATTATCATCCGGCCGAGGTGTGTATCGCCGAGGCCGAGGTGTGTATTATCTAGGCCGAGATGTTATCCTTGAACCCAAGTGATCTTGTCTGGAGTGGTATGACCTAGACCGAGGTGTGGCACATCTAGGCCAAGGTGTGGCAACTTAGTCAAGTGTTGTTCTTCCTAGCCGAGATCATTGTTGCCTTAGTAGCGAAGTCTTGTCCTTAGTCAAGTCATTGTCCTTTGTTTGCCGATGTCTTGTCTTTGCCGATGTCATCACTTGCCGAGGTGCCCTTGCCACCAAGCTTGTTAGATACGCTTTGTCGTTGACTTGTCTAATCTATCACCATCACCTTTTTGAAGAGAACCAACCCGGTAGCGCCACGTGGCCGAGCTGAGTGTTAAGTCAGCCGATAGAGAGAGAAACCTATCATTTGTTGTGTTTGTTCCAAGGAAGAGAGAGAGAGGCTCTAGAAGAGAGGGAGAAGGAGTTCTAAAGAGGGAGTAGAGATCCAAGCTTGATTCCTAGAGATCAAACCGTTAGATTCGTGTTCCAAGGTTAGATTCTTGATGTGCTCATGATGTTCTTTATGTTTATGTTATTGCATTGCATGATTGAATATGTTTTGAAAGCCATGCATCGTTTTGAAGTTCGGTTTTAGAAAGAGAATATGATATTCATATGTTCTTGAGAAAAGTCATGTTTTGATCCGAAAGTTCAAGCCAAGATATATGTTTTTGTGTTTGTTTTCACATGATCTTCAAGTATGGGTACCCAGGTCCTTGTTTTCGAACTCATAGCATGAAAACCCAGATTTTTGTATAAGCAAGTTATGATTTTGGCATTCATCATATTCATGTCCTTCATGTTCATGTTCTTCATGTTCTTCACGGTGGAAAACCCAGATTTCAGACTTCACTTCCAAGTGTAGTCGCCGAGATCATCCTTGCCTAAACCTTACACTTAGGCCAAGCATCGATCTCACCTTGGCCTACCTTGCATGATCACTTGCACTTGTCTTGTTTGAACCTCGACGCCGGCAGTCAAGTGGTAGACACACCTCGCCAGAGGTGTGGGACCTCGGCATAGACTGGTTGGTGCCCAAAGATGTCCCATTGACATGTGCAAGAGTGTCTTGACTTCGGATGTTTTCCGAGATCATTTGTATGTATGTGAGACTTGTTTGAGAAGTGTGTTCGAGACTTTGTCATGTGTTTGTAGGACTTGGACCTTGCCTTGATCCCGACGTCCCAAGAACTATGTGAGTGGTATTTTTAATAAAGCTATGTTATACGTTTTGATAAAGGCTTTGCTTTTGTGTTTTGAAAGTATTTGTTAAGTATGAATGATTACCCTTATTTTATGTATCAAGTATAAGCTTTGTTTTGGATGACATTCTTGGAACCGTCCTTTTCGTGTTAGGGGCGTTAAGCCCAAGTAACATAGTCCTTCCGTGCTAGGGGACTTTAAGCCTGTAGCACCGTCTTTCGTGTTAGGGGCGTTAAGCCCAAGTAACATAGTCCTTCCGTGCTAGGGGACTTTAAGCCCGTGTAGCACCGCCCTTTCGTGCTAGGGGCGTTAAGCCCAAGTAGCACCCTTGTCAAGATATCGGCCAGACGGACTATGAGCGGGTGTGCTCGATGTCGAGGTTATGCTTTTGTTTTGCGAATGTCATCACCCCAAGTACATGTTTAGATACAAGTTATGCCAAGTACATGTTTTGAACAAGCTATGATATATGTATTGTTTTGACAAGACCTCGAATCATTCATTAAACCCTTTATTACTTGTACCATTCACTGAGTATCCAAGCTCACCCTCTCTATATGTATGTAGGTAACGAGCAAGAAGTCGGCCACGCCGAGATGTGTGTGTTTTGCAAGATGTTTTGGATTCATGTTATGTCAGCAATCTTGAAGATTATGCTTCTTAGTTGCATTTCATGTATTTTGTAAATGTCGGCTTGAGAAGCCTTTTGATCAAGATGTAATATGTACCTTATTTTATTTGTAGCCAAGTTGTAAGACTTTAATTAAGATGTATGCCATTTCATTTGACATATGCACAGCTCTTATGGACTAGTTAGATTTACATATAATGCTTCCGCACATGTAAGCCCCATATATTATACTCTGATTGTGTGTGAACTTTGAAAGTTGGCCTTCGGTAATCTCGGATTACTGGCCATCACGGCACCATTCTACTAGGGGCGGTTTGGGGTCGTGACAGAATGGTATCAGAGCACAAGTTCCTTATAGTACGTTGTTCACACACTTGAGTCCTAAAGAGCATAGGATTTCCCTTAGACTTGATACTAGGATTGCATCATGTTGCTTGCTACTTGACGAAATGTGCATCATCTCGGCATAATCAGGTTCACTTGCATACATGTCTATTTGTTCATGCATCATCTCGGTATGATCATTTTCCCTTGCATACATGTTTAATTGTTCATTTTGTTTTAAGAGTCACATTTTTTGCATACCTCTAGCATCATGAGAAGAGGTAGACCCCCAGTTCGCCGAGATCAGTCCGAAGACAGGTTGGACCGACTAGAAAGGATTGTTGAAGGTTTGGTTGGTAAGTTAAGTTTGGGGACCAAACTTCTTTAAGGGGGGAAGGATGTAACAACCCACATTTCATACCATAGTCATGTTCATGTGCATTTGCATAACCATGCTTTGTTAAGTTAACATTCATGAATCTTGCCATGTTTTGTACGTATATGATTTGCCTAAGTGTATATGTATGCTTTGTTCCTTCCTTGTATTGTTAAGCCTAAGTCATGCTAAGCCTAGATCATTTCCAAGCCGAGGTCATCCTAAGCCTAGAACTATCTGGGAACCCCTTTGCTTGACCTCCATCCTTATCCTGGCATATTGGCCGAGATGATTATCATCTGGGCCGAGGTGTGTATCGCCGAGGCCGAGGTGTGTATTATCTAGGCCGAGATGTTATCCTTGAACCCAAGTGACCTTGTCTGAGTGGTATGACCTAGACAGGGTGTGGCACATCTAGGCCAAGGTGTGGCAATGACTTAGTCAAGTGTTGTTCTTCCTAGCCGAGATCATTGTTGCCTTAGTAGCCAAGTCTTGTCCTTAGTCAAGTCATTGTCCTTTGTTTGCCGATGTCTTGTCTTTGCCGATGTCATCACTTGCCGAGGTGCCCTTGCCACCAAGCTTGTTAGATACGCTTTGTCGGTGACTTGTCTAATCTATCGATCACCTTTTGAAGAGAACCAACCAGTGGCGCCACGTGGCGGTGAGTGTTAAGTCACCGATAGAGAGAGAAACCTATCATTTGTTGTGTTTGTTCCAAGGAAGAGAGAGAGGCTCTAGAAGAGAGGAGAAGGAGTTCTAAAGAGGAGTAGAGATCCAAGCTTGATTCCTAGAGATCAAACCGTTAGATTCGTGTTCCAAGGTTAGATTCTTGATGTGCTCATGATGTTCTTTATGTTTATGTTATTGCATTGCATGATTGAATATGTTTTGAAAGCCATGCATCGTTTTGAAGTTCGGTTTTAGAAAGAGAATATGATATTCATATGTTCTTGAGAAAAGTCATGTTTTGATCCGAAAGTTCAAGCCAAGATATATGTTTTTGTGTTTGTTTTCATGATCTTCAAGTATGGGTACCCGTGTCCTTGTTTTGAACTCATAGCATGAAAACCCATTTTTGTATAAGCAAGTTATGATTTTGGCATTCATCATATTCATGTCCTTCATGTTCATGTTCTTCATGTTCTTCACGGTGGAAAACCCAGTTTCAGACTTCACTTCCGAAGTGTAGTCGCCGAGATCATCCTTGCCTAAACCTTACACTTAGGCCAAGCATCGTATCTCACCTTGGCCTACCTTGCATGATCACTTGCACTTGTCTTGTTTGAACCTCGGCTGCTGGCAGCCTAGACGCCGTGGTAGACACACCTCGGCCAGAGGTGTGGGACCTCGGCATAGACTGGTTGGTGCCCAAAGATGTCCCATTGACATGTGCGAGTGTCTTGACTTCGGCATGTTTTCCGAGATCATTTGTATGTATGTGAGACTTGTTTGAGAAGTGTGTTGAGACTTTGTCATGTGTTTGTAGGACTTGGACCTTGCCTTGATCCCGACGTCCCAAGAACTATGTGAGTGGTATTTTAATAAAGCTATGTTATACGTTTTGATAAAGGCTTTGCTTTCTTTGTGTTTTGAAAGTATTTGTTAAGTATGAATGATTACCCTTATTTTATGTATCAAGTATAAGCTTTGTTTTGGATGACATTCTTGGAACCGTCCTTTCGTGTTAGGGGCGTTAAGCCCAAGTAACATAGTCCTTCCGTGCTAGGGGACTTTAAGCCTGTGTAGCACCGCCCTTTCGTGTTAGGGGCGTTAAGCCCAAGTAACATAGTCCTTCCGTGCTAGGGGACTTTAAGCCCGTGTAGCACGCCCTTTCGTGCTAGGGGACGTTAAGCCAAGTAGCACCCTTGTCAAGATATCGCCACCGACGGACTATGAGCGGGTGTGCTCGATGCTGAGGTTATGCTTTTGTTTTGCCCGGAATGTCATCACCCCAAGTACATGTTTAGATACAAGTTATGCCAAGTACATGTTTTGAACAAGCTATGATATATGTATTGTTTTGACAAGACCTCGGGAATCATTCATTAAACCCTTTATTACTTGTACCATTCACTGAGTATCCAAGCTCACCCTCTCTATATGTATGTAGGTAACGAGCAAGAAGTCGGCCACGCCGAGATGTGTGTGTTTTGCAAGATGTTTTGGATTCATGTTATGTCAGCAATCTTGAAGATTATGCTTCTTAGTTGCATTTCATGTATTTTGTAAATGTCGGCTTGAGAAGCCTTTTGATCAAGATGTAATATGTACCTTATTTTATTTGTAGCCAAGTTGTAAGACTTTAATTAAGATGTATGCCATTTCATTTGACATATGCACAGCTCTTATGGACTAGTTAGATTTACATATAATGCTTCCGCACATGTAAGCCCCATATATTATACTCTGATTGTGTGTGAACTTTGAAAGTTGGCCTTCGGTAATCTCGGATTACTGGCCATCACGGCACCATTCTACTAGGGGCGGTTTGGGGTCGTGACATGGCCGGTGGTCTCCCCTTTGGACTAAACCTGGCCGGCAGCATTCCGAAGGTGGTCTCCAAGGTCTCTGCAAATTTTGGTGATGATTGGAGTCCCCGGCACCCGAGAAAGTACAAGGAAAGTGCACTTTTTGTCACGAAATCCCTCCACGGGAACTTCAACTCCAACTTTCGATGTGTGTTTCATCATCACTCGCCAAGAGCAAGATGTATCCTTTTTGAATATGTTGCGACCCCTCCGGGAGGTAAACTGGAGGTCGCGATCGAGCCACTTTCGTCGAAATTTGCATTGCTTTACTCGTTGTTTCATTTCAAAATGTGTATCCGAGTTTACACTTATCCTGCATCGTTATGCACGTCACTTGCATTCTCATGCACACCACTTACACTGTTCTGCACGTTTCACGAGTATTGTCATACCCTTGTGCTTAACTTGCGTTGTCACGCACGTTGCTTCTTGCATTGCGATGCACTCATCCATCAACACCGCGTTTATCTGCACTCGATATCACACTGAACATATGTTGCTAACTATGTTGTGCTTGTTGAGTTTCTTCCGTTTCAGGCACGATATTATATGTACGGCTCATTTGAGGCTGGTGCGACCAGACGAGCCGCACAGGTATTGTATCCCCTCCGTGTGAGATGTGGCGAGAATTCGATGATTCTCCGCATTCTTCAACTGCATGAAATGAAGTATTGCTTTGCATTCTTGCTTAAAACTGTTGCATCTATTGTGAATATTTGCTTCATTACAGCTTGCTGCTTCGCATGATCGTTGAGTTACATCCGACTTTGTGCATATCGCTTTGCATTTTGCCCCCCGCCCGTGGGCATGTCTACGGGCACATTTCTTTGTTATCTTGTATGTTTGTCTAAGTCTTCGACCTTGTCAAAAAAATGGGTCGTCTCTGAGCTTTGACATTCACTCCCGTCACATATGACTTTCGAGTTCTGTCAAAGAGGGGCAACTGTAGACACCCCATTTTTGACCAACCTTAAGACTCAGACGTCACCATTTAAGCACTCAGTGATGTTACATATTGTGCCTCGTTCTGAAGTTTCAGAGTTTCGGCTGCGAGCCTTGCCTGCGGACTTTGGGACTCTTTTGTGCTTTGCCTCGGTTTGTGAACCGGGTCCCGTTTTCTCCGTTTTCTCTTCTCGAAGGGAGGGAGAGGTCTCGTAGACCGTCTCTCATTGGCCGTAGGCTACGTTTCGTGGTCGTGGGCCATTTTTCCCGTTTGGAGCCCAGTTCTCGGTTTTCGGAGCCGTCGGCCGTGTGCCTCGGTTCTGGACCGCTTAACCACCTCCGCTTGCTCCGGTTTTTGGCATGTTCCTTGTTTCCTCCGTTTCAAGGGACACTGTGGCCTGAGAGACCAACTTCGTGGTCGAACGCCACCTCCGGTGCTTAATAGTTAATTTTCGGAGCCCCGGGCCGCGCATTTCGGTCCCCGAACCTCCGTTTTGTATCCGTCTTGGTTCATTTTTGGCGGAGACTTTATTTTCATTGTTAGAAAGGTTGTAGGAAGGTGGGAGGCCAGCAATTGTTCAGAAAACCAGTTTTATTTCTTCATCGCTCTTAATCGCCCATTTTCTTCACTAGAAAGCTGGTTTTTCCCATTCCCGGGCCACTTTTTCTGACTTTCCACCACACCATTGTGATGTACACACCTGGGAGGCCACCAATATGGGTAGGCTGGCCAGAAATTGTCCTTGACCCTTTTTAACCCCTCTAAAAAGCTGGTTTTTCTCTCTCCTGGTTCACATTTTCTGAGTTTTGACCATACAGTTGTGTTGTACTCATCTGGGAGGCCACCTTTTTGGGGTGGCCGGCCAGCAATTTTGCTTGACCCCTTTGACCCCTAGTCGGCTGGCCATGGGAGGTGGTCGGCCGGCCACCAGAACCTTTTGAACCTGGCCGGCCAAGTTTGCCCCTCCTGGTGCATTCCAACTGTGCCAGTTGTTTTGCACCAGACTCTCTCCGAAGGTCTGTCTTTTTGGGAAAAAATTTTAATTGGTTTTTCCCCCTCTTTTTTTTGGTTCCTCTCCTCTATAAAGCCAACACTTCAGCTTCATTTCTAAGGGTTAGAAAACCAGCTGGGGCATTGATACATACAAACATATATCTCTCATCCAAGCCTCAAAACACCATTGTTCTTGCACCATTTACACACCAACTCGTAGCCTATCACCTCCATCCTCCATTCCCATACCTTGAGGCTGATTTTCAGAGGTTAGGAGCTCATTTTCTTGGACCAAAAGCTGCTGCATTATTGTACTACAAGGGTAAGTCCTCTTTTCCCCTTTTCTAGCCTTATTTTGCTTCATCTCTTAGCCCATTTTGCTTACATTTTTGGGCTTTGACCTGAACTGAAAATAGTCTTATTTTGAGCTCATCTTCATGTTTGATCAAGGACGTTTCTCTGTTTGAGGTCTCTACTCACCCTTTGTGCTTTATCTCTCTTTTAGGGCTTATCTTGCATGATATATTAGCCTTACCTGTGAGCATTTTTGGGCTTCGAGTCAAACTGTAAAGTATTTTTTTTTTTGAGCCCCTCTTCAACTTTGTTGAAGGGCTCTTTATGGTTTGAGGCCATCTACTGTCCCTTTCCTTTTATCTCTCTTTTAGGGATATTTTTGCATCATATTTTAGCTTTACTTGTGAGCAAATTAGAGATTTTCCATAAACTGAGAATAGTATTATTCTGAGTCCTTCTTCAACTTTGTTGAAGGGATCTTAGCTGTTTGAGGCCTTTTACTATCCTGTTTGTTCAATCCCTCTTTTAGGCCTGTTCTTGCATGATATATTAGCCTTATTTGTGAGCCTTTTTGGACCTCGACCTTAACTAAAAAAAAGTCTTGTTTTGACAACATCTTCATGTTTTATTAAGGTATATTTTCTTTTCGAGGTCATCTTCCCCTATGCATGCTTCATTCCTTCATGATTAGGGCTATGCATTAGAGCACTTGCATTGGCCATGGTTTGGCCTCTTAGACACTGAAATCCAGTGGATTTTCAGTGGCCTTGATGTGTCTTTGAGCTCCAAAATCATGGAGGGGTGACCCTCTCACCCCTCATTCTCTTTACTAGCATATTTGGCCTTCCAAAGGGACCCTATTTTGCATGCTTCTGAAACTGATTTCAGGGCCCATTTTGTGAGTTTTAGGGTGATCATGTTCCATTTCCAAAGGTGGTTTTGCTATGATTCATGTCCATCTTGCATGTGCTTAATAACTCCTTGCATGGCCCTCTAAAGGAGCTCATCATTTTTGTACATGTTGGCTACATTTCAGTGACTATTTGGGCATATGTTCACATATTTTGTTCACTGATTTTTTCTGGTTTGATGAGATCTCACATGCTTCACATACATGCCATGTAAACCATGTTTGCTAGTCAAAGTTGCATACTATTTTAGTCCATCATGCTGGCATCTTTTGGTCGTGCTTTGAACTAGAAATGTTCATGTTTTGGGATTGCCTTGGCTCTGTCTTTGTGCTTCATGGTCAAATAATGCATGCTTTGTATAGCTATAAGTCAATACATGTGCCTAATTTTGAGTTTCGGGGCTCATCTCATTCATCGGGTGCCATATATCCATGATTCAGGATCATTTTGCATCATGATTCAATGCTGGAATTTTCATGTTTGAATGCCATGTTTCATGCCTTGCCATGCTTTGGTAGAGTGGCATTTGATACCTTAGGATCAGTCCTCGGTTTGCGTGCATGTGTGCACGCACTTCGGTTGTCTCATTTTCATCTTATGGCCACTGATGTGAGTGTGGCTGAGGTCCACTCATGTTGGTGTAATTCCATCGTGCATTGTGTACGCCATTTCATTTCATAGCATTGCGTATGCTAGGTTGTATGTTAGAGCATTGTGTACGCCATGTTACATCGAGCATTGCGTATGCCATGTTACATCGAGCATTGCGTATGCCACGTTACATCGAGCATTGTGTATGCTAGGTCACATGTTAGGATTGCATTCATGCATGTCACGCATATTGCATCGTGTTTGGGTAGGAGTTAGCCCGAGCACGGGAAACGAGGGACGTTGCATACTCCGATTGACGGAGCGTGTCTCAACTCCCGATCGCCGACACTCCAGATTATCCATGATAGAGTCTAGGTCTTATTGTGTTTATACATGCATTCATTTCACATTGTGTCGTGCAATTTGACTCCTTGGCCATCATGCATCGAGATGCGTGAGTGGTGGCACGAGGATCGAGGACTACACTCCCTGAAGAGTAGTCATGCACATATATGTGAAAATACTTTGCCATGCCCCCTTGTTGCTCTTTGTTGCAGCAAATCAGAAACCGACAGTCTTTTGGAGCTTCGTGCAATATTCCGGGCTTAATTGTAAACAGAGGCTAATTGGGGCATCGCAATGGATTTCCGCGCAAAGCAACTCAAGCATGCATCATCCATCATTCGGAACAGAGCTGAGGTGGTCCACGGATTTACATGCAATTTACTACTTTCCCAGATTAATTTGTTAATTAATTAGGGTTTTGTACTTATTTGGACTGTATTATTCATTTGGAACTGTATATTATTTATTCAGACCCTCTGTGCAAGGGCAATGTTGTAATAAGTGTGCGTGTGTGTGTTGTATGTCTTCCAAACCCACGTCTTTCTCCCTTTTATTTACCAGCTTATGATGGTTAGAATAGGGCATGTTTCAATTAGCATACAGTATGATAGCATGTTTGCATCCATTCATCAGTTTTCCATGCACCGGGCTCGGCGCATCATACTCACTGCATTGTATTTCAATTCCAAGTTGAATGCATGTTAGCTGTAGCATTCCATATGCCATGTTTAGAATAGCCGAGCCTATCTGAGTTGCATTCTTGCATGTGTTGCATTAGGCATTTCTGTATAGTTAGGATCATGCATGGATTTCTAATATAGTTTCTATTTTGGCTTGGAGTACTCGGTAAGTTTTTACGCTTTAGCATCCTTCCATGCGTGTGAGTGACTGCCATGATAGCATGCTTACCATGAGGCTATTTGCTTACGTGATATAACTGCCTGAATGCCAGTGGGTGAAGGTTAGGTTATTTGGATTGGAACAATGCATTGACTATGAGTTTTAAGCCCACTAGATAGTGGCAAAACCATCTTTGCTAAAGCCCATCTGAGGGTGGCAAAATCTGCATTTTAAGCCTACTTGCGAGTAACAAACCATCTTTCAAAAACAAACATGAAATGTTTTGTTCCAGTTCAGGCGACCCGGTCTATACTTGTATGCTGTGCGCATCACATAGTAAACCTAGGCTAATAACTAGAATAAGAACGCATAATGTTTTCAAAACTAGATATCATAGTTAGTAGAGGTCGATCTTTGATCCAGCGAGCGGGGGTGCTCACGAAGTGACCTTCTCCAATCGTACCCAAGTTTCCGAGCCGAGGCAACTTTGGTGATGACGGACACGTGGCCTTAGGCACAAGTCAGGGTTCCCTAAATTTCCAAAAATAAAATATTTTGGTGGCGACTCTGTATCTGGCAAAGCAGTCCATGTTTGGCCCTTTTTTTCTAAAAATCTGTTTTCTCAAAACGATTTTCCGGATTTGGACTCTTTGGTTCAGATTAAGAACTGTGACATGGAGTCCTGAACTGTAGTGAACCCAAAATGAACATAATGGGACTCATCCTCCCAAGGCGTTCGGAGACGTCTACAATCAGCAGTAATAAAGCTCTGCCAAGCAACATACCCTCCTTCCCTAGAAACTATTGACTCCAGCTAGCTAACATTAACAATAGCATCCCAACACTAACATCAACAACAGAAAAAATGCAGCATCTTAGACCATATCAGTCTAGAACATATCAGAACATATCAGACACTAGCAGTTTTCAACAACAAATCCCACTGCTGGAGTAACCAAAATCCCCTTTATACAGAACATATCTGTGCAGCCTTCCCTAAACAACATATCAGATCAGCATAATCCTCTGCAGCCCACCAACCGAAAGCAAACAAACATCAGCAACAACCTCCAAGAGATCACCCAAACCAAAGCCAGCAAAAGCATCACAAAACCGTAACAGTAGCATCTCATCACCATTAGCAGCAACAAGACATCAATAATACAACATAAGTAAGCTACCAATAGCAGCAACTATACCCGATGCCCAAGAGAAAAACACTGCATCAACCATGACGAAAAACTCCATTGCTGCTACATCAACTAACAGACCATCCCCACAACGCAACCCCTGAATTACTAGATGAATTTTCTTACTAGATGGATATTCCTTACAATGTCACCAACATTATAAGAACAACCTGAATCAAATGTTTTCAACCACAAAGCTAACCGAGCTTTAATTAGCTCACACAACTCCTCCAAAATTGGTTGCTTGTTAGAAAATATATACTCATTTATGCATTTCCACACAGACCATACCACCACTGAGGGGATAGCTCTCCAAAACTGCCTTTCTTTTTTTTTGAAATTCCAGCTCAATCACCAGTTAAGCAGATAGTTGTAGACACCCCATTTTTGACCGCCCTTAAGACTTGGGTGTTACTGATGGTTTATTTGGTGGTAAAAGATGTGCAGGGCAAAGATTCAATTTCTTCGGCAGGGAGAAGGACAAATCTCAACTTCACACCTCATTTTGGACCAAAGCTATTTTGAATGGTTTTTAGACCTTAAAACCCTCTCTTTCAAAACTTTTTTCAAATGAAGTTTCTGCGATGTTCCGAGGCTCGCATTTTGTCAAACGTTGTGCTTTTCGGTAAACCGAGCAAGGACAAAGTGGAAATGAATGAAAGAGAGATGAAATCTTTGAAAAATCTTTCAAAACACCTTGCTTAGGGGTTTGAAGTTGAAGAAAAGGGGAAAGGAGAGAAGAAGCCAAGTTGGAGAAGAAGATAGGCAAGAATCGCTAAGAGAGGGTCGAGCAGCCCTCGCTGAATCAGGCTTATGCATCTGCATACTTGGATTTTAGCTATGAGAACACCACCGTTGGAAAGCTTACTTCCGGGGCTTCATTTTGCACTCAAGAATCTCCCAAAGCCAAATCCAGGAGCGGGAGATATCATTGGTTGAAGTTGGGCATCATCCTGGTTGGATCGAATCTGCGCGGCTTCACCAAAAAGGGCATAACTTTTTGCACATGAGGAATTTTAATGCAAGGTTTGTGGAATTGGAAAGCTAACTTCTGGGGCTTCAATTTGGACACCCACCGGCCACTTTTTGACCTTACCGGCCACCTACTAGCCATACATTTAGCCGACCGGCTAGAGAAAATAGCAGGTCGGCCAAATATTGTGCCGACCGGCCATTTATTTGGCCGATGACCTCCTTTCATGGCCGGTATGACCCTTTTGCACCCTTCAGGCATGGTGCATGCCAGCTGGAGTGCACAGACCTGACCCTCCATACATTTGTGTGGTTGTTTTGCACCTTTGACCACCTTTGACACCTCTTTTTGCACCTTTTGCTCAAGGCTTCTTGTGGAAGCCTTGACCCCTTGTCTTGGCTTCCCCAAGAACCTTGCACCCTTAGCTTAGCATCTCTTGGAAGCCTTGACCCCCTTGACTCCTCCTTTAGCTTCTCTTGTAAGCTTTAAGCCCTTTCATTGTCTATATAAGAGACCTCCCTTCTCCTTTGATTTGGTTCAGCAAAAACCAGACCTAGGGCATATATATCTGATATATATACACCCTCTCTCTCTTTATCTCCCTCTCTCTCATCCTTTGTGTGTGTTTAAGAGCCTTAAAATGTGTTTTGACCATAGTATTGCACCAACACACACACCATTACACCACACTTCGACTTGAGAGGCCTTGAGGGTTTGTTCTTGGAGTTTTAAGCTAGTTTTGGTCCCAAGAAGAGGTCTGACCTTGCTGTTCATCAAAGGTTCTTCAAAGGTAACTTCTTTGCTTTAGTTTCCCCAATCTTGCATTAGCTTTTGACCTATCTTGCATGCTGATTTAAGCTTTGTGTATAACTGAAAAAATTCTTGTTTTTAGCTCCTTTTTAAGTTTGTTCAAGAACACTTTTGTTTTTGGGGTTTTCTACCCCCTCTTAGGCCTTGTTTGGCCTCATTTTGTGCATTTTTAGTGAGCCTCGGGAGCACCTTGTTTGGGCCTCCTCACCATAGAAATCTTGAGGGATTTTAGTGGTGAGGATGGTGGTTTAAGGCCCTAAGAAGGAGAGGGCCATCCTCTCTCCTTGTTGTCTTGTTTGATGCCTTTTTTGGCCTTACAAAGGGGCCTATATTTGCACACTTCT
Source organism: Camellia lanceoleosa (assembly GCA_025200525.1). Classification (NCBI taxonomy): domain Eukaryota; kingdom Viridiplantae; phylum Streptophyta; class Magnoliopsida; order Ericales; family Theaceae; genus Camellia; species Camellia lanceoleosa. The sequence continues at coordinate 326,477 of JANUSC010000031.1, read as the reverse complement.
TGAGCTCAGTTCAGGCATTTTTCAGTGGGTTTTAGGACCCTTATAGGCCATTTCTAGAGTTGGTTTGGCTTTGTTGAGGGTCCATCTTGTATGTGCTTAATAACCCCTTGTATAGCCCTCTAAAGGAGCTCATCATTTTTGCATGTGTTGGCTTCATTTCAGAGGTTATTTGGGCATATTTTCACATGTTTAGTTCACTGATTTTTGCTGGTTTGATGAGTTCTCACTTCCTTCATACACTTGCCATGTAAACCATGTTTACTAGTCAAATTTGCATGCTATTTTAATCCATCTTGCTAGCACTTTTTGGCCACACTTTGAACTAGAAATGTGCATATTTTGGGACTACCTTGGTTCTATCTTCATGCTTCATGATAAAAAAATGCATTCTTTGTATAGCTATAGGTCAATACATGTGCCTAGTTTTATGTTTCGGGATTCATCTCATGCATCGGGTGCCATGTTTCCATGCTTCGGGGCTGTTTAGCATCATGATTTAGTACTGAAGTTTGCATGTTTTCATACTATGTTCCATGCCTTGCCATGCTTTAGTAGAGTGGCATTTGATGCCTTAGGTTCGGTCCTCGGTTTGCGTGCACGTGTGCACGCATTTCGAGTGTCTCATTTTCATCTAATGGCCACTGATTTTGGCATGCTTGCGAGCTATCCATGTTAATTTAAGTCCATCATCGCATGTTATTGCATTCCATGTTTGCTTACATGTTTAGGTTGCGTGCCTAGTATACATTGCTCATTTTAATGTTCATGTTGCATACTTAGCCTCTATGCCTAGGTTGCATTTCATTGAGCATGCATCCCTTGCCTCTTGATCAATTGTGATAGGGGTTGGGGCCCTTTGATGTGTTTTGTGCTTGCATTGCATTTGATATCGAAGTTGCACACTTGGCTTTTGGGCCATCATGCATTGAAATGCGTGATTGATGGCCCGAGGGTCGAGGGTCACACTCCCTTGAGTCCATTACATGATAGGGAGTGTGTCCGTGCATACATTTGCCTGAAAATTCCATGCCATACACTGCTTGCCCTCTGCTGCTGTCAATTGCAGGTTCTGCAGGAAGCTTTGGCCGGTCGGCTAAATACAGTGCCGACCGGCCAGGAATCTGTGGCCGATAGATTAAAAGGTGGCCGGTGGTTCCTCCCTTTGGCCGGTGGTGTCTATGCTTGGCCGGTGGCATTCCTCAACATCCTTAGAGTACGTCCCAAGACTTTTGCAGTCTTCAGGGAAGCAAGGCAGTGTAAACAGAGGCAACAGTGGCATGGTACGGGTTTTCCGGGTGAGACGGACTCGAGCATGCATCATTCCTGCATCCTGAGGTAGGGCTGCGGCCACCTTCTTTCTGCATTTATTTTTGTTAAATAATTAAGGGTTTGCAATAATTAATTAGCTAGGATAGTTGATTTGTTATTTGGCCTGTATATTCTTTTGGTCCCTCCGGGCGGGGCCGAATTTGTAATAAGTGTGGGTGCGTGTGTGTATGTCTTCTAACCCCACGTCTTTCTTCCCTTTTATTTACCTACTTTCAATGGTTAGTATTAGGGCATATTTAAATTAGCATACCTTATGCTATGCATGCGTACATCTATACATTTGTCTTACATGCATCGGGCTCGGCACATCATGCTAATTGCACTTGTATTTCAATTCCAAGTTGAGTACTAGTTAGTTGCATTATTTCACATGCCATCTTTAGGATAGCCGAGCCTATTATAGTTGCATTTTGCATGTGTTGCATTAACCATCTTAACATGAACTAGGATCATGCATATGATTACTAACTAGTTTCTGTTTTGGCTTGGAGTACTAGGTAAGCTCTTATGCTTTAGCATATCGCATACGTGTGAATGTTGCCATAATAGCATGATTACCATGAGGCTAGCTGCTTATGTGATATAATTGCTTGAATGCCTGTGGATGGAGGTCAAATTACCTAAGTTGGACTAATGCATTAAAATTGTGAGTTTTAAGCCCACTAGATAGTGGCAAAACTATCTTTTCTAAAGCCCACTTGAGGGTGGGAAAATCTTCATTTTAGCCTATTTGCGAGTAGCAAACCATTTTCAAAACAAACATGAAATGTTTTGTTCCAATTTAGGCGATTTGGTCTATACTTGTTCGCTGTGCGCATAACGTAGCAAATCTAGGCTAATAACCGGAATAAGAACACATAACGTTTTCAAAATCGGATATCACGGTTAGTAGAGGCCGGTCTTCGGACCGGGCGAGAGGGGGTGCTCATAGTTGACCTTCCCCGATCGTACCCAAGTTCCCAAGCCGAGGCAACTTTGGTGATCACGGACACGTGGCCTTTGGCACCGAGTCAGGGTTTCCTAAATTTCCCCATTAAAAAATATTTAGGTGGCGACTCTATATCTGGCAAAGCAGTCCATGTTTGGCACTTCTTTCAAAAAAATCTATTTTTTCTCAAAACGATTTGCTGGATTTGGACTCTTTGGTTCAGATTAAGAACCGACAACAAAAGGGAGTCCGAACTGTAGAGTGAAGCCCAAGGGCGCGTCTACAGTTTCTACAACCGCCCAGGAATCTGTGGCCGATAGATTAAAAGGTGGCCGGTGGTTCCTCCCTTTGGCCGGTGGTGTCTATGCTTGGCCGGTGGCATTCCACAACATCCATAGAGTACGTCCCAAGACTTTTGCAGTCTTCAGGGAAGCAGCGGTGTACAGAGAACAAAGGGCATGGTACGGGTTTTCCGGGCGAGACGGACTCGAGCATGCATCATTTCCACATCCCGAGGCAGGGCTGCGGCCACCTTCTTTCTGCATTTATTTTTGTTAAATAATTAAGGGTCTATAATAATTAATTAGTTAGGATAGTTGATTTGTTATTTGGCCTATATATTCTTTTGGTCCATCCCGGCGAGGGCGAATTTGTAATAGTGTGGGTGCGTGTGTGTATGTCTTCCAACCCCACGTCTTTCTTCCCTTTTATTTACCTACTTTCAATGGTTAGTATTAGGGCATATTTAAATTAGCATACCTTATGCTATGCATGCGTGCATCCATACATTTGTCTTACATGCATCGGGCTCAGCACATCATGCTAACTGCACTTGTATTTCAATTCCAAGTTGAGTACTTGTTAGTTGCAGCATTTCACATGCCATCTTTAGGATAGCCGAGCCTATTATAGTTGCATTTTGCATGTGTTGCATTAGCCATCTTAACATGAACTAGGATCATGCATATGATTACTAACTAGTTTCTGTTTTGGCTTGGAGTACTAGGTAAGCTCTTATGCTTTAGCATATCGCATGCGTGTGAATGTTGCCATAATAGCATGATTACCATGAGGCTAGCTGCTTATGTGATATAATTGCTCGAATGCCTGTGGATGGAGGTCAAATTACCTAAGTTGGAATAATGCATTAAAACTGTGAGTTTTAAGCCCACTAGATAGTGGCAAAACCATCTTTTCTAAAGCCCACTTGAGGGTGGCAAAATCTTCATTTTAGACAACTTGCGAGTAGCAAACCATTTTCAAAACAAACATGAAATGTGTAGACACCCCATTTTCGACCGACCTTAAGACTCAGACGTCACCGATTGAGCGCTCGGTGATGTTGCATACTGTGCTCGTTCAGAAGTCTCAGAGTCGCGGCCGTGCGCCCTGCCTCCGGACTTCCGAACTCTCTTCTGTGCCTTGTCTCGGTTTGCGAACCAGACTCGGTTTTCTCTGTTTTCTTTCCTGAGGGGAGGGAGTGGTCCCGTAGACTATTTCTCAGTGGCCGTGGGCTACATTTCGTGGCCGTAGGCCATTTTGCCCATTTCGGAGCCCAGGTCCCGGTTTTCGGAGCCGTCAGTGTGCCTCGGTGGGACCCAACCATCTCCGATTTCTCCGGTTTTTGGCATGCATCTCATTTACTCCTTTTCGAGGGACACTGGGGTCTTAGATACCCACTTCGTGGTCGAACACCACTCCCGGTGCCCAACAGCCTGTTTTCGGGACCCCGAACTGCGTGTTTTGGCCCCCGAGCCTTCATTTTGCATCGGTTTGGGCTCATTTTTGGTGGAGGCCTTATTTTCATGGTTAGGAAGCTTGTAGGAGGGTGGGAGGCTAGCAATTGTTCTGACAACCAACTTTTTGTTTGGTCAAAAGTGGTTCAGCGTGAATTCGGGAAGGAGAAAAGTTTGCGCGGCTTCACCGAAACAGGCGTAACTCTTTGCACAAGAGGAATTAAAATATGAGGCCACCACCATTGGAAAGCTTACTTCCGAAGCTTCATTTTGCACTCAAGAATCTCCTCAGTCTGGATCCGGGGGGAGGAGATATGGTTGGTTGAAGTCTGGTTAGACCGAGTCTGCGCGGCTTCACCGAAACAGGCGTAACTCTTTGTACAAGAGGAATTAAAATATGAGGCCACCCCCATTGGAAAGCTTACTTCCGAAGCTTCATTTTGCACTCACGAATCTCCTCAGTCTGGATCCGGGGGGAGGAGATATGGTTGGTTGAAGTCTGGTTAGACCGAGTCTGCGCGGCTTCACCGAAACAGGCGTAACACTTTGTACAAGAGGAATTAAAATATGAGGCCACCACCATTGGAAAGCTAACTTCAAGGGCTACATCGCCGACTAGATCCATGGCTTGGACCTTTTTACCCTAGCCGGCCGGCCACCCTTTCCAGTCGGCCGGCCACTTACCAAAAAATTGACTTTTTGAGCTGGCCGGCCATTTTTCTCTCCCTCAGTGTATTCCAATGTGCGGTGATTTCAATGGACCATCCTCCATACACGTGTATGGAGGATTAGAGGGGTCTTGGAGATATTTTGGATGCATTTCCTCTATAAAGGAGAGGGTTGGCTTCATGTTTAGGGGTTAGACATTTTGAGAGACATTTGGGAGAGATTCATAGCTTCCACCTTCCATTTCTCTCCATTTCAAAGCTCAAAAGTCATTTTTCTTGCATCATTTGTTCATCAACACCAAGCACCACCATCACCACTCCATTTCCAACACTTGGAGTTGATTTCCAGCAGCTAGGAGGTGACATTTTTTATGCCAAGAAGCAACAAAAGCTTGATCTTCAAGGGTAAGTCACTATTTCCCCCTTTTGAGCACATTTTCGCATCAATTCTTTACCCTACTTGCTCTCTGTTTTGGGCTCCGAACCCTACTGATTTTAGGCTTATTTTGAGCCCCTCTACAACATTTTAGAAGGGCTCAACCTTGTTTGGCACCTCTATGATGCACCTCTTTCAATATCACTCTTTGTGCCAATATTTTGCATGCTTTGTTTGGATTATGAGTGATCCATTTTCGAGCCTGATATAAACTGTGAGTGGGCTTATTTTGAGCCCCTATTCAACATTGAAGAAGGGCTCAACCATGTTTGGTGGTTCTATCATGCACTTGTTTTGTAATTCTTCCAATTTACCGTAAAATTGCATGGTTTCTTTAGCCTATTTTAAGTCTGATTTTGAGCATTCCATTAACTGAGATTGAGCTTATTTTAGGTCCATCTACAACATTGTAGAAGGGATCAATCTTGTTTGGGGCCTCCATGCATGGCCTCTCTTTGTACCTCTCTTTGGCCCCATTTTGCATGCCTTTTTTAAGCTTATTTGGCTTCTGATTTCAGCCTTCATCAGGCCTGAAAAGAGCCTTATTTTTTCCTTCTTGTCATGTTTTGTTAAGGGTCTTATGCTATTTGGTGAATACTTTTGGTACTTCATGTTATACCCGCTTATACCCCTTATTTTTGCATGCCTTGCAAGCTCATCATGCTTCTGTTTTTGAGCCTTCATCAGGCTTGGAAAGAGTCTTAAAATAACTCATTCTTCATTTTTTTTAAGGGTCTTAGGCTTTTTGGTGCATCCTTTTGATACCTCATGTTATAGCCTTTGTTGGCTCATATTTTGCATGCTATTTTGAGCATATCTACATACTGAATTGGGGAATGTCATCTCTTGTAAATGTGCATATTTTTGTTCCCTCTTTAATGTTTTAGAACTATTTTTTTCAGTTTGGGCATTGTACATACCACCTGCTTCATTGTTCCCCTCTTTTCCCCCATTTTTGCATGCTATTTTTGCCATACTTGTGATTGTTGTTTGGCCTTGCTCTGTACTGTAAAAATGCTAGTCTTGGGGCTGCCTAGCATCTGTCTTTACACTTCATGTCCATATTGTGCATGTTTGGCATAGCTGCAAGTCATTTCGGGTACTTAGCATAGCATTTCGGGCATCGGGTGTGATTTTGCTATAATTCGGGGGCTGTTTTTGCATCATTTTGGCTGCTGAAATTTGCATTTTCCATATGCCATATGCTACGTCTCATTTGCATGCCATTTCATGCCTTAGGGCCATTGCCTCGGTTTGCGTGCCCGCGCGCACGCATTTCGAGGCACTTCATTTTCATCTCCCGGCTTCTTATGAGAGTGTGGCTGAGGCCCTCTCACATTAGTATAAGTCCAATCTATTTTTGGAGTGCCATTTCATTCCGTGTGTCATTGCCTCGGTTCGCGTGCCAGTATGCACGTATTTCGAGGCACTTCACTTTTTATCCGAAGGCCTCTTATGTGAGTGTGGCTAAGGCCCTCTCATGTTAGTGTAAGCCCAATTTGCATTTTTCATGCCATTTGCATTGCGTATTATGCCCATGCACGATTTCGAGGCACTTCTTTTTTATCCGACGGCCTCTTATGTGAGTGCGGCTGAGGCTCTCTCATGTTAGTATAAGATTTTAGCTCAGTTTTCGTATGCCATTTCCTCGGTTTGCGTGCCCGTGGGCACGCATTTCGAGGCATCTCACTTTAGTCTCATTGTATATCATATTTCATGTCATTTCATGCTTTTATGTCATCACCTCGATTTGCGTGCTGCGCACGATTTCGAGGCATTTCATTCATAGCATTGTGCATGCTAGGATTGTATTTTAGTTGCATTCATTCACATCATGCATCTTGCATTGTGTTCGGATAAGCGAGTCTGCACGGAAACGAGGCACGCCAGACTCAAGTGATGAACGGGTCTCAATTCCCAAGTCACCAAATCTCGGATTACCCATGATGGAGTTAGGTTTTGTTGTAGCATTCATGTGCATTCATCCTATATTGAGTTGTGCAATCGATTCCTCGGCCATCATGCATCGATATGCGTGATTGGTGTACGAGGATCGAGGCATGCATATATTTGTGAAATACATTGCTATGCCCTTTTCTGCTCTCTCAAAGAAAATCAAGAATCAAGAACTTTCCTGAGTCCGCACGCATTTCGAGAAACATTGCAAACAGAGGCTAATTGGGGCATCCTGGGATTTCCGCCAAAGCGACCCAACATGCATCATCTCATCATCGAGCGAGTCAAGGCCCCCTTGGCTTGCATGCGATTCTGATTTCTTACTTAATTTGTTAATTAATTAGGAATTTGTATATTATTGATTTGTATTATTGATTTGTAATATTCTTTTATTGATTTGTATATTTATTCGGACCCTCTGTAGGGTATAACTGTAATAAGAGTGGGTGAGTGTGATGTATGTCTTCCAACCCCATTTCTTTCTCCTTTTATTTACCCGCTTCGATGGTTAGATATAGGGCATATTTCAATTAGCATACAAAGATGACAAAGATGTTTGCATCATTCATCTGTTTTGCCATACAGACTCGGCGCATCATACAAACCGCATTTGTATTACAATTCCAAATTGAATACGTGTTAGTTGTAGCATCATCATATGCCATGTTTAGAATAGCCGACTGCGCTTATAGTTTGCATTTTGCATGTGTTGCATTAGGCATTTCAGTATACTTAGGATCATACATAATTTCTAATGTAGTTTGCTTTTGGCTTGGAGTACTCGGTGAGTTTTATGCTTTAGCATCCTTGCATGCGTCTTGAGTGGCCATGATAGCATGCTTGCCATGAGGCTAATGCTTATGTGATATAACCGCCTTGAATGCTGTGGGTGGAGGTTGAGTTATTTGAATTGGGACAATTCATCATTTGTTTGTTTTAAGCCCACTAGATAGTGGCAAAATCATGTTTTCTAAGCCCACAGGGTGGCAAATCCGTCTTAGCCTACTTGCGGGTAGCACCATCAAACCATTTTCAAACAAACAAACATGAAATGTTTTGTTCCAATTCATGCGATTAGTCTATACTTGTATCTTTGGCGCATCACATAGTAACCTAGGCTAATAACCTAATAAGAACTCACAATGTTTTCAAAATCGAGATATCATGGTTAGTAGAGGCGGTCTTTGACGGCGAAGGGGTGCTCACGGTGACCTTCCCAATCGTACCCAAGTTCCCGAGCCGAGGCAACTTTGGTGATGACGGACACGTGGCCTTTGGCACCGAGTCAGGGTTTCCTAAATTTCCCATTTTAAAATATTTAGGTAGCGACTCTGTATCTGGCAAAGCAGTCCATATTTGGCACTTCTTTCAAAAAATCTATTTTTCTCAAAACGATTTGCCGGATTTGGACTCTTTGGTTCAAGATTAAGAACCGTGACATTTGAGTCCTTGAATCAGGTGACCCCAATATGAACGGAACGGACTTAACCTCCCGGGCATTGAGGGACATCTATAGTTTCTGGCGACTACTGGGAGTTAGAGAACTTGACTCGAACTCATGATATCGGTTTTGACTACACTTGTGTGTTTCTTTGCATTGCATTTTAGTGCGCTAGGACACCGTGTTTGCCATATGCCATTCGAACGATTTGGGAGGCTTGTCTTGTCAAGGCATGTCCATAAGGCCGTCGGCTCTGGCTCGACAAAGATGGGAACACAACCCCCGGTTTTACCGGGGCACCCTTTTGACCATTCGACCTAGTGCATATTCGGATCCATAGTGACCATTCCAAACTAGGACAGGTTGCTTACCCGTTTATAGGTTATTTGAAGCCGCTGCGTGCGTAGTGAAACCCTAGCTCCTGGCAAAATAGGACAGGGCAACCCTACCCCAACATAGGGGTGTTTTGGCTCTCACTTATCTGTTATGAGCTTGCTAGAGTGTGCCTCTACAGGGAATGCATGTATCAGTTTGCGAGTTTGAGAATCAGGCCTGCGGGCACCAATTCAGTATTTTGGGTATCAGGCCTGCGGGCATCAATATTTGGTGGAATCAGTTTTACCTGAGGGTATCACCACAGGCAATTTTGGGGGTACCAAGAGAGAGCACACTCATTCAACTATGCTCATATTTGTTCAGATGGAATCAGGCTGAGATGCTGTCTGTTTTCTCTTTTGCTAGGTGGTTTGGGAACCATAGCTTCAGAAGGCTCCGATATCCTCCGAGGTTCATTAGACTTGTGCTGATAGACTTTGTCGGGTCAGAGATTCAGTTCAAGGGCAATCAGTGTTCCTTCACCAAAGGCAGGGTAAAAAGGCCAGTCAAGGACGATTTAAGGTTGTTCAGTTAGACCAGGGCAATATGGCAGGGATGGAGGAAATGATGCGTCAACTCCAGGAAAGTATGAAACTCATGCAGCAGGACACTGCCCGTCAAGCGGAATTTGCCAAAAGCCAGGCCGAGATTATAGCCCAACAGGCAGAGACAATTGCCAGGCTAGAGAAGCAAACTGGGGTATCTACTTCACACCAGGCTCCTCCCCTACCTAGAGTTCCAACGCTTGGGGAGACAGCTAATGTCCAGGATGATACGGACATTCAAGGCAAGCCAGCTCTGCCCCTGGTTCTACACCAGCTATCTAAAACACCCACCAACCTACCAGACCCCCCCTCTGAATTCAAGACGGACCCCACAGCATTGAAAGTGAGCAAGCTTGAGGAATTGTTCAAAAAGTCTCAGGGGGCCCATTCTATTCCTGACATAGAGGATGGTTTTACCGACTCAGTGGTGACATTACCGGAGCGGTTTAAAATGCCGCATATCGATCGATTCGATGGCTCTGAAGACCCAATGGTGCACCTCCAACTGTTTTCTGATATCTTAAGACCAGTGGGTTTGACCACAACCCAGAAACTGTCACTATTCGGCCGAACCCTGTCTGGGATAGTCGCAATTTGGTATGCAAAATTGGAGAGCTTTGTGAAACAAAACTGGGAAGAGCTGGCTGAGGCCTTTGTTGCTCAATACTCCTATAACACACAAATCGAGGTCACAACTCGTGATCTCGAAGTCACCCGCCAAGAACCAAAGGAGGGTTTCTCAGAGTTCGTGACGAGATGAAGGGCAAAGGCCTCAATGATGACTACAAGGCCTTCCGACAAAGATCAGATCAGGATGATTGTTCGGAACTTGCATGGCGAGTTGCTGCAAAAGATGGTAGTTCTACCTCTGTTTACCTTTCCAGCCCTTCATGAAATGGGGGTTCAAATTGAGGATGCCATCAGACAAGGGATCTTCGCAGAAGATAATGAGCCTTTAAGGAGGAATGTTGCTCGCAGTTCCAATGCTACTACTGATGGTAGCACAGTTGCGAAATGCTCAGAAGTAGATGCTATCACCACTTCCCGCAATGACCAAAAACCAACCACTTTAGCTCGGCCCCAAGCCCGAAAATTCCATCCTCTTTACATGAGTCTCTCCCAAGCTTTGAAAAAGCTGCAAGAAGAAGGGCACCTAGAACTCCTAGAACCCCAACCCCTCCCAAATCCTCTTCCACCAAGGTATGACCCGACTAAATCTGTGCCTACCATCAACAACCGGTCATGATCTGACAGATCCGCATCCGCCTCCGTCATAAGATTCAGGATCTTATTGATGAAAAGACCTTAGCTGTCACGCCCCAAACCCGCCCCTAAAAGTTTGGGCATGACCTATTCGAAAATGGACACTAAACCTGTTTTATATATATCATACGGGGCCTGAACGGAAGCATTTAATAAGATAAAATACATAGAAAAACATCCATTGAGCTAACACTAACATGCCAGGATCACATACACGTACTCAGCCCCTTTAATGAGCATATAATTAAACATCATATATATACATTTTCACTTAAATGGACAATTAACCATAAATTTAATAAAACTTTACAGACATGCATGGGCTTGGTCTGGGTGCCTGGACACACTGAGGGTGACAAATGAAAGGCGTGCGTCAAGGTTAAGTCTGACCTCCAAAGTGGTCACCTACAGAACAGACATAACATAAAGTAAGCCAGGCTCAGTGAATAATAGTACATAAACGAAACGGTGCTTCATTTGAAACATAATCTATCAATACGTGTGAAATTGCAAAGGTAATATAATTAGTTTACTTCTGTACTGATTTCATAACGGCCTTAGGCCCAGGCTTGAAGCATAATAACTAGAAACATAATAACTTGAAACATAACATCTTGAAGCTTAATTGGCTTGAGTCCTTGAATATCATAGCATTAAACTTCAAACGTGTTGGCATAAAGCCCTTGAAACGTAGTGGCATAAGAGCCCTTCAAACTTGTGGCACGAGGCCCTTGAAACATATGGCACAAGGCCCTTGAAACATATTCACTTTACATTCTTTAACTTTAACATACTTTAAACATTAACATAAGTACCTTATACGCTTGAGACATTAACATGATTGCATAACATTTACCTAGCATATGTACACTTGCACCAGACTTAAGCATGGTATAAGCTTATAACATGCTTGAACTTGTAATAGACATGAACTTGTAACATGCGATACTTGAAGACTTTTAACATACATGAACTTGAAAACTTGCAACGCACTTAAACTTGTATATAGTTAGAACCATACCGAAATAGGACATACTTGTCAAAGATAGAATAATTCATATCCTTGGGAGGATCACATAATAATGTTAAACATGCATGTCATAGGTTAAATAACGACCTGTCCATAAGTAACACCATAAAATGATCTCAATTTGAGACAAATACTTGGCTTAATGATGAACATGATTCCATTTATGCACTAAGAACGGCGTGGTTTACTTATAGATAATAAAGAATTATTATTCGTTATTAATAAAACAAGGTCATTCCAAAGCCATACCAATGTAGACTAATCTTTCAACGTTCACCTTTACTTTCAATCATCAAAAATGTTCGTAATATGTTAGTAACACTTACAAGAAACAGAGCGTTAGTAATAATAATTATCAATGATAAATAAATCATATATCTTCGTACTATCACTCACAATTGGTTAGATGCTAGGTCTGCCCCTGTAGTTAACCCTACACAAGTCAATTCAACAACATTTAATACAACCTAACATAATCAACATAACCTCACATAATCATCACCAATTAATATAATCCACACTATTTAACATTATTTAACTCAATACCACCAAATATAATTCCACATAATTCTATTTAAATTGCTAAGGCTCAATTCAACATTCCAAAGCCAAGTTTACCTCATCCACATTATCAACAAACCTTTCTTCCCAATTTCCTTTCTCATTAAAACATAATTCACAATACTCAAACAAAGTTCATTTGTAAAATTTAAACATAATTTCCAAGTATCACTAAATTCCAATTAAACTTGTATATACCCAATTCAATACCCCAATTTCATTATTCTACTTTCAATTTGGGCCAACTCTTTGGTTATCATCCTTAATCAACCTAGGGTTCCAAGAAAATATTGAAATTTCAAGAAATAATTAACTTATTAACCCAACACTTTATATTCTAATTTTTCCATTGATAAAACATCTAGGATTCATAATCCATCATTTAAACCCATCAATTGGCCCTCCATGCTTCAAATCCGAAATTCCCAAATCTTATAAGTTACTCTATATGCTCCAAAAATGCAAATTTATACATTAACACAATGGAACTACCACCACTCTAGCTCTTAATGTAAATCTTGAAGAATATTAGAACCCTTACCTCAAGAATCAACAAAGGAGCAAGCTTGAGAAGAAACCTTCATAAATCCAAGTTCTAATCGGTTAAAAGCATTGATCTTTTCTTATTCTCCATCCTTGATGTCCAAACCATGGTGGATTGTTGCTCAAAATAGAGGGAATCAAGGGTTTGAGGCTAGGGTTTCGGAGGGTTTCAGACTTAGGAGAAGAGGAAAGAAGAAAGGGGAAAGAAAATGTGGAAAAGATCTCAAAATCCTGTTTTAGAGCTGCTGTCCGTAATTCCTGCTCGGCGTCCATATTCCTGCTCGAGCGGACTGTTCCAAAGACAGATTCCAAAACTTCAAATAGGTGTAACTCTCCCATCCGGACTCATTTTAGGTCGTTCTTGTGCTCAAATTGAAGCCCCGGAAATAAGCTTTCCAATGGTTCTAACCTCACATCCATACTCAAAGTGGGGAAAAGAAAAGGGCAAATGAGTGACGGTTGGTCGTAAACGAATTATTCCAATTAAGGTTTTTAGTCCCATCTTACTTTACCATCATCTTATCATCTCAATCAATATCCCAAAATAAGGTAAGAACATTTCAAATACACTAAGAAGAACATCAAAAATGAGTCCACATGCTTCAGAATCAAACTTAACCAGACGACCCGCTCGAGCGCCCAACCTTGTGCTCGAGCGCGCAGACCAACAAAGTCGTCCGCTCGAGCGTAAACTCCCCCGCTCGAGCAGAGAATCACAACTCCTGAATCTCGTGCCGTCAAAAATTCTTGAAACCCCAAAAGTCCGCTCGAGCGGCCACTCCTCCGCTCGAGCGGAGGAAAGAATTTCTGGGTCGTTACATTAGCTCCACCAAAAGGACCTCAAGTTAGTACCAACCCATCACCTCTACATCTCAACCTCATCCATATACTGCCATCCACCTACGACCCCAGCATATACATCACCCCAGCCCGTCTACCCAAGCCTGAGGTGTTCATTCCAGAAAGCATGGACTTATGCATGATGGGTGCATCTGAACCCCAATCATTCCATACCCATGAACCCACTACTTCTGAGCTGATGAGGATGATCGAAGATCTTCAAAGAACTGTGGTAGATCTGGCCTTTGGAGTTTTGGCTCCGTCATCAACCACATCACATACCAGGGAGCTCATGTCAAAAAGTTCCCCAATCTTGGAACGGGCTACATCTGAGGAAGGCCAATCCCTCGGTAAAGTGGAGGCGAGTGGAAAGAACAAGGTAAGGGTAGACACGGATCCCCATGAGTATCTTCTGTTGGCTGTTGAGGCCTTGAAAGCCGAGGGACTGAACAAAGAGCAAGTGCTCGCAGTTGTTGCAAAAACTGTGGATGGCATTTTCGCCACTCAAGTCAGGGGCAGTCCGAATCAAGGGGAAAATCGGGAAAAGGGCTGTCGTACCAGAAATGATCCTGTTAGCTCTAATCCTCCACCCAGAAGAGATCAGCAAACTAGGCCAGCACCTGCTAGTCCCTTTGCGGGTGCGCCCAGCAAAAATCCACAAGCCTTGAAGTACCAACCCCGAGGTCAAAGGGTCTTCCATGCCCTCCACATGCCTTTATCCAAAGCTTTCCAAATCCTTGTTGGACAAGGCCATCTCAAACCCCTTGAGCCTCGGTCTCTCCCGAACCCTCTTCCGGCCAGACATGATGCTACCCAAGATCAAGCATACCATCAAACCGCCATGCTATCAACAACCGCCGTTTTCGCCATGAAGTATGTGATCTATTGGACAACGAGGTCATTCTCCGCCGAGCTCAAAGAAAGTCTATCGGCACTGGGTCGTGAACTTGGGGATAATGTTATGTGAATGCGGATGAACCACTGGGCGGCGCCAATCAACTCCAGACGTGGAATGGCACGACTGCTCGAGCAATATGCAAATACCATTTTTGTGCTTTCTCGACTTGGGTATTGGGTCGCTTTTTGTTACTTTGTTTTGAGTCCATTTTTGTTTTGAGTCTGTCTTTTGTCTTGGGTCCATCTTGTTGTATCGAGTCAGCTTGTATAGAAGTCGTGATTCCGGTGTTACCTCAAGGCCACCATTTTGTTTCGCTTTGTCTTTTTGTTTTGTTTTGAGTCTGTTTCGCCGGAGCAGCTTATGCCAACAGATTTTGAATGAAACAAAGAAGGATTTCCATACTCTCGATTTGTTTCGCTGTGCTAGTTGTGCCGGGATTTGAATGAAATGGCAGTGCATTCCACCTGCTCTCTTGTGCCTTGAAGCCATTGTATTGACCTAAGTTTTTCAAAACCTTTTTGAACACTGCAGTGAAAACAAAGAAGGAGGAATTCCTCGGGATTTGCAAAACATTGATCAACTTGAGAGAAAGAAAGGCGTGCTAAGCCCTTAATGAATGAAATCATGCTTGTTAGCGTGAGTACTGAGAAGGATCCTGGCTTGATCCAGATTGGTTCCACACTATCTTCTGCGCGAGCGATTTGTCGCTTTCTTAAAAACTGTCAAAAATGTTTTATGCAATCCTCAAGACTGTGGAATCACTCTTGAGATTGTGCAATTTTAGATCGCCTCACCGAGACTCGACCCCTCATTTTCAAACCTTGGACTTGCATTCAGAATGTTCAAAGGTCAACTATGATGTGAGGCCTGTGTGGCCAGATTCGAAGCAGCTCTCGAACAAGAGGCGCCAAAGTCAGATCAAGAAGGTCAGACCTCATCAGAAGAAGCTTGCAAAGCTAGATCAGAAGCACCCCTCAAACTAGGGACAAAAATGTCAGATATGCTCGAAGAGCCAAAGGTGGATCTTTCTGCAAATCAATACAACAGCCACTCTCCTGGATACGGATGGCTTCGAGATCCTAAAACCATTTGGCATGGACTTGTTACACTTTTCCCCTTTGAGAGGCTCGTTGGGCCGAAAACCCGGAAGGGCGACCCAGGCAAAAGTTAGAGCAAGAGAAAAAGAAAAAATAAAAAATGCAAAAAAAAAATGATGAAAAAAAAAAGAAGAAAAATGAAGAAAATGAAGAAAAAAGAATTGAAAAGAATTGAAAAGAAAAGAAAAAGAAGCTCGCAAGGTCGAAAACTCGTATCGGGCGCCTTGGCAAAAGTTAGAGCCTAAAAAGGAGAGGTTAATACCCGAGTGTACCTTAACCCCGAACTACGTAAGGCTTGATTCCTATCTTTGGGATACGTAGGCAACTTCATTCAAGTCCACCAGAAACAATTCAAACTCGACAGTGTCCATGTAATGGTTTTGATCATCTCCGCTCTCAGATCCGAGAGTTCGTTGTAATCATCGCTCGAGGATCTGACTACAATGTACCGCAGCACCATTCAAACAAGGGCAACTCTCCATTGCTATTCAAGCAGGCCGCGACACATTAAACAAAGGGCAACTTTCGTTGCCATTCAATGCGCCATGGTGCCATTCAAACAAGGCAACTTTCCGCTGCCATTCAAAACGTCATGTGTCATTTCAAACAAAGGCAGATTTTGCTATGCGCCTTTCAGACAAGGGGCAATTTTCAATTGCTAGGGTCCGAGGTTGTGCATCTCAAGAGTAGGTTCCGTGTTCATTCAAGAAGGACTGCTTATGTAAATAGTTTTTGAAAATTTTGATGAGGTTGACTATTTTCTCGAAAATTGTTCCATCTTTTCCAAAAAATTGGACCATTTCTTGGACCCGAAAAAGGAAAATTTTCAGTGCTCATAGCCTGACTTGCATGATTTCAAATTAAAAATCGAACAAGCATGTTAACTCGACTCTCATTTTGGTCAAAATTGTTTTAGTAGAAAGCCAAAAATAAAAAATGGTCAAAATGATGAACTAGGGGCACAGTTGAGTCAGGTGTTCTGTCTTTTCCCCATTGTCAATATACTCGCCAAGAAGGGCACTCTACCTGCCAAGAAGGGCGCAATTAAAGTTAACGACAAAGGACTGAAAGCTCCCTCATCCTCCGAGCAACGAGGTATCAAGCCAAGTGCGAAGCACGAACTGGAATGGGCCAAGATATTTCACTCCATCATCTGGACAGATCTGATCACGTCCAAACTCCCCAGCAAGGCATCATCAATCGATGTCAGCTGCAGATTTGCTACACATCCTGTTGCAGCACAACCCCTCTGTGGGAGAAACTCACTGTTGTAAGCAGAAGAAGAAGAATCTGGTAGAATACCAAGGGCAAAAGCCCACAACTTTATGCTTATCCATCAACCACCCAGGGGAGGGATTAAAAAATAAGAGATTGAAGAATAGAGAGATGTGCGATGAGAAAAAAAGTGAGAAAAAGGCTTTTTCAGAAAACTAGAGATTGAGTGCCAAGTGATGTGAGAATCACAAGTGAGAAAGGGTGGGAAACACTACTCGGTGAAACAGGCTCCCTGTGCACGTCTGAGTGTCGTGTCTTTTGGTTTTATCTCGATTTCTTGTTTTGAGTCGATTTCTTGTTTTGAGTCGTTTTGAGTGTTACTCGATGTGTCTAGGTTGTGTGCCTTTTATTTCCTTGTTGAGTCGTTTTGGCTGTGGTCAGTTGTAGGCTCAATACCCGGTTGAGAACCCTTTACTCATCTCTCAATTTCATAAAATCATTTTGTGCTCCGAGTGCCGTGCCGTTCTCCACATTTGTGCAAAACAGAATTTGTTCTTTCATAAAACTGCGGGGTTCAACCCAGGTCACACAAGAACACTAGAACCAGGACCTATCTGAAGCTATGAATTCCGGGCTGCAAAGCAAAAGAAAATAGGGAAAATGGAAGCATCTGAGTGTGTTTCACCTTCAGCAAATTCCGTGATTGTATTCTGGATGTACCTTTTCAAGCCTTGTCAATGCTCCGAAGTATGAGTGTGCCTCT
Organism: Camellia lanceoleosa; assembly: GCA_025200525.1. Classification (NCBI taxonomy): domain Eukaryota; kingdom Viridiplantae; phylum Streptophyta; class Magnoliopsida; order Ericales; family Theaceae; genus Camellia; species Camellia lanceoleosa. Next base: position 308,853 of record JANUSC010000031.1, on the reverse strand, counting down.
ACCTCAAGCGCAAGATCAAGCCTGCTTCAAAGTTACACACCCTTCCACCTGCATTGTTGTGCATTCTTCCATTGGTATTGTCATACACACCATACTTGCACTTATTTGCATCTTGTGTTATCTTCTACCATTTATCCTTTTACGCTGAGCAGCGTTTGGGATCGTTGTCCTCCGAGACTTTCTCAGGTTGCGTCGTGTACGGACCTGGGCTGTTGTTCGAATCTCTTCTCACGATTTCAGCGTGGTTAGAGTGTCCCGTTCCTCTTCTCACGATTTCAGCGTGGTTAGAGTGTCCCGTTCCTTACGCGATCTCAGCGTGTTTGGAATTTATCTCAGGTTGCGCTGCACGCACTGGCGGTTGTTCGGATCTCTTCTCACGATTTCAGCGGTTAGAGTGTTCCTTTCTTACGCGATTTCAAAGGTTTGGAATTTATCCCAGTTACGCTAGGACGCTACTGGCGGGTTGTTTTTGTTTACCTCTTCTCACGATTTCAGCGTGGTTAGAGTGTTCCTTTCCTTACGCGATTTCAGCGTGTTTCGAATTTATCCCAGGTTACGTTGTGGATGCGCTAGGCGGGTTGTTTTTGTTTACCTCTTCTCACGATTTCAGCGTGGTTAGAGTGTTCCTTTCCTTACGCGATTTCAGCGTGTTTGGAATTTATCCCAGGTTGCGTTGTGGACACGCTGGGTGGGTTGCTTTTGGTTACCTCTTCTCACGATTTCAGCGTGGTTAGAGTGTTCCTTTCCTTACGCGATTTCAGCGTGTTTGGAATTTATCCCAGGTTGCGTTGTGGACGCTACTGGTGGGTTGTTTTGGTTACCTCTTCTCACGATTTCAAAGTGGTTAGAGTGTTCCTTTCCACGCGATTTCAGGTGTTTGGAATTTATCCCAGTTATGCTAGGACGCTACCGGCGGTTGTTTTGTTTACCTCTTCACGATTTCAGTGGGTCGATTGTTCCTTTCCTTACGCCGATTTCAAATGGTTTGAATTTATCCCGTGTTGCTAGGACGCTACTGGCGGGTTGTTTTTGTTTACCTCTTCTCACGATTTCAGCGTGGTTAGAGTGTTCCTTTCCTTACGCGATTTCAGCGTGTTTGGAATTTATCCCAGGTTGCGTTGTAGACGCGCTGGGTGGGTTGCTTTTGGTTACCTCTTCTCACGATTTCAGCGTGGTTAGAGTGTTCCTTTCCTTACGTGATTTCAGCGTGTTTGGAATTTATCCCAGGTTGCGTTGTGGACGCGTTGGGTGGGTTGCTTTTGGTTACCTCTTCTCACGATTTCAGCGTGGTTAGAGTGTTCCTTTCCTTACGCGATTTCAGTGTGTTTGGAATTTATCCTAGGTTGCGTTGTGGACGCGCTGGGCGGGTTGTTTTTGTTTACCTCTTCTCACGATTTCAGCGTGGTTAGTGTTCCTTTCCTTACACGATTTCAGCGTGTTTGGAATTTATCTCAGGTTGCGCTGTGTACGCACCTGGGCGGTTGTTTTCGGACTTCCTCTCACGACTATCACCGTGTTTTGAGTGTCCCCTTCCTCACATGATTTTCAGCGTGTTTGGAATTTATCTTAGGTTGTGTGGAACACGCTCCTGATTGATTTTCTTTGGTTCTGCCTCCATTCACGAGTCCAGCGCGGTTGGAGTATGTCACCATTTTGCGTCTATTATACTCTCTGTTACATCGCATCTATTATCTATTGCATCACATCTATCACATCCATTGCATCATATCTGTTTCATTGTTTGGTCTAGGAGACCTTAAATCCTCTAAAGGTGCAATTCCTTTGGTGTTTGTCGTGCCCGAATGACTTCCAGTGGCCTGGTATAGCTACCTGCCTGTGTTAGCGGTGAGTTCCTAGGAGACCAACTGAGACAGTGGAAACTAGAGTTCGAATGGCTTATGCCTAGAACGCAAGGGTTCGGGATTTCCGAGACTAAAGTCTGGTTTAAATACCCAGGGGTATATCCTCGGCTTGAAATCTGTATGGCAGCCCCATAGATTGAGATAGCATGTGTATGCGCCTCAATCTCGATAATCGAATCAACCTAGTCTCACCCCGTTGGAGAATAGGGAAAGTCGCGACCATAGTCAGGAAAAAAGTAGTACCTGTGGTTCAACCAAGAAGAAGCGGAAGATTCTCACATCAGCATAAGGTAGGACATTGCCGAGGTAAGTCATTGCCAATTGCCCCTGTAAGGTACCTCCCTTTTCCTAGCTATCACATTGTATTTTAGCCACTACATTACAGTGCATTGCATGAATCCTTAATTTTCAAACCCGGCCAGAGCGTAAGTCCAATCTTCAAACCGGCCACAGTGGCGTAAGTCCAATTTTCAAACCGGCCACAGTGGCGTGTAAGTCCAATCTTCAAACCGGCCACAGAAGCGTAAGTCCAATTGTCAAACCGGCAAGAAGTGGCGTAAGTCCAATCTTCGAACCGGCCACAGAAGCGAGTAAGTCCAATCTTCAAACCGGCCAGAGCGTATAAGTCCAATTGTCAAACCGCCACAGAGCGAGTAAATCCAATTATCAAAATCTCTCGCATATCATTTTGCATTTTGCCCCTACTGCGGCATGCTCATGGGCACACATATCTCTGTTTATCTTGTATGATTGTCTAAGTCTTCGCCTTGTCAAAATGGGTCTCTCGGGCTTTGACATTCACTCCGCCACTTGTGACTTCCGAAGTTCTCACAAAGAGGGGCAATCAGAGACACCCCATTTTCGATCGACCTTAAGACTCAGACGCCACCGATTGAGCACTTTCGGTGATGTTGCATATTGTGCTCGCTTAGAAGTCTCGTAGTCGCGCTGCACCCCGCCTCCGGACTTCAACTGTCTTCAGGCCTTTTGTCTCGACGGCAAACCAGACTCGGTTTTCTGCTTTCTTCCCGAGGGAGGGAGGGTCCCAGACTATTTCTCATGGTCAGGGCTACATTTCGCGTCAGAGGCCATTTTGCCCATTTCGGAGTCTTGGCTTTCTGAGTTGCCAGCCGTGTGCCTTGTTCAGACCGCCCAACCATCTCCGATTTCTCCGGTTTTTGCATGCATCTCATTTACTTTTCGAGGGACACTGGGTCTTAGATACCGACTTCGTGGTCGACACCCACCCTGCCCAATTGCTGCTGGACCCGAATCTGGTGTTTTGGCCCCCGAGCCTTCATTTTGCATCGGTTTGGGCTCATTTTTGGTGGAGGCCTTATTTTCATGCTTAGGAAGCTTGTAGGAGGGTGGGAGGCCAGAAATTGTTCTGACAACCAACTTTTTGTTTGGTCAAAAGTGGTTCAGCGTGAATCCGAGAAGGAGAAAAGTCTGCGCGGCTTCACCGAAACAAGCGTAACTCTTTGCACAAGAGGAATTAAAATATGAGGCCACCACCATTGGAAAGCTTACTTCCGGGGCTTCATTTTGCACTCAAGAATCTCCTCAGTCCGGATCCGGGGGGAGGAGATATGGTTGGTTGAAGTCTGGTTAGACCGAGTCTGCGCGGCTTCACCGAAACAGGCGTAACTCTTTGCACAAGAGGAATTAAAATATGAGGCCACCACCATTGGAAAGCTAACTTCAAGGGCTACATGGCTGACCAGATCCATGGCTTGGACCTTTTTACCCTAGCCGGCCGGCCACCCTTTCCAGCCGGCCGGTCACTTACCAAAAAATTGACTTTTGAGTCGGCCGCCATTTTTTCTCTCTCCTGTATTCCAAATTGTGCTACCGATTTATTGACCATCCTCCATACACGTGTATGGAGGATTAGAGGGGTCTTTGAGATATTTTGGATGCATTTCCTCTATAAAGGAGAGGTTTGGCTTCATGTTTAGGGGTTAGACATTTTGAGAGACATTTGGGAGAGATCCATAGCTTCCACCTTCCATTTCTCTCCATTTCAAAGCTCAAAAGTCATTTTTCTTGCATCATTTGTTCATCAACACCAAGCACCACCATCACCACTCCATTTCCAACACTTGGAGTTGATTTCCAGCAGCTAGGAGGTAACATTTTTGAAGCGAAGAAGCAACAAAAGCTTGATCTTCAAGGGTAAGTCACTATTTCCCCCTTTTGAGCACATTTTTGCATCAATTCTTTACCCTAATTTCTCTCTATTTTGGGTTCCAAACCCTACTGATTTTAGGCTTATTTTGAGCCCCTCTACAACATCGTAGAAGGGCTCAACCCTGTTTGGCACCTCTATGATGCACCTCTTTCAATATCACTCTTTGTGCCAATATTTTGGATGCTTTGTTTGGATTATGAGTGATCCATTTTTGAGCCTGATATAAACTGTTAGTGGGATTATTTTGAGCCCCTCTTCAACATTTAAGAATGGCTCAACCATGTTTGGTGGTTCTATCATGCACTTGTTTTGTAATTCTTCCAATTTACCGTAAAATTGCATGGTTTCTTTAGCCTATTTTAAGTCTGATTTTGAGCATTCCATTAACTGAGATTGAGCTTATTTTAGGTCCCTCTACAACATTGTAGAAGGGATCAATCTTGTTTGGGGCCTCCATGCATGGCCTCTCTTTGTACCTCTCTTTGGCCCCATTTTGCATGCCTTTCTTAAGCTTATTTGGCTTCTGATTTCAGCCTTCATCAGGCCTGAAAAGAGCCTTATTTTTTCCTTCTTGTCATGTTTTGTTAAGGGTCTTATGCTATTTGGTGAATACTTTTGGTACTTCATGTTATACCCTCTTATACCCCCTTATTTTTGCATGCCTTGCTAGCTCATCATGCTTCTGTTTTTGAGCCTTCATCAGGCTTGAAAAGAGTCTTAAAATAACTCATTCTTCATTTTTTGTTAAGGGTCTTAGGCTTTTTGGTGCATCCTTTTGATACCTCATGTTATAGCCTTTGTTGGCTCATATTTTGCATGCTATTTTGAGCATATCTACATACTGAATTGGGGAATGTCATCTCTTGTAAATGTGCATATTTTTGGTCCCTCTTTAATGTTGTAGAACTTTTTTTTTCAGTTTGGGCATTGTACATACCACCTGCTTCATTGTTCTCCTCTTTTCCCCCATTTTTGCATGCTATTTTCGCCATACTTGTGATTGTTGTTTGGCCTTGCTCTGTACTGGAAAAATGCTAGTCTAGGGGCTGCCTAGCATCTGTCTTTACACTTCATGTCCATATTGTGCATGTTTGGCATAGCTACAAGTCATTTTGGGTACTTAGCATAGCATTTCGGGCATCGGGTGTGATTTTGCTATAATTCGGGGGCTGTTTTTGCATCATTTTGGCTGCTGAAATTTTCATTTTCCATATGCCATATGCTACGTCTCATTTGCATGCCATTTCATGCCTTAGGGCCATTGCCTCAGTTTGCGTGCCCGCGCGCACGCATTTCGAGGCACTTCATTTTCATCTCCCGGCTTCTTATGAGAGTGTGGCTGAGGTCCTCTCACATTAGTATAAGTCCAATCTGTTTTTGGAGTGCCATTTCATTCCGTGTGTCATTGCCTCGGTTCGCGTGCCAGTATGCACGTATTTCGAGGCACTTCACTTTTTATCCGAAGGCCTCTTATGTGAGTGTGGCTGAGGCCCTCTCATGTTAGTGTAAGCCCAATTTGCATTTTTCATGTCATTTGCATTGCGTATGCCCATGCCTCGGTTTGCGTGCCCGTGTGCACGCATTTCGAGGCACTTCTTTTTTATCCGACGGCCTCTTATGTGAGTGCGGCTGAGGCTCTCTCATGTTAGTATAAGCCCATCTTGCATTGCGTATGCCATTTTAGCTCTGTTTTCGTATGCCATTTCCTCAGTTTGCGTGCCAGTGGGCACGCATTTTGAGGCATCTCACTTTAGTCTCATTGTATATCATATTTCATGTCATTTCATGCTTTTATGTCATTACCTCGATTTGCGTGCCGGCATGCACGCATTTCAAGGCATTTCATTTTCATAGCATTGTGCATGCTAGGATTGTATTTTAGTTGCATTCATTCACATCATGCATATTGCATTGTGTTCGGGATAGGCAAGAGTTCTGCACGGAAACGAGGCACGCTTTCAGACTCGAGTGACTTGAACGGGTCTCAATTCCCAAGTCACCGAACTCCGGATTACCCATGATGGAGTTAGGTTTTGTTGTAGCATTCATGTGCATTGATCCTATATTGAGTTGTGCAATCCGATTCCTCCACCATCATGCATCGATATGCGTCAGTGGTGGCACAAGGATCGTGGAATGCAAATATTTGTGAAATACATTGCTATGCCCTTTCCTCTCGCTGCGCAAAAAATCAAGAATCAAGAACTTTTGAGTCCGCACGCATTTGGGGAAACATTGCAAACAGAGGCTAATTGGGGCATCCCAGTGGATTTCCGCGCAAAGCAGCCCGGCATGCATCATCTCATCATCCAGAGCGGAGTCAAGGCCACCGGCTTGCATGCCATTCTGATTTCTCTTACTTAATTTGTTAATTAATTAGGAATTTGTATATTATTCGGACTGTATTATTCGGACTGTAATATTCTTTTATTCGGACTGTATATTTATTCGGACCCTCTGCGCGAGGGCATAACTGTAATAAGTGTGGGTGAGTGTGATGTATGTCTTCCAACCCCCATTTCTTTCTCCCTTTTATTTACCCGCTTACGATGGTTAGATATAGGGCATATTTCAATTAGCATACAGTATGACAGCATGTTTGCATCATTCATCTGTTTTGCACGCACCGGGCTCGGCGCATCATACAAACTGCATTTGTATTACAATTCCAAATTGAATACGTGTTAGTTGTAGCATCATCATATGCCATGTTTAGAATAGCCGAGCCTGCTATAGTTTGCATTTTTGCATGTGTTGCATTAGGCATTTCTGTATACTTAGGATCATACATAATTTCTAATGTAGTTTCTGTTTTGGCTTGGAGTACTCGGTGAGTTTTTATGCTTTAGCATCCTTGCATGCGTGCGAGTGACTGCCATGATAGCATGCTTGCCATGAGGCTAACTGCTTATGTGATATAACTGCCTTGAATGCCTGTGGATGGAGGTTGAGTTATCTGAATTGGGACAATTCATCGACTGTTTGTTTTAAGCCCACTAGATAGTGGCAAAATCATGTTTTCTAAGCCCACCCGAGGGTGGCAAATCCGCGTCTTAGCCTACTTGCGGGTAGCACTATCAAACCATTTTCAAACAAACAAACATGAAATGTTTTGTTCCAATTCAGGCGATTCAGTCTATACTTGTATGATGTGCGCATCACATAGTAACCTAGGCTAATAACCGGAATAAGAACTCACAATGTTTTCAAAATCAGATATCATGGTTAGTAGAGGCCGGTCTTGACCGGGCGAGCGGGGGTGCTCACGAAGTGACCTTCCCCAATCGTACCCAAGTTCCCGAGTCGAGGCAACTTTGGTGATAACGGACACGTGGCCTTTGGCACCGAGTCAGGGTTTCCTAAATTTCCCATTTTAAAATATTTAGGTGGCGACTCTGTATCTGGCAAAGCAGTCCATGTTTGGCACTTCTTTCAAAAAATCTATTTTTCTCAAAACGATTTGCCGGATTTGGACTCTTTGGTTCAAGATTAAGAACCGTGACATTTGAGTCCTTCGAACTGTAGTGACCCCAATATGAACGGAACGGGACTTAACCCTCCCGGGGCGTTCGGGGACATCTACAAAATGTTTTGTTCCCATTTAGGCGATTTGGTCTATACTTATTTGCTGTGCGCATAATGTAGTAAATCTTGTCTAATAACCGGAATAAGAGCACATAACGTTTTCAAAATTGGATATCACGGTTAGTAGTGGCCGGTCTTCGGGCCGGGCGAGAGGGGGTGCTCATAGCTGACCTTCCCCGATCGTACCCAAGTTCCCGAGCCAAGGCAACTTTGGTGATGACGGACACGTGGCCTTTGGCACCGAGTCAGGGTTTCCTAAATTTCCCCATTAAAAAATATTTAGGTGGCGACTCTGTATCTGGCAAAGCAGTCGATGTTTGGCATTTCTTTCAAAAAAATCTGTTTTTTCTCAAACCGATTTGCCGGATTTGGACTCTTTGGTTCAGATTCAGAACCGACAACAAAAGGGAGTCCGAACTATAGAGTGAAGCCCAAGGGCGCGTCTACAGTTTCTGGCGACTCTGCTGGGGAGTTAGAGAGCTTGACTCGAACTCATGATATCCTGTTTTGATTTCACTTATGTGTCTCTTTGCATTGCATGTGCATTGGTGCGGCTAGGACACCGTGTTTGCCATCTGCCATTCCTGAACGGTTTGCCGGAGGCTTGTCTTGTCAAGGCATGACCATAAGGCTGACCGGTTGTGGGCTTTGACAGCATGGAAATACAAACCCCGGTTTTTCCGGGGCACCCTTTTCGACCATTCGACCTAGTGCATATTCATAATCCATAGTGACCATTCCAAGCTAGGACAGGTTGCTTACCCAATTATAGGTTGTTTGAAACCACTGCGTGCATAGTGAAGCCCTAGCTCCTGACAAAATAGGACAGGGAAACCCTACCCCAACATAGGGGTGTTTTGGCTCTCTTTTACATGCTATGTGCTTTTAGAGTGTATCTCTACAGGGAATGCATGTATCAGTTTGCAAGTCTGGGTATCAGCCCTGCGGGCATCAGCATTTGGGGAATCAGTTTTACCTGAGGGTATCAGTTTTGGGATAGATATTTGGGGAACAGTGATCAATAATAGAATATAGTCATTCAGCTCTGCTCGTATCTGTTTTGGTGAAGTTGATCTGCGATGCTGTCTGTTTTCCCTTTTGCTAGGTAGTCTTGGAACCATAGCTTCAGAAGGCTCCACTATCCCCTAGGTACATTGGATTTGTGTTGGTAGACTTTGTCAACTCAGAGACTCAGTTCAAGGGTAATCAGGGCTAGAGAAGGCTAGTCATGCACAAACCACCAGTACAATAACTACCAGATCAGTGATCTTTGAGCAGTCAGGTTGAGATTTTCGAGCCTACTGCAGACACAGATATACCGGTTGCTCAGTCAGATCAGGACAATATGTCGAGTCTGAAAGAGATGGTGCGCCAACTCCAGGATAGTATGAAAGCCACGCAGCAAGACGCTGTCGGTCAAGTAGAATTCGCCAAGCAACAGGCTGTGGTCATAGCCCAACAGGCAGAGACAATTGCCAGGCTGCAATAGCAAAACGGAGCATCTGCTTCGCATCAAGCTCCTCCCCCACTAGGAGCTCGAGCACTTAGGGAGACACCAAATGTCCAGGAAGATACGGACATTCCAGTCGGGCGAGCTCCGCCCCCGGTTCTACCCCAGCTATCTAAAACACCCACCAACCTACCAGACTCTCCATTTGAGTCCGAGGTGGACCCCACAGCATTGAAGGTGAGCAAGCTTGAAAAGCTGTTCAAGAAGTCTTAGGGGGCCCACTCCATTCCTGAAGTTGAAGATGGGTATACAGACTCGGCTGTGACACTCCCAGACATGTTCAAGATGCCTCACATCGACCGTTTTGACGGGTCAGGAGATCCCATGGTCCACCTGAGTTTGTTTTCAGATGTTCTGCGCCCCATGGGCTTGACAAGATTACAGAAGCTCTCCCTTTTTGGCAGGACCCTGTCCGGTATTGCAGCCATCTGGTACGCCAAATTGGAGGATGCAGTGAAATGAAGCTGGGAGGAGATGGCCGAGGCTTTCGTCGCACAATATTCATATAATACACAGATCGAGGTCACAACCCGTGATCTCGAGACGACTAGGCAGGAGCCTAAGGAGAGTTTTTCTGACTTCGTAACTCGGTGGAGGGCCAAGGCCTCAATGATGACCACTAGGCCCACTGACAAAGATCAGATTCGGATGATTGTGCGCAATCTCCAGCCCAAGCTTATGCAAAACATGATTGTTCTCCCCTTCCCCACCTTTTCAGACTTACATGAGATGGGAGTACAGATTGAGGATGCTATGAACCAGGGCCTCATTGACCAGGAGAAGGAGCAGCCCAAGATGGCATTTTCCCGTAGTTCGAATGTGACCACCAGCGGTGACGCAGCTGCTAGGACTTCAGACGTGGGCACGGTCACCACCACCACACCAAGAGCAGCCACCTCCTTTGTTGGTGCATCCACTTCAAACCCCTGAACTTCAGACTATCTACCCCGAGGCAAGAGGGTTTTCACCCCACTGTTTATGCCTTTGTCTAAAGCTCTAGGGGTCCTACTTAGGAAAGGTCATCTGAAACCGTTAGAACAACGGCCTCTACCCGATCCTCTCCCTGCAAAGCATGACCCGACTAAGTACTGTGCTTTCCATCAACAAACCGGTCATGACACTGACGGTTGCGTCCGTCTTCGTCACGATATACAAAATTTGATTGACAATTGGGTCATCCCCGCACCAGGTCCTACAAAGTCTATCGACACTTGATCAGAGAACTTGCGGGGGATAATGTGATGTGATCGAGGGATGAACCACTATTCAGTTTACTCCAGATGTGGCGTATGGCACGCACTGTTGTACTTTCTAACTCGGGTATTGAGTCGGTTTTGTTATGTCATTTAGAGTCTATCCCGTTGTGTTGAGTCAGTCTTTTCATACTGAGTCAGTCAGGTCTGTTTTGTTGTATCGAGTCAGTCCTGTTTTATTAGAGTCGTGTGATTTCGGGGATGTTACCTCAAACATCACTTGCTTGTTTTGTGTTTGTCTTTTCGTTTTCTTTTGAGTCTATTTCTGCCTTGGAGCCAGTAATGCCAACAGATTTGAATGAACAGCAGTGGTTTTTCACACTCTTGTGTCTGCTTCCGCCTTGCGCCAGTTGTGCCAGAAGCTTGAATGAAATGGCAGTACATTCCACCTGCTCTTTTGTGCTCTGAAATTATTACATTGACCTAAATTTTTCAAAAACCTTTTTGAACACTGCGGTGAAAACAAAGAGGAAGGAATTCCTTGGGATTTGCAAAACTTTGATCAATTGAGAGAAAGAGAGACATGCTAAGCCCTTAATGATTGAGATCATGCTTGTTAATGTGAGTACTGGGAAGGATCCTGGCCTGATCCAGATTGGCTCCACACTGTCTTCAGCGTGAGCGATTAGTCGCTTTCTTAAAAGATTTCAAAAAATATTTTGCGCAATATTGCGAAGACCTGTGTGGAATCGCTCTTGAGATTGTGCAGTTTAGGATCGCTCTCAGCCTCGAGACTCGACCCCTTGCTTTCAAAACCTTGGACCTTACTTTAGAGTGTTCAATGGTCAACTACAATGTGAGGCCTACGTAGCTAGATTCAAAGTAGCCCTCAAACAAGAGGCAAGAAAGTCAGATCAAGAAGATCAGATGTCACCAAAAGAAGCTTGCAAAGCTAGATCAGAAGCACCCCTCAAACTAGAGGCAAAAGAATTTCAAAAGTGCTCGAAGAGTCAAAGATGAAGATCGGCAAGAATGCCAAATCCCAGAAGGGAAGAAAGGAGAAAGCATTGATGAAGAACAACTGAGTTCCTATCCACAACACTAGGGGCAATTCAGCCCCCATTGGATGGACTTCTACATCGTCAGCAAACAGCAGCCATTCTCCTGGATTCAGATGACTTCAGGATTTCAAAACCATTTGACATGGACAAAGCTACACTTTTACCCTTGAGAGGCTTGCTGGGCCGAAAACCCGGAAGGGCGACCCAGGCAAAAGTTAGAGCAAGAAAAAGAGAAGAAAAAAAGAACAAAAAAAAGAAAAAGAAGATAAATGAAAAAAAAAATGAAAGGAAAAGATGAAAATAGAAAAGATGAAAAAACAAAAGAAAAGAATTGAAAATAAAGAAAAGAAAAACAAAGCTCGCAAGGTTGAAAACCCAGAAAGGGCGGCCTTGGCAAAAGTTAGAGCGCAAAATGAGAGGGTTAAGACCCGAGTGTACCTTACCCCGAACTATGTAAGGCTTGATTCTCATGTTTGGGATACGTAGGCAACTTCACTTTGAAGTCCAGCCACAAACACCTCCAAATCAAGTGTGTCCATGTATTGTTTTTGATGATCCTCGCCTTCTCTGTATCCGAGAGTTCGGTTGTGATCATTACCATGAAGACTGTCTACAATACGCTGCGGTGCCATTCAAACAAGGGGCAACTTTCCGTTGCCATTCAATGCACTGCGGTGCCATTCAAACAAGGGGCAACTTTCCGTTGGCATGCGGTATCCTTCAGACAAGGGGTAATTTCCCATTGTTATGGATTCGAGGTTGCGCATCTCGAGGGTAGGTTCCGTGCTCGTTGAGCAGTGGCCGTTTGCAAAAACAGTTTTTGAGAATTTTTATTGAGGTTGACTATTCTCTCGAAAATCACTCAATTTTTCCAAAACTGGACCATTTCTTGGACCCAAAAAAGGAAAATTTTTAGTTCTTACAACCTGACTTGCATGATTTCAAATCAAAAATTGAACAAGCGTGTTAATCTAACTCTCATATTGGTCAAAATTGTTTTAGTAGAAAAACCAAAACAAAAATGGTCAAAATGACAAACTAGGGGCACAGTTGAGTCAGGTGTTCTGTCTTTTCCCCTTTGTCAAAATACTTGCCAGAAAGGGCACCATACTTGCCAAGAAGGGCACTCTACCTGCCGAAAAAGGGCACAACTAAAGCTAACAACAAAGGGCTGAAAGCTCTCTCATCCTCCAAGCAACGAGGTATCAAGCCAAGTGCGGAGCACAAATGGAATGGATCAAGATATTCCACTTTCTTGTCTGGACAGATCTGATCACGTCCAAACTCCCCGGTAGAGCATCATCGACCGATGTCAGCTGCAGATTTGCTACACACCTAGTTGTAGCACAACCCCTCTGTGGGAGAAGTTCTCTGTTATGAGCACAAGAAGAAGAATCTGGTAAAATACCAAAGGCAAGGGTCCACAACTTCCTGCTTATACATCAATCACCCAGGGGAGGGATAAAAAATGAGAGATTGAAGAATAGAGAGATGTGCGCTGAGAGAAAAAGTGAGAAAAGGGTTTTGAGAGAAAAACTGAGCTTGAGGGCCGAGTGATGTGAGAATCACAAATGAGAAAAGGGTGGGAAATAATACCTGGTGAAACAGGCTCCCTGTGCACATTTCAGTCTTGTGTTTTGTTTTGTCTGTCTCGATTCTTGTTTTGAGTCACTTCGAGTGTCGAGGGTCGCCCTTCCGGGTTTTTGGCACAGCAAGCCTCTCAAAGGGTAAAAGTGTAGCAAGTCCATGCCAAATGGTTTTGAAATCGCAGCCCTCTGTATATAGGAGAGTGATTGTTGCGTTGATTTGCAGAAGAATCCATCTTCGGTTCTGCGAGCACATCGGACATTTTTGCCCCTAGTTGGAAGGATGCTTCTGTTCTAGCTTCACAAGATTCTTCTGATGATATCTGATCTTCTTGATCTGACTTTCTTACCTCTTGTTCGAGGGCTGCTTTGAATCTGGCCACGCAGGCCTCACATTGTAGTTGACCGTCGAACACTCTGAAGTAAGGTCCAAGGTTTTGAAAGCAAGGGGTCAAGTCTCGAGGCTGAGAGCGATCCTAAGCTGCACAATCTCAAGAGCGATTCCACACAGGTCTTCGCAGGATTGCGCAAAATATTTTTTGAAATCTTTTAAGAAAGCGACTAATCGCTCGCGCTGAAGACAGTGTGGAGCCAATTTGGATCAAGCCAGGATCCTTCCCAGTACTCACATTAACAAGCATGATCTCAATCATTAAGGGCTTAGCATGTCTCTCTTTCTCTCAATTGATCAAAGTTTTGCAAATCCCGAGGAATTCCTTCCTCTTCGTTTTCGTCACCGCAGTGTTCAAAAGAATTTTTTTTTGAAAAACTTAGGTCATTGTAATGATTTTCAGGGCACAAGAGAGTAGGTAGAATGTACTGTCGTTCCATTCAAATCCTCTGGCATAACTGGTTCAAGACAAACAATAAGTAAGCATGGGAACAAGATAGCCGCAGCTTTTTCATTCAGATGTCCACGGTGCAACTAGCTCCACAGCAGGGACAGACTCAAAAGAAGGCAAAACAGGTAATTACAAAACAAAATGGTGTTCGGGGCTACAACCCCGGAATCACCTGACATCCTATACAAGACAGACCCCTAAGTAGAAAGGACTGACTCACAACAATGAGACCGACTCAAAACAAAGCAAAAGACCGACTCAATACCCAAGTCGGAATTTACAAAACTAGCATTCGCAGATGCTCAAAAATGCGTGCCAAACGCCACATCCAAAATACCGGACGTCACCCACAGGTGGTTCACTTCCCGATTACATACTCGTCGTATCAGTGTCCTCAAAATCCAATAACTGGGTAGTAACGGACTTGGCTGAGGTGGGCGGGAGGATAACCTCGTTGTCAATCAAATCCTGCACCTCAAGACGGAGGCGGAAGCAATTATCGGTAGCATGACCAGTTCTTTGGTGTGGTACGCCAAGACTGAGCAAAGATCATGTGTAGCAGGGAGATTCTTCGGCAGAGGTCGAGGCTCCAAGGGTTTACGGTGCCCTCTTTCAGCTAGGATCTGGAGTGCCTTGGACAACAGCATGTAGAGAGCATGGAAGACCCTGCGCCTTCGGGGCAGGTACTTCGAAGCCTGGGCAGTCTTGCTAGACGTACTAGTGAAAGGGTGGGCAGGTGTCGCTTTGGCTTTCAGATCTTTCCCGGGTGCAGGGTTGGGAGCGGAAGGAACTGTTCTGGCATGACGGGGCCTATCCCGGCTTTCTGACTGACTTGTACTACCCTCAGGTGGAGTGGGAAAAGCATCATCCACAGCTTTTGTCATAACTGCAGATATCTGTTGCTTGTTCATCCCCCCGGCTTTCAAAGCCTCGACTGCCCACAGCAGTTGTTCGATAGGATCGGCATCCGCCTTCATTTTGTCCTTACCTCTGGCCTCAGCCTGATCGAGGGTTTGGGTTGATGTTGATACGTCATTGCCATAGCTGGAGGCCATCTTCGGTTGGCTAAGTTCAATCACAATCCGCCCTAATAGCGGGGGCTCCTGGGGTACAAATCTCCCGACATATGGTACGGCTGGCAGTGAAGTTGACATTCCGTAGGCGAGATCTGCCACGGACCTCTGGAGATCACCTATCATCCCCATTAGTTCAACTATAGTAGGCTCGCGAGCCTGATATAACTGGGGGGCCCAGACCGGGTGCGCAACAGGCGACCTGGGAGGATGCAGCACATCAACATTGGTCTCACTTTGCAGAGTGATTTCCTGATCCAGTGCAGCTATCATAACCACAATCTCCTCTGAATTCTGCGTCATTATAAGTCCTGCCTCAGCAAGGGGGAACACTAACTATTCTGGATCAACTCTCTGAACCCCTAAAAGGGCAAACAAACAAAGATTTCATTTCAAACGGATCAAACACGGGTGTAGTGAACAAGCAGACTCTACTATCGATCATGCTTTCCCGAATCCTGCATTCGCCTAATAACACTGAATTGGATACCCACAGATATAACTGATTCTCACAAATACTGATACTGGTGCCCTCAGGCCTGATACTCAAACTTGCAAACTAGTATATGCACTCCCTGTAGAGATACACTCTAAAAGCACATCGCAAGTAAATGAGAGCCAATACACCCCTATGTTGGGGTAGGGTTTCCCTGTCCTATTTTGTCAGGAGCTAGGGTTTCACTACGCATGCAGCGGTTTCAAACAACCTATATCGGGTAGGCAACCTGTCCTAGTTTGGAATGGTCACCATGGATTCTGAATATGCACTAGGTCGAATGGTCAAAAAGGGTGCCCCGGTAAAACCGGGGTTTGTGTTCCCATGCTGTCAGAGCCCATAACCGGTCAGCCCTATGGTCATGCCTTGAAAAGACAAGCCTCCGGCAAACCGTTCAGGAATGGCAAATGGAAAACACGGTGTCCTAGGCGCACCAATGCACATGCAATGCAAAGAGACACATAAATGAAATCAAAACAGGATAACATGAGTTCGAGTCAAGCTCTCTAAATCCCCAGCAGAGTCGCCAGAAACTGTAGACATGCCCTTGGGCTTCACTCTACAGTTCGGACTCCCTTTTGTTGTCGGTTCTTAATCTGAACCAAAGAGTCCAAATCCGGCAAATCGTTTTGAGAAAAACAGATTTTTTTTGAAAGAAGTGCCAAACATGGACTGCTTTGCCAGATACAGAGTCGCCACCTAAATATTTTATTTTGGAAAATTTAGGAAACCCTGACTCGGTGCCAAAGGCCACGTGTTCGTCATCACCAAAGTTGCCTCGGCTCGGGAACTTGGGTACGATTGGGGAAGGTCAACTATGAGCACCCCCTCTCGCCCAATCCGAAGATCGGCCTCTACTAACCATGATATCCGATTTTGAAAACGTTATGTGTTCTTATTCCGATTAATTAGCTAGAATTACTATGTGATGCACACAACAAAACAAGTATAGACTAGATCGCCTAATTTGGAACAAAGCATTGCATATCCGTTTGTTTGGAAACGTTTTGAAATTTGCTACTCGCAAGTAGGCTAAAACATGGATTTCAACAAGTTGTTCCAACTCAAATAATCCAACCTTCACCCACAAGCATTCAGGCAGTTTATCACATAAGCATCCAGCCACATGGTATGCATGCTGTCATGGTACCATTCACACGCATGTGGTATGCTAAAGCATAAATACTTACAAAGTACTCCATGCCAAAATAAAAACATGTTAGCGATCAATGCATGATCCAAGTCTATGTTAAGTGCCTAATGCATCACATGCAAAATGTCACTAGAATAGGCTCGGCTAATCTAAGGATGGCATGTGAGATGCACAGGAAGCATGTATTCAAGTTAAATTTGAAATATAATGCAATTAGCATGATGCGCCGAGGCTGGTGCATGCAATGCTGACGAATGATGCACGCATGCATAACATGAGGTATGCTAAAGTAAACATGTCCTAATACTAACCATCAAAGCAGGTAAGTAAAAGGGAGAAAGAAGCGGGGGTTGGAAGACATTCACACACTCACCCACACTTATTACAAACTTGCCCTCGCTCGGAAGGACCGAAAGAATAATACAGACTGAATAAATAATTAACTATCCTAGCTCATTACTTATCACAGACCAACTAAATTAATTAATCTAATTTAAGCAATAAAAAGTCCCAGGATGAAGGCCCAATGCAGTGCGCGCTCGGTTTTGCTCGAAAATCCGCCACAATGCACAAGATGCCTCTGTTTTCCCTGCTCTGCTCCTTTGAAGACTGCCAAAGCCTTAGGGTTTACTCTTTGGATGCTGGGAAACACCACCGGCTGAAGGAGAACACCACTGGCCATGTAGAATGGTCACCGGCCATGAATTTAATCCACCGGCCAAAAATGATAGCCGGTCGGCACTGTATTTAGCCAACCGGACAAAAATTCCTGCAAAATCTGGTTTGACAGCAGCAGAGGGCAATACTTGGCATGGCAATGCATTTTATGCACCAATCACACCCCATATCATGTTTATGACTCAAAGGGACATGAACCTTGGTTCTCGGACCGCCAATCGCGCATTTCCATGCATGATGGCCCAAGAAGCCAAGTGTGCACATTTAATATGGAATGCAATGCACATAATCAAACCAAGGGGAACTCAACCTCTATCATAAGCAATTCAGGAGGCCAAGTATGCATGCTAATGCAATGCAACCTAAGCATGTTAGCTAGCATGCAACATGGAGATGCAAAGAAGCGTACAAAACATGCAAGGCATGAGACAATGCAACCAATAAGCATGCAAGGTACAATGTGGGTGTTTAAGCATGCGAGCAAGCATGTGCCTTCATTCAATCATGTAAGTTCAAACATGCAACACCTCATCAATATGCTACAACATACAAGGAGTACATGCAACAAGCAAAGAGGTGGACTTAAACATGGTTTAGGCAGCCCTTACTAGGCCTAAAACAGTGGCCAAGGTGCTCAAAAATGAAGGACTAATAGGCAAACAAACATGCATGCAAATGATCTCCAACACTTCAAGCATTAAAGAGCAATTCTCAAGCACACTCAAGAGGATGCAAACATGGACATATGTCATGCATTAAGCTCTAAAAATCATGTTATAAGATGATGCCAAATCAATTTAAACAAGACAAGCAAAACATGCCACAATGGCCCAAGTACTTAAGACAAGCCAATGAGGCTTAAACCAAGGTCAAGTCCACCAAACCTCATAAGGCTAAGGGGACTTAAAACAAGTCAAATGCAGACTTAAACAAAGCCAAGGGTGCACTTAGATGGCATCTAAGTGGTCTAAAAGTGCAAGCATACTCCGAGGCCTAAACAAGGGGCATAAGGTAACAACCTTTAAACACATTGAAGGAGGATTAAATGCAAGCATATAGGCATGTTATAAGGACTGAAATAACATGTTAAGCGGTTCCAAACCATTGAAATGATACAAACAAGGCATGCTACACACTTATACACTTAAGGCCAACAAGCCCAAAATGCAAAGGGGGCATGCAATGCAAGCTATGGTCGACCAAAACAGCCAAGGACAGACCTTAAACATGGCAAAATAAACATGAAAGCTTCACAAAGCTAGCCCTAAAACATGCTTGAACAAGGGTTAAAACCAAGATGCATGTTAAGGCAACAAAATGGCATTACAAGGCATGTATGCTAAGCAAGCATGGTGTACCAAAACCAACTCAACTCAATGCTATTTCATGGCATAATAAGCATAAAAATCAGTTAAGGCATGGCCAACATGAATCTAAACTAGGTGCTCCCTCAAGAGGCAAAAAGTGCCCTTTTCAAGGACAACAAGGAGAGGGGGTGGCCCTCTCCTTCCTAGGACCTCAAGGCACCATCCTCACCTCTGAAATCCATCAAGATTTCAGTGGTGAGGAGGCCCAAACATTATGGTCCCGGAGCTCACACAAAAATGGCACAAAATAAGGGCCAAACAAGGCTTAAGAGGGGTCAAACAACCCCTCTCAACAAACTATTTAGAGGCCTTAAAAACAGAACTTTTACGTATTATATGCAAAGCCAAAAAATAGTTGCAAGATAGGTAAAAGTAGTGTGCAAAAATGGGGAATAAAAGGGAAAAGTGATTACCCTTGTAGACCTTCTTCAACAATGGAGCTCCAGCAGCTTCTTGAAGTTGAAATCAACTTCAAAACTATAAAAACAACCCTCAAGGGCCTCAGCTCCAAGAAAAGGTGTGGTGGTGTGTGTTTGTGTGCAAATCTAAGCCTAAACACACACAAGAGAGAGAGATAGAGAGATGGGAAATGAACAAACCCTAACCCTAGAACTCAAACCCTAAAAATGTTGCCCAAAAAAAATGTCTCACCCCCTGACCAAGAGAAGAAGCCGTCTCTTATAGGCAACTCCCTCTTGTAAGGCTTCCAAAACAAGCCATCCAAAAGGGAAATCCCTCCATACACGTGTGTGGAGAGGAACATAGTGGGTGCCAGCTATCACAGCTGGCACAAAATATCTGCTAAAAGCATATGAACAGTGGTCGGCCAACCAAAAGTGACTTCGGCCAAAACTTATGGCCGGTCGGCCAAACATTTGGCCAATGGCAACAAAAGACAGCCGGTGGCCTCAAGCCATGGCCGGTGGTGTATGGGGATGCCTCAAAAGGCATTGCCTGCCCCTCAAAGGCAAAACACAAGTGTTTGGTGCCAAACCAACCACAAAACAGTCGAGTCGAGAGGTCTTGAGACTAGGCGCGTTGCCAAGGCCTCCGGGAACTCAAGACGAACACAAACATGGATGATCACCAAGTGTTCAAGCGGTGACGTCCAAGACTTGAGGACAGCCAAAAATGAGGTGTCTACAACTGCCAATGAGTGTGCAAAAGAAAGAAAAAAAAAATGTGCAAAAGAAAGAAAAGAAAAAGATGTGAAAAAAAATATAAAATATAAAATAAAATAAAGGATTCATTGATTGAGGGGGAGCCTCCGCTTTTACTCACCAAATACCCCTTGATTCCTAGTGGTTTGATTTTCCGTAGTTATGCTTAGATTCTCTTGTTGGAGGTCCAGTTTTTATATCACTACTAGGATTTGAATCTAGTGTTTGTCGAATCCCAAGAGTCACACACACACTTTTATCATGGGATCTATGCTTTTCACATAATGCATCACTTTCTTTTATGAGAAATTTTCTAGAGGTTGTGCACATTGTGTTTTCAAATAATTGTGCTTCTTGGATAGTCTTGTGTGTATTAAGGTACTAATATGAAATTCCTTGTTTACTCCACCATATTATTTTTGTCGTTTTTTTTCTTGTTCATTGTTTTTAGTGAGGAGGAGTTTGGTTTATCATTGCAAGAGTTTGTTAGAATGAACACTTTGTTTTGTTTGGTACGGAGATTGGCATTAGTTGGTTTGCATGTTGCTTTGCATTGGCTTCTTCATTGTTTGAGCTTCCTTTGTCAATTCGTGAAAAAAAAGGGGGGATTAATGTTGTCCGGTGTGTCTTAGGATTTCATGTATTCATGTCATATGTCGAGTGCATAAGTCTTAGCTTTCATCTATCCATGCTACATGTTCTTAAAATCTTAAAGCCGCATCTGTTTATGTTTTCCATCTCATGCTTCAAGATAATCTTGTCATATGTTTATTGCTTTTTCATATACTCTTGCGGCACTAATAGTTGTTTTGGAGATTGTGGCACTAATAGTTGTTTTGCAGATCTTAATCTTGAGAAAGAAGTTTGTGTTTGTTAGTTGTAATGGGTTGGGGTGATTAAGATTTTATTTGTTAGGTGTGTTTTGTGACAGCATTGCCAAAGGGGGAGATTGTTAGGTTTTATTATTGGCAATCCCGTTTGACAAGAATTTCTTTAAGAAATTGATTTTCTTCCAAAACTAGGATTACTTTTGGATTTCTATAAGTAATTGGATTTCTTCCAAAACTAGAATTACTTTTGGATTTTCTATAAATAGTTGGTTTTCTCCAAAAACTATTTAATTCCTCCAGATCTTCTTTTTGGTTCTTAAGGTTTATATCTGGGGATATTTTGTTAGTTTTCTTTGATATTTTATTGAATATTCAACTCATGGTTTAAAGAGAGTACATCAAAGGTTTTGTTTGTTATATACAAGAGAGAGAGAGAGAGAGAGAGAGAGAGAGAGTTGTTCTTCGGTGGATTCTGGAGTGGCTCATCCTAAAGACAATTCCGAAGTGAAGACGGGGTTGGAAGAGGCACATAGAGGTTGGTTCAATTAGGCGTGGATTCGCTAGGTAATTGAGAGTATACTTATGTAATTCCTTTAAATCTTCTTAGTGGATTGTTTTGTGGGTGTTGCCTGTGGTTTTTTAATCAGAGTTGGAGGTGTCCAATTGTGGTTTTTCCACGTAAAATCGTTGTGTCGATTTGTCTTTTATTATTTGATTGAGATTGTTATATTCTGCTTAAAATTGGTACATAATCACAAATCAACATCTAGGGTTTCTAGATTGGATTCACTAGGCAATTAAGAGTATACCTGTGTAATTCCTTTAAATTTTCTTAGTGGATTGTTTTGTGGCTGTTGCCCGTAATTTTTTAATCACAGTTGGAGGTGTCCAATTGTGGTTTTTCCACGTAAAATCGTTGTGTCGATTTGTCTTTTATTATTTGTTGGAAGTGTTATATTTGCTTAAAATTGGTACATAATCACAAATCAACATCTAGGGTTTCTAGATTTTTCAACACCAATGCTGCAATCCAACGCTGCCACAAAGCTGGACTCAATGATGATTCTGCAATATGGGGTTAATACAAATTGCTCATTTTATTAATAAATCATGAAATCAATGAACAGTTTTTAATGATATTAAAAATATTTTTCAATTAATGATTTTGGTAATTTTATTATTCTATTAGAGAGTAGTTATGAATTTCATTTTTTTAGTTAATTCTATTAAATAAAAAATTATGACAATGGAGTATTTGTAATTTTTAAAATTACAGGAGGCAATCTGTACTTTAAGTAAACCTCAGGGAGTGTATTTATAATTTACCCTAATAATAATAGTTAGGTAGAAAATAGTTGTACCTAATCAAGTCACGTAGGACTGAAGTAATCAGATGATATACATGTCTATAATAAAAGAAAGGGAAATGTTTTCTGTATTGTATTTTTTTGATCTACTCAGTTTGTTATTAAACTCCAATTTCCAAAACATAAAGATAATATCCAACAGATCGTTGCCACTAAAAGATTTAAAAAATAGACAAGTGCATTCACAAAATTTCAAATGGTGTTCTTGTAAATACAATAATCAGTTGGATTATCAACCAAATTCGAACATGACCAAAACCCTCCATTAACAGGTTAGCAGTGCCATGTTAAAATTTTAAAGTTATGGGCACAATGAAGACAAGTAACCTCGAAACAACAACAATCCTTTTTTGTTTTTGTTTTTGTTTTTGTTTTGTGAGGTTTAGTTAATATCGAGAGGCTTGGTTTGTATCTTAATTATAAGCACATCGACAGGAAAGCATATCATATTTAACTATAGAGAAATCTGGCTTTACAAAACAGCTCAAAATGCTGAAAAAACTTATAGTGACATTTCTTAAAACGTCAACTTTGAAACCATCATCTTAGGTTTCTGACATTTAATAGTTGTTAACAACAGTTTTTTGTCGACATTTTCTAAAAACACCATCCTGCTTTATAGTTGCATTTTTAATATAATGCTACTAAAAGTACAACTTCATGTTTTGTTGTTTCCACATTGATTATTAGGTTAAAATTTTACATTAAATTAAATTTTCAACAAAAGAATATTTTGTTTAAACTGTAAGGGTTATTTATTTATTTTTTCTCTCATAGCCAAATCACCGCATCAAAATTTGAATTACACAATTTCAATTCAGCCTGTAGAGTCATTTTAACATTCAAAATACATTGAACTAAGAAAAGACAAAAAAAAAAAAAAAAAAAAAAAAGTCCAAATTTTGCCAATACAATACATAAATATTACAAGCCTTCAAGTTTATCAAATCAGTTATTTAAAATAAAAAAAGTACATCAAATCAGATATATGAACAAGATACATCAAAGGATGACACTTCATGCCTGTTGTAGTTTTCTATGGATTGGGAATAGCACATAGATTGAGTCACTCCTTCTAAAATCTCAAGTTCGAAACTTTTTAAGTGCAAATAATCTCTTGAAATCAAGCTCATACATAATATGATGAATACTCTTTTTCACACAATTTAGCACATCATTATATATATTTTTTCATTAAATAATTACACATGATTATTGAGTCAAGTTATGTTATATTCTCAATTAATTAAACTACGAACAAGTGCATACTCAATTCAATTCATTATTGCCTTTTGGTAACAAGTTACTATAGGCCAGTCATGTTCTCATACTGGTTTGGAGTGGGGGTTGAATATATGAGATTCCTAGTCTTTGTTTAGCAATAAAAACTGCAAAAATGATATGCAATTGGTGAAGGGCGATCTTATAGTTACATTCTAGCAACCTTAATTTATTTTTGTTTTTGTTTTTGGATTCCAACATGTGGGGAAAATTTTTAATTATTATAAATTACTTGTGAGTAATGACAAGTCTAGAAAATTAAGGATAGTTTAGAATTAATCATTTTTAATGACTCCCAAGTTATGACTAGCGGAGAAAATTAAGGCTAGCATGAATCTTGAGTAGGGATGGTCACAGGACGGGTTTATCATTCCCTACTACCGCCACCATGGATAAACCCCATCCCTGTCTTTGCCCCAATCTCGCTACAGGTGAAAATTTTCAATCTCATTCCCGTCCCTGCAAATATCCGATCACATTTTAAATAGTCAAAAAAATTGAGAATCATTTAAATTCTTAACACACTAAATAATTTATCTTGTTTAAATTTATAAACAGTGAGACTTTTAGGATTATTATTTATTTATATTTAAATAAAACCACAGACTTTTAGTATTCTTTTCTTATATCTAATTATATTATATACATACATTATTTAGTTATATATATTTTTAATTATATTGTGTCGGGTTTGGATCGGGGAGGTGATATCCGCGCTCACCCCACCCCCGTTGCGGGTGAGTAAAATATAATCTAGCTCCGCTCCACATAAGTGTTAGGTCAGGTAAAATCTGCCCCATTCAGGCAAGTATGGGCTGGCCCCCGCAGATCGAATTAAAATGGCCATTCCTAATCTTGAGGAACAATTCAAGACCATTTTTTAATAAAAAAAATTATAAATAAGCGAGACAATTTTAAAATAATTACATTAAGATGGAAGTTTTTTTGGGGGGTGCAAGTTTGACAAACATAAAAGACTTGCACTAAAATATAAGAAAAATTTGTAATATATACATAAAAGACTTGCACTATCATAAAAATTAAATTATTTTTTCATTGTCCAATTTAAATGCAATTTTTCTTTGTGTTTTTTTTAACCAATAATAATAATAATAATAATAATAATAATAATAATAATAATAAAAATTGTAGGCAATAATAATAATAATAAAATTGTAGGCAATACTACCGGCAGTGTTGGTGATGCTGGGGTGGCCATTTTGCACTATGATTAATGTTGTAAAGGATAATTGGAGGTAAGCAAAGCACCTTGCGATGATGACGTTAAAATAGGTTAGATCTAATGACTTTTCTTTAACGACGTTAAAATAGGTTAGATCTAATGACTTTTCTTTAACGAATGAGATTTCGTTGACTTTTAAATTTTTTAATTTTTTTTATGAAACATTAACTTTGAATTTTTTTTTTTAATCATTTAATAAAAATTGCATTAAATTTGCCGTTCTCTTGCTCGCTCAGCATTGTCACTACTGAAGATAATTTTTGACCCAGGTTGAAGAGATCGAATTGGAGTGTATTATTAAGCTCGTGGGAGCTTGTGGGAGCTTATTGTGAATCCTGTTTCGATAATCCAAACCATTGAATATGTAGAATTTATCGAGACCTTTGTCTTTATAAAAAATCATATTGATCGGATATGGATAACTACTTAATCGGATCAGATTTCTGTCAACGGTAAGTATAATTTTCAAAATAAATTATTAACAAAAATCTGATCTGATCAAGCAACTATTAATATCCAATCAACGTGATTTTTTAAAGAGATAAAGTACTCGCCGAACTCTATATATTAACCGGTTTAGATTATAGAAACAAAACCTGTAGTGAACCCCATGAACTTAACAATATTGTCCAATTCACAAAATTAACTAGAGACAAGCCTAATTTCAAATTTTTTTTTTTTTAATCTATTTTTATAGAGCATTGGCTTTATTTCACATCAAGTTTAGTTGATGTGCGAATGATTCACTTATATCGTCTAGGCGCAAAGGTATAACTCTTTTTTAATCTAGTGTCTCGCTATCCTGTGTTAACAATTCGTGTGAATTTACTCAAATATTTGTCTTTTTTTTTTTTTCATACATATATATTATATATTTTATGATAAATAATATAATAATTTTTAGCACCGCAACTTTATTGATTGAAACAACTAGTTACATTATATGCCAGATCAGTTGAATTTTCATCTCACTAACCTCACAAATTCACAATTTTTTAGAAATTGTAGTTGCTAGTGGAAATTCACTGCATCGATAATAAAAATTCAATATCATTATCATTAATGGTCACTAAACTAACAATAAAACTCAATAAAGACATTTAGTCTATTGGTTGTATAGTATTGTTTATGTGTGAGATTGTAGATTCAATTCCTATAAAAAGAAGTTTAATACTCACATTGTAGTGGTTGATTTTTTTCTCCTCCATTATGAGGGTTGTATGTGATTAGTATCGGGCTTGACTTGTGGGCTTAGCGGATTGATTGGTAGACTTTGTTGACTTTCTAACTATTGTGGAATAGTGGTCTATTAGATGATTCAAATATTTTTCATAATGTAATTACTCTTCTATTGACAAAAAAAAAAAAAAAAAAAAAGCACTAATAATAAAATTCAAATTGATGAAGTCTTAAGATAAAACTATCTCTTTTATAATAATTTAGTAACTATCGGCGATTATATATATATATTTGCTAAATTGTAAAATATTAGTTTGTTAGTAAAATTAGATTCTAATTAAATGTGTCGTCGCCGTTCCATCAGCTCGATTGTCCGACCTTCCTATCACCACACCCTAAAGTGTGGCTAGACGCCCACCAGGCTAAATCCCAAGATCAACAATCGATGATTATACATAGTCACTTCTATGATAATATATTATTGAATGATGATATCATATACTAGTGATACCGTGTGTTTGGGAACCACATGAGAGCTCTTGAATTATTAATATGTTGTGAGATAAATCTTTTGTTTTGAATTTATTTGTCTTCATACTTTAATACACTTTCAATTATTAAATTATATAAAATTTTTGAATTATGTAAATATCAAAGCATTATTCGATAGTTGACAATATATTACACTAACTAATATTCTGGCTCTGTCTAGTTTTGGTTGAAAAATCTAGAAATCCCCTAGATATTGATTTGTGATTATATAACAATTTTAAGCAGTATATAACAATCCCAATCAAACAATCAAGACAAATCAACACAACGATTTTAACGTGAAAAACCCACAATTGGACACCTCCAATTGTGATTAAAAAACCACAGGCAACAGCCACAAAACAATCCACTAAAAAGATTTAAAGGAATTAAACAGGTATACTCTCAATTACCTAGCGAATTCACGCCTAATTGAACCAACTTCTATGTGCTTTTTCCAACCCCGTCTTCACCTCGGAATTGTCTTTACGATGAGCCACTCCAGAATCCATCAAAGCTTCAGGCTTGAATTCTTTAGAATCCACCGAAGAACAACTCTCTCTCTCTCTCTCTCTCTCTCTCTCTCTCTCTCTATCTCTTGTGTATAACAAACAAAACCTTTGATGTACTCTCTTTAAACCATGAGTTGAATACTCAATAAAACATCAAAGAAAACTAACAAAATATCCCCAGATATAAACCTTAAGAACCAAAAAGAAGATCTGGAGGAATTAATTTAGTTTTGGGAGAAAACCAACTACTTATAGAAAATAAAAGTAATCCTAGTTTTGAAACAAAACCAACTTCTTAAAAAAAACAAAAGTAATCTTAGTTTTGAAAGAAAACTAACTTCTTATAGAAATCCTTGTCAACCGGCATTGCCAAGAATAAAACTTAACAGGTTTTTCTAGCCACTTTTTGCTAATTAAGTTAAAAAGAAATTGAATAAATAAATAAAATCTTAGGAGCCACTCAACTTCTCTATTAACAACAATAAAATAAATTTTTTTAAAAAAAAGTACTTATTTTTAATATTTACTAAAAGCATTAATTTTTTTAATAGTAACTTATCCATGAAAGAAAATAAATAAATAAATAAATAAAACTATTACCAAGCCAACCCTTCTGTTGTGTTTGGCTCGATGTGAAATACATCTTTTAGTCAGCTAGTTTGATTTTATCAAAAAAAGATAAATTACACTTTTCATTCTTAAATTTTTATTTGAATTTTATTTTGATCTCTAATATTTTAATTGCAATAATTAAGTTATCAATTTTTTACTCATGTTTCGATTTTGTCCTCTTCTCACTTACCGTTAAAAATTTGAATTGAAAATGCTCTCATGACGGCTATTTAAGCACATTTTAGGGAATTTAAAGGAAAAAATTTAATAATAAATTACACTTTTGACCCTCTTAATTATGACTTCATTCAAATTTCTTTGGTTTTTCATATTTTAACTTTTGCTCAAATTTAGAAAGATGGTGATGGGATGAGCACATTGAAATACAAGTTAAAATTAAATGACTTAACTGATACAATTAAAAAAAAAAAAAAGAGATTAAATAATAAAATTTAAGTGAAAGTTTAAAGATAAAAAATATATATAATTTACATAAAAGTGTGGTTTGTGGGTTTTGGTATCTTTGACTCTATGAGTTCGCATCATTAAAATGCAAAACTCAGAAAGTACCACTGAAGTACCTTTCGTTGCCATTAGGTGCTAGTCCAAGTAGAAAGTTGATTCGGAAACTTGTTATTGAGAAGCTTAAACTTAGGCTTGTTAGTGGGAAGAGGAGATTCCTTTCTTTTGCAGGCAAGCTCACTTTGGTTAAAGCAGTGTTATTTAGTTTGTCAGTGTACTACCTCTCATTGTTCAAGAGGCCAGAAGGGATAGCAAAAAAAATTGATAAATTACAAGCCTCATTCTTATGGGATGGCTCTGAGTTAAAGAGGAAAATTCATCTAGTGAAATGGGAAGAGGTAACTAAAAATATTAAGCAAGGGGGGCTGGGTGTTAGAAGAATCAGATATATGAATATTTGTTTATTAATTAAGTGGTGGTGGAGGTTTGCCAATGAGGAAACAACTTTGTGGAAGAAGGTGATTTGCAGCAAATACAAATTTGATGGTGGGAAATGGCTACCAAATCTGCAATCAGGCAACAAATTCTCCAAGATTTGGGGTGATATTCTGATAGCAACAAATCATAAGGTCAGCTTACTGCAATTTTATATTAATAATCTCCATATTAGGCTGGGCAATGGCTGTTGAGTGAGCTTCTGGCATGATTGCTGGAATGGAGGAGCTAGTCTCAAAGAGTTATTTCCTAGACTTTTTAGGTTATCTAATGATAAAGATGGGTCACTCAGGACATATGCTGTTAAAAAAGGTAACTCTAAGAATTGGGTGTTCAGTTTTAGGAGAGCCTTATTCCAATGGAAACATGAGGAGGTAAACACACTTAATCAGTCTATCAGAGTAGCCCTTGTTTTGAACATGAATACTAAGGATAAATCAGTTTTGGTTAGCAACCAAAATAAGGGAATCTTTTGTCTCAACTCTTTATAATCACACTGATTTAGAGTATGGTGAGTATAAGAGTTCAAGCATGTTGGTGTGTGAAAAATCTAGAAATTCCCTAGATATTGATTTGTGATTATATATCAATTTAAGTAGTAAATAACAATCACAATCAAACAATCAAGACAAATTGACATAACTATTTTAACATGGAAAAACCACAATTGGAGCGCCTCTAATTGTGATAAAAAAAACTACGGCCTTCACCTCAAAATTGTCTTGCCCAACATTAAATCCACAACATCGAGCCACTCCAGAATCCACCAAAGCTTCAGCCCCAAATTTCATGAAATCCACTGAAGAATAACTCTCTTTTTTGTATTAAATAAATAAAACAAACAAACACTTTGATATAATCCACTCAATTCATGATTAAACTCTCACAAATATCAAAAGAAACAAGCAAAGAAACTCTAGATGAAAACCCTAATACCCAACAAGAAGATCTAGAAGTCGTACCCTAAAATCTGACTAAAACACATATTTATAGAAAACAGGGCCGTGATGGTCGCTCGAGCGAAGGATCTCTTGCTCGAGCGAGAAGACTAAAATGCGTATTTTTCCAAATGTCTTCGCTCGAGCAAGAAAAGCATCTCTCAGTATTTTTATAGTCGGTGCAAACTTCTGGGACCAAAGATTCTTTGGTCGAGCACACATTCCTTTGCTCGAGTGAACAAACAACTTCGACTGGGAAACATGAAAGAATAGACATCACAAACTTCTCTGCAAGGCACAATTTGAGTTGGATTCGCATGGCAAACTCATAGCCTCACTGAAATTAAAGAACAAATAAAATTACAACTGAAAAGAGTTTTGTCAAACGGGATTGCCAAGAATAAAAACCTTTTTTTTTTATCAGCAAAAGAGAAGTTTATTGATGGAAAACATACGAAGTATGTAAAATTACATCAATAAAGAGGAGGGTGCAAAAAGCATCACAATGGAACATCAAGATCCTAACCAGGTTGGCACCAAGATGCCCACTAAATCAGAATAAAAACCTAACAGTGTGGACCAAGTACCTTCCCCTTAAAGTATAATTTTTTGGGTGGCTTGCATGGAAACATAAGGTTAAAACTTCAGTCTTCCTGCAAAGAATTTGAGTGGTGGATGATAGTGCAGCTACTGTATGCATATTTTGCAAAGTTGTCCAAGAACAATAGAGCATGTGCTTGTCTTATGTCCTATGGTTTGGAGAGTTTGGACAGGTCTTCTAAAATGGTGGGGAGCTCAACGGGTGGTGCCTGGAACAGTTTAAGGGCTATTGCAGTGGTGGGGCAGGGAATAGCTTCACGAAATCAGAAAGGAGAATTTGGAATGCAATACCTTTGGTGGCTCTTTGGTCCATTTGGAAGCACAGGAACGACTGCCTTTTTGAAGACATCCAACCAAAGATGGAGGAGTTACAGGAAGCTATAATTATTAGGCTTGCAATCTAGTTGAAATCCACTTCCATGGACTTCCACTACTCCATCACTGACTTTATGTATAATATGGTGCAAATCAGATTTTGTATTGGAGGAATGGTGTGATGTTGCATTATTTTGGATGTATTGAAGGGTTTTGAGTTGGAAATTCTCTAACTCTCTCTGGGCTTTGGAAATGCACATGATTAGTCTTGCTTTAGGTGCCAACCTAGGTGGAATGTTTAGTTTTGACAATGATGCAATTTCTTTCCAAGCTTTGTGTACCTTTTTTTAATGATCTAATATAATTTGTCTCTTTGCTGCTCAAAACAAAAATAAAAAAATAAAAAATAATAATACGAAATCGAAGCTCACTACAGGAAATTACACTTTTGGTGACTAAAAAAAAATTAGTCGCCAAAAGTGGTGGAATTGGCGACCAAACATTATATTAGTCGACAAAAGTACAAGATTTAGGTACTATTTTTTTTTAGTCGGGCTACATTGATTATTGCCGACTAAAAAAAAATGTAGTCACTAAAAATATCACATTTGGCGGCAAAAACAATTTTTAGTTGCTAAATATGCCACAATTGGCGACAATACAAAAATTTTAATCGCTGTATAGTTAGTTTTGGCTACTAAAATTATTTAGTCGCCGAATGAAAAACAAAAAATTTATTTTCATCTTTGGCGACCAAAGGTTTGGTAGCCAATAATTTATTTTCAGCGACCAACTAATATTTTAGTCACTGTATAGTTAGTTTTGATTACTAAAATTATTTAGTCACCGAATGAAAAACAAAAATTAAATTTTTTAACTTTGGCGACCAACAGTTTGGTTGCAAAAAATGTATTTTCAGCGACTACAAATTATTTTAGTCGCTGCATAGTTAGTTTTGGCTACTAAAATTATTTAGTCGCCGAATGAAAAATAAAAAGTTTATTTTCATCTTTGGCGACTAGAGGTTTGGTAGCCAATAATTTATTTTCAGTGACCAACTAATATTTTAGTCACTGTATAGTTAGTTTTGACTACTAAAATTATTTAGTCACCGAATGAAAAACAAAAATTTAATTTTTTATCTTTGGCGACCAATAGTTTGGTCGCAAAAAATGTATTTTTAGCGACTAAAAATTATTTTAATCACTATATAGTTAGTTTTGGCTACTAAAATTATTTAGTCGCCGAATGAAAAATAAAAAATTTATTTTCATCTTTGGCGACTAAAGGTTTGGTAGCCAATAATTTATTTTTAGCGACCAACTAATATTTTAGTCGTTGTATAGTTAGTTTTGATTACTAAAATTATTTAGTCGTCGAATAAGAAATAAAAAATTTAATTTTTTTTATCTTTGGCGACCAACAGTTTGGTCGCAAAAAATGTATTTTCAACGACTAAAAATTATTTTAGTCGCTGTATAGTTTGTTTTGGCTACTAATATTATTTAGTCGCCGAATGAAAAACAAAAAATTTATTTTTATCTTTGGTGACCAAAGGTTTGGTAGCCAATAATTTATTTTCAGCGACCAACTAAAAATTTAGTCGCTGTATAGTTAGTTTTGGCTACTAAAATTATTTAGTTGCCGAATGAAATAAAAAAAATTAATTTTTATCTTTGGTGACCAACAAGGTTGGTCGCCAAACATTTATAGCTCTGCGACTAAAAATATTTTTATTTGCCGAAGAACTAAAATATTTGGGGGACACATTTCAAATTTGAAATGGATTTATAAAATTAATTAGCAACTAAAATGTTTAGTCGCGAATTGGAGGGATTTATATATTTTGTTTCCAAACCAAAGCCTAAACAAACCCGTGCCTCTCTCTCTTATCAGCGTCTCTCTCCATCTCCGTCTCTGCTACTCCACTTCCCTCCATCTCTCACCGTCGCTCCTCCAACCACGGAATAGCTCTCCTTTTCCGAATAACTACCATAATTTTACTCAAAATCTTTGGTGACTACCTAATTTAGTAGCCAAATATTGATCTTTAGTAGCCAAAAAAACATTTAGTCGTTGTATACTAATTTTTGCTGACTAAAGAAATTTAGTCACCAAAAAGCTAACATAAATGTAACTTATAATCTTTCGCGACCAAAAAATTAGTCGCTAAAGATATATTTTCAGTGACTAAAAATATGTACTCGCCAAAGATGCATAGTTTAGAATTTTAAAAAAAAATCTAGTCGCCAAAGATAGCCATTTTAGCTACGAAGGAAAAATGAGTCAGCAAAGGTACAATCATTAGCTACCAAATATAGTTTAGTAGGTATTTCTCTTAACTCACAAGCCTTGTGGGAGCTTAAATATCTCAACCCTAATTTCCTAATTTTTTGATTTAAAAAAAAAAATCTCAGCACTTATTGACGTCTCCTAAGACTTTGTGACTTCTCCTATACACAACCTTTTCAACTTCTTCCATACCTATTTAATTATTTTAGAAATAATAATTATCCATTAATTTATGGATTTCAAATGGAAAGATAAATATTTCATAAGCTCTCCATTCTAATTTCTCTCATCAATTTCCAAAAGAAATTGTTAAAAGTTGCCTTCCTTTTCTCTTCCTCAAAAAATCAGATAATATTTTTCATGAGAATTGTGGGTATCTATCTATACCTTATATATTATATTATAACATAACCAAAAATAAATATCTATCAAAGTGATATATATCTATCAAAATTTTAATTTACTTAATAGGAAAAATTAATCAATTTTCAAGTATTATTTAAACAATAATTTGATTAGTCATCCCAACTCCTACATTTCGTAGGCACTGGCGAAGGAGCTGACGGATTAGGCGGGGCAAGGTCTAAATTGTTGGGGGGTAATATCCTACCACTCCATAAATTTATATATATTTTTATTTTTTTTCCCCTTTGTGATTCGCTTTCTCTATTGTTGGTTTGGTTTTGGTTTTAGTTTCGGTTTTAGTGAGATTTATGTGTTTGTTTGCAGGTTTAGATGGTAGAGAAGAATTATTGGTGATAATTATTGCAATTGAAGCATCTATGCCTATTTTGTGCCAAGGATTTTGATCGGATTTCATTTTTATCAATGAAAACAGTGAAATTGAAGTTAAAAAATGAGTATCGAATTTTTTATTTTTTTATGTCATTTCATTTTATAGAAAATGTGAAAATTTATTTCGAATTCAAGATTGTACTATAACATTAGATCTTTGTAGGGATTTTATTGATAAGCCCAAGTTAGAAGTGTTTTAACCCAAGAAGTCCATGAAGGAATTTTTTAACCCATTTAGTCCCATGTACGTATAGTTTTATTCCATAAAGTCCATTTTCTTGATTTACACTATTTTCTTGGACACTTATGCCCTTATATTCAATTTTGATACCCTTATAAATATTTTTTGAACGATTAGTAATTTAATGATGTGAACATTCATATTTTAAATTTCACAATGGTAGGAATGTAAAATTGGCCCGTGGGCGGCCCGAAACCCGCCCGTGAGCTGGGGCGGGCCCGGCCCGTTGACAATGTGAATATTCATATTAAAATGTCAACATTCACATTAATAGGAGTGTAAAATTGGCCCGCGTCCCGTGGTGCACGAAACCCGCTCGCGGCCCATGGGCGGCCCTGGGCGGGCCCGGTCCGGCCCACTGACAATGTGAATATTCACATTGACATCTTAACATTCACATTGATAAGAGTATAACATTGGCCAGCGGCCCATGGGCGGCCAAAAGCCCGCACGCGGCCCCGGGAGGGCCCGGCCCGGCCCGTTGACAATATGAATATTCACATTGACATGTTAACATTCACATTGATAGGAGTGTAAAATTAGTCCGCGCTTCGTGGGCGGCCCGGGGCGGGCCCGGCCTGGCCTGTTGACAATGTGAATATTCACATTGATATGTTAACATTCACATTGATAACAGTATAAAATTGGCCAGCAGCCCAGGGCGGGCCCGACCCGGCTCGGTCCGTTGACAATGTAAATATTCACATTGGCATGTTAACATTCACATTAATAGGAGTGTAAAATTGGCTCCGGTCCCGTGGCGGCGCGAAACCCGCCCGCGACCCATCGGCGGCCCGGAGCGGGCCCCGTCCGACCCGTTGACAATGTGAATATTCACATTGACATGTTAACATTCACATTGATAAGAGTATAAAATTGGCCTGCGGCCCATGAGCGGCCAAAAGCCCGCCCGTGGCCCGGGCGCCGGCCCGGCCCGGTCCGTTGACAATGTGAATATTCACGTTGACATGTTAACATTCACATTGATAAGAGTGTAAAATTGGCTCTCAGCGCGTGGGCGGCCCGAAGCTTGACTGAACCCCGAGGCGGGCTTGGCCCAACTCGTGACAATGTGAATATTCACGTTGACATGTTAACATTCACATTGATAGGAGTGTAAAATTAGCCTGCATCGTGGCGACCCAAAACCATACGGCGGCGGCGGCGGCGAGCCCGGCCCGCGTTGACAATGTGAATATTCACATTGACATGTTAACATTCACGTTGATAAGAGTGTAAAATTGGCCCGTGACCCGTGGGCAGCCCGAAGCCCGACCTTGGGCCGGCACCGGCCCGGCCCGCTAGCAATGTGAATATTCACATTGACATGTTAACATTCACATTGGTAGGAGTGTAAAATTGGCCCGCAGCCCGTGAGCGGCCCGAAGCCAAATCGCAGCCCGAGGCGGGCTTGGCCCGACCCGTGACAATGTGAATATTCACATTGACATGTTAACATTAACATTGATAGGAGTGTAAAATTTGTCTGCTGCCCGAAGCTCGCCTGCGGCCCGGGGTAGGCCCGGACCCAAACCCGGGCTGCCCCGGGCCGCCGATGGGACGTGAGTCAAATTTACACTCTTATCAATATGAATGTTAACATGTCAATGTGAATATTCACATTGTCAACAATGGCCGCCTCGGCCGCCGCCTTGTGGGCGAGTTTCGAGGCACGAGTTAATGTTACACTCTTATCAATGTGAATGTTAACATGTCAATGTGAATATTCAAGTTGTCAACGGGCCAGGCCCGTCCAGGCTCGGGGCCGGGCTTCGAGTTGCCCACGGGTCACGGGCCAATTTTACACTGTTATCAATGTTAATGTTAATATGTCAATGTGAATATTCACATTGTCAACGGCTGCCAAAGCCTACAGGCGGGCCGCCCAGGGGCGAGCGAGTCTAATTTTACACTCCTATCAATGTGAATGTTAACATATCAATGTAAATATTCACATTGTCAATGAACTGCCCGCCTTTACCAGGCCGGGCTTGGTCACAGACGGGTCACGGGCTAATTTTACACTCTTATCAATGTTAATGTTAATATGTCAATGTGAATATTCACATTATCAACGTGGGCCGGGCTCCTACACATTGACGATATGAACATTCACATTGACGGTGTGAACATTCACATTAGGGGTATTTTGGTAATTATGTCACCCATAGGACTTATTGAAATATAAGAAAATAATGTGAACTAAATGGAATATAAGTAGATGAAAAGGGTATTTTGGTCTTCTTATCTTAAATTGGACCTAATGGAATAGTCAAAAAGAATATGGATTGGATGGAATAAAACTCTTAGAAAATGGATTTATGAAAAAAGCTCCCATTTTTGTATAACTAGGTAAATTTAAAACTTTTAAATATCATTGTGTTTTTTATTTTTATTCTCTTTCTATCCTATTATACTATTACTGGTATTTGTTAGTTTGTTAATCATAATTCAATTAATTGAAAATGAAAGCTTAGTATAACTTTTCATATATATTAATTAATATGTTACCACTATATTTGTATAAAATAGCATAATATATAGGGATAATTTCCAAACATGATTTATGTTTCTTTATGTAATTAAAATAGTTCATCTTAAAATAGTATATAAAGGAGTTAGATAGCTTCTTTTATCCCAAAAAACCTAATCTTTTTAAAAAAAATTTTTTTTTTTAAATTGAAACATCAGTTGTTTAAGTCCACAAAACAAAATTGATAAACACATATTCAAATGCTACGGTTAATTTTTTAAACTAATAATTTAAAATGTTATAAACAAAAAAATTAATTGATAAATTTTATGTATACAACAAGACAAAATATTAAATTAGTTTAACATATTTATAATGAAATTTTTTTTTTTAATTTATAAAGTCCCGTGCATAGCATGGGTTACCATTAGAATTATTAATCTATAATTACTAAAAGTAATGTGTATCTACTAAAAGTAATTTAGTTGGCATTCTTTTACTTTTAGTGACTAACATTTAGACGACAATTGTAATTTAATTTTTGGAGGTAAGATTTCAAAAATTGGAGGGATTCCTAAATGAATTAGTGACTAAAATTTTGAGGTGGTCGGGAATGGAAGCATAATCCATTCATTGAATAAACCCACGATTTTATCTTATCTCTCATGCCTCACTCTTCTATGTCTCTTCTCTGTTATGACTCACGCCTCTGCCCTCCTCTCTGTTACTGGAGCACCACTGCGGTTAGGCAAGCACACCGCAAGGGTTACAGAAGCACCACCATCGCTTTGTCTCGGGTAGGTATGTCCTCTATTTCGCCCCCTGTGTGTGTGTGTGTATTTGTGTGTCTCTGTCTCCCTATCTATGTCTTCTTCCATTTACATATACCTTCACACCCAACCCCAAATCGACCCACCCACAAATTGACCCAGCCCCAAATCGATTTGATGCCATAGGAAAATTATCCATTCCCATATTTTATGGGTCCCTTCCCTTCCCTTTTGATTAATTTTTTTTTTTACATTAGGTTATTATGAATCTCTAATTGATTTCTTTATGGCTTTCGAACTGTATTCTCCTATTTTAGCATCCGTTTGGTTACTGAGAGAAGCTGAGAAAATGAAGAAATAAAATCGATAAAAGAAAATTTCGAGGATTACATTTCTTTTCGTATTTTTTTTTTTCCAGAAAATGAATAACTCATCTCAAGTAATCCACAGTATTGAATCTGGCTCTCTCGATTGTTCTATTTTGTTCTTCTATTAATCAACATTTATAGATTGAGGTACTAATTGTATTGCCTTTTATTTCTAGATAAAGTTAAACATTTGGATGAAATTTGACATCTTGAACTCTGTTATTAATATGAAACCTGTCAATTTGTGGATTTTTGATGAAATGTAAAATTAGCAGTGGATTAGATTATGTTATTCATCTGATGTTATACATGTATGAGTATATTTGTAAATATAATTATACAAGATATGTTTTTGTATATATTCATATTCTTTAAGTTGGATTTGTTACCACTTTTGTTGGCTGATTGGGCTCTCTGATGATAAAATATGTTGATTAAGCACTTGTTAGTGGTATTAATAATTCTGTAATTCTTTTTTTTTTTTTTTTTGTGTGTTTATGCATTTTCACTAAGTTGTATTTGGTACCGCTTTTGTTGGATGATTGGGCTGGAATGATAAAATTTCTTAGATAAGCAATTTTTAATGGTATTAATAATTCTATTATTGATTGCCAAATCTGACCGTTGAGGCTCGAGGGTGACTGAATATTGACTTCTCTGGGTTTTGATGTAATTATAGAGCAATGTATAAAATTATGTCAGTAACAAGCACATGTTAGGCATATAAATAATTATATTATTGGTTGCAAAATTTTATCTTCGAGGAGGGTGGCTAATAGTTAAATATTGATTCAGTGTTAAGGGATATAAAGTTTGAGTAGAATAATAGAGTGGGATTGTATTTAGATGTTGAGGAATAAGTTATTCTTGTTAACTAGTGTGCTATGAATATTGATATGTTCACTAAATTAATATTATTGATTTTCTTATCTTTTGTTTTTTATTACTTTTGACAAGATATTGACAACGAAGAATTTTATTATTATGATTTTGGAGATGTGGGACATGTTAATTGGAGATGGTATAGGGGCTAAGCTATAACAAAATTAATATTATTCGGAGAGAGAATGCAAAAACAGCCCCATTTCTTTTTCTCAAGCACCGGATGTACTACAGTCTTATGACTGTTCTTCCAAGTACTACCACCAAACACGAAGGAGACAACAATTCATAATATAACACAACTGAAAATACAACCTCCTCCAATTTGAGTTTTGGGTTTCTTTCCAATTCATCACATTCTTCAAGTGAACATTAGAAACGCAAAAGTAGCTAAAGGAAATCACCCTAGTCAACTTGATCAACACAATTACCAAATTTTGATCATGTCACTTTGGTTTCAAATCAATTGTGTGATTTCAATTTGGGGGACACTAAAATAGCTCAAAGTATTCAATTTCAGTCCACTATGTGTACCATGAAGTGGCACAAGATAGATTAAAAGCAAAGGGACGGGAGGTTCCCTTGTCCTTTCTAACCTTCTGATGCATATAGCCATGTGGTCATTTAGAGTTTATTTAAGATTTAGTTTGGGTTTATGAAATTTTTCAACACAGTTTTTAAAAGGAGTCACTGATTATTTTGTATTGGTGAATCATAAATTCAATTCTAGTTCTAATTTTTGTAATGGATTTGTGATCATAAATTCAATTCTCGATGTTTTTCCCTTGTTAACTTTGTGGTGACATTAGGATCTGAACTGTTACCGCCTTGTGGTGCAAAGTAATTCTAATGTCTGAAATTGTGATCACCATATTTTGTGTCCTTCAAATTATTGGGGATTATCACCTAAAGTAGTCATGTTGTAGGTGTCATCAATAAATCAACCATGATTTAGGTACAAACTTGTAATATTGGATTTAGTCGCTACATCTGAATTGTGTTACCGCTTTGGATTTAGCCATATTATGTGTTTAGTTTCTGTGGTATGCATAATATTGGATTTAATTCCATTTCTTTGCTACATCATGTTTCTAATGACTAATTGTGGGAA
Organism: Camellia lanceoleosa; assembly: GCA_025200525.1. Lineage (NCBI taxonomy): Eukaryota > Viridiplantae > Streptophyta > Magnoliopsida > Ericales > Theaceae > Camellia > Camellia lanceoleosa. The sequence continues at coordinate 269,799 of JANUSC010000031.1, read as the reverse complement.
ATAAAATTTACTTTGGAACTAAGATACATGGAACCAAAGCAGCCACAAATACCAATATACATGGAACCAAAAGATTAAGAAAATAAAATAAGACCCCAAGCACAACCCGCAAGGGAATAGGTAGAAGGCTTAGAACTTGAGCAGAAAACCAGCTACAATTTAGCTCCATACTTTCTATCCAAATGTGTAGCACCATTAAAATAAAGGACAACTGTCAAACACACTTCATGCAATGAACTGGCGTAGATTGTAGCCTAGTTCAAAATTGCATTCCCCATAACTTTATTCTTCCAAGTTTCAGGATGACTTTTTAGGACAAACCACACAGATCTGACCAAATGAAACCAAAATAGTAAGAACCTGCAGCAAAACTCACACATTTTGGCCACTAAATCACTCAACCCACATAGATAAGCAACACTCAGAAATGATAGCAGGTGAGTAACAGAATAAACAAATTTAGGGCTTCCTTCACGTGATCCACAATGAAAAAATACCCTATAATAAGTAACCAGCCATAAGTACTAGCAGTAAACAATTAGAAAGTTTTTGGAACTAGTTCACTCAACCCACAGCTTACAACACTCACTCAATATATAAAGGCTCACAAACTCTTAACTCACTATCCCTATAAAGGAACCATGGGGAGTTATCTTTGTTTGCTGCAACTGTGTCATCGATAAGAAAGGTGACCTTAATGCTTTGATGATCCTCAAAACACCATATAAGCTTTTAGTGAACAAGAAAAGATGAATATATAAATAAATAAAAGATGTGATAGAATCCATTCAAAAAAAGAATAAAATAAAAGACTAAAAGAGACACTAACTTTGAAATTTTACCAGAAAGAAAACCAAACTCTACCTCAGATAGAGGGACCCAAGAAAAATCCTCACTCAACTTGCATCAAAGGATTATACATTAGAATTTAGCAGATACAGAATAGCAAATCTTGTCTTTGTTGAATATTAAGAAATAAGATAGCAATAATTGAGACCTGACTCATATTTAGATTGCAATTGCTAACTGAAATTTTAAAATATTTAAGGGGAGAAGTGGCCAATAAAAATTAGTGAAAAGAGGGAAATGTTTTAGTATTACATGGGCTAAACCTATTCTAATCATTAGTTTTCAATGCCAGCCAAATATAAACAGATCAAATGTATGTTTTTTGGCATTTTTCACAATGTCAGTTGGATATAGATTTATTTTATTTTATTGATAATTTAATTTTAATGACAAAGGAATGAGAAATAATTTATATATCTAATTCCAAGTTATTGAGATACAACACTTAATTTAATTCTAATAAAATTTCAACAAAATACTTGTAGCTAAATAAGTTGATAGGACATAATTTGGACTTTGAAGGCATGTCTTTCAATCCTTGAACTAAAATTGCCATTTGTTCCTAGGTTAATCTTTGCTTGATTTGTAGGTCACAATAATGGACAAGAGTTGGATGCTGATAAATAATAGGTTGACAAGAAAAGAGTATCAACAAGGGGTGAAGTCATTCCTTGACTTTGCTATTGCAAATTTAGGCCCACATGTTGAAATTAGAGTGTCCTTGTGTCGATCGCATGAATGGCACAAAATTTAGCAGACAAGTGTGGACGCATCTAATCCGAAGAGGAATTGCATCTTCGTATAAAACTTGGGTGCACCATGGAGAACATGTTCCAATTTCTCAGCCTAGTGTATCAAATGACCATTTTGGAAGTAGTGGAGAAGGTATGCCAGATACCGATCATCCGATGATGGGTGAATTGCCTAATATGTTGGAAGAAATTTACATGAGTGGTCTTATGGATGATCATATCGATGAAGAACCTACTAGTTTTGAGAGGGAGGATGTGTAGAAGTTCATTGGGTTAGTTGAAGATGCTCAACGCAAAATTTACCCAACATGTGAGAAGTTCTTTGTGTTGTCATTCATTATTAAGATGCTTCATGTGAAGGTGTACTACAAATGGAGCAACAAGTCATTTGATATGGTTATGGAGGTATTCAAGGACATTCTACCAAAATGTGATCAAACTGTTCCATGGACACTCTATCATGCTAAGAAGTTCTTACGTGACTTGGGTTTGGGATATTAAACCATTCATGCGTGCAAGAATGATTGTGCACTATTTTCGAAGGAGAATGCGAATTTGGAGAAATGCTTGTGACGAGCCTAGATACAAGTTGAACAATGATGGGGGTAAAAAGATTCCTCACAAGCTATTGCAGTACTTTTCTTTGAAACCGAGGCTGAAAAGATTGCATATGTCCAAAAAAAAAAAAACAGCTGCAGATATGAGATGGCACAAAGAGAAGTGTATGGATGATGACATATTAAGGCATGCGGCTAATGGTGAGGCATAGAAGGATTTCGATAAGTAACATCCAACGTTTTCTGCTGATTCTCGAAATGTAAGGCTAGGGCTAGCGACAGATGGTTTCAATCCATTTGGAAATACGAGCACAACATATAGCATGTGGCCCATAATCTTAATGCCTTATAATCTCCCACTGTGAAAGTGTATGAAAGAGCCATTTTGCATGATGTCATTGCTTATTACCAGACGATCGGCACTTGGAAGAGACATTGATGTTTACCTCCAACCATTAATAGAAGAATTGAAAATTTTGTGGGAGCATGGTGCGCAAACATATGATGCATCGAATGGCCAAATTTTTAGAATGCATGCGGCAGTCGGCAGTCATGCGGACCATTAATGACTTCCCTGCATATCGTAACATGTCAAGGTGGAGTACAAAGGGTTACTTGGCTTTCCCTAATTGTAACATGAATGCATCATCACAGGGTTTGGAAAGTAAGATAGGGTACATGGGTGCTCGTTACTACTTGCCTGAGAACCACAGTTGGCGAAGGAGTAAGCTGTTCAACGGTCAAATTGAGGACAAGTCCAAACCAATAGACTTACCAGGGGAAGAAATACTAGAGCAAATTGGTTGTGGAACTTACAAGCCGTATGGAAAGCACCCACACTGTTAGGTTTTTATTCTTGGCAACCCCATTTGACAAAACTCCTTTAAGTTATATTTGTTTTCGCATTTTTTATTTCAGTGAGACTATGAGTTGTTAGATGCGAATCCAACCGAATTGTACCTTTACAGAGAAGTTTTGTGATGTTAATTCTTTCAAGATTGCCACTCCACTGATTATGACGGGGATTGAGCTGCTAGGTCAGCTCGCGGGGGTCCAAGGGTTGCCCCTTGGCGGGTCCGGGGTAGGGCCACGGCGGGGTCGACGGGTAGCGCCCCCGAAGCAAAATGCAAAAATGCATTCAAAGTTGCCTCCCCGCTCGAGCGTCCATTTCCCCGCTCGAGCGGAGAATGCTATGTTCCAGAAGTTTGGTGAGTCTGCAAAAATACTGTGATCCGTGTTTTCACGCTCGAGCGTCGAAATCCCCGCTCGAGCGTACATCCTGTTTGGAGCACGTCATATAGTGTCCCCGCTCAAGCGTCCATTCCCATGCTCGAGCGGACCTCGCGATTTCAGATTCTATAAATTCGCAAGTTCTTCCAAATCTAGGATTACTCCTCCTGATCTTCTTCTTGGGTTCTATGGTTTATATCTAGGGATATTTTTCTAGTTTTCTTTGATGTTTTTTGAGTATTCAACTCATGGTTTAAAGAGTATATATCAAAGGATTATTTGTTTGTTCTATACAAAAGAGAGAGTTGTTCTTCGGTGGATTCTGAAGAATTCGAGCCTGAAGCTTTGGTGGATTCTAGAGTGGTTCATCGTCAAGACAATTCCAAGGTGAAGACGAGACTGGAAGAGGCACATAGGGGTTGGTTCAATTCGGGCGTGGATTCGCTAGGTAATTGAGAGTATACCTGTGTAATTCCTTTATATCTTCATAATGGATTGTTTTGTGGTTGTTGCCCGTGGTTTTTTTTATCACAATTGGAGGTGTCCAATTGTGATTTTTCCACGTAAAATCATTGTGTCGATTTGTCTTGATTGTTTGATTGGAACTGTTATATACTACTTAAAATTGATACATAATCACAAATCAGCATCTAGGGGATTTCTAGACTTTTCAATTGGTATCAGAGCGGGTTACTCTTTTGTTTTTTAAAACTTTTGAGCGAGATCTTGTTTGATTTGTGATAATGGATTCAATTCGTGAGGGAAATTTTATGGTTCGACCACCCCTACTTGACGGATCCAATTATTCTTTTTGGAAAGCTCGGATGAGATTGTTTTTTAAATCTATTGATGAAAAAGTTTGGCAATCTGTCATGTATGGTTGGACCAAACCAACGATTACCGTAGATGGAATAACTTTCCCCAAACCAATTGATAAGTGGGACACAATTGATTACCAAAATAGTAGCTGGAATTGTAAAGCTATCAATTCTCTCTTTTACGCTGTCACACTTGAAGAGTTTAGTCGTATTTGCAATTGTGAAGTCGCAATAGAGGCTTGGGATATCTTACAAACTATTCATGAGGGCACTCCTTCTGTTAAATGCTCAAAACTTCAAAGGCTCACGTCTAGTTTCGAAAACCTTTCAATGAAAGATAGTGAGACCTTTGATGAATTTTATGCGAAGTTGAGTGACATTGTAAATTCCAGCTTCAATTTAGGTGAAAAAAATACCAGAATCCAAAGTTATGAGAAAAATTTTGAGATTCTTGCCCGATCGGTTCCAACTAAAAGTTACGGCTATTGAGGAGGCTCAAGATGTTGATAACCTCAAGCTAGATCATTTGGTTGGAAATCTCCAAACTTATGAGGCACATAAAAATTTCAAAAAGAAACAAAAAGATACTATTGCTTATAGTAGTACTCATAGAGTTGGAGAAGATTCTGATGAGAACTATGAGATAGATTACAAGATTATGGATGCTTTTGTAAAACAATTTAAAAAATCTTTTTTGAAAAGGAATCCTAATCTTTTGGAATCTACTCATACTCATAAATCTAAAGGCAAAGATAAACTCAAAATTAATTCTATAGCCAAGAAGGAGAAAGGAAAGATACAAGGGAACTCTGAAAGAGTCCAATGCTATGAATGCCAAGGATTTGGCCACTTTGCTTCAGAATACCCCACTCGTTTGAAGAAGAAGAAAGCCCTCGCCATCACTTGGGATGATGAATCAGAATCTGATGAAGATGAAAGTGACAATGAAGATCAAGGCGAAGAGGGACATAAACAATTCCTTGCTTTCATGGCGGCTTCCGAAATTGAAGGATGAACAGAGTATCCGAAGAGGTCGGTTGAGAATGCCACTAATGATGAATCCTCGGGGAGTGAAGATGAAGAACTTTAGCAAGCATATCAAAAGTTGTATAAGGAATCTCTTAACTTATCCAAATTGAATGACAAACTCACTACAAACCTCAAAGCATGTGAAAGTGAGAATGTCAAATTAAAAAAAGAGATTTCCGAGGCTAGGAATGATGCCCTTAAGATTTCTAATGATCGACAAGCTCTTTGTGCAAAACTCCTGACTTGTGAGACAGAGAGGAATGAGCTACAACAAATCTATGCAACATATGAAGAAAAAATTGAAACTCTCGAGATGTCTCAAGTTGCTTTGGAAGAACTAATGATCAAGAAAGAAGAAGAGCTCAAGTGTGCTATGGCTACCATTGGTCTTTGGAACAAAGGATCAAAGACTTTGGAGGATATCATTAGGTCTCAACAAATGTGTTGTGACAAGAGTGGCATTGGCTTTGGTGATAACAAAGAGCAAAAACAGAGTGCATCTACATCTCATGATACAAGAACTCAAGGAAAGGGAGAACAAAAAATTCAACATAAGTATGGACTTCTCAAACTTCCTAGAGTTGGTAAGGTAAAAGAAAAGAAGGTACACCCTGTACATCCTGTTTTTATTTGTCATCATTGTGGTATGTATGGACATATTCGCCCTTATTGTTATAAGTTGCATGGGAGAGTGTCTCATAGAGATGAAAGAAATTCCAACATCTCATGGGGTAGGAGACATTTCATTGGTAGTAATGAGGTTAAAGGCTTTATTAGACCTTGTTATTTTGATCAGCTTGAGACCAAACATGGAGCAAGTTTGTATTTGCCTAGACCTAGAAATAGGAAGTTGGAAACCAAGTCACGACGGGTTCCCATTGAAGGGGAAGGGAATCACAACGTCAAGACACCACCCAAGAACCGCAATTCTCATAACTTTGTTCATACTAAAGCGGTTTGGGTGAGAAAACTTGATTTGTGTTAATTTATTTTTTCAGTTTTGTTTTTAGGTTTCTGTGTGTTTTTTTTTTCTTTTTGAGTCATTTAATGTGTGCATGTTCGTTTTTTTTCTTGCTTTGTTTAGAAAAAGAAAAAATAATAATAATAAATCCAAAAAGATTTTCTTAGTATGGTTTTGCAAGCTTGAAATTTTTTGAGTAGTCCTTGGTGCATATTGGAATTGATGAGAATATCCATTACATGATAATATGTGGGTGCTTTTTGTGGTCATTACTCATTTCGGAGTGTGTGTTCTTTGATTAGTATGTCTCATTCTGTACACACTCTTGGATTAGCAAATATCGGAGCCTTCCGCCTTAGTGATCTGTTTTTTCTATGGACTTCTGGCATTGTATCTTTTGCTTTTCTAGAGGAATTGACCTATACTAGCATATCTTGGGTGATGTTGAGTCTCTTAACCACCTTCCATCTTTTTACATCTCCACAGCTTTCCCCCTCTATTCTTTGTAGTCCAGCCATGAGGAAAAAGCTACCTCAGAGTCACCAACCAGGCCATCTTTATAATATCCATGCTTCTCTGGTTCGGTTTCTATACTCTTGAGCGTGTCAGCCGCCAATGAGTGTGCAAAAGAAAAAGAAAAAGAAGAAAAAAAAAATATGCAAAAGAAAGAAAGAAAAAAAAAAGATTCATTGATTGAGGGGGAGCCTCCGCTTTTACTCACCAGATACCCCTTGATTCCTAGTGGTTTGACTTTCCTTTGTTTTGCATGCATTCTCTTGCTGCAGGTCCAGCTTTCAGATCACTACTAGGATTTGAATCTAGTGTTTGTCGAACTCCAAGAGTCACACACACTTTTTTCATGGGATCTATGTTTTCCACATAATGCATCACTTTCTTTTATGAGGAATCTTCTAGAGGCTGTACACATTGTGTTTTCAAGTAATTGTGCTTCTTGGATAATCTTGTGTGTTTTAAGGTACAAATATGAAATTGCTTGCTTGCTCCACCATATTATTTTTTTTTTCGTTTTCTTGTTGTTCATTGCTTTTAATGTGGGGAAGTTTGGTTTATCATTACAAGAGTTTGTTAGCATGAACACTTTGATTTGTTTGGTAAGGGAGATTGACTATAGTTGTTTTGCATGTTGCTATGCACTGATTGTTCATTATTTCCTTCTTGCATGCTCCTAATACTTACATAAGCATATCATTACTTGTGTGGTTTATGATCTTGCTTTTGTTGTTTGAGCTTCTTTTGTCAATTCGTGACAAAAAGGGGAAGAAAGTTGTTTTTCAGGTGTCTTAGGATTTTATGCATTCATGTCATGTGTCGGGTGCATATGTCTTAGTTTCATGTGCCTTAGGATTTCATGCATTCATGTCATGTGTCGGGTGCATATGTCTTAGTTTCATGTGTCTTAGGATTTCATGCATTCATGTCATGTGTCAGGTGCATATGTCTTAGTTTTCATCTATCCATCTATCCATGCTACATGTTCTTAAAATCTCCAAGTCGCATCTATTCATGTTTTCCATCTCATACTTCAAGATAATCTTGTCATATGTTTATTGTTTTTTCATATACTCTTGTGGGACTAATAGTTGTTTTGGAGATTGTGGCACTAATAACTGTTTTGCAGATCATGACCTTGAGAAAGCAGTTTGCTTTTGTTGGCAGTAATGGGTTGGGGTGTTTAGATTTTATTTGTTAGGTCTGTTTTGTCTCGGCATTCCCAACGGGGGAGATTGTTAGGTTTTTATTCTTGGCAACCGCGTTTGACAAAACTCCTTTAAGTTGTATTTGTTTTCGCATTTTTTATTTCAATGAGACTATGAGTTGTTAGATGTGAATCCAATCGAATTGTGCCTTTGCAGAGAAGTTTTGTGATGTTAATTCTTTCAAAATTGCCACTTCGCTGATTATGATGGGGATCGAGCTGCCCGGTTAGCTCGCGGGGGTCCAGGGGGGCAGTGCCCCTTGGCAGGTCCAAGGCAGCGCCACGGCGGGGTCGAGGGGCAGCGCCCCCGAAGCATAATGCAAAAATGCATTCAAAGTTGCCTCCCCGCTCGAGCGTCCATTTCCCCGCTCGAGCGGAGAATGCTATGTTCCAGAAGTTTGGTGAGTCTACAAAAATACTGTGATCCGTGTTTTCATGCTCGAGCGTCGAAATCCCCGCTCGAGCATACATCCTGTTTGGAGCACGTCATATAGTGTTCCCGCTCGAGCGTCCATTCCCACGCTTGAGCGGACCTCGCGATTTCAGATTCTATAAATTCGCAAGTTGTTCCAAATCTAGGATTACTCCTCCTGATCTTCTTCTTGGGTTCTATGGTTTATATCTGGGGATATTTTGCTAGTTTTCTTTGATGTTTTTTGAGTATTCAACTCATGGTTTAAAGAGTATAGATCAAAGGATTATTTGTTTGTTTTACACAAAAGAGAGAGTTGTTCTTCGGTGGATTCTGAAGAATTTGAGCCTAAAGCTTTGGTGGATTCTGGAGTGGCTCATCGTCAAGACAATTCCGAGGTGAAGACGGGGTTGGAAGAGGCACATAGGGGTTGGTTCAATTCGGGCGTGGATTCGCTAGGTAATTGAGAGTATACCTGTTTAATTCCTTTATATCTTCTTAGTGGATTGTTTTGTGGCTGTTGCCCGTGGTTTTTTATCACAATTGGAGGTGTCCAATTGTGGTTTTTCCACGTAAAATCTTTATGCCGATTTGTCTTGATTGTTTGATTGGGACTGTTATATACTACTTAAAATTGATACATAATCACAAATCAACATCTAGGGAATTTCTAGATTTTTCACACACAATCGAAATGACAAAGGAATGAAAATCCAAATTTGAATTGGACAAAGAGATGCATTATGTTTGACTTGCCCTATTGGAAAACGCTGAAGCTTCGACACAACCTTGATGTCATGCATAGTGAGAAAAATATATGTGACAATGTAATCGGGACACTCTTGAGCATAGATGGAAAGAACAAGGACATGGACAAAGCACACTTAGATTTGGAGGATATGAGAATACGTAAAGAGTTACACTTGAAGAGGCATGCCAATAGGTTCTTTGAGAAGCCCCCCGCATTGTACACTTTGTCCCCAACAGAGAGAGAAGGCTTTTGTCATTTTTTGAAATCAATTAAGTATCATGATGGCTATGCAACAAATATCTCTAATTGCGTGGCTGCTTAAGCAGGTAAATTATCTGGCCTCAAAAGTCATGACTGCCATGTCCTTATACAACGACTTCTTCCGATTGGGATGCGTGGCTACCTTACTAAGGAACTTGGCACCACACTTTTTGAGTTGGGAAATTTCTTCAAATAGTTGTGTTCAAAGACATTGAGGGTTACAGATTTGGAGAAATTGGAGGAACAAATCGTACTCATACTTTGTAAACTTGAGAAGATTTTTCCCCCGGCTTTTTTTGATGTTTTGGTCCACTTGGCAGCTCACTTGCCTCAAGAGGCTATGCTTAGAGGGCTAGTGCAATGTCGATGGATGTACCCAATTAAGAGGTATGTTGGTACTTTTGTAGTGCGAAAATTGTAATTAATACTTCACTGCTAATCCAAAATTTAAATATAACATTCTCATCGTCTTGGTTTTTAGGTTGCTTAGACGTCTAAAAGGGTTTGTGGCTAATAAAGCTTATCCTGAAGGTTCTATTGCCGAGGCTTACATTTTGAAAGAGTGTACAACATTTTGTTCCATGTATTTGGATGGAGTTGAAACAATTTTTAACCGGGTAGAAAGGAATTACGACATGGGCGACCGTGGCCCAAGGTTAGCAGTATTCAGTCAAAATGTCCGTCCCTTTGGTCTAATGACAAGGGTATCCGATGTGTCTATAGCTGAACGCGAGATGGCTCATTCGTTTGTCCTACACAATAGCTTTGAAGTGGAAAAATACTTAGAGTATGGATCCATTCCACGTATTTATATGTTATAGTTGTCAAATCGATTAGTATTGATTTTTTTAATTTATTTTGAGAGCCATTTGTAACTAGGGAGCACAAGAACTTGTTACAACAAACTGGAGGTGCATTCGACATCGCAAAGAGGCAATGCAAAGAATTTCCTAAATGTTTCAAAGATTGTGTAAGATCGAATTCCCCTTTGCAATCAGTCATACATTACCTTGATATTGCATATACTTGTAGCATAACACATGTTCTACATGTAGATGAATCAATTACGGAACCAACTGTCCCCTGAAGCAACTGGTGAGATGTGGTCATTAGCCAATGGCCCTAGTGGCTTGGTGAACACATATACAGGATGTATTTGTAATGGCGTCCAATTTCATACTATCAACCATGACAACCATCGTAAAAGTCAAAATAGTGGGAGATGATCAATCTACAAGTGGCTGCCACTGAGTCAGCGACGCCATTGACGTAGGAGGAGCTTTCAAGGCAAGTGTTTGGCGAGAAGAAAAAGTACTTGCTTGGATTTGGGATCGGCCCACAACCGTCCACCATAGCTGCATCACAAGCACATGATAAGGATGTGGAGGCAATGAGAGCTGAGATGGAGGCACTTCGTGTGGAGCAACAAAGAGATCGTGAAGGGTTGATGAGAGAGCGAGAGAAGCGTAAGAAATATTACAATGACATGTTGAAAGAGCGAGAGGAGCGCGAGAAATATTACAGTGATATGTTGAAAGAGCGAGAGGAGCACGAGAGATGTTATAATGAGATGTTGCAACAGCGAGCACAAGGACAGAAAGATCGGGAGGAGACAGATAAAAAGGTTGATCATCTGAATAATGTAGTCACCAAACTCACACAACTCTTGGGGATCTAAGGTGGTCGAATGACGTTTACTATTTGGTAAGTACAATTTTATTAATGTTTAAAATAATTTGTTAAAATTTGTTAGATTTAACAATGAACTAGTCAATTGACCTGTAGGGATAGACGGTATGTAAATAGGGCATATAGGTCACTTGAACCCACACCATAAGAATAATACTTGGGGCGGATAACACATGTAAGCATGCCAGGTCACGACCTTTTATATGAACAAATCTTTGATGTCCAAATTAAAAATTTTTGCTGGATTGTTGATTTTTTGTTATTGCATATTATCTTTATTGTATTTTTTCACAAAGTGAGGTGATGCAATTAGAATTTTGATCACGTAACAATTCAAAAGAGTAGATGCTACTTATGGTTATGAAATCAGCCTTGCAGGTCTATTAGATGTTCATTGTTGGGATTTGTGTAGGTTAAAAACTGGTTCTTTTCAGCTACTCGATGTTTTTCCCTTGTTAACTTTTTGGTGACATCAGAATCTGAACTGCTACCACCATGTGTTGCAAAGCAATTCTAATGTCTAAAATTGTGATCACCATATTTTGTGTCCTTCAAATTATTGGGGATTATCACCTAAAGTAGTCATGTTGTAGGTGTCATCAATAAATCAACCATGATTAGGTGCAAACTTGTAATATTGGATTTAGTTGTTGCATCTGAAGTATGTTACATGCATTTACATGATTCGTACGTAATACTTCAAAACCCATAATCTCCAGCATATATCTCTAGTTACTGTCTGACAGTCTGTTAACATAAAATATAGGGTTCAATACTTGAGCCCTTAATGTCAAGGCCATTGCAGGACATCAGAGGTTTTGATGTCTCACATGATACTAAGACATCTTGTTTTTGCAGCCGATATATATATATGAACTTTCTGTATGTTATGTAAACATATTCATACAATACCCAACTACAGCATCTGTTATCTTCTTCCTAGAAAAACTTTTAAGAATTGTTAGAGTGAGAGAGCAAGAGCATGTCAACCCATAGAGAGAGAGAGAGACAGAGAGAAACACATCATGGGGCAAGTACCTTAAAAGTGCATGAAAGAAGTCATGCATCCATATCCTCCGAGGGCTTTTTTGACTACTGCCTAAGCTTCCGCAGATGAAGAGCTATCTCTGTCAAAAGTTTTGTTCCTTCTCCTTCAATACCTCTATGGAGTGTCATAGCAGCATGCTTTAAGAATCCACTATCTACTTCAATTGCACTCAATCTCTCCATTAAAAGAGAGATTTCACTTGTCAGGACGACCTTATTTTCAAGTCTTACCAGCCCACAAAGTTCATTTAATCGTCTAGACTGTAACACCCGCATCCTTTAAATCCTTTGGAGAGTGTATTTAATTCCCTTATTTTCATTTTGGGAGTCTTTGGAGTTGTGAATGTTGGTTTTGGAGGAGTGTAATCCGATTTAATCTTGTTGGGTTTGGTTGTTCGCATTTGTTTGGGTTAAAAGTTCCTTGGAAGCTTAGAAATTTTGCCTTGGGGTCGACACTAGCCTTCTAAAGGGTTGACCCTTGCATGTTGTCATCTTTCTGGAAGTGTTGCTAGAAAATAGGGTCGACACTAGCCTTGGTGGTGTCGACACCTTCTTCTTGTTGCTGTCCACAAGGGTAGACACCAGTCTGGGAAAGGGTTGACCCTCTTATGTTGCAGAATTCTGTGTTGGTTGCTGGAAAATAAGGTCGACCCTTCCTGTCAAAGGGTTGACACCTTGCCTGTTGCACATATTGCTTTTCTTCCTTGAGGGTCGACACCTCTACCCAAAAGGATCGACCCCTGCGTGTTTTTTTTTTTTCCCAGATTTTTGGGCTGGTTTGGGCCTTACTTTTGAGGGGTTTTGGGCCTAGTATTTTATTGATTTTAGGGCCACTTTTCTACCACTATAAATAGGCTCCAAACATGTTTGATTTCACTTTTTCTCTTCTTTCCTCTCTCTTAAACCGTGAGCTCTCCTCTCTCTCTCTCTCTCTCTCTCTCTAAACTCAAGCTTTTGGCACTAAGATCTCTAGATCTACTCACCTAGAGTGATTGTTTCACCATGGTCCTTTGAGAAAAAGTGTAGATCTCCTCAAAAGCTTCCTTTTGGTCCAATTGGTTCGCGGTTTCGTCGCCATTGGCTTTTGGGTCGTTATCCCTTGGCTTCAAGAGGTAGGGATTTCTAGTTCCCTTTCAATACCCTCGCTTAGGGATAGATTTGTTGTATTTTCTTTATATAACTACAAAAGTTCACATTTTTTATGCATATTGTGATGACTCATGGGATTGGGAGTTAGGGTTTGAAAAGAGTTGGGTTTGTTTGTTGGGTTATAATCTTGGGTCATGAGTTTGGGTGTAAAAGTAAAAGGATGGTTGGAATAAAGTGTGTTTTGTGAAAATGTTTAATTTCTCTTAAAAACCTTAAGTCGATTCATGATGATAATTAATGATTTTGCCCAAATTAAATGTAGAATTATGAAATTGGTAGGTTGAATTATATATGTACAAGTTTAATAGGAATTTGGAAATGTTTGAAAATTATGTTTAAAATTTGCAAATGAACTTTGTTATGAGCATTGTAAATCACGTTATAATGAGAAGAAAATTGGGAGAAAAGATTTGTTGATGATGTGGATGATGTAAACTTGGCTATGGAATGATGAAATGAGCTTTAAGAATTTAATTTGAATTATGTTGAATTATATTTGGTGGTGTTAAATTGATTATGTTGAATGGTGTTGATTGGATTGAATTGTATTGAATGATGTTGAATTGAATTGTGTTGGACTATGTTGAATCTTATTTGCATTTAGTTGAATTGTGTTGAATTGAGTTGTGTGGTGTTGTGTTGGTACCCGCGCAGGGAATTGAAAATTGGTTTTTCGGTGCCCACGACCATTCGTATTAATAGCCGATAAATGTGGGGGATGGTTTTGAAAATTGAGAAAAATGGTTTTTCGGTGCCCATGATCGTCCGTATTAATAGCCGGTAAACATGGGGGTGGTTTGAATTCAAGGTGCCCAATTGCCCTGTCTAGGCTTATCGCTGGACGAATGTGGGAAAATGGTTTTTGGGTGTCCACACAGTCCTCCCGTATTGTAGCTGGCGAAAGTGGAAAATGGTTTTTGGATGTGCACACAGTCCTGCCGTATTGTAGCCGGCAAAAGTGGAAAAACGAATGGTTTTCGAAAATGTTTTGGGTGCCCGTCTGTAATGAATAAACGGCAAATGTGGGGGATGGTTTTAAAAAGTTGAATACTGGTTTTGGAAAAATGTGATTTTTGGATGAAAATGGCTTTTGAGAAACTGGTTTTTGGGAGTTCACTTCCCGCCGTATAGTAGCCGGCAAAAGGTGAAATATGTTATGGATTGGGTGCCCACTGTCCCGCCGTATCAAGCCGGCAAAAGTTGGGGTGTGTTGTGGCGTGTGTTGAGGTCAACGATGATATATGTGAGTTGTGATGAACTTGTGAAATTACTATTTGATGTGTAAATGGGAATGGAATGTAAATGCTTATGGAAATTATCTAGAATGAATGGATAAAGAAATGGTAATTGGATATGGGATTGGTGATAAAGAACTCACTGGGTTGTTTATATCTATAAGGAAAGACTTATAGTTTGATTTTGTGATTAATTGAGAAATTGAATTAAAAGAATTTGTTATCCTAGTGGTATGTTGAATTATAGTTGGTAATGCTAATGTGGATGTGATGTAAGTGTTCTTGGATTTCTATGTTAGAGCGTTATGGCAATAAAAGATCGACTTGTGGGAATGGAGTGTATGAGGGTTGTTTTGGGTATTAAGGGAACATAAATTTGATGTCATGGAGTTGTAACAAACTTAATTAGTAAAAGATGAGAATGGGAATAGATGGAAAAATGTGAAGATGGATATTTAATAAGGAAAATTTTAGAATGGGTTAATAAGTATAAAATGATGTGGTTCCTTAAACATTTTGTTTCCAAAAAAGGATTTTTGTTTGGTTTTCTGATAAAAAGGATGGTTTTTGATGGTTAAGGGTTTTCCTTAAATTGTTTAAATAAATTTTGAGAAAAGATACTCTACGTATGATATTTTGAAATTACAAAACGTCACCTACTATATGGTATCACCTTGCATGCATGATCATTTCTATCTGTGGGTTGGCTATTGATTTAGAACTATGAGATTTCTACTGGGCATTAGTGCTCACCCCTGTTGTTTTTATCTTTTTACAGGAATGAAGTGTGGATTCTGTAGTCGAAGAGTTATGAAGTCCATAAGTCTGTGTGTATATCGTTCTGGATGTGAAGAAAGTAATTGTTGTATATTGATATTTGTATTTATTTATTTGTCGGTTCTTAGTAGAAGATTGGCATGTATCATTGTTATTATTGTACTCATTGAGAGCGAGAGAACACGTATCATTGTATTTCTATTACTCAAGTGTAATAGATAGTTGTATATATATATATATAAATGGACCTAAATTTCAGGCTTTTGGTAATGTTTCCGTGTAATTATAATTGGGGCGTGACAACTTGGTATCAGAGCTAACCGGGTTTGAAAACCTGGAGCTCGTGGGAAGTGATTTTTACCACAATGGGTTGGCTTCGCTTGGTAAGGATGTTTGTATGTAGGAAATAGGAGGTGTAGGACATTATGTGTTGCATTGTATGAGCATGGGTTGAGCTCCTTGGATAGTGCTTGTGGCCAGCTAACTTGCTTTGAGATCTCTTTGGAAACGCGTCTGATCAACGTGGTTTCCAGTGGGAGTTCCTTGGAAGTTACGGAACAATTGGTTGTCCTTGTAGACTTTACTCAATTATGTGGTTTGTTGCTGAAATTTTTTTTTATGTGTTGTGTGATTATATGTTAGGTTGGTTTTGCTTTAGCAGGAAGAGTAAAAGTCTTAGCGAAGGCCTAGAGTTCAGTTGGTTAATGTTAGATGTTATTGAGATAATGAGAGCTGTAAAGGAGTATAGTTGAGATGAGGCGAAATCTTAGGATGGTATGAGGTTGGTTTGAGGTATGCAGATTATTGTGAAAGGCTTAGAAAGGGAGTGTAAGAATTGTGTTTCTTAATGAAGCAAGTGAGAAAAGGGGGTTGTGGTATTTAGGTGTTAAGTGACTTGATTAAGGCTTATATATAGAGTTCATGAACATGAAGGAAACTTGATAGTTAAAGGCTAGGAGTGGTTCTTGAGGAGGAATGTGAGTTATAATTTTTGTAATGGGTGTTGTATGGGTGATCAATGTTTAGTGTGATTTGGAATTGGTGTTGCCATATCGGCGCAAGAGTGATGGGATTGTTAGGAATAGTACTAGCACAACATGTACTTGAGGAGTATGGTGAAATTCTAGAAGTATGGAGAATGGTGTGTCGAGCTCCATTTCGGAGTTATTGATTTAGGGCAACCCGTGGATGTTTGGGTCTCAAAATTTAAGTTCTATTGAATGGATAACCGAATTGGTTGATATGGAAGTTTGGGTGACAATTAGTCACTTTGGAATGCTCTGGTGTGAGTAGAGTAGTAAGTCTGAAAAGTGTCTTGGAAGGGTTTCATGAATGTGGAGTACCCCATATATAATGGCGAGGCTTTGATGAGGCTTGTTTCAAGTGGATGGAAATTCCTCGGGTTGAGAGTGAAACATTGAAAAAAAAAAATTTGGTCTAGTCCGTATGTGAATAAAGAATGGTAACGATGAGTATGAATGGTAAAATGTGAAGGGGTGTGTGTTGAACCCCAGATAGGGACAGTTGGTGTTGGTGAGAATGTCAATGTTTGAATTGTGAAAGTAGAAAATTGTTGAATTGGATTAAGTCGCCTAGGGGAGATGAACCCCTTATAGCTACTTCCTTGATGAGACGTACGGATTGATTTGGGCTAGTTTGGTCTGTTTTGGTTTGATTTGCGATGAGTTTTAAATGAATGCTAATTGAAGTGAATTGACATTTAGTTAATTTGGGAATTGCTATGGTTTAGATAAATGGTGGTACGGCTAAATAGTGCTTTAAGTGGTATTAGTAGACATGGATTTTGTTTGTGTATGTATGTGGTTGATGTGAAATTGTGAAATTTCCTTGACAGAATTAAAGTGTTTGAATGTAAAGCTTTGTGAGAGTACTTGTGTTGATGTGTAGTAATGATTATTTGTGCTGATGTTTGTAATGGGTGAGAACTCCCAAATTTTGGGGAGTCGTATGTGTTTTATTACTCCTCGAATGTATCGGATTATTTTGTTTGTTGTTATTGCAAATGTGTATGGTAAAGGTGTTATGATGTCACCGGATGGATGACAGAAAATTATTGGGTGATGGTTGAAACTCACCGGGTAAATGTTGAGAATAATTTGGCAAATGAACATTTTGTTTTCTTGTGTTGTGACCTGGGATGGCACGGTCAAGCTAATGCTAAGGATTTAATCAAAAATTTCGTTAATGAATAGCTTGTTGATTAAGCGGAAACTAAATGTTGATTGATGGTAAATGATGTGAGATGGGACACCGTTTGAGAAAGAAAATTCTGTATATATATACATATAAATGTGAACGATTTTTATTGTCTTATCTTTGAATGACAGGTTGTATAAATAATTGGAAATATTTCTAAGCTTGGTGTGAATTGAAATTGTTGTGATGGATTGTACATTGTAGTGTGCCATTAGCTTCTATTAGTGTCGGCCGAGTTTCTCGTTTAATGGGGGTTTTCCTTCTCTTCCAAATTGGATATTGGTTGTCTGGTGATAGTGATGCGTGTTGTTGCCGGTTGAGGAGTTGTTGATTTTCCTCGGACGTGCTAGTAATTGACATTGTTCCTTGTCTCTTGGACTCTAATGCGTATGTTGGTCGAAAGAGTGATCACGACCTCTTCTTTATAATTCTTCTTGATTGGGTGTCCTCAGGGCTCTGCGATATTGAATCCGAACTTGGGAATCTATCCCAAGTGTGGAACAAGTTGTAGGTTAGAGGTTGTGTTTCTTATTGGGTTCATGCTACCTTTTGTTTGGCCTTCTTCTATTTCGGGGACGAAATTTCCTAAGGTGGGGAGTTTGTAACACCCGCATCCTTTAAATCCTTTGGAGAGTGTATTCAATTCCCTTATTTTCATTTTGGGAGTCTTTGGAGTTGTGAATGTTGGTTTTGGAGGAGTGTAATCCGATTTAATCTTGTTGGGTTTGGTTGTTCGAGCTTGTTCGGGTTAAAAGTTCCTTGGAAACTTAGAAATTTTGCCTTGGGGTCAACACTAGCCTTCTAAAAGGTCGACCCTTGCATGTTGTCATGTTTCTAGAAATGTTGCTAGAAAATAGGGTCAACACCAGCCTTGGTGGTGTCGACACCTTCCTCTTGTTGCTGTCCACAAGGGTAGACACCAGTCTGGGAAAGAGTTGACCCTCTTATGTTGCGACTCTGTGTTGGTTCTTTGGAAAATAGGTCGACCCTTCTGTCGAAGGGTCGACACCTTACTGTCACTTTATATTGCTTTTCTTCCTTGAGGGTCGACACCTCTGCCCGAAAGGGTCGACCCCTGCGTGTTTTTTTTTCAGATTTTTGGGCTGGTTTGGGCCTTACTTTTGAGGGGTTTTGGGCCTATTATTTTATTGACTTTAGGGCCACTTTTCTACCACTATAAATAGGCTCCAAACATGTTTGATTTCACTTTTTCTCTTCTTTCCTCTCTCTTAAACCGTGAGCTCTCCTCTCTCTCTCTCTCTCTCTCTCTCTCTCTCTCTCTAAACTCAAGCTTTTGGCACTAAGATCTCTAGATCTACTCACCTAGAGTGATTGTTTCACCATGGTCCTTTGAGAAAAAGTGTTGATCTCCTCAAAAGCTTCCTTTTGGTCCGATTGGTTCGTGGTTTCGTCGCCATTAGCTTTTGGGTCGTCATCTCTTGGCTTCAAGAGGTAGGGATTTCTAGTTTCAATACCCTCATTTATGGATAGATTTGTGGTATTTTCTTTATATAAATACAAAAGTTCACATTTTTTATGCATATTGTGATAAATCATGGGATTGGGAGTTAGGGTTTGAAGAGAGTTGGGTTTGTTTGTTGGGTTATAATCTTGGGTCATGAGTTTGGATGTAAAAGTAATAGGATGGTTGGAATAAAGTGTGTTTTGTGAAAATGTTTAATTTCTCTTAAAAACCTTAAGTCGATTCATGGTGAAAATTAATGATTTTGCCCAAATTAAATGTAGAATCATGAAATTGGTAGGTTGAATTATATATGTACAAGTTTAATTGGATTTTGGAAATGTTTGAAAATTATGTTTAAAATTTGCGAATGAACATTGTTATGAGCATTGTAAATCACGTTATAATGAGAAGAGAATTGGGAGAAAAGATTTGTTGATGATGTGGATGATGTAAACTTGGCTATGGAATGATGAAATGAGCTTTAAGAATTTAACTTGAATTATGTTGAATTATATTTGGTGGTGTTAAATTGATTAATGTGAATGGTGTTGATTGGATTGAATTGTATTGAATGATGTTGAATTGAATTGTGTTGGACTATGTTGAATCATATTTGCATTTAGTTGAATTGTGTTGAATTGAGTTGTGTGGTGTTGTGTTGGTACCCGCGCAGGGAATTGAAAAATGGTTTTTCGGTGCCCACGACCGTCCGTATTAATAGCCGGTAAATGTGGGGGATGGTTTTGAAAATTGAGAAAAATGGTTTTTCGGTGCCCATGACCGTCCGTATTAATAGCCGGTAAACATGGGGGTGGTTTGAATTCAAGGTGCCCAATTGCCCTGTCTAGGCTTATCGCTGGACAAATGTGGGAAAATGGTTTTTGGGTGTCCACATAGTACTCCCGTATTGTAGCTGGCGAAAGTGGAAAATGGTTTTTGGGTGTACACACAGTCCTGCCATATTGTAGTCGGCAAAAGTGGAAAAACGAATGGTTTTCGAAAATGTTTTGGGTGCCCACGTCCTGCCGTATAACAGCCGGCAAATGTGGGGGATGGTTTTAAAAAGTTGAATACTGGTTTTGGAAAAATGTGATTTTTGGATGAAAATGGCTTTTGAGAAACTGGCTTTTGGGAGTTCACTTCCCGCCGTATAGTAGCCGGCAAAAGGTGGAATATGTTATGGATTGGGTGCTTCATGTCCCCGTATCAACAAGCCGCAAAAGGTGGGGTGTGTTGTGGCGTGTGTTGAGGTCAACGATGATATATGTGACTTGTGATGAACTTGTGAAATTACTATTTGATGTGTAAATGGGTATGGAATGTAAATGCTTATGGAAATTATCTGGAACGAATGGATAAAGAAATGGTAATTGGATATGGGATTGGTGATAAAGAACTCACCGGGTTGTTTGTATCTATAAGGAAAGACTTATAGTTTGATTTTGTGATTAATTGAGAAATTGAATTAAAAGAATTTGTTATCCTAGTGGTATGTTGAATTATAGTTGGTAATGCTAATGTGGATGTGATGTAAGTGTTCTTGGATTTCTATGTTAGAGCGTTATAGCAATAAAAGATCGACTTGTGGGAATGGAGTGTATAAGGGTTGTTTTGGGTATTAAGGGAACATAAATATTATGTCATGGAGTTGTAACAAACTTAATTAGTAAAAGAAGAGAATGGGAATAGAAGGAAAAATGTGAAGATGGATATTTAATAAGGAAAATTTTGGAATGGGTTAATAAGTATAAAATGATGTGGTTCCTTAAACATTTTGTTTCCAAAAAAGGATTTTTGTTTGGTTTTCTGATAAAAAGGATGGTTTTTGATGGTTAAGGGTTTTCCTTAAATTGTTTAAATAAATTTTGAGAAAAGATACTCTACGTATGATATTTTGAAATTACAAAACGTCACCTACTATATGGTATCACCTTGCATGCATGATCATTTCTATCTGTGGGTTGGCTATTGATTTAGAACTATGAGATTTCTACTGGGCATTAGTGCTCACCCCTGTTGTTTTTATCTTTTTACAGGAAGGAAGTGTGGATTCTATAGTCGAAGAGTTATGAAGTCCATAAGTCTGTGTATATCGTTGTGGATGTGAAGAAAGTAATTGTTGTATATTAATATTTGTATTTATTTATTTGTCGTTTCTTAGTAGAAGATTGGCATGTATCATTGTTATTATTGTACTTATTGAGAGCGAGAGAACACGTATCATTGTATTTCTGTTACTCAAGTGTAATAGATAGTTGTATATATATATATAAATGGACCTAAGTTTCAGGCTTTTGGTAATGTTTCCGTGTAATTAAAATTGGGGCGTGACATAGACTGCATAACTCAATAGAAATAATTCAAGCAAACAAAATTAAAGAGAATCTAAAAAAAAAGTTACCTATATCTTTAGCTTTACACTTTACCACGTCAGAGTTAGACTTGGTAGGAACAATCCCATCATTTGAAGATTCATTGAATTTCTTCTCCAAATTTGCCAAGAGACCAAAAGAAAAGATCTCTCACCTTCAAAATCTAATGATGATTCATCAAGATGCCTCTTTCCACTTTCTTTATTCTCATTCTCACCATTATGATCATCTCCACTGGTGCTTCTACAATCAGATTTTTCACTCACGGATGAGAAAGACTGCGATTTCAGTTGTTGGTAATCGTCATCAGCATCAATTTCACATTCATCACTGCCTAATCTAGTTATTTGTCCACATCTTTCTCTATATGCCTCGAGTTCAGCCTCTAAAACCTTAGTCTCTTCCTCTTTCTTCATAAGAAAATCCTTCATCACTTGTAGAGCTTCTTGGTCATACTCGCCTCTTTCGTCCATCATTCTCGACATCTTGTAAAGCTTTCTTTGTAGAGCAAACTTGATTTCTGGACCTTTTATGTTCGTAGTCATAATATCGTTCGAGGCTTCTACACATTTTTCGTCAATTGTTTCCCATACCAAGAGGTTTTGGCTATGCATGGTTGGTTATTCGTTTATTGATTGAATAGTTTTGGAATATGATACCTACTAGTGTCCAATAACAATAGTTCAATTTTACCTCAGTCCTATTATGAATCAAATGTATGCTAGTCCAACTAGGGGTGGGTGCGGATCAGTTGCGGCCACGAAACCTCCAATCCGCCATCCGTCCGCCAAATTGGCGGATTAGAAACAATCAATCCGTATCTGTCCGCCAATCCGACGGATGCAGATTTGGCAGATTGGTGGATTGGCGGATGGATGCGAATCGGTTTGGCGGTTTGAAATTTTACAAATTTTTGACATACAAAAAAAAAATATATATATATATATCTAATCTCAAATTTCAATAAAAAAAAAGTTTCAAAATTCACATCATAGATTATGTGTACAGATTTTTTGTTGGAAAGATAATGAGAGAATGCTGCACTAACCTATTGCCCAAAGTAGAGTGCAATTTAATGATGATTTCTTCTTCTTCAGAAGACATGTTGCCTCTCTTCAAGTCAGATCTCAAGTAGTTAATCCATCTCAGTCTGCAGCTTTTCCCACACCTAAGTAACCCTTCAAAACCATAAATAAAAAATATAAGACATACCAAATCTATTGTATTGCTTAGCTATTGCACTGCTATTGTGACATACCAAATTGTATTGCATTTTTTTTATAGCACAGAATATGTAAGACAGAGTATACAAACAAATTACAATAAGGTTAAGCACACATGGGTTCAACCATCCATCAGAGACATTGAAGATCAAATGATTTTCATATGTGATATGCAATTTTCTCATATGCCCATCATATGCAATTTTCTCATCAGAGTAATCTTCTTATCTTTTTATTGTTATTTCTAAAACCATAAAATATTTATTAAGCATATATCAAGCAAAGTTAAGGAGACTTGAACTCAAAACATGTTGCTTCAAAAGTCTCACCGGTAAGCCATACGAGTTAGGATCCTCTAGAGTGATTTTTCGTAAAGTGATTGCAAAGTAATAAGATTAGGTTTTGAGAGTTGGAAGGTCAAATAGTTAGATATCCTCAATTTTGTCAAAATTAATTCTCAGTCATTTAAAAAATTACTCTAAAAACACTTTACGAAAAATCACTCTAGACAATCATGATTCAAGCTATACCCCTTTGAGCCAAATGATCTCATACTTAATCACACATGAAACTCAACTAAAACCACAAAGAATTTCACTAAGATTTTGAAAAAGACTTAAAATAAAGAATGAGACTTAAAAACAATTTCTAATCACAACTTTATTGGATATTTTTTAATAAGTATTATATAATTACTAAAATTAATATATATATAATAGGAAAAAAAAAAAAGAAGAAGAAAAAAACCATCGTTGCAACAACGTAATTGGAGAGAATTGACAAATGTTCACAGTAGTGGATTGACCTTATTATCTACCATGAATTGAGCCTAAAGAATCCACCAACAAAATTTGGTAGCTTTCCTCATCTAAAAAATAATTTTTAAAAAAAATAAAAAATTGATAACTTAATTTATTGCAAGATTCATAATTTGGTCAAAACCTACAAAGTGATGTTGGCCAAAGCCAAACAAAGAAAGAAAAAGCTCCCAAAATCAAATCATAATGAGATACGAAATATTTGTCAATCTATTTCCCTCTATTGAAAACTTATATTGACAAGACAAAGACGAAAAGCAACCCTCTCAACTTACATATATAAGTTTGATACAGTGAAATGTAAAGAAGAGTAGAAAATCTCACAAGCATTCTTGGGCATAGACCTCCAAGAACCTTCCCCATTAGCTTGAATGTACTTGGTCAAGATCTCATCTTCTTCTGCAGTCCATCTCCCCCTTTTCAACCCCACTTTCTCACAGCAAGGTGGTCTACCCATTTCAGTCTAAAAAAAACACACACTTGATCACCCAACTCACTCAAGGTCTGTACTCCACTCCTCAGATAAATGGTAGAAGAGAGAGAAAAATGTAGTAGAAAGAGAGAGAGAGAGAGAGAGAAAGAGAGATACCTCAGTGGAGTAGACCGATCGTCGTTCAGTGCAAGCAAATTGTCGATCAGAAGTGTAGATCGTCGGTCGTTCAGTGTAGATCGTCGGTCGTTCAGTGTAGATCGTCGGACGGTAGGGTAGGGTAGAGAGAGAGAGAGAGAGAGAGAGTCTCAGCATGTTGGTCTGTGAAGGAATTAGGGCCAATTCTAAACAAAAGGGGACTGATGCGTGTATAAATTTGGGGGGAAAAACGAAGGAAAAAAGAAAGGCACGGGCAGGTCGGGTTTACGGAGTAAAATGGCAGATCATCCGCCACCCGACCCGAACTCGAAAAACTTAATATAGTCAGCCCGCACCCGTCCGCCAAGTACCACGCATCCATCCATTTGTCGCCGGGTCGGGCGGTTATGGCGGGTTGGGTCATCCGCTGCACAACCCTAAGTCCAACAAATGCTCTGCAATTGTTAGTGCACTCAAAGAACAGCCTCTGAGGGCCAAGAGATGCTCTACTCAAGTATTGCTAATATTATGTTTTACCAAAATCAACTCTTATTTGGAAAAACCCGTTCGGGGGGCAAAAATGCAAAAAAATCCCCTAAAAATTAATGTTGTGATGTGACCGACAAGTTTCTTGTGCCAAATATGACCTGTAGGTGTCACGACCCAAACTCGGCCCTATGGGTTTAGCACCGTAACCGACCAATAATCCGAGATTACCGAAGGCCTGTTAACTTGATACAAGAAAAAGCAGTCTGAGAAGCCAATACAGTAAATAAATAATGTCCATTGTGTTGTGACAGTCTGTATGCCAAAAAGATTTTTCATGCATTCACACATGTAGAATAGTACAGTCTATACAAAATTTACAGTCATTCAAAAGAGGGACTTAATCCCTACTCAACAGTACAGTAAACATTCAGACTATGCAATCCATTCGGTTATTACAAAATAGTAAGACAGTATGGAAGGGGGAATGCTAAAACACCCCTAAGCCTTAACACGATAGGCTTGGAACCTCGCAGTGAGGCACATAGGCTGGCTTGACAAAACTGAAGTCTAACCCACGCTCCTAGCTCCGATCTGGTGGCTGAGCACCTACATCTATATATATATAAACAGTGAGCTAAAGCCCAGTGAATAACATAATGCGTAAAGAGGTTAAGAATGAAATGTCCTTACAGTAATGGGAACAATTCATTAAACAAGATTTCAAAGATTATTGATCATATGTGGTACATCCATTAGCATAGCAGTAAACAGTAGGTCTTAAAGACCGAACAATAATGATGGCCATCAATCAGTAAATAGTAGTGGTTCCACGGGGGAACCGACAGAGATCTCTGTAACAGTAACAATAACAGTAAACAGTAGGTGCTAAGGATGCCACAGTATAGTTCGGAAATAAAGGACATACATTCATTCAGTAAATAATACCAGTTCAGTAAACAGTTCAGTTTAGTATTCGAAAGATAATCGTTTTGAACATATCTTTACACAATTGTTACTCACAGAGTTTGGGCTACAATATGCTAGAGCGTGTCTCCCCAGTCGCCAACCCTACACAGTTCACAGGTTGAACACACACTAAGCTACACAGTTGGGAAACATCATAACTTAATCCCTAATTTGCCTTGGTGTGTTCTACATCTATATCCTCATTAAGATGCCTTAAACTAGGCCTAAGAATGCCTAGAATGGGATGAGGATGCAAAAATACACTTAGAAAACATTTTGCAAAGTTTGTTGAAAATAGGAGCCTCGCTCGAGCGAGCCTTCCTTCGCTCGAGCAAGCTTCCAAAATCAAAGGCTTCGCTTGAGCGAGAAATCCTTCGCTCGAGCGGTCTGTCAAAACAGTAAAAGTACTGGATGCTGAAATTTTACGCTCGTGCCACCAATTCTACGCTCGAGCGTAGCTTCGAACAAAGGTTGGTCGCTCGAGCGAAGAAGCCAAATTCTGGAATTTCCAGATTTGTCTCCTAAGCTCAAACCAAGCATTCTTTCACTCGAAACTCGACCTCTTGGGCCCAAATTCTGGAAAACACATCTAAATTCAATGTATAACAAGTTTCAAAGCTCAATTTATGAATTCAAGCCCCAAAGGTGAGTCAATTAAAACCATTTTTCAAACCCATTTTCAAGAATATGAAGAACATGCAAACATGCATGAAATTGAACCATTTCAAAGCTCCAATTCTTGTTCAAATGAACTCATTTCTTCAAGAACATGGTGAAATCATGGACTCAAGCCTAATTATGAACATGCATGTACAATTTACCATGAACTTAACTCAAATTTCCAACATTTCAACCATGCATGCATGAATTAAGCCATAATCTTACATGTATGAACTAAAACAAGGCTTAACTCTACAATTTGACAAGGATCATGCAAGAACTAGCTTAAACTCACAATTAGAGGGTTGTATTCTCTTACCTAAGTCTTGTATTCAAGGTTTGGAGGCTCAATTTGCAAACTATACTTCAATTCTACCAAAATCCAAGCCAAAATCACAAGATCAACTCCTTCTCTCTCTCATTCTCTTGTTTGGTCGGTTGGGTACTCAAAATAGGCTGATGAATATGTTTTGATTAAGTATAAACAAGGCCTCAAATATGAATAAACAAGGGCCCACTCAATGGCAATTCCGTAATTAATGCAACTCTATTAATTGGCTTTATTTAATCTAGTTTAATCATACCTAATCACATTTTTGATAAATATACCATTAAATCACATAAATTCCACTGATCATGAAACACTAAACAATTTTCAGTTCGGCCGCCGATAAGGCCTTCAATTTGCAATTTAAACATAAACATACCAATAGATAATCAAATAATCGAACAGATAAACATGCAATACAATAGATATGCTTAGTCAATTCAGTTCCAATTTTCAATCAGTCGTTCAGTACTTCAATTGGTTCAATTATCAGTCATAAGCAGTCCAGTTTAGCATAAATCAGTAGGTAATTCAGTAATTTTTCGGTAAATAGTATGGGGTTGTTACAGTAGGGACAGATGGTTCGTAAATAGGATAAGTAAGCTGGGAGTTAGGGGAGAAAACACCTTAAACTTAGTTGAAAAAGGCGTTCGGGGGGCGATAATGCAAAAATAATTATTAATTATGTGCAATGATTACTTGTAAAATATTACTCGTTGTATGATATATGCGATCGATGTTTACATATTATTTTTTTATTATTATAAATTTGATTATGCAAAACTAATGAATTATTTTAAAATATTCGAGTTGTATGTTTATATTTTTCTATAATTTTAAATTTGCCAAAATGTAGTTAATACTAATGATTAATTTTTTGTTGTACTGATGGTTTTTGGCGTGGAATTGCAGTGAACGGTTTTTTTTCACAAGTACGAAAGACATTGTTTTTAGTCTACAAATTAGCATTAGTTCGTACGTATTAGTTTTATGGCATGGTATAGGAGATTGAATTTGACATCATACAGATTAAATTTTGATGCAATACAAATTACCTTTTCACATGGTACAGATTATTTTTTTTGGCATGGTACAGATTATCTTTTGGCGTGGTACAAATTAGTTTTTGGTGGTACAGATTAACAATTGGATATTAATTTTGTTTAATCCTCTGTTATGTATGGAATTATATTTTTCAAATTGGATTATACTTGGTTTGTATGGAATTTCTGTTGGAAATATTAATTTGATGTTAAATATGATTTTTTTTGATGGTTGAAAGTGAAATGTGTGCATGTTGTGGAATGATTGCTAATTTTATCAATATATGGATAATTTTATATATACAGGTTACAGATTGTACTAATAATTGAATAAATACAGGTGGTTGAGAAAGTAATTAAAAAAAAATTGTAAAATTTTTGGCGACTAAATATTTTTGTAGCCAAAAATGCAAGCAAAGATTTTCCATGACTAAATATTTAGTAGTTAAAAGAAACAAAAGACTTTTAGCGACCAAATAGTTAGTAGCTAAAATAAATGAAGATGAGGGAAGAAACTTTTGCCGACTAAAGATTTTAATCACGAAAGAACATGGCATCCTTCAGCAACTAAAATGTTTGGTTTTAAAATACCATGAAAATAAAATATCTAATATTTTGGCGACTAAAATGTTTCGTCGTGAAAACTAACAACGACTAAACTATTTGGTCGCTAAATGTATTATTATTAGTGACTAAAATTTTTAGTCAGTAAATGTATTATTATTAGCGACTAAATATTTTAGTCGCTAAAAGAGAATTTTATTTTGATTTAATTACTTTTAGCGACTACATATTTGGTCGGCAAAACATCATGTTTGGCCACTAAAATGATTTAGCGACTTCATATTTTAGTTGCTGAAAGAGAATTTAATTTTGATTTAATTACTTTTGGTGACTAAATATTTGGTCGGCCTTGGCAACTAAAATGTTTTAGCGACTAAATATTTTAGTTGCTGAAAGAGAATTTCATTTTGATTTAATTACTTTTGGCGACTAAATATTTGGTCGCCAAAATGTCATGTTTGGCCACTAAAATGTTTTAGCGACTACATATTTTAGTCGCTGAAAGAGAATTTCATTTTGATTTAATTACTTTTGGCGACTAAATGTTTGGTTGCCAAAACGTTATGTTTGGCGACTAAAATGTTTTAGCGACTAAATATTTTAGTTGCTAAAAGAGAATTTCATTTTGATTTAATTACTTTTGGCGAATAAATATTTGGTCGCCAAAACGTTATGTTTGGTGACTAAGTCTGTTTTAGTAGCCAAATATAAGATTATTAGCGACCAACGTTATATTAGTCGCCGTTGACTATTGCCGACTAGGCTTTGGCGACCAATGGGGTGACGAATAAATTTAGTCACCATTGACTTTCGCTAACTAAAAAACAACCTTTGGCGACTAAAAATTTGGTCGCCAAAAGTGGAATTTCTTGTAGTGGCTATTAGTCTATGACACTAATTTTATTCATAAACGAACAAAATACATCTTTTCATTAGAATTAAAATACAAAAATCCATCTAGTTGAATGAGTCCACCTTAAAATAAAATGAAGCCCACCACACTATCTTGACAAATGAAAAAGTGTTGACAGGTACATGAAGGAACAACTTAATTGAACCACTCTTTTTTTTGACCAACTCATAAAATTTAAATTTAAATTAAAAAAAAAATCACTATTTCTAAGGTCTATCTAACTCAAATTGATATGTAAGAATATATTATTTGCACCATAGTGACAATTAATTGCAGAGTACCCAATCAAACATGTGAATCATATAAATTTTTTATTTGAGAATCAATTGTTTTAAAGAAGCTTGTACTTAAGTCCAAACAACTTAAATTAATTAAGTCGGTGTGAGTGGAAATTGTATCTGAAAAATCTAGAAATATCCTAAATATTGATTTGTGATTATGTATCAATTTCAAGCAGTAAATAACAATTATAATCAAACAATCAAGATAAATCAATACAACGATTTTAACGTGGAAAAACCACAATTGGAGCGCCTCCAATTGTGATAAAAAAAAATCATGGGCAAAAGCCACAAAACAATCCACTAAGAAGACAAAAGGAATTACAGAAGTGTACCCTCAATTGCCTAGCGAATCCACGCTCAAATTGAACCGATCCCTATATGCCTCTTCCATCACGGTCTTCACCTAGGAATTGTCTTGCCCAACATTGAATCCACAACGTCGATATCAAATGCACGATGATGAGCCACTCTAGAATCCACCAAAGCTTCTGACCTAAATTCTCTGGAATCCACCTAAGAAAAACTGTCTCTTTTGTATTGAATGAAACAAACAATCCTTTGATGTATACTTTTCAAACCATGAGTTAAACTCAAACAAACATCAAAGAAACGAAAGAAGCTCTAGATGAAAATCCTTATACCCAAAAAGAAGATCTGGAAGATGTACCCTAAAATCAGACTAAAACACATATTTATAGAAAATAGATTCGCGATCTATGTTCGAGCTCAAGAATGGCCGCTCGAGCGTAGGAATGGTTGCTCGAGCTGGAAAAAACAACTCCCAGTACTTTTGCAAGCTAGTGAAACTTCTGAAAGGTCGCGATCTCTGCTCGAAAGCAAGCATGGCCACTCGAGCGGAGTGGCAAACATGAAAGAACGATTTCCGACATAGTCAGCGAAGTGACAAACATGAAAGAATTAACACCACAAACTTCTCTGCAAGGCACAATTCGGGTTGGATTCGCATCTAAAACTCATAACCTCACTGAAATAAAAAACGAATAAATATTACAACTGAAAGAAGTTTTGTCATATGGAATTGCCAAGAATAAAAACCTAACAGTATCGAAATTTCATAATTTTTATTTATAAAAGATAGAGACTTATTTATATCTCTGTAAAAATTATATTTAATTTTAAATTATTCCCATTAAACTGATAATTTTCAGATGTGCACTCATAAAACCTAAGTCTCTGTCTCATTTGCTTACTTTTTCTTCTCTATCTCTCTCTCTCCCCTTTTATGTGCTCCCTCTTGTTTCCACTCCATCAATCAGTTCTTCAACATCTACACAAGTATATAGAAAACGAAAAAAGAAAAAGAAAAAAAGATTAAGAGGTGAGTGTCTTGATACCCTCTCTTTCTCTCCACCGCTCTTCGTTGTATCTGTTGAATTTTATCCACCAACTTACACCTTAAAAGTAAAGATGTCAAACAGCAAGGTAAGGTGTTAGTGAAATAGTGACCTCAACATGTCTTTATTTTAAAATAATAATAATAAAAAGGCAATTAAGTGATATTTTAAAATTCCAAATGACACAATAATTATAAATCATTAATTTAAAATTTTAATGACATGTCATAATTTTTTGCATTATTATGAAATTTTTATTATAATTTGTAACTTGGCATGGCGGGCTTCCAAGCAGATTTTGCTTTCTAGACCACATCTTTGAGCAAATCGATAGTTTTTCCTAGGTTGTAACTTTTTTTTATTTTTTTTTATTTTATTGTTTGGTTGGGATGACCCTATGGAATCTTGTTTATGTACTGTTATTGTTTTATTAATGTAATATTTCTCATGTTCTCAAGAAGAGAGTGTACCATGCTTTCCTCTACCCTTTTTATCAGAAATACTTATGGATTATTGAGAGGGAGTTTTTATGTGCATTAGGGCCTAGCTAGGCCAAGGGGCGGTAATGGGCCGTTCTGTGGGCTGCGGTAAAAAGGGCTGAGTAAAAGGACCTTGTAGTTAGCTCGGTCCGATTGTGGTTGTGGTTACCACGGTCGGTATCGTAATAATTAGCTCGGTCATGGTATTCAGAACCGAGGTATTTGGGCTTCTTATGGTGGACCTTGCTTTCGTTAGCACGGTCATAGCTTATTGCAGTTAGCTTGGCCTCGACGGACCAAACCGAGGTACCAGCAACGAAGGGAAGAACCGAGCTAGTTGGAGCACGGTCATTTCTGCCGCCGTAGCATGGCCGTGTTAGCTCGGTCATTTTGTCATACTACTGAGGTAAAACCATCTCACTTGGTTAAAGCAGTGAGGGGGGTGTTGAAGGATAAGCATTATCTTTCAAGAATGTGATTCCTAGAAGGACTCTACATAGAGGAATAAGAGTCCTATGTAGAGTCCTACTAGGATTGTGTCACACGGAACCTATAAAAGCTCATAACAGAACCTTTGGAAGAGGTAACACAACTTTGATTCTCGAATACACAGAGCTTTTGCCTATTTTTCTATTTTGCTGACTTAGGCATCGGAGAGATATCCGGCACACACCCGCCGGCTAGCTCATGTTTGTGTTTTCAAGGAGTAAAGCAACGACGGTTGGAGGAGCGCAGACTTGATCAATAGGATTATATGAGAAGATTATTTCGTGCTCGTACAATTATAAAAAGATATCTTAAAATTTATGGGTATTTTTCTAGATTTTTTTGGATAATTTTTTAGGCTCATATTGTAATGTATAAATGTTTTTTTCTATGTATTTTTTTATTTTTATTTTTTTAATTTGTAGTATTGTTGGGTTCCAATAGTGGGGGATGTATTGAGAATGTAATATGTTTTTTGCAGGGGAATATAGATGGCTGCACAAGAAGACACACCAGTTTGTTTATTTGTTTATTATTTATTTATTTTAGCAAGGTTTGTTTCTTTTGTTATAATTTTTTTTGTCTGTCTTGATTAGAAAGGTAAACCTATTGCTAGGAAATGTGTAAAATTTCCAAAAACAAAAACGCATTAGGTATTTTTTATTTATTTTTATTACGATGTAGGTAAAAATTCAGTGAAATTGAATCAATAGTCAATTATGGTACAAATTATAACCAGTGACGGAGTTAGAAAATTAAACCAGAAAGGGCACTTATTAATTACAACTCTAATTTTTTTTTTCCCCATAACTAACAATAAGAAGATAATAATAATTTTTCAATTAATATTAAGTACAAAAACTTAAATAAATTATTACAAAAGTATTTCACATAAAATTTTACAATTAACTTCTGTAAAATCGAAAAGAAAGTATTACTTATAACTAGTATATCACGGATAATGTAAAAAAAGTCATATATTTAAGTTTCAAAATAAATTACATAATGGCAAGATAAATTAAACTTTTACAAAATTTGAGTACAAATTTCAAATAATAGAAATATCACGTCATCATTAGCATACGATATCAACATATGAAGGGTGAACTCCACATGCAAATATAACTTAAACAGTAGTAATTTTTACATATATATAGTGAAATTAATTATATTTACATATCAATAATGATAGATATTACCTTTATATTGAAATTTTTTCACAAAATTTTTACACAAAAATAGAATTTGTTGTAGTCTCCTTTATTTTCAATAAAATAATCACTATTGTTCTCATAAATTTAGAAATACCATTAACATTTTATTCTAAATATTATTTTTATTTAAAATTTTATTTATATACATATGTTAAAAAAATGTAAATCCAAAACCCAAGGGGCCGTGACCCCCCAGCCACCATGTGGCTCCGCCACTAATTATAACTACATATAAATTCTCAAATTGGGAAGAGAGATTTCAAATAAAAACTTCTACGCATGTAGTGAGTTAAATTTTTTAAATTTTAATGGAGTACAATAGTTCAGTCGGATCACTTGACTCCATTGATATATGTTGAACATTTATTATTTTCATTGGAGAAAAATCAATCAACTAGAAAAATGATTGACGTTTTAAAGGGTTCTGTTTTTTTGCACATAGAAAAGCTAAGTACACAAAATAGAAGTCCAGAATTTCACCCAGAAACTTAATGTATGCTACATATTTAACTCCTGAATTGTAAATCAATCCGAACCACACCACCCCAACATATAAGGGTTTTTTTAAGAACCAAACCTTTTTGTCTTGAGAAGTGAAAATTCTGTTGCAAAAAATATTTATAGATCAATTTCGGTAGTTGCTAAAAAGTTGTAGCAAAAAGTTTTTAAAAACATTTAGCGATAAATTTTTTAAAATATCACTGATAAATGTACTTTTAGAGACAAAAAAAATTTGGTGCAAAAAATGTTTTCTTTTGGGTAAACTACTAATAATTCATAATAGTTGGAGTTAATTTCCATAAACTCCTATTAAAAATAAGTTCTAGTAAAATCGTTGCTAAAAATAATCGTCGCTAAATTTACAATTAGTGATAGTTTTCTGTGACAAATTTTTGAAACTGTCGTTGAAAATTAAAAATTAGTGATGTTTTTTGTGATGAGTTTTTTAAACTGTTTCTAAAACTCATAATTAGTGACATTTTTTTGTGACAAAATTTTCTAACTATTTCTGAAAATTAACAATTAATGATTTTTTTTTGATAATGTTTGATGAAAAATATCATTAATTATCATAAGATTTACTGGATAATAAATCTACCTATTAAGACCTACACGTAAGTCTCCCTTTTCTTTTTTAGACAAAAAATTCATCACTAAAAATTATATTTGTAAAATGATATTAATTTTATTAATTTTATAAACATGAAAATTAGTTTAAAGTGTCTCCAATGCTTACTCTTTCTTTTCATCAAATTTAAATTTGATGAAAAAGTGCAGTTTTGGTACTCCAATGTTAACATCAAACCAGTATCAAATTGAGGATGTCTTAGATTTTTTTATCAAATTAAGGATGCCTTGAGCCTTTCATCAAATTACTATAGATAGCCGTTAACTTTGCAGGTAGCAGTTGGAGACTGCAAGAACACCAGATGACTGGCCGATTGTCTAGTTGGTTGTCCTCCCGAACATCCACTTCCTGGCAAAATTGCCCATAACTGACCATACTCTCAGACAACTAGAACATGGAGATGGACATGGCGATCGTGGACGACCTTCTTGAACACCTTGTCATTGATATCACTACAATAAAATGCACCTTTGGCGACCAAAATTGGCGATTAAAAAAAATTTAGTCGCCAAAAGTTGTGGAATTGGTGACCAAAAAATTTTTTAGCCGGCAAAAGTACAATATTTAGTTACTAAATTTTTTTAGTCGGGGTATATTGATTATTGGCGACTAGAAAAAAATTAGTCACTAAAAATGCCACAATTGGCGACTAAAGAATTTTTTAGTCGTTGTATTGTTAGTTTTGGCTACTAAAATAATTTAGTTGCCGAATGAAAAACAAAAATTTACTTTTTTATCTTTGGCGACTAAACTTTTAGTCGCCAAAAATTCATGTTCAGTGACAAAAAATTTTTTAGTTGCTATATAGTTAGTTTTGGCTACTAAAATTGTTTAGTCGCCAAATAAAAAACAAAAATTTATTTTTTATCTTTGGCGACCAACGTTTTGGTTGCCAAAAATTTATTTTCAGTGACTAAAAAATTTTTCTATGGCCAAAGAACTAAAATATTTGGAGGGAGATATTTAAAATTTTGGAGAGATTTATAAAATTAATTGGCACCACCCGGGCCGACCTTCAGGCGGAGTTGGATCGAGCCTGCAAAGATTGGAGTGCGTTTCACGTGACTAACCATGGTGTTCCAATCTAATTGCTGAACAAGATGAGGAGAGTCGATGTGTTGTTCTTCGAGGAGTGTCCACTGGCTGAGAAGATCAGGTACTCTTGCGATTCCAATTCGTTTGCTTCTGAAGGCTATGGAAGCCGTATGTTGGTTTCATCCAATGATACAGTGTTGGAATGGACAGATTACTTCGATCATCATACTTCGCTTCTTTCTCGCCGGAATCCCGATTGTTGGGCTCACTTTCCTTATA
Organism: Camellia lanceoleosa; assembly: GCA_025200525.1. Taxonomy (NCBI): domain Eukaryota; kingdom Viridiplantae; phylum Streptophyta; class Magnoliopsida; order Ericales; family Theaceae; genus Camellia; species Camellia lanceoleosa. The sequence continues at coordinate 234,678 of JANUSC010000031.1, read as the reverse complement.
ATTATAGGTCTGTTCTTGACTTTTTTCCCTAGATCTTCTCGTTCATGTTAGTTAATTTGCTTTCACTGTTTTGTTTGGTTGCTGAGAAAATGAACAAAGGAAAAGAAAATTCCAAATCCAATGTGATTTTTTATTCTTGTTCCCCCAATAGGCATTCTATAAAAGCTAAAAAATAATAAGTATAATTAAAATTAAAATCGATTCAAAAATCACTTCCAAGTTCTTGCTCAAAATACTGGTATGAAGAGTTGTCTACTAAAGTCGAATTTTTTCAAATCATATTTCCCAGAAACTTGCTTTGAAATAAATTTTCAATGAAGGGCATGTTTTTTTGTAAATCACCAAATATTAATTCACCTCTTATCACTACTAGGTGCTGGTGGTGGAAGGAATGTGAGTGCTCGTAAGGAAAATAGAAAGTCATTACATACACAAAATATAACCCATAACATACACAATAATACGATGCATTACTTAAGAAAATAAACCAAAATTCATTCATCAGAGTATCCTAAGTAAAGTCATTACATATAACATCCAAAATAAATGCCCTACGGGCTTACATCTTTGCCAAGCCAACACTTGGACACAAAAACATGAGTTCTAACTCAAAAACAAATAAAGCCCTAGGCTTGAATGTTTACATGTAATTCAAATAACAACAAATAACTAAAGACAAGGCTTCATTGTCCAAATCCTTCCAAGCTAAGTCCTTGGAGGTAGTGAATCACCTGGACCTGAAAATGATGTTCCCGTATAGGGTGAGCCACAGCCCAGTAGAAATATACTAAACCAAATATAAGCATTGAATAAAGCAATAGCATTCAATAGATGGATAATACAAATTATCAGTTTCACTTTCCATTAGTTATTCCACTTTTCCTTTTTACCAAATATGGCTCAGAACCTGGCCAAACTATAACAGTGAATTTGTATGTCACCGTACATTATTTCCAATCTCAACATAATAAATGAGACTCAAACTCACATCAAAACACTTCATACTTCTAGTTTGATACATATTTTAGTGTTGCATCAATAAAACACTTCAATATAAATAAGCACACATAAAAGTGATGCTAATGGAGTCCATCCCCTATCTCCTCCCAAACAATAAAACACTTCAATATAAATAAGCACACTTAAAAGTGATGCTAATGGAGTCCATCCCCTATCTCCTCCCAAACAAAATCCGATTTAGAGGTCCATCCCCTATCTTCCCCTAAACCGTGGAGTACATCCCCTATCTCCTCCCACACAATATGCATATGCAATGCTCAACTAATACATGTATGTAAGCACATAACATATACAACAAACAATCAATACACATAATATCTGTATTAATTCAACAGTCAAAATTAATGACTTAACCAATGTAATTAGTTTCAGTTATCCCTAATCCACATGCAATGTCTACAACAATCATGACTATCCTCCACCGATAGCCCAAACCAGTTATCTCTAGACTGGAAATAAATAAATCAACAATTCAATAAACGAGTTATTTAAATTAACCAACTATCCCATTTAATCAATAAATTCCTCCATTTCATGAGTTCAACTAATTACCCAATGTTCCTTAAACTAAATATACAGTTCAATTTATTTAAACAATTAGGGTTTTTCCCAAAATTACCAAAATACTCCCCAAGATATCAAAATATCAAAACTTAGAACAAAACTCATAAATTGGAGTAGGAAATCCCTACCTCGAAGAAATAACCCAAAAAGAGAAGACAAAGATGATGACCCAAACTCAAAGTGCTCCAACTCCAAGATTGTTCAGATTAAACTGAAGCTCTCGACCCACACTACCTTTTTAATAAAGCAACTAGGGTAGAAACGCACTCTAAATAGATCAAACCTAAGAAAAAAGGTGAATAGGGAGAGAGAGAAGTCGGACCTAGGGTTTGGAAGCCAAAAAGAAGATGAAAAAACTGTCCAAAACCCGCTGCTGCCTATATAAACTAAACAGGCTCGCTCGAGCGAAGAAAAGCTCGCTCGAGCGACCAGACACAAGAAAGTCTCGCTCAAGCAAAGAAAAGCTCGCTCGAGCCAAGAATGCAATGCTTCAGGTCTGCAACCCAGAAGCATGCTCGAGCGACAGAATGCTCGCTCGAGCGAAGAACTCGGAAACATACACCTCGCTCGCTCGAGCAAAGAAACACTGCTCTCAGGTCTAAACTAGACACAATCGTTCGCTCGAGCGAAGAAACCTTGGCTCGAGCCACCAGAGACAAAACTCAACCCTCGCTCGAGCGACCAAACCCTCGCTCGAGCGACCAACCCAAAAACTGAACAGCAACACTTGGTTTCCGGACCCAACCAACCTGTAACAAACCTGCCCAATACATCCTATAATTTCAAATGAGAAAATAAAGGACGACAGCAACAATTATACAATGATAAGATCCATGGAACCTAAGTCCGGATACAGTAATCAAATAGGAAAAGACCGGGGTCGCTATAACCTCCCCCCCTTAAAGAATTTCGTCCCCGAAATTAAGCATAAGTTTTTCAAAAACAGGTTTTTCTCCAATTCCGAGAATATGGTAATACACTAATAAACTACTTGACCCAAAACCAGTCATTTCATCTTTGATCAAGAGGCATTTCACAATATGTATATATAAAACAACATATATTTCAACCTGTATCAGTATTATGCATTTTCCTTCCAATGTTAACAATTTCAATATACATGATTCCCATTTCCATATCATATTCAATTTCACGATATATATAAAACACATTCAATCTATAAATGTGACATTCCACTTCCATTATGAAGCAAATTTCAAACAATTAACATTAAACCAAAACATTCTCAATGTTTTACAACTTAAGACATATATAAAGCTCTTAAGTTCAACAATAATACAGAATCTAAATACAAGATTACAAATCAATAAACATGTCCGGATATTTCTCACGGACTTCCAACTCACGTTCCCAAGTGACTTCCTCCACCCCGTGATGTTTCCACAAAACCTTTACCAAAGGGATGGTCTTGCCTCGCAAAACTTGATCCCGTCTATCAAAACTCAAACTGGTCTCTCCTCATACGAGACATCCTCGTCAACCACTAAATCAGTCCAATCCAACACATGTGATGGATCCGGCTCATACTTCCGAAGCATACTCACATGAAACACGTCATGTACTCCGGACAACTGCGATGGCAACGCTAAACGATAAGCAGCCTCGCCAATCCTCTCAAGGATCTCAAAAGGACCAATGAACCGAGGGGACAACTTCCCGCTCTTCCCAAACCTCATCAATCCCCGTCTAGGTGATATCTTCAGAAAGACATGATCACCCACCTCAAACACTAAAGGTCTCCTCCTACGATCGGCATAAGATTTCGGCGACTACGGGGTCATCACAAGTCTCTACGGATAAGCTCAACTTTCTCCGTCGTTTCCCTCACCAACTCTGACCCAATAGAGGTGCATCACCCACCTCCCAAAGAACCGGAGATCTACGATCGCCATACAAGGCCTCAAACGGTGCCATACCAATACTAGATCGAAGCTGTTGTTGTAGGCAAACTCCACCAAAGGCAAGTGCCTCTCCCACGACCCCGAAATCAAGAACACAACCGAAGCATATCCTCAAGGATCTGAATAATGCCTCGGTTGCCGTCGGTCACGAGGATGATAAGCCGTGCTAAAGGTCAACTTAGTGCCTAAGGCACTCTGTAAACTCTGCCACAATCTAGCAGTAAAACGAGGATCTCTATCTGAGACGATCGTCACTGGGACCCCGTGCAACCTCACTATGTCCCGAATGTACAAGTTGGCAAGATGATCTACCGAATCTCTCACGCACATAGGAATGAAGTGCGCCGACTTAGTCAACCGGTCTACAACCACCCAAATAGCATCACTACCCCGCTGAGTCCTCGGAAGACCTGCTGGCCTCTGATGTTCAGCCTTCACTTGCTGACAAATAAGGCACTTAGACACGAAAGCTGCCACATCTCTCTTCATACCCCTCCACCAAAACTGGCGCCCCAAACCCCGATACATCTTAGTACCTCCTAGATGCACCGCAAGGTGCGAATGATGAAACTCTCGGAGTACCTCTTCTCGGCAAGACTCCGGCACAAACAGATGGTCTCGATATCTCACACTCAGGTCGGGATACACTGTCAAACCCTTCTCAACCTTCCCACCAGAAATCTTCTCACGGAGGGATTCTACCTCAGGGTCACCTCTCTGAGCCTCTAACACTCGAGTCACAAGTGTAGGCTGTGCAACTACAGAAAACAAAGCCGCAGCCTCAACTGATTCGCCAAGAATCAAATCGAACTTCCCAATTGCATCCAACATCTCCCATTCTCGGATGGCTATACTAGCAACGTCACCAACAGATTTCCTGCTAAGGGCATCGGCCACAACATTGGCCTTCCCCGGATGATAATGCAACTCAAAGTCATAAACCTCAATAAACTCCATCCACCTCCTCTGCCTCAAATTCAAGTCTTTCTGTGTAAACAGATATTTCAGACTTTTATGATCCGAGAATACCTCGAACTACTCACCATAAAGATAATGCCTCCAAATCTTCAAGGCAAATATCAAAGCTGCTAACTCTAGATCGTGCGTAGGGTAATTTTTCTCATGAATTTTCAACTGACGTGAACCATAAGCAACCACTTTCCCGTCTTGCATTAACACACAACCCAGACCCTCTCGTGAGGCGTCACAATAGATTGAATAACCCAACCCTCTCTCCGGAATAATCAAAACTGGAGCAGTGGTCAGTCTAACTTTCAACTCCTGGAACGACTTTTCACAAGTCTCACTCCATACAAATTTGACTCCCTTCCGAGTCAATCTAGTCAAAGGCGAAGCTAACCTGGAGAAATCTTTCACAAACCGGCAATAATACCCAGCTAATCCCAGAAAACTACGGATCTCAAACACACTCTTAGGCTGTACCCAGTCTTGCACTGCCTCCGTCTTAGATGTATCAACCAACACCCCTTCCCCAGAAATGACATGGCCTAAAAATTTCACCTCTTCTAGCCAGAACTCACACTTTCCAAACTTAGCATAAAGCTTATGGGCTCTAAGTAACTCAAGCACCACTCTCAAGTGTTCCTCGTGCTCCTTCTCTGAAGGTGAATAAATCAGAATGTCGTCCACAAAGACGACTACAAAACGATCTAAGAATTCTCTGAAAAGCCGATTCATCAAATCCATAAACACTGCCGGTGCATTGGTGAGCCCAAATGGCATCACCAGAAACTCATAGTGGCCATACCGCGTACGGAGTGCCATCTTCGGAATATCCTCCTCCCTGACTCTCAACTGATGATAACCTGATCTCAAGTCTATCTTAGAAAAACAATTAGAACCCTTCAGCTGATCAAACAAATCATCTATACGAGGCATAGGGTACTTATTCTTAACCGTCACCCGATTCAACTTCCAATAATCTATACAAAGTCTCAAAGCACCACCTTTCTTTTTAACAAAAAGGGCTGGCGCTCCCCACGGCGAAACACTAGGACGGATATAACCCTTATCTAACAACTCCTGGAGCTGAATCTTCAACTCAACTAACTCGGCAGGGGCAAAACGATAGGGTGCCATAGAAATTGGCGCCGTGCCAGGCACTAGGTCAATAGAGAACTCAATCTCTCGATGCGGTGGCAAACCAACAAGATCCTCAGGAAAGACGTCCGAGTACTCACAAACCACCCTTGGCAATACAATCTGAGTCTCATCAACCTCACTAATCGAAAGATTAGCAAGTAGACCACTAAGCTCACTCTGCCCTCGTGAAACATACCCCGCAAAACACTACCAACCCGATCCCCCAGAAAATGGAAACACTCTCCGTTAACGGTACAACAAGTGACCCTCTGACGGTAACAATCAATAACTGCCCGATATGACGATAACCAGTCCATACCCAAAATAACATCAAAGCCCTTCATAGGCATAACTACAAAAGAAAATGGGATTCTATGATCATCGACCTCTATATCACAACCCCTAACACCTTGTTTCAAGATCAATTCACCCCCAAGAGGTGACACTACACAAATAGGAGACGCTAACAGTGCTAACTCCAACTCCAAAACAGATGCAAATGCAGCAGACACAAAGGAATGAGATGTACCCGTATCAATCAAAACATTAGCAACCGAGTTGCAAAACAAAAAGGTACCTCTCACAACCAATGGAACCGGTACAAGGTCCTGCGCCGTAACAGCATACACGCGCCTAGACAACCTCTGATCAACCTGCTCACCCCTAGGAGCATAAGACTGCTGCACAGACTGGGACGATGAAGCCCCCTGATTGGCCCTCGAGGCCTGACCCGACTGAGCTGGCTGCTGACCCTGAGTCTGCCTCAAACCTGATGCACTAGGTGTGCCACCCAACTGCGGGCAATACCTCTTCATGTGCCCTGCCTGACCGCACTGAAAACAAGTGAGCGGCTGGCCTCTACCCTGACTCTGGCTCTGAGATCGAGCCGTAGAAGATGCTGTTCTCTGCCCTCCTCCCCTCTGAGGACAAACTGGAGACTTGTGGCCCAGCTGGCCACACTTGAAACAGGTAATGTCTCCCTGGCTGCCTTTCCCAGAACTTGCACTCGGCACTGGAAAAGTGGATCTAGAAAAGCTACCCTGAGACTGCTGAGGAGTAAAACCTCTCTGCCTCTTGCCATCACCCTGGCCATCCTGACTCCTCTTGGAGCCTTTCTGCCCTTCCTCCTCCTCCTGCATCATGATCTCTGTATGGGCTGCAGCATCAACCAGACGCCCATAATCCCGAATCATAGACCCAACAATTCTCAACTTGAGGCCGCGCCTCAACTTCTTCTCAAACTCAATGCAACGGCGTTCCTCAGACACCACTAACTCAGGTGCAAACCTGGACAAACTAGTGAATCTGACCTCAAACTCGGCCCTTTGGAGAACTTGATCGCTTAAGGCAGCGCGGTCTCCGGCTTCTCCTCGATCTGGAGATAAGAACCTCTCCTGGAAAGCATTCACAAAAGCCTCCCACGTAGCTCCTATGCGACCCTTAGTGAACTTCCACCACCGCATCTCAATTTGGAACGATGCCAAGGTCACTTTCAACCCCCCATCTTCGATGCCAAGCATCTCAAATGTCTTCGTTGTCTGTTCGAGCCATTCATCTGTCTTAAGCGGCTCTTTAGGATCACCTAAAAATTCGTCCGGATTAGACCAGAAGAACTCCCTCTTTAGAAAAGAAGGTCCAGCATCTGCAACAACAACTTGGGCTGGGTTCGCAGCCCTCAAAATGCCAACTGATTCCCTGAATGCCCCTGCTATCTCTCAGGCTAAAGCGCCCATAGCCTGCTGGCCTACTGGCTCGGCCACATTGGCCTGACCAACACCCTCATTTGCATCTGCGGAATCTCCTACCGCTACCACGCCTACCGCCTGCGCCCTCGTCCCAATCGACATCCTAATACAAGAAACAAAGACGTTGGCACATTAATAAATGTGCCGAAACTAAACACTCTCGTCCTAATGCATTGGACAACAATAATTCATTCCACGTAAGCACATAAGCACATAAGCACCTACGAATTTCATTCCCGGATAATGATAGTCCCAAAGTGTTACTACAGTTCCGGTTGGAAGCAGCAGTAATCAAGTGCCTTTCCAACAAGACTACTAGAACCTCAAGGGTCCAATCAACATCTGAGAAACTACGTTCCATACCCACATAATTACATAAGCATGTTATCAAATAAGCATACAACAGTACACTAAGTCTCTATCAAACGAGACGAACCCATTGTGATACTAATCACTTCCCACGTACCCAAAGTATTCAAACCCGGTACGCTCTGATACCAAGTTGTCACGCCCTCAAAATATAACCCATAACATACACAATAATACGATACATTACTTAAGAAAATAAACCAAAATTCATTCATCAGAGTATCCTAAATAAAGTCATTACATATAACATCCAAAATAAATGCCCTACGGGCTTACATCTTGCCAAGCCAACACTTGGACACAAAAACATGAGTTCTAACTCAAAAACAAATAAAGCCCTAGGCTTGAATGTTTACATGTAATTCAAATAACAACAAATAACTAAAGACAAGGCTTCATTGTCCAAATCCTTCCAAGCTAAGTCCTTGGAGGTAGTGAATCACCTGGACCTGAAAATGATGTTCCCGTATAGGGTGAGCCATGACCAAAGAGAAATATACTAAACCAAATATAAGCATTGAATAAAGCAATAGCATTCAATAGATGGATAATACAAATTATCAGTTTCACTTTCCATTAGTTATTCCACTTTTCCTTTTTACCAAGATGGCTCAGAACCTGGCCAAACTATAACAGTGAATTTGTATGTCACCGTACATTATTTCCAATCTCAACATAATAAATGAGACTCAAACTCACATCAAAACACTTCATACTTCTAGTTTGATACACATTTTAGTGTTGCATCAATAAAACACTTCAATATAAATAAGCACACATAAAAGTGATGCTAATGGAGTCCATCCCCTATCTCCTCCCAAACAATAAAACACTTCAATATAAATAAGCACACTTAAAAGTGATGCTAATGGAGTCCATCCCCTATCTCCTCCCAAACAAAATCCGGTTTAGAGGTCCATCCCCTATCTTCCCCTAAACCGTGGAGTACATCCCCTATCTCCTCCCACACAATATGCATATGCAATGCTCAACTAATACATGTATGTAAGCACATAACATATACAACAAACAATCAATACACATAATATCTCAGATAATTCAACAGTCAAAATTAATGACTTAACCAATGTAATTAGTTTCAGTTATCCCTAATCCACATGCAATGTCTACAACAATCATGACTATCCTCCACCGATAGCCCAAACCAGTTATCTCTAGACTGGAAATAAATAAATCAACAATTCAATAAACGAGTTATTTAAATTAACCAACTATCCCATTTAATCAATAAATTCCTCCATTTCATGAGTTCAACTAATTACCCAATGTTCCTTAAATTAAATATACAATTCAATTTATTTAAACAATTAGGGTTTTTCCCAAAATTACCAAAATACTCCCCAAGATATCAAAATACCAAAACTTAGAACAAAACTCATAAATTGGAGTAGGAAATCCCTACCTCGAAGAAATAACCCAAAAAGAGAAGACAAAGATGATGACCCAAACTCAAAGTGCTCCAACTCCAAGATTGTTCAGATTAAACTGAAGCCCTCGACCCACACTACCTTTTTAATAAAGCAACTAGGGTAAAAACGCACTCTAAATAGATCAAACCTAAGAAAAAAGGTGAATAGGGAGAGAGAGAAGTCGGACCTAGGGTTTGGAAGCCAAAAAGAAGATGAAAAAACTGTCCAAAACCCGCTGCTGCCTATATAAACTAAACAGGCTCGCTCGAGCGAAGAAAAGCTCGCTCGAACGACCAGACACAAGAAAGTCTCGCTCGAGCGAAGAAAAGCTCGCTCGAGCCAAGAATGCAATGCTTCAGGTCTGCAACCCAGAAGCATGCTTGAGCGACAGAATGCTCGCTCGAGCGAAGAACTCGGAAACATACACCTCGCTCGCTCGAGCGAAGAAAAACTCGCTCGAGCGAAGAAACACTACTCTCAGGTCTAAACTAGATGCAATCGTTCGCTCGAGCGAAGAAACCTTGGCTCGAGCCACCAGAGACAAAACTCAACCCTCGCTCGAGCGACCAACCCAAAAATTGAACAGCAACACTTGGTTTCCGGACCCAACCAACCTGTAACAAACCTGCCCAATACATCCTATAATTTCAAATGAGAAAATAAATGACGACAGCAACAATTATACAATGATAAGATCCATGGAACCTAAGTCCGGATACAGTAATCAAATAGGAAAAGACCGAGGTCGCTATAGTTCCACTTACTGAATTTGACTCTGGTGAGGTTCCATCTATTTCTAAAGCATTGAGTGGTGCTTTTGTGATTGAATTAACGAAGACCACTACTGCGGAAGATCTTTTTGTATGCATTCTCTACTTATTTATTATTATTCATAGTTATGCAACTTCATATTTTTTGAAGTAAATGATTGAATCTAAGAAGAAAAAAAACTAAAAATGAAAGATGATTGCTCCATTCTAAAATTAAATAGTGGGAGTGATTTGATTTCTAATTTGGGTGCATTCTTACACTTTCGTTGCAGTATCTCAAAAAGGGAAGTTAACCTGAACTGATATATGGATATTCATTTTATACTTGCATTTTGGCAAGTGGTGCTCCCATCGGGAAAGACTGTTGTAGATCTACAGCCCGAATTTGAAGGGGATTAATTATTACAACACTTGCAATAGAAAAAGATCTGGGTTTGACTTTTGTAGCCACTTCTTCTGTCCAAAATTGGGGGTCAATAAGTTAATATATTGGCATTTGGTCCCAACCCAAACTACCTCATGATTTAAACCAGTTCCTTTCATATTTCTAGGTGTATTTTGATCAATTGGGAAAACATTGTTTATTATATGTTAAAGAACAATTCAGACATATTAACTAGTCATGATTTGAAATGAAATTGCCAACACAAAAATGATACGAGACTACATTTTACCTCACACAGTACATTGTCTGAAGTGTCGGATTTTCCACTATAGCACTGTAAGAAAGCTCCATATCTTGACTGTTTGGTAGACTTCTCAATCTCTATTTCTTGAAATGTTTTGAGAGATAATTACCACCCAAACAAAAGGCTACTGCATAACATATTTTTGGCATAATCCTCCTTTGGTGGATTACTAATTGTGATACTCAAAATATAAAGAACTTACGTTCAAAATCCACATACTCCATCATTTGGATTCTCTTGCAAAATAAAATTTTGGAAACATTGCATGTAATTGTCAAACTAGAGTTTACTAGGATAGCATAAGGTTTAATTTGGAGGTTGTATAAATTTTCAACAAAACAGAAACATTAAAATGATCTTGATGGGATTATATGCATAGTATAATATATCTAAATTATTAATTTTATAATTGTTATAATTTGACACGTCAATTTTATTGAATAAGTGCTAATGGCTTTTTTTTTTTTTTTTTTTTTTTTTTTTTTTACCGATTGCTTTTGCGTGGGCTATTGTGGATGTGTACAAAGAGCATTTGTTCTGTATATGGAAGAGATTTATTTTGGAGCAATCCTCTGTTTTGGAAATCCAGTGTTTTTGTATGTAATATTTAATTTAGATGGATTATATATACTTGGTTTGTATGGATTTATATGATATTTGGAATATGAGGTTATAAGTTAAAGTTTTTGAATAGTTGATAATGAAATGGGCATTATTGACAATGGATTTAGATTATAATTGATAGATGTATTATTCTGTATATGCACAGGTTACAAGTTGCATTGATAATAAAATGCATATAATTTAGAAATTAATAAAAATTATTCAATTTGTGCATTTTAAAAAAATTAATAAATAGAGCTTGAGCTTTTGGCGACTAAACATTTAGTAGCCAAAAAATAAAAAAGGAACTTATTGCTGACTAAATAGTTAGTAGCCAAAAAAATAAAATAAAATAAAAGTTTTTGACGACTAAAAAATTGGTAGCCAAAAAGGAAGGTCACGTTTTTAGCGACTACAAAATTGGTAGCTAAAAAACTGAAGATGGAAAATATTTTCAAAAAATTTAGTTGGCAAAAATTTTCGGTGACTAGAAAATGACTTTTGGCAACTAAAAATTTAGTCGCCAAAAGTTTAATTTGTTGTAGTGTATCCTCTCATTCCTTCCAACCCCAAATGCTATTCGAACAACCTCTTTCTCTCTCTCAATTGGCGAACCCTCTGGCTTTCTCTTCCCTCCCTCGACTCTGACTTCGACTTCTCACTCTTCCCTCATTTCCTCTGATTCCTTCCTCAAACCCGCCAATTGTTTCTCGCATTCGTCAATCATACCCTCATAGATCGATCCCACATTCGTCTCCTCAAATTCAAGCTCACATTTTGCTTCCCAATATTTGAAATCAATTTTCACCATCAAGTCTCGTCGTGGATTTGCTATGCCATTAACCACCAAGTCCTCGAGTTCGATCTCGATTTCTATGGATATTTGAACTACATCAAATTCGACCTAGAATGCCTATTCGACTTCTATTTCTCCAATATCAAAAGTAGCTTCGTTAGGGTTTTGAATCTTCGTAACTGTGATATCATTGTTCCTCATCCTAGGGTTCAAATGACGGGAATCTTCTCTCTTCAATCCATGTCTCTCACTCGGATTATGTTAATCTTTAGTTTTGGAGGACTGTTATGCGAAAGAACTAATGGAGGGAAAAATAAATGGAAAAGAATTAATGTGGAGAAAAAGAATCAAAAGTGAATTGAGAGAAACAAAAATGGAGGAAAAAAAATGTTTCAGAATTTTGTCAAATTACACAAACCAATTGACTAGCCAAACATCCTACCGGTCATCCTCCTGGTCAACCGGTGCTGTGATGAAAATTCAAAATTCTCTGTTGGAACACTCAATATCAGATGAAATTTTTACTCAAATTTGATGGAAAATAAGAGTAAACATTGGAGATGCTCTTACAAATACAAAATTTAGACAAGTTAATCAAAAATTATGTGACTAGTTAATCAAAAATTATGCGACAATCACAGTAATAGAATTACCATATGGCTTAGGGTGCCATCTCCCACCCCACACCAACATTTAAAAATCCTCTTGCACATGTTATATATATATATTGCTCATATATATGTAGGCTAATGGTTATGCATGTGTGTTATGAAATCTACACCAAAAGTGAGCCCCCTTAATTGAAGTTAAAACTGAAAATTTAAATATTTTTATAAGAATTGATTTTGTTTTATAATTGAGTTTTTTTTCCTTCTATATTTTGAGGTTTTGATTATATATATATTTTTTGATTTGTAGAGTGGTTCAATAAATGTTCGTGTTGAATACAAAATAGAGGAGGATTCACCTAAAAAAATCTATTCAGGATGGGTGGGTTAAAATCGGAGATATGAAGGTTAAGTGGCCATTTTTGTGATTTGAAAAGGAGGATGAAGCAAAGGATGTTCATAAGAATTTGTCAAAACTCCAAGATGTGAGCTTATAGATGAATTCCTAAGGCTTTTCTTATTATCTAATGATAAAAATGGTATGGTTAATGTGTTTTTTGAGAGAAGGGCAGAGGATGGTGGATGAAACCAGCGATTTAGAAGGTCTTTGCTGGCTTGGGAGGAGGAAGAAGCTTATAGATTATTCAATCTTCTTAATACTGCACCAACACTGTGTAGTACCAGATCTGATGAGCTTCAATGGTGTACTGACCCATCTAAGCTCTCTACTGTTTCATCAGTTTATAAATGGACTGAATCATTCTTGGGACCTGCAGTACTAGTGGCTGCCTCAATTTGGAACAACTTTGTGCCCCCAAAAGTACAACTCTTTAGGTCGTTGGCTTGGCTTGGTAAGGTTAAAACCTCTACTGTACTCCATAGACTTGGAATCCTAGAAGAAAGTGCAAACCTTGGCTATGTGTTTTGTCATAATGAGGTTGAAACAGTGGAACATATTCTGCTCTACTGCCCTTTTGTGTGGTTGCTTTGGTCTGACATTATACACTGGTGGGGATTGCAGTGGGTGATACCAGGTTCAGTGCAAGGTTTGTTGCAATGGTGGTCAAGATGTAGAATGCAAAAGCTGGAGAAGAAAATCTAGATGGTTATACCTTTGGCCACTCTCTAGTCCACATGGAAGTATAGAAATGACTGCGTTTTTAATGGTTTTCAACCAAATTTGGAAGCTCTGTGTGAATTAGTGAAGGTTAGAGTTGCTATGTGGCTTAAAGCATCGCAAATTCAGGTGGACTTTTCTATAACTGATTTGGTCTTTAATCTGTCACAAGTGAAATATTGTATCAAGAATGGAGGTTGAATGTTATGATTCAAGTCTGGTGTTTTGTTTGGTCTTATCAATTAGCTTTCTATGTTCAGTGCAACAGGGTTACAGGTCTAATTTGTTTGGTCCGACTACTGTGCACTTGGTGCTTTGAATGACTGAAGGACTAAAGGGCTGCTTGTTGCTTTGAAATGATTGGTAAATTTGAATGGAGTTCAAGGCAGTGTAGAATGACTGAAGGGCTGCTAGTTTTGCTGATGTTTGCACTGGTTTCTGGCTGTCTTGCTGGTGTTGCACTTGGTACTTGGAAGCAAGGCCACTGACTGGAGGTTTGCGTGTTGTTTTGAAATGTTTGGTTAATTTGTACGAAGTTCACTGCTCTTTGCTGAGTTTTGTAGAATGATTGAAGGACTGCTTGTTGCTTTGAAATGATTAGTAAATTTGAATGGAGTTCAAGGCAGTGTAGAACGACTGAAGGGCTGTTGGTTTTTGTTGATGTTTGCATTGGTTTCTGGTTGTCTTGGTGATGTTGCACTTGGTGCTTGGAAGCAGGGCTACTGATTGGAGGTTTACTTGTTGTTTTGAAATGTTTGGTTAATTGGTATGAAGCTCAAGGCAGTAGGGCTATAGGTCTAATTTGAATGGAGTTACTCATCTGGCTATTGTGCTCGTATTTGTCTTGCTGGTGTGTCTGGTTCACTTGCTTGTTGCTTTGAAATGATTGGTCAATTTGAATGGAGTTCAAGGCAGTGTAGAATGACTGAAGGTTGGAGTTCGAGGCAGTGTAGTTGTTTAAGCTGGTTTCTGCTGATGTTGCACTGGTTTGTGGTTGTCTAAGCTGGTTTTTCTTTGCCTTTGCTTTGTTTTGTTTGCTCTGTTTGTTGGTCTCTCACGAACTAGGAGGTTGGAGCTTAATATAGCTCCAAGCTTCTCTTTATTGATATAATTTATCATACTTTGTATGTGTTTCATCAATAAAGTCTTCTTTTCGCCGATCAAAAAATAAAAAATAAAACACCAAGAACACTACTAGCTTGCTGTGGACAAGATTCAATATAGCTTAGAAAAATATAAAAAGCAACACTCAAGAATTTGGAACGGTTCACGACTTGTCTCACAATATCAAGATATAATCCGGTATGTCTTACCCATCCTTTCTATTCATCATGAGCTTCATAGTGTGGCTGGCTCCACTCCCATTGGATTTCATGATTGTTTTTTTAGGTTGAGTTTTACAATTGTTTTTTTTTTTAAGTTTTTTTTTTTTTTGGTAACGTTATTATTATTATTATTATTATTATTATTATTATTATTATTATTATTATTATTATTATTATTTTTGCAACACGTTTTTTTTTCTTTTCCAAGATAAAATTATTGCTCCCATCTATAAATAAATTTTTTTATAAAAAAGATAAATTTATTACTAAATGAATTAATGTATTTGGAAAATACTAAAAAATTAGTTTTTTTGTTATTGAAAAGGTTAGGTAATGTGCTTTTTTTTTTTCCTTTTTATTTATTGGTCATTAGTAGTTTTTTCCCAAAAAAAAAAAAAAAAAATGCATGTATATTTTTTTCATTTGTAGATTTTTTCTATACTAGAAGAACATGAAGAGTAAAATAAATAAATAAATAAATAATAATGATGATGATGATGCACATTTTAAAAGATTTCATTAATGAAAAAAATAAAGTTTGAAAAAATGACCTTTTTTAGTAATTGCCAAAATATAGATAAATCTTATAAAAAAAATTATTTTTAGAATTATTAGCTAAACAAGTCAAAACGGATTAAAAAAGCTATAGCCAAACAGCAACATTTCCGAATTATTATTTTTTTTTATCACGGACCACTATATCATTGTATATGTCTTAGGCTTCGTTTGGCATAAAAAATCTGGGTTAAAATAGTTATAAAAAAACAAAATAAGTTAAAAAACTAATAAGATAAAAATCACATTCAAACCATAATCATTTCATTTTTTCTCTCACAAAAGTCAAAAAAGCTAAAAAAACCTATCCGAAATGAGACTTTTTAACCCTAGGCTAAAAAAGACAAAAAGTCAAAAAGCCGAAAAGACAACCCACATCCCAAACAAAGGCTTAACCTTCTTTTGGTAGTTAGTCAAAAAGCTAGGCTCTATTTGATTCCATTCTTGAATCATGATTTCACTTTCATATTATAACCTTCTGCTTGATTATAATTTTTAAAATATTCCAAATCACATTTCAAAACACATTTGAAAACATGTTTGGTAACAGAGAGTTTTTGAATTTTTGGGTCTACCTGGTCATCTGCCCAAACATCCTCTCGGACAATTTTTGAATTTTTAGATTTACTTGATCGTTCACCCAGATATCCTCTCAACGTCCAGCCGGTTGACCGAAATAATATTTTTTTTTTAGTTTTTATTTTTTTTTGGCAATTGCCACCTGTTAATTTAAAAAAAAAATTATATTTGTTTTTGATATTTTTTAAGTATAGAAATTATTTTTGTTAGACTAAAATGGCAAAATAGTTAGCCATTTATTTAAAATTAACAAAAAAAATTTAAATAAAAATTAATTTGTCACAGTATTTTTTAAAAAATAAAAAAAATTTAAACAAAACAATTAAAAAAAAAATTCAATCAAATATACAATCAAAGGTAATTTAAAGTACTAGCTGAATATTTTTTTAACAAAAAATAATATCTATTTTTTAATATTTTAAATAAAAAAATATTTTTAGAAATTTTTCAATTTTTTAAATAAAAAATTTAGTTTTTTCAACAATTATTTTTTTGAATTGAATTTTAAAAAGTGTTTGGTTATCAGTCTTGAATAAATTTTTTTTAGAGTTTTGAGTTGTATGCTTGATTATGAGTTATAAGTTTTGAATTAAAGTTTTGAGAACTCTTTTCAAAACTCATAATTAAACAACTTTTCTTATTTCAAAACTCAATTCAAAAATTCAAAATTTAATTCAAAACTCTTTTCAAAAATTCAAAATTCAATTCAAAACTCTTTTCAAAACCAAAACCAAACAAATTTTGGTAGCGTTTGGTAGAGTTTTCTAAATATGATTTGATAATAGAGTTTTATTTTGAGTTTGTAAGTTTTGGAATTATGACTTGAGTGTGAAAATTTTGTTTGGTGAATGAGCTTTGAAACGAGTTTTGAATTGAGTGGGGAATTTTTTATGTGACGTGTGATATTTGATACAAAAACTTACAACTTGTAATCAAATACACAATTTAGAATTCTATTCAAATCTCATAAAAAAATTTAAAAAAATTCAATTTTTTTTATTTAAATATAAAAAATACTAGGTCCCAATTGTAAAAAAAAAAAAAAAAAAAAAGAAAAGAAAAAATAGCACTCCTCTAGTCAACCAGCCGGACATCTAGGGGGACGACCAGCCTAACATCCGAGGGGACAACCGGTTAGCCCAAATTTTCTCGCCTTGTGAAGAGTTTTCAAAAGTGAGTGTGAAATTAATTTTTGAAAACGCTAAACAAACATCACTCAAAAGTGATTGTGAAATTATATTTTGAAATCTCCACTATACGAGCACGAAATAATCTTCTTGTATAATCCTGTTAATCAAGTTTGCACTCCTCTAAACATCGTCGCTTAGCCACCTGAAAACACAAACGTGAGCTAACTGGCGGGTGTTTGCCGGAAACCCCTCCGATGCCTAAGTTAGTAACTAGACAATAGACAATAAGCTCTGTGTATTCTACAGTAAGAATTGGGATACCTGTACGTAATTCTGTCATGAGCTTCTATAGATTCTGCCTGGCACAATCCTAGTAGGATTCTAACTCTCCTTATAAGAGTCCTCCTAGGAATCACACACCCTACTCACTACGAACCAAATAAGATGGTTGTACACAATCCTAGTAGGACTCTACTCTCCTTGGCAGAGTCCTCCTAGGAGTCTCAAGCCCAAGGACAATGATTATCTCTAAAACACCCTCATCACTGCAAGCCAATTGAGATGGTCACTCCCTTATGCTCAGATATACATTCTTGACCGAGCTGCCTTATCTCGGTTCCCTACCATTCGGACCGTGTGATTGGAAGCCGATCTATCGAATGGCACTCTGCCGAGCTATACATAGCTCGACCCTCGTCATTGACGTTACCTCAGTTTGCTACAGAACTTCCTTTAAACAGCTAGGT
This sequence comes from Camellia lanceoleosa, assembly GCA_025200525.1. NCBI lineage: Eukaryota > Viridiplantae > Streptophyta > Magnoliopsida > Ericales > Theaceae > Camellia > Camellia lanceoleosa. Next base: position 216,607 of record JANUSC010000031.1, on the reverse strand, counting down.
CCAAGCCTCAGTGTCACAGCTGACTAGCCTGGCCCAAGACCGAGCTATCAGCCCCTATTCCGGCCTATAGCCCGGTTCTTAGTGTGGCCTAATATTCAGAAACAATGCTTCCTAGCTCGGCCCAATTTGGCTATACAAATTACCCTCTTAATTGCCCCTTAATTCCATCTGCGAAGCATGATTGGGATTACTTTTCTCTAGCGGAGCTAAAAACGCTCAACTCTGCCGAACTAGAGAAGTTGTTCGGTCTCACAACTCTTTCAGTCCCAACAAGTCTTGTCAGTTGCTTAGCACGTCATTCCACTAATCTGGTATGTCTGATACGTCGTTACCCCATGGACTGGTGGCGTGCCCCCATTAGCCCCGTTCTCCTGTTACAACTGTTATGCCAAAAATTTTAATAGCCCTGCTTTATTTCCTTCAAAGTAAATATCCTTCGAGTTTGCAATCGTACGAGGAGTTGTTCTTTCTGTGTCTCGCCAAGCAGAGTAACTCAGTTTACACTAACCCTGTCAACCTGCTTTAGTTGAGATAACCATCTCGGTCAAAGAATTCAAAAATTTGTTGGTCAAACCTGCCAACTTGCTTTGACCGAGGTAACTATCATCCCCGCCGAAGAGTTCAAAATTTTATTGGTCAAACCTGCCAACCTTCTGAAGCTTAGATTCTTATCTCGGCTAAAGAAAAAAAAGTGTTGGTCAAACCTGCCAACCTTCTTTAGCCTAGATCTATATATCGGCTGAAGAATGAAAATTGTTGGTCAAACCTGCTAACCTTCTTCAGCCTTGATCCTTATCTTGGCTGAAGAACAGGATATGTTTGGCCTAACTTGCCAAACTTCCATCAGCCTAGATCCTTATCTCAGCTAATGGACTAGATGTTGGTCAAACATGCTAACCTTCTTCAGCCTTGATCCTTATTTTGGCTGAAGAACAGGATATGTTTGGCCTAACCTGCCAAACTTCCGTCAGTCTAGATCCTTACCTCAGCTGATGGACTAGATGTTGGTCAAACCTGCTAACCTTCTTCAGCCTTGATCCTTATTTTGGCTGAAGAACAGGATATGTTTGGCCCAACTTGCCAAACTTCCATCAGCCTAGATCCTTATCTCGGCTGATGGATTAGATGTTGGTCAAACCTGCCAACCTTCTGTAGACTAGATCATTATCTCCGCTAAAGAATGAAAAAGTGTTGGTTAAACCTGCTAACCTTTTTTATTGCCCCCCAGTCGGGCAAAGACTTGTTAGAAAGAGTTGGTCAAACCTGACAACCCACTTTGCCCCCAGTTAGGCAAAGATTTTTTAGAAAGAGTTGGTCAAACCTGCCAACCCACTTTGCCCCCTGTTGGGCAAAGATTTTTTACGTAGTTGGTCTTTCTTGTCGACCGTGCTAACTTTTGTCGAAGGTGTTCTGTCCGACATCGCTGTTTTTATCGGACTCTTCCTGGGTGCGCATCCCATCTTCCTCTACCAAGATGTGTTGGTGCACTCTCTCTAACAGGGCTTCCATAGTAAAAGGTGGCGCCATTGTCATTGAATCCCTCAATTCATTATCAGCCGACAAACCATGTTTGTACTGTGCAATAGCTAGGTTGGTAGGACAATCTGTTACTTAGTTGAAGGTCTCCCAATACCTATTGTTGTAAGACTTCAACGTTTCCTTCTCGCTCATGTCGATGGAGAGAAGCTGGTCAATATCCACTAGCGTCTTGGTGTTCGTTCTGAATTTGGTCACAAATGCTTCCGCTAGTTGCGCCCATGAAGCTACGCTACCTTCTAGCAACCTTTCAAACCACATTAAACCCAGGTCACCAAGGCTAGAAGGAAACAGGATACACATTAGATCCTCATTTCGCCGATACACGACCATAACCTGGCGAAAGTGGCATAAGTGCATGTAGGGGTCTGACTTCTCCTCATAAGTAGTGAATTTGGGCTGGTGGAAGCCTGAGGGTAATGGTGCGTTCTCTATCGCTGGAACGAATGGTGAGCTTTGCAACCTTGCTAACACTTTGCCTGCTGGTTCATAGGTTTGGCGTGGCTCTGGAAATCCAACCTCGACACTCCCATGTGTTCTAGGAGCCAACCGTTGTAGTGCGGAGACTCTGTTGGGGGCACGAGCCTGAGTGTCTTCTCTTCTTTGAGCTTTTCTCTCTAGCATCGTCCACAAGTTTGCCGACCTAGGCAACTCTGTGTGCCTAGATGTCATTTGGTGCGAATGCGAGGGTTGATAACTGCTTCCCTCCGTATCAGACCTTTCAGTCCTCGTTCTCACAGACTTGGAGTAACGAGTCTTGGAAGTCCTCGATTGTGTATCGCCTGTCCGGAGGCTTCTACTTTCAGTTTGTGACGGTGTGACTTGCCTGTCACCATCTTCTGAGTGGTAAGAGCGCGTGTTGCCTTTGTGCCCCTCTTCTGTTGCCACCCCTTCACCTTTTATCTGGTGCTTCATAGTCTCCATGTCAACCGCCATTCTTCTTATTACTTCATCTTGCTCCCTTACGCGATCTTCCAGAAACTGAGGATCCATCATCCGCCTTTGTCTATCAGGGCTTTGAGAGCGGTATAGACTTGAGCCTCGTCTTTCTCGCGACTCTCTTCATGTATTTCATCGCTGGGGGTCTAATTTCGCCATGGGTGGTACATAAGGCTAGCCTTCGTGCGTTGCGATCCCTCCCAGGGTCTGCCCATCAATAGCAGAATGTGGCAAGTCTTCGTTATGCGCCATTGATTTCAACTAAAGAGGAAAACTCGATCAAAAGGTTTTGTTCTTTGTGTTTTCCCACAGGCGGTGCCAATTGTACGAGCCCGAAATAATCTTCTCGTATAATCCTATTGATCAAGTTTGCACTCCTCCAAACATCGTCGCTTAGCCACCTGAAAACACAAACGTGAGTTAACCGGCGGGTGTGTGCCGGAAACCCCTCCGATGCCTAAGTCAGCAACTAGACAATAGACAATAAGCTCTATGTATTCTAGAGTATGAATTAAGATACCTGTACATAGGTCTGTCATGAGCTTTTACAGATTTTGCTTGGCACAATCCTAGTAGGATTCCAACTCTCCTTATAAGAGTCCTCTTAGGAATCATACATCCTACTCACTACCAACCAAGTGAGATGGTTTTGCATAATCCTAGTAGGACTCTACTCTCCTTAGCAGAGTCCTCCTAGGAGTCTCAAGCCCAAGGATAATGATTATCCCTAAAACACCCTCATCACTGTAAGCCAAGTGAGATGGTCACTCCCTCATGCTCGGATATACATTCCTAACCAAGCTGCCTTATCTCGGTCCCCTACCACTCTGACCGTGTGATTGGAAGCCGATCTATCGAATGGCACCCTGCTGAGCTATACATAGCTCGGCCCTCGTCATTGATGTTACCTCGGTTTGCTACAGAACTTCCTTTAAATAGTTAAGTCCAAGCCTTAGTGTCACAGCTGACCAGCCTGGCGTAAGACCGAGCTATCAGCCCCTATTTCGGCCCATAGCCCGGTTCTTAGTGCGGCCTAATATTCAGAAACAATGCTTCCTAGCTCGGCCCAATTTGGATATACAAATTACCCTCTCATCCACCAAACGGATTTCTCTTTTCAAATCATAATTCAACAATTCACAAACTCAAAATATAACTCCATTCTCAAATCATGATTTTAAAACTAAACCAAACGCTATCTTAATTATTGGCTAAAAATAAGGCAACCAAAAAAGTTAATATTAAAATAAAATAAAATAAAAAAAGAAAAGTAGTTCTTTTTGGCAAATGCTAAACATTTTTGGCTTTTTAAATATATATATATATATATTTTTTTTTTGAGGTGGCTGAAGTTCACATTGTGACAGAAAGTGGGGTATGTCAAATGAGTTAAATATATTTCTATAAAATGAGTTTTTTAGTTAATAATTGATTTTTTTTTTTTCTTTTTAACAATCAATAGGAGATAATAATAATAATAATAATAATAATAATAATAATAATAATAGTAGTAGTAGTAGCTGATCTGAATAAGTACATTTTTTAAATTTTTTTACAAAAATATATGCAAAAAAAATAAAAAAAAATTTACTTACTTAAATAAGTAAACTTATTTAGAAGATGCTAAACTAATATAACTTTATTGCCGGGGCATTGTAGTTGGCATGTGTGAACTTCATGGCCAAAGATACGCTCATGGAAGTCTCTTAATCAAAGACATTTTGATTGTGAATGACAAGCCTAAATTTGCCTTCATACGAAATGAGTTTCGTCCTCCTTTAGAGGGTGACAATGAGTGTCTAATCCACAAAGAAAATTTAGATCAAGATTTTGAAGATTCTATTTAAGAAGGTGATTGGTACTTATCCTGGTAATGGTCATGACGAATTGAATTATTTTTACGAGCGCACTGAAGGCAACAACGCGTAAGAGTTCCATACTTTTATCTCCATTTTTTCCTCTCCTTTTTATGGTCAGTTTTTTTTTTTTTTTATGAGCAATGCTATATATAATCTCATTTTTATCTCTAATTTGTGCATTTTTTATTTTTTTTATTGGTGCTATTATCTATCATTTTATTAGATTAAATCCGATAAATTTTTTATTAATCTACTAAGTATAGTGAATCACCATTTGATTGATACAACTTCTGTTATTAGGTATATAAGCAATTTGGAGGCAGTAATTTTTTTAATTCAAAACTTTACAATTTCATATTTTTGTATAGTAAAATCATTTTAATAAAATTTATATTTTAAAATTTAATCAAAAAAATCTGAAAATTTTCACTTGTTAACTAAGAAATTTCTCTATTACATAATTTTTTGCATTAATTTCTCAAACATAGAAATTGTCACGGTTAATAAAAAGTGTGATGTCACATCCCCTAATACACCACCTCCATTTTGACTTCTAATGAGAGAGAGAGAGAGAGAGAGAGAGAGAGAGAGAGAGAGAGAGAGAGAGAGAGAGAGAGAGAGAGAGAGAGAGAGAGAGAGAGAGAGTGAGTTCCCCTTCACATAGTCTATTCCATGTTATTAGAGATGGATTTGGAGGTACTCAATTATAACTCCCAAACATTTTTCTAAAAAAAATTAGATAAATTTATCAAATGAGCTAACTTTCATAGTTTCTTCACAGCAACTACAAAATTTCTCAATTACTCAATTTAAAAATAGAGAAAATTTTCATTTGTTATTTTTTTGAATGTAATTTCATATCCAATATTGTTTTTGTTTTATAGATCTACACAAGTAAATTCCAAAAATACAAATTTTATTAAAAATGACTATGAATGATAACAATACAAATTTCATTGTCTTTGTATTTTTTTATTTTATTTTATTTATTTATTTTTTGATCGGCAAAAAGAAGACTTTATTGATGAAATACATACTGAGTATGAAAAATTACATCAATAAAGAGGAGCTTGGAGCTAAACTAAGCTTCAACCTCCTAGTTAGTGAGAGACCAACAAACAAAACAAACAGAGCAAAAAGCAGAAGGCTACAAGCTAAGGAACTCTGTAGCAGTAGCAGAGCAAAACAACTTAAGAGCTCTATAACAGCAGAGCACAAACCATCAGAGCAACATTATAGAGCAGCACATCAGCATAAACCAACATTAGCATAAACTAGCAGAGCAACATTACAAGCAACAGGAAAAACTAGCAAAGTCAGCAGCCCTGAAAACAGCATCACCATCTACACTGCCTTGAAACTACACTGCCTTGGACTCCATCCTAATTAACCAAACAACTCAAAGCAACAGGCAACCCTTCAGCCCTTCAACCTTGACCAATTAGCCAAGCAATTCAAAGCAAAGCAACCCTTCAGACAATCTACAAAGCTTAGCAACTACCAGTGAGCCAGCCACACCAGCAAGACAAATACCAGCACAATAGCCAGACAAGTAGACACCCTGCAACATTAGACATACAACCCTACTGCCATGAACTTCAATAAATTAACCAAAACAATCAAATAAACAGCAGCAAACCTCCAGCTAGTAGCCCTGTTTCCAAGCACCAATCATTATTCAACCTCCAGCCTTCAACCCCCATTCCTGATGCAGTACTTCACCTGTGACAAATTAAAGACCAAATCGTTTATAGAAAAGTCCACCTGAAGGTGCAATGCTTTGAGCCACATAGCAACTCTAACCTTCACTAGTTCACACAGAGCTTCCAAATTTGGTTGAGTATCGTTAAAAACACAATCATTTCTATGCTTCCATATGGACCAGAGAGTGGCCAAAGGTATGACCATCCAGATTTTCTTCACCAGCTTCTGCATTCTACATCCAAACCACCATTGCAACAAACCATTCACTAAACCTGGTAACACCCACTACAATCCCCACCAGTGTATAATGTCGGACCAAAGTAGCCACACAAAAGGGCAAAAAAGCAAAATATGTTCCACTGTTTCCACTTCATTATGACAAAACACACAGCCAAGATTTTCACATCCTGCGAGGATACCAATTTGATGAAGGAAATAAGAGGTTTTAACCTTACCAAACCAAGCCAACCACCCAAAAAATTACACTTTTTGGGGCGCAAAGTTGTTCCAAATTGAAGTAGCCACTGGTATTGCAGGTCCCAGAAATAATTCAATCCATTTATATACTAAAGAGACAATGAAAAGCTTAGATGGGTCTGCACACCATTGAAGCCCATCCGGTCCTGAACTACACAGAGTTAGGGCAGAGCTCAGTAGATTGAATAGTCTATGGGCTTCTTCCTCCTCCCAGACCCGCAAAGATCTTCTAAATCCCATGTTCCATCCACCACCCTTTGCTCTTCTTTCAAAAAACACACTAACCGCACCATTTTTATCATTAGATAATAAGAAAAGCCTTGGGAATTCATCGATGAAGCATACATTACCCACCGACTTGTCTCTCCAAAAAAGAACTCTTCTCCCGTCCCTCAGAACCAGCTAAGAATTAGTAATATAAAATTGATACAGCTCTGGATTGGATAAAACGACATGTACTATATCAGTCCAAAGCTTTGATCCTCCGCCAGTTAGTTTTGGGAACCATCTACCATCCACAGGCACATATTTGGCACAAATCACTTCCTTCCAAAGCGACTGATTCTCAACACCAAATCTCCAGCACCATTTTAATAGTAGACATTGATTCAAAGTTTTAATCCTCCTCACACCTAACCCACCTAGTTTCTTATTTTTAGTGATCACCTCGCACCGGACCATATGAACTTTCTTCTAAGGTCAGAGCCACCCCAAAGGAAAGTTGATTGCAATCGCTCAATCTCTTTAGCCACTCTAGCCGAAATTCTAAACAAGGATAAATAATAGACAGGTAAAGCGGACAAAATAGATTTGATTAAAGATAGGCGTCCGACAAAGGATAATAGCCTTCTCTTCCATGTGGGCAATTTCTATTTGAACTTGTCAAGAACGGGTTTCCAAGTACTCCTCCTACTGGGGTTTGCCCCCAAAGGAAGCCCCAAGTATTTAAGAGGTAGCTTTTGATGAAAACAATTTAATTAAGAAGCAAATTCCAGCACCATTTCCTCTTCCACCCCAACACCACATATGACAATCTTATGGTAATTGATTTTCAAACCAGAAATAATCTCGAAACATCTTAGAATTCTTTTAATGTTGGTCATCTCCACCCTATCCGCATCACAAAACAAAATTGTGTCATCCGCGAATTGCAAATTTGTGACTCTTTGGCCATTAGAACCCACTGTTGCCCCTTGAATTAGGCCCAAACCCTTAGCTCTGCTCAGTAGAATATTAAGACCCTCTACTACAGTGTTGAATAAGAATAGTGACAACGGATCTCCTTGTCTAAGACCTCTTTGAGGACTGAACTCAGGTGTTTGTGAACCATTTACCATGATAGAGATCTTGGCAGAGGAAACACAAGTTTTCATCTAGCTAATCCACCTAGTTCCAAAGCCAAACTTCGACAGCAAATCAAATAAAAACTCCCAATTAATAGAGTCATAGCCCTTTTCAAAGTTCAACTTAAGCACCAAACCTTTTCGGCTAGATCGCTTCCACCCATCCACTATTTCATTAGCTATCAGAATGCCATCTAAAATGTTCCTTCCCCCCCCCCAAAAAAAAAAAAAAAAAAAGCTGATTGTGCCTCACCAATAATCTTGGGCATCACCCTTTTCATTCTGGTAGCTAGCACCTTAGCTAAAATTTTGTACAAGGAACCAATCAAGCTAATAGGCCTATACTTGTTCAAACAAGAAAGACATAAAACTTTTGGAATTAGAGCTATGAAAGAGCAATTAATTCCACCAACCAAGCCAGCATTATGATAGAACTCCCTCATAAACTGTAACACATCAACCGACACAGTTTGCCAACATCTCTTGAAGGACGACATGTTGAAGCCATCCGGCCCAGGTGCCTTATTACCATCACAACACTTTATAATAGACCAGATCTCCTCCTCAGTAAATTATGCGTCTAATTGTGCCACAACTTGAGCTCCCCCTATACATTTGAAAGGGCCAGATAATTTGGGTCTAACTTTCCAATCTTCCGAGAATAGCCTTGTAAAATGAGCCTGAATAGCTTTTCTAATTTCCAAAGGCTCCTCAAGCATTCGACCATTCATTGCTATTGAACACAAAGAATTCCTGTTATTTCTGCTACATGCCATAATGTGAAAGAACCTGGTATTTTTATCTCCTTTAGTTGCCCAATTCACTCGAGATTTTTGTAACCAGATCCATTCCAACATTTTACCTGACCTCCAAACTTCGCCCTTTATTTCCTTTCTTCTACACAATTCTGTATCAAGTAGTGGTCGCTCCTCAGCTAACAAATCCAGATTATGGGCCTCATCTTCCACACTTTTCAACTTCAATTCAATCCTACCAAACACCTCTACATTCCATTGCTTAATTTTCTGTTTTAGTGCTTTAAACTTTATCAGACACTTGTACCCTGCCTATCCTTCCACACCAAGTGCTGACCAACTTTGCTGAACAAAGGGAAGAAATTTTGGATGTAAAAGCCAGGCATTAAGAAACCTAAAGGGTTTAGGGCCCTAATCCCTATCATCCTCCATTAAGATAATAGGACAGTGATCAGACAACAATCTAGGAAGTCCCCATAATTTGAAAGAAAAATTCTGCACCCACTCATAATTAAGCAAAAATCTATCAATTCTGCTCCATTTCTCCCTTGCTTGAGAATGACACCACGTAAACTTCCTCCCTAACATAGGTATATCTATCAACTCAAGTTGATCAATCATAATATTAAAGTCCCTCATTCCTCTATCTGTTCTTGAGCATCCTATTCTTTCTAAAATATTCTTGATTTCATTGAAATCACCCCTTAGACACCATGGCCCCAAAAAACTGGATTTCAAGCGTACTAAAGAATCTCATGTCTCTTTTCTTTTAACCACCTCATTAGGACCATAAACAGTAATGATAACACAATCAAAACTGGAAAATAATGTACCTGATAAAAGGATGAAATTTTGAGAACTACAACAAGCCTTCAATTGAAACATCTCTGGGTTCCAAACACATAACAAACCACCAGCTCGACCAATTGCATCAACTCCCATGAAATCAAAATGATCCCCAGGCCACATAGACCTAACCAAATCAGAGTCCACTGCAGTCTTCTTGGTTTCTTAAAGTAACACAATGTCTACTTTTCTATCTAGAAGGTTTTTCTTAATCCTCCCTCTTTTTTTCAGGTCTTCCAATGCCTCTCACATTCCATGATTGTATCTTCATGAGTAAAAACATCACTCTTGATCAGCTAGGTCTAAAGATCTAACTTGCCTCCCCAACCTTCTTCCTTGCTCTCTATTGATCTTGAGCTTCCAAATCCTGTTAACGAAGCGTTAACATTTGTCGCATCTCATCACAAAATTAGCAGTGTCCTGACTAAGGGTGGTCCAAAAGTAACCTATTCGGAGAATTTTATAAGTCAGAGATCGTCCCCCAGAGTGATTCCCACAAACTCCCTCATATATTTCTCTCATTACATAAGTGGCTTGGTCGTTATTGAGACATCTGAGATATGGTCGTGAGAATCCCCTCTTATACAAGATGCCACCAAGAATGACGTAATTCAATGACTGAGTTCTAACTTTGGTGACTTCGAGTTTGTTTGCTGGAAGTATGCCCTGCTTGAGGAATGCAATGCTGTCCTGGGCCCATGGAATGGGCTCATCCTGGAACAGGTGGATTGCTCGTTGATTCGGTGAGATTGTTGGATGGGTCAGGTACTCAATCTAGATGCCACGATTGTAACAACGCCCGCGGGGGACCTCGCTACAGTTCGGACTCGATTTTTGTTGCGGTTCTTAATCCTGAACCAAAGAGTCCAAATCTGGCAAATCGTTTTGAAGAAAAACAGATTTTTTGAAAGAAGTGCCAAACATGGACTGCTTTGCGGATATGAGTCGCCACCTAAATATTTTAAAATGGGAAATTTAGGAAACCACGACTCGGTGCCAAAAGGCCACGTGTCCGTCATCACCAAAATTGGCTCGGGAACTTGGGTACGATTAGGGAAGGTCACATCGTGAGCACCTCTCGCCGGTCAAAGACCGCCTCTACTAACCATGATATCTGTTTTTGAAAACTTTGTGAGTTCTTATTAGATTATTAGCCTAGGTTACTATGTGATGCTCATGACAAACAAGTATAAATGAATCTGAATTGGAACTAAACATCTCATGTTTGCTTGTGAAAGATGGTTTGCTACCCGCAGTAGGCTTAAAATCTGATTTTGCCACAATCTAGTGGGCTTAACAGACAATTGCTGAATTGCTCCAATTCAGATAACTCAACCTCCACCCACAGGCATTCAAGGCAGTTATATCACATAAGCATTTAGCCTCATGGTAAGCATGCAATCATGGCAACACTCACACGCATGCAAGTATGCTAAAGCATAAAACTCACCTAGTACTCCAAGCCAAAACAAAAGCTCATTAGAAATCCATGCATGATCCTAGATGTCTTTGAAATGCCTAATGCAACACATGCAAAAATGCAACTAAGATAGGCTCGGCTATTCTAAATATGGCATATGAGATGCAACAGCTATCAAATACTCAACTTGGGATTGAAATACAGATGCAGTTTGTATGATGCGCCGAAAGTGCGTGCAAAACAGATGAATGATGCAAACATGCTGTCATACTGTTATGCTAATTGAAATATGCCCTATATCTAACCATTCAAAGCGGGTAAATAAAAGGGAGAAAGAAATGGGGGTTGGAAGACATACATCGCACTCACACACCCTTATTACATTTATGCCCTCGCACAGAGGGTCTGAATAAAATAATAATACAGTCCGAATAAAAGAATATACAGTCCGAATAAATATACAGATTTCTAATTAATTAACAAATTAATTACAAAAGAATTAAAACTGGCGTGCAAGCCAGGGACTGCCTCGCTTCTGATAGATGTTGTATGTTAGGCTGCTTGGCGCGGAAATCCACTGGAATGCCCTGATTCGCCTCTGTTTGCAATATTTCTCGAAATCTGCTATTGGACTTGAAAAGTTGCTAAACTCGAATTTTGCTTAGCAGAGAGCGAGGAAAGAACGCGGTGTATTTCACAAATATATGCATGCCTCGACCCTCGTGCCACCAATCACGCATATCGATGCATGATGGCCGAGGAGTCGAATTGCACAACTCAATGTAGGGATGAATGTAAGTGAATGCTACAACAAAACCGAACTCCATCATGGGTAATCCGGAGTGTCGGTGACTTGGGAATTGGGACCCGTTCCGTCACTCGGAGTACGAAACGTGCCTCGTTTCCCGTGCAATATGCATGATATGCATGATATGCATGCAATGCAACTAATATACAACCTAGCATGCGCAATGCTATGAAAATGAGATGTCTCGAAATGCGTGCCCACAGGCACGCAAACCGAGGCGATGACATAAAGGCATGAAATGCAACGATGGACTTACACCAATATGAGAGGGCTGACCACACTCACGGGATGCCGAATGATAAAATGAGGTGCCTCGAAATGCGTGCCCAGCACGCATAAACCGAGTCAATGATGAAATGCAAATCGGGTAAAATAAAGCGCCTCAAAATGCGTGCCCGCGGACACGCAAACCGAGGCGATGATATGTGATGTAAAATCGGATAAAACCGAAGTGCCTCGAAATGCGCGCCCACAGGAACGCAAACCGAGGCGATGATACGCGATGCAAAATCGGAAAAAATTGATGTGGCTCGAAATGCCCCCCCATAGGCACCCAAACCGAAGCGATGATGAAATGCAAATCGGATAAAACCGAAGTGCCTCAAAATGCGTGCACACGGGCACGCAAACCGAGGCGATGATGTGAAATGCAAATCGGATAAAATAGATTGCCTCGAAATGTGTGCACACGGGCACGCAAACCGAGGCGATGATGAATGAGATGCAAATCGGATAAAATAGATTGCCTCGAAATGCGTGCACACGGACACGCAAACCGAGGCGAAGACATACGCAATGCCAATGACATGGAAAATGCAGATTGGGCTTACACTAACATGAGAGGACCTCAGTCGCACTCACATAAGATGCCGTTGGATAAAAACGAAGTGCCTCGAAATGCGTACCCGCGGGCACGCAAACCGAGGCAATGCAAAAATGATACAAATGGCATACGAAATGCAACGATGGGCTTACACCAACATGGGAGAGCCTCAGCTCACTCACATAGGAGGCCGTCGGATAAAAACGAAGTGCCTCGAAATCGTGCCAGCAGACGCATAACCGAGGCAATGCAAAATGATACAAATGGCATCCGAATTGCAACGATGGGCTTACACCAACATGGGAGAGCCCCAGCTCACTCACATAGGAGGCCGTCGGATAAAAAAACGAAGTGCCTCGAAATGCGTACCCGCGGGCACGCAAACCGAGGCAATGCAAAAATGATACAAATGGCATACGAAATGCAACGATGGGCTTACACCAACATGGGAGAGCCTCAGCTCACTCACATAGGAGGCCGGCGGATAAAAACGAAGTGCCTCGAAATGCGTGCCAGCAGACGCATAAACCGAGGCAATGCATTAAGGCACAAAATAACGTGGGTAATGATATGCAAGCATGGTAATGAAATTTCAGCAGCTGCATGAGGAAAACAGCCCGAAAACACAACCGGCGCACCAAAGCGAAAAATGATCCGAAATGCGATAATGTGCACGAAATGGCTTATGGCCACACTAAACATGCACAATTGATACATGGCAGCAAAAACAGTAGCAAGGCAGTCCCAAGAATGGCTCATTTCAGTAGCAAACATGGCCAAAATGTAGACATAGTCATGGCAACAAAATCATACAAGATTAGTGGCCAAAAGAGCATTACAAAGGAAGATGGCATATACAAACACCAAATGAACAAACTCTCTTCTACAACATGAAAGAGGGCCCAAAAATAAGCATATATGCAGTAAATGGCAGCCTCTAATTCATAAGACAAACATGCTAGAAATGGAAGGCAAAATGGAGCCAAAAGAGAGTATAACATGAGACATGTAATCTATTCACCAAATGACCAAACCTTCTTCATGAAACATGTAAAGGGGGTCAAAATAAGACTAAAACCAGTAGGGGTCGAAGTCCTAAAAACAAACACAAATAGGTCGAAAATTGCATACAAAAAGTGGCACACTTGATGAAATGGTATATATAATGGCCAAATGAAGTTGAGCTATGCTACAATGTTGTAGAGGGACTCATTTTAAGCACAAAACCAGTAGGGGTCGGAGCCCCAAAAACAAACACAAATAGGTCAATTTTAGCATGCAAGAATGTGACAATCTTGATGAATATTGAAGGAACTAGTATATACAAATACCAAATGGAGTTGACCCCTTCTACAATGTTGTAGAGGGGCTCAAAATGAGCACAAAATCAGTAGGGGTCGGAGCCCCAATTCTCAACCAATTAGAGTGTAGAAAAAGATCAAGAAAAGGCCCTAAAAGTTGGTTTTAGACACTTACCCTTGAAGACTTGTCTTTCTTTGCTTTTGGCTTTGATTTGTAGCTTCTCAACCTCTGAAATTCACTTCCTTGCTGCTGGAATCGAATTTGTGGTGGTGAGGCTAGGTGTTGGTGAAGAAATCAAACAAGACTTGGAGTTGTTTCAAGGTTTTTGGTTATGGAAATGAAGGTTTTGGCTATGGAACTCTTGAAGCCATTTTTCTTCTCTCAAACCAGCTGGTTCGGCTCTTCATTGTGCACAAGAGAGGTCAAAAGAGGGCTAAGAAGATGGAAAATATCTAGGCCAAAATATCTAGATATTTTGAGGCAAAAATCGAGATATTTTGTTCGGCCCGAAGTGGGCATCGAGGCCCAGTGTCCTCGGAATGATAAAAGCGAAGCACTTGCAAAATTGAATGAAAACGATGCAAAAGCAAAGCTCGGGGACGAGAACAGCGGTTCGGGAAAAAGAGCTGCAGACACCGAAAGCGACGTTAAACCTGAAGTGGATATCGAAGGCAGTGTTCCTTAGAAGGATGAAAGCAGAGGTACACCAAAACCGAACAAACTAATGCAAAACGAGCTCGGGGACCAAAACCGCGTGGTTCGGTCCGGAAATGGGCCGTGAAGCACCGGAAGTGGCCTTCGACCCGCGAAGTGGGGTTCTCGGACCCAGTGTTCCTCAAAATGCTAAATCAAAGATGTATGCCAAAATGAATAAACAACAATGCGAACGGCTCGGGGACCAAAACCGCGTGGTTGGATTCGAAATGGGCCGTCAAGCAGGAGTGGTACTTGGGACGAAGTGGGGTTTTCGGACCCAGTGTTTCTTAGCGAGGTAAAAGCAGAGGTTCTGCCAAGATTGATCGAACAACAACACAAGCAGCGCTCGGGGACCAAAACGCGTGGTTCGGGTTCCCAAATGGGCGTCAAGCACCGGAGTGGTACTTGGGACGAAGTGGGGTTCTCGGACCCAGTGTTTCTTAGCGTGGTAAAAGCAGAGGTACCGCCAAGGTTGATCGAACAACAACACGAAACAGCGCTCGGGGACCAAAACCGCGTGGTTCGGGTTCGAAAATGGACCGTCAAGCAGGAGTGGTACTTGGGACGAAGTGGGGTTCTCGGACCCGGTGTTTCTTAGCGAGGTAAAGCAGAGGTACTGCCAAGGTTGATCGGAACAACAACACGAAACGGCTCGGGGACCAAAAGCTGCGTGGTTCGGGTTCGAAATGGGTCACAGCGGAGTGGTACTTGGGACGAAGTGGGGTTCTCGGACCATGTTTCTTAGCGAGGTAAAACAGAGGTACCGCCAAGGTTGATCGACAACAACACGAAAGCTCGGGGACCAAAACGCGTGGTTCGGTTCGAAATGGGCCGTCAAGCACCGGGAGTGGTACTTGGGACCGAAGTGGGGTTCTCTGACCCCAGTGTTTCTTAGCAGGGTAAAACAGAGGTACCTGCCAAGGTTGATCAGAACACAACACGAAACGAGCGCTCGGGGACCAAAACCGCGTGGTTGGGTTCGAAATGGGCCGTCAAGCAGGAGTGGTACTTGGGACGAAGTGGGGTTCTCGGACCCGGTGTTTCTTAGGGTAACAGAGGTACCGCCAAGGTTGATCGAACAACAACACGAACGAAGGCCAGGGGACCAACACCGCGTGGTTCGGTTCCACGGAAATGGGCCGTGAAGCACCGGGAGTGGTACTTGGGACCGAAGTGGGGTCCTCGGACCCCAGTGTTCCTAACAAGGATAAAACAGAGATGTATGCCAAAAACCGGAGAAAACAGAGATGGTTGAGCGGTCCCGAACCGAGGCACACGGCCTAACGCTCAAAACCGTGGACCGGACTCAGTGGGCAAAATGGCCTCGACCATGAAATGTAGCCTCTGACCATTGAGACGGTCTGCTAGACCTCTCTCTCAGAAAGAAAACAGAGAAAACCGAGTGCAGTTATAGCAAGAGACAAAACCTGAGAGGGTTGGAAGTCCGGAGGCGGGCGCGGCAGCGACTCAAACTTCGAACAAAGCGCGATATGCAACATCACCAAGCGCTCAATCGGTGACGCTCGAGTCTTAAGGTCGGTCAAAAATGGGGTGTCTGATTGCCCTCTTTGTGAACTTCGGAAGTCATAACAATGGCGGAGTGAGTGTCAAAGCCCGAGAGGCGACCCATTTTGACAAGGTCAAGACTTAGACAATCATACAAGACAAAAGAGATGTGTGCGCATGGGCAAAATGCAACCGACAATGTAAGAAGCCGAGGGTAACTCAATGATCATGCAAATGCGACAGTCGTAATGAAACACATATTTACAATAGATGCAAATTTTAAGCAAGAATGCAAAGCAACAACTACATTTCATGCGATTAAGAATGCGGAGAATCATTTAATTCTCGTCGCGTCTCACACGGAGAAGATACGATACTGCTGGCGATTCGATGCAGTCGCTTTTGACCTCAAATGAACCATACATACAATATCGTGCCTCATCTTTGTGGGGATCTCTCGCTTCTTCTTGATTGAGCTGCAGTACTACCTTTCTCCTGACTATGGTTGCGACTTTCCCTATTCTCCAACAGGTGTGAGACTAGGTTGATTCAAGATCTAATTGAGGCGCATATACATGCTATCTCAATCTATGGGCCGCCATCTGATTTCAAGCCGAGGATATACCGGTATTTAAACAGACTTTAGTCTCGAAATCGAACCTTTGTGTTCTAGGCATGAGCCATTCGAACTCTAGTTTCCACCGTCTCGGTTGGTCTCCTAGGAACTCACATAAACAGGCGGTGGCTATACCAGACCATCGAAGTCGTTCGGCACGACAAACACCAAAGGAATTGCACCTTTAGAGGATTTAAGGTCTCCTAGACCGGAGTGCACAAGACAATACGATGAAATGTAAGTAAAATGCAAGTCTGAAAAAAAATTGAATGATGATTGCACAAAATAGTGCGATGGAGGTGAAATGCACAGACAAGACTTGGCACCTGACTTCTGACAGAAATTTTGTTCGTTTGGCACGCGATTCAAATACAACACTCTACTTTATCTGGCGCTCTTTTTGGCACAAAGTTCATTTCGGACACACAGCTCATTTGCGGGCACACAGCTCCTTTCGAGCACACAGCTCCTTCTTGGGCACACAGCTCTTCCTTCAGGCACACAGCTCCTTCTTCGGGCACACCGCTCCTCATTCGACTTCTGGCTCATTTAAGACACCTGGCTTCGTTTTTGAACTGCAGCTCCTTTTTGACACCACAGCTCATTTCGACACCTGCTTCGCTTTTGAGCACTGCAGCTTGTTTTTCAGGCGCCTGATTCCTTCTTGAACTGCAGCTCCTTTTTGAGCACTGACTCCTTTTTCTTTGGGCACAGCTCATTTACGGGCACACAGCTCGTTTTTCAGGCACACAACTCATTTCTGGGCACACAGCTCGTTTTTGAACACACAGCTCCTTTTTGAACTGCAGCTCATTCCGGGCACACAGCTCGTTTTTGAACTGCTGCTCATTTTTAGGCGCAAGACTCCTTCTTTGGGCACAGCTCATTTAAGGCACTGGCTTCGTTTCCGCACTGCTCGTTTTTGAGCGCCTGACTCCTTTTGAACTACAGCTCATTTAAGACCGCAGCTCGTTTTGAACCTGACTCCTTTTCGGACACACAGCTCGTTTTTGAACACTGCTCATTTTTGAGCGCCACAGCTCTTCTTGAACACTCATTTAAAGACTGCAGCTCGTTTTGAACTGCACTCCTTTTGAACACAGCTCATTTAGCACACTGCTCGTTTTTGAACACAGCTCATTTAAGACCAGCTCGTTTTAAGACACCACTCGTTTTGAGCACCTGCTCCTTCTTGAACAGCTCGTTTTTGCACTGACTTCTTTTTGGGCACACAGCTCATTTGGGCACCTGCTCGTTGTTGAGGTGAACACGGCACACTTTGAAGTCGAACACAGCTCAAACATTTGATGTCGAACACACAGCTCATTGTTGAGGTGAACACACGGCACACTTTGAAGTCTGAACACACAGCTCAAACATTTGACGTCGAACACACAGCTCATTGTTGGGGTGAACACACGGCACACTTTGAAGTCTGAACACACGGCTCAAATCTCTGATGTCGAACACACAGCTCGTTGTTGAGGTGAACACACGGCACACTTTGAAGTCTGAACACACAGCTCAAACATTTGATGTCGAACACACAGCTCGTTGTTGAGGTGAACACACGGCACACTTTGAAGTCTGAACACACAGCTCAAACATTTGATGTCAAACACACAGCTCATATCTTAAGGTGAACACGTAGCACACACTTTGTAGAAGGTTGAACACACAGCCCAAACTTTTGAATTTCTGAACACGCAACCCGGTTTGATTGTGAACACGCACCCATAACACAACTCGCTCGATCTGAACACATGGCTCATAACACAAGATTCTTTTAATTTTGAACACTGCGCTCATTACGCAGGCGGGGATCACGGCAATCAGAACTTGCAGAAGTTGAAACAAACTCAGATGCCCGACATTTTTCCTTTTTCTTTTGCTTTTGCTTTGCAGCCCGAAACTCACAGCTTCAGATAGGCCCTGGTTCTACTATTCACACTTATCGGGGGTGGACCCTGAGGCTTTCTGAAAGAACAAATTCTGTTTTGCACAAATGTGGAGAACGGCACGGCACTCGGAACACAAAATGATTTTGTTTTTGAAATTGAGAGATGAGTTTTTCGACCAGGTATTGAGCCTACCACTGAACACAGCAAAACGACTCAACAAGGAAATAAAAGGCACACAACCTAGACACATCGAGTAACACTCGAAACGACTCAAAACAAGAAACGAGATAAAACAAAAAGACACGACACTCAGACGTGCACAGGGAGCCTGTTTCACCGGGTAGTGTTTCCCACCCTTTCTCATTTGTGATTCTCACATCACTCGGCCCTCAAGCTCTGTTTTTCTGAAAAAGCCCTTTCCTCACTTTTCCTCTCATCGCACATCTCTCTATTCTTCAATCTCTCATTTTTTTAATCCCTCCCCTAGGTGGTTGATGGATAAACAGGAAGATGCGGGCTCATGCCCCTAGTATTCTGCTAGATTCTCTTTCTTGTTCACAACAGTGAGTTTCTCCCACAGAGGGACTGCGTTACAATTGGGTGTGCAGCGGATCCGCTGCTGACATCGATCGATGATGCCCTGCTGGGGAGTTTGGACATGGTTAGATCTGCCCAGATGAGGGAATGGGAATATGTTGATCCATTCCAGTTTGTGCTTCGCACTTGGCTTGATACTTCGTTGGTCGGAGGATGAGAGAGCTTTCTGCCCTCTTGCTGTGCCCTTCAGTTGTGCCTTTGCTGGGAGGTAGAGTGCCCTTCTTGGCAAGTATGTTGATAACGGGGAAAAAGACAGAGAACCTGACTCAAATGTGCCCCTAGTTCGTCATTTTGACCATTTTTTTTTTTATTTTGGTTTTCTCCTAAAAAAATTTGACCAAAATGAGAGTTAGATTAACATGCTTGTTCGATTTTTGATTTGAAATCATGCAAGTCAGGCTATGAGCACTGAAAAATTTCCCTTTTTGGGTCCAAGAAATGGCCTAGTTTTTGGAAAAGATGGAACAATTTTCGAGAAAATTAGCCAACCTCAGTAAAAATCCTCAAAAACTATTTTTGCAAATGGACACTTGCTCAACGAGCATGAAACCTACTCCTGAGATGCACAACCTCGGATCCAAAGGAAAACTGCCCCGTGCTTGAAGAGAACTGCATGGCAACGGAAAGTTGCCCCTTGTTTGAACGGCACTGCGGCATATTGAATGGCAACGGAAAGTTGCCCCTTGTTTGATAGCACCGCGCATTGTAGTCGATCCTCAGAGCGATGATTGCAATCGAACTCTCGGATACAGAGAAGGCAAGGATGGTTAAAACCATTACATGGACACACTTGATTTTGAAGTGTTTATGGCTGGACTTCAGAATGAAGTTGCCTACGTATCCCAAACATGGGAATCAAGCCTTACGTAGTTCGGGGTTAAGGTACACTCGGGTATTTAACCTCTCCTTTTTATGCTCTAACTTTTGCCAAGGCGCCTGTTGCAGGTTTTCGACCTTGCGAGCTTTGTTCTTCTTTCTTTTTCATTCTTTTCTTTTCATTCCTTTTTTTCTTTTTTCTTTTTCATTTCTTTTTTTTTGCTTTTCTTTTTTTTCTTCTTTTCGTGTATATATCTTTTCTTGCTCTAACTTTTGCCTGGGTCGCCCTTTCCGGGTTTTCGGCCCAGCGAGCCTCTCAAAGGGTAAAAATGTAACCAGTCCATGCCAAATGGTTCTGAGATTGAAGCCCTCTATATCCGTGAGAGTGGTTTGTATTGACTTGCGTAAAGATGCACCTTTGGCTCTTGAGCACATCGGATATTTTTGCCCCTAGTTCGAGGGGTGCTTCGTCTAGCTTTGCAAGCTTCTTCCGATGAGGTCGACCTTCTTGAATTGACTTTGGTGCCTCTTGTTCGAGGGTCGCTTCAAATCCGCCACACAGCCTCACATTGTAGTTGACTGCTGAACATTCCGAATTCAAGTTCAAGGTTTAGAAGCAAAGGGGTTGAGTCTCGAGGCTGAGAGCGATCCTAGGCTGCACAATCCCAAGAGCGATTCCACACAGGTCTTCGCAGGACTGCGCAAAACATTTTTTTGAAAGATTTTAAGAAAGCGACAAATCGCTCGCGTTGAAGATAGTGCGAAACCAGTCTGGATCAAGCTAGGGTCCTTCTCAGTACTCACGCTAACAAGCATGATTTCATTCATTAAGGGCTTAGCACGCCTCTCTTTCTCTCAATTGATCAAAGTTTTGCAAATCCCGAGGAATTCCTTCCTCTTCGTTTTCACCGCAGTGTTCGAAAGGTTTTGGAAAACTTAGGTCATTACAATGACTTCAAGGAACAAGAGAGCAGGTGGAATGCACTGCCATTTCATTCAAATCTCGGTACAACTAACACACGGCAGAAGCAGATGCGAGAGCATGGAAATTACTGCTGTTTCATTCAAAATCTGTTGGTACGACTGGCTCCCTGGCGGAAACAGACTCAAAACAAAACGAAAAGACAAACACAAAACAAAACAGTGATGTCCGAGGTAACACCCCCCACGGAATCATCTGACTCCTATACAACAGGACTGACTCGACACAACAAGACAGACCCAAAATAAAAGAGACTGACTCAAAACAAAGTAGCAAAAACTGACCCAATACCCAAGTCAGAAAGCACAAAACTAGTATTTGCATATTGCTCAGAACAGTGCGTGCCATTCCCACGTCTGGAGTAAACTGAATGCCGCCCGCAGGTGGTTCATCTCCCAATCACATCACATTATCCCCCAAGTTCACCGATCTAGTGCCGATAGACTTTGCAGGGTCTGGTGCGACGATAACCTTATTGTCAATCAGATCTTGTATTTCGTGGCGAAGACGGAAACAACTGTCGGTGCTGTGACCGGTCTGTTGGTGGTATGCGCAATACAGGGTAGCATCGTGTGTGAGAGGGAGATTCTTTGCGGGTCGAGGCTCGAGGGGTGTAAGATGCCCTCGTTAGCTGAATTTGAAATGCCCTAGACAGAGGCATATAGAGGGCATGAAAGACTGCGCCCTTGAGGAGGATACTTGAAGTCCGAGGCTTCTTGCTAGACGACACTAGCGAAAGGGTCGGCAGCATTGTCTTGGCTTTCGATCTTTTCCGGATCAGAGTTGGGGATGGAAGGAACTGCTACGCATGACGGGCCTATCCGGGTTTCGCTTGAATCGCCTCGGCTGGAGTGGAGAAAGCATCGTCCACAATTTTGGCCATGACCGCAAATACTTCTGCTTTGTTCATCCCCGCTTTCAAAGCCTCGGCCCGCAGCATAGCTTGCTTGATGGGATCGGTTGCCTTCGTTTTATTCTTACTTTTAGCCTCAATTTGGATCATGGGTTTGGGTCAGTTGACATGTCATTGCCATAGCTTAAGATGACCTCGGGTTGGTGAGCTCGATCTGGTCGCCCTAATAGCGGGGGCTCGGTGCAAAATTCGGCGATGATGTACCGGCGATGAAACCGACATTCCGTAAGCGGATTCACGGACCTCTGAAGGTCACCAATCATTCACATTAATTCAGATGTGGTGGGCTCACGAGCTTGAAACAACCGGGCGCCCAGATCGGGTGAGCGGCAAAGTACCTAGGTGGATGTGGCACCTCAACATTGGTCTCATCTCGCAAGATGATTCCTTGGTCTATTGCGGTTGTCATAACCACAATTTCTTCCGAATTTTGCGTCATCACGAGTCTACTAACTGAACTGAGGTGATGTGACTGGTGACTAACGGATCAGATGGACTGGACTGGTGACTAACGGATCAGATGGACTGGACTGGTGACTAACGGATCAGATGGACCGGTGAGTTTTTTGTCTTGCCTCAAAGAAAGGAGAACACTGTTGCTCGGATCGAAGTCTTCGAATCGAAGAGAAAACATGCAAAGATCTCAAATTAATCCCACCAATACGTATATGAACATAATCAATAAGCGTGTTCGACCATCGATCCTTGTTCCCAAAATTATTGCCTCCAAAATCAACTGATACCCGCAGATATAATCGATTCCCAAAATATCAATCGGTGCCCGTGAGGCTGATGCTCAAACTCATAAACCGATACATGCATTCCTCAGAGAGGCACACTCTAACAAGCACATAATGTATAAGTGAGAGCCAAAACACCCCTATGTTAGGGTTTCGCATCCTATTTTGTCAGAACTAGGGTTTCACTACGCACGCAGCCGTCTCAAACAACCTATAAACGGGTAAGCAACCTGTCCCTAGTTTGGAATGGTCACTATGGATCCGAATATGCACTAGGTCGAATGGTCAAAGGGTGCCCCAGAAACCGGGTTTGTGTTCCCATATCTTGCAGAGCCCAGAATCGACCTTATGGACATGCCTTGACAAGACAAGCCTCCCAAGAACCGCCAGAATAGCAGATGGCAAACTCGGTGTCCTTGGCGCAACATTGCAAATGCAATGCAAAGAAACACACAAGTGTAGACAAAAACAGATATCATGAGTTCGAGTCAAGTTCTCTAAATCCTCAAAGAGTCGCCAGAATCAGAATAACGCCATGGGGACCTCGCTACATCGGACTCGATTTTTGTTGCGGTTCTTAATCTGAACCAAAGAGTCCAAATGCAAATCGCTTTTGAAGAAAAGCAGATTTTTGAAAGAAGTGCCAAACATGGATGCTTTGCGATAATGAGTCGCCACCTAAATATTTTAAAATGGGAAATTTAGGAAACCCCGACTCGCCAAAAGGCCACGTGTCCGTCATCACCAAAATTGGCTCGGGAACTTGGGTACGATTAGGGAAGGTCACATCGTGAGCACTCTCGCCCGTCAAAGACCGGCCTCTACTAACCATGATATCTGCTTTTGAAAACTTTGTGAGTTCTTATTCGATTATTAGCCTAGGTTACTATGTGATGCTCGCATGAAGAAACAAGTATAGATCGAATCGCTTGAATTGGAACTAAACATCTCATGTTTGTTTGTGAAAGATGGTTTGCTACCCGCAGTAGGCTTAAAATACGATTTTGCCACAATCTAGTGGGCTTAACAAACAATTGATGAATTGCTCCAATTCAGATAACTCAACCTCCACCCACAGGCATTCAAGGCGCTTATATCACATAAGCATTTAGCCTCATGGTAAGCATGCAATCATGGCAACACTCACACGCATGCAAGTATGCTAAAGCATAAAACTCACCTAGTACTCCAAGCCAAAACAAAAGCTCATTAGAAATCCATGCATGATCCTAGATGTCTTTGAAATGCCTAATGCAACACATGCAAAATGCAACTAAGATAGCAGTTCTATGCTATTCTAAATATGGCATATGAGATGCAACAACTATCAAGTACTCAACTTGGAATTGAAATCTGATGCAGCTTTGTATGATGCGCCGAAGTAAGTGCAAAACAGATGAATGATGTAAACATGTCATTACATCATATGCTAATTGAAATATGCCCTATATCTAACCATTGAAAGCCTAAAAATAAAAGGGAGAAAGAAATGGGGTTGGAAGACATACATCGCACTCACACACCCTTATTACATTTATGCCTCGCACGTAGGGTCTCAATAAAATAATAATACAAATCAATAAAAGAATATACATCCGAATAAATATCTGATTTCTAATTAATTAACAAATTAATTACAAAAGAATTAAAACTGGCGTGCAAGCCAGGGACTGCCTCGCTTCTGATAGATGTTGTATGTTAGGCTGCTTGGCGCGGAAATCCACTGGAATGCCCTGATTCGCCTCTGTTTGCAATATTTCTCGAAATGCTATGGACTCAAAAGTTGCTAAACTCTGAATTTTGCTGCAACAGAGAGCAGGAAAGGGCACAGCAGTGTATTTCACAAATATATGCATGCCTCGACCCTCGTGCCACCAATCACGCATATCGATGCATGATGGCCGAGGAGTCGAATTGCACAACTCAATGTAGGGATGAATGTAAGTGAATGCTACAACAAAACCGAACTCCATCATGGGTAATCCGGAGTGTCGGTGACTTGGGAATTGGGACCCGCTCATTACTCGAGTCTAAACGCGTGCCTCGCTTCCGTGCAATATGCATGATATGCATGATATGCATGCAATGCAACTAATATACAACCTAGCATGCGCAATGCTATGAAAATGAGATGTCTCGAAATGCGTGCCCACAGGCACGCAAACCGAGGCGATGACATAAAGGCATGAAATGCAACGATGGACTTACACCAATATGAGAGGGCCCCAGCCACACTCACACGGGATGCCAGAATGATAAAAATGAGGTGCCTCGAAATGCGTGCCCACTGGCACGCAAACCGAGTCAATGATGAAATGAAAATCGGGTAAAATAAAGCGCCTCAAATGCGTGCCCGCGGACACGCAAACCGAGGCGATGATATGTGATGTAAAATCGGATAAACCGGCGTCAAATGCGCGCCTACGTACGCAAACCGAGGCGATGATACGCGATGCAAAATCGGATAAAATTGAAGTGCCTCGAAATGCGCGCCCATAGGCACGCAAACCGAGGCGATGATGAAATGCAAATCGGATAAAACCGAAGTGCCTCGAAATGCGTGCACACGGGCACGCAAACCGAGGCGATGATGTGAAATGCAAATCGGATAAAATAGATTGCCTCGAAATGTGTGCACACGGGCACGCAAACCGAGGCGATGATGAATGAGATGCAAATCGGATAAAATAGATTGCCTCGAAATGCGTGCACACGGACACGCAAACCGAGGCGGAGGCATACGCAATGCCAATGACATGGAAAATGCAGATTGGGCTTACACTAACATGAGAGGACCTCAGTCGCACTCACATAAGATGCCGTTGGATAACGGCAGCCTCGAAATGCGTGCTGGCACGCAAACCGAGGCAATGCAAAATGATACAAATGGCATACGAAATGCAACGATGGGCTTACACCAACATGGGAGAGCCTCACCACTCACATAGGAGGCCGTCGGATAAACGGCAGTGCCACGAAATGCGTACCCGCGGGCACGCAAACCGAGGCAATGCAAAAATGATACAAATGGCATACGAAATGCAACGATGGGCTTACACCAACATGGGAGAGCCTCAGCTCACTCACATAGGAGGCCGTCGGATAAAAACGAAGTGCCTCGAAATGCGTACCCGCGGGCACGCAAACCGAGGCAATGCAAAATGATACAAATGGCATACGAAATGCAACGATGGGCTTACACCAACATGGGAGAGCCTCACCACTCACATAGGAGGCCGGGATAAAAACGGCAGTGCCTCGAAATGCGTACCCGCGGGCACGCAAACCGAGGCAATGCAAAAATGATACAAATGGCATACGAAATGCAACGATGGGCTTACACCAACATGGGAGAGCCTCAGCTCACTCACATAGGAGGCCGTCGGATAAAAACGAAGTGCCTCGAAATGCGTACCCGCGGGCACGCAAACCGAGGCAATGCATTAAGGCACAAAATAACGTGGGTAATGATATGCAAGCATGGTAATGAAATTTCAGCAGCTACATGAGGGGAAAACAGCCCCGAAAACACAACCGAAGCGCACCCAAAGCGAAAAATGATCCCGAAATGCGATAATGTGCACCCGAAATGGCTTATGGCCACACTAAACATGCACAATTGATACATGGCAGCAAAAACAGTAGCAAGGCAGTCCCAAGAATGGCTCATTTCAGTAGCAAACATGGCCAAAATGTAGACATAGTCATGGCAACAAAATCATACAAGATTAGTGGCCAAAAGAGCATTACAAAGGAAGATGGCATATACAAACACCAAATGAACAAACTCTCTTCTACAACATGAAAGAGGGCCCAAAAATAAGCATATATGCAGTAAATGGCAGCCTCTAATTCATAAGACAAACATGCTAGAAATGGAAGGCAAAATGGAGCCAAAAGAGTATAACATGAGACATGTAATCTATTCACCAAATGACCAAACCTTCTTCATGAAACATGTAAAGGGGGTCAAAATAAGACTAAAACCAGTAGGGGTCGAAGTCCTAAAAACAAACACAAATAGGTCGAAAATTGCATACAAAAAGTGGCACACTTGATGAAATGGTATATATAATGGCCAAATGAAGTTGAGCTATGCTACAATGTTGTAGAGGGACTCATTTTAAGCACAAAACCAGTAGGGGTCGGAGCCCCAAAAACAAACACAAATAGGTCAATTTTAGCATGCAAGAATGTGACAATCTTGATGAATATTGAAGGAACTAGTATATACAAATACCAAATGGAGTTGACCCCTTCTACAATGTTGTAGAGGGGCTCAAAATGAGCACAAAATCAGTATGGGTCGGAGCCCCAATTCTCAACCAATTAGAGTGTAGAAAAAGATCAAGAAAAGGCCCTAAAAGTTGGTTTTAGACACTTACCCTTGAAGACTTGTCTTTCTTTGCTTTTTGGCTTTGATTTGTAGCTTCTCAACCTCTGAAATTCACTTCCTTGCTGCTGGAATCGAATTTGTGGTGGTGAGGCTAGGTGTTGGTGAAGAAATCAAACAAGACTTGGAGTTGTTTCAAGGTTTTTGGTTATGGAAATGAAGGTTTTGGCTATGGAACTCTTGAAGCCATTTTTTCTTCTCTCAAACCAGCTGGTTCGGCTCTTCATTGTGCACAAGAGAGAGGTCAAAAAGAGGGCTAAGAAGATGGAAAATATCTAGGCCAAAATATCTAGATATTTTGAGGACAAAATATCTAGATATTTTGAGGGCAAAATCGAGATATTTTGTTCGGCCCCGAAGTGGGCATCAGAGGCCCCAGTGTCCCTCAGAATGATAAAACAGAAGCACTTGCAAAAATTGAACGAAAAACGATGCAAAACGAAAGCTCGGGGACCAGAACCGCGCGGTTCGGGAAAAAAAGCTGCAGACACCAAAGCGACGTTACCACGAAGTGGATATCGAAGGCCAAGTGTTCCTTAGAAGGATGAAACAGAGGTACCGCCAAAAACCGAACAAACTAATGCAAAGCGAGCTCGGGGACCAAAAGCGTGGTTCGGTCCGGAAATGAAATTTGAAGCACCGGAAATGACACTCGGCCACGAAGTGGGGTTCTCGGACCCCAGTGTTCCTCAAAATGCTGAATCAAAGATGTATGCCAAAAATGAATAAACAACAATGCGAAGAAGCTCGGGGACCAAAACCGCGTGGTTGGATTCGGAAATGGGCCGTCAAGGAGTGGTACTTGGGACGAAGTGGGGTTTTCGGACCCAGTGTTTCTTAGCGAGGTAAACAGAGGTTCTGCCAAGATTGATCGAACAACAACACGAACGAAGCTCGGGGACCAAAACCGCGTGGTTCGGGTTCGGAAATGGGCCGTCAAGCAAGGAGTGGTACTTGGGACGAAGTGGGGTTCTCGGACCCGGTGTTTCTTAGCGAGGTAAAACAGAGGTACTGCCAAGGTTGATCGAACAACAACACGAAAGCAGCTCGGGGACCAAAACCGCGTGGTTGGGTTCGGAAATGGACCGTCAACCGGAGTGGTACTTGGACGAAGTGGGGTTCTCGGACCCAGTGTTTCTTAGCGAGGTAAAACAGAGGTACCGCCAAGGTTGATCGGAACAACAACACGAACAGCGCTCGGGGACCAAAACCGCGTGGTTCGGGTTCCCGGAAATGGGCCGTCAAGCACCGGGAGTGGTACTTGGGACCGAAGTGGGGTTCTCGGACCCCAGTGTTTCTTAGCAGGGTAAAACAGAGGTACTTGCCAAGGTTGATCGAGACAACAACAACGAAGCGCTCGGGGACCAAAACGCGTGGTTCGTTCGAAATGGGCCGTCAAGCAGGGAGTGGTACTTGGGACGAAGTGGGGTTCTCGGACCCGGTGTTTCTTAGCAGGGTAAAACAGAGGTACCTGCCAAGGTTGATCAGACAACAACACGAAACGAGCGCTCGGGGACCAAAACCGCGTGGTTCGGGTTCCCGGAAATGGGCCGTCAAGCACCGGGAGTGGTACTTGGGACCGAAGTGGGGTTCTCGGACCCCAGTGTTCCTAACAAGGATAAAACAGAGATGTATGGCAAAACCGGGGAAAACAGAGGTGGTTGGCGGTCCCGAACCGAGGCACACGGCCTAACGGCTCCGAAAACCAGGGACCGGACTCCGAAGTGGGCAAAATGGCCTACGACCATGAAATGTAGCCTACGGCCATTGACAGACGGTCTGCTAGACCTCTCTCTCCCTCAGGAAAGAAAACAGAGAAAACCGAGTCTGGTTCGCAAACCGAGACAAGGCACATGAGAGGGTTCGGAAGTTCGGAGGCAGGGCGCACGGCCGCGACTCTGAAACTTCCGAACAAGCGCGATATGCAACATCACCAAGCGCTCAATCGGTGACGTCTGAGTCTTAAGGTCGGTCAAAAATGGGGTGTCTACAACGATAAAGGTCTGATTGGTCGGTTGAGGCTAACTGTGCCATTTCATCTGCTTGGGAGTTTTATGATTGGGGGACGTGTCGAATACGAAAACTATTAAAGAGGTGGGCCAGAGGAAAAGCAAGGCCCCTGTATGATCGCACGGCTTCTTCCTTTGCATCGAACTCGCTCGTTATCTGGCCGACTACCAACCGAGAGTTGCTAAATACTTGAAGATGGTCGACTCTGATATCTTTAGCCAATCGGAGACCTGCAATGAGAGCTTTGTATTCAGCTTGGTTGTTGCTTGCCTCAAATAGGAATCGGAGGGCGCATTTGAAATACTCCCCTTCTGGGGTTGTGAGGATTAAACAGGCTCCACTACCCTTTTTGCGAGATGAACTGTCAACGCAAAGAGTCCAAGAAGGGGGTCTTTCTCCTCAATAGGGTCACGTATTGGTGGAGAGGGCGCATATGGGGTAAGATTTGTGAATTCTATAATAAAGTCGGCGATAGCCTGGCCTTTGATGGCTGTTCGTGGTCGATAAGAGATGTCGTACTGTAGACTCGACTTTCTTCGCACGCCTCCCTTTCGGAGAGGCACGAATTGGTCCTACAGTTCGGACTCCTGTCACGGTTTTGAATCTAATCTCACGAAGTGCAATGTAAGACTAATAAATCACCAAGGAGTCTAATCCGACAAATCATTTTGAAAATCAGATTTTGAATCAAATAATGCCAAACTAGACTGCTTTGCCAGATTATAGAGTCGCCACCTAAATATTTTGTTTTTGAGAAATTTAGGAAACCTTGACTCGTGCCAAAGGCCACGTGTCCATCATCACCAAAGTTGCCTCGGCTCGGGAACTTGGGTACGAGGGGAAAAGGTCATGAAATGAGCACCCCTGCTTGCCCGATCAAAGGATCGGCCTCTGCTAAGTATGGTATGTTGTTTTATAAACCTCATGTGTTCTTATTTGATTATTAGCTAACATTACACAGCATATAAGTATAGACTATATCGCACAAATTGGAACAAAACAACTCATGCTTGTTTTTTAAAATGGTTTGAATATGCCACTCGCAAGTGGGCTAAAGCGCGGATTTGCCACTCTCAAGGTGGGCTTAAAACATGATGATTTGCCACTTCGCAAAGTGGGCTTAAAACTCACAGTTGATGAATTGTTCAAATTCAAGTAATAAGGCCTTCATCCATAGGCATTCATGCAGTTAGTCAAATAAGCACATAGCCTCATGGCAAGCATGCTATCATGACAACACTCACACTCATGCAAGTATGCTAAAGTGTAAAACTCACTTAGTACTCCAAGCCAAAACAAAAGCTAGTTAGAAAAATGCATGATCCTAACTATAGAAGATACCTAATGCAACGCATGCAATAATGCAACTAAGTGGGTGTTTGGAAAGTGGGTTTTTGTGTAGGTTTTTTTAATTGTAGGATATTATTAGAGAAAAAAAATTTTTTGTTTGGAAAGATAGTTGGGTTTTTTTGTGGTCGGATGTGATGTTTGTGAGAGAAAAAGTGAAATGATTATAGGGTTGGATGTGATATTTTGTTTAGATGTGTTTTTTTTTTGGTTTTGTAAAAAGTTTTTCTTTTTGTGAAAAAAATCGAAAAAAATCAAAAAAATCCCAAGTCCCAAACTTCCCAAACACCACCTAAATAGGCTCGGCTATGTAAGATGGCATATGAATACAACAATTTGATACATGTATTTAAAGAAGTATTGAAATACAATGCAGTTTGAATGATGCGCTGAGCCCGGTGCATGCAATACAAATGAATGATGCAAACATGTGAGCATAAGGTATGCTAATCAAAACATGCCCTAATCTAACCATCGAAAGCGGATAAATAAAAGGGAGAAAGACGTGGGGTTGGAAGACATGCACACACACATGCACGCGTATTACAACATTGCGCCCTCTCAAAGGAGGGTCCGAATGAATAAGCTAAACTAATACTAAGCTAGGCTAATTATCACAAATCAACTAATTAAATATTCTAGTTAACTAATTATTACAAACCAATTGAATAACTAGCTATGCTAAGCTAATTAAAATATTACAAAACAGATTAAACTAATTAATTACAACACATGTAATAATTAGTTACAACTAGCTATTAAATCAATAAAGTGGCCTCGCGAGCGAGGGATACATGCATGCTCGGTTGGCTTCTTCCCGAAAATCCACCACCTTGCCTCTAGATGCCTCTGTTTGCACATCATTGGACCTCTAAAAATTATGCCAACCTCCAAATTGCCTCTGCCCCATCCCAAGAACACATTGATGGCTAATCAGCTATGATTGGTGGCCATTGGCCACTACTGGTGGCCGGTCGGCTAGTACATGTGGCCGGTCGGCCACTGCTATCCTGAACTTCCTCTTTTTGCTGCAATAGAGAGCAAACAGAGGCAAGGCAGTGTATTCTTCAAGGCATTTGTGTACTGCCACCCTCCTTATCATTTCTCAAGCTTAAATGAGTGTGGCACTTGGCTCTCAAGCCACCAACCAAGCATTTTTAATGCATGATGGCCAAAGAACCAAGCTTGTACAAGCTTAATGAATGCAGACATAAGACTCAAATGGCCACCACCCTATCATGCATGATCAAGGGTGACGACGACCAAGAAACGTGACACGTTTCATCACTTTAGTATGAAACGTCCCTCATTTCTTCTGTTTGGATTAACGTCTGATCCGAACACATGCAATGCAACACAAATGCTTATCTTGTTCATGTTTTACTTTGCTCATTTTGTTTACACATTTTACATTACCAAGTCATTCTTTAACTGGTTAAATCCAATGTGAGAGTCCTCTAATGAGAGAGGGGTCAACCAAAGGATGGTTTAAGACATTAGAGAGATCATGCCTTTGGCTAGAAGGAACCCTCAAAAAAGGGTTAAAGCCATTAAGCACAAGTTCTATCTCAAGCTTAAACACAACCCTAGGGCTAACCAACCCTCAAAACAAATTAAAAGTGAAGAAATGAGGGAGGTTGCAGAATTTTTCAGTGCTGAAATGGCATGAAAAATAATACTACAATATGCAAGCAACACATGCACAACATGTTAAAAGCCAAGAGCATTAAACTAGTGAAGAGCATTACACTAGAAGCATGCAATATCAAGCTCAAATGACCAAACCAGCTCTGGACAGAGCCAAAACATGACAAAAAGTAGCCAGAACATGCTAAGATTTAGGCACAAAAGGCAACATGCTCGCATGTTGACCCGCAAACAAGGCACAAAGCACAACTCTCAAAAGCAATGAAAGAGTGAATTAAGTGAGTGTGTGACAGAGGTATATGCACTGAAATCACATGCAAAATGATGCTATATCATGCAATCATCTCACACAAAGCATGTTAGAGGCCTTAAAACACAAAGCTAGTGAAGGCATTTGCACTATAGCTATATAAAACATGAGCTATATGACCAAGATCACTCAAAATAGAGTTAAAGCATGGTAAAACAAAGCCTAAAACATGCTAAGATTAAGCTAAGTTAAGCCATAAAATCATGCTACTTTGTAATGCTAACTAGGCATGGAATAGAGAGACATGGAGGGGAGACCACCCCCTCCTATTTTGGACCTCAAAACAAACTTTTTGCCACTGAAATTCCCTTGGAATTCAGTGGTTTAAAGGCCAAAAATAGTTTACTTTAAAATCCCTCAAAAGTAGCACAAATGGCTTCACAAGTCAAAGAGCAAAAAAAAGACAACCCCCCTAACTCAACAAGGCTTAAACCACCATTTTAAAACCTTAAAATTAGAGTTTTTTACAGTTGAAAAACCCGGTCAAAATAACATAACGAGATGGCCAAGCACTTAATTAAAACAAAGCTTGAAAGAGGTAAGTCCTTACCCTTGAAGCACAGCAGCAAAAAAACCCAATTTATGAGCCAAAACCAAGCTTAAGACCTCAAAGCAAGCCTCAATGAACCTCAGTTCCAAGGTGAAGGTGTTTGGCTAAGGGTCTTAGTGCAAATGTGTAGAGAAAACTCACTTTCAAGTACAAAATAGGTAGAGAGAGAGAATTCTAGAGAGAGGCAGAAATTTTGCTCACAAAATTTTTGTAACCCTCAAAATGGGGAAGAGACCTCCCCTTATATAGAAATGCAAGCCAAAGCTTACCTGAATCCCTCCATACACGTGTATGGAGATGGCATTCAGTGACCAACAGCTGGTACAGCTGGCAAAGAAAATATCTGAAAAAAGAAAAAAATGGCCGCCGGCCATCATTAGTGGCCGATCGCCATCACAGCCGACCGCCACCATTGATGGCCGGCAGGCACAAGCCATGGCCGATGGACACTGGGGATGGCTGACAAGCCACTCTCTCCTCCAGATTCAAAGCAACAAGCTCTTGGTCCACAACCAAGTACAAAACAGACAAGTTGAGAGGTTCGAAGGCAAGACACTTCGCCAAGAACTTTAGGCGCTCAGAACGAACACAAGCATGCAAAATCATCGAGTGTTCAAACGATGACATCCAAGTCTTGAGGATGGTCAAAAATAGGGTGTCTACAGTTGCCCCTCTTTGACAAAACTCGTAAGTCATGAAATGACGGAAGTGAATGTCAAAGCCTAGAGACGACCCATTTTTGACAAGGCCGAAGACTTAGACAAACATTCAAGATAACAATACATAGATGCACTCGTAGGTTGTGGCAAAATGCAAATGATATGCATGATGCAAGAGCATAACTTATGATCATGCAAAGAGGGCTATAATGAAGCATTTAAATGCAAGCATTATGCAAAGAAAATACGACATTTTAAGCAAACCGACAAGTACAACAATCTCACTCATGAGAACAAGTAAGCAAATAAACATGCCACACGTGAGAATCACAAGTTGAGCCGCATTTCACACAAAAAGGATGTAAGAAAATTATGCAATCTTAACTACACATCACGCACAAAGGTAAAGTACAACAACCGTCGAGCACACCCGAGGTAGTAAACAAGATCCTAACGTGTGGCACACGTGAGGAACGAGATGACGATAAAAAGTGAAACATATTCAAACATTATGCAACCCAAAACAAAGAGTTGTATAATCATTGGAAACTGTCCAGATGCATCAAACCAAAGCAGTCCCAATGCGGCACGCGCGAGAGGGAAAAAGGAGCAGTGCAAACACCGGAGGGTGGTATCAACATCGAAGCACGTCCCAATGTTTCTAACCAAAGCAAGGGAGGTATAAGCGTCGAACACACATCCCAAACACTTCTAACCAAGGAGTGGTATAAACATCGGGCACACGACCCAATGTTTTTAACCGAAGCAAGGTGCGGTGTAAGTATTAGAACGCTTTCCAAACACTTCTAACCGGAAGGGTGGTATAAACCTCGGGCACATGACCCAAGTGTTTCTAACCAAAGCAAGGTACAGGCGTCGGGCACACGGTCCAAACGTTTCTAACAAAGGAGTGCTATAAACCTCGGGCACACGACCCAAGTGTTTCTAACCAAAACAAGGTATAAGCGTCGAGCACACAATCCAAACGCTTCTAACCAAAGTGAGGTATAAGCGTCGGGCACATGGTCCAAACGCTTCTAACCAATGCAAGGTATAAGCGTCGGGTACACAACCATAAACACTTCTAACCAAAGGGGTGGTATAAACCTCGGGCACACGACCCAAGTGTTTCTAACCAAAACAAGGTATAAGCGTCGGGCACACGGTCCAAACGCTTCTAACCAAAGGGAGGTATAAGCGTCGGGAACACAGTTCAAACGCTTCTAACCAAAGGGGTGGTATAAACCTCGGGCACACGACCCAAGTGTTTCTAACCAAAACAAGGTATAAGCGTCAGGCACACGGTGCAAACGCTTCTAACCAAAGGGAGGTATAAGCGTCGGGCACACAGTCCAAACGCTTCTAACCAAAGGGAGTGGTATAAACCTCAGGCACACGACCCAAGTGTTTCTAACCAAAACAAGGTGTGGTGTAAACACTAGGCGTACCTGAATGTTTCTAACCAAAACGAGGTGTGGTGTAAACACCAGGCGTACCTGAATGTTTCTAACCAAAACGAGGTATTCAAAGGACATGAATGATCTTACCTGGAATTCCTCTGAATGAACCGCACATACAATATCGTCTGCTTGCACCAGCTTTGAATGAACCGTACATACAATATCGTGCCTGCATAAGAAAGAGACTTAACAGATACAGCAAGATAGGAATGCATGTTCCATGCAAGATTGACAGCACGCACCATGCTAATGTGAGAAGTGCATATACAATGCAAAGATGACAAATGAATGCTCCATGCAATATCGAGATACATATTCTATACAAGGGTAATGAATGTGTGTCCGATGCGGGAGTAACAAATGCATGTTTAATGCGAGATACCAAAGCGCATATTCAATGCAAGTGTGAGAAGTGCATATAGAATGCAAACATGAGAAGTGCATATACAATGCAAGTATAAGGAGTGCATAGAGAATGCAACGCAACGCGGCATACATATTATGTGCACAGTAACAATGCATATTCGATGCAAAACACTGCAATAAGAAATGCACGTCTCAACAAGACTGATTCGGTTGTAACCTTTGATTCACCTCTCGGAGGAGTTCAATCAATTTAAAAGGACACATCCTCATACATACTGAGTACCACACACTAAAAACACAGTTTGGAACTTCTGCAGAGGCCACTTAAGCTTGAAAGTGCACTTTCCACGCACTTCCTCGAGGGAAGAAGGCACAAACCAACAAAACAAAACCAAATGAGAGTACTGGAGATCCACCGGCCACCCTGGGGAACCACCGGCCACCCATCGACCACAAAATAAGGTCATCGGCCAACAATTTGGCCGGTCAGCCATCGATGATAGATTCGGGGCAATTTTCACATTTTACCACAAGTCTTTAAATATAGGGTTCTAAACCCTATTTTCTCACTTCCCCTTTGCCAAAAAACATCCCCCTTGTGCTCTAGACCACTTTCCTCCCCCTGATCCGAGCTTCAAACGTGTTTTCAGACATCCCACAAACATCTGATTCGTGAAACCTTCATAGTTTTCAACATTTTGAACCGATTGAAAAGTGTCTTCGGTGCCTTCTTCTTGATTTCCATCACTTAAGGTTTGTTTTCCCCAAGTTACCCTTGATTTCAGTGCCCTATCCCGAGCCTTGACCTTTTCATCTATTTTTCCTCGCTCGAAGTTGATTTTTGTTGACTTTTGGCATTTCCACCCATTTTTCACACTTGTGGTCGTTCTTTCATCCTTTCTTGAGATGGCAGACAACATTCCACACGACGGAGCTCCTCCGGGGATGGAGATGGATCCCAAGCTCAAGCCCTTTCCGCTGACCATTCGACCATTCGACCTGGCGACATACCACCCTAAGGTACACGTGTTACCTCCTTATAGCATCTGCTAGTTCAGGGGGTTTACACGAGGTGCACCGGAGGATTTCTTGCTCCGTAAGCTGGAGTCACACCTATCCCACGGCGCCTCCGAGCTATATATCATCTCTTTGTTCTCCACAATGTAGATCACATTTCTTGTATAGCTCACACTGCTCTTCATTTTATCATTCCAAACACTCTTGTGCACTGCATTTATTACACTACCTTACATGTATTCATCCTGCTTACAGGGAGATTCACATGTTTTCCGAGGATACAAGACCACTTCCACGAGGGAGTGGTACATGGAGCTTACCGACGCAGTGCGCCACATCATTGACGAGGCTGGTTTCGGCACATTTTGCATGGGGCTCTCACGTCTCACTGTGAGCCGGCCTCTATTAGGCATTTTAGTAGAGAGGTGGTGGGATACCACCAATTCCCTTCATTTCTCTACAGCAGGGGAGATGACAATGACTCCATTTGACTTCTCCATGCTCACCGGCATAAGAGTAGAGGGTCATCGGATTCCTTACGACACCGACATGGGCGAGTGGGAGGCGGCTCAAATCTACTTACTGGGGATTTGCCTACCCATCTCTCAATCAGGGATGGTGTGATATACCTAGTTTGCTGACCATTTCAGGGGGACGACGCTGACGACCCACGAGGAGACGGAGTACTATGCTCGGGGGTTTCTCATGTTATTGTTTGCTACTACTCTGTTTGCCGACCTGGCGAACACCGTCGGGCTCTACCTATTGAGTGCATTAGTGGACCTGTCTCACGTCCGACTCTACGACTGGGGCAATATAGGCTTGGCCACATTATATGGATACATGAGCTCCTCTTCTGGCTGGAGTGGGCATCTGCTAGGAGGCTACTGGAGAGCCTGGGAGGTACATCCTACCCTTTTGCTTTACATTTCTACTTTACATTATCTGTACACCTCACACACTATACAATGCACACTACACCGCACACAATCTGTTCTCTGCTTTATCTGTACACTATTCGCACTATCTACTGCACTGCATACCACCTAATTTATGCTTTACATTATTTGTATACTGCTTTACATCTAATAGATATACTCACTGTTGCCTTTCCACCTTCTACAGCTATGGGTGTACGCCTACTTCCCAAGGCTTGCCCCAAAGCCAAAGGTAGAGATACCTCCCATGGTACCATATTCACATAGATACGACGAGAGATGCCAGCAGAGGCCCCAAGAGTCATTCTCATTTTTTTGCCGGTACTTCGATACTGTGGCCGCAGTAGAAGTATTTCAAACCTTACAGTTATTTCAGCTTTACTTCACATTACATCTTCAATGGCAGCTAATAATCTGTATATTCACTAACTGCAGATCACCTGGCAGCTGTGGGTAGTGATGCCTGACAAGGTCAGAGACCAGTTCGTGGGCGCTCGGGAAGCTTCCCAATTTCGGATCTTGCTTGAGGGCCCAGTTTGTCGAGCGTGGTTCCTAGGAGAGCGATTTCTGCGATAGAGCCTTGGCTTACCTGGGCCGATAGTTCCGATGCCGCCTCCTATGTACATGAGGGTTACCGAGAGGTACACCATGCAGGAGATGATCGACTTCAGCAAAGGTTGGGACGTCGGCTTCTTCAAGCTTGAGGGCGATTACACTGCTCTCATTCAGACATATCTCATGCCGCCTCTGACCGACGCTCGCGGGGGTGAGAGAGATAGAGCTGCAGCTGCAGTAGAGAGAGCGGGAGGATCCGGGGCAACTCAGGCCCATGATAGGAGAGGCTCCCAGACGAAGGGAGAGCAGGGTGGCCAGAGTTGCCTACTACCATGACCTACTGGGGACGTTCTGGGGAGACTTATTAGATTCCCATCGAGCTCGCGCCAACTGGCCACAAGCTTGTCGGAGTTCGAGGCTCGACTCTGGTATGTACCATACTTTATATTTTGCACATTTAATTCATTTTAGTTATGCTTTGTAGATTACTAATCATCTCAACACATTTGCAGGCGTCCATAGAGTATACCGGGCAGGCTCTCAAGCTAGCAACTTCTTTGATGGGGATGGGTTCAGACGAGCATGAACCTGCTCAGCCTTTACAGGATCCCGATGAGTTTTTTTCAGTTTGCACTTCACGCCATCAAATCTTCTGCTCATTCATTAGCACTTCAACTGTTCCACATTACACTGCTCTGATACATTGCTCTAAAACACTGCATTAATACACTGCTCCCACACACTATATTCAACACAGTACTCATCTTTGCATCCAATACATACCACAACTGATGTATTTAACAAATTATCCTTTTCAAGTCCCTTTTCAGATGCCAGCCCCATCGGTGCCCAGCGAAACTCTGATGGGACCTTGATTGCCTCCCCTAGTAGCAGTGAGAGGGAGACAAAGGACTCCGGCGCACAGCCGAGGCAGGGCTAGGCGTACTCATACCGAGAGCAGTTCACCACAGCCTATCCCGAAGGATGATGAAACCGACGAGAACGAGGAACCGACAAGTCCATAGTTAGAGTCATCTCAGGGTGGAGGCGACGGTGGGGATGGCTCCGAAGAGGGGAGCGAAGATGGTTCTGGATCTGACTCTGGCTTAGATGTAGACAGCGATGCTGATGGTGATAGGTCTGAGGTCATGTCCAGGAAGATGGTGAAAATGGCCTCTCAATCTTGAGGTGGCTGACACCGATTCAAATGTTTTGTTTAGTTTTCCTTTTGCTAGTAGTATCAACACATTGAACAGCCTTAGCCAGTTTTATTTTTCTTTAAAAACTTGTACGATTTTACAAAAAAGAAACCATGATTGGAATGAAAACAACTTTTTGATTAAAAGTGTTGCATTTTATTTTTTTTGAGCATTTATCGTATCGCACCATTTTACACAAAAATGGGATTTTCATGGAAATTTGAATGTTTTATTGGCAATTTCTAAATCAGGTAGTGAACCAACCAACAAAACAAAGTAAAACAACTTTAACTAACAACTAATACAACAACTTAATAAGCAAAACAAATACAACTTTACAGGCAACCACCGAACAACTCGATAAATAAATTGCAACAACTCGATAAACAAATTGAAACAAACTTGAAAGCAATTCCACAAGACCACAGTCGAATGCATCCAGAGTAGGACAAAATAGGGGTCCTTAGCCCTTTCAGCACATGAATGGCCCAAAGGAA
Organism: Camellia lanceoleosa; assembly: GCA_025200525.1. NCBI lineage: Eukaryota > Viridiplantae > Streptophyta > Magnoliopsida > Ericales > Theaceae > Camellia > Camellia lanceoleosa. The sequence goes on along the minus strand of JANUSC010000031.1, from coordinate 177,080 downwards.
AAAATAGAAGGCCACCGGCCATAAAAAGATGCTGCCGGCCATCAAAAGTGGTTGTCAGCCACTAGTATTGGTCGATCAGCTACAAAAGTGGCCGGTCGGCCGCCAACACTAGCCAGTCGGCCACCAATGTAGGGAACCTCCAGATTGTTGCACCTATTTTCCACTCAGCACCTTATAATCTACAAAAGCCCCAGCTTCGTAGTTTCTTCATTTCAACTCTGCTTTTGCCACAAATGGAGCCATTCTTTGCCGAAAAACTCTCCAATTGGGTCGCAGCTTTAGCTGGCTCGAAAAAGCTAAATTTCCAGGATTTCAGGATAAATGCACTATTTCCGCTGAGTCGTACTCCACTGTGATTTCCATTCCTCCATGCTACGACTAGATGTTGTAAACCGGTTACACATGTTTTCGGCATCGGGGGACAAGAGATATGCCCCTCAATCGAAGAATTCCAAGCTTTGATGGAATCCCAGCGTGACAAGGAAATACTACCCCAGTCGCGCTTTAGCCACATCCAAGCCTTAGGACGGATGTGTGGGCTTACTTTACACGATGCCCGATCTTTAATTCACAACGGGGAGTTGAACATTCCCAGTTTGATTCATTCATTTTCTGACGCCGATGACCACGGTGATCGTGTCCGCAAATTTTTTGGCAACATGCCTTCTGCTTGTGTATGTTGGCCAGCATTCGCTTGATCGAAGTTTCCCAAGGCTTGAACGCGGGCAAAAGCTGCATTGGCTTGACACTAGCTAAGACTTTGATTGGCTTGGATTTTTTCCATAGCCGGGAGACAACCAAGTTAGCAGGAAGTCCACTACCTTTACAGGTAATGTTTCCCACCCTTCTCAAATGTATTTCCCACATCACTCAGCCCTCAGGCTCTATTTTTCTCTCAAAACCCTTTCTCACTTTTTCTCTCCACATACACCTCTCTATTCTTTAATCTCTCTTTTTTTTCATCCCTCCCTATATATGGCTCATGGACAGGTTGAAAATAGTGGACTCTTGTCCTACATATTCAGCGCACAGCTATTTCTTCTGTCAACGGCCAGTTGATTTCCCTAATGAGGGATGGTGGTGCCATTGGATGTGCAACAGGTCTGCTGTTGACATTGCTTGGCGTTGTCCCTAGTTTGATCTGCCTGAGATGAGCTACAGCATGGCCCGGCAGCCTGGTATTTAGTTGATTGGCTTGACACACTACGTCTTCTATTTTCCATTCTGGTTTCGACGTCAGCTCGGACATGACCAGACTTGCCCAGAAGAGGGAGTAGAATACCCAGCTTTATTTCCAATCTGAGGCTCACAGCTAGCTCGATATCCCATGGCATGGAGAGCAAGAAACCTTCTAGCCCCCGCTCCCAATTTTAGTTCTGCTCTTTATGGCGAGTGCATAGGTTGGCTTGAAGATGAGGCGCAAACTGGGCCTACTTTAGCATCTGAAGCTTCCACAAGCTCTGGGAGCGGGTGCAGGAACACCTGACTTAACTATGCCCCAAGTTTATTTCTTTAATCTATATTTTCAAGTTTTCCTTTTGAATGTAAAAAAAGAAAAAGAAAAAGGCAACTTCAATTTGTATCAAGAGTCAGAGAACTCTGTATTGAAATCAATGAAATTGGAGTTTATAGGTACTAAAAATTTTCCTTGTGGTCCAAAAATGGTCTAAGTTGTAAACAGATTAATTTGAACAAAATCAACTTTTATTAAAACTTTTCAAAACCATTTTCGATAAGGATCACAACTAGACACATCCGGAATCTATCCTTGAGATGCACAACCCCGGATCTAGCAACTAGAAAGTTGCCCATTGTTTGAATAGCACTGCACTGCCCCAAATCCAGCAATTGAAAAGTTGCCCCTTGTCAGAATATCACTGCACCATACTGGAGATCACAACCGAACTCTTGGATGTAGAAAAAACAAAGATGACCAGAACAATCACATGGACACAGTTGATTTGGAAAAGTTTATGGCTGGACTTCAAGATGAAGTTGACTACGTATCCCAAAAATGGGAATCAACCCTTACGTAGTTCGGTTCAGGTTCACTCGAGTATTAACACTCTCCTTTTGCGCTCTAACTTTTGCCAAAGTCGCCCTTTTTGGGTTTTAAACCTTGCGAGCTCAGTTTTCTTATTTCTAATTTTTTCTGCTCTAACTTTTGCCTAGGTCGCCCTTTCGGGTTTTCAGCCTAGCGAGCCTCTCAAGGATAGTGTTTCTTCAACTTGTCCATGTTGATTGATTGGGAGAATTCAAGGACATCTAGGTCCTGTAGACGTCCCCGAATGCCCCAGGAGGATGAGTCCCGTTCTGTTTATTTGGGCTCATTATAGTTCAGGACTCAATGTTGTCACGGTTCTTAATCTGAACCAAAGAGTCCAAATCCGGCAAATCGTTTTGAGAAAATAGTTTTTTGAAAGAAGTGCCAAACATGGACTGCTTTGCCAGATACAGAGTCGCCACCTAAATATTTTATTTTGGGAAATTTAGGAAACCCTAACTCGTGCCTAAGGCCACATGTCTGTCATCACCAAAGTTGCTTCGGCTCGGGAACTTGGGTACGATTGGGAAAGGTCACTTCGTGAGCACCCCTGCTCACCCGATCAAAGATCGGCCTCTACTAACCATGATATCTAGTTTTGAAAACATTATGCGTTCTTATTCAAGTTATTAGCCTAGGTTTACTCTGTGATGCGCACAACATACAAGTATAGACCGGGTCGCCTGAATTGGAACAAAACATTTCATGTTTGTTTTCGAAAGATGGTTTGCTACTCACAAGTAGGCTTAAAATGCAGATTTTGCAACCCTCAGGTGGGCTTAGAAAAGATGGTTTTGCCACTATCTAGTGGGCTTAAAACTCACAGTCAATGCAATGTTCCAATCCAAATAACCCAACCTTCACCCACGGGCATTAAGGCAGTTATATCACATAAGCAAATAGCCTCATGATAAGCATGCTATCATGGCAGTCACTCACACACATGCAAGGATGCTAAAGCGTAAAAACTTACCGAGTACTCCAAGCCAAAACAGAAACTATGTTAGAAATCCATGCATGATCCTAACTATACAGAAATGCCTAATGCAACACATGCAGGAATGCAACTAAGATAGGCTCGGCTATTCTAAACATGGCATATGGAATGCTACAGCTAACATGTATTCAACTTGGAATTGAAATACAATGCAGTGAGTATGATGCGCCAATGCCCGGTGCATGCAAAACAGATGAATGGATGCAAACATGTTATCATACTGTATGCTAATTGAAACATGCCCTAATCTAACCATCGTAAGCTGGTAAATAAAAGGGAGAAAGACGTGGGGTTGGAAGACATACATCACACGCACGCACACTTATTACAACATTGCCCTCGCTCGAAGGGTCCGAATAAATAATATACAGTCCGAATAAATAGTATAGTCTAAATAAATACAAAACCCTAATTAATTAACAAACGTAACTAGGAAAGCAGTAAACTAGCATGCAAATCTATGGACCGCCTCAGCTCTGTTCTGAATGATGAATGATGCGTACTTGAGTTGCCTTGCGCGGAAATCCACTGCGATGCCCTAATTAGCCTCTGTTTACAATTAAGCCCGAAATATTGCACGAAGCACCAAAAAGATTTCCGGTTTTTGATTTGCTGCAACATAGAGCAAGAAAGGGGCATGGCAAAGTATTTTCACATATGTATGCATACCTCGATCCTCGTGCCATCAATCACGCATCTCGATGCATGATGGCCGAGGAGTCGAATTGTATGACTCAATGTGAAATGAATGCATGTATAAACACAACAAGACCGAGACTTCATCATGGTTAATCCGGAGTGCTGGCGACCGGGAATTGAGACACATTCCATCACTCGGAGTACGAAACGTCCCTCGTTTCTCGTGCTCGGGCTAATTCCTATCCCAAGCACAATGCAATATGCATGACATGCATGAATGCAATCCTAACATGCAACCTAGCATACGCAATGCTATGAAATGGCATACACAACGCACGATGTAGCAAGGCATACACAATGCTCTAACATACAACCTAGCATACACAATGCTATGAATTGAAATGGCATACACAATGCATAATGGACTTACACCAACATGAGTGGACCTTAGCCACACTCACATCAGCAGCCATTAGATGAAAATGAGACAACCGAAATGCGTGCATATATGCACGCAAATCGAGGGCCGAACCTAAGGCACCAAATGCCACTCTAACAAGGCATGGCAAGGCATGAAACATGGCATTCAAACATGAAAATTCCAGCACTGAATCATGATGCAAAATGATCCCGAATCATGGATATATGTCATACAATGCATAGAATGGTCCCGAAACTCAAAACTAGGCACATATATTGACTTATAGCTATACAAAACATGCATTATTTGATCATGAAGTCTAAAGACAGAGCCAAGGCAGTCCCAAAACATGAACATCTCTAGTTCAAAGCATGACCAAAAGATGCTAGCATGATGGACTAAAATAGCATGCAACTTTGACTAGCAAGCATGGTTTACATGGCATGTATGTGAAGCATGTTAGATATCATCAAACCACCAAAAATCAGTGAAGAAAACATGTCAAAATATGCCCAAATAACCTCTGAAATACAGCCAACACTTGCACAAATAATGGGTTCCTTTAAAGGGCCATACAAGGGGTTATTAAGCACATACAAGATAGACATGAAGCATAGAAAAACCACCTCTGTAAATGGACTATGACAACCCTAAAACCCACCAAATAGGCCCTGGAAAGTGACTTCAATGCATGCAAAAAGGGGTCTCTTTGGAAGGCCCAAAAGACCACTAAACAAGACAAAGAGAGAGGGTCACCCCCCTCTGATTTTGGCCTTCAAGAATACACCTAAGCCACTGAAAATCCACTATATTTCAATGGCTAAGAGGCCAAACCATGGCCAATGCAAGTGCTCTAATGCATAGCCCTAATCATGAAGAGATGAAGCATGCATAGACGGAAGAAGACCCCAAACATAAAATAGACCTGAATCAAACATGAAGATGATATCAAAAGAAGACTTTTTTAAGTTTAGGTCGAGGTCCAAAAAGGCACACAAATAAGGCTAATATATCATGCAAGATAAGCCCTAAAAGAGAGATTGAACAAACAGGGCAGTAAAAGGCCTCAAAAAGCAAAGAACCCTTCAACAAAGTTGAAGAGGGGATCAAAATGAGACTATTTTTAGTTTATGGAAAATCTCAAATATGCTCACAAGTAAGGCTAAAATGTGATGCAAAAATAGCCCCAAAAGAGAGATAAAAGGAAAGGGGCAGTGGATGGCCTCAAACAGCAAAGAACCCTTCAACAAAGTTGAAGAGGAACTCAAAAAAAGATACTTTATAGTTTTTCTCGAAGCCCAGAAATGCTCACAAGTAAGGCTAACATATCATGCAAGATAAGCCCTAAAAGAGAGATAAAGCACAAAGGGTAAGTAGAAGACCTCAAACAGAGAAAAGTCCTTGATCAAACATGAAGATGAGCTCAAAATAGGACTATTTTAGTTCAGGTCAAAGCCCAAAAATGTAAGAAAAAGGAGCTAAGATATCATGCAAAGCAAAGCAAGGAAAGGGGAAATAGGGACTCACCCTTGAGGATCAGCTTTCCAGTAGCTTTTGGTTAAAAATTCTGAGCTTCCAAGCTCTAGAAATGGCCTCCAAGGTGCTGGGATGAGTGGTGGAGGTGATAGGCTATGAGGAGGTGTAGTGTAAATATGCAAGAAATGTGGACTTTTAGCACAAAAGAGAGATATATAGAGATGTATGTATAATGCTCCAGCTGGTTTTTCTAACCCTTAGAAATGAAGCTCAAGTGTTGGCTTTATAGAGAAGGGAAGCCAAAGAAAAGACGGGGGAAAACCAATTCAAATCTCCCCCCAAAAAGACAGACCCTCGGATAGAGAGTCTGGTGCAAAACAGCTGGCATAGTTGGAATGCACCAGCAGGGACAAACATGGACGCCAGTGCAAAGGGTCGTGGTCAGCCACCTCCCCTGCCACCCGTGGGTCAAAGGGTCAAAGAATTGTCGGCCACCCCAAAAAGGTGGCCTCCCAAATGAGTGCAACACAGCTGTATGGTCAAAACCAAGAAAATGTGAACCAGGAGAGAGAAAAACCAGCTTTTTAGAGGGGTTCAAAAGGGTCAAGGACAATTACTGGCCGGCCTACCCATATTGGTGGCCTCCCAGGTGTGTAGAACACAGTGGTGTGGTGGAAAGTCAGAAAAAGTGGCCCGGGAGTAGGAAAAACCAGCTTTCTTGTGAAGAAAATGGGCGATTAAGAGCGATGTAGAGAAAAGCTAGTTTTTTCAAAAAAATTGCTGGCCTCCCACCTTTCTACAACCTTCCTAACAATGAAAATAACGTCTCCACCAGAAATGAACCCAAACCGATGCAAAACGAAGGTTCGGGGGCCAAAAAGCGCGGCTCGGGCCCTGAAAATTGACTATTAAGCACCGGAGGTGGCGTTTGACCATGAAGTTGGTCTCTCGGGCCACAGTGTTCCTCAAAAGGGAGGAAACAAGGTGTGTGCCAAAAACCGAAGCAAACGGAGGTGGTTAAGCGGTCCTGAACAGAAGCACACGGCCGACGGCTCCGAAAACCAGAAACCGGGCTCCAAATGGGAAAAATGGCCTACGACCACAAAACGTAGCCTACGGCCATTGAGAGATAGTCTACAAGACCTCTCCTTCCCTTCGGGAAGAGAAAACGGAGAAAACGGGACCCGGTTCGCAAACTGAGGCAAAGCACAAAAGAGCCCCGAAGTTCGGAGGCAAGGCTCGCAGCCGAGACTCTGAAACTTCAGAACGAGCACAATATATAACATCTCCAAGCGCTCAATCGGTGACGTCTGAGTCTTAAGGTCGGTCAAAAATGGGGTGTCTACAGTTGCCCCTCTTTGACAGAACTCGAAAGTCATACGCGACGGGAGTGAATGTCAAAGTCGTGAGATGACCCATTTTTGACAAGGCCGAAGACTTAGACAAACAGACAAGATAACAAAGAAATGTGCCCGCAGGCATGGGCAAAATGCAACTGTCAATGCAAGAAGCTGAACATAACTTATGATCATGCAAAGCAGCAAGCTGTAACGAAGCATAACAATGCAACAGTTTTTAAGCTAGTAGAAATCAAGCTACATGACAGTGCAGAAAGGATGTAAGAGAATTATTGTAATTCGCACTGCAAATACAGTGTACATGTGTGATAGATACACGAAGCGAACGTGTGATAGATACACAAAGTGAGCATGTGTGGTAGATACATAAAGCGAACGTAGTGTGATAGATACACAAAAGCGTAAACATAAAGTGTGATAGCTGCACTAAGTGAACAAGGTATGACAGATACACAAAGCGAACGTGTGTTATTGATACACAAAACGAACATGTGTGATTGATACATAAAGCGAACGTGCGTGATTGATACACAAAGTGAGCGCGTGTGATTGATACACATAGTGAGCGCATGTGATTGATACACAAAGTGAGCGTGTGTGATTGATACACAAAGCGAGCGTGTGATAGATACACAAAGTAGGCAAAGCGAGTGTGTGATAGATACACTATTTGAACAAAGTGTGATTGATATACAAAGGGTGAAGTGAGCAAAGTGTGATGGATACACAAAAGGCAAACACAAAGTGTGATAGATGCACTAAGTGAACAGGTGTGATGGATACACTAAAGGTGAACACAAAGTGTGATAGATGCACTTAGTGAACAAAGTATGATTGATATACTAAAGGTGAACACGAAGTGTGATAGATGCACTTGGTGGACAAAGTATGATTGATATACTGAATGTGAACACGAAGTGTGTTAGATGCACTTAGTGAACAAAGTACGATTGATATACTAAATGTGAACACGAAGTGTGATAGATGCACATAGTGAACAAAGTATGATTGATATACTGAATGTGAACACGAAGTGTGATAGATGCACTTAATGAACAAAGTATAATTGATATACTGAATGTGAACACGAAGTGTGATAGATGCACTTAGTGAACAAAGTATGATTGACATACTAAATGTGAACACGAAATGTGATAGATGCACCTAGTGAACAAAGTATGATTGATATACTAAATACGAACACAAAGTGTGATAGATGCACTTAGTGAACAAAGTATGATTGATATACTGAAGGTGAACACGAAGTGTGATAGATGCACTAGTGAACAAAGTATGATTGATATACTAAATATGAACACGAAGTGTGATAGATGCACTTAGTGAACAAAGTATGATTGATATACTAAATGTGAACACGAAGTGTGATAGATGCACTTAGTGAACAAGTATCATGGATATACTAAATGTGAACACGAATTGTGATAGATGCACTTAGTGAACAAGTGTGATAGATATACTAAAGGTGAACACGAAGTGTGATAGATGCACTTAGTGAACAAGTATGATGGATATACTAAAGGTGAACACAAAGTGTGATAGATGCAGTTAGTGAACAAGTATGCTGGATATACTAAAGGTGAACATGAAGTGTGATAGATGCACTTAGTGAACAAGTATGATGGATATACTAAATGTGAACACGAAGTGTGATAGATGCACTTAGTGAACAGAGTATGATAGATATACTAAAGGTGAACACGAAGTGTGATAGATGCACTTAGTGAACAAGTATGATAGATATACTGAATGTGAACACGAAGTTTGATAGATGCATTTAGTGAACAAGTATGATGGATGTACTAAATGCGAACATGAAGAGTGATAGATGCACTAAGGGTGAATGAGGTGTGATTGATACACTAAATAAATGAAGTGTGATTGATACACTAAGTGAAGAGAGTGTGATTGATACACTAAACAAATGAAGTGCGATTGATACACTAAGTGAATGATTTTAAACGGAACTTCTTTGAATGAACCGTACATACAATATCGTGCATGAATGAGAAAGAAACTTGATTGGTACAATGCAATACAATGCATGATGCTTAAGGAAAGCAATAAATGGATAAAGCAGCGCTTTAGAGAGCACCTCATGAGGTGAGTGGCGGTGAACTACTCTTCTCCGATGGGGATCTTCCCCTGTGCTCTTCAAACACGTACCTTCAACTCGCCGAACAAAGGTTCCAAAATACTAACAAGGGTTCTTCACGTAGAGCACTTTGGATGCTGCCTTTCTTCTTGAACATATTCACAACTTTCCCTATTCTCCAACGGGGTGACAGACTAGGTTGGTTCAGTATCCAGAATTGACGTACATACACGCTATCTCAACCTATGGGGCTTCCATATAGATTTCAAGCTGGGGATACACCCCTGGGTATTTAAATCAGACTTTAGTCTCGGAAATCCCGAACCTTTGCGTTCTAGGCAACAACCATTCGAACTCTAGTTTCCACCGTCGCAGTTGGTCTCCTAGGAACTCATTGCGAACACGGCCAAGATGCCTCTAGCAGGGAGTGGTACTCAGGGAGAACACTTTTGATTGCCATTCTGGCTTGAAGCAGACTTGATCTTGAGCTTGAGGTAGAGGCACACTCATACTTCGGAGCATTGACAAGACCTGAAAAGGTACATCCGGAATACAACCTCGAAATTTACAGAAGTTGAAACAAACTCAGATGCTCCAAATTTTCCCTCTTTCCTTTTGCTTTGCAGTCCGGAACTTATATAGCTTCAGATAGGTCCTTGTTCTACTGTTCACACATGACCTGGGTTGAACTCTGCGGTTTTATGAAAGAACCAATCCTGTTTTGCACAAATGTGGAGAACGACACGGCACTCTGAGCACAAAACGATTTTTGAAATTGAAATGAGAAAAGGGTTCTCAATCGGGTATTGAGCCTACAACTGACCACAGCCAAAATGACTCAACAATGGAAAACAAAGGTAGAACAACCTAAACACAACTCAACAAAGGAAAAACAAGGTAAAATGACCTAAACACATCTGTTGACACTCAAACGACTCAAAACAAGAATCGAGACAAACACAAACGCACAAACACAACACTCAGTTGTGTTACAAAGGCAAGAGACCTCTCGGTGCATAAGGAGCCAGTTTCTTCGGGTATTGTTTCCCACCCTTTCTTATTTATGATTCTCACATCACTCGGCCCTCAGGATCTGTTTTTGCGGAAAAAGCCCTTTTCCTCACTTTTTCTCTCAGCGCACATCTCTCTATTCTTTAATCTCTCATTTTTTTATCCCTCCCCTGGGTGGTTGATGGATAAACAGAAAGTTGCGGGCTCTTGCCCCTAACATTCCGCTAGATTCTTCTTCTTCTGCGTGCAGCTAGTGAGTTCCTCCCACAGAGGGGTTATGCTACAACTGGATGTGTAGCGAATTTGCAACTGACATCGGTTGATAATGCTCTGCCGGGGAGTTTGGACGCGATCAAATATGTCCAGATGAGGAAGTGGAACATCCTGATCCATCCCAGTTTGTGCTTCGCACTTGGCTTGAAATCTCGTTGCTCAGAGAATGTGAGAGCTTTTTAGCCCTTTTGTTGTCGCCTTCAGTTGTGCCTTTTCTGGCAGGTAGAATGCCCTTCTTGGCAAGTATGGTGCCCTTTCTGGCAAGTATGTTGACAATGGGGAAAAGAAAGAACACCTGACTCAACTGTGCCCCTAGTTCATCATTTTGACCATTTTTGTTTTTGGCTTTCTGTTAAAACAATTTTCACCAAAATGAGAGTTAGATTAATATGCTTGTTCAATTTTCTGATTTAAAATCATGCAAGTCAGGCTATGGGCACTGAAAATTTTTCCTTTTTGGGTCCAAGAAATGGTCCAGTTTTAGAAGAATGGAATAATTTTCGAGAGAATTAGTCAATCTCATTAAAAATTCCCAAAAACTATTTTTGCAAATGGTCACTGCTCAACAAGCACAGAACCTACTCTTGAGATGCACAACTTCAGATCCGAAGGAAAATTGCCCGCTTGCTCGAAGAGAGCTGCATGGCAACGGAAAGTTGCCCCTTGTTTGAACGGCACCACGGCGCATTGAATGGCAACGGAAAGTTGCCCCTTGTTTGAATGGCACCGCACAGCATTGTAGTCAGTCCTTAGAGTGACGAACACAACCAAATTCTTGGATACAGAGAAGGCGAAGATGATCAAAACCATTACATGGGCACAATCAATTTGAAGTGTTTTACAGCTGGACTTCAGGATGAAGTTGCCTACGTATCCCAAAGACGGGAATCAAGCCTTACGTAGTTCGGGTTAAGGTACACTCGGGTATTTAACCTTCACTTTTTTGGGCTTTAACTTTTGCCAAGGCGCCCGTTGCGGGTTTTCGACCTTGCAAGCTTTGTTCTTTCTTTTCTTTTTCAATTCTTTTCTTCATTTTTTGTATCTTTTCTTTTCTTTTTTTCTTTCACCTTTTTGTGTCTTTTTTTTTTTTTGCTCTAACTTTTGCCTGGGTCGCCCTTCCGGGTTTTCGGCCCAGCGAGCCTCTCAAAGGGTAAAAGTGTAACAAGTCCATGCCGAATGGTTCTGAGACTCCGAAATCATCTAGATCCAAGAGAAGAGAATAACTGTTGTTCAGATTTGCAAAAGGGTCCATTTTTGGCTTTTCGAGCGCATCGGGCATTTGTGCCTCTAGTTCGAGGGATGCTTCTGTTCTAGCTTCACAAGCTTCTTCTGATGAGGTCTGATCTTCTTGATCTGACTTTGGTGCCTCTGGCTCGAGGGCTGCTTTGAATCTGGCCACACAGGCCTCACATTGTAGTTGACCATTGAACGTTCTGAATTCGAGTTCAAGGTTTTGAAAGCAGAGGGGTCGAGTCTCGAGGCTGAGAGCGATCCTAAGTTGCACAATCTCAAGAGCGATTCTACACAGGTCTTCGCAAGACTGCGCCAAACATGTTTTGAAATCTTTAAAGAAAGCGACTAGTCGCTCGCGCTGAAGACAGTGTAGAACCAATCTGGATCAAGCCACGATCCTTCCCACTACTCACACTAACAAGCATGATTTCATTCATTAAGGGCTTAGCATGCCTCTCTTTCTCTCAATTGATCAAATTTTTGCAAAACCTGAGAAATTCCTTCCTCTTCGTTTTCACCGCAGTGTTCAAAAGGTTTTGAAAAACTTAGGTCAATCCAATGAGTTTGAGGCACAAAAAAGTAGGCAAAAGCACTGCCATTTCATTCAGAACTTCTGGCACAACTGGCACAAGGCAGAAGCGAACACAAGAATGTGAAAATCACTGCTGTTCATTCAAATCGGTTGGCATTACTGGCTCCAAGGCAGAAACAGGCTCAAAAGAAAACGAAAACACAAAACAAACAAGTGATGTCTAAGGTAACACCCCTGAAATCACCCAACTCCAACAAAACAGGACTGACTCGGTACAACAAGACAGACCTAACTGACTCAGTAAGAAAAGATTGACTCTGTACAAAAAGACTGACTCAATACAACGCAACAAGACTGACTCAATACCCAAGTCAGAAAATACAAAAAACCAGCATTCACAAATGCTCAAAACAGTGCGTGCCATACACCATATCCGGTGTAAACTGAGTGCCGCCCGCAAGTGGTTCATCCCCCCGATCACATCACATTATCCCCTCAAGTTCACTGATCCAGTGCCGATAGACTTTGCTGAGCTCGGCGGGAGGATGACCCCGTTGTCAAATAGATCCTGTACTTCATGGCGAAGATGGAAGCAGTTGTTGATAGTATGGCTAGGTTGGTCGATGATGGTACGTCTGATCTTGGGTAGCATCATCGTGGCCGGGAAGAGGGTTCGGAGAGGCTGAGGCTCGAGGGGTTTGAGATGGCCTTGTCCAACAAGGATTTGGAGAGCTTTGGACAAAGGCATATAAAGGGCGTGGAAGACTCTGCGCCCTCGGGCAGACTCGCAAGTTCTTGACTTTGCGGACGCCGGCAAAAGGATCGGCAGGTGCCGCCTTGGCTTTCTGATCTTTTCCCAGTACAGGGTTAGAATTGGATGGAACTATTCTGGCATGATGGGGCCTATCCCAATTTTCTGTCTGGCTGGAACTCCCCTCGGTTGGAGTGGGGAAAGCATCATCCACAGTCTTAGCCACGACTGCGAATATTTGCTATTTACTCAATCCTCCTGCTTTCAAAGTCTCGACTGCCCATAGCAGTTGTTCAACGGGATCAGCACCTGTCCCCACTTTGTTCTTACCTCTAGCTTCAGCTTGATCGAGGGTTTGGGTTGCTATATCAGAGTGGAACCCGGTTGTTGTTGCCATGTCATGGCCACAGCTTGAGACAACCTTGGGTTGGCTGACCTCGATCACAATTCGCCCCAAAAGCGGGGGCTCTTGCGGTATGAAATTCTCGGCGTAGGATGTGGTTGGTGGCGAAGCTGACATTCTGTAGGCGAGGTCAGCCACGGATCGCTGAAGATCGCCAACCATTCCCATCAATTCAAACGTGGTGGGCTCACGAGCTTGACACAACTGTGGCGTCTAGACCGGGCGCGCGGCAGGCGACCTGGGCGGATGCGGTACATCAACATTGGTCTTATCCTGCAAGATGATTCCTTGGTCTAATGCGGCTGCCATAACCACAATTTCCCCTAAACTTTGCATCATCATAAGTCCGCTGAACTGAATGGTGACTGACGGATTAGATGTCTATCGTGCTTCAGCGAAGGAGAACACTGGCTATTCTGTACTAAATCTCTGAACCCCCCTGAAAGAGAAAACACGCATTTTCGCCTAATCGTAAGCAGACACAAGCATAGTGAATAAGCATGCTTTATCGATCCTTTGTTCCCTAAAACTGAATCTGATACCCGCAAACATAACCGATTCCCAAAATACTGAACTGGTGCCCGCAGGCCTGATGCCCAAACTCATAAACTGATACATGCATTTCCCTATAGAGACGCACTCTAAAAGCACATAACAGATAAGTGAGAGCCACAACACCCCTATGTTGAGATAAGGTTTCCCTGTCTGATTTTGTCAGGAACTAGGGTTTCACTACACACGCAGCAGTTTCAAACAACCTATATCGGGTAAGCAACCTGTCCTAGTTTGGAATGGTCACTATGGATTCCGAATATGCACTAGGTCGAATGGTCAAAAGGGTGCCCCGGTAAAACCGGGGTTTGTGTTCCCATACTAGCAGAGCCCGTAACCGGTAAGCCTTATGGCATGCAGCCTCTGGCAAACCGCTCAGGAGTAGCAGATGGCAAACACGGTGTCCTAGGCGCACCAATGCACATGCAATGCAAAGAAACACATAAGTGTAATCAAAACAAGATATCATGAGTTCGAGTCAAGCTCTCTAAATCTCCAGCAGAGTCGCCAGAAACTGTAGATGTCCCCGAATGCCCCGGGAGGATGAGTCCCGTTCTGTTCATTTGGGCTCATTACAGTTCAGGACTCAATGTTGTCACGGTTCTTAATCTAAACCAAAGAGTCCAAATCCGGTAAATCGTTTTGAGAAAACAGATTTTTGAAACAAGTGCCAAACATGGACTACTTTGCCAGATACAGAGTCACCACCTAAATATTTTATTTTAGAAAATTTAGAAAACCCTGACTCGTGCCTAAGGCCACGTGTCCGTCATCACCAAAGTTGCTTCGGCTCGGGAACTTGGGTACGATTGGGGAAGGTCACTTCGTGAGCACCCCCGCTCGCCCGATCAAAGATCGGCCTCTACTAACCATGATATCTAGTTTTGAAAACATTATGCGTTTTTATTCCAATTATTAGCCTAGGTTTACTATGTGATGCGCACAACATACAAGTATAGACCGGGTCGCCTGAATTGGAACAAAACATTTCATGTTTGTTTTCGAAAGATGGTTTGCTACTCGTAAGTAGGCTTAAAATGCAGATTTTGCCACCCTTAGGTGGGCTTAGAAAAGATGGTTTTGCCACTATCTAGTGGGCTTAAAACTCACAGTCAATGCATTGTTCCAATCCAAATAACCCAACCTTCACCCGCAGGCATTCAAGCAATTATATCACATAAGCAAATAGCCTCATGATAAGCATGCTATCATAGCAGTCACTCACACACATGCAAGGATGCTAAAGCGTAAAAACTTACCGAGTACTCCAAGCCAAAACAAAAACTATGTTAGAAATCCATGCATGATCCTAACTATACAGAAATGCCTAATGCAACACATGCAGGAATACAACTAAGATAGGCTCGGCTATTATAAACATGGCATCTGGAATGCTACAGCTAACATGTATTCAACCTGGAATTGAAATACAATGCAGTTAGTATGATGCGCCGAGCCCGGTGCATGAAAAACAGATGAATGGATGCAAACATGCTATCATACTGTATGCTAATTGAAACATGCCCTAATATAACCATCATAAGCTGGTAAATAAAAGAGAGAAAAACGTGGGGTTGGAAGACATACATCACACGCACACACACTTATTACAACATTGCCCTCGCTCGGAGGGTCCGAATAAATAATATACAGTCCGAATAAATAGTATAGTCCGAATAAATACAAAACCCTAATTAATTAACAAATGTAACTAGGAAAGCAGTAAAGTAGCATGCAAATCTATGGACCACCTCAGCTCTGTTCCAAATGATGAATGATGCGTACTTGAGTTGCCTTGCGCGGAAATCCATTACGATGCCCCAATTAGCCTCTGTTTACAATTAAGCCCGGAATATTGCACGAAGCTCCAAAAGATTGCTGATTTCTAATTTGCTACAACAGAGAGCAAGAAAGGGACATGGCAAAGTATTTTCACATATATATGCATACCTCGATCCCATGCCATCAATCACGCATCTCGATGCATGATGGTCGAGGAGTCGAATTGCATGACTCAATGTGAAATGAATGCACGTATAAATACAACAAGACCGAGACTTCATCATGGTTAATCCGGAGTGCCGGCGACCAGGAATTGAGACACTTTCCATCACTCGGAGTACGAAACGTCCCCCGTTTCCCGTGCTCGGGCTAATTCCTATCCCAAGCACAATGCAATATGCATAAAATGCATGAATGCAATCCTAACATGTAATCTAGCATACGTAATGCTATGAAATGGCATACACAATGCACGATGTAGCAAGGCATACACAATGCTCTAACATACAACCTAGCATAAACAATGCTATGAATTGAAATGGCATACACAATGCATAATGGACTTACACCAACATGAGTGGACCTCAGCCATACTCACATCAGTGGCCATTAGATGAAAATGAGACAACCGAAATGCGTGCATATATGCACGCAAAGCGAGGGTCGAACCTAAGGCACCAAATGCCACTCTAACAAGGCATGGCAAGGCATGAAACATGGCATTCAAACATGCAAATTCCAGCATTGAATCATGATGCAAAATGATCCCGAATCATGGATATATGTCATACAATGCATGGAATGGTCCCGAAACTCAAAACTAGGCACATATATTGACTTATAGCTATACAAAACATGCATTATTTGATCATGAAGTCTAACGACAGAGCCAAGGAAGTCCCAAAACATGAACATTTCTAGTTCAAACCATGACCAAAAGATGCTAGCATGATGGACTAAAATAGCATGTTACTTTGACTAGCAAACATGGTTTACGTGGCATGTATGTGAAGCATGTGAGTTCTCATCAAACCAGCAAAAATAAGTGAAGAAAACATGTCAAAATATGCCCAAATAACCTCTGAAATACAGCCAACACAGGCACAAATAATGGGTTCCTTTATAGGGCCATACAAGGGGTTATTAAGCACATACAAGATAGACATGAAGCATAGAAAAACCACCTCTGGAAATGGACTATGACAATCCTAAAACCCACCAAATAGGCCCTGGAAAGTGACTTCAATGCATGCAAAAAGTGGTCTCTTTGGAAGGCCCAAAAGACCACTAAACAAGACAAGGAGAGAGGGGGTCACCCCCCTCTGATTTTGGCCTTCAAGAATACACCTAAGCAATTGAAAATATACTGGATTTCAGTGGCTAAGAGGCCAAACAATGGCCAATGCAAGGGCTCTAATGCATAGCCCTAATCATGGAGAGATGAAGCATGCATAGAGAGAAGATGACCCCAAACAGAAAATAGACCTTAATCAAACATGAAGATGACGTCAAATTTTTTTTTTTTAAGTTTAGGTCGTGGTCCAAAAAGGCTCACAAATAAGGCTAATATATCATGCAAGATAAGCCCTAAAAGAGAGATTGAACAAACAGGGCAGTAAAAGGCCTCAAACAGCAAAGAGCCCTTCAACAAAGTTGAAGTGGGGATCAAAATAAGACTATTTTTAGTTTATGGAAAATCTCGAATAAGCTCACAAGTAAGGCTAAAATGTGATGCAAAAATAGCCCCAAAAGAGATATAAAAGGAAAGGCGCAGTGGATGGCCTCAAACAGCTAAGAGCCCTTCAAAAAAGTTGAAGAGGGACTTAGAAAAAGATACTTTACAGTCTTTCTCGAAGCCCAAAAATGCTCACAAGTAAGGCTAACATATCATGCAAGATAAGCCCTAAAAGAGAGATAAAGCACAAAGGGTGAGTAGAAGACCTCAAACAGAGAAAAGTCCTTGATCAAACATGAAGATGAGCTCAAAATAGTACTATTTTTGGTTAGGTCAAAGCCCAAAAATGTAAGAAAAAGGAGCTAAGATATCATGCAAAGCAAAGCAAGGAAAGGGGAAATAGGGACTCACCCTTGAAGATCAGCTTTCCAGTGGCTTTTGGTCCAAAATTCTGACCTTCCAAGCTCTGCAAATGGCCTCCAAGGTGCTGGGATGAGTGGTGGAGGTGGTAGGCTATGAGGTGTAGGGTAAATATGCAAGAAAGGTGGACTTTTAGCACAAAAGAGAGATATATGGAGATGTATGTATAATGCTCCAGCTGGTTTTTCTGACCCTTAGAAATGAAGCTCAAGTGTTGGCTTTATAGAGGAGAGAAGCCAAAGAAAAGGGGGGGGGGGAAACCAATTCAAATCTCCCCCCAAAAAGACAGTCCCTTGGACAGACGGTCTGGTGCAAAACAGCTAGCACAGCTGGAATGCACCAGGAGGGACAAACATGGCCGGCCAGGTGCAAAAGGGTCAGGTGGCCGGCCGGTCACCTCCCCTGGCTGGCCGACCAGGGGTCAAAAGGGTCAAAAGATTTTCTGGTCGGCCACCCCAAAAAGGTGGCCTCCCAGATGAGTGCAGCACAGCTGTATGGTCAAAACCCAGAAAATGTGAACCAGGAGAGAGAAAAATCAGCTTTTTAGAGGGGTTCAAAAGGGTCAAGGACAATTACTGGCTGGCCTACCCATATTGGTGGCCTCCCAGGTGTGTACAACACAGTGCTATGGTGGAAAGTCAGAAAAAGTGGCCCAGGAGTGGGAAAAACCAGCTTTCTAGTGAAGAAAACTGGCGATTAAGAGCGATGAAGAGAAAAGCTATTTTTTTTCAGAAAAATTGCTGGCCTCCCACCTTCCTACAACCTTCCTAACAATGAAAATAAGGTCTCCGCCAGAAATGAACCCAAACCGATGCAAAACGAAGGTTCGGGGTCCAAAAAGCGCGGCCCGGGCCCCAAAAACTTACTATTAAGCACCGGAGGTGGCGTTCGACCACGAAGTTGGTCTCTCGGGCCACAGTGTTCCTCAAAAGGGAGGAAACAAGGTGTGTGCCAAAAAACGGTGCAAACGAAGGTGGTTAAGCGGTCCCGAACCGAGGCACATGGCTGACGGCTCCGAAAATCGAAAACCGGGCTCCAAACAGGAAAAATGGCCTACGACCACAAAACGTAGCCTACGGCCACTGAGAGATAGTCTACGAGACCTCTCCTTCCCGGGAAGAAAAGCGGAAAAGCAGGACCGGTTATAAGCAAACCGAGGCAAAGCACAAAAGAGCCCCTAAGTTTGGAGGCAAGGCTTGCAGCCGAGACTCTGAAACTTCAGAACGAACACAATATGTAACATCACCAAGCGCTCAATCGGTGAAGTCTGAGTCTTAAGGTCAGTCAAAAATCAGGTGTTTACAGGTCCATAAGAATGACAGCCCCACCCGACCAAATAGACTTGATGATGTAAGGGCTAGTCCAATTGGGTCTGAACTTGCCCCTAGGGTCGTGGATGGGGGCTCGGTTGTCTTTGAGCACCAAATCCCCTTCTTTCAGATTCCTGGACTTAACTTTCTTGTTGAAAGCCCTGGCAATCTTGCGTTGATAACCTTGGACATGATACAGTGCTTTCATCCTTCTCTCGTCAAATAGCATAAGTTCTTCGAACCTGCTCTGCTGCCAATTCACTTCTGTTATCTGGCACTCAGCCATAACGCGTAGTGACAGAACCTCAACTTCAATTGGCAGAACAACTTCCATTCCATAAACCAAGGAATACGGAGTTGCCCTAGTAGAAGTCCGAATTGATGTTCTAAAGCCCCAAAGAGCAAATGGCAATTTATCTGGCCAATCCCTGTAGGTTTCCACCATCTTCTGCAAGATGTGCTTGATGTTCTTGTTGGCGGCCTCAACAGCTCCCTTGGTTTGTGGCCGATATGTCGACGACTTATGAAAAGCCACGTTGTTTTTCTCCAACAAGTCGATCACTTCCTTCTCAAAGTGGGAACCATTGTCCGAGATGATCTCATTTGGGACCCCATAGCGATAGATGATATTATTTCTAATGAACTTGGCTACGTGCGACGCTTTCAACACTGCATAGGATTGGGCCTCAACCCACTTTACAAAGTAGTCTATCGCCACCAGGATGTACTCATGCCCGTTTGACCCCTTCGGAGTAACTGCCCCAATAACATCAATTCTCCAGACTGAAAAAGGCCACGGGGAAGTCATGTTGTACAGCATTGACGGCGGGATATTCGTGTGGTTTGCATGGATATGGCACTTGTGGCATCGCCGAACAAAACTGATACAATCCTCCTCCATGGTTGACCAGTAGTAACCTTGCCTGAGAATGTTCCAAGCCAGCATTACTTCGCTCATGTGCAATCCGCACTCTCCTTTATGGATGGCCTCCATTAGGCGCTTTGACTCTTCAGCATCAACACACAGTTTATTCATTCCCAGATGACCTCGTTTGTACAATTTACCCCCGCAGATGATAAACTGAGCAGCCATTCGTCGTATTGCTCTTTTATCTTTGGCATTTGCGCCTAGTGGATAAGCCTCCTTTTCCAAGAAGTTCCAGACATCATAATACCAAGGGTTCTGATCTTGTACTTCATCTATTGTGGCAATTAGCTCGTAGGCCGGCACATACCTCTGTTCAATAATGATCGGATGCATCCGAACTCTAAAAGGGATGTCTATCATAGAAGATAGAGTTGATAAAGCATCAGCGAGCCTGTTGTTCTCTCTTAACAGATGAGTGAAGGTTAACTTCTTGAATCGAGGAATCAGAACATCCAAGGTCTAGTGATAAGTTTTCATCCTTTCTTCTATAACTTTCTAATCTCCTTTTGCTTAAGATACAACCAGGTTCGAGTCCCCAATGATGTCCAACCGTTTTGCCCCTAGTTCTAGAGCGGCTTCCAATCCAGCGATACATGCCTTGTATTATGCTTCATTATTTAATACCTTGAACCGAAGTTTGAAGGCTAAGGGTATGTGGGAATTGTCGGGTGCTATCAGCAACACTCCTATCCATACCCATACTGATTAGACGCTCCGTCAAAGTACATAGTCCAAATCTCTTCTTCCATATGCAGAATAGCCTCATCTAGGAACAGATACTCTACTACTTTGTCTCCCTCTACTGGGTGATCAGCTAGAACTCCGCTATCGCTCTTCCTTTCACTGACTTGTGAGTCATATACTTCAAATCAAATTCGGAGAGAAGAAATAACCAACAGGCTAGCCTACCCATAAGTGCTGGTTTCTCAAAAAGATATTTGATGGGATCTAATCTTGAAACCAATATTACAAAGTGAGCTAACACGTAGTGCCTCAACTTCCTGGTGGTCCAAACCAAGGCTAAGCAAGCCTTTTCCAGCAGAGTGTAGCGGGTCTCATATTCCAGCATCTTCTTGCTCAGGTAATAGATGGCCTTCTCCACTCTATCTTCAGATTCCTGTGCAAACATGCAGCCCATTGTCGTATCGGTCATTGACAGATACAAAATCAACAGTTTCCCTGGCTCTAGCAATGACAACACGGGTAGATTCTATAGATATTGCTTGATCTGCTCAAAAGTAACTTGACATCGGTCATCTCATTGGAATTTCTTTCCTTTCTTCAGGAGACCAAATAGTGGTTCACAAGTCAAGGTTAATTTTGCAATAAACCGTCTTATGAATTGCACTTTACCCAGAAAGCCACGCAGCTCCTTTTCAGTCCTTAGTGGTGGCATTTCTAAGATGGCCTTAATCTTGGAAAGATCAACCTCAATGCCTCTTTGTGTAATCAAGAACCCCAGCATTTTCCTTGCTGTGACGCCAAAAGTACATTTATGAGGATTCAGTCGCAACCGATACTCTCTGATCCGTTGGAAGAACTTCTTTAAAGCGGTGTAGTGGCCCTCTCTTTCCTTGGACTTGACAATCATGTCATCCATGTATACCTCGACCTCTTTGTGTATCATGTCAGGTAAGATAGTGGTCGCAACCCGTTGATAAGTAAACCCAGCATTCTTCAAATCGAACGGCATCACCCTATAGCAGTAGGTTCCCCACAGCATGGTGAAGGCAGTCTTTTCTCTATCCTCAAGTGCCATCAAGATCTGGTTATACCCAGAAAATCCATCCATAAAGGAAAGCAGTGCATGCCCTGCGATGAAGTCCACCAATTCATCGATATGCGATAAAGGAAAGTTGTCCTTTGGACTAGCTTTGTTCAGATCTCTGAAATCCACACATACCTGAATTTTGCCATCTTTCTTCGGCACTGGAACTGTGTTGGCCAACCAAGTAGGATACTCAGATACTAGCAAGAACCCTGTGTCTATCAGCTTGGTGACCTCTTCCTCAATCTTCAAGGCCCAATTCGGGCGTATTCTCCAAAGCTTCTACTTAACAGGTCGGGTCTCAGGGTCAAGAGGAATTCGGTGCTGTACAATCTCAGGATCGATTCCAGGCATGTTTTCATAGGACCACGTGAAAACATCTTTAAAATCTTTTAATAAAGCGACTAAGCGCTCACATTCCTCCGAAGACAACGTGGACCTGATTTAGACCAAGAGCAGATCCTTCTTAGTACCCACATTAATTGAAGTGATTTCATCAACAAAAGGTTTTACAAACCTCTCATTCTCTCGATCAATCAAATGTTTTAAAACCTGAGGAATTCATTTCTTGTTGTTTTCATCAAAGTTTTGAAAGTCCTGATTAATACAATAAACAAGAGGCACATAAAAGTACTCAAAAGTAGCAGCAGTATCATTCTCATTCACAACTTCCAACTCGTCAAATCCTTTGGTTACAACAGACTCAAAGGAGAAAGAAAAAGATGACCTAGACAAGACAACGACATCCAAGTTATCAACCCAGGAATACCGGCTCTGACTTAGAAGAATTGGAATCTGATTTCGACTCCACAGACTCTGTGGAATCAGATTCCAACTCACCACCTAATTCAGAATTGCCAGACAAAAAGCCCTCCTTGAACTGCCAAACGAGGGAAGGTGCGATAGATGCATCCAGAATGTCGGTAAAAGGGCCCATAGTCGTTTGATCTCCAATCATGGAAACAGAGAAGTCATCTCCCAAGCTCTCTAGTGTGATATGAGGATCTGAGAGGAGACAAGCCAGCGCTGCCCCCATCTCAAGTTCTGTGCCATCGGACTCATCATTTGCATTCTATTCTACCTCAGTAGGCAAGTTAATTTGTTCTTTTGGGGCTTCATCCCCTTACAATTGTAGGTCAAAAAAGATCTCAAAGCCGGGCAAGCGCCGCTTCTCTGAATTCAGCCAAGGCTCCAGAAAACTGCAAAACCGGAAATCTTCCCCCTCCTAGACAAAGCGTCCATTCAGGGTTCCTTGAATAGGTCTATGCACTAACTCATAGTGCTTTCCAGTTTGTCTTGCCTTGGCTTTTTCGACCATTTCTTTTCCTTTTCTTACCCAATCTTCCTTGGTAGGCGTGTAACCTAAACCAAAGGTATAAGGGTTGTGTGGCACTTCGGCCAATGTAGCGATGCCCTTCTGACCATTTCTCCCCAATCCCATTCCGGGCATATGTTGAAGCTTATTCATAAGGTAAACTGATTGTGCACTAACATATAGTCCCTCATCAATAGCTAGAATATCTTGCACTACCTGGACTTTATCCAGGGTGAACCCAGATAAAGAGACATCTTCCTCGCCGTGCTCAATTTCTAGGACCGGCGTAGTCACCTCCGGCGGAGGCTGGATTGAAGAGTTCCCAAAACAATAGCTACCCCCTTCCTGTGGGGGTATTTCAACATTTGATCTAAAGTGGAAGAGACAGCCTTCACATGGTGCATCCATGGCCACCTTAGAAGTAAGTTGAAGGTAGCTGGAACATCTAGGACATGAAACTCGATGTCCTGTTGCGTCGGCCAGACTTGCATTCTAATTCAGACTGTCCCCATCACTTCCTGACTCGTATTATCATAAGCCTGAATCACCTGGGCTGTTGGTGCAAAATCCACCGGCTTCAGACCGATAGCATAGGTCGTACACGACGAGCATACGTTAATTGCAGATCCGGTATCAACCAAGAAGAACGGTATCCACTTTCCTTTGCACTCCACAGAGATGTACAGTGGTTTATTATGCTCAGAGCCCTCAGGTGGCAATTCTTTGTCTGTAAATGTCAAAGTCAGCGAAGCCCCTCCTGGGAAAACCAGGCCCACTAACTGCTCAGGTGTTGTCTCAATAGAGAGCTTTGCCTTATCCATTGCTGAAAGGACGGCCTGTCTATGCACCTGTGAGGCCATGAGTAATCGCCAAATTGAGATGTCTGCTTGAATCTTTTTCAACTGCTTCAGTACAACTTCCTCTTCTAGCAATCTCTCTTTCTGCTTCTCTGTCTCCTTATCCTTCCCAGGTACTTCCGGTTGGTCTAGGTGTGGGGGCTTGAAGTACCGCCCACTCTTGGTCATATGATCCACTTCTTCGGTGTACCATGTGTTATCCGGCAGATTCTGCCCCCAGTCCTCATAAGTATGGGCAAGACTCAAATCATCGTCTTCCCACCAAGTTCCTCCAGAAACTGGCAAGCAACTGTCTGATTCCACTGAATTTGTCCCCGTGCTCACAACAAATTCTGCCCCCACAGGGCCTTTGGCTTTTCTAGCCTTCTGATCATCATCCTTCATTCTTTTCTATTCGAGCTGTTTCAGCGCAGCCTCCTATTCGGTGTTCGCTGTACACACACTGCTTAATTCCTGAGCAAAATTCTTCGTACTGGTGCTCTTCGGCAACTTCCCACTCTTGTCGATTGTTTCGGCCGTTGCAGACGTTCCTGTCTCTGGCTGTTCCTATTTTGGTTGAGACCGCTCGTCAACATCTAGTTCATCGCTGAGCTAGCCTGTATTATCTGTTGATCTGTTCATGTCAAACAAATTGATGCACACATCCCTTGGGTCCTGTTCGTCAAAGAACTGCAGGTTACTAACATCCTCCTCTAGTTCAGCCAAATCATCTAGTCCCTAGCTTGGCCCATCTTCCTAGACTACATTAACCTCCATTCCCTTTGGGAATTCGAACTCTGGCCTGGCCTGACTTGTTGGCACAATATAGCGACAGGGGTTGTATTCTTCCTCTGCTAAGTCCTCAGATCCCTTAGGTTCTGAACCAACATTCCCATTCTCCTCTAAGGTCACCCTAACTCGGTCTTCGACAGTCACCACCACTGGCTTGGGTTGGATTAACGACGCACTCATCATGCACAAATCTGTGCTTTCTGGCATGAACAACATCAGCTTGGGTAGGTGGGAGGAAGTGATGTATATGATGGGGTCAAACGGGACAGCCATTGTTTGGATGAAGTTTACCTGCCTAGGTGGAGGGTTTTGGTTATGTGGTGGAAGAGGGTTGGTAGTGACATTTAGCTTCTCAGGAGGTGCTATCACTTTGTTATCGATGAGATCCTGGATCTCATGATGGAATCTGAAGTAGAGGTCGGTGTCGTGACTGTGCTGCTAGTGGAAAGTGCAGCACTTGGCTGGATTATGTGTAGGAGGAAGGGGATTACGTAATGGGCGCGGCTCCAGAGGCTTTAGATGCCCTTTTCTGATTAGGACCCTTAAGGCCGCTGACAAAGACATGTAAAGTGAGGTGAACACCCTCTGGCCCCAAGGTGGGTATTTTGCAGTCTGCGAGGTGGGTGTGGAAGTTCCTATAAAGGGTGTGGCTGTTTTTGAAGTGGTGGTGACCATACCCACATTAGAGGTCCTCGCAGCTACGTTGCTACTCGTAGCTACATTCAAACTGTGCGCAAAGGCCCTCTTGGACTGCTCCTTTTCGTGGTCAATCAGACCTTGTTTGATTGCGTCTTCTATCTAACCCCAATCTCATAGAGGTCAGTAAAGGTAGGGAGGGGTAAGACAATCATCTTCTGCATTAACTTCTGTTGTAGATTGCAGACGACCATTCTTATCTGGTCCCTCTCAACTGGCCTGGCTGTCATCATGGAGGACTTGGCCCTCCACTAGGTAACGAAGTCAAAGAAGCCCTCTTTCGGCTCTTGCCGAGTTGCCTCGAGATCACGAGTTGTGACCTCGATTTGGGTATTATAAGAATATTGGGCAACGAAGGCCTCAGCCATCTCTTCCTAGTTTCTTTTTACAGAGTCCTCCAACTTAGCATACCAAATGGCCGCAACACCCGACAAGGTCCGACCGAAGAGGGAAATCTTTTGCAATCTGGAGAGGCCCATCGGCCGTAGGATATCCGAGAACAACCGCAGATGGACCATAGGATCTCTCGAACCATCAAAGTGGTCTATATGAGGCATCTTGAATCTATCTGGGAATGTCACTGCCAAATCAGTGTAACCGTCATCGATGTTTGGGATGGAGTTGACACCCTGAGCCCTTTTGAACAACTTCTCAAGCTTGCTCACTTTTAATACGGTTGGGTCGACCACGAACTCAAAGGGGGCCTCGGTTGGGTAGGCCAGTACTTTGGAGATCTGGGGTGGAATTGGATCTACTGGGATGTCCACATTCTCCTGGACATTGGGTGTATCCCCGAGTGCTGGAACCCTGACTGGGGGTGGGTGTGAGGCAGAAGTTACTGCTTGTGGTGGTTATTGTTGCTATTGTTATTGAAGCCTAGCAATGAGTTCGGCCTGCTGGGCTGCAACCTCTGCATGGCGAGCGGTAACCTCTGCTTGGCGGGCAGTATCCCGCTGCATGGCCTCAATGGTTTGCTGGAGTTGACGTATCATATCCTCCATACTGACTGTGGGGTGCTTATCTACCTGATCTAATGTATACTCCCTTTCTGAGGTGTTGACAGGAAACTGGGCCCAACTGCGCACAGGTGACGTAGATAATGACCGCTGAATTGGAGATTGTTGAACCGGTGATCTATGCCTAACTGTCCTCCGTCTAGTAACCAGGGGTAGCGAAGCAAACATTGGTTGTCCTCTAATTAGATCCTCAGATTGGTAAATCCTCTTGACTCTAGTTCAAAGTGCTCAGGGGTATCTGCCTTGTTGGAAGCAATTGTGAGAACACTACCTTGCAAAAAGAAAATAAAGCAAAAGGAAATAAACAACAATCAGCAAAACGCATAGCACCTCGTCTTAGATAGAGACAACACACAGTTGAAATCATAAGCTGGACAATCTGTACTCAAACACTGATTTCTGCCCCCAAAATTTTTGCCTCAAACTGATACCCCCAAACTGATATCCAGACTTGCAACTGATACATACATTCCTGTAGTGTCACACTCTAAAAGCACATATCAAGCAAGTGAGAGCCAAAACATCCCCATGGTGGGGTAGGGTTTCCTTGTCCTAATTTTGTTAGGAACTAGGGGTTCGCTACGCAAGCAAACGGTTTCAAACAAACCCACATTCGAGTGATCAACCTATCCTAGTTTGGAACAGTATTTATGGCTTCCGATATGCAACTAGGTCGAATGGTCAAAAAGGGTGCCTCAGCAAGACCACCTAATATACCTCTCGTTCTGAACACCGAGAAGTGAAAGGAGGATCAAACGGTACAGCGGTGATCCAGATCCAAGGTTTGTATTCCCATCGTGGCAGAGCCCGCAACAGGTCAGCCTTATGGCACGCTTTTCCAAGCGAGCCTTCGGCAAACCGTTTAGGAACATTAGATAGCAAACACTCTGACTTAGGCGCACAAATGAAAATGCAATGCAAAGAAACACATAAGCGTAAATAAAACAACATATCATGAGTTTGAGAGAAGTTCTCTAAATCCCCAGTAGTGTCGCCAGAAACTGTGGGCTCGACTTTCTTCTCGTACCCCCTTTTCGGAGAGGTGCGAATTGGTCCTACAGTTCGGATTCCTGTCACAATTCTGAATCTAATCTCACAAAGTGCAATGTAAGACTGATAAATCACCAAAGAGTCCAATCTAGCAAATCATTTTGGAAAATCATATTTTGAATCAAATAATGCCAAATTAGACTACTTTGCCAGATTATAGAGTCGCCACCTAAATATTTTGTTTTTGGAAAATTTAGGAAACCTTGACTCATGCCAAAGGCCACGTGTCCGTCATCACCAAAGTTGCCTCGACTTGGGAGCTTGGGTACGAGGGGAGAAGGTCATGAAATGAGCACCCTCGCTTGCCCGATCAAAGGATCGGCCTCTGCTAAGCATGGTATGTTGTTTTATAAACCTCATGTGTTCTTATCTAATTATTAGCTAACATTACTATGCGATGCGCACAGTATACAAGTATGGACTATATCGCACAAATTGGAACAAAACAACTCATGTTTGTTTTTGAAAATGGTTTGAAAGTGCCACTCGCAAGTGGGCTAAAGCGCGGATTTGCCACTTTCAAGTTGGGCTTAAAACATGATGATTTTCCACTTCGCAATGTGGGCTTAAAACTCATATTTGATGAATTGTTCCAATTCGAGTAATAAAGCCTTCATCCACAGGCATTCATGTAGTTAATCAAATAATCACATAGCCTCATTGCAAGCATGCTATCATGGCAACACTCACACTCATGCAAGTATGCTAAAGCGTAAAACTTACTGAGTACTCCAAGGAAAAACAAAAGCTAGTTACAAAAATGCATGATTCTAACTATAGAAGATGCCTAATGCAACGCATGCAATAATGCAACTAAATAGGCTCGGCTATCTAAGATGGCATATGAATGCAACAATTTGATACATGTATTCAAAGAAGTATTGAAATATAATGCAGTTTGAATGATGCGCCGAGCCCGGTTCATGCAATACAAATGAATGATGCAAACATGCGAGCATAAGGTATGCTAATCAAAACGTGCCCTAATCTAACTATCGAAAGCGGATAAATAAAAAAGAGAAAGACGTGGGGTTGGAAGACATGCATACACACACGCACGCTTATTACAACATTGCGCCATCTCGAAGGAGGGTCCGAATGAATAAGCTAAGCTAATACTAAGCTAAGCTAATTATTACAAATGAACTAATTAACTATTCTAGTTAGCTAATTATTACAAACCAATTGAATAACTAGCTATGCTAAGATAATTAAAATATTACAAAAATAGATTAAACTAATTAATTACAACACATGTGATAATTAGCTACAACTAGCTATTAAAGCAATAAAGTGGCCTCGCGGGCGAGGGAGACATGCATGCTCGGTTGGCTTCTTTCCGAAAATCCACCACCTTGCCTCTAGATGCCTCTGTTTGCACATCTTTGGACCTCTGAAAATTATGCCAACCTCCAGATTGCCTTTGCCCCATCTCAAGAACACATTGATGGCTAATCGGCTATGATTGGTGGCCATCGGCCACTACTGGTGGCCAGTCGGTTGGCTTTGGTGGCTGGTCGGCTAGTACATGTGGCCAGTTGGCCACTACTCTCCTGAACTTCCTCCTTTTGCTACAACAGAGAGCAACCAGAGGCAAGGCAATGTATTTTTCAAGGAATGTGTGTACTGCCACCCTCCTTATCATTTCTCAAGCTCAAATGTGTGTGGCACTTGGCTCTCAAGCCACCAACCAAGCATTTTCAATGCATGATGGCCAAAGAACCAAGCTTGTACAAGCTTAATGAATGCACACATAAGACTCAAATGGCCACCACCCTGTCATGCATGATCAAGGGTGACGACAACCAAGAAATGTGACACGTTTCATCACCTTGAGTATGAAACGTCCCTCATTTCTTGTGTTTGGATTAACATCCGATCTAAACACATGCAATGCAACACAAATGCTTATCTTGTTCACACATTTTACATTACCAAGTCATTCTTTAACCGGTTAAGTCCAATGTGAAAGTCATCTAATGAAAGAGGGGTCAACCAAAGGATAGTTTAAGACATGAGAGAGATCATGCCTTTGGCTAGGAGGAACCCTCAAAAGAAGGTTAAAGCCATTAAGCACAAGCTCTATCTTAAGCTTAAACACAACCCTAGGGCTAACCAACCCTCAAAGAAAATTAAAAGTGAAGAAATGAGAGAGGTTATAAACTTTTTCAGTGCTGAAATGGCATGAAAAATAATACTATAACATGCAAGCAACACATGCACAACATGTTAAAAGCCAAGAGCATTAAACTAGTGAAGAGCATTACACTAGAGGCATGTAATATCAAGCTCAAATGACCAAACCAGCTTTGGACAGAGCTAAAAGATGCCAAAATAGTAGCCAAAACATGCTAAAAATTTGGCACAAAAGGCAAGAAAAACATGCTCGCGTGTTGACCCGCAAACAAGGCACAAAGCACAACTCTCAAAAGCAATGAAAGAGTGAATTAAGTGAGAGTATGACAAAGGTATATGCACTAAAATCACGTGAAAAATGATGCTATATCATGCAATCATCTCACGCAAAGCATGTTAGAGGCCTCAAAACACAAAGCTGGTGAAGGCATTTGCACTATAGCTATATAAAACAAAAGCCATATGACCAAGACCACTCAAAAAAGAGTTAAAGCATGGTAAAACAAAGCCTAAAACATGCTGAGATTAAGCTAAGTTAGGCCATAAAATCATGTTACTTTGTAATGCTAACTAGGCATGAAATAGAGAGACAAGGAGAGGAGACCACCCCCTCCTATTTTGGACCTCAAAACAAACTTTTTGCTACTGAAATTCCCCTAGAATTCAATGGTTTAAAGGCCAAAAAAAGTTTACTTTAAAAGCCCTCAAAAGTAGCACAAATGGCTTCACAAGTCAAAGAGCAAAAAAGGAGACAACCCCCCTAACTCACCAAGGCTTAAACCACCATTTTAAAGCCTTAAAATTAGAGTTTTTTATGGTTGAAAAACTAGGCCAAAATAGCATAAAGAGATGGCCAAGCACTTAATTAAAACAAAGCTTGAAAGAGGTAAGTCCTTACCCTTGAAGCACAACAGCAAAACAACCCAATTTCTGAGCCAAAACCAAGCTTCAGACCTCAAAACAAGCCTCAATGAACTTCAGCGCCAAGGTGAAGGTGTTTGACTAAGGGTCTTGGTGCCAATGTCTAGAGAAAACTCACTTTCAAATACAAAATAGGTAGAGAGAGAGAGAATTCTAGAGAGAGGCAGAAATTTTGCTCACAAAATTTTTGTAACCTTCAAAATGGGGGAGAGACCTCCCCTTATATAGAAAATGCAAGCCAAAGCTTGCTTGAATCCCTCCATACACGTATATAGAGATGGCATTCAGTGACCAACGGTTGGCACAGCTGGCAAAGAAAATATTTGAAAAAGGAAAAAAATGGCCGCCGGCCATCATTGGTGGTCGACCAGCCATTAATGTAGCCAACCGGCCATTAGTCTAGCCGACCACCCATCACTGATGGCCGGCAGGCACAAGCCATGGCTGATGGACGCTGGGAATGGCCGACAAGCCACTCTCTCCTCCAGATTCAAAGCAACAAGCTCTTGGTCCACAACCAAGCACAAAACAGACAAGTTGAGAGGTCCGAAGGCAAGGCACTTCGCCAAGAACTTCAGGCGCTCAGAATGAACACAAGTATACGAAGTCATCATGTGTTCAAACAATGACGTCCAAGGCTTGAGGATGGTCAAAAATAGGGTGTCTACACGTACTAACTTTGTCAACAAACCACTGCATGAGCCTACCTGATGATTCTGGTTGTTGCATGATCTTTTTCAAAGGTTTGTCAGTGAGAATCACTATGGAATGAGCTTAGAAATAGGGTCGGAGGCGTCTAGAAGCGATGACTAGGGCTGGCGCCATTTTTTCTAATAGGAGGTAGTTCTGTTCGACTCCCCTGAGTGCGCGGCTAATGTAATCAACCGGGTGTTGTACTGATCTGTCCTCCCTGATAAGGGCAGCATTGACAACGATGTAGGACACAGATAAGTAGAGAAAGAGGGTTCTCCTGGCAGTGCTTGAGAGAGAAGATGGGGGGTTGGCCATGCACTGTTTCAGTTGTTGGAAGGCTTCCTCAGACTCGATGTTCCATTCGAAGGCCTATTAGAGGACTTTGACGAATGGACGACATTTGTTAGTCGCTGGCGAAATGAAACGGTTGAGGGCAGCAACTCTACCTATTAGTTACTGAACTTCCTTGACCTTCCTGGGAGATCGCATTTCAATAAGGGCCTTGATCTTTTCAGGGTTGGCCTCAATGCCTCTTTAGCTGACCATGAACCCTAAAAACTTACCAGACCCAATGCCGAAGGCACACTTTTTCGGATTCAGCTTCATTTGATACTTGTGCAAGGTTTGGAAAGTCTCGCGTAGGTTATCCAAGTGGTCGGAGGAGAGTTTTCTCTTGACGAGCATGTCGTCAACGTAGACTCCCATGTTCCGACCTATTTGTTATTGGAAGACGGCATTGACCAAGCATTGGTAAGTGGCTCTAACATTCTTCAAACCGAACGACATGACACGGTAGTGATAAGTCCTCTTGTCAGTGATGAAAGAGGTGTGCTCCTGGTCAGCTGCATGCATTAAGATCTGATTATAGCCGGAGAAAGCGTCCATGAAGCTAAGCATCGAATGTCCCGCAGTTGCGTCAACCAATAGATCCGAGTGAAAATGCCCATTTGCCATTTGCCACTGTTTTTGCATACCAGAACCATGTTGGACAACCATTTCCGATAGTCTACATTTTTGATGAACTGTTCCTTCAGCAGCTTGTCAACCTCAGCGACAATGAGGCTGTTACAATCCAAGTGAAAAATGTGCTGCTTTTGGCGGAATGGCCAGAATTGGGATTTAATGCTGAGACAATGGGTAATAAAAGAAGGGTCGATACTTGGCATGTCTGAATGGGTCCAAGCAAAGACATCATTGTGCTCAATTAGGAGGGCCGTGAGATCGGCCTTGGCTTGAGAGGATAGCTGGCTACCAATCTTAGCCGTTTTTGTTGAATCTGTCAGATCGACAGGTACTTCAACAAGGTCCTCCACTGGTTCTCCTCTAACTAACTCTTCCTCGTCTCTAACAACAAGGCCTTCGATGATCAGGGATTCTTTCATTTTGACTTCCTTTAATGAGGTGACATAGCATTCCCGGGCTACCATCTGTTCACCTCTCACGGTGCCAACCCCCTGGTCAATGGGAAATTTCATGGCTAGATGATATGTGGAGGTTACAGACTAAAGGGCATTAAGAGCGGTGTGCCCTAATATGATGTTGTAAGTAGAAAGACAGTCGATGACGAGGAAAGTAAGCAATTTGGTGGACTGTCGTGGATAGTCTCCGATGGTGATGGACAGGTTGATGAAGCCCATGAATGTGACCTGATCGCTGGTGAAGCCCACCAGAGAGGGTTTGTAGAGATGATAACTTTTCTTCCCCGACCTTTAGTTGGCTGAAGGCGTTAAGGAAGATGATATTTGAGGAGCTACCATTGTCAATCAAAACTCTCTTGACTTTGTAGTTTGATAAGAGAGCAGAGATGACCAGAGGATTGTAATGAGGGTAGCAAACGCCGGTGTAGTCTGCCGCTGTAAAGGTGACAGGCTTGGATCATTGCTTGGGTTGATTGTAGGGTCGGTCCACCGTGGCTACTTCTCTATCAGAGCCGTATCGAATTTTTCAGAGCTCAACTCGCTGTGCCGACCGCGACGATCTGCCGCACGCGAGGCCATGGGCAATGACCCTTATTTCACCTAGTGGAGTGGGAGGATCATCGTGAGCTCTCAATTAATAGTGATGTCGGTCATCATTCTTCTCGGGTTGTGCTGGTCGTCGGGGGGGAGTGTGTTGGCGGTTATGGTTTGGGGGCCAGTTCTAGGCCTTTGTGGAGGACGGGCTACTGTGAATTGGCTGAAGTGCCCCTAGCGAACTAGATCTTCGACTTGGTCATTGAGGTTGACGCATTCGTCGGTGTTGTGGCTGTGGTCTTGATGGAAATGGCAGTACTTGGATTGACCCTATCGACTTGAGGGAGATTTGGATGGCTGGGGCCATTTCAGGTTATAGTCATGTTGAATTTGGTTAAGAACTTGCTCCATGGATGCATTGAGGGGGGTGTACTGCTTGAACTGACCAAGTGGGCGAGTTAGGGCCGTTCGGTCCAAGTGTGCAGGCCGATCTGGATGTGATGGGGGTTGGTACGAATATTGCGAGGGTCGGGGCTTAGGATCTTTTCTTTTGTCCTTGGAGGGTGGGGTTTTGGATGTGGAGTCTTGGCGAGATGCCAAAGAGTCTTTGGCGTTCATGTATTTTTGGGCTTTGGTGAGAAGGGAAGCCATGGTGGTCGGGGGATTTTTGGAGAGGGAGAAAAGGAAATTAGACGGTCGCAAATCGGCCATGAAGGCTGTTAGGATGACCTTGTCATCATTTTCCTCTACTTATAGGGCTTCAATGTTGAAGCGGGTGACATAGCTGCGTAACAACTCCCTTTTTGTCTGCCGGATGTTTAGCAGTTGGGTGGCTGGATGCCGTTGTCGCTGGGCACCAATGAAATGGCTTAAGAAGGATTCACTGAGCTGGTGAAATGAAGTGACTAAGTATGGAGGAAGTTAACTGAACCAAAGGCGTGCCGACCCCTTTAACAAGACAGGGAAGGCGCGACACATGATTTCGTCAGGAAAAGCGTGTAAGATCATGAATCTCTGATATTCTTCTACATGGTCAACGGGATCGGTGGTACCATCAAAGGTGTCGATTGATGGCATCTTGAACTTTGGGGGAGAGAGCTTTATCCCAAATGGAGGCGGTAAATGGAGAGTTGACAGTGGAGGAAGTCTTGTGCTATATGTTATGTATGACCTCCTGTAGTTGGAGTTTCATGGCACGCAGTTCTTCATCCCAGACGAGCACATTATCCCCACAAACCTGGATTAGGGGTTGAACATTGCTAGCCTCACCTTTATAGGCGGCCGCATGGTGTGGTAAGGGGTGGTTTTGGAAAGGTGGTGGCATATCTTGATGAGGTTGGGAGCCTAACAGAGGGAGGGTGCAGACCGTTAAGATTTAACGGTTGAGGCCGCGGGGCGAAGGGTGGAAATGTTCTTTAAGACACGTGTGGTGGGAATTGATGGTGATGGTGGGCTTGTTCTGAGTGCTTGGGAACTATCATTTGTGGTGGGGGCGGAATAGGTAAGTCGCGCTGGAGTAAGACATTAATCAAGGCTTGGTTTTGCTCGGTTAGTTGGTTGATACTGTTGGTGAGCTCTACGAAATATAGATGTGGGTTATTTGGGTTGGAGGGCTTAGCTTCGGGGTTGCCAGCGTTGTGTTGGGAAGCCATGGATCTAGTCGTGACCATCCACTCTGATACCAGGGGTGGATGACTACGGGGTTCCTTCTGATGACAATGAACACAACTGTCTTTCCGAAATGTAATTTCCCACAGACGGCGCCAACTGATGACGTTGTAGTTCCAACGGAGAACGGGTCGGACAGGTCCACGCTTCTAACAGCTTTGCTGGTCTTGAAGCCCACAAGAGGTGCCTCCAAAAAGGTCCAAAAGGGGGAGGTAATCCTCTGGCGGAGTCTCCACCGATCGACTTAGAATTAAAGATGATTGTGTAGAGAGAGAGGGAATGTAGAACTTAGCCTTTTATGCATTTTGGAAGCTACCTTATATCCTTTGCTCATCATTTCCTTGTCCATTCAAGATTGTCGCACTGGTCGAAAGTTTACATTCTAGCTTGCATCGTTCATGGTGAGTCTGTATATTTTGGCATGAAAAGATTGTCGTATTTAATGTCGTAAGGGCCTCATTAATGGCTGATGTGTGAGTGCAATAACTTTGCAGGATCTTTGTCAACTTACGTGTCTAGGCTTTTGTTTGGCAAGTGTTTGAGTGTTATTGGTCCTGGCCTGGTGTTGATTTCTCAGAGTTATTGGGCTTTGGTCGTTGGGATGTGAACTAGGCCCTGATCCGTAGGTTGGGCCCTCCTAGGTGTCCATTGGTATCATATATAAAATTTATCACTTATTCGTAATTATTTTCAAGGTCTACTATGGAATTTTCAAAAAAAAAAAAAAAAAATACTATTCCACCTAACCTAGTAACAATTCCACCAAACTTAATAACTTGTTTGCTACGCAAATTGTTAAATATATATATATATATTTTGGTTAAATATTTCACAAAATTTGTGAGAATAGACAACCACATACACCATCGGGGTGGTGACCTAATAAAGAAGGCATCTTTCTCCGCAAACATGATTCAGGTTCGAATTCTAGGGAGAGCGAAACACTAGATACTTTAAGAGCTTCTCTCTGGAAACCTTTCTCTGTACTCCAATCGAATTTTGAGCTCGTCTGTGACATATGGTAGAGTTTCGCTGGTGCCTCGGTGGTGGGTTTCTTCCTATGAGTTGGGTTAAATCAAGCTGGCAACCGGTTACCCTAAGGTCTGGGTCAACGAATGTTGTGATGACATCTCAGAACATCCCTTTTTTTCATTAAAGAGAGAGAGAGAGAGAGAGAGAGAGAGAGAGAGAGAACCACATACACATAGGCAATTGGACTTTCGAGTTTTAATATTAGATGCAATTGGACCATATACTTGTTTTATAAAATTGATATTTTTAAAATATTTTTTCCTTCCAATTAATCAAACATGACATGTGATCAATATAAAATTATGTTTAAAAAATAATAGATTCACCAATAAATTTTATATTTTGGACTTGTAATTTATATGGTCTTACATTTTTTCTTGTAATCTATTTAGTCCTTTTGGATGTGTAATGACTCATTTGTCTACCACATTAGAGTGTCACATTTGGAAAAAGTATATTAAGGAGTGCCACATCATACCCACCACGTTAGAGTGTTACATTTGGAAAAAGTACACTAAAGAGTTTTTAATTTTGTTAGAGTGTCACATCATACCCACCACGTTGGAGTGTCACATGTTACGTTTGAGAAAAGTACACTAACGAGTTTTTAATTTTTTCTAAAGTGTCACATCATACCCGCCCTATTGTCACATTTGGGAAAAGTACAATTTTTTTTTTTTTACTATACTCACCACATTATCACATTTGAAAAAAGTACACTAAAGATTTTTTTTTTTTTTTTAAAGAGTCATATCATACTCGCCATGTTGCCACATTTGAAAAAAGTATACTAAATTTTTTTATTTTTTATTTTAGAGTGTGACACCCACTACGTTGTCATATTTGACAAAAATACACTAGGAAATTTTTAGTTTTTTTGGAGTGTCACATTGTTGCAGTGTCACATTAATACCTACCACATTGGAGTATCACATCATAGATGTCACATTAATAATATATATATATATAGTTGCCAACCAAAATACTATCAAAATAAAAAATAGGACCACAAAGAAAGAAACTCCCCACAAATAAGACTTAATAGATCAATAAAAAAAAAAAAAAAAAAAAAAACTTAGGATTAACTAGAATACTTGTTTGTGAGATGGAATTTATTAATAAATATCTCTTAAAAAAATTGGCAAAATTTCTCAGCGAAGGCTGTGAAATTTCTTGAAGATTTCAGTGTTTGCATAAAAATTTCAACCAAAATTTAGAAATCTAAAAACTTCATGATTACTTTAATCCCAAAAAAGAAAAAAAAATTCATAATAACAGAAAATTTTTAATTTCTTAGAAGAACTCGTCTTATTATGGTCAAAACCCTCTGAATTTTATTATCAAAATCTTACAATTTTAGAGATAAAAATTATACAATAAAAGAAAAAAAAAAAAAAAAAAACCCTAACATGCTAAAAAAATTTAAATCAACAAATTTAATATTTATTCTAGTTTTTAAAAAATATTAATTTAATATGATTATGAAGTGGTCATGAAAAATTAAAATCTATTCTAAGATAAAAATAAAAATAAAATCAACAAAAACTAGAAAAATTATAATTTCCAATCATGAAACAAACTCTTCTTTTTGCCAAAATAACCTGCCCAAGCTTAGGGGTGAATATCAGTCTGTTAGCCTGTCCAGTCCGCCCGGCCCAACCCTCTTTTTTAAGGGATTAAGAAGATAATTTTAGCTCATAGGACCGGATTGTGCCAACATTTTTAACCCGATATATTAATAGGTTGGTCTTAGAATTTATAATTCCAACCCAACCCGGCCTGCTATTAAATAAATAAATTATATTATATTATTTATATATATATATTTTTTGACATATAGATTCTATCTTTATTGATTTTATTGAAACTCACATTTATAGTTATGTTTGATTGGATTTATTTAAGAAATTCTTCAATTTGTATACAAAATTTTTCAATTTTTAATTATGTCAGTAAATTTGTTTAAGAAATATAATGTATGATTGAATGTAATTATGGAACATTTTAAATTTTTTTTAACATGTAATTTGATGGTTGGATTTAGGATTTATGATTATTTTTTGGATTGGACTTGGGCAAATCTAGAGGTCCGATATTAGGGCTAGGCCGGGCCGGGTTTGGACAGACCCAAAATCATTTATTCTATAGTGTCTACCTAGTCCAAACCTGACTCGTCCCGACGAATGTCCACCCCTACCCAAGCTATCTAAGCTACTTTATAACAACATGTCCAAGGCTAAAGGCTTGATCAAGGTATGTTTTAAGGTCTCAGGTTCAAAACTTTTTAAAGTGCAAAATTTTTTTTGAGGCAATTTATACGAGACTTGACCCCAGTCTTAATTAGGCCCTTCGCTAGTTAATGGTGGAATTGATTTCCCGAATTAGTTGGTCTATTGGATCGGATACTAAATTATCAAAAAAATAGACGAACAAGTTCAAATTTATGGTCTTTTACAGATTGAGCGCCATAATTTTTTTATGTTCACTTTGTTGGTTGAATGAAGACATTTATCTATCATACTCCTAATTTCACTTTGCAATAGAGAAATTTCTCTGTGAACTTGAAACTTCTCTATTATTGAACTGAGGATTTTAACGACAACCACCAGCATCACCACTGACAATATTACTAGACCATGAAATTATGATGTTCATAAATAAGATAGGCTTTTGCAGAAAGAGACACTTCATTAGTCATAGAAATTTTTATACCATTTAATTTCGATTGAAATAGTCCATACAATCATCAACCACCATAAAAATCTTTAGTAGAGAAATTTCTCTGTTTCAGCTAAAACAACCATTTATTTTATTCTTTATTGCAGCTAGAATAACATTTTTTTTTTTGGTCAAATAGAAAATTAAAAGAAAATTACATAAAAATTATTTTATTAAATAGAGAAATTTCTTTGTTAGTTAAATATGTTTTGAAAGAGCCCAAACACCAACTACTTCCAACCACAACCTCCTAAGAAATTTCCAATAGATAATTTTTTTTGTTGGAGCTAAAACAATTTTTTTAATTCTATTTATAAATTGAGTGCTAAAACAATGTATTTTTGCAAAACTAATGTGGGCATTGTCTAGATCTTGAAAAATATGTGGGGAAAAAAAAAAAAAAAAAAACTCATCCATCATGAACAAATGAATATAAAATTACAGTCATTTCAAATTTGACCAAAGAAATTTCACCTCCATTGCTGCCATCATTGCTACCAATGTCATTGCCACAACCTCTATCACTATCAACAATGCTGCAACCATCGTCTCAGCTGCAATCGCAACTGCAACCACAACCACAACCAACAGCAACTACGACAACCACCACCAAAAATGGAAAGATGGAAAGTTTTTTAACGCCACCACTGTGACTAATAACACCAACAACGGGAGGTTTTGAAAACCCACCACTACCAAAAAGTTGAAATTTTTTCAAAATTCAAACTTTTTAATTTTGAATATACCATAAATTAAGTTGAAATTTTTTCAAAATTCAAACTTTTTAATTTTGAATATACCATAAATTGTGAAAATTTTACTATAGAAGGGAAAAATTGTGTCCATAAAGGCTCCTGCTCAAAATTTGAACATTAAAAAAAGAAAAAGAAAAAGGTAGAGCTTTGAATTTGGGGTTCACATTGGGTGGTTGAATTTTCCATAATACGTTGTTTTACAACTTATTAATAATAATAGTTAGCTAGAAATAGGGCAGGAAATGAACAGAATTATTCGTGAATAGACTCGAATTCGGCTCGGTAAGCGTTCGTTTGAACTCGGTTCGTTATTATTATTTTTATTTATTTTATTTATTTATTTTGTGCGTTCAAGCTTGAGCACGAGTTTGTTAAATTTTTAATAAACAAGTCCAAATATTCTAAAGTTCGGCTTGTAAGCTTGGTTCGTTAGCTAGCTCGTTTAATATTTATTATTTATATATTAAATAATGTAAAAATACGTATAAAAAATAAGATAAATATGTTATTTATATATTTAAAAAATATAAATGTAAATAATAGTTAACTATAGATAGTGCATTTATATAATAGTGGTAGTAGATACTATTATTTTGATAAAATATTGATTTTTTTTTTAAGAATGTTTATATATATTGTATATATAATTGTATAATCAACGTTTTAATTGTAACTTTAGTCTCATACGCAAGTATAAATTTATAATTTTTTGGCTCGTTAAAACTTGTGAACAGGCTCGTGTTCGAGCTCGAGTCAAGCCAAAGCCAACTCGGCTCAAGGTAGGTTCGTTAAATTTTTATTGAGTTCGTTAAAATATTAATATATAAGCTCAAACATATTAAAGCTCGACTTGTTTGCAGTCCTAACTAGAAAATAGTTTTACCTAATTAAGTAACATATAGGACTCAAGTAATCAGATGACATACATGTCTATAATAAAAGAAAGGGAAATGTTTTCTGTATTGTATTTTTTGATCTACTCACTTTGTTATTAAACTCCAATTTCCAAAACATAAAGACGATATCCAATAGATCGTTGCCGCCTAAAAGATTTAAAAAATAGACAGGCCCATTCACAAAGTGCAAATGGTGTTTTGATAAATACAATAATCAGTTGGATTTTCAACCGAATTCGGACAAGACAAAAACGCTCCATTAACAGGTTAGCACTGCCATGGTAAAATTTTAAAGTTATGGGTACAATGAGGACGAGTAACCTCGAAACAACAACAATCCTTTTGTTTTGTTCTTGTTTTGTTTTGTGAGGATTCGTTAATATGGATAGACTTGGTTTGTACTTTAATTATAAGCACATTGACAGGAAAGCATGGAATTTAAAAAAATTTAATTAATTAATCATATTTAACTACAGTAAAATTTGGCTTTACAAAAAGTTGAAAATGCTGAAAAAACTTATAGTGACATTGCTTAAAACGCCAACTTTGAAACCATTGTTTTAGGTTTCTGACATTTAATAGTTGTTAACAACAGTTTTTTGTCGACATTTTCTAAAAACGCCATCCAGCTTTATAGTTGCGTTTTATAAATATAATGCTGCTAAAAGTACAACTTCATGTTTTGTTGTTTCCATATTTAGTTTTAAATTTTACATCAAATGAAATTTTCAACAAAAGAATATTTTGTTTAAACTGTAAGGGCTATTTATTTATTTATTTTTCTCTCATAGCCAAATCACCACATCAAAATTTAAATTACACAAATTCAAATTCACCCTTTAGAGTCATTTTAACATTCAAAATACATTGAACTAAGAAAAGACAAAAATATTACAAAAAAATTAGCCAAATTTTGCCAATGTGATACATAAATATTACAAGACTTCAAGCATATCAAATCAGTTATTGAAAAAAAAAAAAAAAAAAACTATATCAAATCAAATATATATGACCAAGATACATTAAAGGATGACACTTCATGTGTGTTGCGATTTTCTATGAATTGGGAATACCACGTAGATAGAACTACTCTTTTCAATGTCTCAAGTTCGAAATCTTTGAAGTACATACAATCTCTTGAGGTCAAACCCATACATAACATGATGAATACTCTTTTTCACACAATTTAACACATCATTATATAAATTTTTTTTATTAAATAATTACACATGATTAGAGTCAAGCTATGTTATATTCTCAGTTAATTAAACTATAAACAAGTGTATACTCAATTCAGTTTATTATTGCCATTTGGTAACAAGTTGTTAATGTTCTCATTATGGTTTGGGGTGGGGGTTGAATATATGAGATTCCTAGTCTTTGTTTAGCAATAAAAGCAGCACAAATAATATACAACTGATGAAGGGCCATCTCATAGTTACATTCTGGAACCTTAAATTTGTTTTTGTTTTTGTTTTTGGGTTCCAACAAGTGGGGAAATTTTTTTAATTATTATAAATTACTTACGAGTTACAGCAAATAAAGAAAATTAAGGATAGTTTAGAATTAATCATTTTTAATGACTTCCAAGCCATGACTAGTGGAGAAAAGTAAGGCTACCATAGAATCTTGAGTGAACAGTTCCAGACCATTTGTTTTAATTAAAAAATTATAAATAAGTGAGACAGTTTTAAAATAATTATATTAAGATGGATTTTCTTTTTTGGGAGGTGTAAAATACAAGAAAAGTTTGTAATATATACACAAAAGAGTTGCACTACCATGAGATGTTGACGTTAAAATAGGTTAGATCTAATGACTTTTCTTTAATGTATGAGATTTCGTTGACTTTTAAGTTTTTACTTTTTATGAAACATTGCCTTCAGCTCTCCTTTTTTTTTTTTTTTGGACAAATTACATATACCCCTCGAGGTTTAGCAAAATTGCAGATACCCCCTTGAAGGTACTATTTATATAACAAATTAGAGGACAAATTGTTATGAAAATATAAACCCCAAGGGCAATTTGTTATGAACATATAAACCTCAAGAGGTATCTATAATTTCCGAAACCTCATGGGGTATCTGTAATTTAGCTACACTTCGAGGGAGGTATATGTAATTTGCCCTACTTTTTGTTTTCTTTTTTCGTTTTTAGTAAAAATTGCATTAAGTTTGCCATTCTCTTGCTCGCTCAGTAGTCGGTAATAAAGATCAAATTTTTTTATTTATTTTTATAGAGCATTGGCTTTATTTCTTTGTAGTTTAGTTGATGTGCGAATGATTCACTTA
Organism: Camellia lanceoleosa; assembly: GCA_025200525.1. Classification (NCBI taxonomy): domain Eukaryota; kingdom Viridiplantae; phylum Streptophyta; class Magnoliopsida; order Ericales; family Theaceae; genus Camellia; species Camellia lanceoleosa. Next base: position 134,627 of record JANUSC010000031.1, on the reverse strand, counting down.
TCATTTAGAGGCAAGCCTTTTTCATTGTAATTTAAGTGCCTCGCTATCTTGTGTTAACAATTCTTGTAAATTTACTCAAATATTTGTATTGACAATCACAAACTTATTTCTCATTGATATTTTTTCATGTTCAGATACTTATATAGATACTTATATTGTGAGATATCTAACTAACTCACTAACCAGGTAACCGATTCTACAACCAATGCGGTTATAACAAGATTCTCTAGCTAGACATGCTTGTGAGATACATGGTATGACAGACAGATCTGGATGATGCTGTGAATGTGATTGCACCTCTGTATTAGATGTTTGAGCTGTAGTGGATACTTTAGCTATGTGAGCTAGTGGTTGATCTGATGGTGATAGCTTATCATTCCCCCGCAAGCTGAATGGGCATAGAAGCACAAGTAGCTTGTCTTTGAGATAGTGAAACCGAGAGTGAGACAAGGAATTAGTAAAAATATCGGCAATCTAATCAAAAGTGGAAACATACTTGAGAGCAATCTTCTTGGCAAACACTTTTTCACGGATAAAATGGCAGTCGATTTCTATATGTTTCGAGCGAGAGTGAAACACTGGGTTAGAAGCTAAGGCAATGGCAGAGAGATTATCACACCAGAGTTCAGGAATGATAGGAGAGAAGATGCACATATCTGTAAGAAGCTGTTGTAACCAAGTAATTTCGGCAGTAGTATGTGCAAAGGCATGATACTCGGCCTTAGTAGAGGAACGAGAAATAGTAGCTTATTTCTTGGTAGACTAAGAAATCAAGTTAAGACTGAGAAACACACAATAACCAGAGGTTGATTTTCAATCATTACAATCACCAGCCTAGTTGGCATCAGAAAAGGCATGAATAGAGAAAGGACCAGATGTAAATTGCAAACCATGATGAAAAGTACCTTTGATATAACGTAACAACCTTTTAACTAATTGAAAATGCCCATTGGTAGGAACATGGAAAGATCTGGGCTAGTAAGAGTAACATATTGTAAGCCATCAACGATACTGCAGTATAAAGAGAGGTTAGAAAAATGAAGAGAATCATGAGAAGTAGCTGGAAGCTTGAGAGCCAATAGAGTGGAACAAGGCTTACAATTAGCTAAGCCAGCTTTGTGTAACAATTTAGTGGCATACTTAGCTTGAGAAAGCAAATAATCAGCACCTTGACATTCCACAGAGATGCCCAAAAAATATGAGACATAACCCAATTCCTTCATGGAAAAAACCTGATGCATCTGACTGATCAAGTGTGAAACCAGAGATGAATTACTTCTTGTAACCAAGATATCATCAACATACACCACAAGAAGCATAAGGCCAGTAGAGGAATGATGAACAAAGAGGGAAGTATCTGACTAGCTATTGGTAAACCCCTGAGAAAGAAGGAAAGAAGCAAATGTGGAATACCAAGCCTGAGAGGCTTGTTTAAGACCATATAGAGCCTTGTTCAACTTACACACTTGATTAGGAGATTGAATAAAACCAGGTGGTTGTAACATGTAAACCTCATCTTCTAATTTTCCATGAAGAAAAGCATTAGGGATGTCTAATTGCTTGATAGACCATTGATGATGAAGAGCCATACACAGCAGAATTTGGATGGTTGAGAGTTTAGCCACTGGACTAAATGTTTCTTGAAAATCAATACCCTCTTGTTGAAGATAGCGTTTAGCTACCAATCGAGCCTTGTATCGAGCCATAAACCCATCTAAGTTCCTTTTGATTCGAAAAACCCATTTACAACCAATAGCAACACATTTTGCATTTGATTTCTCCATATGAGAAAGTTTCTTGAATCCAGCTTAACAGTGACCAAAGAATTGAAATTTGACAAGAGCAAACTCATATTGGAGGAAGCAAATGACATGGATGAAGGTAAAGATGAATTTGCCATTTGAGGATCTAGAATTGTGCTCGTGAGAGCTAAATATGCTCTGATACCATATTGACAATCTTAAACTTATTTCTCATTGATATTTTTTTCAAGATCAGATACTTACACAGATATTTATGTTGTGAGATATCTAACTAACTCACTAACTGCTAACTCACTAACCAGGTAACAGACTCTACAACCAATTCAGTTATAACAAGATTCTCTAGCTAGACATGCTTGTGAGATACATGGTATGACAGACAGATTTGGATGATGCTGTGACTGTGAATGCACCTCTGCATTGGATGCTTAAGCTGTTTAAGATGTTGGAGCTGTAGTGGATACTTGAGCTATGTGAGCTGGTGGTTGATCTGATGGTGATAGCTTATCAATTTGTCTTCTTCTTTATATATAATGTATTTTTATAATAACTGATATAATAATTTTTAGCACAGCAACTTTATTGGTTGAAATAACTAGTAACGTTATATGTAAGATCATTTGAATTTTCATCACACTAACCTCACAAATTCACAAATTTTAAGAAATTGTAGTTGCTAGTGGAAATTCATTGCATCGATAATAAAAATTCAATGTCATTATCATTAATACATGGTCACTAAACTAATAGTAAAATTCAATAAGGGCATTTGGTCTGGTGGTTGTATAGCATCATTTGTGTGTGAGATTTCAGGTTCAATTTCTATAGAGTTGAGTTTAATATCCACATTGTGGTGGTTGGTTTATTTCTCTCCCATTATGAGGGTTGTATGTGATTAGTATTGGGCTTCACTTCTGGGCTTAGTGGATTGGTTGGTAGACTTTGTTAACTTTCTAGCTATTGTGGGATAATGGTCTATTCGATGATTCAAATATTTCTCATAATGTAATTACTCTTCTATTGACAATATATATATATATATATATTTCAAATTGGTGAAGTCCATTTTAAAGATAAAACAATCTCTTTTATTATAATTTACCAACTATCGACCATTATATCTATATATATTTGCTAAATTGTAGGATTTTAGTTTGTTAGTTAATTAGATGGCAACTATAAATGAGTCATGGCCACTCCATTAACTCAAACCTTCGACCTTCCTATTATCACACGCTAAAGTGTGGCTAGAAGACCACTAGGTCAAACCCCAAGATCAACTATCGACGATTATACGTGGTTACTTCTATGATAACCTATTATTAAATGATGATTTCATATACTCGTCATAACGTGTGTTTGGGAGCCACATGAGAGCTTTTGGATAATTAATATTTTGTGGGGTAAATCTTTTGTTTTGAAATTTATTTGGCTTCATATTTTAATATACTCTCAATCATTAAATTATGTAAAAATTTTGAATTATGCAAATATCAAAATATTATTCGATAGTTGAGATTATATTACAGTAACTAATATCCGAGCTCCATCAAATTTGAAAGCTATCCATTTTTCAAATCATGATATTATCTCAAACATAAGGTGTGATGTCTCGGGTCTTGACTTAATCGGTTTTGCATGTTCGGTTAGTTTGTTTTGCTTTTGGTGTTTTTGAATTATCATTTTGAGTAGTTGAGATTTCTATTATACTCTTACATAACCTCTCCTAATGTTTTCGAGTTGAAAATTTTGAGTTTTGAGCATTGGAACTTGCTTTGGAGTGTAAAATCATTTTCTAGGCTGCCTGGCAAAACTGCTTGTGCGGATTGGTAGAACCATTCAAGCTAAACCACTCAGGGGAGGGGGTTTTCTGGGAATAATTTCTACTCAGGCCGAATTAGGAACCACTCGGGCGGATTTAGGTGAATTTTCTAGGCCACCCCTGGACCATTCCACTCGTGAAGAGCAATACCAAACCGCTCATGCGAATTTGGATTCCGCTCGTGCAGAATTAGAATCACACGTGCGGATTTCAGAGCGTTAGTCACGAATTTCGTGTCCTTTTTCTCAAAATTGATGCAAAAAATGCGTTTTGACCACTTTTTCAGCTCTCTCTCTCTCTCTCTCTCTCTCTCTCTCTCTCTATAATGATCTTTGCTCTCCATTCTCTTTACAAACCCACTATACTTCAATCCTCTCTCTAAGATTTAGCAAGATCTACCAAGAATTTGAGAGGGCTTTTTACACCAAATTGAAGAGGGCGACGAGGGCTATGTTCTCACCGATTGAATCGAGTTTCCATCAACATCCATTTTTAGGGTTTTTCTCTCCTTCCTCTTCCAAGCTTGAAGTAGAGATTCTCTTAGAGTTATATATACATTTTTGCAAGTTTATGTTGATTTTGGAATTTTCTCTTGTAGTATTGAAATTTGATTTTGGCTCATGAGTTCTTGATGATTGTAAAAGTGGGTTTTCTCAATGTTTTCTAAAAACTCTTGAGGGTATGAACTATATTGTTAAGGAAGGATGTTAACTTGGAATAATTCTTTCAAAAATGAGGTAAAACCTAATTTTGTGGAAAACCTGGAAATTTTGGGGTTTTGGAAAAAGGTTGTGTTATTATGAAATTAATACTTGATAATTTGCTATGTGAGTAAATGATGGAGGAAATTCTATAGTTATATCAAATGAAGAGATTTCATGAGAAAATGAGAAATTGTAGAGTTTGGGAAGCTTGAGCAATAACTTCTTGTTATTTTGGAAAGACCCAAATGTTAAAAAGGATGATGAATTTATAAAAAATGCATGAAGGTTGATATTGTATTATTTATTCTCTTGTAAGTGACTCGTGAGGTTATAATGACAAGAGATGTGGAATTTGATCACAATGGAGGATTGTGTAGATGAATTGAGAAGTTTCTACACATTGATATGGAAATATATTGCATTGGCACTTGATTTTATTATCATCACCTTTTGAATTGGCATTGTTGAGATATTTAAATGGAAACTTATTATTGCATTGGACATTAGCATTGTCATTCCATTTTATCATTGATACAATTGATTTTGAATATTGCATTGGAAAAAGTATTGTTTTGAGAAAGGAAATTATTTTGTGAAACAAGATCATATTGATTTATATTTTGGGGTAAATACGTTGGAAAGTTCAGATAGGGGGTGTAGTTGGTATTGGTTAAGTTGGCTTAAGTGTCCAAGGTGAAAGATCGGAAACACGCGCGAAGAAGGTACTGTAGACGTCCCCGAACGCATCCCGGGGAAAGGGATTGCGAGTCCCCCCCGTTCTGGTTCGATATTGGGTCACTACAGTTCGATGGACTCAAATGTCACGGTTCTCAATCTTGAGCTAAAGAGTCCAAATCCGGCAAATCGTTTTGAAAACAAATTTTTGAAAGAAGTGCCAAACATGGACTGCTTCGCCAGATACAGAGTCGCCACCTAAATGTTTTTTAAATGGGAAATTTAGGAAAACCTGACTCGGTGCCAAAGGCCACGTGTCCGTCATCACCAAAGTTGCCTCGGCTCGGGAACTTGGGTACGATTGGGGAAGGTCACTTCGTGAGCACCCCCGCTCACCCGGTCAAAGACCGGTCTCTACTAACCATGATATCTGTTTTCGAAAACTTTGTATGTTCTTATTCCGGTTATTAGCCTAGGTTACTATGTGATACGCACAGCATACAAGTATAGACTGGGTCGCCTGAATTGGAACAAAATATTTCATGTTTGTTTGTTTGAAAAATGGTTTGATGGTGCTACCCGCGGGTAGGCTAAGACGTGGATTTGCTACCCTCGGGTGGGCTTAGAAAACGTGATTTTGCCACTATCTAGTGGGCTTAAAACAAACATTTGATGAATTATTCCAATCCAAGTAACTCAACCTCCACCCACAGGCATTCAAGGCAGTTATATCACATAAGCACATAGCCTCATAGTAAGCATGCTATTCATGGCAGTCACTCACACACATGTAAGGATGCTAAAGCATAAAACTCACCGAGTACTCCAAGCCAAAACAGAAGCTTATTAGAAATCCATGCATGATCCTAGATACACAGAATTGCCTGATGCAACACATGCAAAGATGCGAATTATAGCAGGCTCGGCTATTCTAAACATGGCATATGGGATGCTACAACTAACACGTATTCAATTTGGAATTGAAATACAAATGTAGTTTGTATGATGCGCCGAGCCCGGTGCGTGCAAAACAGATGAATGATGCAAACATGCTGTCATACTGTATGCTAATTGAAATATGCCCTATATCTAACCATCATAAAGCAGGTAAATAAAAAGGAAGAAAGACGTGGGGTTGGAAGACATACATCACACTCACGCACACTTATTACAATTATGCCCTCACACAGAGGGTCCGAATAAATAATACAGTCCCAAATGAAAGAATAATACAGTCCGAATAATATACAAATTCCTAATTTAATTAACAAATTAAGTAAGAAAAACTGTAAACTGGCATGCAAGCCAGGAGCTACCTTGATTCTGATGAATGCTGCATGTTTGGGTTGCCTTGCGCGGAAATCCACTAGGATGCCCCAATTAGCCTCTGTTTACACCTTTTCTTGAAATGCGTGCCATACTCTGTAAAGTTGCTGATTCTTCATTTTGCTGCAACAGAGAGCAGGAAAAGGGCATAGCAATGTATTTCACAAATATATGCATGCCTCGATCCTCGTGCCACCAATCACGCATATCGATGCATGATGGCCGAAGAGCCGAATTGCATAGCTCAATATAGAATGAATGCATATGAATGCTACAACAAAACCTAACTCCATCATGGATAATCCGGAGTGTCGGTGACTTGGGAATTGAGACCCGTTCCATCACTCGGAGTACGGAACGTGTCTCATTTCCCGTGCCCGGGCTAACTCCTATCCCGAACACGATGCAATATGCATGATATGCATGAAATGCAGCTAATATGCAATCCTAACATACACAATGTTATGGAATGGCATATACGCTATACGAGGTAATACACAACCGAGCATGCACAATGCTATGGATGAAATGGCATACGCAATGCAATAATGGGCTTACACCAACATGAGAGAGCCTCAGCCACACTCACATTTGAGGCCATCAGATGAAAACAAGATACCTCGAAGTGCGTGCCCACGGGCACGCGAACCGAGAACGGACCCTCAAGCACCGAAATGTCACTCTAATGAGACATGGCAAAGACATGGAATATGATATGCAAACATGCAAAAATCAGTGGCAAAATGAGGGGCAAAACAGCCCCAAAATGAGGCGAAATAATACCCGATGCATGAAATGATCCCAAAACATGGATTTCAATGCATAAAATGGCCTACAGCTATACAATACATGCATAATTGATACATGACATGAAAATGAAGAAGCAAGGAAGTCCCAAAACTCACATTTTTACATTACAAAACATGGTCAAACAGCAATCACAAGTAGGGCCAAGATGGCATACAAAAATGGCTCCGTAAGGGAGGCTATGAAGCAAGTGATAGATGCAAAGCCCAAACAGAAAAATACCCTTCTACAACACAGAAGAGGGACTAAAAATATGAACATTTACAGTAGATGACAAGCCTCAAATTAGTATGCAAACATGCTCAAAATGCAATGCAAGATTAAGGTCACAAGAGGGTATAACATGAAGTAGGCCAAATATACATCAAAAACCCAAAGACCCTTCATGAAACATGACAAGAGGGTCAAAATATAGCCACTTTAAGTTCTGAGCATGGCCGAAAACAGGAGCAAGATAAGCCTAAAAAAGCATGCAAAAATGGGGGCCAAAGAGGGGTATAATGGTAAGTACAGCATGGAGGCCTCCAACAGTGTTGAGCCCTTCTACAATGTTTTAGAGGGACTCAAAAAAATCCAACTAACAGTTTATATCATGCTCAAAAAAAGATCACACATAGGCTAGAAATACCATGCAAAATAATGGCATACAAGGGGGTATTGAAGCAAGTACCAAATGGGGGGCTCAAAGAGGGTTGAGCCCTTAAACAAACATGAATAATGGCTCAAAAAAATGACCCTTTTAGTTAGGGTCGGAGCCCAAAACAGCAAGAAAATAGGCCTAAGCAATGGTGCAAAAAAGTGCTACAAAAGAGGGAGATTGGCACTTACCCTTGAAGACCACTTATTTGCTACCTCTTGGGCCAAGGAATGTTGCTTCCTAGCTGCTGGAAAGCTCCCCAAGCTGCTGGAAATGGAGTGGTGGTGGTGGTGCTTGGTAGTGATGGAGAAATGGTGCAAAACTTAGAGATTTTGAGAGGAAATGAGAGAGATATGTATCTATATGCTCAAACCAAGTTTTTCAACCCTTGAGGGAGAGCTAGAGCTGCTGTATGTATGCAAGGATGGAGGAGAAAGGGAGAGAAAAATGTGGAGAGAAATGGGATTAAGTTCCCCTCCTCTACAAAAGTCCCCCGAAATCAGATATTTTGGGGGAAAAAACTATACAGCTGCAAAGCACATATCCTAAGGAACATGGCCGGCCTGCTATTTTTGTTGCAGGTGGCCGGCCGGCCACCCCCTATGGCCAGCCAGCCAAGGGGCAAAATGGTCCAGAGGAATTTTTGGCCGGCCACCCCAAAAAGGTGTCCTCTCATGTGTCCTCAACAAGACCCTCTGGTCGGAAATTGGCAACTGTAAAACAAGAGAGACAACAAGCCACTTTTAGGAGGGGTTCAAAAGGTTCAACAACAATTACTGGTCGACCATAGACTTTTAGGGTCCTCCCATGTGTGTACAATACAAATATGTGGTTTGGGGTTGAAGAAAATGACCCTAGGGTGGTCAACATTGGCTCGGAAGTGAGAAAGCAGGCGTCGGGAGGCCGGAGAATATAACTGGTTCTTTGAGACAATTGCTGGCCTCCCACCCTTCAGTGACCTTCCTGGTGATAAAACAGAGGTACCTGCCAAAAATGAACGAAAACCGATGCAAAACGAATGCTCGGGGGCCAAAACACGCAGTTCGGGGTCCCGAAAATAGGCTGTTAAGCACCGAAAGTGGCATTCGACCACGAAGTGGGTCTCTCAGACCTCAGTGTCCCTCAAAAGGGAGTAAATAAGATGTATGCCAAAAACCAAAGGAATCGGAGATGGTTTGATGATCGGCAAGGGCATACGGCTGACAAACCGGAATCAGACTCGAAATGGGCAAAATGGCCTCTGACCACGAAATATAACCTACTACGAGAGATGGTCTCTGGGACCTCTCCCTCCATCGAGAAAAGAAAGCGAGAAAACCGAGTTTGGTTCGCAAGAGACAAGGTCTGAAGAGGGTTGGTCCGGAGGCGGGGCTCACGCCGTGACTCTGAGACTTGAACGAGAACAATATGCAACATCACCAAGCGCTCAATCGGTGGCGTCTAAGTCTTAAGGTCGGTCAAAAATGGGGTGTCTCTGATTTGCCCCTCTTTGTGAGAACTTGAAGTCTAAGTGGCGGAGTGAATGTCAAAGCCGAGCGACCCATTTTTGACAAGGCCGAAGACTTAGACAACCATACAAGATGAACAGAGATATGTGCCCGAGCAAAGGGGCAAAATGCAAAGCGATATGCATGAAGCGGATGTAACTTAATGATCATGCAAGTGCACAAGTCGTAATGAAGCAAGTATTCGCAAATAGATGCAACAGTTTAAGCAAGAATGCAAAGCAACAACTACATTTCATGCGATTAGGAATGCGGAGAATTATTCAATTCTCGTCGCGTCTCACGGAGAAGATACAAGATGCGCGATTGATGCGTCGCACTGACCTCAAATGAACCGTACATACAATATCGTGCACGCAAAGAGAAATTCAACAAGAACAATATGCTAACAACATATATTCAATGGGATTCCTGTGATTCCGAAAGTTTGACACACGCAGTGTCGGCGAGTGAATGCACCGCAATGCGAGAAAGGAACGTACGTGACAACGCATGTTCAAGCATAGAGGTATGGTATACCAAGAAAACATGCATGACGATGCAAAATGCTCATGAAAATGCGGTCATGTGTGATACAATGCAAACGAGCATAAATCGAGTGCCCGTTTGTTCTTGAAACAACGAGTAAACGCGCATTTATGAAGCGACTCGATCGCGGCCTCTGGTTCACCTCCCGGAGAGGTTACAACATGCTTAAAAAGGATACACTCTGATTTTGATGAGTAATGATGAGACACATGTCAGAAATTGCAGCTGAAGTTCCGGCGGAGCAATTTCGCGCCAGAAATTGCACTTTTCTTGAATTTTTTCAGGTCCCGGGAACTCCGATCTTCCTCAAAATTTGCAGAGAGCTAGGTGAGCATGTGGGGGACATGGCTGGCCAGCTGGTTGCCCAAGGGGAGGCCACCGGCCAATTTCCAAAAAGCAAATGGCCGGCCAGCCAGAAAAGGTGGCCGGCCGGCCACCTGCCCAAAACAGGGGGCAGTTTCGTCTTTTCGCCTCATTTTCTTCATATTCTCTCATTCATTCACTTCGAGCTCACACCCACAGCTGCGAAAACTTCTCCTCTTGCCTCCCAAACCATTTTCTCCTTCAGATCTGCACTTTATACGCGCTTTTCAGCCTCCTACGCAAGTTGTTTTCGCAAAAACATTCGATTTTAAGCACTTTGGACCGATTAAATTTTGATTTCGGGGCTTCTTTTCTCATTTTCACCACTTGAGGTAAGTTTGTCTCAATATTTGGAAGATTTTCTCGGGAGTTGACTTTTGTTGACTTTTTCATTTCCCGAGAGTTGACTTTTGTTGACTTTTTCCAATTTTGGCTCATTTTTGCTCCTTTTGCAGATTTTTTGAAATGGCGGGTAATTTCCCTCATGGTGGAGGTCCTCCAGGTGCGGGGGATGATTTCGATATCATGACGCCCCAGAATCCGCCTTTATTCCGTAGAGATACGCCCGTCGGTACATTCTTCAGGGCCATTTTCGTCATTTTACTGACTTCAATGATCGGGCACCCGGAGATCTACTTCTGCGAGAGCCGGAGCATCACCTTTCTTACGAGGCACGAGAGGTATTTTACTTCATTTTCTGTATTTTTCGTTCATTTCATACCTTTGCTATGCTTGAACACACAGTTTAGCCAATGACATAGTACTTTGCTTGCATCCTGAACATGCGGTTTAAACACTCGAATTTCTGAACACTAGGCTCATCGATTGATTGTGAACGCACGATACACACTAGTTAAGAATTGAACACACGGCTCAAACACTGATTTGTTGAACACACAGCCCGAATTTGAAGGTGAACACACAGCACACACTGACTAAGAGTAGAACACACAGTCCCAAACTCTGATTTTCTGAACACACAGTCCAAGTTGATGGTGAACACACGGCACACACTGATTGAGAGTAGAACACGCAGTCCCAAACTCTGATTTTTTGAACTCACAGTTCTAGTTAATGGTGAACACACAGCCCACACTGATTGAGAGTAGAACACGCAGTCCAAAACACTGATTTTCTGAACACACAGTCTGAATTGATGGTGAACACACGGCACACACTGGTTAAGAGTAGAACACGCAGCCCAAACTCTAATTTTCTGAACACACAGCTCAAATTGATAGTGAACACCTGACCCTGCTTGATTGAGAGCGAACCAGCATTCTAACTCGATTTTACGAACACGGTCCAAGTTGATGGTGAACACACGGCACACACTGATTGAGAGTAGAACACGCAGTCCCAAACTCTGATTTTCTGAACACACAGTTCAAGTTGATAGTGAACACACAGCCCACATTTTGATTTTCTGAACACACAGTCCAAGTTGATGGTGAACACACAGCCCACATTTTGATCTTTTGAACACGCAATTCATTTACTTGCGTTTGTAGACGGCTCATTCATTTCATTTGCACACAGCTTATTCATTTCATTCTGATACATGCATTCATTTTGAACGCTGGTTGGTTCTCGTACCGTGCGAGGATATGGCTCCACTGCTGCGAGAGAGTAGTACACTGAGCTCCCGGAGGCTGTCCGGGATTTAGTTGATTTAGCAGGGTTCGGGGCCTTCTGCGTAGGGTTATCACATTGTCTGCCCGGTGAGGACCTTTGTTAGCGCTTTGGTGGAGAGATGGTGGGACACCACCAATTCCTTCCATTTTTCCGCCAGGGATCGACCATGACCAGCTAGATTTTTCATGCTGCAGGCCTAGACATAGGGGTTGGCCCATTCCTTATAGCGAGGATATGGGCGAATGGGAGACCGCGTGGGTACATCTGTTGGGGGCCTTGCACGTGGACAATGAGCTTGGGAGAGTCCCACACTGGTTCTCTTCCCGTTTTGAGGGAGATGGAGCCCGAGTCTCTGAGGAGGTTGAGCGACGCTTGTGGTTTCCTTATGTTCCTCTTTGGCACCACTGTTTTTCGATAGAGGAACACTTGTCGGGTTGTATCTTTTGAGTGCCCTAGTGGACCTATCACGGTCGATCAGTCGGCCGGTGTGGCGCCGGCTTTGGCTACCCTCTATTGCTATATGGCCTTGACCTCATGGTGCGGAGACTTACTCGGCGGCTATTGGAGAGCCTGGGAGGTACGTTCTGTCCTCTCGATTTACATTTCTGCTCCTCATTACTTGTTCATTGCACACACGGCGCACTTTACATTCTGTATTTTGCCCTCAGCACTTTGTATTTACATTCCGCACTGCTTTTCTCAGCTATGGGTCTACGTATATTTTCCGACGTTAGCCCCAGAGATGGAGGTGGCAGGGCCCCTTATGACCCCGTTTTCATTGGTATTCGAGGGCCAGCACCGACCGAGACCTCGAGAGACTCTCTTCTACCTGCGGCAGATATTTTTGACACCTTTATTAGGACGAGGTATTTCAGAACTCTCAGTTCTCTTCCGTTTTCATCTTTGATTTGCCTTGTATATTCCCGATTTCTGATTGATTTATGCACTGGTTATCCGCAGATTACGTGGCAGCCCTGGACAATCTTGGGCGATGGTCTCCGATTTCAGTATCCCGGAGGAGCGGGTAACTCCCAGTACAGGTTCCTGCTTGAAGGACCGGTTAGTAGAGCATGGTTCCTGGGGGAACGCTTTCTGCGTCAAGTATGAGGGTACAATTCTCAGGACCCTCCTGCAGCACCTCTAGCCACTATGCGGACTGCTGATAGACTCTCTACCCAGGAGGTCGTTAGTGCTATGCAGGGCACCGATGCTTTGCTGCACCTTACGGACGGGGACTACGCCACTTATCGTCACACATATCTGATGCCTCCCTTAACGGGAGTGCGTGCTCCGCCACTGAGGCCTGCTGATGTACCATCTTCGAGTCGGGTTCGTGCTACGGATATCCCCTCCTCCAGCAGGACTGGTACGTCTCGAAGTGGGGGTGGGTCGATTCCCCCGATCCCTCCGACTCTTCATCATCCTGGGTGGCTAGACATGCCGATCGAGTTGACGAGTTGGCGATTTGGGACTCCTTACCAGGTCTCGCTGGAGCCTCCTCTTCCTGACCACAGATATGTCAGAGATCCTGATTCACCACCGGTATGTTTTACAGCTTTGATTTATCAATCAGATACTTGGACATTCATTCCCTCACTGATAGTTTTGCATTTGTATCTGTAGCCTCCAATTGAGTACATGGATGAGTGCTTGGGATGCCGGCCACATTCGAGGGCATGATCCTACGGAGGAAGGCACAGATGGCCATTATGGGCGTCTTGTCATCCATCTTTCTGTGTTAGCATATTTACGATGACATCTTTGGTTTTGAACATTCTGCTGTATTGATAGGCTGTGTAGAGCACATCTGACACACACCCCACTCGCATATTGAACTTGCATCTGCTTTTCATATTTGAACTGATGTATTGAACTCTTCACTTTCAGATGCCTCCTGTATATGCACCGCCGCGGGCCGGGCCACCCGGGCCTTCTCAGAGAGGTCGAGTCTTTGGGCCATCTGGGCCCTTCGAGAAGCTAGGCCATCGGGCCTTCTCGAGAACAAGGCCATCTAGGCCTTTCAGGAGCTCGAGGCGGGGTCATCTCGTGACGTGGGGCACATGTTATAGGCGAGGCGATGAGGAGGAGGAGGAGGAGGAGGAGGTGTGAAATCGTGAGTCGAGACATCTCTGAGGAGGGCTCGGCCTTGGTTCGGAGTGGAGGCGAGGTGGGGATCTGAAGATGGCAGCTCAGGCAGGATGGTGATGATGGTGCGAGAGGTTGTCTGCAGAAGAGGATGAGGGCCTCCTCATTCCGCTCCCGAGGATATTGATGCTATTTCCTGCTTTATTTTACTTTTTGCTAGTAGTTTGTAGCACTTTGCATATTATTAGGCAGTTTTATTTTCTGTAAAACTTGTACCTTTATTTTGTTGTAAAACATGATGGGATGAAACAGCTTTTAAAAAAGTGTTTGTATTTGAAACTCTTAGCATCGCATCGCATCATTCTGCACAAAAATGGAATTGAATGGGAATGTGCCTTGTGTATTTACCGAGTCAGGTAATGAACCGACGCAACAAGTCAAACAACTCGACTCACTAAGAAATAACAGAATCTTAGCAAGTTTACAACTCGATAAGCAAAATACAACAATGTTAACGACTCGATAAACTAGACTTAACAAAATTGCATAAACAAAAAGTAACAACTCAAAACACAAAATGCGACAACTCAACAAAACTTACAACTCGATAAACAAAACAACAACTCGATAAGCAAAATACAACAAAGCGTACTTCGGACGGACGATCTGGATGATGGAACGCATCCGAAACTAAGAGAAATGGAGGCCTTCGACATCCCCGATGCATAGAAATGCCTCAAACTTCCTTCCGGAGGGCAAAACAGGACCAATGCATGGTCGGCCACATTTTGCATCTGGGGACTGAAAGGTAGCCGGCCGGCCAGTTTTTGAAACAAAGATGGCCGGCCTGCTAGAATAGGTGGTCGGCCGGCCACCTTTCCTGCAATTCCTAGAATTCTGACACTTGTCCTCGAATAGTGTTTTACCCCCCTATAAAGCTCCAACTTTGGAACTCTTTCATTTCATCACTGCTTTGCACAAAAATGGAGGCATTTCTCATAGAAAATCTCACATCTTGGATCTCTTCTTTAGATGGCTCGGAAAAGTTGAACTTCCGGGGTTTTGGCTTGAATGCACTATTCACGCTGGGCCGGACTTCACCGCATCTTCCTTTCCTCCATGCCACGGTGAGATTTTGGAACCTAGTGATGCACGTCTTCAACTTCGGATGGCAAGAGGTATGTCCCACTTTTGAAGATTTTCAAGTTTTGATAGAATCCGAGCGAGGTGAGGGAATCTTGCCGCAACTCAATTTTGGCTATGCCCAAACCTTAGGGCGGATGTGCGGCCTCAACGCACATGATGCTCGATCCCTGATTTGTAACGGAATGTTGGATATCCCAAGCTTTGATTACGGTTCTCCGTCTTTGGTGACCGCAGCGACCATCATTGGCAAGGCTTCCAGCGACACGCCCTTTGTTTATGCATGTTATCTCTTTTTCTGTTTGCCTCGAGCTTTGGAGGATCCAGCATCCGTCTAATTGAAGTGGCCCAAGGCTTGAAAGAAGGAAAGAGTTGCATCGCCATGACATTGGCTGAGACACTGATGGGCTTGGATGCTTTCTACCGTCGGGAGACAACCAGGTTTGTAGGGAGTCCACTACTGCTGCAGGTAATGTTTCCCACCCGATCTCACATATCTATTTGCTCACATCACTCGGCCCTCAAGCTTGGTTTTTTTTCTCACAAAACCCTCATCTTACTTTTCTCTCATCGTACATCTCTCTATTCTTTATTCTCTCATTTTTCATCCCTCCCAAGGTATGGTTGATGGATAAACTGCAAGTTGTGGACTCTTGCCCTGCTTACTCGGCCCGCGGCTATTTCTTTCGACAACGCCTAGCCGACACCCTTGATGAGGGATGGTGGTTTGAATGGATGTGCAATTTGTTAGCAGATTGCATTGCATGGCGCTGCCCTTGGCTCAATCTCCCGGTAATGAGCTACAACATGTCTCGGCAGGTCGGGATTCGATTGATCGGCTTGACTCACTGCGTATTCTATTTCCCATTCCGTATTCTACGCCAGTTTGGCCATGATCAAACTTGCCCACCAGAGGGGATAGAGTATCCGGCTACATCCCCGGTTCGAGGCGCACAACTAGCTCGGCAAGCCGCAGCATGGGGAAATAGAGAGCTCCTGGCCCCTGCTCCCACTTTTAGTTGCACTTTGTCTGACGAGTGTTGGGATTGGCTCAACAAAGAAGCACAGGTTGGGCCTAGGTTGGCATCAGAGGCTTCAACTAGCTCTGGCAGGGGGCGCAGGGACACTTGACTTGACTATGCCCCGGGTTTATTGATTTACTAGTACTTCCAAGTTTTCTTCCTGAGAGTAATAAAAAGCAACCTCAATTGTATGCAAGAGCAAGAGAACTCTGTTTTGAAATCAATGAAATTGAAGGTTGTGGTACTGAAAATTCTCCGCTTTGGTCCAAAAATGGTCTTTGTTGTAAAAAGATTAATTTTGAGCAAAGTCAACTTTTATTAAAACTTTTCAAAACTATTTTCGACATGGATCAAAAGCCGACACGCTTTGAGATCACTTTGAGATGCACAACCGGATCCTAGCAACCGGAAAGTTTCCCTAGTCGAATAGTAATCTTGTGTGTGGCAATGGAAAGTTGCCCCTAGTCTGGATGGTGCCGCAACACTTCATTGCAACGGAAAGTTGCCCCTAGTCTGAATAGTACTGTACCGGAGATCACGATAAATGCTGATGGATAGAGATGACTGAGATGATCAAATGGACAAAGTTGATCGGGGAAAAGATTGTGGCTGAACTTTAGGATGAAGCTGCCTACGTATCCCAAAGATGGGAATCAAGCCTTACGTAGTTCAGGCTCAAGTTCGCTCGGGTATTTTTACTCTTTGCGCTCTAACTTTTGCCAAGGCCGCCCTTTGCGGGTTTTCAACCTTGCGAGCTCAGTTTTTATAATTTCAAATTTTCTGTGCTCTGAGTTTTGCCTAGGTCACCCTTTCGGGTTTTCGGCCTAGCGAACCTCTCAGGGGTAGTATTTCTTCAACTTGTCCATGTTGATCGGTTGAGAAAACTCTAAGCCATCTAAATCCATCAGAACCACAGCTCCACGGACAGTTGACTTGATAATGTAGGGACGGTCAATTGGAGTGCGAACTTGCCTGGGTCGTGGATGGGAGCTCGGTTGTCTTTGAGTACCAAATCTCCTTCTTTCAAATTCCTGGACTTAACCTTCTTGTTAAAAGCCCGGGCGATTATGCGTTGATAACTTTGGACATGGTACAGTGCCTTCAGCCTTCTTTCATCGAAAAGCATGAGTTCCTCGAATCTGCTCTGCTGCCAATCCGCTTCGGCTATCGCTTTCGGCCAATACTCGTAATAGCGGGACCTCAATCTCGATAGGCGTAACGGCCTCCATCCCATAAACCAATGAGTCGGAGTCGCCCCGATGAGTTCGATTGAAGTCTGTAGCCCAGAGCAAAGCGGCGGCTTATCGGCGGCGATCCTTGAGGTTTCCACCATCTTCGTAGTATCGCTTGATATTCTTGTTGGTGGCCTCAAGCTGCTCCATTAGTTTGTGGCGGTAGGTAGATGACTTATGAAAAGCCACATTGTATTTCTCCAACAAATCAATCACCTCCTTTTGAAGTGGGAACCATTATGCAAACGATTTCATTTGGGACCCGTGGCGACGGATGATGTTGTTTACGATGAATTTTGCTACATCGAAGCCTTCAACACGCATAAGATTGGGCCTCGACCCACTTTGTGAAATAATCTATCGCTACCAAGATGAACTCATGCCCATTCGACCCCTTGGCGGGCGGCTCGATTACATCAATTCCCCAGAGAAAATGGCCATGGCGAAGTCATGTTATGCAGCTTTTGGCGGAATGTTCATGCGATTTCCATGAATCGACACTTGTGACATCGGGACGAAACTAATACAATCCTCCTCCATGGTGGACGATAATAACCACTGCGAGAATCTTCCGTGCCAACATTACCCCATTCATGTGTGCACCACATTCTCCCGTGGATGGCTTCCATCGAGGCGCTTTGACTCTTGGCATCAACGCACGGTTTATGTATTCCCAGATGACCCGTTTATCTGATTTATCCCGCAGATAATGAATGAACTGTCATTCTCTGATTGCCCTTTGTCTTTGGCATTTACCTGGCGGGTATGTTTCTTTCTCCAAGAAGTTCCGGATGTCGTAATACCGGGGTGTTCATCACGAACTTCATCTATGGTTGCAATTGACTCATAGGCGGTGCAAATTTACAGTCAATGATATTTGGGCGATTCGGACTCCACACGGGATGTCTATCATAGATGACAGAGTTGCTAAAGAATCTACGAACCTGTTGTTCTCTCTTAGTAGATGAGTAAAACTTAGCTTGTCAAACCGAGGAATCAGCAAATCCAAGGTTTGGTGATACATCATCATCTTTTCCTCTTTCACTTTCCAGTCTCCTTTAGCTTGAGACACAACAAGGTTCGAATCCCCAATGACGTCCAACCGTCTTGCCCCTAGTTCCAGGGCTGCTTCTAGACCAGCAACACACGCCTCGTATTCTGCTTCATTGTTCGAGACTTTGAATCGGAGTTTGAAGGCTAAAGGGATATGGGAATTGTCGGGTGCTATCAGCAACACTCCTATCCCATACCCGTGTTGATTTGACGCTCCGTCAAAGTACATCGTCCAAGTCTCATCGTCGATATGCAAGATTGATTCATCTGGGAACAGGTACTCAACTGCTTCATCCCCCTCAACCGGGTGGTCAGCAAGGAACTCTGCCACTGCTCTTCCTTTCACTGACTTGCATGTCATGTACGTGAGATCAAATTCGGAGAGCAACAGCAACCAACGAGCTAGCTTACCCATAAGCACTGGTTTCTCGAAGAGATATTTGCTGGGATCAAGTCATGAAACCAACATTACAGAGTGAGCTAACAGGTAGTGCCGCAGCTTCCTGGTAGCCCATACCAGAGCTAAGCAAGCCTTTTCCAGTGGTGTATATCGGGTCTCATACTCCAGCATCTTTTTGCTCAAATAGTAGATGGCTTTCTCCACCTTATCTTCTGATTCTTGTGCAAGCATGCATCCCATTGTAGTTTGTAGACACCCCATTTTTGACCGACCTTAAGACTCAGACGTCACCGATTGAGCGCTCGGTGATGTTGCATACTGTGCTCGTTCAGAAGTCTCAGAGACGCAGTGCGTCGCCTCCCAAGCTTCGAACCCTCTTCATGCCTTGCCTCGGTTCTGAACCAGACTCGATTTTCTCTGCTTTTCTTTCACGAGGAGGAGAGGTCCGTAGACTATCTCTCAGCGGCCGTGGGCTACATTTCGTGGCCGTAGGCCATTTTGCCCATTTCGGAGCCCGGTCCCCGATTTTCGGAGCCGTCAGGCCGTGTGCCTCGGTTCGGGACCACCCAACCATCTCCGATTCCTCCGGTTTCTGGTATGCATCTCATTTACTCCCTTTCGAGGGACACTGGGGTTTTAGATACCCACTTCGTGGCCAAACACCACTTTCGGTGCTTAACGGCCGGTTTTCGGGATCCCGAACTGCGTGTTTTGGCCCCCGAGCATTCGTTTTGCATCGGTTTTTGTTCATTTTTGGCAGGTACCTCTGTTTTATCATAAGAAAGGTCACTGGAGGGCGGGAGGCCAGCAATTGTCTCAGCAACCAGTTATGCTCCTCCGGCACCTCCCGGCGCCCGTTTTTCTCACTTCTGGGCTAATGTTGAACACCCTAGGGCCATTTTCTCCGAGCCAAAACCACATATTTGTGTTGTACACACATGGGAGGACCCTAAAAACAGATGGCCGGCCAGTAACTCTTATTGACCCTTTTGAACCCCTCTTTCAAGTGGCTTGTTGTCTCTCCTGTTTCAGAGTTGCCAGATTCCAACCACAAGGCCTTGTTGTACACACTTGGGAGGACACCAACCTTTGGTGGCCGGCCAGAAATTCCCACTTTCCATTTTTGCCCTTGGCCGGCCGGCCATGAGGGGTGGCCAGCCGGCCACCTCCAGCAAAAGCACCTGGCCGGCCATGCTCCCTCAGTGCACACTTTACTGATTGTATAAATTGTTTCCCCGAAAATATCTCATCCTGGGATATTTTGGGAGGGAAAGCTTGGGTGCATTTCCCTTCACTTTTACACCCCTTCTTTTGTCCATATAAGGAGCCTCCCAGCTCTGTCCCTAGGGTTAGAAAAATTGGTTCAAGCATATATCTCTCCATCTCTCTCAAACTCTCAAGTTTTGGTGCCATTTCTTCATCATCTTCAAGCTCCACCATTACAACTCCATTCCAAAAGCTAGGAGAGCTTTCCAGCAGCTAAGAGGCTTCCATTCTTCAAGCAAAAAGGCAACCAAGACTTGTCTACAAGGGTAAGTCTCAATTTCTCTCTTTTGTAGCACTTTCTTGCCTCATTTCTTAAGCCTATTAGCTTATTGTTTTGAGCCCCGACCTTAACTGAAACTAGGTCTATTTTGAGCTATTCTTCATGTTTGTTCAAGGGCTCAACCCTATTTGAGCCCTCCATCTTACACTTGTTTCAATATCCTCTTATATGCCATTATTTTGCATTGAATATTTGGCCTATGTTTGATTTGATTTGGAGTATCTCATGAACTGATATTGTACTTATTTTGAGCCCCTCTTCAACATTGAAGAAGGGCTCAACCTTGTTTTCATGCTCCATATGCCACTTGCTTTGAATCCATGTTTTACCCTTATTTTTGCATGCTTCATCTAGCTTATGAGTGATCTGCCTTAGAGCATGATGTAAACTGTGAGTGGGCCTATTTTGAGCCTCTCTTCAACATTGAAGAAGGGCTCAACCCTGTTTGGCCTCTGTATCATTCACTTGCTTCATAATTCCTCATATTTACCGTAAATTTGCATGATTTGTTTGGCTTATGTGCAATTTGTTTTGGAGCATGTCTTTAACTGTGAGTAAGCTTATTTTGTGTCCCTCTACAACATTGTATAAGGGATCAACCTTGTTGGGGGTCTCCATGTTATGGTTGTCTTTATATCTCTCTTGGCCCCCATTTTTGCATGCTTTTTAGGCCTATCTAGCTTCTGTTTTCGGTCATAATCAGTACTGAAAATATCCATATTTTGGCCTTCTTGTCATGTTTTGTTAAGGGTCCAAGGCTGTTTGATGAATGTAAGGCATACTCCATGTTTTAGCCCTTGTTGGCTTCATTCTTGCATGACATTTTTAGCAAGTTTTCATACTGATTTGAGGGTTGTCATCTACTGTAAATGTGCATATTTTTGGTCCCTCATTAGTGTTGAAGAAGGGAATTTTTCAGTTTGAGCATCGCATACATCACTTGCTTCAATACCCCTCTTTGGCCCCCCATTTTTGCATGCCATTGTTGTCCTATCTATGCCCATTATTTCACCATGTCTCGTACTGTAAAAAATGCTATTTTGGGGCTGCCTTGCTACTGTTTTGCATGTCATGTACCAATTATGCATGTTTAGTATGGCTACAGGCCATTTCGGGTGCTTAATATCGCATTTCGGGACCGTTTCGTGCACTTGGTGTCATTTCCCCACCTTTCGGGACTGTTTTGCATCATTCGCGAGTGCTGAAAATCCATTGGCATGTTTGCATATCATTCTCTATATTATTTCATGTTTTAAATACATCGCCTCGGTTTGCGTGCCCGTGTGCACGCATTTCGAGGCGCCTCTTTTTTCATCCATCGGCCTCTTATGTGAGTGTGGCTGAGGCCTTCTCATGTTAGTGTAAGCCCAACTTGCATTGTGTTTGCCATTTCATTCCGTATGTCATTGCCTCGGTTTGCGTGCCCGTGTGCACGCATTTCGAGGCATCTCATTTTTCATCTCTCAGCTTCTTATGTGAGTGTGGCTGAGGCTCACCCATGTTAGTATAAGTCCATTTCGCATCCTGTATGCCATTTTAGCATCATTGCATTCCGTATGCCATTGCCTCGGTTTGCGTGCCCGTGTGCACGCATTTCGAGGCACTTCACTTTTATCCGATGGCCTCCTGTGTGAGTGTGGCTGAGGCCCTCTCATGTTGGTGTAAGCACATATTGCATCGCGTATCTCATTTTAGTCCCATTGCATTCTGTATGCCATTTTCTCGGTTTACGTGCCCGTGGGCACGCATTTCGAGACATCTCATTTAGGCTCATTATATATCATATTTTAGGCCGTTTCATGCCTTTATGCCATCGCCTCGGTTTGCGTGCCCGTGTGCACGCATTTCAAGGCACCTCTTTTTTATCCGACGGCCTCTTACGTGAGTGTGGCTGAGGTCCACTCGTGTTAGTGTAAGTCCAATCGCATTGCGTATGCCATTTTATGCCTTAGGATCATTTCCTCGGTTTGCGTGCCCGTGTACACGCATTTCGAGACACCTCATTTTCATAGCATTGTGTATGTTAGGATTGTATCTTAGTCGCATTTCATACATATCATGCATATTGCATCGTGTTCGGGATAGGAGTTAGCCCGGGCACGGGAAACGAGGCGCGTTTCGTACTCCGAGTGACGGAATGGGTCTCAATTCCCAAGTCACCGACACTCCGGATTATCCATGATGGAGTTAGGTTTTGTTGTAGCATTCATATGCATTCATACTATATTGAGTCATGCAATCCGATTCCTCGGCTATCATGCATCGGTATGCGTGATTGATGGCACGAGGATCGAGGCATGCATATATTTGTGAAATACATTGCTATGCCCCTTTCCTGCTCTCTGTTGCAGCAAAATGAAGGATTAGCAACTTTTCGGAGTCTGGCACGCATTTCGAGAAACATTGCAAACAGAGGCTAATTGGGGCATCCTAGTGGATTTCCGCGCAAGGCAGCCCAATATGCATCATTTCATTATCCGGAGCGGAGTCAAGGCAGCCTCTGGCTTGCACGCCAATTTTACAGCTTTCTTATTAATTTGTTAATTAATTAGGGATTTGTATATTATTTGGACTGTATTATTCTTTTATTTTAGGACTGTATTATTTATTTGGACCCTCTGTGCGAGGGCAAACTTGTAATAAGTGTGGGTGAGTGTGATGTATGTCTTCCAACCCCCACTTCTTTCTTCCCTTTTATTTACCCGCTTATGATGGTTAGATATAGGGCATATTTCAATTAGCATACAGTATGACAGCATGTTTACATCATTCATCTGTTTTGCACGCACCGGGCTCGGCGCATCATACAAACTGCATTTGTATTTCAATTCCAAATTGAGTACGTGATACTTGTAGCATTTCATATGCCATGTTTAGAATAGCCGAGCCTGCTATAGTTTGCATCTTCGCATGTGTTGCATTAGGCAATTCCATATATTTAGGATCATGCATGATTTCTAATGTAGTTTCTGTTTTGGCTTGGAGTACTCGGTGAGTTTTATGCTTTAGCATCCTTGCATGCGTGTGAGTGACTGCCATGAATAGCATGCTTACCATGAGGCTATGTGCTTATGTGATATAACTGCCTTGAATGCCTGTGGGTGGAGGTTGAGTTACTTAGATTGGGACAATTCATCAAATGCTTGTTTTAAGCCCACTAGATAGTGGCAAAATTATCTTTTCTAAGCCCACCCGAGGGTGGCAAATCCACGTCTTAGCCTACCTGCGGGTAGCACCATCAAACCATTTTCACAAACAAACATGAAATGTTTTGTTCCAATTCAGGCGACCCAGTCTATACTTGTATGCTGTGCGCATCACATAGTAACCATAGGCTAATAACCGGAATAAGAACTCACAATGTTTTCAAAATAAGATATCATGGTTAGTAGAGGCCGGTCTTTGACCGGGCGAGCGGGGGTGCTCACGAAGTGACCTTCCCCAATCGTACCCAAGTTCCCGAGCCGAGGCAACTTTGGTGATGACGGACACGTGGCCTTTGGCACCGAGTCAGGGTTTCCTAAATTTCCCATTTTAAATATTTAGGTGGCGACTCTGTATCTGGCGAAGCAGTCCATGTTTGGCACTTCTTTCAAAAATCTGTTTTCAAAACGATTTGCCAGATTTGGACTCTTTGGTTCAAGATTAAGAACCGTGACATTTGAGTCCTTTGAACTGTAGTGACCCAATATCGAACCAGAACGGGAGGGACCCGCACTCCCTTCCCCCGGGATGCGTTCGGGGACGTCTACATAGTTTCAGTCACTGACAGATACAAAATCAACGGTTTCCCCGGTTCTGGTGGCGATAAAACGGGCGGCTTCTGTAGATATTCTTTAATCTGTTTGAATGCAGCTTGACAGTGGCCGTCCCATTGGAACTTCTTTCCTTTCTTCAGGAGGCCAAAAAGTGGTTCACAAGTCAAAGTTAATTTCGAAATAAACCGTCTTATGAATTGCACTTTACCCAGAAAGCCTCGCACCTCCTTTTTAGTCCTTGGTGGTGGCATTTCTAAGATGACCTTGATTTTGGAGGGATCGACCTCAATGCCTCTTTGTGTAATTAGAAACCCCAGCATTTTTCCCGCTGTAACACCAAATGTACATTTATGAGGGTTTAGCCGCAACCGGAATTCCCTGATCCTTTGGAAAAACTTATGCAAGGCGGTGTAGTGGCCCTCTCTTTCTTTGGACTTGACAATCATGTCGTCCACATACACCTCAACCTCTTTGTGGATCATATCATGTAGTATTGTGGTCGCGGCCCGTTGATAAGTAGCTCCAGCATTCTTCAACCCAAACGGCATTACCGTAGCGATATGTCCCCACGGGTAGTGAATGCAGTCTTTTCCCTATCTTCTGGTGCCATCACTATCTGGTTGTATCCTGAGAAGCCATCCATGAATGAGAGCAATGCATGCCCTGCTGTGAAGTCTACCAACTCATCGATGTGCAGTAAGGGAAAATTGTCCTTCGGACTAGCTCTGTTCAAATCCCTGAAGTCTACACACACCCAAATCCTGCCATCTTTCTTCGGCACCAGAACAATGTTGGCCAACCACGTCGGATATTCAGATACCGACAGGAAGCCTGTGTCGATTTGCTTGGTGACCTCTTCCTTAATCTTAAGAGCCCAATCTGGGCGGATCCTTCTGAGTTTCTGCTTGACAGGTCGGGCCTCGGGGTCAAGGGGGATCCGATGCTGTACAATCTCAGGATCGATTCCAGGCATGTCTTCGTAGGACCACGCGAAAACATCTTTGAAATCTTTTAATAAAGCGACTAAGCGCTCGCGTTCCTCCGAAGACAACGTGGACCCGATCTGGACCAGCCGCGGGTCCTCCTCAGTACCAATATTCACGGTAATGATTTCGTCCATTAATGGTTTAACAAATCTCTCTTGCTCTTGTTCAATTAAACGTTGTAAAACCGGAGGAACTTCGTCCTCGTTGTTTTTATCAAAGTTTTGAAAGTCTAAATTAATACAATAAATCAAGGGCACAGAAAAATACTCGGAAACCACAGATAATTCATTCTCATTAGGCACATCCAAATCGTCCGATTCATTGGTTACAACAGACTCAAATGAAAAGGAAAAAGGCGACCTAGACAGGACTGTGGCATCCAGGTTAACTTTTCTAGGAGTACCAGATTCAGACTTCGCCGAGGAACATGATTCGACTCACAGATGGGTGGAATCGATTCGACTCACTACGACCTCTTCTTTGGACAAAAATCCCTCCTCGTACTGCCAGGTGAGAGAGGGTGCGATTGATGCATCCAAGATAGCTGCTGGTAGGCCCACAGCCGTTCCATTCCCAATCATGGAAACCACGAAGTTATCCCCCAAGCACTCTTGGTCGATCGGAGGATCAGAGAGGAGACATGCCAGTGCTACCCCCATTTCAAGTTCTGTGCCCTCAGGATCCACTGCCTTGCACTGTTCAACCTCGGCTGTTGGGTCTGTCTGCTCTGTGGCAACGTCATCCCCGGGTAGTTGCAGGTCGAAGAAGATCTCGAAGCCTGGTACGCGCTTCTTCTCCGCGTTTAGCCATGGCTCTGGGAAGCCGCAAAATGGAAAGTCCTCCCCCTCCCGGACGAAGCGCCCGTTCAGGGTACCCTGGATGGGCCTGTGCATTAATTCAAAAGGCTTCCCAGCCTGCTTCGCTCTGGCTCTACCGGCCATTTCTTTTCCTTTCCTCACCCAGTCCTCTTTGGTGGGTAGATAACCCAGTCCAAAGGTATGCGGGTTGTGTGGCACTTCGGCCAACGCTGCGACCCCTTTCCTGCCGCTCCTTCCTAATCCCATCCCGGGAATATGTTGTAGCTTGTTCATGAGGTAAATGGATTGAGCACTGACGTACACACCTTCATTCACAGCCATAATATTCTGCACTACCCGGGCCTCTGCCAAAGTGAACCCCGATAAGAACACTTCCTCCGTGCCGTACTCGATTTCCAAAACTGGTGTAGACACTTCCGGTGGTGGGTGGATGGATGAATTTCCTAAGACAATAGCTACCCCCTTCCCGTGAGGGTATTTCAACATCTGGTGTAGAGTGGAAGAGACTGCCTTTACTTGGTGCAACCACGGCCGCCCCAAGAGTAAGTTGAAGGTTGCGGGAACGTCCAAGACATGAAATTCGATGTTGTGTTGTCCTGAACCAACTTGGGCCTGAATCTTGACAATCCCCATCACTTCTCTGCTAGTATTATCGTAAGCTTTGATCACCTAAGTGGTTGGTATGAAGTCCGCGGGTTTCAACCCAAATGCATATGCTGTTCTGACTGGGCAGACATTGATAGCAGACCCGGTATCAACAAGTACCACCGGTATCCACTTATCTCTACATTCCACAGAGATGTAGAAGGGTTTGTTATGATTTACGCCCTCAGGCGGCAATTCTTTGTCTGAAAAGGTTAATACCGGGGAACCTCCTCCTGGAAAAAGCTGCCCAACCAGCTGCTCTAGTGTAGTATCAATGGAGAGTTTGGCCTTGTCCATAGCAGATAGGACGGCCTGCCTATGTACCCTTGACGCCATAAGCAGTCCCCAGATAGAGATGTCTGCTTGTATCTTCTTTAACTGTCTCAGTACAGCTTCTTCTTCAATTTGCTTCTCTCTCTATTTCTCAGCCTCTTTATCTTTTCCAGATGTTTCGGGTTGGTCTAGGTGTGGGGGCTTGAAGTACCGCCCGCTCCTGGTCATGTGGTCCACCTCATCGAGGTACCAAGTATCATCTGGTTGAGCGCCTGGCCAATCTTCATCCATGTGGGCAAGACATAAGTCATCGTCTTCCCACCACATCCCGCTAGCGTTCAACAGACACCTATCTGGTTCTGGCAAGTTTGTACTCTTGGTACTTTCATCCCATATGCTCACAGCATATCCTGCTTTCGTGCTCGCAGCACTTTCAATCTCTTCATGGTTCTTGGCTTTCTGGATTCTCTCAGAATCCCAATTCTTCCCTTGCTCCTCCTGTGTTAGTATGGTTTGTTGTTCAGTTTTCACAATATCTTGATCCTGAGCGAAATTCTTTGTACCGGCGCTCTCCGACAATCCATTCTGACTCTTGGCCCTTCTGGCCACCGCTGATACTCTTGCCCTTGCCGGGCCTTGCTCTAGCTGAAGTTCCACGACATCCGGCTGATCATCTAACCATCCGATAACTTCCGCCGACTCCTCATATCCAAACCAGTTGACTGTTACATCCCCTGATTCCTGGTCGTTGAAGAACTGGAGGTTGGCAAAATCTTCTTCCACTGTTGTCAGATCATCGCGCCTTTGTTCAAGTCTATCCCCGAATCATGCCTGATTAAACTTTTACGGTAGCCCCACACTCAACTCCGACTGGCCCACTGGTAGGATGTATCCGCTCGGATCATAGGCTCTTCCAGCTAGATTCCCAGACTGTTCCGTCCCAGACTCAATAATTCTTCCTTCCTCTGAAACCTGCCCCATTCCATCTTCGATGGTCACCACTTTTGGCTCAGATTGGGTTGTGAAGGCGTCTAACATGCACAAGTCAGTGCAGTCAGGAAGGATCACCTCCGGCTTGGGTAGGTGAGAGGGAGTAATATAGATACTAGGATCGTAGGACACGACCCCAGTTTGGATGAGGTTGACTCTTTTGGGTGGTGGATCTTGGTTATGTGCGGGGAGTGGGTTGGTTGTGACGTTGGGTCTTTCGAGAGGTAGAATAATGTTTTTGTCAACGAGGTCCTGAATCTCGTGGCCTTAAACATTGGTGCAGATCATGGCCATGTCAGCTGGTGGTACGACAAGATGCTTGGCCGGGTTGTGGGAAGGGGGGAGTGGATTTGGTAATGGCCCCGGCTCTAGGGGTTTCAGATGCCCCTTTTTGATTAGAACCCCGAGAGCCTTGGACAAAGGGATGTATAGTGGAGTGAAGGTTCTTTGGCCTTTGGACTGATATCTCGGGGCTTGGTCTTGCTCCGGATGTCTTTGGAAAAGGGTGTGGCCGCTGGCCTTTGGATGGGGAAGGAGTGGTGACCATCTTGACCTCCGAAGTCCTTGTGTTTTGGCGCCACTTAAGACTGCTTGTTATTCTGTGGTTGAATGTCCTTCGGTTGCTCCGGTCTGGTCGATCAAACCTTGCTTCATCGCATCCTCGATCTGTACCCCATCTCGTAATCGAGAAGGTGGGAAAGGGAGTACGATCATCTTCGCATGAGTTTCGGTTGGAGATTGCACACAATCATCCGGATTTGATCTTTGTCTCAGAGGCCTCAAGGTCATCATCGACGCCTTTGCCCTCCATCTAGTTACAAAATCGGAGAAAGACTCCTTGGGTTCCTCGCTGCGTTTCGAGATCACGGGTTGTAATCTCGATCTGTATCGTCTGAGTATTGTGCAACGGCCTCGACCATCTCATCCCAAATTTCTTTTCACGTCATCTTCTAACTTCGCGTACCAAATGGCCGCCACACCCGACAAAGTTTGGCCAAATAGGGAAAGCTTTTGTGGTCGGGTTAGGCCCATTGGCCTCAGGATGTCTGAAAATAGCCGACGATGGACCATAGGATCCCCTGACCCATCAAAACGATCAATCTGTGGCATCTTGAATCTGTCTGGCAATGTTACGGCCACGTCGATGTAGCCATCTTCGATGTCTGGGATGGCCTTCACCCCCTGCGATTTCTTGAAAAGCTTCTCCAACTTACTCAGTTTTAGAGCTGTATGATCTACCTCGAACTCGAATGGAGAGTCCAGGTGGTTGGGTGTAAGATTCTTGGGCGAATTGGCGGGCGAGTCGGCCATGGAAGGTTGGTGTCCCCTTGGATATTCTGGACATTGGGTAGGGTGTTTTGGGTGTTCGGGAGGGTATTCTGAGGATTTGGCAGGGTATTCTGACCAGTAGGTGCCTGCTCGGGTAGTGGAGCCGCTGGTCGAGGAGGAGCCTGATGTGAAGCGACGCAGATTCGGCCATTGCGTACTAGTAATCACTTCGGCTGGGCCATGATCATGCTTCTTGTTTAGAAAATTCCGCTTGGCGGATGGCATCCTCTGCATCATTTCATGCTCTCGTGCATTTGGCGCATCATCGCCTCCATCCTCGATGTATTCTCATTGCTCCATCCGAATGACCAAGAAATGTATCTCTATGGCGGATACGTAAATCTCAACACATCGGCATCGTCAAAGTAGCCCTCGTCCGGTAATCCTGTTCGACAATCGCGCCTCCTCAGCCTTCTTCTGATAACTGGGGGTAGAGAGTGGAACACTGGATGTCCGTCAACCAGATCCTCGGATCGATTGAGTCGGCGACCTCGTGTCCAAAGTGCTTGGGAAGTATCTACTAGTTCGGAAGCAATCGTGCTAAAAACTGCCCTAGCAGAAAGATAATAAAGCGAAAAGGAAATAAATAACCAGATAAACGGGCAGCATAACAGCTTAAATTAAATATACACAACACACAGTCGGGCATACAACACACAGTTGATAAGGTGAAAATACATCGCCCTCAATCATCGATCACTGCTCTCAGATCGTTTCCCCAAAACTGAATCCGATATCCGCAGACAACTGATTCTCAGATACTGACTGATGCCCGCAGGCCTGATGCCCAAACTCATAGACTGATACATGCATTCCCTGTAGAGACACACCCTAACAAGCACATAGCAGATAAGTGAGAGCCAAAACACCCCTATGTTAGGGTAGGGTTTCCCTGTCCTATTTTGTTAGGAGCTAGGGTTTTACTACGCACACAGCGGTTTTAAACAACCTATAAATGGGTAAGCAACCTGTCTTAGTTTGGAATGGTCACTATGGATCCGAATATGCACTAGGTCGAATAGTCAAAAAGGGTGCCCCGGTAAAACAGGGGTTTGTGTTCCCATCTTTGTCGAGCCAGAGCCGTCGGCCTTATGGACATGCCTTGACAAGACAAGCCTCCCAAATCATTCGAGAATGGCATATGGCAAACACGGTGTCCTAGGCGCACTAATGCAAATGCAATGCAAAAACACACAAGTGTAGTCAAAACAGATATCATGAGTTCGAGTCAAGTTCTCTAAATCCCTAGTGGAGTCGCGAAGCGTAGGCGTCCCCGAGCATCCGGGAAAGAGTGCGAGTCCCCGTTACGGTTCGATATTGGGTCACTACGATTCGATGGACTCAAATGTCACGGTTCTCAATCTTGAGCCAAAGAGTCCAAATGCAAATCGTTTTGAAAGCAGATTTTTGAAAGAAGTGCCAAACATGGATCGCCGCCCGGAATCTGAGTCGCCACCTAAATGTTTTTAAATGGGAAATTTAGGAAACCACGACTCGGTGCCAAAGGCCACGCGTCCGCTATCACCAAAGTTGCCTCGGCTCGGGAACTTGGGTACGATTGGGAAGGTCGCCGTGAGCACCCGCTCACCGATCAAAGACCGGCCTCTACGATCCATGATATCTGTTTTTGAAAAGCATTGTATGTTCTTATTCGGTTATTAGCCTAGGTTACTATGTGATCATACGACATACAAGTATAAATGGAGTCGCTGAATTGGAACAAAATATTTCATGTTTGTTTGTTTGAAAATGGTTTGATGGTGCTACCCGCAAGTAGGCTAAGACGTGGATTTGCCACCCTTGGGTGGGCTTAGAAAACGTGATTTTGCCACTATCTAGTGGGCTTAAAACAAACATTTGATGAATTATTCCAATCCAAGTAACTCAACCTCCACCCACAGGCATTCAAGGCAGTTATATCACATAAGCACATAGCCTCATAGTAAGCATGCTATTCATGGCAGTCACTCACACACATGCAAGGATGCTAAAGCATAAAACTCACCGAGTACTCCAAGCCAAAACAGAAGCTTATTAGAAATCCATGCATGATCCTAGATACACAAAATTGCCTGATGCAACACATGCAAAGATGCGAATTATAGTAGGCTCGGCTATTCTAAACATGGCATATGGGATGCTACAACTAACACGTATTCAATTTGGAATTGAAATACAAATGCATTTTGTATGATGCGTCGAGCCCGATGCGTGCAAAACAGATGAATGATGCAAACATGCTGTCATACTGTATGCTAATTGAAATATGCCCCATATCTAACCATCATAAGTAGGTAAATAAAAGGGAAGAAAGACGTGGGGTTGGAAGACATACATCACACTCACTCACACTTATTACAATTTTGCCCTCGCACAGAGGGTCCGAATAAATAATACAGTCCCAAATGAAAGAATAATACAATCCGAATAATACAGTCCGAATAATATACAAATTCCTAATTTAATTAACAAATTAAGTAAGAAAAACTGTAAACTGGCATGCAAGCCAGGGGCTGCCTTGATTCTGATAAATGCTGCATGTTTGGGCTGCCTTGCGCGGAAATCCACTGGGATGTCCCAATTAGCCTCTGTTTACACCTTTTCTTGAAATGCGTGCCAGACTCCGAAAAGTTGTTAATTCTTCATTTTGCTGCAACAGAGAGCAGGAAAGGGGCATAGCAATGTATTTCACAAATATATGCATGCCTCGATCCTCGTGCCACCAATCACGCATATCGATGCAAGATGGCCGAGGAGCCGAATTGCACAGCTCAATATAGAATGAATGCATATGAATGCTACAACAAAACCTAACTCCATCATGGATAATCCGGAGTGTCGGTGACTTGGGAATTGAGACCCGTTCCATCACTCGAAGTACGGAACGTGTCTCGTTTCCCATGCCCGGGCTGACTCCTATCCCGAACACGATGCAATATGCATGATATGCATGAAATGCAGCTAATATGCAATCCTAACATACACAATGTTACAGAATGGCATACACGCTATACGAGGTAATACACAACCGAGCATGCACAATGCTATGGATGAAATGGCATACGCAATGCAATAATGGGCTTACACCAACATGAGAGAGCCTCAGCCACACTCACATTTGAGGCCATCAGATGAAAACAAGATACCTCGAAGTGCGTGCCCACGGGCACACGAACCGAGAACGGACCCTCAGGCACCGAAATGCCACTCTAATGAGACATGGCAAAGACATGGAATATGATATACAAACATGCAAAAATCAGTGGCAAAATGAGGGGCAAAACAGCCCCGAAATGAGGCGAAATAATACCCGATGCATGAAATGATAACATTTACAGTAGATGACAAGCTTCAAATTAGTATGCAAACATGCTCAAAATGCAATACAAGATTAAGGTCACAAGAGGGTATAACATGAAGTAGGCCAAATATACATCAAACAGCCAAAGACCCTTCATGAAACATGACAAGAGGGTCAAAATATGGCCACTTTCAGTTCTGAGCATGGCCGAAAACAGGAGCAAGATAAGCCTAAAAAAGCATTCAAAAATGGGGGCCAAAGAGAGGTATAATGGTAAGTACAGCATGGAGGCCTCCAACAGTGTTGAGCCCTTCTACAATGTTGTAGAGGGACTCAAAATATGCCAACTCACAGTTTATATCATGCTCAAAAAAAGATCACACATAGGCTAGAAATACCATGCAAAATAATGGCATACAAGGGGGTATTGAAGCAAGTACCAAATGGGGGGCTCAAACAGGGTTGAGCCCTTAAACAAACATAAAGAATGGCTCAAAAAATGACCCTTTTAGTTAGGGTCGGAGCCAAAAACAGCAAGAAAGTAGGCCTAAGCAATGGTGCAAAAAAAGTGCTACAAAAGAGGGAGATTGGCACTTACCCTTGAAGACCACTTCTTTGCTACCTCTTGGACCAAGGAATGTTGCTTCCAAGCTGCTGGAAAGCTCCCCAAGCTGCTGGAAATGGAGTGGTGGTGGTGGTGCTTGGTAGTGATGGAGAAATGGTGCAAAACTTAGAGATTTTGGGAGGAAATGAGAGAGATATGTATCTATATGCTCAAACCAAGTTTTTTAACCCTTGAGGGAGAGCTAGAGCTGCTGTATGTATGCAAGGATGGAGGAGAAAGGGAGAGAAAAATGTGGAGAGAAATGGGATTAAGTTCCCCTCTTCTACAAAAGTCCCCCGAAATCAGATATTTTGGAGGAAAAAACTATACAGCTGCAAAGCACACATCCCAAGGAACATGGCCGGCCTGCTATTTTTGTTGCAGGTGGCCGGCCGGCCACCCCCTATGGCTGGTCGGCCAAGGGGCAAAATGATCCAGAGGAATTTTTGGGCCGGCCACCACAAAAAGGTGTCCTCCCATGTGTCCTCAACAAGACCCTCTGGTTGGAAATTGGCAACTGTAAAACAGGAGAGACAACAAGCCACTTTTAGGAGGGGTTCAAAAGGTTCAACAACAATTACTGGCCGGCCATAGACTTTTAGGGTCCTCCCATGTGTGTACAACACAAATATGTGGTTTGGGCTTGAAGAAAATGGCTCTAGGGTGGTCAACATTGGCTCGGAAGTGAGAAAAACGGGCGTCAGAGAGCGCCGGAGGAATATAACTGGTTGCTGAGACAATTGCTGGCCTCCCACCCTTCAGTGACCTTCCTGGTGATAAAACAGAGGTACCTGCCAAAAATGAACGAAAACCGATGCAAAACGAATGCTCGGGGGCCAAAACACGCAGTTCGGGGTCCCGAAAATAGGCTGTTAAGCACCGAAAGTGGCATTCGACCACGAAGTGGGTCTCTCAGATCTCAGTGTCCCTCAAAAGGGAGTAAATAAGATGTATGCAAAAAACCGGAGGAATCGAAGATGGTTAGACGGTCCCGAACCGAGGCACGGCAAATGACAAATTCAAAACCGGGCAAGACTCAGAAATGGGCAAAATGGCCTCTGACCACAAAATGTAGCCTCTGACGAGAGATGGTCTCTGAGGACCTCTCCCCCCCTTCAGGAAAAGAAACAGAGAAAACCGAGTCTGGTTCGCAAATCGAGACAAGGTACAGAAGAGGGTTCGGAAGTCCGGAGGCAGGGCTCACGGCCGTGACTCTGAGACTTCTGAACGAGCACAATATGCAACATCACCGAGCGCTCAATCGGTGACATCTGAGTCTTAAGGTCGGTCAAAAATGGGGTGTCTACAGGTACCACATGTCTTCCGGTTACAGGTACCACATGTCTTCCGATTAGCAACCGGTGAAATGAGAATTTTGTAGTGTTTGTTATGCCTACTTGCAGATACCAACCTAGGAATTACTTGAGTAGTATTTACTGCCCCCTTTAAACTACATTGAAATTGTTGAATTGTTAAATTCTCAATATTTCTTTGTGCACAAATGTTTCAAAAGATAAAGATATATGCTTTTGAACATAGCATGGCATATGCATTCATCCCATGAGATTATATAAAATGTATATACTTTGTTAAGATTTTCCTACTAGGTATTGTGTTCACCCTATGGGATTTTATGTAGGAAAGGATGTGGTGATAGATTTTCCTACTAGGTATTGTGCTCACCCTATTGGATTTTGTGCAATAAAAGATATGGTGATCCCACCAAGTTAGAGGTGTGGGAATATGTTTTGAGAGCACAAGGCTCTTTTCCTTGTTGTAATAATTTTTGACAAGCCAAGGGCTTTATATGTATGGGTCTGAAAATCACTTTTGTGTAACCGGGCTTAAACCTTGGAATTTGTAGCCATTGAGGGCATTTATTTGCACTTGTCTTATTATCCTACATGCTATAAACTCATATAGTAAGGATGTTAAATTTATAATCACATGTGGAACATTCTTTTGTAAATCTTTTGATGGTCATGAATACAAATGTTAGAGATTTGAAAATCATGTTAATATTGAAACTCACTTATGTTTACATTAAACAATGGAAGTTAGTGAATCTTTATTATGTTAATTTTTGGGGCATGACAACTCGATATCAAAACTACCGAGTTTGAATACTTAGGGCTCGCGAGAAGTGGTCGTTTTAGCCACAATGGGTTCATTTCGCTTGATTGGGAGATGTTCCATGTTTTAGTTGTTATGTGATAACATCTTTACATGACTAGATGGGTATTAGATTGAACTTTTGGGATGTGGTTTGTGCCTATTAGATTCCTTGAGGTCTTATTAGAATAGTATTTGATCAATACTTATTCTGATAAGAATTCTTGGTATTTCGTGGGACAAATTTCATCGTGAAGGAATAATCCGTATGTGTTTATGTGACAAAGTGCTTAGGTGGAGTGAAACTAAGTGCATATATGGTAAGGAAATGTATAGAATTGTTGTGATCGAATGTGTCAGATAAGTTACGAGCACATGTGAATTATGTGCTAAATTGTTTACTTTTATCCTCAATTAGGATGTTATGAAGAGGTCAAGCACGTGGTGGTAGAGACGGGAGGCGCGGTAGGCCTCGCTGAGGCGTGCATGAAGTGCTGATTCATGAGGATCCGATGTAAGGGGAAGGGTTCGGCCAAGTTAACGAGGCAAAGCAAGCAGGCCAAGCTAATGTAGCCGAGCAAATAGGACAAGCGGGAGTCTCAGAACAAGCGGGTCAAGCCACAATGGGTGCCCTAGCATGAGAAATGGCAGAGGCTTTGAGAGAGTCTATGAATATGTTGAGGACGGAGAACCAAGCCCAAGGGAACGACGTGGAGTCAAAAGCAGGTTTTCGTACTAGAGAGTTCTTGCGGGCCAAGCTAGATGAGTTCCACAGTGGCCCCGAGCCAAGAAGGAGGTGGATGAGTGGGTCAAACAAACGGTGAAAACATTTGAGATGCTTCACATCGAAGATAGTGAGTTGAGGGTGACTCTAGCTAGTTACTACCTCAAAGGGGATGCGGGCCAATGGTGGAAGTATGACAAGGGTAGAGTGGGGCCGACATGGGAAGCTTTTGTGGTTGCTTTCCAAGACAAGTACCTACCTCCTACAACTAGGAAGAGACTGAGGCAAGAGTTTCAAGACCTCAAGCAACTTAACCTGTCTGTCGCCGAGTTTGAGGCGGCATTCACTAGTATGTCCCGGTTTGCACCGAAATTGGTGGCAATGAAGAAGCATTTTTGCATAGAGATTGAGAAAAGATTAAGAACGAAGATCTTGTTCAAGGTTGCTAGAAATTTGATCCGGAACTATGACTGTCTTGTGGAGGCGGTAGCACATGTAGAGATTACAGTGCAGAGGATGAAAGACTTTAGGGTTTGAAGTCTAGGGGTCAAGAGTATCAAGGGGACTTTAGACCTAGTAAGAAGAATATACAACAAAAGTAACCTATGGTGTTGAAAACAAGTGAAGAAAATAAATTTCGTCACTAAATAAGAATAATTCATGAGGAATTTATAAATTTTGTCACATTTAATAATAAATAAATAAAAATAATAGGTGACGAAATTTATTTTCGTCAATAAATACTTCCTTTTAGGTGAGGAAAAATTAAGTTTCGTCACCAAAAATCTTTACGCCAATTTCTTTGGTTGACGCCAAAATTTTGGGACTTTTGGTGAAAAAAAAATTGTCATTAATTATAAAATTATTTGTGAGGAATATATTTTCGTCACAAATAATTTTTAA
The DNA here is from genome assembly GCA_025200525.1 of Camellia lanceoleosa. Classification (NCBI taxonomy): domain Eukaryota; kingdom Viridiplantae; phylum Streptophyta; class Magnoliopsida; order Ericales; family Theaceae; genus Camellia; species Camellia lanceoleosa. Next base: position 97,938 of record JANUSC010000031.1, on the reverse strand, counting down.
TATTTTTCAGATCTTTTGGTGAGAAAATAATGTTGTCATCAATTTTGGTAGAAAAATTTTGATGTATTGAGAGGTAATTAAAAAAAAAAATAGGGTATTAATTTTTGTTTTTACCCATTTTCTATTTATCATCTCTCTCTCTCTCTCTCTCTCTCTCTCTCTCTCTCAAAAGTAGGGTATTAATTTTTGTTTTGCTTCTTTTGTGCTTATCAACTCTCTCTCTCTCTATATATATATATGTATATCAAAACACACGACCTCTCCACCATCGCTACTCCACCTTCAACACCTACACTACCATCAGCCCTTCTTGTATAAATAGGGCTCCACTCTTTGCATAAAACCCAGGTTCTTTTTTCTCTATTATTTTCTTGTATTGCATCGATTTGTATCTAGGGTTGGTAACAAAGATACAATTACTCTATATTGGTACGACAAGAACCACCACCACATGAATGCGTACAAGTGGAAAACTGGGAATGTATTGTCCGGGAAGCTCAAAGGGTTTGGGACAGCAGGGAGGATGATGGAGAATTTTCAAGTTTGAATGGACAATTATTTATTTCATTTGAGTGGTAAATTGTTCTGTTTGGTTTAAAATGAAGAGCTTAGTAGTACTGTACATTGCTCCAAATTTGTAGTTGATAAATCATGCTATTCCCATGACAACTACAATGGGTCTCTTTGTGCTTGGGTTCTCTCTTCTCAATATTATTACCTTTGTCCCAACACAACTCTTTATGATGCTGCACTTATGTAAGTTTCTGGGTCTCTCTTCTCTGCTGATAAATGCTTATTTTCTTTGACCCTTCTTCACCTTTTTTGTCGTTATTTGATTCTGAATTTGAGTAGAAAACTTGATTTGATATGAATTACTTAATTTTTTTTAAACAAATTTTCATCAAAATCATTTTTTAAAAATTCCGTTCTTAACTCAAATTTCACTTTCCATCAAATTTGATGAAAGAAAAAAAAAATTCCAATTGTTCGTCAGTTTTTTAAATTTTCATCAAATTTGTATTTGATAAAAGATTTTGACGAGTTTTCAAGTTGATGAAAGCATTGGAGATAGTTTTTAGGACATTTTCATCAAATTTGATGTAAGAAAATGTGAAGGATTGAAGAAGCTCTTATATATGTGTATTAGTGTGAGAGCATCTCCAACATTTCACTAATTTTGTCAACTAATTAAATTTTAAATTTGTGTAAAAAATTTTGATTTGATATAAACTATTACAATCATTTCATAAAAATCTTTTTAAAAATTCATCTTTTATTCCAAATATTTCTTTTCATCAAATTTGATGAGAAAAAAAAATTATTTCCAATGCTTCATCTTTTTAAATTTTCATCAAATTTGAATTTGATAAAAGATTTGACATGTTCTTAATTTGATTGAAAAAACCACCCTTTGATTTGATGAACATTTGATGAAAGGGTTGAAGCTAATTTTAAATAATTTTTCATCAAATTCAAGAATAAAAAGCCTCTATTTGATTCTACTGGAAAGATGCGACCACATCAAGAAAATAGCTCGACAATGAGTGTGGAACTCCCTAACTGAGTTGGTACGGAAGTTGAGAAGACCATGGTAAGTAAAACAAAATTACCATGTTTATTTGAGGTTGGGTTGTTAGTTATTCCTTTGTGCTCTAGCTTGTAATTGTCTATCTACGCAACCCCCAAAATGAGAAAAAACATATTTATGTACATTATTTGGTTTGTGCTTTGTTATTTCTTAATATTTGATCTTTCTATAGATAAATCTATAATCTGATTCACATGTAATGTGCCACCCTTCTCAGGTACAAATCAGTTTCATTTTTTTTTTTTTTTGGCTTGTCGAAATTGACCTTCCATTTCTTAGCATTTTTTTTATCAGCAAAAAAGAGATTCATTGATGCAATATAAAAGTACAAGGTGTATAGACAAATTACATCAAGAAGACACAAAAAGCCAAGATGAAAAGTATCATAGCTTAAATATCATACCCTAGCCAGATTGAAACATTAATCAAAGCCAAACAAATGCAAAGTCAAAGGCCAACAAGAACAAATCAAGAACACATTAAAAATTAAGAATCTAACAGAGCAATCCAAACACTTCCTTTCATGGTAATTGCACCATACAGTCTATACTTATTTGGTTTTTCCATAGTAAGCTTTTTATTTTTTTTCACTCTAATTGTTTGGTCACAAAGAGAATTGAAAGTAGTTTTGAAATCTGTATTGCCTATCAAAAAAAGAATTAAGAGGTGATTGTATTAGCTTCTTTATCTAATTTCATTGGTTTGAAGTTTGTACAAGTTAGTTTGGTTCAAGTAATTATTGTGAGCTAGGTAAAATAAGCCTTAATTGTTTAATGCCTGTATGTATTTTGTCTGTGATTCAATTTTATTAATATTTGTATAATGTTGAATTTGTTTTAATTTAATGCTCACTTAATGTTAGCATGTTCAACTGAGGGTATGGATTGAATATAAGTTGGTATGGCTTCTAGTGTGACATAGTTTGTGATGCAAAGTGTTTGGCTATAAAATTTCTAAAACTCATGGACAAACAAGGCAAAGGCGAAAGACACTAGTAGAGGTAAAACAGCTCGTGCTTGGAATTACGTGAAATTTAGTCAAGACATGGAAAATGCCCTGGCAACCAGTACACATCGCTTCGCCATGGCCTACTATGGATTACAGTCAAATTCCAATATTTAAGCCTTTATTTTCGTGATCTTGCCGTTTTAGGAAATATTTGATTCGTCTATAACTTGGCATAGACGAATCCAATTGGAGCTAGATTTTTTCTTAGTATATGTATTTTTATTTTCCAGATTTGAGCTTAACTCGAATATTTCTAATTTTGGTAATTTTTTGTACTTTCTTTGATTTAGTCTTGATTAGCAAGTATTCTCTTTTTCGATTTATTTTTCAGTTTAATTAGAACTTCGTTTTAGTATAAATAATGGTGCAAGTCTTAGGGCAATTCACTTTTGATATAATATGTAGAAAATTCTCTTCTTTTCCTTATAATTTTGGTAATATTCAGATTCAACATATTGTAGAAATGTTGCAACTTCCTTTGTTGTGCGATTCTACTATGGTTTACATTGTATGCTGTGTGAATTTTATTTTTTGGGTGTGGCCACATTACTGATTAGGAGTATTGTTCTTTTTCCAAATCCATTTGACAGTGGCTCAGGGATGTTGTAAACACCTTAGTCTTAGTGGGTAGTTGGTTCGCTCTACGTTTAGGTAAAATGTTGCTCTGTTCATGCTTGTCATGTTGTTTATTCTTTGTAAAATATTCTATCTAAATATTATTTTGAGCCCCATATATATGGTTAAGTGCTTCTAACCTTAGCAACTAATTGATATTTGCCTTGTTTGATGGGCAGGGAGAACAAATAATCCAGTAGTGGGCTAATTGGCTACTAATTCTTTATTAATGTGGTACTGATTTAATTTTCACTTAACTTGTTTGATTTGCATTATGATTTATTTCTTGTCGTGTGTAAGGCCTAAATGGGAAATAATATTATCACTGGGTTTAGGAAATAGATTTATATATTATTTTTCTTAATTAATATTATGATTGTCCAAGAAAAGGAGTTTGCTTTTCCTAATTTATAGATTGGGTAACACAACCATCAAAACTGGGGTGGTCACAGGCTAGTTTTGGTTGGTTCGACTTGTGGATTGGACCCACCCATAACTGTAACACCCTCAAATTATAATAATAGATAACCTCATAATCCATCAACAAATATATGGATACTCATCATATTCATTCACTCATTAAGACTGTGGGAGCTAAATAATTTCAATTAGGAAGAGGCCAACTTTGATCGACATTTGGCTAAAGTAATTCGGCCTTAACCAAGGACAAAGCCGTATAAAGAGCTGAGCAGGGCTCAACATTCAATAGGAAGGCCGAATAGGTAACCACGTGCGAGATCGAGAATGGGCCCGACCCTCAGGCCTAGAGGTAATATAAAAAGGGAGGAGTGCCAACTAAATCAGGTATGTGAAAATATACAAAACAACTTGAGACAGAAGTAAACTTGAGAGAATACTAACTTGTCCGTCGGAGTGCTAATTCCGGTAACCCCGGCTAGAGTGTTCATCTCTTTTTTAGGTAGCAATTAGAGGATCAAGGACGTCTACCTGGATCCTGGAGTATTTCCAAACCACCTCTCCACAAAGACAATATTAGCAAAATATTCTCTCTTTCATTAATTCCTTTAATATAGTACAAAGATGACATCACATGTATTAATATATTCATTAACCCGAAGCTATGAATATATATCATATAGCATGTGACGGATATACGTAGAACATTTGCATGCGTAGTTTGAGAGTTAGACCCGAAAACGCCTTGAACTTAGTCGAAAAAGGACTTTCGGGGGGCGAATCCCTCTTGCATTAACATCGCAACCAATTATTTTAATCTTTTAATAGTTCTCATTTTCCCTTTAGAAGTTTATTCACTTATTAACATTGGTTGTGTGAAGTATTTTGTATTGAACACATATGTGTGTAATTGGGATCTCCACCACAATTATTTATATACTATTAGAATGTAATCATATGATGTTCTTTGGTAGATTATTTCAAGCAGTTATGAGAAATAATTATTTTGTGAACAAATAATTTCATTTTTGAGATTGGTTTTAAAAAATATGGTTTCATTTGGGATGTGCTGGCCTGAAATGCAATATTAAAGCGAAAGACTTAGTAATTCTATGTTTGTCATGCTGTAGAAAATTGAAGATCATGATTCAAACTTAGTCTTAGAAAATTAAGCTTCTAAGTATGTCAATTTAGTTAGGAACTTGAATGGATTTGAGTTTATAGAGCATATGTTATTAACTTTTCAGAACTAGCCAAGACATATTATTTTGCTGCTGCTGAGGTGTATATTTGCTACTGCCAATAAATGGAGTGTATATTGGTTTTTCTACTGATATAGATTGTGTTTAGTTGTTGTTGCTAATTAATGGAATGTATGCTAATTCAAGGGATGGCAGCTTAGGGGGTGTATATTGGTTTTATTCCTTCCTATGTTTGTTTGTAGTTGTTTTATTATGTTGTTGGTTAGTTTCTCATCAACTGGGTATGATGCTTGCATAATAGTGGACCACCTTTGATTCCAATTTCCAAGTTTCATTGAACCATTATATATGACAATAAAAGTCATCATCATGTGCCTTGATTGTTTTCAACATTGGCAGGTTCATATGTGTTCATTTCACATGATACACTTGCCCCCAGTTAGATCAACTGTTTTTTGTGATTTAGGACAGATGAAAGTCCAATATTAAAAAAATGCATTTTTTTAAAAAAAAAAATTGGTTTATATAATTTAGTTTAGATGTAATTGATAATATATTAATATTTTCCTTTTTTATTTTCTTTACAGATTAGTTTTTGATGACATTTGGAAGCATACTTGTAAATCAAGATCAAGTGTTGATATTTTTTGTGGACTGATACTTAGTTCTACTTGTAAATCAAGATCATGTGTTATTTATTTATTTATTTATTTTTGTCGATTGATACTTAGGTCATTTTGAGATTAGCTGTGATGGTGTTTTTGTTATACTTAAAGAATTATTATTAAATTTGTGTGATGGTATATTTTGATTTATAATATAAATAGTTACTGAATTGTTTTGTGGAGTGGTGTATAATAGCTAGTGGATTTGTTAGTATATTTGAAGGCTATTGAGATATGAGCATGGATATTTGTGAAATAATAATTTAAATTGAATTATAAAATATGGAACAATAAGTTTTGTGGCTAAATTTATCGCAGCTTATATATGAAAAGTTTGGTTGATTTTGTTGTTTGGTTACTGAAAATTTCGTCACAAATACATCTTTTTACCACGAAATATATTTCGTCACCCATGTCTAACTTTTGGAGAGGAAAAATTTCGCCAACTTTACATCTTACTGTGACGAAATTATTTCCTCACCAATGATCAACGTGTGTGCAAATTTATTCATCAACTAAAGTTTTATATACAATACAGAGTAATTCTTTGGTGACAAAAATGAGGATTTTTTGCGATAAAATGTTGTCTTATTAGTAACAAAAATATTCGTCACTAAACTAATTTTCTTGGTGATGAAATTATTTTTCGTCACAGTCATTTTTAGCAACAAACATTCAATGACAAAACAAGTGAGGAAAATATTTCCTTACAAATATATATAGTGATGAAATTAGCTCTTTGGAGACACACACACACACAAAAACCGTCATTCAAGACCCAATTTGTTGTAGTGATAGGGGTACTTCTTCATCCCAGTCACAACAATCTGGATCTACCTTTCCTTTGCCAAGTGTTGGCTCAGGGAGGAATGCTCAGGGGAGTTTTACCTGTTTCAAGTGTGGCCAATTGGATCACAAGGGTAATTCCTGCTCACAGAAGGAGGGAGGGCAATAGATGTTACCACCACCACCACCTAACAGATCTCAGAGTCATTCCCAGAGTAGGAGGCAAGGGCCTACTTACTTTCAGTGTGGTCAGTCGGGCATTTAAAGAGAGCTTGCTCACGGTTGGGAGACATATATGGCGCATCAGGGTCGAGGTAGACTTAAAGCCATCAATTGGCTCATTTAGTTCAGACCTTACGAGCTAACCATGGAGCCATTTCGGCTCAATCAATACAGCAGGCCTATGCTCCAAAAGATGAGCAGGTTGATCAAAGGCCACAGGGGCACGTGTATGCTGTTACAACGCTAGAGCAGTTGCTAGGATCCTTTATTATGAGAGGTATTTTTATTGTTTACAATTCATTGGCAAATTTGTTGATTGATACGGGTGCGTCGCATTCATTTATATCTTCTTCTTTTGCTTTTGAATTGGGGTTAGAGGTGGCTCAGTTAGCGTCTCTGCTCAGGGTGGAGTCACCAGTTGGGGGTAAGGTTGACTTGGACTAGGGATGTCGTGGTTGTGAGATAGAGGTGGTCGGGCGTCAACTTTCTTTTGCATTTATGTTGTTAGACATGTCAGGTTTTGATGTCATTTTAGGCATGGACTGGTTGTCTTCTTATCATGCTGTTGTTGATTGTTGCGGTTAGAGAGTGACAGTGTGCACCTTGAGTGATGACTGTTTTTATTTTCTAGGCAATTGAGCTGATAGAGTCTTATCGCCAATTTTTGACCCTTGTGACAGGGGCGAGCTTAGTTGTCTTCTTGTAACTCTCTTGGGTAGTGAGATTGACGGGGTCTGTGTTGAATTGCCGAGGGTAGTTTGTGAATGCCCAGATGTTTTTTTTTTGAGAATCTTACTAGTTTGCCACCTGTAGACAGGCCCGCGGGGGACCTCACTACAGCTCGGACTCGATTGTTGTCACGGTTCTAAATCTTGAACCAAAGAGTCCAAATCCGGCAAATCGTTTTGAGAAAACAGATTTTTGAAAGAAGTGCCAAACATGGACTGCTTTGCCGGATACAGAGTCGCCACCTAAATATTTTATTTTGGGAAATTTAGGAAACCCTGACTCGTTGCCTAAGGCCACGTGTCCGTCATCACCAAAGTTGCCTCGACTCGGGAACTTGGGTACGATTGAGGAAGGTCACTTCGTGAGCACCTCCGCTCACCCGATCAAAGATCAGCCTCTACTAATCATGATATCAAGTTTTGAAAACATTGTGTGTTCTTATTCCGGTTATTAGCCTAGATTTACTATGTGATGCGCACAGCAAACAAGTATAGACCGGGTCACTTGAATTGGAACAAAACATTTCATGTTTGTTTGTTTGAAAGTGGTTTGATGGTGCTACCCGCAGGTAGGCTAAGACGTGGATTTGCCACCCTCGGGTGGGCTTTAGAAAACATGATTTTGCCACTATCGAGTGGGTTTAAAACACACAATCAATGATTTGTTCCAATCCAACTGACCCAACCTCCACCCACAGGCATTCAAGGCAATTATATCACATAAGCATATAGCCTCATGGTAAGCATGCTATTCATGGCAGTCACTCACACGCATGCAAGGATGCTAAAGCATAAAACTCACCGAGTACTCCGAGCCAAAACAGAAACCGATTAGAAATCCATGCATGATCCTAAGTATACAGAAATGCCTAATGCAACACATGCAATAATGCAACTATAGCAGGCTCGGCTATTCTAAACATGACATATGGAATGCTACAGCTAACATGTATTCAACTTGAAATTGAAATACAAATGCAGTTTGTCACGACCCCAACTCGCCTAGTAGGTTGGAGTCTTGAGATGGCCAATCGTAATTACCAAAGGCCTTACAAAATTTCACACATCGAGTAATCATAGGGGCTCACATATGCGAAGCGAATAAACTAAATACAAATGGTCCTTGAGAGCGTGCATAGATCAAATGTAAATGCATACATATGAATCGCACCTCGGCAGATAACAAAACAAATACAAGTTACATCCTGATCAAAAGGCTTCTCACCGACATATACAAATACAATGTTACAAGCAAAGAAGCATGATTTTCAAGAATCTGCGAAGTGGCACATATGCCGAGGTAAACACAAAAGCACCGATGTAAGCAAGTCAAGTCGGCATAACAAAATCCCAAAACAAGTGTACAAATACTTCTAGGCGTCGCCGCCGGCTCATCACCTACATATATATAGAGAGGGTGAGCTTGGAAACTCGATGAATGGTACTAGAAATAAAGGTTTGCATGAATAATAGCCGAGTGCCAAAACAAAGCATATCAAAACCATTCAAACAATAGCGAGGTTCTGCCAGCAAAGAATATCAAGTCAGTACAAAACAAGAGATGAACCGTATTCATCTGTCAAATCTTACCAGACAAAGCAATACAAAGATTAAACAAGTGGTAGCCGAGGTTCCTTCCAAAGCAAAACACATCAAGTTGTATCGAATCAAGTGATGAACCGTATTCATCCAACAAGTCTTACAAGCCAAAACATTTGCCGAGATAGCACAAGTAGTAGCCGAGGTAATCTTCAAGACAAAACATATCAAGCTTATATGACTTAGGCCCGTAGCCCTTTTTCACCGAAGTTTGTGACTTAGGCCCGTAGCCCTTTTTCACCAAGTGGTGCTACAAAAGTTTAAAGTCCTCTAGCACAAGGGACTTGTGTTACTTAGGCCAGAGTCGCTTTAACATTTATCTTAGCAAGATAGGACCGTATCCTTTTAACAAGATGTCTTTGAAAGTTTAGAGTCCTCCAAAGACAAGGGACTTTCCAAAGAAAGGACCGTATCCTTTTTAACAAGATGTACTGCGAAAAGTTTAGAGTCCTCCAGTGCAAGGGACTTTCCAAAGAAAGGACCGTATCCTTTTTACAAAGATGTACTGCGAAGTTTTAGAGTCCTCCAGCACAAGGGACTTTCCAAAGAAACCGAAACAAAGCTCAACTCATTACAAGGACATCATCAAGACGAAGTTCATACTTACCTTTCCTCTAGTCTTTGCTAAAGTTTAGAGTCCTCCAAAGACAGCGGACTTTCAAGAATACCATCAAAACAAGCTCATATACAAAACATCAAAATAGGCTAATCATTCATGCTTAGCAATTACTTTTACCAAAGCGAAACAAGCAAGATTTATCAAAAGCTTTATAACATAGCTTTATTAAAAGCACCACTCACCTCGGTCTTCAGGTGTAGGCTCAAGCAAAGATCAAAGTCCTACAATCACATAGCAAACCATACTCTCAAAACGAGCTTCACATACATGCAAGGAATCAAAACATTATTTCCCATCACAGGGAAGTGCAGGTACCATCGGTCTAGCGAGGTCCTACACCTCCCCGCCGAGGTGTGGACTCGAAAGCCAAAACAAGGCAAAGTTAGGAAAACTCGAGTTTCCTTTCAAAGGGCACGAAGAACAAGATCATGCATCTCAAATCCAACTCACATATACGAAATGGGGTTTTCAAGCTAAGAGTTCAAAAACGTGGACTAGGGTACTCATTCGAGAAAATTATGCAAGAACAAACACAAAACATGATTCTTGTTCCAAACTTTCGGATCAAAACAAGGTTCTCCTTTAAGAACACAAGAACAACATTTTTCTCTTTCAAAACCAAGTTCAAATTAATGCATGACATGCAAAACAGATCCAATCATGCAATGCATCTAGATGATCAATAAGAACAATCGATGTAGAACAAGAATCTAACCTCAAAACTGAAATCCAACGGTTCGATCTTCCACGATCAAGCTCGGAGCTCAACTCTCACACTAAAATTCTAACTCCAAGTTCTAGAGCTTCTCTCTCTAAACAAAACAAAGATTTGAGACCAAATCATAATCAAAAGTTACACAATGATGTATTATAGGCCTGTCGGCTGTCATAGCCTTCAGCTCGGACACGTGGCATCACCGGATTGGTGCAGTTAGAAAGGTGACTGCTAGACAAGACAAGTCTCGACAAAGCGTGCATACAACACGCTTGGTGGCAAACACGCAGAGCTAGAAATGACCTCGGCCAAAGACAAGACTTCGCAACAGTCAACAAAGACAAAGGTTAGGGAGGACGACACTTGACTAAGCTGCCACACCTTGGCTTGGGTGTACCACATCTCGGCCTAGGCCATACACCAAGGACAAAGATTACAAGCACAAAACATCACTGACCTCGGCGATACACACTTCGCCCAAAGGTAACATCTCGGCAAACATGCCGGGGTGAAGATGGAGGTCGCTAAGGTTCCAAAATCGCTCAAAACGCAAAGGCTCAAAGGCAAACTATCTTTGGTGACCTCGCTACGCTCCAAACAAAACACAATTCCAAAGAAACTTACAATAAAACAAAGCAAAACAAGGCAAGTATCAAGATTACAAACTTGACAATTCAAGGTCATACAAAATACATGCAAGCAAGATGATTCAAAGTGAGGGTTGTTACATCCTACCCCTTAAGGAAGTTTGGACCCCAAACTTACTATACCTTGTCCAAGAATAACTCGGATGTCGAATTCTCATTTCCTCTTCCATTTCCCATGTGGCGTCCTTGCCATAGTGCTCTTTCCATTCCACCTTTACCATTGGTATCGACTTGTTTCTCAATTGCTTAACTTGTGCGTCACAATAGACGTCGGCTTCTTCATAGCCCAAATTCTCATTAACTTCGATTCGAATGCTTAATTACATGCGGTGGATCGAATATACTTCCTTAACATCGAAACATGAAACACGTTATGGACTTGGCTCAATTCGTGGCAAAGCAAGTCAGAGGCAACGGAGTTAACCTTGTCAAGGACTTCAAATGGGCCAATATAACGGTGCTAACTTACCTCTCTTCCCAAATCTGAAACTCCTTTCATTGGTGAAACCTTTAGGAATACGTGATCCCCAACTTCAATTCTAGCTCATTTCTTCTAGTCGGCATAACTCTTTTGTATTTCTGGGCGCTTTTAATCCTCTATTGAATAAGTTTAATCTTCTCTGTTGTTACTTGAATGAGTTCGGGACCAAGCGAGCCTTATCTCCGACTTCGGTCCAACATATCGGCGATCTGCATTTTCTTCCATATAGAGCTTCATACGGTGCCATACCAATACTCGCGTGATAACCGTTGTTGTAAGCGAATTCCACTAATGGCAAATGCATTCCCCAATTTCCTTGGAAATCCAATACACGAGTCTAAGCATATCTTCAAGTGTCTCAATCGTTCTTTCTGTTTGCCCATCCGTCTGGGATGAAAAGGCGTGCTAAATCTCGCCTCGCTCCAAAGGCTCTCTCAGACTCGCCAAAATCTGAAACAAATTTAGGATCTCTGTCGACACTATTGACATCGGCACTCCATGAAGTCTAACAATCTCATTCACATAAAGTAGGGCAAGTTGATCGGCGTTGAAAGTAGTCTTAATGCAAAAGTGTCTTGACTTGGTTAGTCTATCTACCACAACCCAAATCGAATCCATACCTTTACGTGTTCTCGGCGGTCCAGTCACAAAATCCATAGAGATGTGTTCCCACTTCCACTCGTGGATCGGCAAAGGTTGTAGAAGTCCCGGGTCTCGATGTTCGCTTACTTGTCGGCAATGCAAACACTTTGGGACACAAATTCGGCTATCTCTCTCTTCATGTTTGGCCACCAAAACATCTGTTTTACATCATGGTACATCTTGGTATTTCTGGATGAACAAAAACTTGGAATTATGGGCTTCGGCAAAATCTTCCTTTTCACTCGGAACATCGGCCACACACAATTTCCTTCATACTTAAGCACTTGGTTTTCAAAGGTGTACCCGGATCTCGGCTTGGTAACAATCTCATCGGCTACTTTTCTGAAGAATTCATCCTCCATTTGTCTTGCCTTTACTTCTTCAACAATGGTTGGTTCTGCCGAAATCAATGTTAGGCATGCCAAAGTTCCAACCGATTTTACGCTTTCGGGCGTCGCCACGCTGTTGGCTTTCCACAGGGTGATATTGAATCTGAATATCGTAGTACTAAAACAACTCGAGCCATCTTCTTTGTCTCAAGTTCAATTCCTACGAGTGAATAGATACTTCAAGCTCGATGATCTGTAAAAACGACAAGAAGCTCCATACAAGTAATGACGCCAAATCTTCAAAGCAAATACCACTGCTAGCTCCAAGTCATGGGTAGGATAGTTCTTCTCATGTGGCTTCAATTGACGAGATGCATATGCTATAACCTTACCTCCTTGCATTAATACACAACCCAAACCCTTATGCGACGATCACGTAAACATGAAACTCCTCATTACACGATGGAAGTACCAAGATCGGTCAGTAACCAACCTCGTCTTTAGTTCTGAAAAAGTGACTCGATCTTGATCCATTCATACGGTGCTCCTTCCTAGTCAATTGTGTCAATGGAGTTGCAATCTGGAGAATTCTTTTACGAACTTCTGTAGTAACTGCCAAACCGAAAACTTGAACCTCGGACACATTGGTCGGCCTCGGCCAATTTACCACTTCTATTTTGCTCGGATCAATGAAATACCTTCTTCATTTATTACATGACCCGAAATGAAATAGTAGAAAGCCAAAACTCACACTTGTTAAATTTAGCATACGCTTCCGGTCTCTCAATATCGCAAAGAAATTCTCGGATGGTTTTCATGTTCAACTTCACTCTTGGAATAAATCAATATATCATCGATGAAGACGACCACAAACTCATCTAAGTGGGGCTTGAAGACTCTGTTCATTAAATCCATAAATGCGGAGGGCATTGGTCAATCCGAAAGGCATCACTAAAAATTCGTAGTGGCCATATCTAGTCCGAAAGGCGATCTTCTCAACATCCTCTGCCTTAACCTTAAGGCGATGGTAGCCCGACCTAAGGTCAATCTTGGAAAAGACTCGTGCTCCTTATGGCGATCAAGTAAATCATCAATCCTAGGTAATGGGTACTTATTCTTAATGGTGACCTTATTGAGTTCTCTATAATCAATACAAAGGCGAAGTGTGCCATCCTTCTTCTTAACAAATAACATGTGCTCCCCATGGTGATGTGCTCGGCCTAATAAATCCCTTGTCCAACAACTCTTGCAATTGTAGTTTCAATTCTCTAAGTTAATTTGGGGCCATTCTATATGGTGTTTTGGAGATCTACTGTTCCCGATATAACATCAACAATAAACTCTATTTCTCTATCGACCAAATGGCGGGTAAATCATTAGGAAAGACGTCGGCGAACTCATGAACAACGGGATGTCGGCTAAACTAACATTTCCATCCCGATCTTTCAATATACTACACAAATAACCCTTCTGACCTTTTTGGATCAACTTACGTGCCTTCATCGATGAGATTAAATAAGGTGGGGAATTACTCCTTTACTGAAAAATAACCCGGCTAGGTTTGGGGGTTTCAATGTGACACTCTTGAAACACAATCAATGAGTGCGTGGTTTGCTACTAACCAATCCATTCCCAATGTTACATCGAAGTGATCTATATTCTAGGGAATTAAACCAACTAGCAGTTCATCATGCTCTATAACAACATCACATGATCTATGAATGGTTGCAACAATCATAGATCTCCCAGAAGTAGACACAGATAGCACATAATCAAGAGATTCTAATTTCCTATTAATCTTCTCGGCAAACTTAGTAGAAACAAACGAGTGCGAGAGCCGAATCAACTAACACATAAGCATTTCGGAGCAAATTAGAAGTATACGACACCCTTGCCTCGGATTCTCGAGTATCCCCGGCACTAGTGCAAATACTCGCCTGCCTCATCTGTCCTTTCGGCATTATTCTTTTGAACCGCACGAGGTATTCTCACCTTTCTTCTTTGGTTTCACCTTTGTCTTAGGACAATCTCTCACAAAATGACCCACTTCTCCACATTCATAGCAAGCACCGGATGTCCGACGACAAACCCCAAAATGTTGCTTCCCAATCTGAACATGTCGGCTTAGTATTGCCTTCTCGCTTGGATAACCAAAGACCGCCCTTGTTCATCTTCTTATTGGTGTTCAAGCTGTGTTCGGTGATGGTCATAGTTCTGACTCTTCCGCTGATTCTCTACGAAGTTCTGGTACCTGTTCAACTTGGTTTCGGCCAAAACGGCTTTGTACAGCACTTCGGCATAGGTCGGCATATCGAGCAGGCTAACCCGGTCTTGAATCGGTCATGGCCCACTTTCAAACTTCCTAGCCTTCATGTATTCATCATTGATCATGTGAGGTACAAACCTTACCAATTCAGTAAAAGCGCGATCATATTCCGCCACTGTTCGACTGCCTTGCGTCAAAGTCTGAAATTCGGTAGCCTTGCGATTCCGAACGCTGAGGGGAAAATGCTTCTTGTAAAATAGTTCCAAAAACCTTGCCCAGGTTAAACCAGGGTTAGTTTCTCTGGTCATCATCCACCATCTCCGAGCATCGTCGTCCAGGGTGAATGCAGCTAAAGTCACCTTCTGAACATCGGTGCTGGGGAAAATCTCAAACAGTTTCTCCATTTCCAAAACCCATGCCTCGGCCTTCATTGGCTCAATACCTCCAGAAAACCTTGGTGGTCTCATCTTCTTGAACTCCCTGATCAAAGCTATGGTGCCATCTCCATATAAAATTTGGCCGTGGAGCGACTTGTGGCACGGGGAGGTGGAGGAGGGACTACATTTCGCCATTAAATGCGCTTTCGGCTCGGGTCGATGTAGTACTAGCGTCTTCTTGTCTTATTTGCCTTAACTCACGGGTCAATCCTTCCATTAATCTTTCCATTCTGTCCAATCTGTCTTCGACCGATCTCGGGCAAGTGGAGGTCTACCTCTCCTCATGATACTATGAGTATACAAAGTGTGACTTTAAAGCAAGTAAACAAATAACTCATGAGCAAGTAACAATTAAGCAAGTCAAGACAATGCACACCTTGTTCAAATAGCAAGCAATATGATGCAACCCTAGCATCTTTCTAAATGGAATCCTATGCTCTTTAGGACTCGAGTGTGTGAATCAACGTACTATGAGGAACTTGTGCTCGATACCACGATACCACTCATCCGACCCCCGCCCTAGTAGGCTGGTAAAGCCGAGATGGCCAAGAATCCGTAATTACCAAAGGCGGCTTACAAAATTTCACACACATCGAGTAATCATAGGGGCTCACATATGCGAGCGAATAAACTAAATACAAATGGTCCTTGAGAGCGTGCATAGATCAAATGTAAATGCATACATATGAGCGCACCTCGGCGGATAACAAAACAAATACAAGTTACATCTCGATCAAAAGGCTTCTCGGTGACATATACAAATACAAATGTTACAAGCAAAGAAGCATGATTTTCAAGAATCGCGAAGTGGCACATATGCCGAGGTAAACACAAAACAAACCGATGTAAGCAAGTCAAGTCGGCATAACAAAAATCCCAAAACAAAATGTACAAATACTTCTAGGCGCCGCCGCCGTCACCTCATCACCTACATATATATAGAGAGGGTGAGCTTGGAAACTCGATGAATGGTACTAGAAATAAAGGTTTGCATGAATAATAGCAGATGCCTTAAAACAAAGCATATCAAAACCATTCAAACAATAGCCGAGGTTCCTGCCAGGCAAAGAATATCAAGCTGTACCAAAACAAGAGATGAACCGTATTCATCTGTCAAATCTTACCAGACAAAGCAATACAAAGATTAAACAAGTGGTAGCCGAGGTTCCTTCCAAAGCAAAACACATCAAGTTGTATCGAATCAAGTGATGAACCGTATTCATCCAACAAGTCTTACAAGCCAAAACATTTGCCGAGATAGCACAAGTAGTAGCCGAGGTAATCTTCAAGACAAAACATATCAAGCTTATATGACTTAGGCCCGTAGCCCTTTTTCACCGAAGTTTGTGACTTAGGCCCGTAGCCCTTTTTCACCAAGTGGTGCTACAAAAGTTTAAAGTCCTCTAGCACAAGGGACTTGTGTTACTTAGGCCGTAGCCGCTTTAACATTTATCTTAGCAAGATAGGACCGTATCCTTTTAACAAGATGTCTGCGAAAGTTTAGAGTCCTCCAAAGACAAGGGACTTTCAAAGAAAGGACCGTATCCTTTTAACAAGATGTCTGCGAAAGTTTAGAGTCCTCCGGTGCAAGGGACTTTCCAAAGAAAGGACCGTATCCTTTTAACAAGATGTCTTTGCGAAAGTTTAGAGTCCTCCGGTGCAAGGGACTTTCCAAAGAAACCGAAACAAAGCTCAACTCATTACAAGGACATCATCAAGACGAAGTTCATACTTACCTTTCCTCTAGTCTTTGCTAAAGTTTAGAGTCCTCCAAAGACAGGGACTTTCAAGAATACCATCAAAACAAGCTCATATACAAAACATCAAAATAGGCTAATCATTCATGCTTAGCAATTACTTTTACCAAAGCGAAACAAGCAAGATTTATCAAAAGCTTTATAACATAGCTTTATTAAAAGCACCACTCACCTCGGTCTTCATGTGTAGGCTCAAGCAAAGATCAAAGTCCTACAATCACATAGCAAACCATACTCTCAAAAGCAGGCTTCACATACATGCAAGGAATCAAAACATTATTTCCCATCACGGGGAAGTGCACTGGGTACCATCCAGTCTAGCCGAGGTCCTACACCTCCCGCCGAGGTGTGGACTCGAAAAGCAAAACAAGGCAAAGTTAGGAAAACACAGTTTCCTTTCAAAGGGCACGAAGAACAAGATCATGCATCTTTGAAATCCAACTCACATATCTGAAATCGGGGTTTTCAAGCTAAGAGTTCAAAACGTGGACTAGGGTACTCATTCGAGAAAATTATGCAAGAACAAACACAAAACATGATTCTTGTTCCAAACTTTCGGATCAAAACAAGGTTCTCCTTTAAGAACACAAGAACAACATTTTTCTCTTTCAAAACCAAGTTCAAATTAATGCATGACATGCAAAACAGATCCAATCATGCAATGCATCTAGATGATCAATAAGAACAATCGATGTAGAACAAGAATCTAACCTCAAAAGCGAAATCCAACGGTTCGATCTTCCACGATCAAGCTCGGAGCTCAACTCTCACACTAAAATTCTAACTCCAAGTTCTAGAGCTTCTCTCTCTAAACAAAACAAAGATTTGAGACCAAATCATAATCAAAAGTTACACAATGATGTATTATAGGCACTCATTTGTCATAGCCTTCACTCGGACACGTGGCATCACGGATTGGTGCGATTAGAAAGGTGGCGCTAGACAAGACAAGTCTCGACAAAGCGTACACAACACGCTTGGTGGCAAAACCTTGAGCTAGAAATGACCTCGGCCAAAGACAAGACTTGACAGTCAACAAAGA
This sequence comes from Camellia lanceoleosa, assembly GCA_025200525.1. Classification (NCBI taxonomy): domain Eukaryota; kingdom Viridiplantae; phylum Streptophyta; class Magnoliopsida; order Ericales; family Theaceae; genus Camellia; species Camellia lanceoleosa. Next base: position 80,173 of record JANUSC010000031.1, on the reverse strand, counting down.
CAAAGGTTAGGGAGGGCGACACTTGACTAAGCTGTGCCACACCTTGGCTCGGTGTACCACATCTCGGCCTAGGCCATACCGCCAAGGACAAAGATTACAAGCACAAAACATCACAACCTCGGCGATACACACTTCGCCCAAAGGTAACATCTCGGCAAACATGCCGGGGTGAAGATGGAGGTCGGCTAAGGTTCCAAACTCGCCAAAAAGGCTCAAAAGGCAAACTATCTTTGGTGACCTCGGCTACGCTCCAAACAAAACACGAATTCCAGCAACTTACAATAAAACAAAGCAAAACAAGGCAAGTATCAAGATTACAAACTTGACAATTCAAGGTCATACAAAATACATGCAAGCAAGACTGATTCAAAGTGAGGGTTGTTACACAGTTAGTATGATGCGCCGAGCCCGGTGCATGCAAGACAGATGAATGAATGCAACATGCTATCATATTGTATGCTAATTGAAACATGCCCTAATCTAACCATCATAAGCAGGTAAATAAAAGGGAAGAAAGACGTGGGGTTGGAAGACATACATCACACTCACGCACACTTATTACAATTATGCCCTCGCACAGAGGGTCCAAAAGAATAATATACAGTCCAGAATAATACAGTCCAAAATATGTACAAATTCCTAATTAATTAACAAATTAACTAAGAAAACAATAAACTGGCATGCAAGCCAGGGACTGTCCTGACTCTTCTTCAAATGATGAATGATGCATGTCCGGGTTGCCTTTGCGCGGAAATCCACAACGATGCCCCGATTAGCCTCTGTTTTGCAATGTTTTTTTGGAAAGCGCGCCAAGCCCCAGAAGACTGCCAATTCTTGATTTGCTGCAACAGAGAGCAGGAAAGGGGCATAGCAATGTATTTTCACAAATGTATGCATGCCTCGATCCTCGTGCCACCAATCACGCATCCCGATGCATGATGGTCGAGGAGTCGAATTGCACAACTCAATATAGAATGAATGCACATGAAAACTCAACTAAAACCTAACTCCATCATGGATAATCCGGAGCGTCGGTGACTGGGGAATTGAGACACGTTCCGTCACTCGGAGTACGAAACGCACCTCGTTTCCTGTGCCCGGGCTAACTCCTATCCCGAACACAATGCAATATGCATGATATGCATGAAATGCAACTAAGATACATCCTAACATGCAACATGCTATGAAATGGCATACACGATGCACGAGGTAACATGGCATACACAGTGCACTAACATACAATCCTAGCATACACAATGCTATGGAATGAAATGGCATACACAATGCAATATGGCCTTACATTAACACAAGTGGACCTCAGCCACACTCACGTAAGAGGCCATTAGATGAAAATGAGACACTCGAGATGCGTGCACACGTGCACGCAAACCGAGGACCGAACCTACGGCACAGAATGCCACTCTAACAAGACATGGCAAGACATGGAATATGGAATACTATCATGCAAATTTCAGAGGCAAAATGAGATGCAAAACAGCCCCGAAACATGGCAAAATGGTACCCGATGCATGGAACGAGTCCCGAAACATGAAATTAGGCATATGGAATGACCTATAGCTATGCAATGCATGCATTATTTGAACATGAAGTGTAAATGCAGAAGCAAGGAAGCCCCAAAAAAAGCATATTTACAGTTTAAAGCAAGGCCAAACAGTGGGCACAAATAGGGCTAAACTAGCATACAAAAATGGCCGCGAAAGCAAGATAATAAAGCAACTAACAGATGCTGGCCCTAAACAAAGAAGTAACCTTCTAAAATGTTGAATAGGGGCCCAAAATATGATGTTTTACAGTTTATGTCAAGCCACAAAAACAGACACAAGTATGGCAAAATTCCTATGCAAGAAATGGACCAAAATGGAGACAAATAAGCAATTGATACATGCTGGGCTCAAACAGATGAAGGTCCTTCAACAAAGTTGAATAGGGACCTAAAATATGACTTTTTACAGTTTATGATCAGACCCAAAACAATATACAAGTATGCTCAAAATGCTATGCAAAATAAGGCCTAAAAAGAGGTTACAACACAAAGTATACAAAGATGCTCCAAACAATAAAAGACCCTTAATGAAACATGAATAGGGGGTCAACATAAGACCCTTTACAGTTTGGACCAAAGTCCAAAAACAGAAGCACAGAGGGCTAATGAATCATGCAAAAATGGGGCCAAAAATGGTATTTAATGGAAAGTGACATGTGGAGGCCCCAAAAAGTGATAAACCCTTCAACAATGTTGAATAAGGGCTCAAAATAAGCTACTTCACAGTTTACAACATGCCTCAAATCAGTTCATACATAAGCCAAAAATAATGTGCAAGAAAATGGCATATTAGGGAGATAATGAAGCAAGTGCAACAAAGAGGCCTCAAACAGTGAGAGGCCCTCAATCAAACATGGAATATGAATCAAAATAAGCCTATCTCTAGTTAGGGTCGGAGCCCAAATATGCAATCACAAAGAGTTAAGATATTGAACAAGATAAGGCCAAAAAAGAGGGGAAATGAACTTACCCTTGTAGCCTAGTCTTTGACAGCTCCTTGGCACAAGAAATGGTGCTTCTTGAGCTCTAGAAAGCTGCTCCAAATGGCTGGAATGGAGGTGGTGGTGTGGTGCTAGGTGGTAGTGTAGAAAAGGGTGTAGGACTTAGAAGGTTTTGAGGCTTGGAAGTGTAGAGGGAGAGAGATACAATGCAAGGGGCTCAAAGTTGTTTTTTCCAACCCTTAAACCAGAGTTGGAGGCTGGTTTATATAGGCAAGAGAGAGGGAGAAAGAGGGGGAAAAATGGGGGGGAAATGAATTCAAGTTTCTCCCCCAAAAAAAGGCCCCCCGGATACAAAATATGAGGGGGAAAAGGATGTATATTTGAGATGTACCTGTAGCAAGGAGCAAGGCCGGCCAGGTATTAGGCTTGAAGGTGGCCGGCCGGCTCTCCCCATGGCCAGCCGGCCAAGGATCAAAAGGGCCAAGTGTGATTAGTGGCCAGCCACCACAGATTGGTGGCCTCCCATATGTTCTCAACACAGCCCTGTGGTCAGAAAATGGAAACAGTGAACCAGGAGAGAGAACAACCCACTTTTCAAAGGGGTTCAAAAGGTTCAAATGGAATTACTGGCCGGCCACCAAATATTGGTGGCCTCCCAGCTGTGTACATCACAAATATGGGGTTTAGGGTGCAAGAAAATGGCCCAAGGGTGGTCAACATTGGCTTTGAAGTGAGAGAGAACGGGCGACAGAGGGCGATGAAGGAATATAACTAGTTGCTGAAACAATTACTGGCCTCCTACCCTTATATGACCTTCCTGGTGATGAAACAAAGGTCCCTGCCAAAAATGAACCAAAACTGATGCAAAACGAAGGTTCGGGGGCCGAAACGCGCAGTCCGAGGCCCCAAAAATCGACTGTTAGGCACCGGGAGTGGTGTTCGACCACGAAGTTGGTCTCTCGGACCAAAATGTCTCTCAAAAGGGAGAAAATAAGATGTATTCCAAAAACCGGAGCAAACGGAGGTGGTTAGGTGGTCCCGAACCGAGGCACTCGGCCTGACGGCTCCGAAAACGGGGAACCGGGCCCCGAAATGGACAAAATGGCCTACGACCACAAAATGTAGCCCGCGGCCACCGAGGGATGATCTACAAGACCTCTCCCTCCCTTTGGGAAGAGAAACAGAGAAAACCGAGCCTGGTTCACAAATCGAGGCAAGGCACAGAAAAGCCCGAAAATCCGGAGGCAAGGCTCACGGCCGAGACTCTGAAACCTCTGGACGAGCACGATATGCAACATCACCAAGCGCTCAATCGGTGACGTCTAAGTCTTAAGGTCAGTCAAAAATAGGGTGTCTACACCACCCCACTAGGAGATCGAGTACTCCATTGACTTAGTGCCTGGCACAACACCGATTTTCAGGGCACCCTATAGATTTGCACCCGCCGAATTGCATGAGTTGAAGATTCAACTCCAAGAAATTTTAGACAAGGGCTTTATTCGCCCTAGTACATTACCTTGGGGAGTGCCGGCACTTTTTGTGAAGAAGAAGAATGGGTCATTACGATTATGTACTGATTATCGCAAGTTGAATTGAGTTACCATTAAGAACAAGTATCATCTATCTAGAATATATGACTTATTTGACCAACTTAGAGGGCCTTATTGCTTTTCAAAGATAGACTTAAGATCGGGGAATCATCAGTTGAGAGTTCGAGAGGAGGATATCCAGAAAATGGCCTTTCACATGTGTTATGGCCACTATGAATGCCTTGTAATGCCTTTCAGTTTGACTAATGTTCCTGCTTCCTTTATGGACTTGATGAATTAAGTCTTTCGAGAATTCTTAGACTATTTCGTGGTCGCCTTTGTGGACGACATCTTGATTTATTCGACCTCCGAGGAGGAACACGATGAACACTTGTGAATAATTGTAGACACCCCATTTTTGACTGCCCTTAAGACTAGGGCGCCGCTGATTGTTTACTTGGTGATGAAAGTTGTGTAGTGCAATGGTTCGATTTCTTTGGCAAGGAGAGCGTCAAATCCCAACCTTTTACCCCTTGTTGGACCAAAACGATTTTGACCAAAAGATTTTAGACCTTAAAACCCTCTCTTTCAAAATATTTTTTGAAAAAGTTCCTACGATGTTCCGACGCTCACATTTTGTTAAATGTTGCATTTTTCGGTAAATCAAGCAAGGACAAAGTGAAAATGAATGGAACAGAGGTGAACTCTATAAAAAATATTTCAAAACACCTTATTTATGGGTTTGAAGTTACATAAAATTGGAGTGGAGAGAAGAAACCAAGTTGGAAAGAAGTTCAGCACGAATCCGGGTAAGATCGAAACTAAGCAGTCTTCACTAAAATAGGCATATCTTCTTGCACACTTGGAATTTTGAAGTGAAGCTACCACCATTGGAAAGACGACTTCTAGGGCTTCAATTTAGGCTCACGAATGACCTGCAAAGGAGTCCAGATGAGAGAGATATGTCCATTTGAAGTTGGGCCCAAAAAGTAGATTTTTCTAGCCAACCAGAGGTGGAGGTTACTGGCCATGGATGGGCTTTTCCAGCCACCTGCTGTCCAAGAGTGATCCTTGCTGGCCAAGGATGGACATGTGGCGGCCATCAATGATCCATTGTCGGCCATTGATGAAAAAAGTCAAATTTTTGCAGATATTTGTGTTCCAGCTATTCCAGCTGTCCATTTTGGGATATTTTCGACCAGAGCTTTTATTTTTCTATATATAGAGAGCCTTTTCTATTGTTTTCAAGGTTAGAACATTTGAGGAAGAAAAATTTTGGGAGCCTTTCTCTCTACAATTCTCTATCTACATTTCTCTCTCTCTTGAACCTTTGTGAATAAGTGCATACAAGTGTAGATGCACTTCTCCTTTCCCTATACATCCTTGACCAAAGTTGGTTATCTTTAAGATGAGGTTCTAGAAGGTCTTCTTGGAGCTCTTGAAAGTGATTTTGCTTGGTTTTGTTACCTAAAATTGTGTTTTGCTTCAAGAGGTATAACTCTCTCCCTTTAAGCCTGTTTTTCATACTTGCTTTGCCATCTTTTTCCACCATTTCAAGGCTGGTTTTGGCATGTAGAAAGTTCTGTTTTTTAGTCCTAAAAGTGGTGGTTTGAGCCTTTGTGAGTTAGGGGGTTATCTACCCCTTTTTGCTCTTTAGCTTGTTAAGCCTTTTGCACCATTTCTCATCACCTTCAAATCAAAATTTTTGGGACTTTTTACCACTGAAACTCAGAGATTTTTCAGTGATAAAAACCATGTTTTGAGGTCCAAAATAGGAGGGGTTGGCCTCCCCTCCTTGTGTCTTGTTTGCATAAGTAGATAGCCTAATATGTGAGCATGTTTTTCTACCATTTTTTGACTTGATCTCAGCATGTTTTTGATACTTTTTTGACTAGCTTTAGCTTTGTTTTGAGCTGGTTTGGCCACTTGAGGCTTGCTTTGTATGCTTGTAATGCAATTGTGCTTAATAGTCTAGTTTGTGCTATGTGTTGGCCTTTCATTCTAGCCATTTTTGGCTTACTTCAAGCATGTTTTAGGACTCCTTTTAAGCTATTTTAGGACTGTTTTGAAGTATTTGTCCCTTGTGAGCTTTGTATTGCATGGCTATAGTGTAATGGTCTTCACTAGCTCATCGTTTTAAGGCCTCAAACTTGATTTGCATGAGTTGCTTGCATGTTGTAGCATCATTTTGCATGTAATTTCAGTGTATATAGCTCTATCACATTCTCATTTGTTTCACTCTTTCATTGCTTTTGAGAGTTGTGTCTTGAGTCTTGTTTATAGCCTAACATATGAGCATGTTTTTCTAACCTTTTGTGCATTAATCTCCGCAAGTTTTAGCTCTTGTTTTGGCATATTTTAACACTGTTTTGAGCTGTTGGCTACATTTGAGTTTTGTTTTGCATGCCTCTAGTATAGTGCTCTTCACTAGTTTGGCATTTTTGGCTTTTAAACATATTGTGCATGAGTTGCTTGCATGTTGTAGTATCATTTTTCATGCCATTTCAACACTGAAAGATCTGCAACCTCCCTCATTTCTTCACTTTTCATTTGCTTTGAGGGTTGGTTAACCTTAAGGTTGTGTTTAAGCTTGAGATAAAGCTTGTGCTCAATGGTTTTAACCCTCTTTTGAGGGTTCCTCCTAACCAAAGGCATGATCTCTCTCATGTCTTAAATCATCCTTTGGTTGACTCCTCTCTCATTAGAGGACACTCATCTTGGACTTAACAGGTTAAAGAATGGATTGGTAATACTAAAATAAGTAAACAAAATTGAACAAGCAAAACATGAACAAGATAAGCATGTTGTGTTTGCATTACATGTGTTCAATCGGACGTTATATTGAACACAAGGAAGATTGGTACATTTCATACTCAAAGTGATGAAATGAGCCAATCTCCTTTGTCTTCATTACCTTTGATCATTCATGACAAGGTAGTAGTCTTGAGTCTTGTTTTTGTGCATTTATTGAAAGTGTACAATTTGGATCTTTGGTCATCATGCATTGAAAATGCTTGATTGGTGGTTTTGGATAAAAGAGTGCCACCCCTTTGATGTTTTGAGATGATAAGGAGGGGCACAGTACAAACATACCCGTGGAAAACCCTCCATATTCCCCTATTTATGCTCTATTGCAGTGTGGTGACTCAACACACCAGTGGGCGGCAGTGGCTCACGGATGGCCAGCAATGCTTCATCTTTGGCCGACATGGCACACTTTTGGCTGACAGATGGCTGGCAACAAGCATTCATGGCCGGCAGACCACTGGTGTAGTCCTCAAAATTGATTTGGTAAGGTGGAGCAGAAAGTTCTTGAAGTGTATTCAACCCTGCAACCAGAGCCTCTCAAGAGCAAATCGGAGGGCTTTTCGCGGCAAAAACCGAATGCACGCATCCTCAATTTCCTAAAGCGGAGCTGAAGCAGCGTAGTTCAGTACTCTAAATGTTTAATTAGTGTACATTGGTTTTGTAATTTAATTAATTAGTTTACTAATTAGTTAAGTGTTGTAATAATTAAGTAGCTTAGCTTAGCTTAGCTATTTCTTTATTTTATTTTGTAATAATTAGTCTAATTAGTTTAATTAGACTAGTTTGATTAGCTTAGCTTAGCATAGCTTAGCTATTATTCATTCGGACCCTCATTCGCGAGGGCACAATGTTGTAATAAGTGTGCGTGCGTGTGTACATGTCTTCCAATCCCATGTCTTTCTCTCTTTTACTTAACCGCTTTCGATGGTAAGTTTAGGATCATTTTCAATTAGCATACCTTATGCTTGCATATTGGCATCATTCATTTGTCTTCCATGCACCAAGGCTCGGCGCATCATACAAATTGCATTGTATTTCAATACTTAGTTGAATACATGTTCTAAAGCATGTTATCAAATTATATCATATGCCATATTAGTAGCCAAGCCTATTAATAGCATATTGCATGTGTTGCATTAGGCATTTTGTATAGTTAGGATCATGCATTCTTTCTAACTAGTTTTTGTTTTGGCTTGGAGTACTCGATGAGTCTTTAAGCTTTAGCATACTTGCATGTGTGTAAGTGATTGCCATGTTTAGCATGTTTGCCATGAGGCTATGTGCTTGCTTGATAAACTGCATGAATACCTATGGATGAAGGCTTGATTGTTTGAATTGGAACAATTCAATAAATCCGAGTTTTAAGCCCACTTTGCGAAGTGGCAAAATCATGTTTTAAGCCCACTTAAGGTGGCAAATCTACATTTCTAAGCCCACTTGAGGGTGGTAACTTCAAACCATTTTCGAAAACAAACATGAGTCGTTTTGTTCCAATTCTTGTAATTTAGTCTATACTTGCTTGCGTGCGCGTCACATAGTAAAGTCAGCTAAAAACCGAAATAAGAACACATGTGTTTATAAAACAACACATCATGCTTAGTAGAGGCCGATCTTTGATCGGGCAAGCGGGGGTGCTCATTTTATGACCTTCCCCTCTCGTATCCAAGTTCCCGAGCCGAGGCAAATTTGGTGATGACGAACACATGGCCTTTGGCATGAGTCAGGGTTTCCTAAATTCCCCCAAAATAAAATATTTAGGTGGCAACTCTGTAATCTGGCAAAGCAATCCATTTTTGGTGCTTTTTTATTCAAAATCAATTTTCCAAAATGATTTGTCGGATTGGACTCTTTGATGTTTATCAGTCTCACATAGCACTTTGTGAGATGAGATTGAATCGTGATGAGTCCTAATCAGAGGACCAATTCGAGCCTCTCCGAAAAGGGGGGCGCGAAGAAAGTCGAGTCTACAGTAATGTTTGACTTGCTTAAGGTGTACCAATGTATTCTAAATTTGAGAAATGTGAGTTTTGGTTGACTGAAGTGAAGTTTTTGGGGCATGTTGTGTCGAGAGAAGGAGTAACTATAGACTCTTCCAAGATAGATGATGTGCAAGATTGGAAACAACCTAAAAATGTTTCTGAAATCCGGAGTTTCCTATGATTAGCCGGGTAAGAGACTTCTCTAGATTAGCTGCACCATTGACATGGTTAACAAGGAAGGGTGTCAAATTTGTATGGAATGAGACTTGTGAGAAGTCATTCCAAGAACTTAAGACTAGGTTGACCACCACACCGGTTTTGATAATTTCGAAAAGAGGCTTGGGTTACACTGTTTGTTGTGATACGTCCCGGGATGGACTTGGTCATGTGTTGATGCAGGAAGGAAAGGTTGTGGCCTATGCTTCAGGATAATTGAAAACTTATGAAAAGAACTACCCCACCCATGACTTATGTAACACCCCCAAAATAATACAAATAATCCAACTCACAAGAGAAATTAATATAACAGAATTGGTATACTTTCATATATCAGAGTTCATATTACAAAAGATATTACACGCATTATACATTCATAAATGTTCATCTTGAATGTACCGCATGTAACACTAGTTAATAACAACAAAATAAATACTCTACGAGCTTACATCTTTCCAAGACATTACTTGGTTACAACAAAAAGAGAGTCATAAGCTCTATACATATAAAGCCCTTGGCTTGGATAAACATTTAAACACAAAATAACAAAATAGAGTCTCCAGCTCCTAAGCCCTCCCAAGCTACGTCCTTGGAGGAAGCATGTCACCGATACCTGAAAATGGTTTCCCAAGTAGGGTGAGCCAAAGCCCAATAGAAATAGTCTATCACAATATATGATGTTTAACTAAGGTATAAGTGTCAGCTAACATTCAATATTTATGACCAACATACAATCTTCCCATGACCATTCAGTATTGATACTCACATCTCAATCCATTTCCATTTATTCATTTCAAGTTAATTTATTTCATTTCGAGTCATCTGCCAAGTGTATAATTTTCCAAATAACCCAGCCGACACTACAACTCAGTGGTTCTCAATCAACATAAATATCATACCGACACTTCAACCTTGCCATTTTACGATAAATTCGTTCGCGGGATCGGCACCCATGTTTGCAAATGATTTCGGGACTTTCACCCTGGTCACTTCAACCAACTTAGTTTCAATGGAGTCCATCTCCTATCTCCTCCCAAAACATAGAGTACATCCCCTTTCTTCTCCCAAAACATTATATATATACAATGTATTTCAAGTACTGTCATATTCAATGACCATCAATTATACATATTCAATGCCTTCACACATCGTCATGTTCAATGACATAATTAAATGATTAGTTTCAATTCACCTAATCCTCATGCAATTTCTACAACAATTATAGTTATCCTCCACCGATAGCCCAATGTAGTTATTTCTAAACAGATATACAATATTTATATATAATAGATAATTCATGAATTTCCACATCTGAGTGATTTAACAAATCAAACTACACCATTCATTTATACCACCTCTCAATTTCACATTCCTCATATCAGTTCCATTATTTATAAAAAATAATTATTTAACACATATTAGGGAAAATTTCCCCCCTTTTCAAATATCAATCCAAAGGCTAATTCCACCATTCTAACAAAAGAGAACTTCATATTCAAACCCCATATTCATTTATGTAACCCAACGTGGAAACCCCTCTTTTCAATTTGAATCAAAACCCTAAGTTTACCCAAATTACTCCCAAATCTCACCATTTATACATAACAACAAATAACTACGTTAAAGATCATAACAAAGTGTAGAATATCCCTACCTCAAGTGTAAAAGCCCAAAGGAGAAGTGAAGAAACCTCAAAGACGCACAAACTCAATTTTATTCGTATCAAACGGAAGCCCACGAGATGCTCTATCTTTTTATCGAAGGAAGTAGGGTTGAGAGATCCGTAAATCTAGGTGTATTTATGGAGAGAAGTCAAATTTTAGAGAGAGGGGGAGTCGATCTAGGGTTTTTGAGTGGAAAGATAGCAAAATGTGATGTAAAAATGAGCTACTGCAAACTGATATACGCGAGACTCGCTCGAGCGAAGGAGTTGTCGCTCGAGCAACCAGACACAATAAGTGACCTCGCTCGAGCACAAGAAGCATCGCTCAAGTGCAGAATACATAACTTCAGAAGTTTTACAAACTCACATCGTCGCTCGAGCGCAAAAAGCTTTGCTCGAGCGAAGAACATCACCCTCCCAGAATCTCTGCAAACCTGCAAAACTGCTGGGAGCTCACAAGCTCACTCGAGCACAAGAAGCCTCGCTTAAGCGAAGAAGCAAATTTTTGGAAAGCAACAACTTGAACAACTAGCAACCAACCTATCCCAAACATGCCCAAGGTACTCTAAAACTCCAATTCAAAGACAAATGAGGAAAAACTAGACATGGATAACAATATTAAACCACAAAACCCTAGTCCGAAATATAACAAAGATCGGGTCAAAACCGGGATCGCTATAACCTCCTCCCCTTAAAGAATTTCGTCCTCGAAATTTTAATGCAAATGTCAAACCATTCAAACTATTCCCAATTATGATAGTCTATCGATTTCAATCATCAAGACTCATTCTCCGGTCATCCATTCTCATTAACTCGATGCACAAGTTTCAACAGTGAATTACAATTCATATATTTCCAAAACATTTACAATGTTTATGATCAACTCAAGTTCCCAAAATTTATACAACATATAAAATGTTTCCAAAGATGATACAACACATATAATATTCCATATTTTGAATTGAAAACATCCATAACATATATAATGTTCATATTATCTTGTGTTCCCAAAACATATTCAACATATACAATGTTTTTACATTTCATTAGCGAAACTAAAGTCTCAGCATATGCTTAAACATCAACAAATAAGTCCGGATATTTCTCACGGACTTCCAATTCATGCTCCTAAGTTGCTTCCTTAGCCCCATGATGTTTCCAAAATACTTTGACCAAGGGAATGGTCTTGCCTCGCAAGACTTGGTCTCGTCTATCCAAGACTCTCACCGGTCTCTTTCCATACCAAGCATCCTCATCTACCTCTAAGTTGGTCTAATCCAATACATGCGATAGATCCGACTCATACTTCCGCAGCATACTAATATGAAACACGTCATGCACTCCGAAAATTTGTGGCCGCAATGCCAAACAGTAGGCAATCTCCCTAATCCGCTCAAGGATCTCAAAGGCCCAATAAATCGAGGGGACAACTTCCCACTCTTTCCAAATCTCATCAAACCTCGCCTAGGTGATATTTTCAAAGAGACATGATCACCTACCTCAAAAGACAAAGGTCTCCTCCTATGGTCGGGATAACTCTTTTGGCGACTCTGGGTTATAACCAACCTCTTACGGATAAGTGTAACCTTCTCCTTCGTTTCCCGAACCAACTCTGGGCCCAACAAAGGTGCATCACCCACCTCAGCCCAATACACAGGCGATCTACACGGTCGGCCATACAAGGACTCAAATGGTGCCATGCCCATACTCGACTAGAAACTATTGTTATAGGTAGACTCCACTAAGGGTAGGTGCCTCTCCCACGATCCCTTGAAGTCAAGGACAAAGCCTCGAAGCATATCCTCAAGGATCTGGATGGTACACTTAGATTGCCCGTCAGTCTGAGGATGGTAAGTGGTGCTAATGGTCAATCTAGTGCCCAAGGCACACTGTAAACTTTGCCACAAATGAGCTGTAAAATGCTAATCTCTATTTGAAACAATCGTCACAAGGACCCTGTGCAGTCTCACTATGTCCCTAATGTACAGGTCGGCAAGATAATCTACCGAATCATTTACGCGCATAGGAATAAAATGTGCTAACTTGGTCAACCGGTCAACTACCACCCAAATGGCATCATTACCACATTGAGTCCTCGGAAGGCCCACAACAAAATCTACCGTGACATGTTTCCGCTTCCACTCGGCTATAGGCAAGGGTTGCGACAAACCCGCTGGCCTCTGATGTTCGGCCTTCACTTGCTGACAAGTAAGGCACTTTTATATGAACACGGCTACATCCCTCTTCATATCCCTCCACCAAAATTGACGACTCAGATAATGATACATCTCTATGCCTCCCAGATGCACTGCAAGGCGTGAATAGTGAAACTCGTGGAGTATTTCCTCCCAGCAAGACTTCGGCACGAATAAGCGGTCACGGTATCTCACACTCTAGTTGGGATACACAATCAATCCCTTCTCTACCTTCCCACTAGAGAGCTTCTCCTGAAGGGACTCAACCTCAAGGTCACCCTTCTGCATTTCTAACACTCGATTCACACGTTTAGGTTGTGCAACTACTAAAAATAAGGCTACAGACTCAACAGACTCGCCTAGATGCAAGTCAAACTCACCAAGAGTACCCAACATTTCCCACTCTCGGATAGCAATACTAGCTACACTGCTAATTGACTTTCTACTCAAGGCATTGGTTACAACATTGGCCTTCCCCAGATGATAATGCAACACAAAATCATAATCCTCTATGAACTCCATCCACCTTCTCTGCCTCAAGTTCAAGTCCTTTTGTGTAAACAGATATTTCAGACTCTTGTGATTAGAAAACACCTCAAATCTCTCTCCATACAGGTAATGCCTCCAAATTTTCAAGGCAAAAATCACTGTTGCTAACTCTAAGTCATGAGTAGGGTAATTCCTCTCATGTGTATTCAACTGTCGTGAGCCATAGGCCATTACTTTTTCCTCTTGCATCAAAACACAACCCAAACCTTCTCGTGAAGCATCACAATAAACTGAATAACCCACACCCCTTTCCGGAATAATTAAGACTGCAGCAGTGGTAAGTCTAACTTTAAGCTCTTGAAACGATTTCTCACAAATCTCATCCCACACAAACTTAACTCCCCTCCTCTTCAGTCTAGTTAACTGTGAAGCTAATCTAGAGAAGTCCTTTACGAATCGACAGTAATACCCGGCCAACCCCAAGAAACTACGAATTTCAAAGGTATTCTTAGGCTGTATCCAATCTTGCACTGCCTCTATCTTGGATGAATCTACTGTCACCCTTTCCTCGGATACCACATGCCCTAAGAACTTAACCTCTTTCAGCTAGAATTCACACTTCCCAAATTTAACATACAGCTTATGGGCTCTAAGCAACTCAAGCACCACTCGTAAGTGTTCCTCGTGCTCCTCCTCAGAGGGTGAGTAAATCAAAATGTTGTCCACAAAGACGACCACGAAACGGTCTAAGAACTATCGAGAGATTCGATTCATCAAATCCATAAACACAGCCGGGGCATTGGTTAGCCTAAAAGGCATCACTAGAAACTCATAATGGCTATATTGCATACGGAATGCCGTCTTCGGGATATCCTTCTCTCTTACCCTCAACTAATGATAACTTGATCTCAGGTCTATCTTAGAAAAACAACAAGACCCTTTCAACTGATCAAATAGGTCATCTATACATGGCATTGGATAATTGTTCTTAACGGTTACCTGGTTCAGCTTCTGGTAATCAATACAAAGTCGCAAGGCTCCATCTATCTTTTTAGCAAAGAGAGCTGGTGCTCCCCAAGGCGAAATACTAGGGTGAATAAAATCATTATCTAATAATTCCTGGAGTTGAATCTTCAACTCATTCAACTCAGCTGGTGCAAACCGATATAGTGCCATAGAAATCAATGTTGTGCCGGGCACTAGATCAATAGAGAACTTGATCTCTCGGTGAGGTGGTAAATTAGTAAGATCCTAGGGAAAGATATCCGAGTATTGACAGAACACTCTTGGCAACTCAACCCGGGACTCATCACACGCACTACTCAAAAAGCTAGCAAGAAGACAACTAAGTTCACTCTGCCTATGCGGATCATATACCGGTGATAAAACTCTATCCACCCGGTCCCCCAAGAAATAAAAGCAATCACCACTCAAGGTACATACAGTAACCTTCTAACGGTAGCAATCTATAATAGCCTGGTATGACGATAACCAGTCCATATCCAAAATAACATCAAAACTAGACATGTCAAGCAAAACAAATGCAAAAGGTAATCGATGACTTGCAACCTCAATAGGTGATTCTACACAAATAGGTGATGCCAACTGTGCCAACTCCAATCCCAAAATCAATGCAAATGCAGATGAGATAAAAGAATGGGATGCACCCTTATCAATCAACACATTAGCAACTGAATTGCAAAACAATAAGGTACCTCTCACTATTGAAGGAGCAAGTACAAGATCCGGCACTGTAATAGCATATACATGCCTTGTAGGTCACTGATCTACCTGCTTACCCCTCATATCGTAGGACTGCTGCACTGACTAAGCCGAAGAGGCTCCCTGATTGGCCCTCGAGGCCTGTGCTAAATGTGTTGGCTAGTAACTCTGTGTTTGCCTTGAACCAGACACACCAGATGTGCCACCCAACTATGGGCAAAACCTCTTCAAGTGCCCCGCCTGCCCACACTGATAATAAGTAAGCAGCTGGCCTCTCCCTTAACCTTGGCTCTAAGAACAAGCCGAAGACGACGTTGCTCGCTGCCCTCCTCTCCTCTGCGGGCAAGCTGGAGACTTGTGGCCCAACTAACCACATTTGAAACAAGTGATGTCTCCCTGACCACCCCTCCAAGAACCCAAACTCGATACTAGAAAAGTGGACCTCAGCTAAGTTCCCTAGGACTGCTAGGGATTTGAACCCCTCTGCCTCTTACTGTCCCCCTAATTATCCTGACTCCTCTTGGAGCCCCTCATTCTTTCATCCTCTGCATGCATAATAGTCTCAAGATGGGTTGCAGCCTCCACAAGGCGCCCATAATCCCTAATCATAGATCCAACCACTTTAAACATGAGCCAATCCTTAACCGTTTCTCGAACTCTAGACAATGACGTTCCTCGATCGCCACTAACTGTGGTGCAAACCTAGGCAAGCTAGTGAATATGGCCTCAAACTTGGCCACCGGTCTATTCAATTGCACCAACTTGGAGAATTGATCCCTCAACTTCTCCTTTATTGTAGCAGGCAAGTACTTGTCCTGGAAGGCATCGATGAAAGCCTCCCAAGTCCATCCAATGCGCCCCCACACATACTTCTACCACTGACCCATGTCTCCCTTCAGTTGGAAAGACTCCAAGGTCACCCTCAAACCCCCGTCTTCGATGCCGAGCATCTCAAACGTCTTCACCATCTGTTCTAGCCATTCATCAACTTTCAGTGGCTCCTTGGGATCACCCAAAAACTCGTCCAAATGGATTCGACTGGAAGAACTCTCTTTTTAGAAAAGATGACCCTACTTCAGCTATTTGGGCCTGGACTTGATTCTCAGCCTTGAGAATGTCCATGGATTCCCTCAATACTCCGGCCATTTTGCGGGCTAAGACGCCCATGGCCTATTGGCCAACTGGTTCGGCTACATTGGCCTGACCAACTCCTTCCTCCTGTGCCAGAATATCATCTAGTGTCGGCATATCCTGCTGTTTAGGCCTACCACGCCTCCCACCACCACGTCCACGTCCTGACATCCTAATGAAGGTAACAATGGATTAGCACATTCATAAATGTGTCGAAATTAACTCACTCACGTTCTAATGCAATGGACAACACTAATTCACTCCACATAAGCACGTAGTCATGTAAACACATACAAATTTCATTTCTGGATAATGACCATCCCGCAGCGTTGCTAGAGTTCCAATTAGAAACGGTAGTGATCAAGTGCCTTTCCAACAGGACTTCCAAAAATTCATGGACTCAAACAACATCCTAGAAATTAAATTCCATACCCATATAATCGCATCAACAATGTTATCACATAAGCATACAACAAATACTAGCGTCTCAGTTAAGCGAGACAAACCTATTGTAGTAGTAACCACTTCCTATGTACCCAAACTATTCAAACCCGGTACGCTCTTATATTAAGTTGTAATGCCCCCAAAATAATACAAATAATCCAACTCACAAGAGAATGAATATAATAGAACCGATATACTTTCATATGTCAAAGTTCGTATTACAAAAGATATTACATGTATTATACATTCATAAATGTTCATACTGAATCTACCGCATGTAACACTAGTTAATAATAACAAAATAAATGCCCTACGGGCTTACATCTTTCTAAGACATTACATGGTTACAACAAAAAGAGAGTCATAAGCTCTATAAATATAAACCCTCGGCTCGGATAAACATTTAAACACAAAATAACAGAATAAAGTCTCTAGCTCCTAAGCCCTCCCAAGCTATGTCCTTGGAGGAAGTATGTCACCGGTACCTGAAAATGGTTTCCCAAGTCAGGTGAGCCAAAGCCCAATAGAAATAGTCTATCACAATATATGAGGTTTAACTAAGGTATAAGTGTCAGCTAACATTCAATATTTATGACCAACGTACAATCTTCCCATGACCATTCAGTATTGATACTCACATCTCAATCCATTTCCATTTATTCATTTCAAGTTAATTTATTTCATTTCGAGTCATATGCCAGGTGTATAATTTTTCAAATAACCCAACCGAGACTACAACTCAGTGGTTCTCAATCAACATAGCTACCATACAAATACTTCAGCCTTGCCATTTTACGAAAATTTCGCTCACGGAATCGACACCCATGTATGCAAATGATTTTGGGACTTTCACCCTGGACACTCCGGCCAACTTAGTTTCAATGGAGTCCATCCCCTATCTCCTCCCAAAACATGGAGTACATCCTATTTCTTCTCTCAAAACATTATATATATACAATATATTTAAAGTACCGTCATATTCAATGACCATCAATTAACATATTCAATGCCTTAACACACCGTCATGTTCAATGACATAATTAAATGATTAGTTTCAATTCACCTAATCCTCATGCAATTTCTACAACAATCATAGCTATCCTCCACCGATAGCCCAATACAATTATTTCTAAACAGATATACAATCTTCATAACAGATAATTTATTAAATTTCCATAGGTAAGTGATTTAACAAATCCAACTACACCATTCATTTATACCTCCTCCAAATTTCACATTCCTCATATCAATCCCATTATTTATGCAAAATAATTATTTAACACATACTAGGGCAAATTTCCCCCTTTTTCAAATATCAATCCAAAGGCTAAATTCCACAATTCTAACAGAAGAGAACTACATATTGAAACCCCATATTCATTTATGTAACCCAACATGGAAACCCCTCTTTTCAATTTGAATCCAAACCCTAAGGTTACCCAAATTACTCCCAAATCTCACCATTTATACATAACAATAAATAACTAGGTTAAAGATCATAACAAATTGTAGAATATCCCTACCTCAAGTGTAGAAGCCCAAAAGAGAAGTGGAGAAAGCTCATAGACATCCAAACTCAATTTTATTTGAATCAAATGAAGCCCACGGGATGCTCTATCTTTTTATCAAAGGAAATAGGGTTGAGAGATCCCCAAATCTAGGTGTATTTATAAAGAGAAGTCAAATTTCAGAGAGAAAGGGAGCTGATCTAGGGTTTTTGAGTGAAAAGATAGAAAAAAGTGATGTAATAGACGAGGCTTACTCGAGCGAAGGAGTTGTCGCTCAAGCAACTAGACACAATAAGTGACCTCGCTCGAGCGCAAGAAGCGTCGCTCGAGCGTAGAATACATAACTTTTGAAGTTTTATAGACGTACACTATCGCTCGAGCAAAGAACATCACCTTCCCAGAATCACTGCAAACTTGCAAAAATGCTGGGAGCTCACAAAACTCGTTTGAGCGCAAGAAGCCTCGCCCGAGCGAAGAAACAAATTTTTGGACAACAACAACTTGAACAACTAGCAGCCAACCTATCCTAAACATGTCCAAGGCACTCCAAAACTCCAATTCAAAGACAAATGAGGAAAAACTAGACATTGATAACAATATTAAACCACAAAACCCGAGTCCGGAATACAACAAAAGTCAGGTCAAAATCGGGATCGCTATAACTTACAATTAGCGGCAGTAATTTTTGCTTTGAAGATTTAGTGGCATTATTTGTATGGTGTGAAGTTTGATGTTTTCTCGGATTATAAGAGTCTAAAATACTTATTTTCCCAAAAAGACTTGAATTTACGCCAACGGAGATGGATGAAATTTATGAAAGATTATGACTTCGAGTTACACTATCACCTGGGGAAGGCCAATATAGTGGCTGATGCCTTGAGTCAGAAATTTGTGAGTTGTTTGGCACGTGTGGCCATTCGGGAATGAGATATGCTACGCGATATCGGTGAGTTGAATTTCCATTTGGGTGAGGCAAGAGAAAGTGCTACCTTGTTTACTTTGATTGCTCAACCTACCTTGATTAGTAAGGTCATAGAGACACGAAAAGGTAACTGTGAGGTGAAGACAATCTGTGATAGAATCTCCAACGGGAAGGAAGAGAAGGGTTTGAACATTCTCATGAATTTGAGTTCGAGATATCTAGACCTTTTGTTTGTGCCAGAATCTTGTAGAGAGGAGGTACTTTGAGAAATCCATCACTTACGCCTTGTGGTATATCCAGGAGGCACCAAAATGTATCATGATCTTAGTAGCCAGTTTTGATGGGGGATATGAAACGAGGTGTCACCTTATTTGTATCAAAATGTTGTACTTGTCAACAAGTGAAGGCCGAACACCAAAACTAGTGGGTTCGCTACAACCTTACCGATAGCCGAGTGGAAATGGGAGCATGTTACCATGGACTTTGTAGTTGGGCTTCCTAGAGCACAACGAAAAAATGATGTCGTTTGGGTGATGATTGATATGTTGACTAAGTCTACGCACTTCATTCCAATGCGCATTGGTGACTCAATTGAGCATTTGGCAGAGTTATACATTAGAGAGATAATTTGACTTCATAGGGTCCCTGTGACTATTGTCACGGATAGAGATCCTCATTTTACTGCTCGGTTATGGCAAAGCCTTCAATAGGCATTAGGAACTAAGTTGACTTTTAACACCACTTATCATTCTCAAACTGATGGGCAATCAGAGTGTACCATTTAGATTTTGGAGGACATGCTAAGAGCTTGTGTCCTTAATTTCAAGGGGTCTTGGGAGAGGCACCTACCGTTAATTAAGTTTGCCTATAACAATAGTTATCATGCTAGTATCGAGATGGCACCGTTCGAGGCCTTGTATGGCCAACCTTGTAGATCAGCTGTTTGTTAGGCTGAGGTGGGTGATGCACCAATGTTAGGCTTGGAGATTGTTGGGAAACGACCGAGAAAGTTGCTCTCATTTGAAAGAGGTTAGCTACGACTCAAAGCCAACAGAAGAGTTATGCCGATAAGAGAAGACAACCTCTATCCTTCAAGGTTGGTGACCATGTGTTTCTTAAAATCTCACCAAGATGGGGTTTGATGAGATTTGGTAAGAGTGGGAAGTTATTTCCAAGGTTTATTGGACCTTTTGAGATCTTAGAGCGAACTGGGGAAGTGGCGTACTGTTTGGCTTTACCACCATAACTTTATGAGGTTCACAATATGTTCCATGTATCCATGCTTAGGAAGTATGAACCCGGCCCTTCACATGTACTTGATTGGGTTGATTTGGAGGTAGATAAGAATGCCTCATACGAAAAGTGGCTGGTTCAAGTTTTGGATGCCCGAGAACAAGTGTTGAGGGGCAAGACCATACAATTAGTGAAGGTGTTGTTGAGGCACCATGGGTTTGAGGAAGCAACTTTGGAATGAGAGGCGGAAGTCCGCTCCAAGTATTCGGATTTGTTTGAGAACGTTTAGTTTGTTCTAAATTGTAATATTCTCTAGTGTTTGAGAATGAGGTGTAGATTGCTAACCACCTGTTATTATGACTGTTGTTGTTTCAAGCATGAAATTGTTATGGAATTGTCACAATTGTTGTTAAAAACTTCATGCTTATGCTTATCGTGTTGGTTGTCCTTAATATTATAGCTATGACCGATGGAAAACTATGATGATGATAATAGGGAAATTTTGTTGAATTGTCCTTGCTCTTGTGGAGTTTGTTTGTGAGTAGTTTAACTCAATTTCGGGGATGAAATTTCCTAAGGTGGGGGGGGGAGGGAGGTTGTGATATCTTGGGTCTTGACTTGATCGGTTTTGCATATTCGGTTAGTTTGTTTTGCTTTTGGTGTTTTGAATTATCATTTTGAGTCGATGAGATTTCTATTCTACTCTTACTTAACCTTCTTTAATGTTTCCCAGTTGAAAATTTTGAGTTTTGCGCGTTGGAACTTGTTTTGAGGTGTAAAATCATTTTTTTGGGTTGCCTAGCAAAACCGCTCGTGCGGATTGGTGGAACCACTCGAGCGAAACACTACTAGAAATATGACTTTCTGCATCTATTTTTTTGCGACCGTTTGTTTTATAGTCGCAAAAAATCTCTTTTTAATTGACCCAACCGTGTTCTTAAAAATAAAAAAATAAAAAGCCCCCAAACCATTAAAAAAACTTGACCCGTCCCCCTTTTTTCCCCTTATTTCCCAAATCTGAACTCTCTCTCTCTCTCAAAATGTCTCTCTCACTCGACTCTCTCGCTCGAATCTCAGTCTCTCTCACTAGACTCTCACTTTGAAGAAGATTTGAAAATTTTGATGGATTGTTGATGAAGATTTGAAGATTTTAATCTGCTGTTGATGAAGATTTCGATCGATCCATAATCGAGATTCATAATCGGTAAGCCTAAACACTTCTCTTTGTCTCTCTCTGTAATGTTTGGCACATCTTCATCAATTCATCTTCATCGCTCGAATCTTACTCTGTGTAATGTTTGACATATCTTCATCGATTAATTTGTAATTTGTAAATTGAAACATTAATCGATTCAACTGTCTGTCTCTCTATGTAATCTTGCTCTCCTCTCTGCTCTTCGTACTCTCTATATATATATATCCATGTAATGTATCACCGATGTGTTGTTCAATTACAACAGTGTGTAAATTACAACAGTATCACCTCTCACAAAGGTGTAAAATTACATCTCACAACACATGTATCACTGTAATCGATTGAATGAGGCATTTTTTGGTTCAACAAATATTTTAGCTCGTAACAGATCCACTTGATCGTAATCTCTCTCTCTCCGATTTTGTTTGTATGTTTTTATATGTATCTAATTTTATTTTATTTTTGTCTGTGCATATATATATACAAACGAAACGCATATATGTAAGATCAAAAGTGCTATATAGGTTTGATTTTTGTAATGTTTGGAACAATTTTGCAATGTGCTCCTTGGAAATTTTGGTCCACAAGTGATTAAGGTTTTTTTTTTTTTTAATTTATAATTTTGGAAATGCTTTGCAGTAGCAGATGCATGAGTGAGTATTAATTAAACATATCTGAGGAGGAATTCCCAATTCTAGGAAAAGGGGTCCCAAGATGAAGCCTCCTCCTAGCCCAAGCAATCCGCCCACCATGCCAGCTACTATTCCGCAACAACAGTAAAGAAAAAGCATGTGTGCCTTCCAGTTTGTGATTTCTTTACCCTTGGAAGCAATCACCCTGGTGCCTTTGTATAAGCATATGGCTTCATAAAGTGTAATAGAGACAGCAATTGGTACCTATATAGTATGAAACTATTAGTTTGAACTGATTTAACACATTGCTTGTATAGAACATTTAAAACATTTAAACTGATTTAGCAAAAATGTGCAACATGTTATCTGGTGCACATTTAAAACATTTTCTTCACATAGGCTTGTATAGAACTGTCATTTATACAAGATTCGGAGATTTTAGAGAGGAGCAGCCAATAGAGCTAATTCCTTGCCAATAAAGGTAAGATGTCATTCTGGTCCTAGCTTGTCACTACCAAATTACTCAAATCTACAAAATCCATTTCTTCCTTGAGAGCATCTACTTGGGAATGTTGTGTCAATCCCTTTCCTTGTGCAGGGCATCATACACCTAAATCTAAGAAAGGAATGTGGTTGGTAATTATTGCACCATTCACTTTTGGTTTGGAGTAAGACTTCGATTCTTTAATTATAGGTAGTCTATTTATTAGTCATAGGTTCCTTAAGTGCCAATTTATTTGAGGTATAAAATATAACAACTTCAAAGTCTTAAATCTGTATATATGTGTTGGTACAAACATGTGTGCACACATAACTCATAAGTGTGTGCATGTTGTTGATTCCCTGAAAAAGTGCAACTTATTCACATAGGAGAGTTTACCTGCAAGAAGTTCAAAATCCAGTATTTGACAGAGCAGGTTACTGTATATGTCAGCACAGATAAATCCCATCACAATACTCAATTGTGTGTCCATGAAGGCCTACAGATTCTCTTTGGCAGCCAAAACTAAAGTCTTTTGCACTTTGTAGTTTGATTTATATTGTTCTGTATTCCACAGATTGACAATGATTATCTTATAGCTGTGCATGATTCTAGTCAAAATAACAATCTTGTAGTTATATGGTTCTGGCCTTCCATTCTTGCATTTAAGTTACCAAATCTGCAAACTAGAAGATTATTGCTGAATTTGTACTCACTTAAATATTGGCAAAATAATTCCTGCAGGCAGACAGATAGAGCCATGCTTGATGAAATTGTCGACTATGTGAAGTTCCTACGACTCCAAGTGAAGGTAAATAACCCTAAAGTCTGTTCTGGAATTCATTATCCTTTATTTGGCTCGCCACCATATACTGTGACCTTCAGACATAAAAAGTGATATTAGTTTTCTTTGCTTACCACATGTGCTTTACTAGTTCTCTATATGCCCGTCTCCATATGTTTGCACATTGTTAAAGCATCACTGAAAATTCCATAAATACCCAATCATTGATCTGCCTGAACTTGTCCCAAACTTTTTCTGCTTTCCTAGATGTTTTGTTTAAAATCATTTAGTGGTGGAGTTTGATAATGGTATCCTGTTATTGTCACAGGATAATGCACTTATATGTTGAACAACTACAAGAGCCTATAAAGTTACAAATTAAATTTATAATTGAACTTCTACAATTATGTCAGTTGTGAATCCAAATGGATAACCCTAATTTTTATTAGGAGACAGCATTATTCACAAGGTCCACATTAGGGCACTGTCCAAACCATTCAGCCTCTGATATAGGTATGCATCTAGTGGGCAACAAGCTTCACAAGAAAATGAATAGGTATGCCACTCTACTATACAGGTGCTGGCTTGTTCTTATTCCATGGTCTGGGATTCACATTTCATTGCCTATTGTATATTAATTTGGGGCTGTAAACCAACTTCAATTTGATCCCTACCCACCTTAAAACTGTCACTTGTGAAATATATCAGACTTGATTGTACTTTGTTAATTTCTCTTAGTTACAAATTCACAATAGGTTTGCTCCATGCCTTTGCTCCTCTGAAACAATTAACATGGTTAGGTTCTGTACCAATTTATATGTTTTTGTTTTCTGATCTCTTTCGATTTCCTCCTTCCTTTTACTTCCAACTGAACTCAAAATGGTCTGCGTTCAGCTAGTGGGATTTACTGTGAAAGTTGACATCAACTAGCCTTATTAATTTTCTCTTGCAAGACAATGGTCTTAGGTTTAACATGTTAGACTAGTTGAGGTTCCAATTCCTTGTATGTTGTTAGCATAAAGGTGACTTGTGACTCTTTATTCTGTGCAGAATTACTTGATTTCCTCGGGACATGATTTGCTATCTACTAGAGGATCACATCAGCATTAAGGGTGGCATTCAGATCTACTTGGCTGTTGTTCAGAACCTTACTTGTGTATGTTCTTACATCTTCTGTATTCAGTTCAGTTTTACATGCTTAGGTTTTGAAAAAAAAAATTATTTTATTTCCTGAGGAAAACAAATCACCTTGTTCGATAACATGATCAAAGAATCTAGTTTTATTTCATTGTATTTGTATTAGGCTGCTTAAAAGATGAAACTCAACCACAGTGTGGTGAGAATATGATATGACTGATGAAATCCAAGTGTCTTCATTTAATTTCACTTTTAATTCACTTATGAAATTATAAGATCCTCAAACGATAAACTAGAATTGATCCTCAAATGAAACAGGACAACTTTGTCTGCGGTAAGAGGTACTGTCACTATCTTTTCCCTTTTGAATGCCTCTCATGTTTAGCGTCTATTTCATTAGATTACTCTCCCTGATGATATTCTAGAATTTTTTGTACATGGAATTATCCTTTTGTTCTCAATAGTTGTGTAGGCCTCATAATACTACCAACTTCAAATTCCTCGCAGTTGCATTCTAGTCAACTGACGTGGATCCACTATTTATTGTCATACTATGGTAGCGGCCATAATACTATTATTAATCATTTGTGATATTATAATGATTAGTTTTCTTTATTGATATCTCAGATTTTGTGAACTGCATTCTCACTACAATACATTTAAAATCGATGAGTTGCATAGTGTCAAAAACAAAAATAAATCACCAAAGAATGGGTTGGTTGGTAGGAGAGACCTATGGATTAGAGACATCAGGAAAAAATAATGGTTATTTGATTGGACACATGCAAATTGGGAAAAACACTACTTGTAATGTGAACGATGATACAAACTATTGCCAACAAAACATATTAAAATTCAATACTTGATTAGCTGTCATGATCGAGGAGATTTGTCCAAAGTGCAAGGTTCCTTGTATAACTATTAAACCTATCTACTGCTCTTATTTTTCTCTTTTATAATGGTCATTTAGCTAATAGTTTTCAACACACAATTGCCTCTCCGTCTGTTGCTTTCAACGGTTGACACGTTGTATACTTGTAGTCTGAAAATTGGTATCAATGCCATGTCCCCGAGGCCATTTAAACATTTCATTCCAGATTTTTGTTGTGGAACGATCTGTTGCTGTTTGGTAACTTTTCTTGTTCATTTCCAATTTGTGTATGATAGGAACCAAATGAATGTGCTGGAGGTGAACAAAACAGATTATGAGAATTGTATTTCTGACCATCCTCTTCACAATTGGACAAATTTGGAGTGGAAGGGACATCGTTCCCTTAATGTGACTTCGCAAGTACTATTTCATTAGCGGCAAGGGTTTCTGTTATGGTGGCATGAAGTTTGTTAATTTCTTTAGCTCTCTTTTCCATCTTAATATCTCTATGTAATTTCAGAAGTCATGATATGCTTACAAGAAGGGAGCCCCCCTCTGCCAGATGCTTATAACACTTCTTTGATGCCTTTTCTAGTCAATGTAAAGAATAAGTGAATATAAAAGACATATCAAGATTTAAGTGCTTCTTTTTTACTATGGAATGGAGAACAAATGCATGTAAATGAAGGAGTTTTTCCCCTCGTCATATTTATTTATTTTATTTTTTTTTTAATTTTTTGCGACGGTAACAAGATGGTCGCCAAAGATCATGTTAGTGTTTTTCTTTGTTTTTATGACGGCAAAATAGTCGCCATAAGTAGTTTAGGTGGTCGCAAATAATTTGCATCGTTGCTTGCAAAAAAAGTATTTGCCACCCCATATTCATGACCCCCATTTGTCGTCAGATGGGCCGTCATAAAAGTCGCTTTTGTATTTTTTTATTATTTGCGACAGTTTATAGCGGTCGCAAAAAGTGTTTTTTTTAGTAGTGAAACCACTTAAAGGAGGAGGTTTCTGGGCAGAATTAGGAACCGCTTAGGCAGATTTGGGTGAATTTTCTAGGCCACTTTTGGAACATTCCGCTCGTGAAGAGCAATACCAAACTACTTGTGTGGATTTGGATTTGATGCGTATGAATCTGAATTGCACGCTTGATTTCAAAGACTTCAGTCTCGATTGCCATTTTTTTCTCAAAACTGATGCCAAAAAGGTGTTTTGATCACTTTTTCAGCTCGCTCTCTCTCTCTCTCTCTCTCTCTATAATCGTCTTTGCTCTCCCTTCTCTCTACAAACCCACTATATTTCAATCCTCTCTCTAAGATTTAGCAAGATCTACCAAGAACTGGAGAGGGCTTTTTACACCAAATCGAAGAGGGTGACGAGGGCAACGTTCTCATCGATCAAATCGAGTTTTCATCAACATCCATTTTTAGGGTTTTTCTCTCCTTCCTCTTCCAATCTTGAAGTAGAGATTCTCTTAGAGTTATATATATATATATATATATATTTTTGCAGGTTTATGTTGATTTTGGAATTTTTTTCTTGTAGTATTGAAATTTGATTTTGGCTCATGAGTTCTTGATGATTGTAAAAGTGGCTTTTCTCAATGTTCTCTAAAAACTCTTGAAGGTATGAACTATATTGTTAATGAGGAATGTTACCTTGGGACAATCCATTCAAAAATGAGGTAAAACCTAGTTTTGTGGAAAACCTAGAAATTTGGGGGTTTTGGAAAAAGATTGTGTTATTATGAAATTGATA
Source organism: Camellia lanceoleosa (assembly GCA_025200525.1). Lineage (NCBI taxonomy): Eukaryota > Viridiplantae > Streptophyta > Magnoliopsida > Ericales > Theaceae > Camellia > Camellia lanceoleosa. The sequence goes on along the minus strand of JANUSC010000031.1, from coordinate 52,968 downwards.
CTTGATAATTTGCTATGTAAGTAAATGATGGAGGAAATTCTATAGTTGTACCAAATGAAGAGATTTCATAAGAAATTGAGAAATTGTAAAATTTGGGAAGCTTGAGCAATAACTTCTTGTTGTTATTTTGGAAAGACCAAATGTTAAAAAGGATGATGAATTTATAGAAAATGCATGAAGGTTGATATTGTATTATTTATTCTCTTGTAAGTGAATCATGGGGTTATAATGACAAGAGATGTGGAATTTGATCACAATGAAGGATTGTGTGAATGAATTGAGAAATTTCTAGACATTGATATAGAAACATATTGCATTAGCACTTGCTTTTATTATTATCACCTTTCGAATTGGCACTGTTGAGGTATTTAAATAGAACCTTATTATTGCATTGGACATTAGCATTGTCATTTCATTTTATCATTGATGCAATTGATTTTGAATATTACATTGAAAAAAGTATTGTTTTGATAAATGAAATTGTTTCGTGAAATAAGACCATATTGATTTGTTTTGGGGGTAAATGCATTGGTAAGTTCAAATAGGGGGTGTAGTTGATATTGGTTAAGTTGGCCTGAGTGTCCAAGGTGAAAGACCGAAAACACGCGCGGAAGAAGGTACCACGTGCCTTCCGGTTAGCAACTGATGAAGTGGGAATTTGGTAGTGCTTTTTATACCTACTTACAGATACCAACCTAGAGATTACCTGAGTCATATTTACCGTCTCTTTGAACTACATTGAAATTGTTGAATTGTCAAATTCTCAAGATTGCGTTGTACTCACCCTATGAGATTTTGTACACGAAAGAATGTGGTGATCCCGTCAAGTTATAGACGTGGGAATATGTTTTGAGAGCACAAGGCTCTTTTCCTTGTTGTATTCATTTTTGACAAGCCAAGGGCTTTATATGTATAGGTTTGAAAACCACTTTTGTGTAACCGGACTGAAGCTTTGTAGTCCTTGAGGGCATTTATTTACAGTTGTATTATTATGTCACATGCTATAGATTCATCAACTAGGAATGTTGAATGTATAATTGCATATGGAACATTCTTTTGTAAATCTCTTGACGGTCATGAATATAAATGTTGGAGATTTGAAAATGATGTTAATATTAAGACTCACTTATGTTTGCATTAAACAATAAAAGTTAGTGAATCTTTATTGTGTTAATTTTTGGAGTTTGACATTCGGAGGTCAGATATTGCATGTAATTACTTGGAGTTGACTTAGCCCTGTTGGTGCTCTGTTTGTTTGCTTTTGTTTTGGTTATTGCCTTGTTGGTTTCTCACCAGCAGTGGGCAGATGCTCAACATATGATTTGGTGAGTCCTGTAGTGCCTATTCTTGTATAATTTTTTCTTATCAAAAAAATTTCTTTGATTGATAAAAAAAACAAAAAAAAAAAAAAACTAGTAGCCAGGCTCCAGCTAGTTTTGGTTATTCTAGCCACTTTTTGCTAATTAAGTGTAAAAAAATTAAATAAATAAATGAAATCTAAGGAGCCACTCAACTTCTCTATTAACAACAATAAATTTTTTTTTTTAAATGTAATTTTTTTAATATTTACTAAAAGCATTAATTTTTTTTAGTAATAACTTATCTTTGAAAGAAAATAAATAAATAAATTAACTATTACCAAGCCAACCCTTCGTTTGTGTTTGGCTTGACGTGAAATACGTCTTTTAGGTTTCGTTTGGGCTAAAATAGGCATATAAGACAAAATATGCTATTTTAGTCCAATAAGACAAAACAGCACATCCAACCCATAATCATTACATTCTTTCTCTCACAAAAAGTCAAAAAAACTAAAAAGTTCTTCCCAAATGAGGCTTTTTAGCCCCAGCTAAAATAGCTAAAAAGTCAACCCACTTTCCAAACAAACCCTTAGTCAACTAGTTTGATTTTCTCAAAAAAGATAAAATATATTTTTTATGTGAAATTGTGAAATTGAAGCTTTATGTGAAATTGTGAAAGTTAGGGTAGGTCAAGGCCTTGCCATTACCTGTGGAGGCTTCTATGAATGATCTGGTTTACAATGTGCAGCAGGTCAAGTTTTGTCTTAGAAATGGGGGTTAAGTGCTTATCTGTTTTGAGTGTTTATCTGGTTGAGTGTTTATTTGTTTGGCATTAGGAATGGTGGCTGAGCTAGTGTATGGTCTGGTTACTGAGGTTAGTGTATGATCTGGTTTGTGCTGTCAGAAGTTTCTATGTATGATCTGGTTTACAATACAAATTTAGTGGTTATCCGTTTCTGTGTTTGATTTATGCTGTCTGTTTCTGTGTGTGATCTGTTATCTGTTTTTGTGAATAATTTGGATTACAAAGTAGATTGAGCTATTGTTGATCTTTTGCTTCTGGAATGGTGGCACATTGGTCTTGCTTTTGCTCATGGAGTGGTTATCTCACGCCATCTCCTTGAAGATAGTCTGTTACATCGTGAATGGTAGCTGAGTGAGTGTGTTTTGTTGATTTGCTGTTCTTTTCTTTGTTGTCTTTCTTGATTGTTGCTTTCTTTTGGGGGTGCTTAGCATATAATAGGACGGGCTTTTTGGTATCAACCTAGTTGGGATGATTTAACCCATTGTGATGCTTTGTGCACCCTTCTTTCTTTATTGATGTTTTGATATTTTTGTATGTACAATTTGTACATTTCGTCATCATCAATAAAGTTTCCGTTTTTTTGCCCAAAAAAAGACAAAAAAAGAAAAAAAAGAAAAAAAAAGACAAAAATATTACAAAAAAATTAGTCCAAATTGTGCCAATGCAATACATAAATATCACAAGACTTCAAGTATATCAAATCAGTTATTGAAATAAAAAAAAAAATATTAAAAAAATGGAATATCAAATCAAATATATGACCAAGATACATCAAAGGATGACACTTGGTATGTGTTGCTATTTTTTATGAATTGGGAATACCACATAAATAGAGTTACTCTTTTTAAGGTCTCATGTTCGAAATCTTTGAAATACAGACAATCTCTTGAGGTCAAACCCATAAAAAACATGATGAATATATATATTTTTTTTAATACATCATCATTATATATTTATTCATTAAATAATTACATATTATTATTGAGTCAAGCTATGTTATATTCTCAGTTAATTAAACTATAAAAAAGTGTATACTCAATTCTGGTTATTATTGCTGTTTGGTAACAAGTTATTATAGGCCACCACTGGGGGTGGTGGCCCAGTGGAGAAAGCATTGGCCTCCACCTGCCCGAGTCCAGTTCGACTCCTGGGGGGCGCGAAAATCCTGGATTTTCCAGGGGCTCTCTTCGGAGACCTCACCAGATCTCGATCGAAACTTGTCCGTGGTTAGGGGCGGCTGATGAGCTCCACTGGTGCCTCACAGTGGGTCCCCACATGGTGGGGTTAATTCTGGCCGCAACTGCTATTCAGGGTCAGGGCCTGACAGTGGACGACACCACAGAGCCCTTTCTTTTTATAGTTCAAAAAAAAAGTTATTATAGGCCAGTCATGTTCTTATTCTGGTTTGGGGTGGGGGTTGAATATATGAGATTCCTAGTCCTTGTTTAGCAATAAAAGCTGCAAAAATAATATACAACTGGTGAGGGGCAATCTTATACTTACATTCTGGCAACCTTAAATTTGTTTTTGTTTTTGTTTTTGTGTTCCAACAAGTGGGGAAATTTTTTTAACTTTTATAAATTACTTACGAGTTAAAAAAGAAAAAAGAAAATTAAGAATAGTTTAGAATTAATCATTTTTAATGACTTCCAAGTCATGACTAGTGGAGAAAATTAAGGCTACCATATAATCTTGAGTGAACAGTTCAAGACCATTGGTTTTAATTAAAAAATTATAAATATGTGAGACAGTTTTAAAGTAATTATATTAAGATGGATTTTATTTTTTGGAAGGTGTAAATTTGACAAACTTAAATGACTTGCACCAAATACGGGGAAAATTTGTAAAATATACATAAAAGACTTGTACTACCATAAAATTTGAATTATTTTTTCACTGTTCTACTTCAATGCAATTTTTTCTTTGTTTTTTTTTTTTACCAATAATAATAATAATAATATTGTGGGCAGTACTATGGCAGTGTCGGTGATGCTAGGGTGGCCATTTTGCACTATGAGTAATGTTTTAAAGGATAATTGGAGGTAAGCAAAGCACCATGAGATGATGACGTTAAAATAGGTTAGATCTAATGACTTTCCTTTAACGTATGAGATTTCGTTGACTTTTAAATTTTTTTTTTTTTTTATGAAACATTGACTTTAAATCTCTTTTTTTTATTTATTTTTTATTTTTTAAGGGTATTTAAGTGTAGGTCCTAAAAAGTAGAGTCTAATAGGTCCTATGAGAAAAATTTGTTATAAAAAAAAGTTACTAATTGTAAGTTTTACTGACAATTTATAAAAATCATGAAAAAAAAAGTCATTAATTGTCAATTTTTAGCGACATATATAAAAAATTGTCACACAAAATTTATTTTTAGCCACAATTTTATCAAAACTTATTTTTAATAGGATTTTATGAGAATTAAGTCCAACCCTAATTTTTTATGAAACATTGACTTTTTTTATTTATTTTTATTTTTTTTAGTGAAACATTGACTTTAACCCTCTTTTTCATTGTAATTGAAGTGCCTCGCTATCTTGTGTTAACAATTCTTGTAAATTTAATCAAATATTTGTCTTCTTTATATATATATATATAGATATAATGTATTTTTATAATAACTGATATAATAATTTTTAGCACAGCAACTTTATTGGTTGAAACAACTAGTAACGTTATATGTAAGATGAATTGAATTTTCATCACACTAACCTCACAAATTCACAAATTTTTAGAAATTGTAGTTGCTAGTGGAAATTCATTGCATCGATAATAAAAATTCAATATCATTATCATTAATACATGGTCACTAAACTAATAGTAAAATTCAATAAGGGCATTTGGTCTAATAGTTGTATAGCATCATTTCACTACAAGAAAAAACAGATTTCGCGACTAAAAATGAATTTTTCGTCGCTGAAAGTAGCAGAATTGGCGACTAAAATTCAATTAGTCGCCAAAAGTGAACACTTTTGGCCACTAAAACAGTTTAGTAGCCAAATGTAGGGGTTTTAGCGACTAAAAGTCAGTTTAGTCGCCGAATGTAGGGGTTTTAGCTACTAAAAAAATTTTAGTAGCCAAAAGTGAAGGTTTTTGGCGACTAAAAACATTTAGTAGCCAAAAGTATAGGTTTTAGCGACTAAAAGTTAGTTTGGTCGCCGATTATACGTGTTTTACCTACAAAAATCAATTTCGTAGCCAAAAGTGAAGCTTTTTGGCTACTAAAAAAATTTAGTAGCTAAAAGTCAAGAATTGCCGACTAAAATGCAGTTTAGTCGCCCAAAGTAGAGGTTTTGGCGACTAAAATTCAATTTAGTCGCCAAAAGTGCTATCTTAGGCGGGATTTAATTCTTTTAGCGACAAAAAAGAAATTAGTAGCCAAAAAATATAGAATTCGCGACTAAAATTTAGATTTAGTCGCCAAAAGTGTTATCCTATTTTTTTTAGTAAATAATTTATTTTTTACATAAAATATATTAAATAAAAATAATTATCTATATATATAATTATTTTTATTAATACCAGTCAATATAGTATATAAATAATATATGTTGCATTAATATTCATGTGATGTTGTAGTGGCGTAGTGGGTTGGGAGGTTGGTGGTTCGAAACTTGAGAGCAGCAGAGGCATTTTTTTATTTTTTATTTTTTCTGAAAGATGCTTTTGGCGACTAAAGTCTATGGTCGCCGAAAGATTGGGTTTTGGCGACGAAAAGTTTAGTCGGCAAATGTAAAAATAATAATAAAAAAATTCACTATTGGCGACTAAAAGTTTAGTCGCGAAATGTATAATTTTCAAAAATGGAATTGACTATTGGCGACAATTTCTTTGGTCGCTGAAGACCTGTATATTGCCGACTAACAATTTTTTAGTCGCCGAAGGTATTCGCGACCATGTATTAGCAACAAAACCGACGACTAAACTATTTAGTCGGGGAAAGTGAAAATTCGACATTTGGCGACTAAAAAAGGACTTTTGGTGACTAAAAATTTAGTCGCCAAAAGTGTATTTTCTTGTAGTGTTTGTGTGTGAGATCTCAGATTCAATTTCTATAAAGAGGAGTTTAATATCCACATTATGGTGATTGGTTTTTTCTCTCATGTTATGAGGGTTGTATGTGATTTGTGTTGGGCTTGACTTGTGGGCTTAGTGGATTAGTTAGTAGACTTTGTTAACTTTCTAGCTATTGTGAGATAGTGGTTTGTTCAATGATTCAAATATTTCTCATAATGTAATTACTCTTCTATTGACCACAAAAAAAAAAAACTAATAATAAAATTCAAATTGATGAAGACCATTTTTAAGATAAAACAGTCTCCTTTATAATAATTTAGTAACTATCGACCATTATATACATATTTGCTCAATTGTAAGATTTTAATTTGTTAGTAAAATTATACTACAGTTATAAAGAGGCCGTCGCCGCTCTATCAACTCAAACCCCCGATCTTCGGGTTATCACACCCTAAAGTGTGGCTAGAAGACCACTACGCCAAACCCCAAGATCAACTATTGATGGTTATATATGGTTACTTCTATGATAACATATTATTAAATGATTATATCATATATTAGTGATAATGTCTGTTGGGAGCCGCATGAGAGCTTTCAGATTATTAGTATTTTGTGGGGTAAATCTTTTGTTTTGAAATTTATTTGCTTCACATTTTAATATATTCTCAATTATTAAATCATGTAAAAATTTTGAATTATGTAAATATCAAAGTATTATTAGATAGTTGAGAATACAACCATGATACAGATCCCCACTATCTCCCATCCCCACACATACGTGGAGATTAGTGATTGAAGAGAAAAAATAAAAATAAAAAATTTTTTGGCCAATGACCGTTCACTGGAGTCTCTCTAGTGGGGGTCTCAAGCATTTTGTGTTGAGAATATATTACACTAACTCATATCCGGGCTCCATCAAATTTGAAAGGTGTCCATTTTTCAATTCATGATATTGTCTCAAACATTAGGGAGGTCGGATATTGCATGTAATTACTTGGAGTTGACTTAGCCCTGTTGGTGATCTGTTTGTCTGCTTTTGTTTTGGTTATTGCCCTGTTGGTTTCTCACCAGCAGTGGGCAGATGCTCAGCATATGATTTGGTGAGTCCTGTAGTGCCTATTCTTTTATAATTTTTTCTCATCAATAAAATTTCTTTGATTAATAAAAATAAATAAATAAAAATACTAGTATCCGGGCTCCGGCTAGTTTTGGTCATTCTAGCCACTTTTTGCTAATTAAGTTTAAAAAAATTATTACCAAGCCAACCCTTAGGTTGTGTTTGGCTTGATGTGAAAATCATCTTTTAAGTCAACTAGTTCGATCTTATCAAAAAAGATAAATTATATTTTTTATTCTTAAATTTTCATTTGAATTTTATTTTGATCTCTGATATTTTAATTGCAATAATTAAGTTATCAAATTTTTACTCATGTTTCAATGCAGTCCTCTTGTCTCTGACCTTAAAAATTTGAATTGAAAATGCTCACATGAGAGCTATTTAAGCACATTTTAGGGAATTCAAAGAAAATAACAAATGAAAAAGTGTTGGCAGGTATATGAAGGACCAGCTTAATTGAACCACCCTTTTTTCGGACCAACTCATAAAAAATAAAAAAATAAAAAATAAAAATAAAAATAAAAATCACTATCTAGCCAACTTGATACGTACGAATATATTATTTGCACCATAGTGACAATTAACGGCAGAGTATCCAATCAAACATGTGAATCATATATATTTTTTATTTGAGAATCAATTGTTTTAGAGAAGCTTGTACTCGAGTGCAAACAACTTAAATTAATTTAGGCCTTGTTTAGGAAACAAATTATTGTAGTAATAATTTTTTGATTTTTTATGAAAAGATATGTAAAAAAATAGAGTGAGTAATGTGACAATTTAGAGTGATTTTTTGACTTTTTAGCTAAAACTAAAAATTGTCAAACAAGCCCTAAGTTGGTGTAAATGGAAATTGTATCAAAATTTCATAAATTTTTTTTTATAAAAGACAAACTTATTTATACCTCCATAAAAATTATATTTAATTTTAAATTATTTCTATTAAAATGCTAATTTTCAGATGTGCACTCATCAAACCTAAGTGTACTCTTGTCTCCTCTCCTCCATCAACCAGTGTCTGTCTCATTTGCTTACTCTCTCTCTCTCTCTCTCCCCCCCCCCCCCCCCAAACTTTTTATAGGCTCCCTTTTGTCTCCTCTCCTCCATCAACCAGTTCATCTTGGGTTATCTCCGGTGAGTCTCTCCGCACTTCAGCATCCGCGTAGGTATATAGAAAAAGAAAAAAAAAAGAAAAAAAAAAAAAAAAAAAAAGAAATCAATCAAGAGGTGAGTGTCTGGATACTCTCTCTTTCTCTCCGCCGCTCTTTGTTGTATCTGTTGAATTTAATCCACCAACTTACACCTTAAGATCATGTTTGATTCACAAGATTAATAGTGAACTATTAATAATCATATTAAATTAGTGTGGTATTCACTATTCAATAGGATTAATATTCATTGGATTAATAATCTCACCCCTACCCCATTACTAATAATCCTACAAATTTGTTGGATTAATTATTCATTGGATTAATAATCCTAAACCAAAATGTTAAAACAAACATAGGATAATTGGGCCCACGGATTAATAATCCTAATCCTATGTTCTAATCCACCCAATCAAACATGTTCTAAAAGTAAAGATGTCAAATAGTGACCTCAACCTATGTTTATTTTAAATAAATAAAAAAAAGCAATTAAGTGATATTTTAAAATTCCAAATGGCACAATAATTATAAATAATTAATTTAAAATTTTAACGACACGTCATAATTTTTTACATTATTATGAAATTTTCATCATAATTTGTAACTTGGCATAGTGTGTTGAATTTTAACTCGAACTTGTGATTATGAGAGTGTACCATGCTTTCCTCTATGCTTTCTATGAGAAATACTTATGGATTATGAAAAGATATCTTAAAATTTATGGTTATTTTTCCAGGTTTTTTTGGATACTTTTTTAGGCTCATATATACTGTAATGTATAAATGTTTTTTTCTAAGTATTTTTTATTTTTTAATTTGTAGTATTGTTGGCTTCCTATAGTGGGTGGTGTGTTGAGAATGTAATTTCTTGCAGGGGAATATAGATGCCTGCACAACGAGACACGCAGGTTTGTTTATTTGTTTGTTTGTTACTTATTTATTTTAGCAAGGTTTGTTTCCTTTTGTTATAATTTTTTTGTCTGTCTTGATTAGAAAGGTAAACCTATTGCTAGGAAATGTGTAAAATTTCCAACGCATTAGGTATGTTTTTATTTATTTTTTATTACAATGTAGGTCAAAAATTCAATGAAATTGAATCAATAGTCAATTATGGTACAAATTATAACTACAAATGTGTTAGGGAAAATTGATGTGATTCTCCACAAGTAAATCAATCAATGGGAACAAAAACTAATACGAAAAAATTAAATCAAAAGCAACACAAGAATTTTTACGTGGTTCCCTCAATGTGAGGTATGTTCACGGGATCGAAATCCGATTTCACTATCAACCAAATAAGTTCCAAACGATTACAAATGAGACACTAATGGTCTCACAAAACCACCCTTAGGTGAATTCCAAATAATCACAAATAAACAAGAGGAAAGACCTCACCAAATAGATGAACCAAAATCTTCAGAACCAAAGTTGTAGAAGACCCAAAATAACGAACCAAATCAACTTCCACACAAAAGAAACAAAAGCTTGAACAAATCAAGCACTGTTCACCAAACCTCACCAATTGTTCATACACGGGCACTATTGTCGAGGAAGTATATCAGCCGCCACTTTTTTCTTGTGTGTGTATATAACCAACAACAATGCCTCCAATATAAATATAATATAATGAATCTAGGGTTTTGTAATCAAACCCTAATTGTATCCCAATTGGATTGGGCCTCCACAAATATAATATATAAAAATATATTATACTAAACCAAGCCAAATTAAAACTCTTTTTCCAAAAAACCAATTGGGTCCCACACTCCAATAAGGAGGTATACCCAACAATTCTCCCCTTACCGACTTAGGTGGAGACATCAACCATACCCGCCAAAGTTTGACACTTTAAATGTTTGTCCCTCGGCAAAGTCTTTGTCAACATATCTGAAATATTATCATCTGTGTGAACCTTTTCGAGTTGCAACAATTTCGAATCTAACACATCACGAATCCAATGGTATTTCACATCAATGTGTTTCGATCTCGAATGAAAGGTAGAATTTTTACTCAAGTGAATAGCACTTTGACTATCACAATAAAGCACATACTTTTCTTGCTTCAAACCCAACTCTTGTAAAAATTTCTTCAACCATAACTCTTCTTTGCAAGCTTCTGTAATGGCAATAAATTCAGCTTCGGTAGTTGAGAGAGCAACACATTTTTGTAATTTAGATTGCCATGCCACAGCTCCCCCTGCAAAAGTCATCAAATACCCCGAAGTAGATTTCCTAGAATCAACATCACCAGCCATGTCAGAATCTGTGAACCCATCAAGCATCGGCTTACCATCCCCAAAACACAAACACACCTTCGAAGTCCCTCGAAGATATCTTAGAATCCATTTTACCGCTGCCCAATGTTCTTTACCCGGATTAGAGAGAAAACGACTCACCACACCAACGGCGTGAGCAATATCCGGCCTTGTACAAACCATGGCGTACATCAAAGAACCAACTGCTGAAGCATAAGGAACTTTCAACATCTCTTCTTTGTCTTTCTCACTTGTAGGACATTGATTCGAACTAAGTTTGAAGTGACCTGCAAGTGGACAACCAACCGGCTTTGCTTTATTCATATTAAACCTTTCAAGAACTTTCTCAATGTAACTTTCTTGAGACAACCAAATCAGTCCCTCTTTGTGATCACGAACAATTTTCATACCAAGTATTTGCTTTACCGACCCCAAATCTTTCATAGCAAAGGACTTGCTCAACTCCAACTTCAACTTGTTAATCATGGTAGAATCTTGACCCACAATTAACATGTCATCAACATAAAGCAAAAGAATAATAAATTTACCATCTGGAAAAATTTTCACAAACACACAATGGTCTGAAGTGGTTTTAGAAAAACCATTATTCATCATGAAAGAGTCAAATTTTTTGTACCATTGCCGCGGAGCTTGCTTGAGGCCATACAAACTTTTCTTCAATTTGCAAATAAATTTCTCTTTCCCTTTCTCCACAAAACCTTCCGGTTGTTCCATGTAAATTTCTTCTTCAAGATCACCGTGAAGAAATGCGGTCTTTACATCAAGTTGCTCAACTTCAAGGTTCATACTTGCAGTCATGCCAAGTACAACCCGAATAGAAGACATCTTCACAACCGGCGAGAAAATCTCATCAAAGTCAATGCCTTTCTTTTGCCCAAAGCCTTTCACAACAAGACGCACTTTGTACCTCAGATTCTTTCTATCATTCTTTAATTTGAAAACCCACTTATTTTTCAAAATTTTCCTCCCTTTAGGCAACTTCACTAAATCATAAGTGTGATTTTCAAGTAAGGAATTCATCTCCTCTTCCATGGCCTTTTTCCAATAATCTTTCTTTGCATGCTCAATTGCTTCTTGGTAGCTCTCCGGCTCCTCTTAATCAGAAATCAACACAAATTCATTGGGAGGATACTTTCTTGAAGGTTGTCAGTCCCTTGTAGATTTCCTCAACTCAAGTTGTGGTGGCGGTTCTTGAGTTGGATGCTCTTCCTCAATTTCTAGCTCAACTTCATTAGGATTTGCATCATCCTCCACATCTTCAATATGTGGCTGCACATCTCCCCTATTTTCATCATCAACTGAAGATGAAGGAGATGGATCTATGTCAATGAGATCACTAGTTTTTGGCTCCGGTTGATCACCTTTGCCAAAGTCTTCAATTGTTTGGTCTTCAAGAAACACAACATCACGACTTCGAATGACTTTCTTGTCGACCGGATCCCACAATCTATACCCAAATTCATTACGCCCATAGCCAAGAAATATACATTGTCTTGACTTACTGTCAAGCTTGGACCTCTCATCCTTTGGAATGTGAACAAAAGCTCGGCAACTAAACACTCTCAAGTGCTCATAAGACACATCTTTGCCAGTCCAAACTCTTTCAGGAACATCACTATTCAAAGGATAGCAAGGAGACAAATTGATCAGGTTAACCGCTGTACTCATTGCCTCGCCCCAAAAGGATCTTGGCAATTTAGCTTGTGAAAGCAAACACCTTGTTCTTTCTACAATGGTGCGGTTCATCCTCTCGGCAACGCCATTTTGTTGAGGAGTCTTCTTAACTGTCTTTTGATGCCGAATACCTTGGCTGCGACAATACTCATCAAATGGCCCAATGTATTCACCACCATTGTCTGTTCGGATGCACTTCAATTTCTGTCCTGTTTCTCTTTCAACCATGGCCTGAAAATGCTTAAATACTTCTAGAACTTGATCTTTAGTTTTTAGTAGATAAGCCCAGACTTTCCTTGAATAATCATCAATGAAAGTAACAAAATAAAGTGCACCACCATGTGTTCTAACTTTTAAAGGACCACAAACATCCGAATGAATCAACTCTAAAACCTTTTCTTTTCTAGAAGCAACATTTTTATGAAAAGAAACTCTATATTGTTTACCCGCCAAACAATGAACACAAGTTTTAAGATGTGTACCTTTCAAACCGGGTAGAAGCTCTTTCTTGAACAAAACTTGTAGCCCCTTTTCACTCATGTGCCCAAGTCGCCTGTGCCACAATTCAGTAGAAGTATCATCTTCAAGTGCATTGACAACACCTTTACAAATTTTTTCTTGCATCGAATAAAGTGTATGAGTCTTCTTGCACTTAGCCACCACCAAAGAACCCTTTGTGAGCTTCTATATTCCATCACCAAATTTGTTGTTGAAGCCTTTATCATCTAGCTTCTCAGTAAAGATTAAATTGAGGCGAATGTCGGGAACATGCCTCACATCTTTAAGCAACAACTTGCAGCCCAAATTTGTTTCCAAGCAAACATCACCCATACCGATAATCTTGGACAAACCTTCATTACCCATTCGAACAGAACCATAATCTCCTTCGGTGTAGGTAGTGAAAAAATCAACTCGAGAAGTCACATGAAAAGAAGCACCAGAATCAATCACCCAACTGCTCTCTTGGCCCATAAAATTGATACAATCATCTTCACAAACGACCATGAGATCATCGGTAGTAACTGCCGTTGTGTCTTCTTGCTTCTTATCCACACTTTTGTCACGCCTTTTCTCCTTGTTCTTGAGCTTTCGGCATTCCCGCTTCATGTGCCCTTTCTCATGGCAATAATAACACTCAACGTCTTTCTTTGAAAAAAAACCATCTCTTGACTTGTCACGGCTTTGATCACGACCATAAGGAGTCTTACTCCTCCCCCTTGTTTTGCTTCGACCTCTCACAACAAATGCTTCCGAATGAGAGGAACCAGCTGATTTTCTTCTAGTTTCTTCATTCAACAAGCTACTAGTGACTTGGCCCATTGTGACAACTCCATCGAGTGCTGAATTACTAACTGTCACAACTAAAGTCTCCCAACTTTCGGGTAAGGAACTAAGTAGCATCAAAGCCTGCAACTCATCATCAAAAATAATTTTCATAGAAGCAAGTTGGTTAACAATACTCTTTATGTCATTCAGATGTTCCGGAATAGGGCTGCCCTCTTTATATTTTAAATTAACCAACTTACGAAACAGAAAACCTTTATTTGTGGCTAATTTTCTATCATAAAGACTCTCTAATTTTTTCCATAAATCATGTGTTGAAGTCTTAGTGGCAACATAATGAAACACACTGTCATCAATTCATTGACGGATAACACCAACGGCTTTTCGATTAAGCCTCTTCCACTCATCATCTTTCATATCAGCAGGTCTGCCACTATCACCCTCAATGGATCCATACAAGTCTTTACAAAATAATAGGTCATCCATTTTAGTTTTCCAAGTTACCCAATTGCTTCCATTGAAGCTAGACATACGACCCACATTCCCCTCCATTGATTTACACAAATAAACAAACCCCAATAAACCGTAAGCTCTGATACCAGTTGTTAGGGAAAATCGATGTGATTCCCCACAAGTAAATCAATCAATGGGAATAAAAACTAATGTGGAAAAATTAAATCAAAGGCAACACAAGAATTTTTACGTGGTTCCCTCAATGTGAGGTACGTCCACGGGATCGAAATCCGATTTCACTATCAACCAAATAAGTTCCAAACGATTACAAACGAGACACTAATGGTCTCACAAAACCACCCTTAGGTGAATTCCAAATAATCACAAATAAACAAGAAGAAAGACCTCACCAAATAGATGAACCAAAATCTCCAGAACCAAAGTTGTAGAAGACCCAAAATAACGAACCAAATCAACTTCCACACAAAAGAAACAAAAGCTTGAACAAATCAAGCACTGTTCACCAAACCTCACCAATTGTCCATACACGGGCACTATTGTCGAGGAAGTATATCAGCCGCCACTTTTTTCTTGTGTGTGTATATAACCAACAACAATGCCTCCAATATAAATATAATATAATGAATTTAGGATTTTGTAATCAAACCCTAATTGTATCCCAATTGGATTGGGCCTTCACAAATATAATATATAAAAATATATTATACTAAACTAAGCCAAATTAAAACTCTTTTTTCAAAAAATTAATTGGATCTCACACTCCAATAAGAAAGTATACCCAACAAATGAACTCCCAAAGAGGAAAGAGGGACTTCAAATAAAATTAAGAAAATAAACTTTTATATAAGTAGTGAGTTAAATTCTTAACATCTTAATAAAGTGCAATAGTTCAGTCGGATCATCACGTGACCCCCATTGATATATGCTACACATTTTTTTTGATTGGGATATATGTCACTCATTTATTATTTTCATTGGAGAAAAAACAGTCAACCAGAAAAATGATTGACGTTTTAAAGGGTATTGTTTTTTTGCAGATAGAAAAGCTAAGTATACAAAATAGAAGTCCAAAATTTTACCCAGAAATTTAAAGCATGATACAGATTTAACTCTTGAATTGTAAATCAATCTAAACCACACCACCACTTTTTTTAAGGAACCAAACATTTTTGTCCCCAAAAGTGAATTTTGTTGCAAAAAAATATTTAGAGATCAATTTTGGTATTTGCTAAAAGGTCCTAGCATAAAGTTTTTTAAAGGGCAAATTACACTATTAGTCCCTATAGTTTGGGGCTTATGTCACTTTGGTTCATGACTTTTCAATTGTGATACATTGGACCCTAAATTTTGAATTTTGTTCCAAATAATGATAATTGAGCATATCATTGCTTAATTTCAAGGGCAAAATTCTCAATTTGATAAAATATAAATTAATTTCACAAAAATAAATGTCAAAAAAATATTTAAAATTTTTTTAAAAATTATTTCTACCTAGCAAAAATAAAATTATGTAAAATTGATAAAAATTAATAAAAATTACATGATTAATTTTTAAAAATTAATTTTATATGATCATCATCTAAATACATAATAAAAATTAATTTGGTAAAAAAAAATAAATGTCTAAAAGATTTATTAATTTTATATAATTTTATTTTTAGTAGCTAGAAATAATTTTCAAAATTTAAAAGTAATTTTTTGACATTTATTTTTGTCAAATTAATTTATATTTTATCAAATTAATGATTTTACCCTTAAAAATCCAATAGTATTTAAAATTGTCCTTATTTGGAACAAGATTCAAAATTCAGGGTTAAATGTGTCACAATTGAAAAGTCAGGGATTAAAATGACACAAGTCCCAAACTATAGGGACCATTAGTGTAATTCACCATTTTTTAAAAATATTAAGCGACAAATTTTTCAAAATGTCACTAATAGATATACTTTTAGAGACAAAAAAAATTGGTGCAAAAAATGTTTTTTTAGGCAAAAATTTTGGTCCCAAAAGGAGAGTATTTCATCAGTAAAAATTCTATCTTTAAAATGATATTTATTTTAATTATGTCAGCTCTGTTTAATTTTATAAACATGAAAATTAGTTTACAGATACAAATTTCAGATAAGTTAATCAAAAATTATGTGACAATCACAGTAATAGAATTACCATATGGCTTAGGGTGCCATCCCCCACCCCCACACCAACATTTAAAAATCCTCTTGCATATTTATATATATATATATTGCTCATATATATGTAGACTAATGGTTGTGCGTGTGTGTTACGAAATCTACACCAGAAATGAGCCCCCTTAATTGAAGTTAAAACTGAAAATTTAAATATTTTTTTGAAAATTGATTTTTTATTTATTTATTATAATTGAGATTTTTTTTCTATATTTTGAGGTTTTGATTATATGTGTGTATATTCTGATTTGTAGAGTGGTTCAATAAATGTTGTTGTTGAATACAAAATAGAGGATTCAACTGACAATTCTATTCGGCATGGATGGGTAAAAATACAAGATGTGAAAGTTGAGAGGTCATTTTTGGGATTTGAAAATGAGAATGAAGCAAAGAAAGTTCATAAGAATTTGTCAAAACTCCAAGGTGTGAGCTTTCTCAAGTCATATTTCATCATTAATCACCAAGAACACTACTGGCTTGCTGTGGACAAGATTCAATATAGCTTAAAAAATATAAAAAGGAATATTCGAGCATTTGGGACGGTTAACGACTTGACTCACAATGTCAAGATATAATCCGGTATGTCTTACGAGTCCAATATTTTTTTTTTCTTACCGTCTATTTATAATGAGCATCATCACATAGTGTAGCTATGCTCCACTTCTATTGTGAGTAGACGGTTAATAAAGCGATAAAAAAATAGTGTCTCTAATTTTATTTTACAATATATAGATTGGATTTCACAATTGTTCTTTTAGGTTAGATTTGACAATTGCTTCTTTTAGTGTTTTTTTAACCTTTTCTACTTTTCTTTCTTTTTTTTTCTTTTTTTTTTCTTTTTTTTTTTAGGAACAACACACTTGTACTTTTCTAAGATAAATTTATTGCTCCCATTTTTATTATTTTTTTAAAAGGAAGATAAAATTATTGCAAAAAAAAATTGATGCATTTGAAAAATAGTAAAAGGTTAGTCTTTTTGTTATTAAAAAGTTCAGGTAAGTTGATGTGCTCTTTTATTTCTTTTATTTATTTCATCTTTAGTAGTTTTTTTAAAATATTTTTCCATTTTTAGATTTTTCCATACTAGAAGAACATGAAAAGTTTAAAAAATAAAAAAATAAAAAAAAATTAATGCACGTTTTAAAAGATTTCAATGAATTTTTTTTTGTTTTTTGTTTTTTGTTTTTTGTTTTTTTTTTTTTTTTGAAAAACTGTCTTTTTTTTAGGAGTTGTCAAATATAGATAAATCTTATTAAAAATTTATTCATACCTAAACAGTTATTTTTTTTTGGCTTCGATAGCCAAAACGGGTTAAAAAAGCTATAGCCAAACAGGAACATTTTCAAATTCTTTTTATATGACGCTATCATTCAATGTGTCTTAAGCTCCGTTTGAGAGTTAGCCAAAAAAGTAGTTTATTACCTAAAAATAAGACAATAAAACAGTTCATATTAAAAAAATTATATATTCTTTTGACATATTCTAAACTTCTTTGGCTTTTTAATCACTTTTTGAAGTGACTGAAGTTCACATTTTTTTTTTTTTTTTAACAATCGATGGGAGATTTTTAAAAGAAGAAGTTAAATAGCACAACTATGATAATAAAATATTAGCTAGCTGATGGCTTATAATTTTATTGCAGTGGGATTATAATTGGCATATGTGAACTCCATCGACAAGGGCACACTCTTGGAAGTCTCTCAATCGAAGAAATATTGATTGTGAATGACAAGCCTAAATTTGCCTTCACAAGAAATAAGGATCGTCCTCGTTCGGAGGGTTATCAAGATTTTAAATATTTGGAGGATCTATTCAAAAGGATACTCGGTACTCGTGACGAGTTGAATCATTTTTATGAGAGTATCAAAGTCAACTATGTGTAAGAGAATTGCATACCAAATACGATATGTACCAGAAGTGTCCCCAAAGTTCTGGAATTATATCAAAGTCAACAATGTGTAAGAGAATTGTACCAGAAGTGTCCCCAAAGTTCTGGAATTATATCATATATCCGTTTAAATTTTTAATTACATAACAAATAATTTATTTTATTCATAAATTATTAAGTCAATTAATATTTTTTAAATACGTTATAAATATATTTCAATTAACAATTTTGATAATTTTACTGTTGTATAGGAGACTAGTTAGGAAATTTCATTTTTTTGTTGATTCTATTAAATAAAAAATTATAACAATGAGTTAATAATAATTTTCAGAACCACAGGAGCAACCGTATTTTAAGCAAGCCATTTCTAATATACCCAAAATTTTAAAGAGAAAAAAAACTGACAAATTTCATTTCTTAACTGACAAATTCCTCAATTACATAATATTTCACATTAACTTTCCAAACATAGAAATTTTCACAGTTAATAAAAACTAGATAAATTTATCAAATGAGCTGACTTTCATGGGAGTGTTAGGTGCAACAGTTAAAACATATTATAAATTATAGTTTAATGAATTATAGATTATGACCTTAATTAGAAGTTGTTAATTTATTTAATTAGGTACAGGATTGTTATTCACTAGTTCACATTTCCCATAAGTTTGGGTCTTATTCTATTTTCAGAAAAAAAAAAAAAAAAAAAAAAATTAGGGGTATAATCGTAAATTAACATGACTACGGTAAAAAATGATAATCAGAAGCAGGGGGTGACCCATTTCTCAGAATAAATTTTTTTAGTTAAAATAAGTTGTTGAAATCAAAAACTGTTTGAAATAAGTTTAACCAAACAGTTCAAAATAATTTTTTTTAAGTTAGAATTTATAAGTTGGCAAAAATAAGCCATACCAAACACCCTTATAGTCTCTTCACAACAACTAACTGAAATTAAAAATTAGTGAAAAATTTCTCATTTTTTTTTCCACGTAATTTCGTATCTAGTATTGTCTTTGTACTTTTTATTTCTTCTTCTTCTTAATGTAGTAGTTCAAAGTACAGCCTAAATCATTGTTTAGTATTGTGTTTACTTGGGTTTAATATATATGTAGGTCGAGTCTGTCAAAATTGTACTTCCATCCCATTTTAATGGCACCAATGGAAAGGTTCTTTCAACCGATTAGGATGGATACTCTCGCAAGGTACCCTGATCATAAAAAGGCCACACATCCAAGGGCCTTACTTCAAAACAATTGGATTGAAAAAGTTGAAACGTGCTACCAACCTATTAAAAACTATCCATACAATTGTCCATACAATATGATGTAATTCGCTTTGTACCTCCATTTCTCTTTATTGATGTAATTCGCTTTGTACTTTGTACTTGTGATGATTTAATCCATTGTGATGCTTTTGCACCTCCATTTCTCTTTATTGATGTAATTCGCTTTGTACTTTGTACTTGTTATTCCATCAATAAAATTCTTTTTTTTTGCCGATCAAAAAAAAAAAAAAAACTATCCATACAATATGTACCGTCAAAATGTCTGGAAGTTCAAGAGTTAGTTTATGAAACAATAATTCACTTTTGTTCTTTTTTCCATTTTTTTTTTAAGAAAATTATATTTATTTACATTTTCATCTGTGAGTGCTGCATTAATAACAAATATAATAAAATGTTGATCAAGGCCTGGGGTCTTCGAGTGCATAAATTATCCAATAGGTGAGACATATATCCTATGTAGTTTGCCCTCCAAGTGTATTGGGCCACGTAAGTAATTTCTCCTAGCCTATCTCTCATATTTTAAGCAAATATAATTATGTGTCATCTTATAAGATGGGTACACAATTGCTTAGGCTCCGTTTGGGATACATATTTGGACTGAAATAGTCATATAGGAAAAAATTGGCTATTTTAGTCAAGTATGGCAAAATATCATAGTTAACCCATAATTATTTTATTTTTTCTCTTTCAAAAGTTAAAAAAGTCAAAAAAACCTATACCAAACGAAACTTTTTAACCCGAGGCTAAAATAGCCAAAAAGTCAAAAAACTAAAAAGTCATCCCACATCCCAAACGAACTCTTAGTTGGTCGGATTTACCATATAACTTCTTTTGAGGGTGTGCTCCCTCCATAACATCAAGTTCAAAATATCCCAAGTGTAAATAGTTTTTAGGGCCTGTTTATAAAAGGTTTTGTCCCCGTTTTAACGGGATTGGTCTCCCAAATTAATGGTTTATTGCGCTAAATACAAAGTTATCAAAAAAATATATGATAAAATGCTGAGACCTAAAATAATAAACAAAATATGATAGGTTAGGTTTTACCAAAATCCTATTTTGGACTGTTCACTTTTAGTTGTGATAATCAACTATTTATTATCATTTCATTCAATTGAAGATAAGACTGATAAAATTTGTCGTAAGAGCTATACTTAATGTCAATTTAGTATTTTTACTTTTAAATTTTGTAAATATCATTAAATGGACCAAGTGACATTGAAGCTTAACTCAAAATTTAATTAGTTCACTGTCATAATTAAAAGTGGAAAATTAAAATAAGACTTTAATGAAAGACAAAAGATGTAATTAACCCAATATAATGAGGACTTTTGGCTTAAGCAATTATGTGGCACCACTTTGTTATGTGAGGTTTTGTAGTCTTTGTTTCTACCCCATTATGGAATTGTTTGTAACTATCTATTTTTTTTCTCAAATTTGGGTTTCTTCGTTTTTTTTTTTATTTTTTATTTTTATTTTTATTTTTTTATTTTAAGTTTGTTGGGTTTCATGATGGTTAACTTTCTAACTATTAAAATTTACTTCTTATATTTTTATATTTGTAATTAATCTTTTATTGATTGACAATTAAAAAAAAAATTCAATATATATATTTTAAAATTTGTAGTTGTTTGTTTTAGGAATATGAGGAAAAAAAGCAGGAAGAAGTAGAGAAAGATTTATCAACAATGTTCCCAGATTCTTTCAATGAAATATATGATCTCTTCAACGCCAAAGAAATCGCATTAGGTTCCAAGTAAATATCAAAAATTTTAAGATAAAAGATAGTTTCATTCTTTAAGTTTTTTATTTTGTTATTTTAATTTTTAAAGTTGTCAATTTCAATCAAATTGATCCAATCTCAAATGAACCATCTAAATAATTAATCGAATGATAATAAAATACACACATGGTCCTTAAAAGTATGTGTTTCATGTCACTTTAGTCCTTAAAATTTTAAATTTTGTTATTTGGTTCTGAAACATTAATGAAGAAAATGAAAAAAATAATCTTACTACATTTTTTTGAAACAGCCAAAGAAGAATAATATTGATAAATATCAAGCAAAAACATTGACAATAATCAATAGAAAGCATAGAGCAAAGCCTAACAACTCTCACAATTGGTAAGACACCAACCCAAAAGAAAGCATAATACAGTTGTACTCCCCAAACACCATACCATGACCTCGAACACCAAACCCGAATGATCGTGGCCAGACTCCATATCGGACTCCATATCGCCAGCCAGACTCCATATCGAACAAAACCATCCCATAACAGATGCAACCACCATAACAAATGAAAGCACCAAACTCCAAACCAAAGACCCAGAACAAATTTTATTGATGAAGATCAATAACTTCCCATAACAAAGCGGATCGGCAACCAAGAGCGAGCAGTTATATAATTTCAATGATGGCTTTCTTATCTTGAATGGTCAAATTAAGCAGTAAATCTTGCAGTCCATTATGCAGACAATGACGATTATGTAGACAATGACAATCAACAATAAAAGGAGTCCAGCAAAGCTCACAAAAATCCGAACAGGGCAAAAAGGTGGATAAGATATCAACCAAGCAGAAGCATCCCACCAGCACAGATACCCAAAGACACCAACTGTCAAATCCCGGCAAAAATGCATTACATTTAAGAACGAGCAATGACCTCAAGTCCAACCCAAAATCAGCTTCCCAAAGCAGATCTGCTCCCCATACTCATTCTTATTTGCCTCAGGTTAGATAAGAAATCTTGGACAGAGAAATGACAGTCCTTGAATCTATGTTTGAGCCACAGTGCAACTCTTAGTTTGATCAACTCACACAGGCCCACTACCTGAGGCGAAGCAGACTTGAAGATGCACTCATTCCTAAGCTTCCACAGGGACCATATGACAGCTAAGGGAATGACCTTCCATATCCATTTTTCTTTCTTGTTCAAAGACACCCCATCCCACCAGTGAAGTATACCTTCTACTGAACACGAATAGCCCTTCAGCTCCACGTCCATCATATCCCTGCACCTTCCATGCAAAGTAGCAATGCAGCAAGAGATCAGATTTGCAAAAGACACATGCAGCAGGAGCATTGGCTTGTATCACTCCAATTTTCTTAAGAAATTCTGCGGACTTGATTCTGTTTCTCCATGCTAACCAACAGAAGAATTGAACCTTAGGAGGGGCAAAAGAGTTCCAAATAAACTTACAAGAAATAAGAGAGGGACTAAGGGAGTCAATTTCATGATTATATGTAGAGGAGACAGAAAATAACCCAGATCCTTCGGCCAACCAGACTAATTTGTCCTCCAGAACAGAACAAGGAGCAGATGCAGAAACCAGGAGCAAATTGAGCCTACTAACCTCCCTCTCTTTCCACTCATATAGCCTTCTTCAGAATTGAAAATTCCAAACCCCTGAATGTACCCTCCTGTCATATATTGATCTCCAGGATTCTTCCTTGTTCACAACCAATCTGTGAAGAGTTGGAAATTCATCTTTCAAGCTAGAATTGTTGCACCATTTATCCTTCCAGAAGAATGTTCTATTTCCATCCCCTACCTTAATATGAACATTATTGAGATAAAATACCATCAGACTATTTCTCCTCTCTGGTATAGATATGATACCTTTCCAAATATAAGAGAGCCTACTGCTTGGGAAGGAAGAGGGGCTCCAGCTGTTTACATCCAAATTATACTTGCTGCAGATTATTTTTCTCCACATGGCATCTTTCTCGGAGCCAAATCTCCACCACCATTTTAGAAGCATACAATCATTAACCAACCTAACTCTCTTGACACCTAAACCCCCATGTTTCACATTCTTTGTTATATCATCCCACTTAACCAAGTGAATTGGTTTCCTTGATTTTGACCCTCCCCAAAGAAAATTAGCCTGCAGCTTGTCAAATTCTCTAGCTATCCCTATAGGCATTTTAAATAAGGAAAGGTAAAACATAGACAGCGCAGAGGACACAGATTTTAGCAGAGTGAGCCTTCCTGAGAATGATAGTAGCTTACTTTTCCAACCTGCAAGTCTACTTCTGACTTTATCAAGGACAGGCTTCCAAGTAGACTTCATATTTGGGTTAGCTCCCAAAGGCAGCCCCAAGTACTTCAAAGGGAGAGCCTTAGGTTGACAATGTAATCTTGCTGCAAATGCGGATAAAGACTCCTCAGGGACATTAACCCCACACACCAGACTCTTATGGTAGTTTATTCTCAGCCTAGAGATCACTTCAAAACACCTCAAGACCCTTTTAATATTGCACACATCCATTTCCTCAGCTTCGCAAAACAAAATAGAATCATTGGCAAATTGTAGATGTGTTAACAACACTTCGCTAGAACCCACCTTCACCCCCTTAATCAGACCATGCTGCTGAGCTCTAGACATAGGGATATTTAGGCCCTCAGCAGCTATGTTGAACAAGAATGGAGATAGGGGGTCACCTTGCTTAAATCCCTTTTGAGGGGAAAACTCCTCTGTTGGTGACCCGTTGACTAACACGGAGAGTTCGGCAGTGGAGATACATTCTTTAATCCAACTAATCCATTTTGCTCCAAACCCGAAATTCAAGAGCATAGATGATAAGTAGCACCAATTAACAGAGTCAAAGGCCTTTTCAAAATCCAGCTTGATAATCACACCCCTCATTTTGGATTTTCTCCAACCATCCACTATTTCATTAGCAATTAAAATTCCACCAAGATGTTTCTGCCACCAATGAATGCCGATTGTGTAGGACTGATGATTTGAGGGAGCACTCCTTTTAGTCTGCTTGCCAGGACTTTTGCTAAGACTTTATATACCGAACCAACAAGGCTTATAGGTCTATAGTCACCAAGCCCAATAGGATTATCAACCTTAGGAATTAGGGAGATAAAGGAGCTATTAAGCCCCAAGACCAACCTACCATTCTTATGAAATTCCTTGAAAAACTGCAACAAGTCAGATTTCAATAACTTCCAAAATTTCTGGAAGTAAGACAAGTTAAAGCCATCTGGCCCAGGGGCCTTATTGCCATCACAGTCTTTCACAGCAGCTCTGATTTCTTCCTCTGAAAGTGCATATTCCAAACTTTCAAATCCAGGACAGCCAAGAACAGATTTAAATTGACCACCAAGCTTGGGTCTACTTCTCCAGTCCTCTTTGAATAGATTTCTGAAGTGGTCAAAGGCCGCTTGCCTAACATGAGCAGGGTCTTCATACATCACATTCCCCACAGAAATTGAAGAGATCTCATTTCTACTCTGCCTACTCTTGGTCACCACATGAAAAAATATGGTATTTCTGTCCCCTTTCAAACTCCAATTAAGCCTTGATTTTTGCAACCATAGCCACTTGACCATTCTACTTAGTCTCCATACTTGAACTCTGACGACCCCTCTTCTATCTTTCTCTGAATTGTCCAGGTCTCTAGACTCCGCAGATAAATCCAAATGATGCAATTCCTCCTCTGCTTCCTTTAGCTACTCATTTACACACCCAAATACCTCTTTATGCCATTTCTTTAATTCTACCTTCAATAATTTAGGCTTCTTTTGAAGCACAAACCCAGCGCATCCTAGAACTTCAGTCTCTTTCCAAACCTTCTCCACAAAAGCTAGAAAGCTTGGATGAAGGCTCCAAGCATTAATTACTCTAAACGGTTTTGGGGCCCCAGTCTCAATCATCTTCCATCAATAACAAAGGACAGTGATCAGAAATGAGCCTTGGAAGACCCCACAGTTTTAAATTGAGCATCTCCAGCCATTGAGGATCAACTAACACCCTGTCTATTCTACTCCACTTTTCACCTGCTAGTGAGTTACACCAAGTATATTTTCTGCCAAGTAAAGGCATATCCTGAACTTCGCATTTGTCAATAAAGTCAACAAACTCTCTCATCCCTTTATCTCTTCTAATGCATCCTTTTCTTTCACCAATGCTTTTAATTTCATTAAAGCCTCCACACAAACACCAGGGGTTTGGAAACTCTCTCTTGAGCTTTAACAAGTGATCCCACAGCTTACCCTGAATACACACTTCATTTGGTGCATAAATATTAAGAATAACACAATGGAAAGAAGAGAATAAAGTACCTGAGAGCAAAATAAATCTTCTATTACCACAACATTCCTTAAGTTGAAAGACCTCTGGATCCCAAATGCATAGTAGTCCCCCAGCAAGGCCTTTAGAGTCCACTGCCAAAAATTCCATCTTATTTCTTGCCCACATTGTTCGCATTTCCTTTTCAGCTACTGCAGATTTTTTGGTTTCTTCAAGGAAAGCTACATCGACATTTTTGGCCTTCAGAATTTTCTGAATCTTCCACTTCTTTTCCCGCTGGCCTAATCCTCTAATGTTCCAAGATAGGATCTTCATGGACTACAAAAAAAAAAAAAACACCTTTGAACACCTAGAGTGCATACCTATTAGGCTGTTGCACCCTCCCCACTGACCATCCGACCTATGTTTTTAACTTCAAGGTCCACAATCTTCTTCAGAACTTCAGCTTCCTGACCAGCCATTTCTACTCCCAACACTTTACCCATCTGCAAGTGTAGACACCCCATTTTTGACCGACCTTAAGACTCAGACGTCACCGATTGAGCGCTTGGTGATGTTGCATATCGCGCTCGTTCCGAAGTGTCAGAGTCTTGGCCACGAGCCTTGCCTCTGGACTTTCGAGCTTTTTTGTGCTTTGCCTCGGTTTGCGAACCAGGCCCCGTTTTCTCCGTTTTCTCTTCCCGAAGGGAGGGAGAGGTCTTGTAGATCATCTCTCAGTGGCCGTAGGCTACGTTTCGTGGTCGTAGGCCATTTTTTCCATTTTGGATCCCGATTCCTGATTTTCGGAGCCGTCGGCCGTGTGCCTCGGTTCGGGACCGCTTAACCACCTCTGTTTGCTCCGGTTTTTGGCATGCATCTTATTTACTCCCTTTTGAGGGACACTGTGGTCCGAGAGACCAACTTCGTGGTCGAACACCACCTCCGGTGCTTAACAGTCAGTTTTCGGGGCCCCAGGCTGCGTGTTTCGGCCCCCAAACCTTCAATTTGCATCGGTTTGAGTTCATTTTTGGCAAGGACGTTATTTTCATTGTCATGAAGGTCATAGAAGGGTGGGAGGCCAACAATTGTTCTGAAAGCCAACCTTATTCTTTCATCGCTCTCCGTCGCCCGTTTTTCTTGCTAGAAAGCTGATGTTGACCACCCCCGGGCCACTTTTTTGTGCCATCAACCACATATTTGTGTTTTACACACCTGGGAGGCCACCAATACGTCATGGCCGGCCAGCAATTGTTCCTGACCCTTTTGAACCCCTCTGAAAAATTGGGTTTTCTCTCTCCTGGTTCACTTTTTCTGGGTTTTGATCACATGGTTGTGTTGTGCACACATGGGAGGCCACCAATATGGGTGGCCGGCCAGTTTTCTCTGATTGACCTTTTTGATCCTAGCCGGTCGGCCAAGAAAGGTGGCCGGCTGGCCACCTGAGCTCCCAGAAGCTGGCCAGCCATGTTCCTCACAGCTGGTTCCTTACAGATACACCCTCATTTTCCCCCCAGATTCTGTATCCAAGGGGGGAACTTTTGGGGGGGAAATTCGAATTTCATTTTCCCCCCCTTTTCTCCACTCCTTTGCCTATATAACCAGCACCCCCAGCTGTGTTTTAGAGGTTACAAAAATTTGTTCTAAGGCTCCTGCATTCAATCTCTCTCCCTCTCTACTCCAAGCATCAAAACCCCTCAAGTCCTACACCATTTTAAAATACAACCCATAGCACCATACCTCCAACATCCATTCTAGCAGCTTGAGGCTGTCTTCCAGAGGTTAAGAGCTCCCAAACTTGGTCCAAAGGTTGTTGAAGATTGGCTCTACAAGGGTGAGTCCTATTTTCTCTTTTTCTAGTCTTTTTTTGCTCAATATATTAGCTCCTCTTGATTGCATTTTTGGGCTCCGACCCAAACTATAAATAGTCATATTTTGAACCCCTTTTCATGTTTAATCAAAGACCTCTTGCTGTTTGAGGTCTCCTACTATCACTTGCCTCTTTAACTCTCTTTTAGGCCTTTTTTTGCATAGTATTTTAGGCCTATTTTTGAGCTGTTTTGGACTTGGTCATAAACTATAAAATATCATGTTTTGAGCCCCTATTCAACATTGTTGAAGGGCCCTCCTCTTTTTGAGGCCAGCAGCTACCACTTGCTTCTTTGTCCCTCTTTTGGCCTTTTTCTTGCATGATAGTTTAGCCTCACTTGTGTTTATTTTCGTGGCTTGATGTAAACTGTAAAATGATTTTTTTTGAGCCCCTATTCAACTTTGTTGAAGGGATCCTTTCCATTTGGGGCCAGCTGCTGTCCCTTATCTCTTTTCTCCCTTTTAGGGCCACTTTTGCGTGATAAATAAGCCATATTTGTGATCACTTTTGAGACTTTTTATAAACTGGGAAAAGGCTTGTTTTGACATGATTTTCATGTTTCATTAAGAGCATTTTCTTATTTGAGGTCACATACCTCCTTATATGCTTGATTCCCTCTCATTTTGAGCCTTACAGCCTAGCCCTTGTTGCATGCTGTAGACACCCCATTTTTGACCGACCTTAAGACTCAGACGTCACCAGTTGAGCGCTCGGTGATATTGCATACTGTGCTCGTTCAGAAGTCTCAGAGTCGTGGCCGCGCGCCCTGCCTCCGGACTTCCGAACCATCTTCTCTACCTTGTCTCGGTTTGCGAACCCGACTCGGTTTTCTCTGTTTTCTTTCCTGAGGGAAGGGAGTGGTCTGAGACTATCTCCGGTGGCCGTGAGCTACTTTTTCGTGGCCGTGAGCCATTTCGCCATTTCGAGGTTCCGGTTTTGGGCCGTCATTTGTACCTCGGCTCGGGACCGCCCAACCATCTCCAACTTCTCCGGTTTTTGGGGGAGACCTCTGTTTTGGTGTTCGGAGGAACACTGGGGGCCCCGATGCCCACCTCGCAGCCGAACACCACTTAGGTGCGGCGACCCATTTCGGGACCCCAAAGGCGGTTTTGGTCCCGAGCATTCATTTTGCATCGGCCTTCTCCGGATTTGGCGGAGACCTCTGTTTAATATTTCGAGGAACCACAGGGCCCCGATGCCCGCCGTGGCCGTATGCCACATGCGGTGCTCATAGCCGGTGTACGGGACCCCAAACCGAGCGATTTTGGTCCCGAGCATGCATTTCGCATCCATCTTCTCCGGTTTTTGGCAGGTACCACTGTTTTGTCATTCCAGAGGACCGGGGTCGCAGATACCCACTTATTGCCGAACACCACTTCCCAAGACCGCCCATTTCGGGATCCCGATTTGCTCGGTTTTGGCCGACGTTCATTTCTCATTAGTTTTTGTTCAAACTTGGCGGTACCTCTGTTTCAACATCGGGAAGATCCTGGGGGTGGGAGGCCAGCAATTATCCCAGATAACGGTTTCGCTCCTCCGGCCGTTTTGCTCACTTAGGGCCAATGTTGAACACCTTGGGGTATTTTCTTCCAACCAAAGTTACATATCTGTGATCGGGACATCAGGAGGACCCTTTGGTATAATGGTCGGCGAAATTATGGAGTTCATTTTGGGCCTCTCCTTCAAGCTCTATGTTGTGGCTCTGCTTGGTGTTGCCCAATTCCAACCTTGGAACCTTGTTCCACACATCTGGGAGGACCCTTTGGCATGGTGGTCGGCCGAAATGGTGCATTCGGTTTGAGCCTCTCTTTCAAGTTCTATGTTGTGACTTCGGTTCGGTGTTGCGATTCCAACCACAGGGCCTTATCCTACACACTTGGGAGGACACTCTTGTATTGTGGTCGGCCAGAAATTTTGAAGTTGGTTTTTTTGAGGTGGTGGCCGGCCATAGGAGGTGGTGGCCGCCATGGTGGGTGGTGGCCACCTTGAGCAAACTCTGGCCGGCCAGATTCTTGCTTTCACTGTCCCCAATTGTCCGGATATCTTCCAACATATCGGGGCATCAGGGGATATTCGGAGGAAAGATTGGGTGCTTTCCTCCTTTTACACCCCATTTCTTGCCTATTTGAAGGCCCCTCCCCCTCCCTCTTCAAGGTTGGAAAATTTGCCTTCAAGGATACTTCTCCAAACTCCTCCATTTTCATAGCTCAAAACCTCAAAAAGCTTTCAAGTCCCTAGGCCTTCTCTTCATCAACACCTAGCCTCACCTTCCCTACTACCATTCCAGCAGCTAGGAAGTGAATTTCAGAGGTTGAGAAGCTACAAATCAGAGCCAAGAATCAAAGAAAGACAAGTCTTCAAGGGTAAGTCTTCAAAACCAACTTTTAGGGCTTTTTCTTGATTCATTTCTATACTCTATTTGGTTGAGAATTGGGGCTCCGACCCCTACTGCTTTTGTGCTTTTTTTGAGCCCCTCTACAACTTTGTAGAAGGGCTCAACTTCATTTGAGGCTTCTATGATATACTTGTTTCAATATCCATCTTGTATGTCACCAACTTGCATGCTAGTTTTAGCCTATTTGCATTTGTTTTTGGGGCTCCGACCCCTACTGGTTTTGTGCTTATTTTGAGCCCCTCTACAACATTGTAGAAGGGCTCAACCTTTTTTGGCCATTCTATATACCACCTCTCTTGGAAATTCACTTTAGGCCCTAATTCTTGCATGCTTTGTTAGGCTTACTCGGCTCCGGATTTCAGCCTTCATCAGGCTTAGAAATAGCCTTTTTTTGGTCTCCTTTTCATGTTATGTTGAGGGCCTTAAGCCATTTGGTGTATATTTTTGGTACTTCCTTTGAAATCCATCAAATTTACCGTATTCTTGCATGTTTTGTAGCCTCTTGTGCTTTTGGTTTTGGCCTTTGGTCAGAACTGAAAGGGGTCTTATTTTGATCCCCTTTACATGTTTCATGAAGAAAAGTTTGCTGTTTGGTGCATGGTTTGGCAAGTCTCATGATATAGCCTATTTTGAGCCTATTTTGCATGGAATTTCTAGCATGTTTTTATTCTGATTTTGGGGTTTCCATAAACTGAATATGTGCATATTTTTGGCCCTTCTTTAAAGTTGTAGAACTGAGTTTTTGGGTTTGAGCATTTTTGATATCACTTGCTTTGTAATTCCTCTCTTTTACCGTATTTTTGCATGCTAATGTTGCCATATCTGTGCTATTAATTTGGCCATGTTTTGTACTGAAAAAATGCCATATTTGGGACTGCCTTGCTACTGTTCTTGCTGCCATGATCATATTTTGCATGTATAGCATGGCTATAGGCCATTTCGGGGCTTAATTTCACACTTTC
The DNA here is from genome assembly GCA_025200525.1 of Camellia lanceoleosa. Classification (NCBI taxonomy): domain Eukaryota; kingdom Viridiplantae; phylum Streptophyta; class Magnoliopsida; order Ericales; family Theaceae; genus Camellia; species Camellia lanceoleosa. The sequence goes on along the minus strand of JANUSC010000031.1, from coordinate 22,270 downwards.
GGGATGAATGCATGCTTCGAGTGTCATTTCGTTTTGTTTCGGGGCTGTTTTCCCCTTCATTTAGGTGCTGAAATATGGTTTGCATGCTTGCATATCATTTCCCATGACATTTGCATCATTTTTGCATTGCCTCGGTTTGCGTGCCAATGGGCACGCACTTCGAGGCACTTCATTTTTATCTGCCGGCAGCCTATGTGAGTGTGGTTGAGGCCCTCTCATGTTGGCGTAAGCCCAATTTGCATTTTCATGCTTGTATGCCTTTGCCTCGGTTTGTGTGCCTGTGTGCACGCATTTCGAGGCACTTTATTTTTATCCGCTGGCTTCCTATGTGAGTAGGCCGAGGCTCTCTCATGTTGGTATAAGCCCATCATTGCATTTCTGTACCATTTTCATGCTTGTATATCATTGCCTCGGTTTGCGTGCCCGTGTGCACGCATTTCGAGGCACTTCGTTTTTATCCGACGGCCTCCTATGTGAGTGAGCTGAGGCTCTCCCATATTGGTGTAAGCCCATCGTTGCATTCCGTATGCCATCTCGTCTCATTTCATCATCGCCTCGATTTGCGCGCCTGTGGGCACGCGTTTCGAGGCACTTCGGTTTTATCCGATTTTCATTCTTTCATCATCGCCTCGGTTTGCGCGCCTGTGGGCACGCGTTTCGAGGCACTTCGGTTTTATCCGATTTTGCATCGCACGTCATCGCCTCGGTTTGCGTGTCCGTGTGCACGCATTTCGAGGTACACCGATTATCGATCTCCATTTTAGCTTCGCCTCAGTTTGCGTGCCCGTGTGCACGCATTTCGAGGCACTCTGTTTTATCCGCTTGGCATTGCGTATGCCTTCGCCTCGGTTTACGTGCCCGTGTGCACGCATTTCGAGGCACTCTGTTTTATCCGCTTGGCATTGCGTATGCCTCCGCCTCGGTTTGCGTGCCCGTGTGCACGCATTTCGAGACATTCTGTTTTATCCGATTTATATTTCATCATTGCCTCGGTTTGCGTGCCAGTGGGCACGCATTTCGAGGCACCTCATTCTTATCATTCCGGCATCCTATGTGAGTGTGGCTGAGGCCCCCTTCATGTTGGTATAAGTCCATCATTACATTTCGCGTGTCATTCCGCATCGCCTCGATTTGCGTGCCCGTGGACACGCATTTCGAGGCATCTCATTTTCATGGCATTGTGCATGCTATATCACATCTCAGCTACATTTCATGCATATCATGCATATCGCACGGGAAACGAGGCACGTTTTGTACTCCGAGTAACGGAATGAGTCTCAATTCCCAAGTCACCACCACTCCGGATTACCCATGATGGAGTTAGGTTTTGTTGTCGCATTCATACGCATTCATCCCTATATTGAGTTGTGCAATCCGGTTCCTCTGCCATCATGCATCGGTATCGTGATTGGTGGTACGAGGATCGAGGCATGCATATATTTGTGAAAATACATTGCTATGCCCTTTTCACGCTCTCTGTTGCGGCAAAATCAACAATCAACTTTTGAGTCGGTAGCGCATTTCGAGAAATATTGCAAGCGAGGCTAATCGGGGCATTCGGTGGATTTCGCGCCAAAGATCCGGCATACATCTATCGAAGCGAGGCGGTCCACGGCTTGCGCCAGATTTAATTCTTTTGTATTTAACTTGTTAATTATTTAGAATTCGTATATTTATTCGGATGTATATTCTTTTATTGATTTGTATATTTATTAGGACCCTCTGAGGGCATAAATGTAATAAGGGTGTGTGAGTGTGATGTATGTCTTCCAACCCCATTTCTTTCTCCCTTTTATTTATCCGCTTTGGATGGTTAGATATAGGGCATATTTCAATTAGCATACAGTATGACAGCATGTTTGCATCATTCATCTGTATTGCATGCACCGGGCTCGGCGCATCATACAAACTGCATCTGTATTTCAATTCCAAGTTGAGTACTTGATAGCTGTTGCATTTCATATGCCATATTTAGAATAGCCGAGCCTGCTATAGTTGCATTTTTGCATGTGTTGCATTAGGCATTTCAGTATACTTAGGATTCATGCATGATTTCTAATCGTTTTCCTGTTTTGGCTTGGAGTACTCGGTAAGTGGTTATGCTTTAGCATCCTTGCATGCGTGTGAGTGTTGCCATGATAGCATGCTTGCCATGAGGCTAAATGCTTATGTGATATAACTGCCTTGAATGCCTGTGGGTGGAGGTTGGGTTATTTGAAGTGGAGCAAATCATTGATTGTTTGTTAAGCCCACTAGATTGTGGCAAAATCTGCATTTTAAGCCTACCTGCGGGTAGCAAACCATCTTTCACAAACAAACATGAAATGTTTTGTTCCAATTCAGACGGCCCAGTCTATACTTGTTTGCTGCGAGCATCACATAGTAATCCTAGGCTAATAATCGGAATAAGAGCATACAATGTTTTCAAAATCAGATATCATGGTTAGTAGAGGCGGTCTTTGGCCGGCGAGAGTGCTCACGATGTGACCTTCCTAATCGTACCCAAGTACGCGAGCCAACTTTGGTGATAACGAACACGTGGCCTTTTGGCACCGAGTCAGGGTTTCCTAAATTTCCCATTTTAAAATATTTAGGTTGCGACTCATTATCCGCAAAGCAGTCCATGTTTGGCACTTCTTTCAAAAAATCTGTTTTTCTTCAAAACGATTTGCCGGATTTGGACTCTTTGGTTCAAGATTTAGAACCGCAACAACAAAATCGAGTCCGAACTGTAGCGAGGTCCCCCGCGGGCGTGGTTACAGTTTCTGGCGACTCTGCTGGGGAATTTAGAGAACTTGACTCGAACTCGTGATATCTGCTTTTGATTACGCTTGTGTGTTTCTTTGCATTGCATTTGCATCGGTGCGCCTAGGACACCGTGTTTTCCATCTGCTATTCCTGAGCGGTTTGCCGGAGGCTTGTCTTGTCAAGGCATATCCATAAGGCTTGCGATTCTGAACTCTGCCGATATAGAACACAAACCCCGGTTATACCGGGGCACCGTTTTTGACCATTCGACCTAGTGCATATTCGGATCCATAGTGACCATTCCAAACTAGGACAGGTTGCTTACCCGTTTATAGGTTGTTTGAAGCCGCTGCGTGCGTAGTGAAACCCTAGTTCCTGACAAAATAGGACAGGGGAACCCTACCCCAACATAGGGGTGTGATCAGCTCTCACTTATGTGCTATGTGCTTGTTAGAGTGTGCCTCTCAGGAATGCATGTATCAATATGAGTTTGGGCATCGAACTGCGGGCATCAGTTTTGAATTTGGGAATCAGGCCTGCGGGCATTATCGATGTTGGGAATCGGTTGTCGCGGATATCGATTGATTTATCGTAAACGATGTCTGAGAATATTGACCAAGATTTGAGGCGATGTATAACCAAATTTTACCAAGCGTGTGTTGTTGCATACCCGACCGTGTGTGGTGTATTCAATTTAAGCCGTTATCTTTGCCGTTTGTATACCCATTGTGTGTGGTGTATTCAATTTAAGCCGTTATCTTTGCCCGTTTGTATACCCGTGTGTGTGGTGTATTCAATTTAATTTGTTATCTTTGCCCGTTTTATTTCGGTTATTTATTTCTTTTTCGCTTTTATTTATCCTTTTGCTAGGGCGGTTTGTAGCACAATTGCTTAGAACCGTCGATACCCCCAAGCAATACGGACACGAGGTCGCCGACTCAACCGATCCGAGGATCTAGTTTGACATCCATGTTCCATTCGCTACCCCGGTTTTAGAAGGAGACCGAGAAACGCGATCCATCGAGCGAAGATTATTGGTACAATGATCTACTTTAGAGACAGATAGTCGGGTTGAGATTCCCTTTGGCTGTAGAGACACCCTTGCGATTTTGAGATGGAACAACAGAACCCAACAATAGAGGCGTTGATGCGGAGATGGTAAAGCATGAAGCAAATGCAAGATGATGCTATCCGCCAGACGGAATTTTCGGCATAACAAGCTGTCATTATGGCCCAATGCGAGTTGATCACAGTTACAATGAGAACGCGGCGTCGCTTCAAATCAGCTCCTCCTCCACGGGGCCCCATTACGAACAACTACCTGCGGCGAATGCCCTCAAACCCTCAAAATGTCGGTGCCCAGAATACCCTCCCGAATCAACAGAACATTCTGCCAAACCCCCCAAACGTTCAAGAGGACACAGGTCATCCAACGGGGCTGGCTCCGCCCCCGCTTCTACCACAACTGTCCAAAAACATTACCCCTAAGCACCCGGACTCTCCATTTGAGTTCGAGGTAGACCAGCGACTACGAAATTGAGCAAGTTGGAGAAGCTCTTTAAGAAGTCTCAAGGGGCGAAGGCCATCCCAAATATTGAAGACGGCTATACTGATGTGGCCGTGACTCTGCCCGACAGATTTAAAATGCCCCAGATCGATCGCTTTGATGGGTCTGAGGATCCTATGGTCCACCTCCGGCTGTTCTCGGACGTCTTAAGACCAATGGGCCTAACCCGACCGCAAAAGCTTTCTTTGTTCGGTCGAACCCTGTCGGGTGTGGCATCCACTTGGTACTCAAAACTCGATGATGATGTGAAAACAAACTGGGATGAGATGGCTGAGGCCTTCCTTGCACAATATTCATACAACACGCAAATCGAGGTCACGACTCGTGATCTCGAGACGACGAGGCAGGAGCCTAAAGAGTCTTTTTCTGATTTCGTCACCCGGTGGAGAGCCAAGGCATCGATGATGACCTTGAGGCCAACTGATAGAGATCAAATTCGGATGATTGTGCGCAATCTCCAGCCGGCATTAATGAAGAAGATGATTTTGATCCTTTCCCCACCTTCGCAGATCTGCATGATATGGGGATGCAGATAGAGGATGCAATGAAACAGGGTCTGTTTGACCAAGATCGGGATCAGCCCCGAAGAACATTTAATGGGAATACCAATGCAGGCCCGAGGGGCTCTGCCAATACAAGAACTTCAGGTCGGAATGGTCACCACCAATCCCCTTCCCAACCAAGGTCCGCAGGCCACACCTTTTCGATGCCTCGGGAGCGATAATCAAGCCCAAGATACCAACCTGAGGGTCAACGAACCTTCTCCCCACTCTATATGCCTTTGTCTAAAGTCCTCGGGGTTCTAGTCAGAAAGGGGCACCTGAAACCCTTGGAACCGAGGCCTCTACCGAATCCACTCCCCCCTTCCCATAACCCAGCCAAATATTGCCAATACCACCAGCAGCATGGTCATGACACCGACCAATGTTACAGGCTGCGTCATGAGATTCAGGACCTCATTGACAAGAACATCATTCTACCTCCTCAAGGACCCAACGTCACAAACAACCCACTCCCCAAACACAACCAAGATCCACCAAAAAGAGTCAACCTTATCCGCACTGGGGGCGCATCTTACGATCCCAGTATCTACATAACTCCCTCCCACTTACCCAAGCCAGAGGTGGTCCTTCCCGACAGCACTGACTTGTGCGTGTTGGACACCTCCCCAACCCAACCTGAGCCAAAGGTGGTGACCACCGAGAATGGAACGGGGCAAGCTTCTGAGGAGGGCAGAACTGTTGAGTCTGGGGTGGAGCTATCTGAGAATCTTTGGCAGAGCTTATGATCCGAGTGGATATATCTGGTCCATGAGTCAGTCAAAGCTGAGTATGGGGTTGCGGAAGAGGTTTGAGTTGTGTATGCTCGGGGACAAGCTTGAATCGTGGGGATGGTTTGATGGTGGAAGAGGACTTCGCTAACCTTCAATTCTCTGGCGAGGAATCAGGGGATGCATCGATTAACTGGTTCGAAGATGAGGAGTCAGCAGAAGTCGTCGGGTGGTTGGATGATCAGCCTGATATTGTACCATTTGTGGCCGGAAGGGCCGAGGATCAGATTACATTGCCGGAGAGCGCCGGTACGAAGAATTTCGCTCAGGAACGAAACATTTTGAGAACCGCACAGTTGTTACTGGAGGAACAAGAAAAGAGATGGGACTCTGAGAGAGCTCGAAAAGCAAAGAACCATGAGGGAGCCGAGAGTCTCGCACGAAGGCCCGAACATCTTTGTGAGCATGAGGAATGAAAGCTTTGAAAGCACAAACAAGCCGTAACAGACGGATGCTCGCTAGACGCTAATGGAATGTGGTGGGAAGATGACGACTTGTATCTTGCCCACCTGACGAAGATGGCGGTGTGGCCGGACGATGCACTGTACCTCGAGGAGGTAGACCACATGACTAGGAGTGGGCGGTATTTCAAGCCTCCACACCTTGATCAACCCGAGGCATCAGGGAAAGATAAGGAGGCAGAGAAACAGAAAGAGAAGCAAGCGGAAGAAGAGGCATCTTGAGCGGCTAAAAGAAAATACAAGCAGAACATCTCCATTTGGGGCCGCTTATGGCCGAGGTGCACCGGTGTCTTATCTGCCATGGACAACGCGAAACTTTCCATCGAAACTACGCCGGAACAACTAGGTGGTTTGCTCTTCCCGGGAGGAGGTTCCCCGGCATTGACCTTCTGGACAAAGAATTGCCGCCTGAGGGCGTGGACCATAACAGACCTCTCTACATCTCTGTAGAATGCAGGGACAAATGGATTCCGGTGGTTCTTGTTGACACCGGGTCCGCTATCAATGTTTGTCCGGCCAGAACGGCCTATGCGATTGGGTTAAAGCCTGCGGACTTCACACCGACTACTCAAGTAATCAGAGCGTATGATAATACAAGCAGGGATGTCCTGGGGACAGTGAGAATCCAAACCAAGATTGGGCCTGGACAACACGAAATAGATTTTCATGTCTTGGAGGTCCCTGCATCTTTCAACATGCTTTTGGGGCGACCCTGGTTGCATCAGGTAAAGGCCGTCTCATCTACTCTACATCAAATGGTGAAATACCCCTTTGGAAAGGGAGTAGCCATTGTTTTTGGGAACTCATCAATCCATCCCCCTCCGGAGGTATCTACGCCAGTCCTGGAGATTGAACACGGCATGGAGGATATGTTTATATCGGGATTTACTTTGGCTGAGGCCCGGGTGGTACAAAACATAATGGCTGTGAATGAGGGTTTGTATGTCAGCGCTCAAGCCGTCTACCTCATGAACAAGCTACAGCATATCCCTGGGATGGGATTGGGAAGAAGCGGCCGGAAAGGTGTCGCAGCGTTGGCCGAAGTGCCACATAATCCACATACCTTTGGATTAGGTTATCTGCCTACCAAAGAAGACTGGACGAGGAAAGGAAAGGAAATGGCGGCGGGGCAGGCGGCAGCCGGGAAGCCTTTTGATCTAATGCATAGGCCCATCTGGGGTACCCTGAACGGACGCTTCGTCCGGGAGGGGGAAGATTTTCCATTTTGCGGCTTCCCAGAACCATGGTTGAACGCGGAGGGGAAGCGCGTACCAGGTTTCGAAATCTTCTTCGACCTGCAACTATCCGGGGATGACGTTACGCGAAGCGAACCCAATAAGCGAGATTGAGCGAGAATCTGGCGAGGATCTGAGGGCCTTGAATTGGAAATGGGGTAGCGGCATGTCTCCTCTCTGATCCTCCGATCGACCAGGATTGCTTGGGGAATAACGTCGCGGTTTCCATGATTGGAGATGAGACGGCTGCGGGCCAACCAGCAGCTATCTTGGACGCATCGATCGCACCCTCTCTCATTTGGCAGTACGAGGAGGGATTCTTATCCAGCAGTTCCGGGTCAGGTAGTGAGCCGGAATCTGATTCCACCGAGTCTTCTGAGTGGAATCGGGTTCGGCTGGTGAGTCCGAGTCTGGTACTCTGAAGGGTGTCAACCGGATGCCATCTTGTCGGTCGTCTTTTCCTTTTCATTTGAGTCTGTCATGTAACCGGGAATCGAGGCGATTTGGATGAACTTAATGAGAATGAGGTGAATGTGGTTTTAGTACTTTTCTATGCCCCTAATTTATTGCATTAATTCGGACTTTCAAAATTTTGATCAAAAGACGAGGACGAAGTGCCTCCGGTTCTACAACGTCTAATTGAGCAAGAGCACCAGAGATTTGTTAAGCCCTTAACGGATGAAATCATTTATGTGAATATTGGTACTGAGGAGGAGCCGTGGCTGGTCCAGATCGAGTCCACGTTGTCTTCGGAGAACGCGGCGCTTAGTCGCTTTATTAAAAGATTTCAAAGATGTTTTCGCGTGGTCCTCACGAAGACATGCCTGGAATCGATCCTGAGATTGTACAGCATCGGATCCCCGTTGACACCGAGGCCCGACCTATTAAGCAGAAGCTCAGAAGGATCCGCGCGGATTGGGCACTCAAGGTCAAAGAAGAGGTCACCAAGCAAATTGACGGGCTTCTGCTAGTATCAGAATATCCCACTTGGTTGGCCAACATAGTGCCAGTGCCGAAGAAAGATGGCAAGATCCGGGTGTGCGTAGACTTCAGGGATTTAAACAGAGCCAGTCCGAAGGACGACTTTCCCTTGCCACACATTGATGAGCTAGTGGACTTTCTGGCGGGCATGCATTTGCTCGTTCATGGATGGCTTCTCGGGCTATAACGGATCGTGATGGCACCAGAGACGAGAGAAGACCGCATTCACCACCCCGTGGGGAACATACTGCTATCGGGTCATGCCGTTTGGGTTGAAGAATGCTGGGGCTACTTATCAACGGGCCGCGACCACAATACTACATGATATGATCCACAAAGAGGTAGAGGTGTACGTGGACGACATGATTGTCAAGTCCAAAGAAAGAGAGGGCCACTACACCGCCTTGCGCAAGTTTTTCCAAAGGATCAGGGAATTCAGGTTGCGGTTAAACCCTCAGAAATGTACGTTTGGTGTTACAGCGGGAAAAATGCTGGGGTTTCTGATCACACAAAGGGGCATCGAGGTCGACCCTTCCAAAATCAAGGCCATCTTAGAAATGCCACCACCAAAGACGAAAAAAGAGGTGCGAGGCTTTACGGGTAAAGTGCAATTCATAAGACGGTTTATTTCAAAACTAACCTTGACTTGTGAACCACTTTTGGTCTTCGAAGAAAGGCAAGAAATTCCAATGGGACGGTAGGTGCCAAGCTGCGTTTGAACAGTTAAAGAATATCTACAGAACTCCACCCGTTTTATCACCACCGATCAGGAAACCGTTGATTTTGTACTGTCAAGGATCGAGACCACAATGGGCTGCATGCTTGCACAAGAATCGAGAAGATAGGGTGGAGAAAGCCATCTATTATTTGAGCAAGAAAATGCTAGAGTATGAGACCCGTATACGCTGGAGAAGGCTTGTCTAGCTCGGTATGGGCTACCGAAGTTGCACTACTTGTTAGCTCACTCTGTAATCTTTGGTTTCGCGACTTGATCCCATCAAATATCTTTTAGAAACCGGTAGCTTCTGGGTAGGCTAGCTCGTTGGTTCTGTTGCTCTCGAATTTGATCTTACATATGTGACGCGCAAGTCGAGAAGGGCGAGCGATGGCGAGTTCCTTCGACCATCGGTTGAGGATGAAGCAGTTGAGTACCTATTCCCGGATGAAGCAATTACGCATATCGACGAGGAAAGTTGGATAATGTACTTTGACGGAGCGTCAAATCAACATGGGTACGGGATAGGAGTGTTCTTGATAGCAGACAATTCCGTATCCTCTAGCCTTCAAACTCCGCTTCAAAGTCTCAAATAACGCGAAATCTGGCGTGCATTCTTTGGTATGGAAGCGACCCGAATTAGGGGCAAGACTATTTGGGCGTCATCGAGATTCGAATCTTGTTGTGTCTCAAGCTAAAGGAGACCGGAAAGTAAAAGAAGAAAATATGATGATGTATCACCAAACCTTGGATTTGCCGATTCCTCGGTTTGAAAAGTTAAGTTTTACTCATCTACTAAGAGAGAACAACAAGTTCGCAGACGCTTTAGCAACTCTATCATCCATGATAGACATCCCACGTGGAGTCGAATCGTCCGGTCATTATCGACGAAATTCGCTTTGCCTATGAGTCGATTGCGGCCATAGATGAAGTTAAGGGGCGAACACCTCGATATTACGACATCCGGAACTTTTGGAATGCGAAACATACCCGCCAGGTAAATGCCAAAGACAAGAGGGCAATCGAAGAATGTCGATCCAGTTCATCATCTGCGGGGGTAAACTGTATAGAAGAGGTCATCTGGGAATGCATAAACTGTGTGTTGATGCTGAAGAGTCCAAACGTCTGATGGAAGCCATCCACGGGGGTGAATGCGGTGCACATATTAATGGGGTGATGTTGGCTAGGAAGATCCTTAGGCAAGGTTATTATTGGTCCACCATGGAGGAGGATTGTATCGGTTTCGTCAGGCGATGCCACAAATGTTAGATTCATGCAAATCGCATGAACATTCCGCCGTCAAAGCTGTACAACATGACTTCGCCATGGCCTTTTTCTGTCTGGGGAATTGATGTGATTGGAGCTGTTACGCCGAAAGGATCGAATGGGCATGAGTTCATCCTCGTAGCGATAGATTATTTCACAAAGTGGGTTGAGGCCCAATCTTATGCAGTGTTGAAAGCTTCACACGTTGCAAAATTCATCAGATTCAACATTATCTGTCGCTACGGAGTCCCAAATGAAATAGTTTGGACAATGGTTCCCACTTCAGAAGGAGGTGATTGACTTGTTGGAGAAATACAACGTGGCTTTTCATAAGTCGTCTACTTACGGCCGCAAACCAACGAGGCAATTGAGGCCGCCAACAAGAATATCAAGCGCATATTACGAAGATGGTGGAAACCTCTGAGGTGGCGGATAAGTTGCCGTTTGCTCTATGGGGCTCAGGACTTGATCGAACTTCTCATGGGGCGACTCGTACTCATTAGTCTATGGGATGGAGGCCGTTCTACCAATTGAGATCGAGGTCCCATCATTGCAGTATTGGCGAGTGCGGATAGTCAAGCGGATTGGCAAAGCAGCGAGTTTGAAGAACTCATGCTCTTTGATGAAAGGAGATTGAAAGCACTGTACCACGCTCGGGGTTATCAACGAAATCGCCTGGCTTTCAACAAGAAGGTTAAGTCCAGAACTTGAAAGAAGGAGATTTGGTACTCAAAGACAACCGAGCTCCCATCCACGACCCAAGGCAAGTTCGGACCCAATTGGATGGTCCTACATCATCAAGTCAATCTGGTCGTGGGTGTGGTTACGATGGATCTAGATGGCTTGGAGTTTTCCCAACCGATCAATATGGACAAGTTGAAGAAATACTACCCTTGAGAGGCTCGCTGGGCGAAAACCGAAAAAGGCGACCTAGGCAAAACTCAGAGCATTGAAAATTTGAAAATTATAAAAGCGAGTCATAAGGTTGAAAACCCGCAAAGGCGGGCCTTGGCAAAAGTTAGAGCGCAAAAGGAGAGCAAAAACACTCGAGCGAACCTGACCCTGAACTACGTAAGACTTGATTCCCATCTTTGGGATACGTAGGCAGCTTCATCTTGAAGTTCAGTCACAATCTTTTCCCCGATCAACTTTGTCCATTTTTGACCATCTCAGTCATCTTTATTCATCAGCATCTATTGTGATCTCCGGTACAGTGCTATGCAAACTAGGGGCAACTTTCCGTTGCAATGGAGTGTTCCGATGTCATCCAGACTAGGGGCAACTTTCCGTTGCTATTGAATGGTGAGCCCCTTTTTTCAGACTAGGGGCAACTTTGCAGTTGCTAGGATTCGGGGTTGTGTATCTCGCTGATGATTTGAGCGTGTCCATTGATCCATATCGAAAATAGTTTTGAAAAGTTTTCATAAAAGTTGACTTTGTTCAAATTAATCTTTTCACAACTAAGACCATTTTTGGACCAAAAGCGGAGGATTTTCAGTACCACAACCTTCAATTTCATTAATTTCAAAACAAAGTTCTTTTGCTCTTGCATACAATTGAAGTTGTTTTTCATTATGCTCACGCTAGAAAACTTTGAAAGTACTAATAAAGCAATAAATCTGGGGCATAGTCTAGTCAGGTGTCCCTGCGCCCCCTCCCAGAGCTAGTCAAAGCTTCAGATGCCAACTTAGGCCCAGCTTGTATGACCGAACTAGCGCGGAGTATGGAATGGGAGATAAAATATACAGTGAGTCAAGCCGATCAGACGGATCCCAGTATCCTGGAACTTGCTGTAACTCATCGCTGAAAGATTAAGCCAGGGACGGCGCCATGCAATGCGATCTGCTGACAAGTTGCGCATCCATTCGAACCACCAGCTCTCATCGGGAGCATTAACTAGGCGTTGCCGAAAGAAGTAGTCAAATGAATAGGCGGCAAGAGTCCACAACTTCTCCATCAACTATATCCTGGGGAGGGATGAAAATGAGAGAATAAAGAATAGAGAGATGTCTGACGAGAGAAAAGTAAGATAAGGTTTTACTTGAGAAAAGTCGAGCAGAGGTCGAGTGATGTAAGCAAATACAAGTGAGCTTGGGTGGGAAACATTACCTATAGCAGTAGTGGACTCCCTGCAAATCTGATTGTCTCCCGGTAGTAGAAGGCATCCAGGCCTATCAATTTTGGATACACTCCACTATCCAGATAGTCCATCCGCAGTGCATCGTGTTATATTTTTGCTTATCGAGTTGTTGTTTTTGCTTATTGAGTTGTAAGTTTTGTTGAGCTGTCGCGTTTTGCGTTTTGAGTTGTTACTTTTTGATTACACAATTTTGTTAAGTCTTGTCTATTGAGTCGTTAACATTATTGTACTTTGTTTATCGAGTTGTAAACTCGCTAAGATTCTGTTTTATTTCTTAGTGAGTCGTTTTGTTTTGCTTTGTTGCGTCGGTTCCCCACCTAACCCGGTAAATACATGAGGCGCATTTCCATTCAATTCCATTTTGTGCAAAATAATGCGATGCGATGATGAGAATTTCAAATACAACATCTTTTTCAAAAATTTCATTTCATCATGTCTTACAAAAATAAAGGTACAAGTTTCTGAAAATTAAAGCGCTTAACAAATGTGCAAAGTGCTACAAACTACTAGCTAAAAAGTAGAATAAAGCAGAAATAACATCGGTGCCCTCGGGAGCGAGAAGGAGGCCCCTCATCCTTTTCTCGCGGGATAATCTCTACATCATCATCACCATCCGGATCGGGCTGTCATCCTCCGGATCCTCAGCTCGCTCCGCCTCGAACCAAGACCAGGCCTCCTCTGTGAGACGCCACGACACATGATCTGCGATCTCCTCCTCGCTATCCTCGACGATGGGTGCCTGCGTCTGAGCGACCCTCCTTCGCCACTCCTCGATGAGACTGGATGGCCCGGCTCCTCCGATCCCGCACCTCGGGTAGGTCTAGCACCTCGACCTTCTCGAGAGGCCCCGGTGGCTGGCCGTGATGAAGCATATCTGGAGGCATCCGAAGATGCAAAGTGCAACACATCAGTTCAAGCATAAGCAGTGTAAATGCAGAATGTGAAAAGGGTGTGTGTCGGATGTGCTCTACGATCTATCAATATAGCGAAGGTCTAAAACCGAGTATCATCGAAATATGCTAGTACAGGAAAATGAAGTACCTCCACACCCACGATGCTCATCTGCGTCTCCTCCGAAGATCATGCCCTCGAATGTGGCGGATCCCGGCGGCTTCGTCCGTATATTCAACAGAGGTCAAATACAAATGCAAAACTATCGATGTAATCAATGTTCAAATATCATGATAAATCAAAGTTGAAAATATACCGGGGCGTAGTCGGTCTCTAACATATCTGTGATCGGCAGGAGGCTCTAGCGGAATCTGGTAAGGCGTCCCCAAATCGCCCGGTCAACTCGATCGGCATGTTCGCCACCTGGATGATCAAGAGCGGAGGGATCGGAGGATCGCTGCCCCCACCTCGATCTGCGGCCACTGCTAGAAGAAGGGATATCTGGAGCCTGAGCGCGACTCGAAGACGGTGCATCAGTGGAGGTCCGTGCCGAAGCCCACACTGCCATCAAGCGGCGCATAAAATATATACGGATGTAGGTGGAGTAGTTCCCATCGAGATGATGCAACAAAGCATCATCGCCTGCATATACCGCCGACCTCCTCGGGGATAATCTATCGCCAGTCGCATGGTGTTCTGGAGGCACGCCAGAGTGTCCCGAAATCGCCCCATATCCAATGAAAGCGTTCTCAGAACCAAACCCCGCCGATCGGTCCTCGGCGAATCTATACTGACAACAACTCGACGCTCAGTCTGAGTCTTGAGCTTCGCCACAAGATCGCCTAAGGCCGCCAGTGATCTGTGGATAACCAAGATACAAATCATCGAAATCGGATATCTGAGCGGTCAAAGATAAAAATAAGAGGAACTGAGAGTTGAAGCAATACCTCTGTCGCTCGAGCAAGATCAAAGTATCGCCGCAGAGAGGAGAGAGTCTCGAGGCCTTGCTGTGATGCTCGCCCTCAAACATCAAAGAAAATGGAGTCATAGGAGGTCCCACCACCTCCATCTCCGGCCAATGTGGGGCAGTACACATACACCCACAATGAGGAAGGCAATGCAGAGTGTGAGTACAAAGTGCTAAAGCGAGAATACGGAAGGCAAAGTGCAGCGTGTGTGTGTGGTGAAGTAGTAATGCGGAACAAGATGTAAATCAACAGGACAGAATGTACCTCCCAGGCTCTCCGGTAGCCGCCGGGTAAGCGCCCTCGTGTGCGAGATCGCTCATGTAGCAATAAGGGTAGCAGGCCATTAGCCGCCCAATCATCTTGGCTCACTGTGATAGGTCCACTAGAGCGCCAGTATAGCTGCCACACCCTACCATGTTCCTCTATCGTGAACAAGGTGGTACCGAGGAGGTACATAAGGAAACCACGGGCGTACTGCTCCGCCTCCTCAGGAGTCTCAGGCTCCATCTGTGGCCGTCGGAAATAGGAAGCAAACCAGGAGTATCGGACTCTCCCCGAACCTCTGTCTACAGGCGGGTGTGTCCCCAACAAATGCATCCACACCGCCACTCACCCATATCCTCGTCATAGGGAATGGGCCACCGCCTAAGTCTAGGCGGTGAGCATAAGCGAAATCCAGGGTCATGGTCATGTCCCCGTCGCAGAAAAAATGGAAGGAATTGGTAGTGTCCCACCACCTCTCGCTAAAAGCAAATAGGGTCCTACTAATGAGGCAACGAGATAACCCTCTCGCAGAATGGCCCAAATCCAAGAAGATCGACCAATCCCGGACAGCTTAGGAAGCTCAAAATACCATTCTTTGGCGCCGGAGCCATATCCTCGCCTTTGTCGAGAACTAACTGCATTTAGAATCAATGCATGGATCAAGAAATGAAGTGAAAATGAGCCGTGCAAATAAAGTGAAAATGAGTGTGCAAATGAAGTGAAAACGCTGCGTGTTGATAAATTTGGTATTTGGAACAACGTGTTCAAAGTTTCAAGACATCCGAGTTTGGGTGTGTGTTCTACTCAACATCGATGGGGTGTGTTCGCTTCAAATTGGGATCGTGTGTTCTACTCAACATCGATTAAACGTCAGTGTTCACTTCAAATTGGGACTGTGTGTTCTACTCCAACATCGATTGGGGTGTGTGTTCGCTTCAAATTGGGACCGTGTGTTCTACTCAACATCGATTGGGTGTGTTCGCTTCAAGTTTGGGATTTGTGTTCTACTCAACATCGATTAGAACATGTGTTCGCTTCAAATTGGGGTGTGTGTTCTACTCAACATCAAATGGGCGTGTGTTCGCTTCAAATTGGGATGTGTTCTACTCAACATCAAGCAATGTGTTCGCTTCAAGTTTGGGATCATGTGTTCTACTCAACATCGAGCGTGTGTGTTCGCTTCAAATTGGGACTGGTGTTCTACTCAACATCGTGGTCAGGTGTTCGCTTCAAATTGGGGACCGTGGTGTTCTACTCTCAACATCAATCGGTGTTCGCCAATTGGGACGTGTGTTCTACTCAACATCAAAGCAGGTTCGCCTAAGTTTGGGGATGTGTTCTACTCAACATCATCGTCAAGTGTGTTCGCTTCAAGTTCGGATCAGGGACCCAGGTTCTACTCAACATCAAGTGTGTTCGCTTCAAATTGGGACTGTGTTCTACTCAACATCGGAACATGTTCGCCTAAATTGGGACCGTGGTTCTACTCAACATCGTGCTGGGTCAGGTGTTCGCCCATTTGCTCGGGATCAGGCGTTTCTACTCAACATCGCAATGTGTTCGCTTCAAATTGGGATCGTGTTCTACTCAACATCAGTGGACCGGTGTTCGCTTCAAATTGGGATCGTGTTCTTGGGATCGGTGTTCTACTCAACACCGGGTCAGGTGTTCGCTTAAATTTGGGACTCGTGTTCTACTCCAACATCGGGTACGGTGTTCGCTTCAAGTTTGGGATCACAGCGATTCTACTCAACATCGCTGAACTGTGTTCGCCTCTGTTTGGGATCGCGGTGTTCTATTCAACATCATGGATCGTGTGTGTTCACTTCAAATTGGGACCGTGTGTTCTACTCAACGCCTGTGAACGTGTGTTCACTTCAAATTGGTCGTGTTCGTATTTCAAGTTTAGGCAGTGGTGTTCAATTTCTAACTAAGGTGCATCAGGCGTCACAATTATTCAATGCGCCAAGTGTTCATGAAATTCAAGTGGCTAAGTCACATGCTCAAAATAAGGGCTTGTGTCATAAGCTAAAGCTGTGTCTAAGCATGGCAAAGGGTAAGAATGCACGAAGAGACGGATAATAAAATACCTCTCGCATCATAGGAAGAGGTGCTGCCCGGCTCTTCGTAAGAGAAGATCTAAGATGCTCGATCGTTAAAAATCGGTAAATGACGGAAAGTGGCTTAAGCGGAAGCCGGCGAACCACGAGCATATCGACGGGAAAGAAAGCAAAGTAATACCATGAATACCATAAAGTCAAAATCATCTCCGCACCGGAAAACTTCCGTCAGAGGAAAATGACCCGCCATTGCGAGAAATTGCAAAGAGGAGCAAAAATGAGCAACAACAAAATTGGAAAAAGTCAACAAAAGTCAACTCTCTGAAATGAAAAGTCAACAAAAGTCAACCCTCGGAAAATTTTCCAAATATCAAACAAAATTACCTCAAGTGGTGAAAATGAGGAGAGAAGCCCCAAAGTCGAAAATTTGAGTAAACTTCAAAGTGCTTAAATCGAAAGATTTAAAAAACAACTTTGTGGGAGGCCGAGGACACGCATAAATCTGCAATCTGAGAGAGAAAAGTGGCCTAGAGAGCAAGAGGAAGAAGTTTTGCAACTTTGGGTGTGATTGGAGGCAATGGAGGTGCATATATATAGAAAATGCAAAATGACCAAAATGCCCTCGCTGTAGGGAGGTACTACCGCCACTAACACAAACCGGCCGCCCCTCTACTTTTGGCCCTCGCCGATGGTCTCTCCTAGGGCAATGGGCTGGCCGACCATCTCCCACACTCCCTCCCCTACTCTCTCGCAAATTTTTGAGAGGAAAATCGAGCTCCCGGACCGAAAAGTTGAAGAAAGAGAATACACTTTCAGTAGCGGCGAATTGTTCTGGAACAACTTTAATTACAATTATTGACATGTGTCTCAATGCCGTTATTCATCGAAATCGAGGTATCCATTTTAATCACGTTGCGTGACCTTCTCCGAGAATAACGTCAGAATGTGATCGGGTCATCGCGATCAAGCCGCAGCCGAATGACGCGATTTTCCGGGAAAATCGTTATTGACCTAAGTGGCCAACCGCTAAATCCTGATTTGTATCATTTGTCATTATTTGGCTCCTAATTCGGCATTCCGTGATTGTTTTGCATTATCATGCATGATTTCTTGATATACTCTAACTTTCTATGCTTGAAGAAGGCGTCGCGTTGTCATGCCAGATTATCTTTTCTCGCTATGTTGCATTAAGTTCCAAGCTTATAATCGGTGTGTCGTAACTTTGAATCATAGGAATCATATTGAATATATGTTGTCGGCATATTGTTCCTTGTTGCATTCTCTATTCTTTTGCAAAGTAGCGCGATTATATTGTATGTCACCGGTTCATTTGAGGTCAGTGCGACCCGGACGGGTGCCAATATCGTATCAGATTCTCGAGTGTGAAAGGGCGGCAGAATTGAATGATTCCCGTATTCCTAAATAGCGTAGAGAAATGTGTAGTTGTTTGCTTTCAGATCTTGCTTAAAACCTTGCAGGGTCCATTGCTGTCAATACGCAACCCATTACAGCCTGACTTGCTACATTGCATGATCATCTGCCTCCGCGGCTTTATCACTTTGCACTTTGCCTCGGCTCATGTGCACATATCTCTCTCTTATCTTTCGTGATGTTTGTCTAAGTCTTCTACTTTGTCAAAATGGGTCGCCTCTCGGGGTTTTTGACATTCACTCCCTGGCCACTTGACTTTTAGTTCGGCTAAAGAGCCAAATCAGACACCCATGTTTGACCTCAGGCCTTAAGACTCGTGACGCCACCGCCAGCCTGAGCGCTCGGTGATATCAGATCATCTCGTGCTTCGCTCGTGAAAGTCTCAGAGTCGTGGCCGCTCATGCCACTTCGCCTCCCGGGACTTGAACAATCTTTCTACTACCCAATATGTCTCGCGGCCATGTAAACCTAACCTTGCCTTCTCTCATTTATTTTTCCGAGGAAGAGTGGAGTATCCCAGAGACTATCTCGCGTGGCCCGTGGAGTTACTTTTGCCGGGTGGCAGAGGGCCATTTCGCCATTTCCGCAGCTCCGGCTCCTGCCGTGAGCCAGTCGCGTGTACCTTAAGGCTCTGGGACCGCCTCAACCATCTCCGACTTCTTCCGCTTTTTTATGAGACCTTCACGAGTGTTCCGGGAGGAACACTGGGCCCCCGATGCCCACCTCGCGCAGAATGTCACCGCCGAACACCACAAGGTTCCGGCTACGAGCCATTTTCGGACTCTAAACCGAGCGTGTTTTTGGTCCTTTATATCTATTTGTAATCGCCCTTCTCCCGGGTTTTTAGCATGGAGACTTCACGACATTTGGCGAGGCGAACCCCACGAGGGCCTTCGATTCCTACTTTCGTGGGTCAGATGCCACTTTCAAGGTTCAGCCGCCGTTTTGCGGGACTCCCAAACCGAGCGCTTTTGGTCCCGAGCATTCATTTCGCATTCCATCTTCTCGGTGTTTGGCAAAACCTCTGTTGTTGTCATTCCACAGAGGACATCGGGTCGCAGATATACGCACTTTATCGCCGAATAACACCACTTCGGTGACTACCGCGGCCATTTCTTTGATCCCGGGATTTGCTCTGGCTTAGCCTCAAACACTCATTTTCTCATTAGTTTTTGTTCAAACTAAGGTGCAATTCTGTTCCGCTTTCCAACATCAGAAGATCAGGGGGTCAGAGAGCCTAAAGCAATTATCCCAGATAACCGGCTTCGCTTCTCCCGAGCTCCAGCTTTTGCCTTACTTCCGCCAATGTTTAGCGAACACCTGTGTGTAGGTGGCTTTCTTCCAACCAAAGTTACATATCTGCGGTGATCAGTGACATCGGGAGGACCTTTTGTGGTATAATGGTCGGCTGTAGAATTAAGGAGTTCTCATTTTTGACCTCTCATTCAGAGCGCTCATGTTGTGGCTCCTGGCCTGTTGCCCAGACCCAACCTTGGAACCTTGTTCCACACAGCATCCAGGAGGACCTCTTTGGCATGGTGGTCGGCTGTAAATGAGTGTACATTTCCAGCTTGGGAGCCTTCGCTTTCAAGTTCTATAATAGGACTTCCGGTTCAAGGTTGCCGATTCCAACCTCGAGGGGCCTTATCCATATTAATTTGGGAGGACACTCTTGCATAAGGTGGTCGCCCGAGAAATTTTGAAGTTGGTTTTTTGAGGTATCGTCCATAGAGGTGGTCACGGCCATGGTGGGTGGTCGTCACCACCTTGAGTAAAAGCTACCCAGCCAACTACGATTTTGCTTTTCAAATGTCTCCAACGGACTGGATATCTTTCCAACATATCCCGCATCCAGGGGATATTTCTTGGGAAAAGGAAAAGATTGGTGCTTTCCCTCTCCTTTACACCCCATTTTCGCCTTTATTGAAGGTCTCCTCCCTTCCCTCCCTCTTCAAGGGTTGGAAAGAATTTGCCTTCAAGGATACTTCTTCCAAACTTCTCCCATTTTCATAGCTCAAACCCTCAGTGCTTTCAAGTCCCTAGGCCTTCTCTTCATCAACATCTAGCCTCTCACCTTCCCTACTACCATCTGCAGCTAGAACTAGGAAGTGAATTTCGCAGAGGTTGAGAAGCTACAAATCGAGCCAAGAATCAAAGAAAGACAAGTCTTCATGGGTAAGTCTTCAAACCAACTTTAGGCTTTTTTCTTGATCTATTTTCATACTCTATTTGCTGAGGGTGGGGCTAAAACCTGAACCCTACTGCTTTTGTGCTTTGAGCTCCTCCTTCACAACTTTTGTGGTATTATTCAACTTCATTTGCCCCGAGGTTTCTATGATATATTTGTTTCCAATATCCCATCTTGAAGGTCACCAACTTGCATATGCTAGTTTTGAGTTTATTTGCATTTTGTTTTTAGTCTGAAACTCCTACAGAGCTTTGTTAACTTATTTTGAGCCCCTCTACAACATATCAGAGAAGGGCTTTCAACCTTTTTGGCTATTTCTCCTATATAATTACCTCTCTTGGAAATTCACTCTAGGCCCTAATTCTTGCATGCTTTGTTAGGCACATTTTCAGCTCTGGATTTTTTCAGCCTTCATCAGAGCTTAAAGAAATAAAGCCTTTTTTGAGTCCTCCTTTTTCTCATAAGCAAGTTATGTTGGGAGGGCCTTAAGCCATTTTGGTGTATATTTTTGGTACTTCCTTTGAAATCCATCAAATTCATCAGATTCTTGCACAGTTTTAAGGCCTCTTGTGCTTTTGGTTTTGTGCTTTGGTTTGGAACTGAAAAGGGGTCTTATTTTTGATCCCTTTACATGTTTCATGAATAAAAAGTTTGTTGTTTTGGTGCATGTTGCTTTGGCAAGTCTCATTGATATAAAAAGCTCTATTTGGAGTTTATTATATGGGAATTTCTAGCATGTTTTTTATTCTGATTTTAAGCTTCCATAAACTGAATATGTATTGCATATTTTTGGCCCTTCTAACTAAAGTTGTGGGAAAAGAACTGAGTTTTTGGGTTTGGAGCATTGTTGATATCACTTTCTTTTGCAATCTCTCTCTTTTAATGTATTTGGTGCATGCTAATGTTGGCCATATATCTGTGCTTTATTAATTTGGCCCATGCTTTGCAAATTTCTTCTGAAAATGTGCCATATATTTGGGACTGCCTTGTTACTGCTATTCTCTGCTCTACCATGATCATATTTTTGCACATGTATAGCATGCACTATAAAACATTTCTTCGCGACACTTTCACACTTTCGGGATGAATGCATGTTTCGAGTGTCATTTTACGCTTTTGTTTCTGAGGCCGTTTTCTCCCTCTCATTTAGGTGTTGAAATATAAGCCTGGTTTTGCATGCTTGCATATCATTTCAGAAGACATTTGCATCATTTTGCATTGCCTGCACTACAGTGTGAGATGCCCGATGGCACGCATTTTGCGGCACTTCATTTATCTCGCCGTGCAGCCCATGTGAGTGTGGTTGAGGCCCTCTCATGTTGGCGTAAAAGTTCAGTGATTTGCATTTTCATGCTTGTATGCCTTTGCCCTCGGTTTGTGTGCACAATGTGTGTGTAGCGCATTTGAAACACTATTCTATCAAGCCCTGTGAGTAGGCAGAGCTCTCTCGTGTTGGTATAAAGCCCGTCATTACATTTTTGTACCATTTTCATGCTTGTATATCATTGCCTCGGTTTAAAATGCCCGTGTACGCATTTGAGCACCGGTTTATCCGACCATCTTTCATCATCGCCTCGGCTCTCCCATGTTGGTGTAAGTCGCCTCGATTTGCGCTGTGGGCGCGCGTTTGCGCCGGTTATCCGATTTTCATTCTTTCATCATCGCCTCGATTTGCGGCGCTGTGGGCACGCGTTTGAAACGCCGGTTATCCGATTTTTCATCATCGCCTCGCCTGTTTGCGCGCTTTGTAGGCACGCGCCCGAGCTGCCGGTTTATCCGATTTTCATTTTCATCATCGCCGCCTCGGTTTGCGCGCTGTGGGCGCACTTGGCTGCCATTTATCCGATTTTTCTTCTTTCATCATCGCCTCGGTTTGCGTGCACCGCGCGCACGTTTGCGCCACTATCCGATTTTTCATCGCTTCATCGCGTCGCCTCGGTTTTGCGTGCGCCAGCACGCATTTCCGGTTTATCCGATTTTCATCATTTCATCATCGCCTCGGTTTTGCGTGCGTGGCACGCATTT